>CM069436.1:81538602-82871102 GCA_035610365.1 Aquatica leii | reverse complement strand
TGTTATGTGTTCTTAGTACTTTATGATGAAGTGGAGATCTGTACTCTCACAGAACTCATTACACAACTACTAGAAACATTTAAATACTACAAACGCATGCTAAAAATTTTATGGACAACGCTTGAATAAAGAAAAAGAAACAATAAAGAAGGTAAAAACAAGAGAATTCGCATACTTTCTACAAATATTGAGAAATGACAAGTATGATCTTTTTATATATTTATATATTTACTGTAGTTAAAACAAAATAATACGGATCGTAAACGATGGGAACTTTCGTTGGTATTGCGATTTTTCCGGAGTAGTTTGAGCCAGTCTTGATGCAGCATCAAATTATCAATAAAACGTTTCCAAGAACCTGTAAAAATATTATCAACAATTTAAAAAACTAGAAAATGTAAAAAACAAAACAGAAAAAAAAATTTTAAGCAAAATAAAATTGTCCGCATACTTACTTCTGGTGTTAAAGATACAAAAAATAATAATACCGAAACGTGCACTTAAAATTCATGTTGACTAATGCAATTATAAACCGATTAATTAAATTTATTACAGTGTATTTATTTAATTGTTTTTGTTATATGCGTTATGTCCGCAATAATAAACATTTTTGCTTTTTGTCTAGAACACAGAAATATTACTAAAAATCTTACAACGAAATATATCACGTTCTCAAGTTATACAAAAAACAATATTTTAAAATTTTGTCATACAAGAACTTTAAATATTATGCAGAATAAATTAGAGTGAAACAACTTAGTATAATAATTAAATGCTTTGAAAATTCGATTACTCATACATAGCTTTGTTTTATAAAAACCAGTCTCTTAAGCTGTTATTATTCAGAGCATTAATAGTTCACATAAATCTAACTCAATAACAAAATTGAATCATTGAAATTTTTCTGATTTTATTGTAAATAAAACTATATGAGTGATATAGTACATATCCCAACTAGCATTTTTGGTGATTGCCACGTGGCAGCCACAGTCGTAGAAACTGTAGAGTGGCGTGCCACTAGTCACTACCACGTTACAGGAACAGTTCTATACCGTGGCTACCACCAAAATGGGGAACAAATATTGGGTGGTCGTTACGTGATTACAACCATTTTATCACTTATAAAATAACATTACAGCCAGGTAAAATCCACGTCGTTGCCAAGTGGCGGCGTGGTGACCATTAGTGGCCCTGAGCATTTTAATGACTGCTTTAATGTATTTATATCTCTGTCCCATTTTTAAATGTTGTTTACTTTCTCATCTACATCCCTTCTTTATTTTACAAATGGACAAGGTTTACTTCGATCAAACTGTTTTAAGTTTCTATGAACTACATGTTTATTATTGAATTTGTACAATATTTGCTAACAGCAAAATTGCAACAAATGCAAGTTTACTGTTAAATGTAGAGGTTACAGTTTAAAATATAACCATGCGCCAACAAAATTTTCATTTTTTTAGAAAAACAAAATTAAAAGGTCCTAAATATAAAATAAAAATTAAATAATTATACAATCTAAAACACATTTTATTAGTATTTACATTATAAATTTAATTATAATTCATTAATTTCTTACATTCAATGTGTTGTTACTTATAAATTTCATATATTTAGAATAATTGGCAAATTTTTGTTAATGGCGGCATAGAGATTGTTCATAAATATGGCTACTTAGAAATAAAGTAACTGTTAAGTGGCAAGTTACTTCCACTCAATAAGTGGCCAAGAGAACTAAGAAACATCCAATCAAATTTCAGAACACTTAAAAGTGATTTTTAAAAGTGGCAGCATTGGTGGCGACCACGTGAATTTTGTTGAACGGCCACTCAATAAAATTTACATGCTTTCACGTTCATCTTCATAATGAAGTTGGATACATAACCTAACAAATTTATATTTTATTATCAACTTCATTTCGTAACGTATAATTACAATCAATTATTTTGAACACTCTTAATAATATTGTTATCCAGCTTATACATTTGTAATTGTTTTAAATCATTTTCACATTATGGATTATGTGTTATTAAATGTCAGATTCCTAATAACTAACTTCACTTTACGGGTTAAACTTTTGATGTCTTCCTGGAAAGCAATTTTAGGTTAGACAGATTTAAATACTAGTAGTGTATTTTTATTTATACCGAGCCGATTTGCATTGTAGAAAATATGCCACTATTTAGTTACAGTAACGTAAAAGTGGATTTTAGAAGTAAATGTCACTATGTAGTGGCTTTAATCTAAAATGTCTCGTGAAAATCACTTATGGAAGTGGCTAAAACGTTACAACAACGACAACATACCACTCTAGAGTGCACCTACATTTTAAGTATATTTTAAGTTTCCAAAACGTGGCCAAAACTTTAATAGCCACTTTAAAGTGGTTATTACTTTAAAGTAAGATTTTAGTGATTCGATTTAGTGGTCGCCACTTTAATTTGCCACTACAAAGTTAAAAAAACTTATAAGTGATTTTACTTAGTGAAAATAACGTTGGAAAAACTTTACTTTTCACCACAAAGCTACAGAACTACAAAGTGGTTAAGAAAGGATGTATTCACGTAATTTCCACTATAAATCGATAGAATAAAGTTATAATTACTATGAAGTTGCATATAAAGTGTTAAATACGTAATAATCACTAAACTAAAGTGGCAGTATAAGTTATTCTCACTTTGATGCTACTTGGGATACGTGTTAAACGGACGTCTTAACTGCTTTTATTTGAATAATGAGATGCTTTTAGTTGTTAGAAAAAATTACTTTATGTTTCTGCATTTTTCATTGTTTCTTTACTAAGAGACAGAAAAAAAAGTAAAGTTGTCGTTTAAAGTAAAATATCCTTGAATAATAAAGTTATTGAACATGACTACTATAAACAACAGTATAAAGGCTTCATTTGATTGTTTAGTACAATTACGCCATGATAGGTTTCAGAGCTATATAATTGCATATTTATATTATGTTTAATAAATTTAATAATTGAATAAGCTGAATAATAATTAAATTTATATTATATTATGTATGACGTATTATTTAAACTGTCATATTAAAAACAATTAACAATTTATCTTTTAAAATTATAAATGATTTAGGTATATAAAAAAATTTAAAATGACGTTTATAATCTTTACAATTTAAAAATCAAAGTAAAGTTTTGTATGGCATACCACTTTTTTAACTTATTTAACTAATTTCTGTTATTTTTGTTTATACTGGATGTAGATCTCGACTTTCTTGTTTCAAATCGCGTACTCATATTTTTGTTATTAAATTTAATAGAATATAAAGTTTTAATATCATTTCTCACAATAAACTTTATTTAAAATGCATTCTGTCTGTAGTTTTATTTGTTTGTTCAAAAATTCAAATTTCAAGCAAATGATATTGTGAATAATTAAAAAAAAACTATTTTTATAAAAACAGTCAAGATTTTAACTCAAATGATAAGTAAAAGCTCGCCTTTCTGATTAAAAAAAAAGTAAAATGGTTATCTTTTATTTAATAAAAACTAGGATGGTTGTACTCAGAATCACTCACTTATCTAACTAATGTGTTACGTTATATGATTATTTTTTCATCGAGCTCTTTACGTTCCCAGTAAACACGGATTAAAACTGTTACAGTCGTAAAATTAAAACAATTGATTCATTACGTTGTTTCGTCTTAGTTTCATTTTTATTTCATTTACATGTAACTGACAGTAAATAAATTGAAAGAGTTCCAATTTTTTGCTATCATTTTTAAATCGTCTCAGTACTTGCAATTTCTTTCCATTAATTAGCAATCGTTTAAAAACTGATTTGTTAAAACCAAATATTTTTTGAATAATTAGAATTGTTTGAAGATCGATTAAATAAGATTGAATTATTTTCAAAACAGTGGAATCGTTTTAGTAAATACTTTGGGATTAGTCAGCATTAGTCGTTGCTATACTTTTGATTACTGTCGTCAACTTGTTCGTTGTAGTTTGATAAGTGATGCTGTGTGTACAATTACGTAATGGAACAATAAACATTAAGTCGAAACACTTTATTATAATCCATAAATGTAATCAATATTATTATCATTTATGTTCTTTATGTATCATGTTTTAATTTGTATAAAAAAGTATGTAAATTAACACACATATGGTTGCGTTAAGGTAGATTATTGCGTAAATGTGATGATACTTTAGGATTAATTAAGGTTCTAGTGTCATTAATTACAGTTCAATTCTTCAAGTTTTTATACGATTATGTACAGCTAAAGGTATTCACAGTGTTTTATAATTTTTTTCTGATTGCTAAAGTGATATTTATATATGGTTTGTGTTGTTTTTGGGTAAAAAAATGTAATTAATTTTGTGTAACTCTATGATTATGTATATAAATGAAGTATTTATTTTTATTTTACAGATGCGGTTAAAAGTTGTTATCCAACAGTAACTGATGCAGTTTTGGAAGCTTCCGTGAAAAGACCAGATCAAAGAAAGTTGCAATATGTAAAAAATAATTGATAAATAATCTGGTTGTTTGGAAAACCTAAACTTACTGAAACTCAATGTGATATTGTATTTAAAAATATTTATTGTACAATAAAATTTGAAACGTGCATTCGAAAATGTATTATTATATTATTGAAAGAATTGTTTTAGTTCATTATTAAAACAAGAAAATCATATATTTATTGATTATTTAGTATTAGTTCAAGAACGAAGCTTTTAAAACGTAAACCGAATGCAACATTTATTTTGCAACAGATTTGAATTTAAAATACCGAAGCTATACCAATTCAAATAAGTAAAACAGTGATGGATTTATAGCTATTTTATTGCATTTTTTCCAAATATTTTTGTTGCATTCTAGATGGGTTTACACAAAGTACCTTTTAGTAAATTTTGTAGAATTCTTTGCAACAATGAACATTTAAAAAAGTATATTATTTACCTGCACTCGGCTACTGTGGTCAGAAACAGTTATATAGACCCTGAACAAGAATAAAAAAGTTTTTTTAACTAATATTCATTTGGATTTCGTGTTTGTAGTTTGCGAAGTTTAAACTTTTATATCGAGTTCTAATGCAACGTAATTGTATAAGCAGGTAAATGCCTATTAATTTTTTTATTTTTGCATCCTGTTATCTAAATATAGAAAAGCAATGAATCATTTTGTAAATAATTTATTTTAACGCAGCGAGTACACCATAAATTCGATGTTTGCATAGTTGGCTGTTCGACGTTTACAGAAAATAATTCAAAGAAATTTCAACGGTCTTCACTAATAAGAAACATAAATTTAAGAAATGCTTTTATTTACGTAACTATGGTCAATAATTAATAAACAACACATTTTAAAAAATATATAAGTAAATATATGCAAAAAATTTCTTGAATATTATCTTTATTTTTTAAATAGCAATCCCAAGAAAATGCTTTGTGCACTTTTAAAACTAATCATGTTTGAAGTTTTTTGTAATTTCATTAATGCATACTAGTCGGTAAAAAACCAACATTACAATATATAGTAGATGTTTTATTGAAGTGATTAAATAAATAAAAATAATAAAGCTGTTGAAATTTCTGTAAGCCATATTTAAAAAAAAATACATGTCTTCATAGAGTTTTTTTATTGAAAAATTTAAACTAAAACCATTTGTCGGTATATTTCTTACCAATTAAAATAACTATGATACATTTTAACGCATTTCATTATTATTACCCAAGTAACAATTTTATATTTTATAACGTTTGAAAGAACGTTTACAAAACAAAATTTATAAAACACCTTTGGTCCTAAGAACGTAACTAAAACGTTCTTACAGTAGCTATAAATGCAAAATGGGCACATATTTATAAAACATTTTCGTTTTTTTACGTGTTCTATAAAGACAACAAAACACTGTTATGGGATAGTTATGTAAACGTTATATATCAATTACAATTTCATAGAAGATTTTATAGTTGGTTGGCTCTCTGTTACAATAGTTTTGATGAAGGTACAAAACATTTTTGTAGTGTAGAGCAGCTTCAATAAAATCAAATAGTTATTAAGTACTACTTTTCGGAACTTATTACTCCTATTATTACTTAAACTAAAATTGATGGCTATTTCAAAAAATGGCAACGTATAAAAGTATATATTATTTACACGAAATTTAATGAGAAGGACATCGTTTTTTGCTACGAAGGAAATTTTACTGTCAATTATGAGGTAGATAGGTCGCAAATTTTAAATGCGCCGCAGGTTTAATGAGTATTTTAAAAAAAATTAAAAAATCAGATAAAATACAAATGGTATATATTTCATTTTGTTATCATAAAACCACAATAGTAGATAGATAACACTATAAGAAGCTTTAATTGATGTGTTTTTGTCGTCAAAGTAGTGAAGTATCAGTTAATTTTATGTTCCTCCAGAATGGTGGCCATGTAAATACATGCGAGTACATTTTCAAAATGGTCCCTTTTTAATAGAACATTTTATTACCAAATTAGATAGATAGATAGAAAACTTATAAAACGTTCAAATTTAATTACCTTAGTTAATGTAAAAGTTAACGCAACAAGATAGTATTTTACAATTATGTGATTATATTTTGATAAATTTTTAATTGCGTATTCAGTAATAAATAGTTAATGAAAATGGTCGAGCAGGAGAATCACATATAAAGCAGCGTAACTTAACAATAAGTTGCGATCCATTTATTATTAATCCTTCTGAAAGAATTATTTTAGCTTCTTCGACAAACGGTTGGAGATATGCTGCCAAATCAAGTATATCTGAACTGTTTTATAACTATAATTAACACAATAATTTTCCGCTTTAATAGCAATATTGCTCTATAACTGCCTTTCTCTCATTTTTATAACTGAGGCTTTGTGTTCTTTTAATTAACAGTTATATTGGAACTTCTGTTGTGAGTAATCTGATGCAGAAAGCAAAATTGTTATATAATATTACTATTGCAACAATTATATAACGTATTCATATATTTTATTAAAATAGTTGTAGAAAACAGTTCTAAAGTAATAAATGACATAGCTACATAGCTATTATAAATCAATTAATATTTGTAAGGGGTGAATGTCTTATACCAATATTATATAAACGCTTACAAAACACTTTTATACTTATCTCATAAGCAGTTTTATAATTTTGTTGTAAGAACGTTCTAAACATCGATTTAAAAAACAGCTTTGAATAGATAACAAAATAATCTTCCAGACAACTTTAATAGAACCATTTTACATTTAGAGAGCAACAACATAACTACAATAAAATTGAAAAGTTTTCTAACTTAAGAATTATAAAACCACTTTGTTACTTGGGTATTATAAAATGTGTAACAAACCTAATAAAAACACCCCTATCCAAAGGCAACCTACACTACACAACCCCATAAGAACCTCTTAAGTATAGTATAAACAACCACTACAAAGGGCAGCAACGCTACCACTCGCAGATGCAAATACTACCCTAAGTATGCTTAAGGCAAGCACATTAAGTTAATCAGCAGTTCAAGTTCCGAGCAACTTACGAACGGATTTACCGTAATTGTTACTTCTTTCAGATACGTACGAATTGCGTATTCGAATAGACAAATCCTTAGCGAAAGGCTGCTGGACCATCACGGTGACAGAATCCTTCGAGTGCGACGCGATACGGGCTTAACCCTTTTCGTTACTTGACTTATTTTAGTGTAGTGTATATAGTTATTGTTTAGATTTTAATTGTTTGCGCGGAATTAGTGTACATTATTCTTTAGACTTTAGTTATAACCTACATTGTGAGAGTTGTTAATAAATCTTTTCACCAACCTCAAACAAATGTAGATTTTTTTGATACTTTCAATACTAACAACTTGGTAGAGTAAATCTTAATTGTGTGTCTTTTCCAGATGCTATCACAAAATGACATCCTAATGTAACGGATGTTACATACGTAAATCCGTCGCGTTATATTTGGCAAACTTTAGAACATTTATGCAGTACCTCTGTAATATGTAATGACAGTAATTAGTAATTTTAAGATACAATTTTTTTTGTGTACTTATTTTTTAAAGATGTTTAAAATGTGTACAGATTTTATATTTATATTTTATTCATCATTTATAATTTTATTTTTTTAGTGTTATTTTTATAAATAAACGCGTTTTTACAGAATATCTGGAGTGCTTCAATATGGTTTAATAACAACTGTACAATGCGTAGCAATAAAAACTCAGATTAAATATCATTTGCAAACATACACATATGTAGTAGGTATATATTTTACAATTATCTCACAAGTAATACTGAGATACATCTTGAACATATTAAAAAGTAATATTTTCCATATATTGGAAACAAATATTGAGACAACATTGATATCTAATGTCTGCCATATATTGAAACAATATATTTAGAAAATATTTATAACTACTATATAGCAAAAATGTATTTATATAAATTATTGATATAACATTACAATAAATGGCCAATATAAAAAAAGTGTGACATTTAAATATTTATTTTATATTTACTAATATATTAACGTATATTTTGCGCTACTAGGGTATGTTTTATTATTAAAGTATCTGTACTTATGAATAAAGAATTGATGCACAATCGTGTACTTACTTTTATATATTCCTTAAAATCTTCTATGAAACCAGCCCACACTTCAAGAATTATTTGTGAAATTAATTGCTTGAAAACTTAAATAGGTACATAAGGCTACTATAGCAATCTCCTGTAGCCAAAATTGTGATTGCTATTCTAACTTCTACGGGAGTACAATCTCTGTAATTTATATTTTGTTTACATATTTTTGGGCCAAGTAACGAAAGAAGAAAATCAAAATACTCCACTGACATACGACAAATTTTTTTAAATATTCCACTCTTATCATTTTTTTAAAAGTTAAGTAGCAATTGCATTGGCGGTCTTGTTTTCAAAAACTGGGATACTGTACACTTATAATACTAGTGTAAAAGTAAAGAACAACCTTAAATGGTTGAGAAGACGAAAATAAAACACTCTTTTCTATTCTAATATAAGTGAATATGTGGCTTTTGAAACAGCTATCAAATAGACTACTTTGAGGTTATGTATTTAGAAGAAAACATGCTCATAAATTACAAAATCTTAAATGTTTCTGCTAATATTTGATGCATTTCTTCATAATGTGAAAGTTTTTGGAAATCGATTACTAATAAATCTTAAATCACTCTGTACAACATTCGTGATTCTAAATCGTTTCTTAAAGTTATAATCAAAGTGACCATGGAAGCTTTTGCTTAATGTCGGTTAAAGAATAGAGTTACGGATGCGTTTGAACAAGTGTTTAGTTTGATTTAGTGTTTGTTTAATTCAAATATTATATAATTCATTATTGTTTATTTTTTAACTAGGAGGAGCGTTTCAAATAATTCCCGCAAAAAAGGTTACTTTCAATTCGCTCACATGTCGCCTTGTTTACACTAGGGAAATTTCTAAATTGACAATTTTAACTGTCAGTTGCACTTGTGTTATTTAGCTTTTTACGTTTTCACATATCATTTTTGATTTTTTTGTGTTTTATGTCTGTTTGCCTAAATTCCAACTAAACAAATCAGTTCAGTAAATATGGAATCGACCCCTAGCACAAGCAAGGTGAACGTATCTCCTGTAAAAAAACGTACACGTTTGAATTTGGGTCATTTATCTGTGTCGGAAAAGCAGTGTATCTTAAACATGTATAAGAACATTTTGTCTGATACTCCTCAAATGAAAATGACCACCATTGTAAAGAAAATTGCAGATACAGCTGGTAAAAGAGGCACTATAACCTAAATTATCCTTTTTAAAAAACGCATTTTAGGAGTAGCAAAATCTACTGTTTACCGCACAATTAAAGGATATAGAGACACAGGAGCTGTTATCCCTTCTACAAGTTCTGGAGGACAGCCAAATGTTGTAGCAATGTACGATGAGACAACTAAGTGTTCGACAAATAATCCACAATTTCTTTCACAACAATGAACTTCCAACATTGGATAAACCACAATACCACAAATATGTCGTTCTTCATTGTATAAATTAATGAAACAGATCAATTTTAAGTAAGCATTTATTTCTTAATCACAGTTAACACAAGCATAAAATAACTTTGTATGTTGACACTTGAATTATTTGTAGGTATTTGAAACGCAACTGAAAAAGTATTCTAATTAAACGTGATGACATCATAAGATGGAGACGAAGATATTCAAAAACCATTAAACAATATCGAAATGAAGGTCGAATTATTTATTACCTTGACGAAACTTGGATTAACGAAGGTCATACAAAACAAAAAGTCTGGACTGATAATAATATACTTAGCCGAAGACAAGCATTTGTACAGAAACTGTCCACTGGTTCAAAGAATCCATCAGGTAAAGAAAAACGTCTCATCATTTTACATGTTGGATCTGAAAGCGGTTTTGTAAATGATGGCTTACTACTGTTTGCAGGCAAAAAAACAACAGATTATCATGAAGAAATGAACGCTGCAGTGTTTGAAGAATGGTTTTCTGCATTATTAAATAAAGTTCCCAATAATGCAGTAATTGTTATGGATAATGCTTCGTACCATAGTCGTAAATCAGAGAGGATTCCCACATATTCATCACGAAAAATAAAATGCAAGATTGGTTACAATCAAAACAAATAAATTTTGAAGAAGATATGGTTCGGTCAAAACTTTTACATTTAATTAATTTGCACAAAGATAAATATAACACATACGTAACTGATGAAATGGCAAAAAGAGATAATAAAATTGTGCTAAGGTTACCTCCTTACCATTGTGAGCTGAATCCAATTGAACTTATATGGGCAAAAATAAAAAATGAAGTGGCATCTAAAAATAAAAGTTTAAATACGAGATGTTAAGCAACTTTTTCTACAAGCAGTTGAAAGTGTTACTTCTGCAGATTGGCAAAAGTGTGTTCACCATGTGATTAATGAAGAAGAAAAATGTGCAAATTAGATGGAATAATAGAACCATTAATAATTTCCCTTGGTTCTGACGATGATAACAGTGAAAGTTCGGAAGGTGACAGTGATTAAATTGTAACAAAATGAATACCTTTTTTTAAAATTAGAGTAACAGCCTGCGGCTTTCGATAATTAAATTATTGTTAATTTAAAAGCATTGTAATATTTGGTGTTTTATTTCGAACTTGTCACCAATAATGAGTCTTATGTGACAATTCATACTTAATTCATAAATATTTAAGACTGAAATTGTATGTAGTATTTTTTGTTTACTATAAAGCAATTATTTCTTTTTGATTATATTTTACTGAGTTTGTAATTCATAGTAAACCGTAAATTTAAAAGCAAATTGGCAACTTTATTAAATGGGTTTTCAAAATGGTAATGTGGAAAATAAAAATTGCAACGTTCAAAGCTGTATGGTTTACAAAAACCGTACTTGCAAAATGTATTTTTATCTACCATAAATCACTAACTTCAAATAGAGCTTACATTACAAGTATAAATAATAAAATCGCTGCACTATTTACAATAATCTAACCTTACTATCTGTGAACAATGTTTACCTATGCTTAAAAATTCAAAATTGGCGCCAAATAGTTTTGGTTACTAAATTTAGTGATATTTTATATTGTAAATCAGTTTTCTGAGTTTACTCCTCTTAGTTTAAAAATGAACTATAGTACTTATTTATTTCAGGTTATTTTTTGAATAAAACCATCGACCTGGCAACATCGGAAAGCTACGCTTCCCTCTGGACGAGTAATCTGTATACTTTTGCAATGTGTTTGTTTGTCTCAAACATGTAGAAAAGGAAGTACATTTGTTTATTGTTATGGTACGCACTACTTGTCAATTTATGTTGACATACTTATAACCTCAAATTTTAGAATCGGTTCTAGCAGCATTATTTGAAGTACGTAGATAGTAAAATGAATTGAATCAAACTTTAAACATGAAATATAAATACAATGTATGTTTAGCTTGAAGTAGGAATATGTTAAAGTAAACAAATACAATTGTCGTTTGACAAGTAGTGCGTACCGTTTGTTGACAAATACTATTTCTATCTCTTACAATGTTGTGTACACTTTGCTGCCTGCGATTACTCGTCCAGAGGGAAGCATAGCTTTCCGTTGTTGCCATGTCGATGATTAAAACAATTAAACACACTTGTAATGTTACAGGGTGAAAGGGAATTTCTATATGACCCCATTAGTTACTAGTAAGTATTTCAAATTTTTTATAAATTAAAATCAGCGTATTTTAAATGTTTTTTATTATAGAGGATTAAAATAATAATAATGTGTAATTATGATACGCATTAATAAGTGAAGTATTTAACCGCTTAAACAAAAAAAAGAATGTGACTATGTGAACAAAAATTTAAATAAATTACATTATATTGGCACAAATATTTATTCTTACACTGGAAAATTCTGTTTGATAGGATCATTTATATTTAAACGAAATGAAAGTATAAAAGTTTCACTTTATTTATAAATAATTTTGCACATACAGCGAAATATTAATAGTACGTATGTAAAATTGTTTTAATAAAATCAGTAATTAGATTATTATTTACAATTTACCTTAATTTTATGCGGTCAAAATTTTACTATGAATAAGTATGTATCTAAAATTATAGAAAGAAATGTGTGTTTTTTTATTCGCATTAAAATATAAATACGGTCATAAAAGTAATACTATTTTCTTATGGTTTGAGAAATACATGTAAAATTTAGTAATGGTAATCCCTTTTTTATTTACAAGACAAAAGGACATAACCTCAAGGTATATTTACAAGTATAAATAGTGGTAGCAGTACGTATTTTGATTTTTGCAATTTTTTAACTCCGTTGTGGTGCAATTTTTAATAAATTCAACGTGTATATAAAAGTGTTTAAGATCAATTAACGTTCTGTATCTGTTTTTGTTATTGTAAAATATGCATAGTAAGTACAATCTGTAAATTATTATTATATCAGAGAATTATCAAAACTACACCAAGAAAAACTTACCTTTGGCTTTCACTTGACATTCATTTCTAACATGCTAACATGTTTTGCATTTCTGCAGTTTTTTATCTTATCAGCATCTTATAGCTATTTGATGGCAAAAAAACGACCAATTACTTACTAGATACAAATTCGATAAGATTCTATTCACTTACAAAGCACTCCTGCACTTAAAAATATGCCCGATCGCTTGATTACTGCAGTAATTTATATTATATATTCATTTACCTTTTCCTATGCTACTAAAAAAGGCTGAAAAGTAAGGTAAAACTTCTTTAGGCGCCAATTGAGAATTACAGTAGTATATTTCATTACTAGGCTTGAAAGAAGGCTTTTCCCGTGCGAGCTTGCGAGTTTACCGTGTGAGGCGAACGGGAAAAAGCCCTTTCTGCCGTGTAGTGAACGATATTTTTCATTATACCTGTCTATAAAACTAGAATAAAACATATAAAAATTAAAATACATATGTCTAAATCACCTTTCATTAAAACAATGCATATCTAGAATGCATTGAAAATTTCATGCATAATTGTTTTGACGTGGGCCAATATTTTAAAAGATAGATTCTGTAGAACATAATTTTGAAATACCAGAAAATAATACTCAGCAAGCAGCAGAAGTACGAGCAGAATTACTTCCTAAAAAATCTCGACACAGATATGAAAAAGCTTGTTCTATGAATGGCACGAACAAAAAAATGAAACATCTGTGAGTGATGATGTTTTTCTTGTTTATTTGTGGGAGAAAGCTAAACTTTTGAAACCATCTACCCTGTAAAGTCGATTCTCTATGATAAAAAGTTGTTTATCTATTAAAGAAATTGTAGACATTAGCAAGTAAGTACAATTCACAGAGTATACTTGCGTAATACTTCTATTTTTTACTTATACACTGATGCATTTATTCGTACAGATTTCCACAAACAATCGCATTTCTCAAACGTCAACGTGTTGGTTACGTACCTAAAAAAGCCAAAGTATTAACAGCGGAACAAGTAACCAAATTCATTTGTGAAGCTTCAGATGAGAAATAGTTATTGACAAAGGTTTGTGTTTGACTTATATGTAAAAAATGTTCCTTCCGATAGTAATACTAACCATTTTCGTACAGGTATTTTTGGTGCTTGGTATTTATGGAGCATGTCGACACGTCAGACAAAAGCAAATCGGAGAGAGCCATAATTGGCTGTTTCCAAGGAATACTTATATCTTACATCTCACTCGATCCAGTAAACTTGAAATAGAATTTACTACAAAAATTTTACAATAAAGAATGTGGTTCAACTTTCAAAACAAATAAAGATTTCGACAGATGTCAAAAATTTAGTGTAAAAATGCAGATCGCCAACATTAATTTCATGGCGCGAAAATTTGACTTCCTTAAAAATGTTATTATAAGACCCGAATAAGACCGAAAACTGTTAAATTACATTGAAACTATACTTTAAGAAAGAATTAACTCTAGCTGAAGTATCTAAAAATTATTGTTATAAAATTAGTCGTTAGTATTGTTACCTACAATTAAAGTCACTAGTGTAATGTTATTCTTAAAAGTTGACAACAATGGAGCACGGGAAAAAGTTTTCCCGTGCAGTGCACGGGAAAGATGACTTTTCATAGCTCATAAACAAGTACGGAATACATATGTTTTCATTGTGGTATAATGAAAAATTTTTTTTTTACGGAAGTAACGATAACGAAGTTTCCGCTATTAAAAAATAGTAATTAAGCATACTTTTATTTACATTTCTGGCATTTATATTGACAAGAGCTATTCTAAAATATCGTTCTGACTGCTTATAAAATGTTGATTTTATTTTTTTAAAACTTTTAATCGATTTAATGAATGAGCAAAAATTTTGTTTAAAAATAAAAGTGATATAAACGAAATTTATACAAAATATAAAGTATCATTAATATAAGATAAATCAGTATTCAGGTAATTTAAAATAGAAGAATTCTACGAACATTTTACTCTTTCATAAATAAATTTAAAAAAATTCAACAACCTGAAATGATATTTAAGTGTAATCTTTTCAGTAATACCTGTCACAAACGACAAAGAAGTTTCACTTCAATTACGCGTAAAGGTTACACGCACTTTTTTTGCAGTAAAGTGTCCACTTCTACATTTTACTACGACAATCAGCTGAAAAGTTAATATCCAATGATCTGACTTTAGAGTATATTTTTGTTAAAACAATGCTGCAATGTTTTCAAAAAAAGAATTTAATAATTACCAATAGTTTTGGTTTAGACATAAAAGCTTTTTACAAAATCAACTATTTAACAGTTATTAAATTTAAATAAAAAATAAAAAAAAAGAATATTGGAAATAATTATATGAGTTCAGATGGAATCACATAGAAATAAAGTAAAAGTATATAAAAGAAAACCAATAGGAAAACGTAGATTAAAACTGAGTTTACAAAATGTAACAAATCGGTAATGTACCTTTTTTAAGTTAAATTGAAATTGCAAGGCTTTATACGCAACAAAACAAATAAAATAAAAATAAAATATATTAAAAAAGAACCATTCCGTAACAATAAAATAAGAAATCTTAATACTACTGTCTTGATTTAATTTTACGTTGATATTATAAAAAACGTAAAATTGCGATAATTCGTCTTTAAAATAATTCAAACAATCAATAAATCCTAAGTGCCGTTAATTGAAAGTTTTATTAGTGGTGTAAAAAACATTAATTTTATACTGATGTTATAAATACCTTAACTGTTTGCAGCTACAAGTGGTGGGTTTTCGGTTGGTTAGAAAGCCTTCCTAAAAATGTTATTCAAAGATTCAAATGGTTTCAGATTTGCGATGGTCCGTCCAAAACGAAATGGAATAATACGGCACAAAATCGACACCTTAACACAATAAAATCTATGAAATTTTAATTATACTTAAGCTCAAATTGATTGTCCAAACCGTAAAACATACAAATTAAAAAAATTCCATTCACTTAAAGCTTTATTAAACCTTTAATAACCTTCCGCACACTACTACCCACGTTTAACACCTGAAACCCACAATAACTACATTCCTAAAAAAAATAACTCTAAAGTCTTCTAACTTGAGAAACTTAACTTCTTAAAACGAAAATTACTCATATAAATAAACTTGGTTTACCACCACTGCAAACCTATGACGTCAAATTTTCAAGAAAAACAAATAAGTCAACAAAACGTTGACAAAGATCTGAAATTAACTGTAAATAAGCTATAATAGCGGTAAACGTTGTAATTTGATTTTGCACTTGCGTATTTCAAAACAGTTTTGAATAAAACTGCGGGATAAAATCACGACGTAGAAGACATTAGGGGTAAAGCAATGTCGATTGTGCAAATGCAACTAAAGTAAAGTACTAGACGGCCGTTTCGTTTTATTGAGGCTCATCAGGAGTAGGAGAACACTCTAATGTAATTCCAACAATTGCATCGACAACCCTATAGCTTTATATTGAAGTATAAATGGGGTAACCATTAACAACGTTTGATGGCAGAGTCATCGCATAGTATAAGTTACTATGTATAAAAGATAACTGTAAATAAGCTATAACGGCGGTAAGGCTTGACAACATTTTTTTTGTCGGCGTTACCAAAAAAAATCTTAAATATCAACGATTTGCGGGGTCAGGGTTACGATAATAGGGCAAATATTCCTGGTAGGCATAATGGTCTACAAAAAAAATTTGGATTTTAATCCGCGAACTTTCTTTGTTCTTTGTTGCAACCATAACCTAAATTGAGTCAATAATGATGCCGCAAAATCGAATACATTGAGCATCAATTTTTTTTGTTAGTTCAAGAACTGTTTGTATTTTTTTCAGCTTCTGCTAAACGCTGGTCAATTTTGAAATCTAATGTAACAAATTTCTTTAAAACCTTTATCGGATACTCGATGGTCTAGTAGAATAGATGTATTAACTTCTTTAAAGTATCATCTTGTGGAGGTTTATGATGCTCTGTTTTAAATAAGCAAAAGAAACATTGAAAATAACGTAAAAAATTTGGCTGCATCGTTGGCCAAAAAATAACAAAATTTTGAGTTCATTTGCATTTTTATAATGTTATATAATATTTTAAGTAAAGTTAACATTGTTAGTAAATAATTTTAAAATTTGGTCAAATTATTGACCCCTTCTTTTAGGAGGTTGGATAAAAGCAACTACTTTAGTAATTTGCGACGTTTCGTGTTCTGGATGAACAGTTCATCAGGCTCGCTCACTTTATTGTAAGAAACAAACATTTTTAATATACTTTATAACATAAAATCAAAAATTAAAAATGTGTAGAAAACATAATTAACAAACAAGACAGCACTTTGAAATTTAATTGTTTTGAAATAACTAACATTATTAATTGTAAAAATTGTTAATTCTAATAAAAACATTAAGTCATTATCCAGTAACTAACCAATAAATATTTATAATTGAAATGTAATGAAGATAAAGGGTTTACTTACCACTGAGTCAAGTAATTTTTTTCTGGTATAATTAAGTTAGAAACTGATACGTTTAAATTAAAAACATGATGTAATTTCGTACATCGTGCACTTTTAAAACATACGAACGATATAAACTTTTGGTGATGTTGTATGGACAAGGTGAAAGGTTATTGATAGAAAAGGAATTTTTGTTTGGTAACGGTGGATAATAGGAAATTAAGTAATTATTGAATAACTACACTAATTATACAATTTTATTTTACAGGTGTTATCAGCGAAGCAGTTCTTAGTTTTATTTTTAGTTTAAGTTAATTAAGAGAGTAGTTAAGTTAGTTAAGAGTAGAACATAAGTTAGTAAATAAGTTAGATAGGTTGTATATATTAGTTTTGTTTGTTTTTTATGTTCGTTTTTTTATTTTCTTAAATAAATTATTATATACTGTACCGAGGTTTTGAGTGTCCGTTCTAAAATTGACGTTGTTTTTATATACATTAATAAAGATCATTTCTGCAACAAGTCTTTAGTTAAAATTGGTTTCAAAATCTAATATCGTAGGGTTATTAAAATTAAAATTATGTTGTAACTGGGTGTGATGTAAAAACAACGCGGTTTTATCGGTCTTGGAAACATTAGTTTTTTTACAGTCATATATGTAATTTTGAATACGGTTTTTTAATGTTTGTTTCGTTTGACCAATATAACATTTGTCGCAATCACTACAGTCAATTTTATAGATGAGACAAGATTTTTCTAAATCAGCTGTTTTATCTTTTAATTTACTGTAAAATTTGTTGTATAGTGTGTTCTTATTGTATAAAGCTATATTAATGGTATTGTTTTTTAGTGTTTTTATGATTTGGTGACTCAAACCCGGAACGTTGATTAAGCTACCATAACTTTTATTGTCATTGTTGGTCGTACTTAACACAGTAGTCGTCGGTGGAGAATCGGGATTGGGCGTTGGAGTGTTACTGTTGAGTAAACGTTTAATTACGTAGGAGAGGTAATTGTTATTATGTAGGATTTAATAATGTCAAGATTTTGTTTTTAATTGATTTAATTATGTTAATTATTTGGTTATGGGGATGTTTTGAAAGGAAGTTGATGATTCTATTTGATGCCATGGTTTTTGAGTACCAATCTATTAAGATGTTGTTAGAATTTTTCATCAGTAGGATGTCTAAAAAGGGGCGCGGGCCTGTAAATACCTGATCTTTCACAAAAGATTACGCACAAAATCAAACGGACACCGCGTCACAGTAACTGTCAGTTCCAACCGGTATTTACAAATGTTACCGGAGTTCTTTTTTTCTACAACTCAAGTAGCTGTTATTTGTAAAGTAGGTTTCTGAAATCAAACATATATCTAATTTTCATTTTCTTAGCAATAATTCAAGCTCATAAACATCCTTGAGTACTCCATTGGCATCTAAGCTGCTATTCTAATAGTACTAACATGTACTATTCTATAGACTCTATATAACCGCTGTAGAAACATTGAAAAAAATAGGTTTATTACACACGTGGACAAAACGCGGTACTAAATAACATTTAGAAAGCAATTAAAACCACGTTTTTTTACTTAGCACCGTAAATAAATTTTATGATGAACCTGTTAAATATAATCAATTGACAAGTCAATGGAGCTAAAAGATTTCAAAAACGTTGGTGTTTCAGGTAATAAAACATCTTCGGTTTTTTAAAAATAAGAAAATAAAAGAAAGAAAGAATTTTTTTTTAAATTTTTTGTTTTAAATATAATATATAATAATATAATTCAACATACCATTTTATTATAAAACAAACAAAATTTTACCTTTGCTTTTACATTTTTTTAATACGAATATGACTACGTTTGTATCAGCAGCACAATTTAGCAACTTAACCGAGCAAAGTAGAAGTTAGAAAAGCAAAAGTAGTTTGAATTCTTTATTTTATTACAAGTTATATCAAATGTTTCTAAATGTTAACCGTCATTTAGTAACTGTTTTAGTTGTAAATTTACAATCGCAAGTGTTATTTTTTAATTTATATGTATAATGTATAATTAATCTTCATTTTCTTCAGTTCAAACGCAAACATAACTTCTTGTTGATATTAGAAACTTATGGTTGTCTAAATCGAAAAGGAACGGTTTCAGAATGTAACTGTGGTTGTAAAAGCACTTTTGTCCGTTAGATACACAACTGATGCTTATCAGATAGCACCTTAAAAATGCCTGTCTAACGCTAGTTTTCTTAAAAAGAATTTCGTTCAACCGAATTTAAATTTTCACGGTTCCATTAACCTTTCTATATAAAAGAAATAATTTAACGAAAATAAAATAATTGCTTGTGCTTTTTTTGTATTGTAAAATGCTGTAAAAAGTTTTAAATATATTCTATTTATAATAATTTGAGACTAAATTAAAAATATATATTTGTAATCAATATGGTACGTTTGCTACCGTTTTTAAAGTTGCGGTTTTTTTGGTAAAAATCTATAACCACAACACGTTATTTTATGCATGACTAAGACAATAAATGTTATTGTTAAAAAAATTCTAGGAAGAAAACGTTTTTCTAAAACTGAATTAATGGAGTAATTTTGTTAACAAACGATAATTTAGACACCGCAGTAAATTTACCATTAAGCTTAGATTACACTTTAGCAGTAAAACGTAAGAGTAGATTTTGTGGATTTAATAACAGAATAAACTATAACACAATCCACGTTATGTGAAACTTTACAGTAGCCCATTTCTGAATCATTAGATAAATTCACCGGTAATTGCACTTCTTGAAATTGATAATTCAACTTCCTATGGCTTTCATAATGTTCTTAGAAAAGAGAAAACGTAGAATTAGTCATGGCGAGGTTACCCATGTATGTTCGATCTAACGAGAAACGACAGAATGACACTAGTAATATTTACATAAACGTAATAAGTAAATGTTTATAAATAGTAAATTGTAACAGCTCATTATAATAAGTGAGTGAAATAACATAAATTAACTTATGTAAAACAGTCGGTGAATCATAAACGCATGCAAATTCTGCTTCATTTGTCATCGAGTAAAACGTTTTATGCAAAAAATCTAACCACATACATAACCTTATGTAGACTGTCGACTTCTACTTTGTTATCTTATAAAAATTCTACAATTCGATGTGATCAAGGACTAAGATTATTGAAATTGAAAGGGATTCTTTAAAACCACATTTCTATTAACGCAGTTATTAATATCATACCATGTTTGTTGTGTTACGTCTTGACAATTATAAATAATACATTTTAACTGTTTACGATTATGTATTGCGTTATTCTTGCCTCTTAACATCTACACGTACTTTTATTTTGTTTATTGAATAGTTGAATGACATTTAATTATGTAAAAACTAAATTAAAATGCAAACACATAAACAATCATGTATGGTAAACATGTTTTTGGAACATCTTTTTTTTTGGTTTTATTCTTACATATTAAACATTAACCGACTGCAATTTTATAATCATTAATTAGATAACAGCAATAATAGTAAAAGAAAGAAAAATATAAAAATAGCTTTATTTAATAACAATTGTAGCTGTTGGATTCTTGTAAGCCCAAAATGTTAGGAATTAGAGAGACAGCCATAAAAAACATATTATATTTATTTTAAATATCGCAGTGGTTACATTACGTTTCGCCAATTATTATAAAGGCTTCTTCAGATTTTAATTATTATTATTATGTAACTTCCTTCTTTAATTTAATATTATATTTACATTATTTCTTAACAATTGATAGATTAATTTTGTTAAAAATTTTGAAATGATTTGTTGTTGACATTTTTTATTTTTTCTTCTTTGTTAAATTATTAAAAAGTAGAACGATATTTAGAAGTAGTATTCGAATTAATTCCCATATAATTCTTCATTTATTTAATAACAATTGTAGCTGTTGGATTCTTGTAAGCCCAAAATTTTAGGAATTAGAGAGACAGCCATAAAAAACATATTATATTTATTTTAAATATCGCAGTGGTTACATTACGTTTCGCCAATTATTATAAAGGCTTCTTCAGATTTTAATTATTATTATATAACTTCCTTCTTTAATTCAATATTATATTTACATTATTTCTTAACAATTGATATTTATTAAAAATTTTGAAATGATTTGTTGTTGACATTTTTTATTTTTTCTTCTTATATATATATAATAATTCTTCATTTATTTAATAACAATTGTAGCTGTTGGATTCTTGTAATCCCAAAATTTTAGGAATTAGAGAGACTGTCATAAAAAAACATATTATATTTATTTTAAGTATTGCAGTGGTTACATTAAAGCTCATACTTTTGCTAATTATTTGTAAAGCGTATTTCAGTCAACTTTTTTTGAAAATCAGAACAGCGATATATCTGAATACTTAAAATTATTCTATCAACTAGAAGTCTCAAGTTATAAATTTTTTTTTAATAAAATGTGTTATATCGTTTTGAACTTTTTGGTAAAATATAAATAAATCTTGATTATTTAAGATAACAAACATTTAAACAAACATTAAATAGTAAGACAAAACATGAAAATAAAAGAATCTTTTCTGCCAGTGTTGTAATCAAAGTTTGCAAGTTTCCGTTTGAACATTTAGTCTAGTTGATAAGTTCAAAAAAATGTTAATCCTTGAAATAACTCCTAAAAATATGAGCGATAGCTCATTGGATTTGGAAACTTTATCTTTAATACTAATAATTTTAAATGAATGCTAATAGTAGTCCTCCGTGTGACTATTTCGGTATGCGCGGGCGGCTTCTGAAACAAATACGTCACATAAAATAACTTTTTTAGGTATTAAATGTTAATTGAAAAATTTTAAAAATATGTGTTTTCTTAACACTTGAGAAAATAAGGTCCCGTTGGAAAAATTGATCTAAGTTAATTTTTGAATAAGTTAAACGAGAAAATTTATTGCAAACAATGAAAATTATTTAATTAATTAACACAAACATTTTTTGCTTCTCAAAGATATTTTTACATGTATACGTCAAAAAAATTTTTAAAGATGATTATTTTGTTTACAATAATTTTGTTAAGTGGTTTTTTCATTTTTATGATTAAATAATTAGTTAAAATTTTTTTTTCAAAATCATTTTTGAAAAGCCTCTAAAGTTACAAAAAGAAAAAAAATTTAACATCAATTTCATTGTTTATTTATTTAACAATTTGTTGTAAACCAACTCTGACAATTACAACAGTTTTTTTAATTTTTGAAAAATACAAATACAACCATATGCAACGATATATTGACAGAAATTATTCCTTAACTAATTACTTAAACATTAGAAATTAAAAAAAAAAACGATTATAAACAATCAGAAAAAAAATTCTTACTTTAATAAATGTCTTTTTTAAACATTTTTTAGATTTTTTATTTGTTGCAACTTAAAAAAAGTATTGTGAACAAAATAATCATTTTTAAAAAAATTTTCTTAATGTGGTCTGTTTGAGTGTACATATAAAAAAAACTCTGAAAAGCAAAAAAAAATTTAATTGATGACGGAGGTCACGAAGAAGTTAAGTTAAGATCAATTTTTCCAACGGGATCTTATTTCCTCAACTGCTGATAATACACTATAATTTTTTTAAATTTTTTAGTACTTAAAAAAATTATTTTATGTGACGTACTCGCTTCAGACGCCACCCGCGCATCTCAAAATACATAGTTTCAGCATTATTTAAAATAGAGTTCTAAAAGTTAAAACTTTTTTATTAATAAATTTTCTACGCTTTAAGAATCTTTATTTGAGATTTCGATTACCTTTTATAGTTTCTGTTTCTGTAGTTGTTTGATTTTTCTGTCATTGCTTTTTTCGAGTTTTAGTTTAGCTTTTGTCGTGATTTTTGGAAACTAATCGTTTTGTAATTTCTTTTTTTAATAGGTTACAAGTTGATTGTGGATAGAGTAACGCATAACGAATTAGGTTATAAAATTTTGATTAGAATGCGTTTTTGGGCGTGGTTGTATTACGAAGTCTATTTAAAAACATTCTCGGTGAGGAAGCCGTTTACAAAGTATCCCATTCAGCGTAGCATTTCGATTTGAACGCAAATAAATTAATTATTAAAAAAAGCACCGAAGAACTTAGTAAACTAATTTCGTCATTAACAGTTACTCTAACTACAAAAATTTCTCCTACTATTCAAACAAAAATTAAACATTTGTTAAACAGCATTGGTAATTTAATTCCAGTTCAGAATGACAATTCTTAAGTTAAGGTTGAGTTTTTAAAGGAATTCGTTTTTTTAATTTCTCAATATGATCCTTTAGATAAACAAACGATTGTTTCCAATCTTTCTACATCCGTTCATGAAGTTACCGAACCTGTCGAACTACCTTCTGCTATAGCTGCATCTTTACCATCATTTTTTGTCGTTATTCAAAATTTTCATATCCATATTAAAAGTGTTTCCGTTTCTAGGTAAATAGAATTTAAAATTTTCTGGCGATTGAAAGTCGATTTTTTAAATGCATTTTTAAAACGGGTGGCCGAATTTCAGTTATCGCGTAACCTTTCAGAATATCAGTTATTGTTGGAGTGTACTGATTATTTTACGGCTTAAGCATTAATGTTGATTAGATATATTTGAAAGGTAATTAATTTTTGAACAGACTCAGTTGGACTATTACGGAAACAATTTTAACCTACGATTATGACGGACGTTTATTAGAAAAAATTAAGCGTCGTACTTAGGCTTCTGACGAGCCTATAGGTAGTTATGTAGCTATCATCTGCAACATGTTTTTGCGCTATCACGAACCTTTTTCTAAAGAGAAATAATTACAGATTTCTCTTGTTTGCTAAACTCAGCTTCGTTTGTCGCGAGTTTGTTCGGCTGATGAGTCAATCAAATTTGAACGCATTATTAAAAATCACGTGCAAGTTATCAAAGCGTGCACGTCACCATCTCGTTGGAAACAAGACTTAATTAGAGCCTGCTTTTGCTTATGTCAACTTGCAAGTTAAAGATATTTCTATTTTGTGTTCTGCTGACAACTTTACTAAAAGTGAAAGATCATTATCACAGAAGTGGTTGTCAATTACGCTGGAATTGTAAGAAACCTAACCATCAAGCTGTTTCTTGTAAAGAGCCTAAGAAAAACCTATTCTGCTGCCATTGTGGGAGAGGAAACTTTAAGTTAAGACTTATCCTTGTTGTTCCAAACAGGAAAACGTGCCAATGACTAATTAAATAATCAGGTAGTTTCATCTAAAGATACAATAAATTTGGTTGTTATTCCAAGAGAGAGAGAGAGAGAGAGAGAGAAAGTTTATAGTAAAAATGTTCTTGATTATATGTTTGACACTTCCACTTTAAATGAGAGACTTTTTATTTATGTAAATTTTTTCGTGCAATAATTTCTTGATTTACTTCATAGTGGTGCAACGCGCACAATTATTGGATAAAAATTTTAAATCGTTTAGGACTCAGAATCAATAAATCAAAACAAATTTTTTGAACTGTCGTTAATGGTGAACGTTGGAATACTTTGGGCACTATAACAGTTCCAATCAAAATTAAACATAAAAGTGTTATTATAGAAATTGTAATTGTACCTGATGTTCCGCATAACCTCCTTTTGGGAATTGAGTTTTCATGCAGAACAGGCATTGTTTCTGATATTTGTAAAAATAAATGGGGTTTTGAAACATTAGAGACTATTTTTTAGTTAAAAACAAAATGGACCGGTAAATTTAAATAGCCCATAAGCGCCCCCAGTGGTATTAGTAAAAAGAAAGATGGTTTAAAAATTTTTTGCGTAAGCTATAGACAGCTTAAGAAAGTGAGAGGACAGTTACCTTTTCCCAAAAAATTACGATACTCTAGGCACCCCAGGATCTCTACTTTAAATTTGAAGAGCTTTTACGATTGGAACTAGTTTGTGGCAGTTCACTGCGATAGCGTTCGGCCTGTGTAACTGAAAATAAAGTAAAGACTGATCCAGACAAAGCTTGAACAGTGCAAGCATAGACAAAACCAATCGACAAACATCAACTTCAAAGTTTTCTTAGGGTGTGTATCTATTATAGACGATTTGCCACCCGGACTTGCTAAAATTGCCAAACTTTTAACAAATTGACCAAAGAAAGAACAAAATTTAGATAAAATATAAATTGTAAAAACGCTTTCTATGAACTAAAACAGGCCCTAGTCACTTTGCCGATTTTAAGGTGTACAAGAAGAAATAGAAATTTTGTTTTGGATACCAATGATAGCAATCTGGCCATAGGTACAGTTCTTTCACAAATGCATCAGAAAGCTGTTAGCAATAATCAAGTATATTGAACACTTTTACAAATATTTGTATAGACGAAAATTTTTACTAAGAATGAGCCACGGTTAGAATGGCTATTGCAGTTTTGTAATCTGAAAAAAACAAGTGGCAACATGGCTCAAGAGTCATCAAAATCCTGATCTAGAAGATCGAAAGTCTCCGAAAAACTGCTATGGTTGCTGAAAAATGCAAACCTAAGCAAATAAGTCGCGAACAAAAAAACGATTTCAAAAAATTCTTCTACTAAAAAACAAACAAAATACGAAAAGTTTTCTATAGGGTAAATTGCAAAGAGAACGTCATAAAATAGTAATTTAAGTGCACTGTTTGTGCATCAGAAATGAGTCCAGTGCAAAAACGCAAAGCACCAATGAAACAATATAATGTAAAAAGCTCTTAGAAAGACATAGCAAGGCGGTTTCGAAAATAAATACATCTTGGTGGCAATGGATTATTTTACAAAATTAACTGAAGCTTACGCCATACCCAATCAAGAAGCAACTAGAATCGCAAACGTTTCAGTAAAACAATGTAATGCCAGTTTGGAGTGCCGTTGATATAACATTCCCACCAAGACGGTAATTATGAGTTTGCACTGTTTCAAGAAGTTTGCCGACTTAAAAAAACTAGAACGGCGTTTTTCCGTCCTTAATCTGGTGGCATGGTTGACCGGACAAATTGAACAACGAGAAAATACTTAGCCAAAGTAGTGTTTAAACACCAAAAAAATTGGGATCAGTACTTACACCTTTTCTTAATCGAATATCAATTATCTGTTCATAAAAACACAGGCCAAACACCATCCTGTGCCATAATCGGTTGCAAAATCCGACTAGCATGCGATCTCTAATTTGGACAAAGAAGAAAAAAAAAATTGCTAGAGAAGACTACGTCAGCAAGTTGAAGACGAAGTACATGAGACTGTCCAAAAACACGAAAATTTTTAGCTACAGACTAAAAACTAGATATGATGTCAAGGTACAAAGCGGTGAGTTTTAACCAGGCAGAACCAGGAATCAAGTCAATGAAATGCATTTCAATAAGTTCCTTAGCGTGTACGGGAGTTCTGAAAAGGCTAGGTTTGAAGTTACATCCGAGGAGCAACAAGACCTCTTTGAAACACAAAAGAATTGCGTCATTGCACATTGCGTAAACATAGATTTTGAAATGTCCAAAAAGGTTGCAGTAGTATTTAAAAAGAAATTTAATCGCTGAGATGACCTATTAAGACAGCAACCGGCGGTCGGCAAAGTCTTGAATGTACTTGATGACCGACGCTTTATTTTACCAAAAAGTACTCACGTGCAAAACCGTTCTATGAAAATCTGTAACAAACATTATTAAAAAAAACTGGATTGGAGAACAGTTCTAAATATGTTGGAGGTCGTCTTTTCAGAAACAAGCGTTTAAGTTTTGGTTTGCAAATACAATACAAGTAGAACATCGGGTCAAGAAAAGTTTATTGACTGCTACATTTATGCTTAAAGAAATTGCGATAAACAGAATGGTCCAGAAATCCATCGGGCTTACGAGTCACAAAAACGTCAAGAAATAGGTGAGAACCACTATTTTTTATCAACAATTAGATAATAAATTTACTATGGAAATCAAAAGTAATGGTTCTCTCCCATTTCTCAACGTTCTTGTGACTCGTAAAACCGACGGACTGCTGAGTCATTTTGTTTATCGCAAACCCACCTATACGGACAGATACCTTCATGCTTTGTCTCATCATCATCTAGCACAAAAACGTTCTGTTATTGAATCTTTAGTTCATCGTGCTTTTTCTATTTGCCAACCGAAGAATCTAGACTCTAAACTCCGTCATCTCACTAGAAGCTTTGATAACAATGGTTATATAAAGCCATATATTTATACAGTTATTAATTGTCGTCTATATCCACGTACTCGATTACCTAAGCACACTTCTACTCCCGAATCCAATCCAAAGTTGGCTTTTCTATGCTACATTCACAAGCTTACAGATGAAACAATGAAACATTTTCGTAAGAATGGTATTAAGAGAGATTTTGCCTGTCGAGTTGAATATGGGTATTCAACTCGACAGGCAAAATCTCTCAGATTTTTATTTCTGGAATGAACAAATTTCCTACACTTTCATCTCAAAGTGTATACCAGATTACTTGTTCAAGTAGTTTACTCTACATTGGCGAAACCGGTCCTGGTATAAGAAAAAAGCATTTCTAAGTCTGCGTTTGCTGAACATTATTTTACTACAGATTACAAGATAGATTTTGATAACATTTCGGTGATTGCCAAATTTCCATTCTTTTTCAACAAGTTATTCCGAGAGAGCATAAAAATCATCAAACACCTCAATAACTTCAATCGTGATCAAGGTTTCAAGTTATTCCCTTTTTGGTTTCTCGTTATTTTAACGAAAACATGCCCCCTTTTGACCGTAACCCAATCAGAGTCGAATTAACCAGCTGCGGCGATACTTTTTCTTTATATGTATACGGAGACTATTTCTTCTTAAACACATCTATGGAGTTTAAAATCTGGGTTGGTTTACAAGTTGATTACCTAACTCTGTAGTGGTTTTTTTGTTAAATTTTTGTTTGTTTGTTCAAGTTTATCATTTTCTTTCTTACCTTTTTAGAGTTTAGAATTTGTCTTAGTTCACAAATTGAATACCTAACTTTTGAAAAGTTCTTAATTAGATTTCTGTTGTTTGTTTAAATTTTTCGATTTCTATTACGCCCTGATGCAGCCCCTTACGAGAGTAGACATAACGTTGGAAACTTTGGTTGCAACAATGACACGGTCCAAACCCGGAAGACGTTCTCATCCAGTATAGTAACTAGTATGTCATTTTGCGCACCTATAATGCTTTGAAACTGTTTAGGTTAAGATTGAAGTTTTTGTTCAGCTAAGGCAATGTTTCTCTCGGCGACTGCAACTTTTCTTTCTTCTCATTTCATTCTTCTGTTCTGCAATCTGTTCCTTTATCTTTTTTTTTCTTTATTTAGTTTAACCCACTTCTTTAATAATTTATTATTTTAACCCATCGCTTTATAGGAGCAAGATTTGTTTGATCACTCGTCATTTTCGCAGACGGAATTGTTCCATTCAATAAAATTTCTTTATGCTTTGAAGGTGGAATTGTTACATTTAGTGGAGCTAGCATGTTTTTTTTGCAGACATAATTGTTACATTTTTTGAAATTTTGTTGTCAACATGTTGTTCTTTTATAACGAGTGTATCACAAGGAAGAGACACAACACAATTCTCGACAAACAAATTGTCAACTGGTTCATTATTGTTTAAATACTTTATATAGCTCGTTTTTTTTTATAAAATCCCACTGCTTTCACATGTTTTTCTATTTGAACTTCTTTCAAAAGATTATTAAGTTCTTGTAGAAGTGCATCTTTTTTGCTGTACGACTCTTCTACTGCGAGGTTTTTGTGTATTTTTCGTCTTTTTCTTTCCACTGTGCTAGGATACTCGACACATTGTTTTTACGCTGAATTCCTTTTGCGTCACTTGCAGCACACAATTTTTAATTTAGTCTCATATGGCACACCCGTTCCCAAAGGGGTTCAATGAAACGACTTTCCGGAGAAGAATTATATCGTCTTCATATTTAAAACGAAGACGCAGTTTTTTGTCTTGGCTCATAATGCTGCAAAAAATCTCTTAGAACTCTCTTTGACATTACATATGTCAAAATAAAGGTGATTTTATTATGATATTCCTGCAGTACGCGCCGTACATAAGGGCAAAGGCGTGTAGTGCACGACGGCATCGAGGCGCGGAAGATGCGGAAAAGCCTCAAAACTCAAAAGTAAAAAAAAATTAATGCAACAAACAACATTGTCAAAACAAAGTTTATAATGGTAAAAAACCAGTAAGGAATTGCTAGCTATTACATGCATTGTATTTGTTTATTTTTTTATTTTTACTCTTTGAGACGAAGGAACCGAATTACTTCTCGAAAATAATATATTTTCCAAATGAGAGTACGCAATAATAGCATTTATTTGATCAAATACGTAATACGTAACGTGATAACATAAATTGTGAGAACTCAAACAAATCTGATTTTATTCATGTGTGCGCTTGAAATTTGGCTTCCAACGAGCCAACGAGCAAACAAGCGTTTTTTTCTTGTCTGCCGCGATCTTATTTGTTGTCTGATGCCCGATCGATAATTTACTTAGCGAAGTGAAAAGGTGCATGGGGTAAAAGAAATCTGATTTTGAAACTTTAGTTTTTTGTAGTGTTACAGACCTTATAGTGATGTGTTTTGTGTTGTGAATTACGTTCGTCTAAACATTTATTTTTTATTTTAGATTTATTATAACATTAAAAGCCAAAAACTTGCATCTCACGAATCTTTTCATATTTGATTATATAAACATCATTGTTAATTGAAGTAAATTTAAACAGAATAATTGATAGGCACTCATATTACTATTTATAAAACTTAACAAATTTTGAAATAACTTGAAATAAGTAATGTTGAGTAAATACTTTCAGGTTTGAGTTTGAGACGTCGAAACATTTCCATTTTTCACGAATAATTTGTCAATTTGATTACTTACGTAATAATTTCTTTACAGTATACAGAATGTCAGAAAAAAAAGAACAAATTGTCTGGATACCAAAATTTGCTGAATAAAAGAAAAAGAGGAGAAAAACTAGAAAACCATGTCAAAATTACGCATTTTTTTCAAAACCGGAGTCTGCTTTACCAAATATTAATAACAACAATAATACAGATGAATCCCAATATTTTGAATCTGTACTTGAATTAAGTATCAGCAGCAGACAAGAAACTAATCTTCTAGAAAGCAATCCATCAACATCTTCAAGTTCCTCTGATAATAAGAAATCAACACTTTCAAAAATTACCAGAACCAAGGAAATTACGTCTTAATAATATTCAAGAGTTTGTAGAACGTGTCTCTGCTCATTATCAAAACAAATATTTAACCGAGAGATAGTTCAGAGTCTGGGCGTAAGTTTTCTAATAGTTACTTCTTTAGAATTTACCGAACAAAGAAAAAATTGAGCGTTTTTGGTTGTTGTATTCCGAAACAAAAAGTTCACTTTACTGCTTCTGTTGCAAAATTTTTAATGACAGCGATTTGAAATCTTTTAGCCTTAGTGATGCATCTGGTAACAATGACTGGCAGCATTTAAGTGAACATTTAAACATTCCTGAAAAAAGCAAGTCACATATCGAAAATGGTCTAAAATTGCTAGATCTTTCTAATCTTTTTATTAAAAATGAAATAATTAATTCTGAAATTCAAAATGTAATAAACAGAGAAACTAAACACTGGCAAGGTGTTATAGAAAAAATTTTCAACGTGATTCAGTTTTTAGGTAAGCAAAATTTAGCTTTTCGTGGAAGCAGTAATAAGTTTTTTGAGAAAAACAAAGATAACTTTTTAAAATGCATAGAAATGATTTCCAAATTCGACCCGATTATGTGAGAACATACAAAATGCTCTCAAATTAAAGACCACAAAAACTATCTCGGGGACAGAATACAAAATAAAGTATTCAACTTGATCGGTGCAAATGTTAATCCAAAATTTTAGAACCAACTAAAAAGGTCAAATATTATTCTATATTATTAATTGCACTTCTGACTCTAGTCATCAAGAACAAGTTTCAGTTTGTATAAGATTTGTTAATTTAAAGAGCACGGGAATTAGTATAGAAGAACATTTTTTGTTATTTTGTCCTATAGACGATGTGTCGGGTGAAAGCTTGACAAAATTTCTATTGTCGGCGTTACAGAAAGAAAGCTTAAACATCAACAATTTGCTGGGCCAGGGTTACGAAAATGGGGCAATATGCGTGGTACGTCTACAAAAAAAAATATATTTCAATCCGCTAGCTTTTTTTGTTCTTTGTTGCAATCATACCCTAAATTTAGCCGTCAATGATGCCGCAAAATTGAATACTTTGAACATCATCAATTTTTTTTTAGTTAAAGAAATGTTTGTATTTTTTTTAGTTTTTACTAAACGCCGGTAAATCCTGAAATTTAATTTATCTAATGTAACAAATTTAAGTTTATTACCTTTATCGGATACACGATGGTCTAGTAGAATAGATTCCTTTAAGGTATCAACTTGGGAAAGTTTATGATGCTCTGTTTGAAATAAGCGAAGGAAACTTTGAAAATAATGTAAAAAAATTGGCTGCATCGTTGGCCAAAAAAATGCAAAATTTTGAGTTCATTTTCATTCTTATATTGTGGTATAATATTTTAAGTAAAGTTAACATTGTTAATAGAATTATTTAAAAACCGATCTTCGACGTTGCTCAGTGTTGTAATCATTTAAATAATTCGAATAATTTTTAACGCTCCGATAAAGGATTTAATGATCTATTGATTTATGCTTAAAAAACAGCATCCAGCTCAGACATAGAACCTAAATTCAAAAAACAAACAGGCCTAAAACCGCGAAAAATAAAAAAAAAACATTTTGATTATGAATGTGACGATGAAAGTTAATTGTTTTTTTAATGCTCTAGATGTAATTATAACATCAGTGGATAAGAGATTCCAATTACTTTCTTCTTACTCTTATAATTTCGCGTTTTTATGGAATACTGATAAATTTTAAAAATTATTCTGAAAACGAACAATTAGAATTATGACAAAAAGTTGAAAACTTATTAAACGACAAAACTCGTAATGAACGAAACATAACTGCCGTGGAACTTGCTAAAGAATTGCAATATTTACAAAATTTTGATGAAAAAGTAACAATGCCGGTTTCTGTTGCTTCCGCAGAACAATCTTTTTCAAAACCCAAAATAATAAAAAATTACTTAAGATCGACCATGGGGCAAAACCGACTAAGTAATCTTGCTATAATTTCAATAGAAACGAACCAGCTAAAAGAAAGACACCGAAGATTTAATTAAACAATTTGCAAACATTAAAGCACGGAAAATTATTTTTCAGTAGTGGATAAAAATACATAACTTAACCCCTATCTGTACTCACATATGAACGTAATACAAATTTGGGTGCTAGGCACGGGCCTGTATTCCTGTCTGTGTTTAATTTAAATACAAGAGGACTGTATATAATAGTTAAAAAAAAACATTATAAACATTAAAAAATTATATTTAAATATTAGATTTCGTACATTTAAAATACATGACAAAAATAAACAATAATTAGTTTGATAAATACTTAGCTTTCTGAATTATAATTTAATTAAACTGTACACACATTTTTTAATTTTCGTTCTATACAGCGAACTAATTATCAGCGTTTGTAACGTATCGACAATTACGGGTCTCTGCACTAATTTAATTTATTTCATCGCGCCGAGGTGAGACGAAATTAATAAATTATAATTAAAATGGTGTTTTACGGTTATTTATGTAAACACTATGAGTAACTAACACTAGGTGTATAATATACATATATGTATTTATTAAAACTTTTTGTAACAACAAAAATAAAGACTTTTGCCAACACTTAAAGATTTTGCACTGACGTTTATGTTAACAATAAACGTCTAGCATCACGTAATTTTTTTTAATTGAACGTCTTTCTACGCTAAAACTAAATTTTATCTGAAACTAGGGAAAAATTTGTCAATAACTTATACATACTATGAAGTAATTATTGATTTATAAATTTATTCTTCTTTAAATATTTGTCTTGCATATTGTTTATGTGACGATTAGAAGAATATATAAACAGCACTATTATTAAAGATTTATTTGCACTTAAGTTCCAAGAAGTTAGAAAAATCTGGTTGCAGAAAAATGTTAAAGGAATCTTACATTTTACGATACAAAAATGACGTATTAGTTATTGTTACACTAAGATTACATCCAATTACTGGTTAATTGACAAGTTGAGGTATTACCCTCTAGAGTATAATAAATTCATGTTTCTTAGTAGTGTTAAATGAATCTCGGTATTCATATTGTTTCTTTTAATTCTAAACGTTATTGTTTAAAGGTGTAGAAGATCTTATTACTGCATTGATTTTTTTTAATTTTACGTATAAAAATGTAAGTAGTAATATATCTTATAAACAATATTTTTATTGTGTGACAAATTGAATTAGCTTTTATGTAAAATACTTGAACACACACAATAAAAAAGGTATTGTGTTGTTTTTATGAATCCTAGTGTGAATTTTAATGAACACATATATAGAGCTTTTCATTTTTCTATTGTGGTTGAAAAATGAATTGCCGTTTTATTGTTACGTACTTTTTTAAGTTTTGTTAATATATGACTCCATTTAATTTGTGTATGTTAAATATAAAATTGTAGCAACTAAAAATGTACCCAAATAATTTTTAACACCATTTCTCGGGTATCAATTAGACCTCATTTTGGCCACTTTTTTCATACAAAATTTTTTTGTCGAAAATTCCGCATGAAATCGGTATCTATAAACCGTCACTATCATTTTTGAGGCATCAAAATGGTACCATCTTTAAGAAAGCTGAATGTCACTGTGATGCCAAAATCACATCACATAACATGTTTATTCTATCATTCTGTTATCAAATTTGTATTAATTAAATTATATGCTCCCATGGTGATTAATACAAATATGCACAGTATAAATAATGATTATATTTTTAAATTTACTATGTTTAGTGAAAATTTAAACTTATTAAAAAAACACTGTAATTACAAATTACATATTGGAATACAATATTTTAAGCTTTTATATGGTAGTAGACATCGTTTTAAGAAGCATTTAAAGTAATAAAAAAACTGAGGTTATACCACGTTTTATTTCATCGAACAAAAACAGGCATTCTTCGTAAGGCTTTGGTGCGTAGGAGAATGCGGCAAATCGTGCTGATTAGTTTACAATATCGCCAAAATAAAATGAAATTATATCTTAATATTTTTTTTATGTACCCCGTTTAACGTAAAAAATTATTAATATGTTCTATGGTGAAACTTTTATGTCTACAATTATATCTATTTATCTTTAATAATTATTATTATTCCACGACGTTGAATTATTATTTAATTATTGTATTATTATTATGTGTAAAATAATTTATCTTTTTTTAACAAATTGTTTTTTGCGTAAAATACACAATACTAAGATAAGAATGTCATCCGGGTTTTGACCGTGTCATTGTTGTGGTAACTAACTAAGAACTTCTCAAAAGTTAGGTTATCCATTTGTGAACCAAGCCAGATTCTAAACTCCGTAGAAGTGACTTAAGAAGAAATAGTTTCCGTATATAAAGGAAAAGGATCTATCTTGTGACCTGTAGTAAAATTATTACATTACTCGTATTTCAGAACATGATCGTTGTATAAGTAAAACATATATATTTCCAAGTCTGCGGTTGCTGAACATCATTTTACTACAGGTCACAAGATAGATTTTGATAATGTTTCGTTGATTGCCACGCCCCTTATCAAACGTAACCCAGTCAGAGTCTAACTCAACCATCCATGACGATCCTTTTCTTTTATATACGGAGACTATTTATAACGCTCCTCTGCTCAACACTTACCTCAAAACGACACAAAATATATATAATAAGTCCTACCTAAGATAGGAAGGATGAATGGCTCCGGCTAACGCGAGTGGAGACGGCGTGTGGTAAGTTCTTCAAAAAAAGGGCGCCAGCAAACCTACGATAACCATTCAACTCTTCTCTCCACAGGGTTTGCGCTGCACGAGATCAGTTCCCCCACCTAGACTGGGACAACCCAACAGGAAGAAAAGGAAAACACAATGGTAATCCCAAAACAAAATGTATTTATTTCTACGCAACGGCAAAAATCGAACAATCAATTTAAATCATAGATAAACCGTTTGTAGCTTGAACACCAAATATTAAAAAAATGAAGGAACTCTTGTGTCGGAAAAGGATTCTACTCCAATCAATGCTATAATTAAATATAAAACCTATAAATGTGCAAGTAACCCACAATTATTGTACCTATATTCACAAAATAAATTAAATAAAAACCTGAAATTAATATTACAATGACGGCCGAAGAATATGGTATCAAGCGCTTGATGTTCCCAATTCCCCGACAATAATCCCAAAATAAACTTATTGGGTACGCCCGTGGTTGAACAAAAAAAAACCCCAAATTACTTCCACAAGTATATAAAAAAAAAATGTGCGCGACACTGAACAGTAGCAAAATGGCTGTTAACATGTGCGCACGTGAAATTACGTTAAACTTAATTCAAATTTGCAAGAAGTTTTTAGAAAAACGAAAAAGTTTAATATGTATTTATTAATAATATGTAACAAAATTTTGTATAGTTGTGTTTTTATTACAATATATAAAAGTAAAAAGTATATAAGTGAAAGCAAACAAAAGTATAATTTCTAATAAAGTAAAAACGTTTTTTATGTTACTAAAAAATGTTTCAAAAAACATTTTTAAAATATTTCAATATTAAATATTAAATGAAATATTTTTAAAACGCAACAAAAATATTTTTTTGAAAAACATTTTTTATTTCGACTATTTTAAAACGTAACGTTTTTAAAACATGAAAAAACGTTTTCTTGCTGATTGGGTAATTATAACATGCGTACTAGTATACCAAACTACAAGTGTTAATTTTTTTTAATGATGTTGCCAAATAAATTTCTGATATCTACAGTTACACCTCTGCTTAATCAAAATTTCTTTAATAAATTATTTAATGTCTACTAATATTGATAAAAAAAATTAACTAAGCATGAAACTTCTTAACTTTTCAAATAGTACTTTATTTAAAAGTTTAGTAAGAATGTCTGCAATTTGTTCAACAGTCGGAACCTATTTTAGCTCTATCTATAATAATTTTTTGTTTTGCGAAATAGTATTTAACGTTTTAATGTTTGTATTTTCTTGTTTCATGTTTGCAGCTCTTTTTTTATTTGGTTTGCAGGTGCCTATTATTTTTTTACATCTACTTCTGGATTAATTTCTACTCCAATTTCCTTTAGCACCCTCACCACCTTCTCTTTTACTTGCACCTGTTCTTCTCTGTCTGTATCATTTAATCCTTGCACTACAATGTTATTCCTTCTTATTTTCTTCTCCACTTTTTCTAATCCTTTTTCTTGATATTTAACTGTCTACTTTTTTTGTTTTCTTGCTTTAACTCATTTATGGTCTCAGTTTTTTTTATCTAGTTTCTCCGCCATCGCTGCTAAATTGTACGCTTATTTGTGCAACCTTTTTTTATTTTTTTCTACGTTTGTCTGATTTTATTTTGTTAATTTATTCCTTTTTTTATTTTTCTGTAATTTAATATCTTATTTAAATAGGTAATTAATTTATTACGCTCGTGTTTCTTAAATACTATTAAGCGCGACCTTAAGACGATAGCTGATTCTTATCTTTACACTGCAATCTCAGCCAACCCGGTAGTCAACCGGCCTCTTATGAGTAATACAGTTCATGTCACAAAACTTGGCCATTGCCGGCGCATCCCGAGTTTAACCGGTATTTATTCCAGTATTTTGCTATATTTCCTTATTTATTCGTATTTAAATTTAAAATATTTCCTTAGGCCCTAACAGAGTGTACGCGCGAATCTATCACTCTTTAATTAAAAGTCAAAAGCACTATTTAGAAAATATTATTGCAAGATAAGATGTTCTAGATTCTACAATTGTAAGTGCACCAATAGAGTGTAAATTTAATGATAATAGTTTAAAAGAGGAAAAATCAAATTTTCGATATTAAAAAGAAGTGTAGGTAGATCATTGGCTGTATAATGTATGCTATTTAGAGACTAGGCCTGATCTATATTGAGATATTGGCTTATTGTCTAGATATCAAAATTCTGTAAGTAAAAAAAAAGGTGTTAAGGTAAATCAAAAGTTTCCTTAAATTTAAGTTGGTTTTTTGTAAAAATAATAATGATAATTTGTCAGGTTTTGCTGACGCAGGTTGAAGAGGCGACAGTACTGATAGAAAATCAACAAGTGGTTTTTGTCTTTATGTATTTGGAAATATTGTGTTATGTAATTTAAAGAAAAAGAACAAAGCTTGGTTAAAGAGCGGAAAATTCGTTTGTATAGTTTCTATGAACTAATTAAAAAAATTAAACACTTAGACGTTGAATACCGTTTCACAAAACAAAAAATTATTGGAAGTATTATAGATAGTGCTAAAATAGGTTCCGACTGTTGAACAAATTGCAGACATTCTTACTAAATCTTTAATTAAAGTACAATTAAGAAGTTTCATGCTAAGTAAATTTTTTTTTATCAATATTAGTAGACATTACATATTTTTTTAAAGAAATTTTGATTGAACAGTAGTGAAATTGTAGATATCAAAAATTTTTATTACATTATTACAAAAAAACTAGCATTTGTAGATTGGTATACTTATACGCATGCTATAATCATTAAATAGTAGTTTATTTAACGAGTTCTTGTGTAAATTGGACGTTTTTTTTCCAAGAGGGCATTTTTAAACTCGAGTGAAACGAGGGTTAAAAAGTCCTCGAGAAATAAAAACGTCCAATTTGGACAGAAAGGAGTTGAATACAACATTTAATTGCTCGAACAGACTAGAAGACCCCCGAAGTCTCAAAACCTCTCAAAAATAATTTGACAAGTGCGCAAAAACTGTCAAAGACGGTTTACAATAACAAAAAATTAAAATTTTTGACGAACAATAAATTTTTTTTATATATAATGTGTTGTTTTATTACTACCACCAGTACCCATAAAAGCATAAACCAAAAACACATATTGCATTGCAATATTTTTATAAAATTTTTTGAAAATATAATTTTTTGTTATAAAGTATCTAAAACACTCAGAAAGCTTTTTTTAGCACACAGGTTGTACTGCAAACCTAAAAAAATTATATTATCTAGTACGCTATTTCTTTTAAAAGTTACTATTACTATTTGCCTAGAAACCAAGATTGCATTTTTACATCTTAAATACTAAAACAATATTCACGTCAATAGTATAATTTCAAGATTGTTTATATAAAACTATAAAATGATTTTTTATAAAAAATGATAAAAATATTGTGTAACCTCAACACAATAACGTTGTATATATAATATATAATTCATGGTAATATTGTTTAAAACTGTTTGCAGGTGTACCAACTAATAAATGTCATATAATTCAAGGTGTGGTAATGAAAGTGTTTCAAAACTGTGTTGTATGCGCCATTATTCATTTTAAATGCATAAGCGCTTGTAATATATTAAAGATTCTACATTAAACAACCGTGAACGTTTACATTTGAATAACAGAAAGGATAATTATAATACTATGAAACTTTATTTTGAAATTAAAAATAAGCAACAAATTACTTTTGTGAAGTTATTAGTTCGGTTATTTTGGTGGTATTTGGTTTTGAGAAATTTAACTAAAATATTTGTACTTGGCATTATTCTTATTCTATTAGAAAAATAATTTATGTAAACATAAAAAAGATAAAAACGTACCATTGTCTGCAGGTTTTTAATTAAAGAATTTTTATATTTAATTCATAATTTTAATTAATGTTTTTTTACTAAAAATAAGATAAAAAAGTATTAACTTTTGAATATAATTATGTAAAATATTTTCGAAGAAGTCAAATGTCATTATTATGTGATTTGATAAATTTTCTTTTCGGGTTTATCGTGAAGTAAACTGTAAATTAGTAATATTTTATTATATATTATTACTATTTTATATTAATTTCTTAATTTAACAACATTTTTTTTTATTTTAAACAAAATAAACAAACATTTATTTAGCTCTATAAAATAATTTTTTTATTAATGATTATATATGTTTAGTACTATTTTTTAGTGGCATAACGTGTTATTTTGTATGCAATGTTTAAATAAATAAACAATTAAATTTATAAATTACTGAAAAAAAAGTACAAATAAATTTTAACTTGTTTAAAATATTTATACAATTATTTTATCCTTACTAGCACATTAAAAATTGTTGTTTATTTTAAGTTTACAACGTACAATAATTTTGTTCTAGTATAAATAAATAAAAAAAAATTATTGCAATTCGTGAGTACACTTACAGTACTTATTAGTATCTATAGAGTTATCAAAATTTTACTATGGAACAAAAACAATTTTGATTAAATTTTGTTTGTCGCAACAAAATGATTTCGTTGTCGAAGCAATAGTATATTTTTGTATAAGGAAAAAAAAATCATATTTTTCACCCATAATAAGTATACAATTTTTATTGTACCGAGATCAAAAGTTTTATAATAAAATTTAATATTTTAATGTACATTTCTTAAAATTGTTGTTTACTAATAATATTTATAATTTGTGGCTAAGTTAGCTGACATTTAATTTGGAGAAAATGCGTATTTTTGCACCTAACAATAGAGTATGAAATCAAACATTCGATTCTGAGGTAATAAAAAAATAGATACATTACTATTATAGACAAAACTTATTTATTCCTATTATTTATTAAATACAAAGTAGAAAACAGATTTATTTAATTAATCTGGTTCTTTCTATTTTTATAACGTCACGTAAAATAAAAAAATTATAAACAATGTTTTGTAACACAAAACTAGAAATCCTTCCGATTAATAATACAATTTATAAAATTGTATCTTAATTACCCTATTTTCTTATTAATTTAACAAATTTGTTACTTGCAATAATAATAAAATTTTTGCTTGCCGTCCTGTGCAGTAAAGTTATTATGTCTTAGTGAAATCTTTATAAATTATAAATTTAATTGTTTTGCGCTGTCCTCATCGCAAACATTAATATTTATTTATTAGTATAGTTATGTAATGACCAAAAACTAAAGAGTCGCAAAGTAATAAATTAAAATGTACGTAAAACTATGTGAACAGCTTTGAACAATAGTGTTAAGTTAGCAACGTTAGCAATTCCATTACATATAAATAAAGTAAGTGAGTCACTTAGAACAGTTTTTGTTACAATTTTTAAATTAGAGTTTTAAATAGTAGTTTTTAGTTAATTTAATAATAATTGTAAGAAACAAAAAACAATTTAAAATATAGTGCCTCGGATGTAAACCTTTAGAATTTTTTAACAATAAGTAACGTTGTTACATGCAAATGTTGCGTTAAATTTTATAAATTTTCATTCCAAAATTATTATTTATTTAATTTATGACCCTGAGGTATTTTTTGTGTTTCGCGAAGCTTTAGCGATAACTTAAGCGGGCATTGTAGACACTTCAAGAAAACGTTTGTGAACTTTTAAAAGAGAAAGTTGTCTAGATATTTTTTGGAGCAAATTTTGCTTAAGGTTGCAATTTTCGTTTTTTTTTAAGATCATTTTGTGCCAGAAATGTAATTAGAGCATAACTAATAAGATTTTTTGCATTTAGTCTACACACGATATGTGTTTTTTATCTAGGATTTGATTTATCCACCGCTCGGTAAGAGTTATTTTTCTCTTCTTATTTTTGTCAATTTATATTGATTCTTGTTTTATTTCCGTAGGTCAGCTTACTTATCGTTTTTGATCCCTAAGGATTGTCCTTTAATAATTATTTAATTTATTTAAACCCCGAAATTTTTTTTTGTGAATATTTATAGTAATTCAAAAAATTCTTTTAGGTGTTTTACGTTCAGGTTTTTGCTGCCCTCGATAGTGAGTTATTAGAGCGGAGTTCTCAAAAGCTATCGACAAACGCAATTACGATCCATGTCTACGAGGTGACGACGTTTAAGTACTAGTAGTACTTATAGGACGATTAATTTCTACATATGTTACATTTATAAAATTTTTTTTGGTACGACTTCTACGTTGTCTACGGTATACAGGAAAATGCACATTTCTAGTCGTACGTAAAGAATGTGGCAAACCAAAAAAAACTCTTTAGTATGTTCACGTTTTTTAAAAAATTATATTTTCCATGATCACTTTCTTCATAAAAGTTTTATTTTCTTATACCTGTGTGACGATTTGTTCCGGAGATATACCCGGCGGCCATTCTTAGTTGCCTACCCAGTACGTTAAAACCTATACCGCCAAAAATGTCAAATTTTACGATAGAAATATCAGTTGCCTTACAGCGGCATTAGTTTAGCGCAATCCCAAAAAATAATTAACAACTTATTAGTAAAAACCAAAATAAATAAAGTTTACGTAAGCCTTATAACGGTATATGTAAAAAAAACAAGAACGCAAGCGACAGAAACAAAAAAAAGTTACTGTACAGCAAAATAAAAATGTTAAGAAGAATAGCGAATAATACGTAATTAAAAATTGTTACGTGTTAAAAGATGTTATCAAAAAAATTACCTAAAAAAAGTTACATAAAAAAACCTAGCCTACTGACGGCCGCCGTACCACTCCAATAATTTGAATTTGTCAAACAAACGGATATCGTGCATTTCTGATAATGCCGTTGATACACGACAACCGACAACATGGCAAAGTTAAGTGATTCCGTGACAGACTACGTGCGTTTTAACGCTAGTGTATTTTAAAATGTTATCTAAAATCACGATGACTTGTCGGGTTGTAATACCTAATGTGGACTATCTGAGAAGGAAGTGAGAAATATTTTAAATGCGATGAACTATAGTATTTGAGTAATAAAAATTATTTATTGATAACGGCAGCAAATATATATCTAAGCTTGAAAGTGAATATAGCTTAGAAAAAGTTGACGAAACTTTATTGAAAAACGAAAGCACCAAATAACAAAAACGTTCAATAACTTCTGATACCTCTGATCAAAATATACGCTAGCAAATATTTTAAATAAAATAGAATTCACGTGAGTTTGTTTCCATAGTTCCTCAGCTTGACGATAGTAAAATAGAATATTTGTCGAACCTATCCTCGGAAAAAGATAGTCAACAGTACTGTTGCAAAAAAATATGATTTTGTTAACAATAAAACTTTAAAAGTTAGAAAAACGTTGATAAGCAAGAGTTTTACAATTTTATGACTCTAACATTTGCTGATACCTCAAGTGAAAAAATTTGATACAACCCAAACAGTAATGTAAACTTGAATCAAGAATGCAACAAACTTATCGTGACCACTATAAAACTTGCAGCAATATTGTCATGACAAATTTGAAGGCTTGCAGCAAGTTTGCTCGAAATTGACTAAGGAAGCAATAACAAGCTTGTGACAACCTTGTCTCGACAAACTTGCTGCAATATTGTCATGACTAGTTTGGAAGCTTGCAGTTAGTTTGCTGGAAATTGATTACGGAAGCAATAAGAAGCTTGTGACAACCTTGTTTCGACAAACTTTTAGCAATACTATTACGTCTTAGCATGACAGGATTTGAATTTGCAGAAATGTTAGTCCCTTGTCATTGCAAAATTTAAAATATGTAAAAATGCTATTGAAATATTTAATCCCAAGACTGACTTACTTACTTACAGACATTTTAACGTTGCTTGTCATGGAAATTTGTCAAACTATCAGTAGTATCACTGCAGAAAGGTACAAAGAAAAACAAAATGTTATTTTGCTTATTGGTATTGTAATTAATTTAGACTTGATTTTACAAATTAGTTACAACCTCATTAGATATTGTTTGTTTGTATTAATTCTGTTCCATTTTCACCTGTCCTATTTATCCCTCGGTTTGTTGTCCTGAAAAATAAAACATAAATTTGAGAATAACCTTAATTGCTGATTTGATGGTAATGTTAAATAAGCTAAAAGCATGCAAAACTTTAACAATTTAAAATCATATTATTACACAATACACAGCATCCATTAATGGTCTCTAACTCGGTTACTAGTGTTCCTAAAGTTATTTAAAAATTTTAATCAAACAACTATACAACCCAATAAGTCCACTAGATGCAATAATAATCACCTTAAAAGTATACGATGAGTAAACACAGAACTAAATAATAACATGGTAGAATACAAACACTATGTAAATGACAAACATGACTTTTATTAACATAAAAATAGCGAGACATGCTCCGGTATTTATGCGTTTACGCCGGCGAACTGTACATTTGCCAAAGAAAGTTTTCTGCAAGTTTGCAGCAAGCTACTCTTAATTTCTCAAGTTGCCAATATTACTAATAACGCTGTAAGCTTGCAGCAAGATTTGTAAACTTGGTAAAGAAAAAGCAAGCTAAAAGCAAACTTGCTCTAAGTTTACATGCTATCTAGAAAATAACTACTAGACTAAAGATAATTTAATAGACACGTTTATTCCGTTTTTTTCGAGACTGCTATTTAGGACTATTAAGGTAATTGCATTTTAGTAACAATCAAGACGCAAGAATTATAATCATCTATACAAAATCAAAAACGTGCTGAATATGATACAAAACAACTTCAAAAGTAATTTTTAACTATTTAAAGGTGTCATTGGTGTTAAAGTCTGGAGAACGAGCAGGACACTCTATGGATCTTCTACGTCCAATCCATCGATTTGGAAAATTTGCGTCCAAAAAATTCCTCGCCGTCTATCTTGTTGAAACCAATGATTTTATGGTAAGTGCTCATTCTGTTGAACTGCAGGAATAATTTCTTTATTCAGTAAATCTAAATACTTGTCAGTACTAACGTTTCCGTCTATAAAAAATGGGCCTATAAGCCTATTTTCAACAATCCCCATCTAAACATTCAACTTTTGTGGATGCTGGGTATATTCTTTATAAATCCAATGAGGATTCTGATTTGACCAATATTTTGAGTTATGACGATTAACTGTTCCGTTTAAACAAAAAGTTGACTCATTTGAAAACACTAGATTAGATGAAAAATGTTTGTCGTTATTACAAATGTCCGCTAGTCGTTCGCAAAACTTCAACCGTCGGTACCAAATCATCGTATGACAATTCTTGAACCAATTGTATTTTATACGGATAATATTTTTCAGTTTTCAATATTTTTACTGCATAACGTCGACTTGTGCGATGGTTTAGTGCCAAATTTGTTGTAGAAATCTGAGGTGATCTTCTAAATCAAATGCAATGTTCTGTCTAATAACTTCGTTCGTTGCGGTCCGCGGTCTTCCAGTTTTTAGCAAATTTTTGATCATCTCAGTTGTAATAAAACGTTGTAATGTTTTAGTAACCGTTGAACATGATATGGGATTTTATTCAAGATGCAGATCACTAAAAATATTACCTGCTTCTTCATGAGTTCTAACACGATCACGATAACCGATCAACATTAATATTTCAATATGATATTTTTCCTTAAATGAACTTTCGTATAATTTCTCTCTGTCAATTAGTTTGGTTACGTACTAGATAGTAAATAATAAATTCACTTATTCTTTAACTGTCAAGTGATTTATTTCTCATTTTTCCAGATTTTTTAGACTAAAACCAGTATGTACGGATTTGGAAAAACCAGTTCTATTAAAATGTGCAAAAACATACAGGGTGTCCCGTTTAATTAAAACAGTTGAAAAAAAAACGGAAGTACAGTAGTAACAACATTGAAGTCGCTAGCAAAGTTACATAGATATAGCCATTCTCGTTTTAAATATATATATCCCAACCCTGTATGAGAACCGTTTAGAATAAAACTTTACGTCTAATGCGATTGCAAACATGTTATATTTTAAGATTTCTTGTATATACTAACAAAAGTAACTGTAAAAAAGAAATAACAACAACAGTCTTGGAACGTCAGGCGATATTATTGTAGAACACTGAATGACATGCATGACGCCACTAGCATCTTGTTTTCTGCTTTTCATTTAGAATTTATTCGGCAGTTTTACGAAAGGTATTTTTATTCTTCTTGTCAAATGTTTTCTATTGTAATCGTTTTAGCACGTTTCTTACAAAAACAGGAAAACTCATATGAAAAGATGCTGAGTGTGCTCTGATTAAACAATCATTAAGAAAACAAAGAAACATCGAGCTTCATATGCAAAGTTTTGTGCTGCGCCCTGTTTTCAAATATGCCACAAACAGAGCAAATTTTTGTAGTAGCAGTAGAAATTGTTGCACACAAAAATTCGAATAATTACAAAATTATAACAAAAAGTTAGAAAAACAAAGTACATAGACTAAATAAATACTAAAACATAAATAACAAAAACTTATTTTACTAAATGTAACGACAAAAGTTGCAATTGTAGCAAAAAATTATTTAGAAACAAAAACAAACAAATAGAAGAAGAATGTATTACAAATTTGTAAAAACACTAATACATCTTAGTTTTGAATACAACGTAGAATACTGAATTCTTTTGTTATCTTTTCTAAATTTTAATGGAGTTAGTGATGTAAAGATGTAAATTTTTGAAAATATTAAAATTTCCAACTTTTATCGGTAATAAATTTGTTATTTAAATGTTTGTATTAATTTTGTATTATATTGTATTAAAAAATCTCTTATAAAATGATTATTACGGTTAAGTGCCATCCTATTAGAATTTACTACTTAATGATCAATGATTTAAAACAAACATTAAAACATAACAAATCAGAGCATTTAATAATCTAATTTTATTAATAATTTTAATAACATCTTGTAAAGAACATAAAGATTATGATGTTACAAATATTTAATATTGGCTTACGTCAACGATAACCATGATAATCGCATCATTATTGTCGCAATGATTTTTTTCACCGTTTAATATCTTGCAAATAAACGCATTAAAAACATGTTTACAAGGAATAAATATAAAAGATAGCGAAAACGTCATTAAAATAAATACTCGTCATCAAAATTTATAAAATTGTCTTGTTCGAAATCTTTTGTCACGTTTTTATAACACTTTAAGAATCCCAAATATTTGCCTAAAAGCCTAGTAAGAAAAGAATTGTGACGTAAATAATAAAGTAAAAATTGTTTTTATCTTTCGTACAGCAAACATGCGTAATATTTAAATGCAATATGGCTTTGTTATGCTAGACCGATCAGCTGAATATCTGGCGCCTTCGCCCCAGAAAAACTACTACTAAAATATACATGAAAGTAGCTCTTTGAAAGGTTGATTTCTAGTAGATGTAATATATCGACACTAATAAATTGTGACTGTCTGAATTGCTTTTGTCTTTGCACTTATTAAAACTAAACCTAAAAATACAAACAATATCTACTTTGATAGACCACCATGCTCTAATACATTAGATAACTCCTAACTTTATTTAAGCAAGTGTACAAGCTATATATTTAATTTATGGCTTATTGTTACTTCAATTTATTAAAAGAATACGCTGACCATCTAAAAGCAATCTATTAAATTACAATTCTTACTAACGGTATCATATAACAAACCTATGTTATTATTACTATTTCTTTCGGTGTGTGTAGTTTTATAATTGATAATAGAACATATTCTAAACTTTTTTTTATTATAAGAAGTAATTATAATTTATGTTAAAATTAAGTTAGTAAATCGTATTAACTTTTAGTTAATGTATATATTTAATTTGATTTTGTAATTTAAATTTTTTTAGACACAAAAAATTATGAAAACATTTGCCCTATACCAGATATAAACACTAGGACTGGTTTACAGTGCGTCTCGGATTTAAATAAAAATATGCGATAATGTTTTATATAAATTACTGATTACTAAGCTGAAATCTGTTTGTTTTTGTCACATAAAAATTTTGCACAATTAATAGTAACAAAAATTATCTAAACATTATACGCAAATGTGCATAACTTACGTTTCTGCCACGTGTACAAATTTGCATGTCCCATTATTGGTTATCTGTATTACATTTTGTTGAAATTATAACTTTTGTTTAAAAAATTAAAAAAAAAATTATAATTTAGAACATGTTTTTTGGTTTTGGGTAGACCCCCTACTTACCTGATATTGATTTTTTGTAAATTTTTAACTATAGTGAAGTTTAGAATTAAAAGCTTAAAGTAAAAACACATGTTAAGTTTTATACATTTATTAGTTGAATTTAAATTAAAACTACTAAAAAAAAAATTGTATCTGTTATATAAAATATACGTAACATAAAATAAACATAAAATAAACTAAGCAATAAGTAAATGTTTTTAGTGAGAAGGATGAACCTGATCCTTTAATAATAAACTATCAACATTTGGCGTCAATTTTGTAAGGTTTAATCTTAAATCTCCTCGGCTAATGAGGTGCAATCTGTTACTTTTTTTCGTTAGGAGATTGGTAACAGCGCTGTACCCCTTTCCACTAGGTATGACGATGGCAAGAAAATTAAAAATTTCCTTGCTATATTCCATAATACAAGATAAATAACGGGTATGTTGTTTTGCAGCCAAAATTGCTGATATCCGTTTTGAAACTGAACCTTAAGTTTTTCGTTTGTACTTAGTTCAGTCAATTCCTTTTGTATTATGACATTCGTTTCTTCTATGTCACCATATGGGTTAATTATCCTCAAACCTTGTTTCAAAATCTGAATAGAAGGCATTTAAATGTTGAACGTAGATTGAAACGTCGTTTTCCTGGCAGTTTGTCTGTGACAAATTGGGAAACTGAAAAAATTCGTCCCGTCCAATATTTTGCTTCATTAGTTTAACTCTGACAAGAATCGCTAATAAGATGGACTTTGTTTTAATCAAATTTAGACTGTCGTCTTGTAACTGCAAATTAACCATATTAAATTTGTAAACAAATCTGTTAAATAGGCGATGTCTGTTTTTCACTTCATTAAATTGTCTTTTAAAATTTTATCTTTAGTATCCAGAAATTGTAAAATAGTCTCAAAAAGTGCAAAAAATCTTGTCAAACATGCGCTTTTCGACAGCCAGCGTACTTCAGTGTGAATGAGTAATTGATTAAAGTCTTCGTCATTTTCTTCACACAACTGCGCAAATAACCGCGTATTCAACGCGGTGCTTCGGAATTGGTTTACTGCATCAATGACCAATTGAAGAGATTCTAGCAATCTAACACCCAATTTTTTAGCAACTAAATGTTGTCGATGGATGACGCAATGTATTGCCCCTGACACATTTGGTTTTAAACAGCTTATAAATCCACGATAACGTCCAACCATTGCAGGTGCTCTATCTGTAGTTACTAATATTATATTTGATAAAGGAGTTGCTTTTTCAATGAAATAATCATTCAAAACATGAAATATTGATTCACCTCTAGTGTCGGTTGTCAAAGTTCTTGCGAAGAGCAGTTCTTCGTAGATTTCTTGATTCACAATAAAACGAACATATGCCAACAATAATGCTGCATTACCAGGTAAAGTTGACTCGTCCAGTTGCATAGAGAAATGGGTCGTTGGCGAATAATTACACAAGAAGCTTTCAATATCAGAACTCATTTCATCAATACATCTTTCAACAGTATTGTTGCTTAAAGGAATTCTCTTAATGATATCAGATGCAGGTGTGTGTAAAACAGTTTTTAAAACCTTTTCAACGGCTGTCAAAATTTACTTCTCTCCGATAGTATGAGGTTTTCCGCATTTTGCTATAAGTAGCGAGATATTGTAAGACGTCCGCAAACCATTGTCGTTTTTTTGTGACGTCGAAACAAACATTCTGTCTAGCGTGGGTTTCTTCTGAAGTTTATCTTTGAGCGTTTGAAAGTATTTCAAATCTTTATCTGTTTTGTCAGGGTGACATCTTCTCAGATGATTCTGGAACTTAGATGGTTTTATAGCGTCATTGCCCAAAACTTTGTTGCGTAAAAGGCACATATTGTTTGTCCGACAATGATGGAATGAAGCCAAGTTTCAAACAATCAACACTGTACTGTCTACATTTCTTTTTAGATTCAGACATGGCGTCAGTCATCTGTCGGCAAAAATCTATAAAACATAAAGTCCAGCAGATGTATATTAAAAAATCAAAATCAAATTTAAATCATATGGTTTAGATTTTATGGCAGGCATAGGCATAGAGCCATTATAAATGAATGTGAAAAGAGGAATGTTATAATTGTTACTTAAAGTTTTGATATGATGGAACTTTAAAGAAATTTGAAAGTAACATGACAAAAAATGTTAAAATAAAATATTATACAACAAATAATAATAACAAACTGTTATGGGATTTATCTCTACGTACATTCGACTGTCCTATATTTCTATAATCTCTAGGTAACTGCCGTTCAAGATTATTGCCACACTTTGATAACTGATTAATATGTCTCCGCCAAATTAATCCGTCATCCAACCTAATTTCATAATGCTACATGTCTAATTTTTTAATAATTTCAGCCAATCTCCACTTAAGTGGACCTAAATAATTTCTTACCGCAATTCTATCCTCTACTTCAAATGATCTTGGGATGATTTTTGGTAACATTAAAGAAAGAGTAGTTCTTATTGGATAAGCAAAAATAAGCTCAGATGGAGACTTATTGGTAACAGGATGTTTTGTATTACGATATTGTGCCAGTATCTTATCTAAATTTTCTTGAAGATTTTATATAATGTGCAGACCTTTTGTGAGTAATGTTTTGACTCTTTAGGAATAATCCAAATTTTGGATTTACAAACTGTACTTTATTATCGGTACATAAACATGAACTTCCGACCGACATTTAAAATTGGACCGGCAAAGTCCACATGGACTCTGTCGAACGGTGAAGATGGATATGCCCAATGGTGTTTGATTACCGGAGGATTATTTTTGTTTTCTGTACAAGTTAAACTATTTTGTACTACCGCCTTAACGTCAGCATCTATTCCCGGCCACCAACATACACTGCGTGCTAACGATAACATACGTACTATCCCAAAATGGGCACAATGTAAATCTTGCAAAATACATACTAATATTAGAATGTCTTCCGGGTTTGGACCGTGTCATATTTGCAACCGAAGCTGCCAACGTTTCGCCCACTTTCGTAAGGGGTTTCATCAGGGCGTGAGATAAATCGCAAAACTCAAACAAGCAATCGAAATCTAACTAAGAACTTCTCAAAAAGTTAGGTTATCCACTTGTAAAACAAACCATAACCTAAACTATGAAAAGGTAAGAAAGAAAACGATAACCTGAAAAAGCAAACGAAAATCTAACAGAGAACCACTACCGAGTTTGGTAATCAACTTGTGAACCAAGCCAGATTCTAAACTCCGTAGAAGTTTAGAAGTCGGAGTTTAGAATCTGGCTTGGTTCACAAGTTGATTACCAAACTCGGTAGTGGTTCTCTGTTAGATTTTCGTTTGCTTTTTCAGGTTATCGTTTTCTTTCTTACCTTTTCATAGTTTAGGTTATGGTTTGTTTTACAAGTGGATAACCTAACTTTTTGAGAAGTTCTTAGTTAGATTTCGATTGCTTGTTTGAGTTTTGCGATTTATCTCACGCCCTGATGAAACCCCTTACGAAAGTGGGCGAAACGTTGGCAGCTTCGGTTGCAAATATGACACGGTCCAAACCCGGAAGACATTCTAATATTAGTATAGATTCCGGCCGTGGAAGCCTTCGCTATTACACTTGCAAAATACGTTTTCGTAATTTAAAAGATACCAGCAATCTGTTCCCTCTCAAAATGCAATCATTTTGCACTGTAAATTCAGCTTGATCGATTCCAAATCTCAATAAATGTGGAATATTGTTATTTTCTTTTAACATTGCCAACAGTGGTCCTAGTTAAGAATCTAACTTTGTTTCTTTACCCAGTTCGTCCACTGTTACTGGTAATATTTGTATCTAAAAAATTTCAAAAATGTCTGACTCTTCTATAGTGTTTTTAGTTTTTACTTCCACAGGCAATCTCGAAAATGCATCCGCATTTGCGATCAGTTTCGAACTTTTGTATCGTATTTCAAAATTGAAGCTTTGTAAGAAAAATGCATAGTGTTGCATTCTACTAGCAGACATTATTGGTAATCCTTTGTGTGGAGAGAAAATTTTAGCTAATGGCGCATTGTCTGTATATAGTATAAGTTTTCGAGCAAATAAGAATTGGTGGAAACGCTTTACCCCGAAAATGATTGCATATGCTTCCTTATCAATTTGAGACCAATTTTGCTGTGAACTGAATAAGGATTGCGAAGCAAACTGAATAGGTTTCTCTGAGCCATCTCGCATAATGTGTGATAACACAGCTCCTACCCCAGCAGGTGATGCATCAGTGGCTAGGATTATTGGTAAATTATTGTTTAAATGTACTAAAAATTTTTGAGATTTCATCATGTGTTTTTATTTTATTTAAAGAAGCTTCACAAGCCTTGGACAAATTCCATTTTACTCTACTACGTAATAACATTATCATTGACTCAAAAAGATTACTTAAATTTTCAAAAAATCTACCATAATAGTAAATGAGTCCCAGTAATAACTGAAGTTCTTAAACATTATTTGGTTGCAAAGCATTTACAACAGCATCTACTTTTGATTTAACTTTATGGATACCAAACTTATTTATTCGGTAACCACAACATACTATTTCGTTTTTTAAGAATTTAGATTTGTTTAAGTTTATTTGAACATTATAATTTAACAATCTTTTAAAAATTTTTTCGAGGCGCTCAAGATGAATTTTGTCATTTGAAGCAGTTAGTATGCAGTCGTCAATGAATACAGCAACGCCAGGTATTCCCGACAGAATATTTTCTATTTTTCTTTAACAAGAGTGCAATTTAAACCTTACATTAAACGTGTGCATTTATAATGACCCTTATGAGTATTTCAAGTAAGAAATTTTTGGTCCTCATCGCGTACTCTCATTTGTAAATATGCTTCAGTTAAATCAATTTTTGTAAATTTTTCCCCTCCTGTTAAATCTTGAAACAATTCATCCGTTGTTGGCAAAGGGTGTTTATCAACTAGTAAATTGGGGTTTAGCGTTACTTTAAAATCTGCGCATAAACGTATCATATTTCCTGGTTTGAATACGGGTACAATGGGTGTTGCATAGTCACTATAATCTACTTTCTCTAACACTCCTTCCCTAACTAAGCTTTCAATTTCGTTCTCAACTAATTTTTTTATTGCAAATGGAACAGGTCTAGCTCTAAAAAAAGGTATATTCGCATGAGTTTTTAAATTTATAGAGACTAGCTCCCCTTTGATTTCCCCTATTTGCTTATCAAATAAGACAGAATATTTACCTAATAATATCTTAAGAGTGGATTCAGTGGCATTTGAAACTTGAACAGCATTTACCGTATCCAAAATTTTGCTTAATGTAGTTGCTGAGAATGGTCTTATCCATTCTCTACCGAATAATGCCGTTTTGCTTCCTTGTATAACATACAAAGGAAGCTCCTTTGTTTCCCTTTCGAGAGTTACCGTCACCTCTAGTTTACCTACAACATTTAAATCATTTTCAGAATAAGACTTTAATCTTATAGTACTAGGTTTTACTTTAACATTACTCAAGTATTTCTTATAATCTACACTACTAATAATGGAAACAGCTGAGCCACTATCGAGCTCCATTTTAATATTTTCGTCATTTAACATAAAACATCAACGCATATTTTATCAGAATTGTAAACTTTTTTAACATTATTTATGTACATTACAGGCTGGCTTCCCTCTGCATTATTATCAGTGTCTACTAGATTGACAGGTTTAGGTTTCTGTAACTGCATACACACTTTTTGTATGTGCTCTCTTCTTTTACAATAGTTACAAATACTACTTTTATGCCTACATTTATTTGCAAAATGAAAACCACCGTATCTAAAGCAAGAAATACCCCTTTCGTTTTGACTTACTTGTGACTTAACTACAATTTTTTGTTTACTACAATGTTTAGGTGTTTTATTTTTTACTGAAATTATTGAGTGAGTAGACTTATCTGTAATTTCGTTGGCGTACAACGACTCAATACTATTAGCTAACTCCACTGCTTTTACCATTGTAATTTTTTTTGTTTCTAGCAGGCGATCCCTTATTCGTTTGTTCTTAATGCCGCCTGTGAACTGGTTTCTTAGTGCGGTCTCCAGGAAAGTACCAAAGCCGCATGTCGCTGCTATTCTTCTTAATTCAATAATGTAGTCTCTAATTGATTCCCCTTCGTGCTGGAGACGATGATTAAATTTATAATATTCGGCTATCTCCAAAGGTTGCGGATCAAAGTGATTCTTTAATAACGTACATAATTCGTCATATGATTTTTCTTCGGGAGCAACAGGCAAAAGCAGATTACACACTAAATCGTAAGTTTCTCTCCCGATAAAATGTAGGAAACAATGCAACTTGGCATCTCCCTCCACTTTATGTATTTTAAACGCTCCTTCTAGCCGTTGTAGCAATCGTGTGAATTTGGTTTTAGAATCGAAGAATTCAATGAAATGAAATGAACATGTGCCATAGGAGACGCTATTTTACACTGGAAGTTTCTTGGTGCAGCAATTTACTTGGATTGTTTTATTTAATTATCCTTGTTGGCAAACTGTTGTGTTGTTTTGTTTAAACCATTATGGTTAGCACCATCAACACACACTTATATATTTTATTTAGAATTTATTCCTAAAAATGGGTTAAATTAATACAACGTACATCGGTTGCGTATATCAATAATAATTTTTCTAGGTGGCGCTTATACACATGTATATATTACCAGTGGCGTAACATATCCATACTCCGAACTTCCGTAATCCGAACATTCCAGTAATCCGAACTGGCCCACAGTGTAACGACCAATGGACAAAAGTACAATTTTTTTACTTTTTTTTTGTGAAGTTATTTAGTAAGATATATGTATTTATAAAAGAATAACAAATGCGTAGCAATGTCGTAAATAAGTAAATATTGACACACATACATATTTATTTGTGTGACCGGCCAAAATATGTAGTTTAATTCCAAAATTATTTTTTTAAATATGTTTTCTATATGTAAACATTTAAATTCTATGAAAAAAAAAACAAATGAGAATGTGTGTTGGAAATTCTTCAAAAAACACGCAGCTGTACAGTTGTGGATTTCTTATTTTCATAATTTATCTTTCAAAGTGGTAGCATATTGTATGTTAATAATAAAATACATACGTAATATGTATGTACAGTTATATTTTTTTAGATTTTTTCGAAAACATTCCATAATCCGAACATCTTCTTGCAGCAATTAGTTCGGATTACGGAGATTGCGCTGTAATTATAATAACAATTGCTAAAAATTTGAAAAAGAAACTGTTGAGGAGTACTCGTGTAATTTTGCATGATTTGAATATTAAACTACTAATAACTGAAGTCATGATTGGCGTAATTTATCTATCTTTGCTAACTACGAGTAAAAAACTAAAATTTAATAAAAAATAATCTACTTACTTTTCTCCGGCACTCTTAAACAAAATAACACTGATTCACTATAATTTGTGTGATAAACTACCAGTTTATATTTTTTTAAATATTTTCTTAGCATTTTTCTTTTCAAGATTCAGGAAACGAATAAACGTATTTCTCTCACATTCGTATTTATACAATGACGAATTGAACAAGTCAGTGCAAGTTCGCGAAGCTCTGAGACTGCGCGTATGCTTGTAACAAGATGATACTGGTATATCATTATGTGCAGGTTTTTACAAGTTCAAAATGTATTGCGACGACAAAGCGAATACCTACATCCTACAACTTACACAATTTTATAAACATATATAATAAATTTTTCACTTTATAGGTACTTTTATAAATAATGTATATGTCTTTATATTATAAGATAGTATAATGTAAGTAAATAGGTACGATTTTCGTGGACTCCCATTTTCATTTCATGGACCTCCAATTTTTTTTCGCTGACGTAGACCCCTTGTAGGTTCTCATAGACCCCTGGGGGTCGATATAGACCACTTTGGGAATCACTGATTTAGAATATTCAGATGAACATGATGGAAAGTCATAAGTGTAAGTATTTCCGGTTCAATGCTTGTGAGTAGCGATCGCAAATCCCAACAAGTACTAGTTTCTAGTCGGTTTCAGTTTCCAAAAATTCAGTAAATAATGGTTCTTGAGAAATTTTTTTTTTTACAAAGCTAAAAGTAAAGTTTCAATTCCTGGTAATGTTGACTCATCAAGCTCTATAAAGAATTGATATGTTTTTAAGTACTCACATAAAGAATTTTCTATATACTAACTCTGAGTAAAATTCCTTTTCTAATATTAAAAGTTGGTTTGTGCAACACGGTGTATTACCTCACAGCTAGTAGAATAAGTTCTCTACTAAGAGTGTGTGGTTTTTCGGACTTCGCAATCATTACAAAAGTATTATAAGAAACCCGCAGTCTATCGTCAACTCCCTTAGATGTTGTCCTTACGAGTTCTTGCAATATAGGTGTTTTCAAATATTTTTCTTTGATTTTTTGAAAAAAACGTTAAATTATTATCTTTTTTAAATTTTGATTTCAAACGTATTTGCTTCAGGTGCATCGTTTACATTGTACAGAATTCGTAATGATCAGTTTCTTTTTTAAAAAAGGTACTTCTGTATATGAGCTGACACATATGTTCCTAGTGAATGGAAACTACTCTAAGGCTAGTTTAAAACAGTGTTTCTCAAGCAATTGCTATAAAAAATTTACCATTTTTCTTTAAACCTGTTCTTGACAAGTCAGTGGAAATAGTAAACTTTGTAGTCTCAACCTTTAAATATGCGGTTACTTAAGATATTATGTGATGATATGGGTAACCTGCATACTTCTTTACTACTCCACACAGAAGTACGATGGTTATAAGGCGATCATTATTTGAGTTGTCAGATGAAGCGATAAAATGCGGTTATTTAGAATTACCTTTTTAACGAAAATATTTCCCAATTTAAAGAAAGTTAATCTGTCTCTACAAAATAAGATACCACTGTGTTTAAAGCTAATGACAAAATTATTGGTTTTGAAAAGAAATTAGAATTTCGGACTTTGACTACTAACATTAAAGGCATTTAGTCAAGAGTTGGAAATTGTACTTTACAAATGAAAGATTGGGTAAAAGGTCTTTCTGCTTTTTGGCAAGAGTAGAAAACATAAATTTCATTTCAAACTCTACACTAAAAGTGAAATTTAAAAACCAACCACTCTCAAAATTTTACACAGCGAAACTGCTTTCTTCGTACGTAGCCACTAAACCAAGTTTTGATATCGCTTGGATGCAGAACTCTCTTCTATAAAACCGAACGTTAAAGAAATTTGCAAATAAGTCTCAAAATAACATATCACACTAACATATAAACATTTGTGGTAACAAATATAAATAAAGATCGTTTTTCAAAATTGTTTTTATTAATTTTATCTAAAATTTATTTACTATATATTTTCGTAAAATTAAAAGTTTTGAAAACGTTTATTTGGTTAATTAATTAGTTAACAGAACATACTGGGACTCCACCAAAGTAACTTTAATTTGTAAGAGCTCTACGCTTAAAAAAGTTTAAGAAACGCTGGTTTAAAAGATGTGTTCTTATATAATAAAGTTATCTTTGTACGCGTCTGTGCCAGTTGTTTATAGAGTTTACTTAAAAAGACGTATGACAGTCTAAAGTTACTGCTAGGAAACATTAAATATGAAGACAACAAATAGCAACTATGTGAAGATTAAAAGACATAAAAATGCTCTCCTCTGCTTTATTTGTAAATAGGGTAGTAGAGCCAAAGGATTGGACAAAGAAACATTGGCCTTTAACTCACAATCTTATACCCAAATTAAAAAATATTATACATAAAAGTTTAGTGAAAGCAAATAAAACACTTTATCTCTACTGCATATCAACGTAGGTATAATGCAGCAATTTGTAAAGACATTGAACAAGGACGGAACCTGCTTTCAATATTTTTGTATTAATTTTCCTGGTTATTATTGATCTACAAATTTAAAAATTTGACTTGGATAGTCAGTTTAAAAATACTTAGATTGCTGTTAAAAAGAACACTTGGATTGCTTTTTATATATAATAAACAACGTTTTTAAGAAATCATGAATCACAGGATTATTAAAAAAATTGCTTTTAATACGTTTAAAACTCTTCGATTTGCTATTAAATTTGTTAAATTGTTATTCATACATGTTATCGTTGGGAAAATATATACGCTTATTACATTGTTCTTGATGGCATTTTTATCATTGGTGTCTCCGAACTGAAGTTCTTATTAGTACGAGGAGTGGCGCCTAGTTTTTCTCTTTCTTTTAACAAAATTTCTTAATTACGCCCAATCACCGACATTGTAGCTAGCTGTGGCGACGTGCTTGTTGCCAACGGAGCCCATTACAAAAATGGTTGGTAACAAAAAATGGCGCCCAACGTAAAACCTCTAATTCTTTATTACTTGCATCTATCAGAAGTTAGTAATTATGAAATTTTCTTTTCGCTTTTCGTCCATTTTGTTACTTCTTGGATAGTGTTTTTTGTCGGTAATTATTAATAATACTTATTATATGAGACATGTCTTTTAGGTCGTCACTGGCTTCTCCACTGCATTGTCGCCAATGCGTAATTGAAATTGGGAGTTATGGGAAACAACGCAAACGGAGGTATTTTTACTCAGCCCTTTGTACTTTTAATTTTGCTGCAATCGGTGTATTTTAGTAAAGCGTTTTCATTTCCTTTTACATTTTAACAATGTTGTGTAAGGATTGGAAAATATTCTGGTAGAATTAAGAGATTTAGTAGATTATATTAGCGGTTGCAGTTAAATTTGTTAAAATAGCGTCAGCCATATTACTTTAATGGTACTTGAATTTTTTGTGGTCCATCTAGAATGATCCAGTAACCTTCACTTTATCTTTTTTCTATTTGGCGATTACTGCTTAAGTTTTAATCTAACTTACCTACAAGCATCGTATTGAACAACAACATTCTTAATTGTTTTTTTTTATAATTCTCTATCTTCTGTCTTCAGCCTGTGTATATTTGATTTCACCGTATTAATAATTTGTTTAGTTTGTAACATTTCAAATTTTAATCGTGTATGATACCAAAATTTTACTTTCAGTCAAAAACTTGAAAGCATTGTTAACATTCTGTAATGCGGTCGCGTGCACGCTGACCTAACACCCATCAAGTTTATTTGAATCGATTTGATTATAATTAAAGCCAGATTTATACACATAATGTCGTACGTAAGCTTACCCAATACGCTGATTTGTCAACTATAAATACATAATGAGTAATGAACGTACTACTCGGTATTAGGAAACTTCCGTGGAGTAAGTTTTTCTTTAAGCGGTGTTATTACTTACATTTGTCGATTTTTAATGTGTCACGACCAGTGCTGTAAATAGATAATTTTTAAATTATATAAATATAGTTAATTATTTTTTTTTTAAATTATCTAGTATTATATAGTAGATATAAACCATTCAAACTTTATACAGATAACCAATAATAGATAAAATTATCTAGGTAGTAATAACGATAGATAAATATTGTAACCAAAATTTTACAGGTCACTGGATTTTTATATATATTATTTAAATAAAAAATTATATATATACAGATACATATACAGTTGAGCTGAATAAACAAAGTCCCTGGAGAGGCGTGGCTGGTGTCACTTTAATTCTAAAGGTACACTCAAATCGAAAAGTATTTTGGTGGGAAATTAAAATCGTTCATATTCTACCTGGTAGATAATAATTAGACCTTGTTGAAATTTGAGGTTATTACAGAAAAACACTTTATGACTTTAATATTATTAAAATAAATTGTAATTACACACTTACTTTTCTAAAAGGTTAGATAAGGCATTACAAAATATAATAATTACATATTTCTAAAAGTAATTCAAAAAATTACTTATTTACATCATTAAAAAAATCAATCACAGTCACTTTCGTTTTCTCCATTACAACTTATATCGTCAGATGATCCAGTGTTTATCATAAACGTCAGGTTTTCGACAGTTACATCCAGTCACATTTCTTGTTCCAAGTGATTTGCATGTTGACGATGTTTATCCCAGTCAGATACAGTTATCTCTTTTATCTTCAGACCACTCTGTATAATATTATTCATAGTGATCTTGTGTTTTGCTAAACTCGATGCCAACTCAATCGGATTTAAGTCATAGTGGTAAGATGGCAAACGTAACACTGTATGCCCATGTTTTTTAAGAAGTTCGTTTACATGTTTTCGTATAATTAAATTGTTTCACTAACACTTTACGCATTTCATTCATTACTACATTATTTTCAAAGTATTGTGGAATAATTATTTTTTTCTTCGAGGGATATATTAAAATGCCATTACTGTTTGTTATCGATTCAATCCAGATTTTTTTATAAATGTGGTTGATTTGCCCGTTGCTTCAGCAGCTAGTTTGGTTGCCTTCTCTAAAGGAAGAATTTATCGAAAAACTTCACCAATTTTTAATAATGTTTCTTGCTTCGAAATGAATGGTTTTCTTCGATTTCATGTTGATTTTGATTGTAATTTAATTTTTCAAGCGGACGGTACTTGCTAATTGTGATTGGTTGAAACATTTACCACTTCAAATTTTTAAAGTTAGTTCACATATTTTCCGGGGACTTTGTTTACTTCGGCGCTCTGTAACTTATATATTTTTTGATAGTATCTAAATACATATAAATAGATAAAAAATGTTACTCTAGATTAATTTATCATGAATTTATATAGATAATTTACAATGCTGGCCATGACTATACGTAAGCTAAGAAGTTTATCGATCAAGTTAAATGTTTTGCTATTCAACCTAAATCACAAAAGTGAAAGTTTGTTAAGTATCTTTTGTTCCTATTAAACTCTTTAGTTCTTTTTAAATGTTCTTAAATAAGTTTAGTAATAGTACATGTTATCGTTGGAGAAATATTTATTCACTTGTTACATTGTTGTTGTTTGCTTTTTTCTATCCTGTTCGTTTTGTAGTGGGTTCGGACCTAATGTTGGTCTCTCCAAACCGAGAATCTTTATTATTACAAGGAATGGCGCCTAGATATTCTTTATCTGTATTTTGTTTTTTCAACAACTCTCACTCATAGATATTGTAGCTAAACGTGGCAACGTGATAGTTACCAACGAGACCTACTACAATAAAAGTTGGTAACAAAAAACTGGGGTCTAACATAGGGCTTCGATGTACTTAGTAATTTCTTATTTCTTTATTGCTTGTATTTGTCAGTGGTTAGTAATGATTGACTTTTCTTTTTGTTTGTCTTGCCTTCTATTACTTATTGAATAATTTTACTGTTTTCTTATCGATAATTATTAATAGTACTGATTGTTTTTTGTTAAACTTCTTTGAGGTTAGCAAAAGAACCGTGAGAGTTATGAATCTTTGTCTTTTGTATTTCTAATACTATCTGTGTGCACTGTGGTCCTGAAAAGGATAAACCCTTACGTCCTGTTTCTGTTTTTACTGATTTGTCTACTGGTGTGTGTTTTTTTTTTAGAATGATCCGAACGGTCAACAAAAACTGATAATTTACGACCATCATGTTCGTTTCCTTCCTTGTCATCGTAACGTGACTAAGACTTCTTCTCCGTAATTATTTTCATATGAGGTCCAAAGTGGGACAGTACATTTGGTATTGCTCGGTGTGTGTGTCGCAGAAAGCGCGTATCTCGGAACAATAATACGACAGTGACATGGCGTTACCATCTTCTGATTCAGCGAGAAGAACTTCTACATATGTGTCTAGAAGTATTATTTGTTCTAAAGATTTGAAAACTACTTCTCTTCCTTCTAGATCTACTCGTTTGCAGATTTCTAATTTTTGCTTTGTCTTCTACTTCTTATCATTCTCTTCTCTTTTATTGGTGTTGCAAACGTCGTAAATGTTAGTTCATTTTTGGAAAATGGATTTTGCCTCTTGGCTATTTTTTTTATTTTCGTTTTTGGATTTCTTTAAATTTTGTTGGCGGTATTTGGTTGTTTGTAGCCGAGATACTAACAGACACTTACATTTAGTCTTATCTTTTTTGTCTTTTTAAATTTTTTTTATTCTATTGTTGCGTGGCGTAGTGTTTGCTGCAGCATTGCTTCTTCTTTTTCTAAAAATTTTCATTCTTTTGCTGCATTGAACTTAGTTGATTTTTGGTTTTGTTGTGTTTGAGTTGAAGCTAGCTATAGAGTGCCACGTCGTTTCTTGTACTCTACGTGCTTCTAACGCGATAAAAAAAAAGATAACGATGTTCGATTACCAAGTTAAGTTTATTTTCTTCCTTATTTACTCTTACTACTTTTCTTCTCTCTTTTTTTCTACGCACTTTGTTGATTTTTTTCTTAAAAATCTTAGTATTTATGTTCCTCACGGCAACAAGTTTTTACTCTTTATCTGAGTAGAATTTTTCTATGAGTTTGATCTTTAGCGTACGCTTAAACTTTTGTCTTCCTTTAAGCTTTTTCTCGTTGTTTCTAGGTTTCAATTTTGCTTGGGTGAGAGGCGGATTTGTTACATGTTATTATTTATAAATTCAGTATAAGTAATAATTTAAAGTAAAATTCACGCTATCATTAGTTTGCGGAATCTACTACTTGTAAAGTGGGTAATCTTCTTTGACTTTTACGAAAGGACAAAGCAAACAAAATGAACTTATTTTCATACTTTACATAGTTGTAAAAATTATGAAAATTTATTATTCGTATTTTAGAAATATTTATTCAGCCTTAAACATTTTTTAATTGGAATTTACCGTATGATTATTCTAACTTGTAACTATCAAAAATCTTATTGTAGATCATACTAAATCATTTTATTCTTAGTCGTAAATTTAAAACATTTTTATCTTTATGTAATGCAGGTGTCTTGAGTTTGATGACGTTACCCTTTTTAAGTTTCTTTAATTTTTTTATCATAATCAAGGCCATATTTGGCTTATCACGCCATACATGTAAACTTACATACTACACTCATTATCGTCTATAAAAATATAAAAAAGTAGTAAACATTTCACTACTCGATACAAGGTGGGGTAAGTTTTTAGTACTCATTTTAAAAAATTGCGGCTGCATGTAAACTAAATAATTGATCAATTACGTTTGAAGTTACGGTGATTGCTACTATACTCGTTAAGTTATTTTCTTGTTAATATAAACTTGGTATAGTACAAGTCATACTTGTAAAAATATATATGCTTGTTTTTAATCGTATTTTTGCTCTATTCCATTCGCTTTGTAGTGGGTTCAAACTTATTTTTCAAGCTTGTTCTGGATTTGACTAAGATAAATTTTGTAAACCGTATTCTAACTGTTTTAATTAATAAATTAAATGAAATAATTGATAAATAACGCAAACTACATTTTTTATAATATGTTTATTATTATTTATTAAATTAAGTAATTTGTTGTGATTTTCTATCAAAATTATTTTACAATAAAAATTAATTTTTTTTAAGTACGTGTATATTTGCATTGCATATCGCGACATTAAAATAAATTCGTTGTATTTTTTATCTCTACTAGTAAAAAAAACTTGCCATAAACGATTTCGTCTAATACTTTATAGCCATCTTTAAGTTCCTTCGCTTTTATTGCTTGCTTATTGGTTGTGTTTTGAGTTTATAATACAGTCTTTATCTTTCTGTCTAACGTTAATACATTGTCAAATATACATTTACAAGTGTTTAATGTATATTAACCATACAAATGCAAAAAGTCAATTACATGCCTATAAATTTTCTCAAGTTTCACACTTAAAGTAACGTTATTATCAAAAAATGGTAGAAGCCATAGCATATAATGAATAATAAAATAAATAAAAAATGTAGTAACATAAATAACCGTAATTGGCGACGATTCGAAAAGCGGCAATAGTATAGAATTACCTCTACAATCATTTTTAGAAATTAATATAAATCACGTAGTTAATATAGCACTAACGATTAACCGTGCAATAACATAAATCTACAAACATTTAAATTAATACAACATTAAAACATGATACAGTGATCAATAAATGTTTGTAAAATCATGAATTCTATTACAATATAAAGTGATTTATTATTTTATCTATTAAGGTTAGATTTCTACAGTTACATTTTAAGACATAAAAGTTAAAATCATGGAAAAGGGATTTATCATTATTGTTCGTTCAAGGTTTAATCTATAAATCTGTGAATGTATAAACAAAATTTTTAATTGATGTATAAATTAACAAGAGTTTATTAATTGTAGTTATGTTGACATTATGCTTTTTACAATTGATATTTGCATAATTTATATTGATTTTATATTGTTCTGTTTCAGCACCTAAGACATTTAAGAACTAAAGTTAGTAGAAAACGCCAACGATACTAAAGGAGACATTGGTAAAACTGTTATATATTACAGTATACACAATGTAACTTCTTACATCGGTTTGACAAAAACATTATCGTTAAAGTTTTAAAGTAAATTAAGCGAAAAAATCTAGAAAAAGAAGCATTTATGCAATCTCTAAACGTTACAAACAATGTTTTAAATAAATAACTTTGCTTCTTAGAATCGCGATTTAAATAAGAATAAGAGTTAAAGTTTAAACATAAAAGTTTAACAATGAAACAATATTTTTTTTTATATATCGTTATTGACCCAAGTTTATTTAGCTACAGCATCTGCTTGAAGGTCTAAAGAAAAACCACCATAAAAGTGTAATTGGTGGAAAAATTAAGATTAGGAAATAACAGGTAACCAGTTGTCAGATAGTTCGTAACCACTGTCTCTGTTAAAATTGTTGGGAAGTTAAATAACTTCAATTGCTTTTCTAATCTTTCTAATTTTTTGTTTTTGAAACTGGTTTGGGGCTCTAATATTCAAGCCAATTGCGGGCCGTATAAAGTAAACACTGAGAATTTGTGAGAAAAAAGCAGAGATGGATGCTACAGAGAAAAGAATAAACACATAAGAGTGGGTGGATTAGAGGGTTAGGAAGTTTTGAAATAAAAAGGTAAATTACATGCCACTAAATGATAAACAAATAAACAAGCTAAAATCACACTTAAATTGATGAGGATGGACAATCCATCATACAAGGAAGTAATTTAGTAACATACTAACAGAAAATAGCAAATAAATTAATATAAACTAATAAATTTTACAAGCGCAGACCACTGTGCAAAGAAGGATTGTGTCTTTGTGGTGTAGAATTGAGCCATAACCCTTACTGCTGGACATTTACTTGTAAAGAGATAGAACTAACAAGAATTGGGAAGTTCAAGTAAAGATACAATAGGAACGTAATACTAAAATTAACACAGGACAAAAACTGAAATTCTAAAAAATTCAAAAAAAATATGGATTGAACAAGACTACACGTAAAAGATAGTAAAAAAACGGAAACTATTAATACCACATTTAAAGGCCGCAAGAAATCAAGAATGCCAATGTAAAATAAAAAAAAACAATAATAAATAGTAAGACGTATTGTGCAGAAGATTTAGTAAACGTGACATATAATAACGAAGATAGAAAGAAGAATCACAAGGGGAAAGAAACGTAAGCAAAATCTATACCCGCACAATCGATAAAAGATCCTCCAAAGTGAACACGTTGGAACAACAACTAAGAAAAATTACTAAAACCGCACGAACAAAAAATTAGTAAAAAGGTTCAAAGATAACAAACAAAACAATGTACTTGACAATAATCGAAAAATAACTATACAAACGTTTAACGACAAAAACAAAGCAACAACATGGAAACTCGGAATGTAAGGGAATCAAACGAGAAAGAGATAGAACTACCATAATAATTAAAAAAAGTTAACATAGAAATATTAGCAATAACGGAAACGAAAAAGAAAGGACAACAAACATGCATAATGGAAATTTAATGATATGTAGTGAGGTAAATGAATCAGTAAGAGCACAAGCTGGAGTAGCATGCATTGTTAAAGAAGATACAGTAGATAAACTGCAACAACGAAAATACTACAACAAAAGAATAATGAGATTACAAATAATAAGGAATCAAAACAAAACAAATACCATAATAATACACTATGGAACAAACGAAAATGACTATAAAATTGAAAAAGCAAAGGCTGGGAAAATTCAAAAAATTCTGGAAGAAAGTAAAAGAGTTATAATCACAATAGGAGATATAAACAGCAGAGTGGGAAATAAAACAGAAGATTGGAATGTAGTTATCGGACGTCATGGAGAAGAAATGATAAACAGAAATAAGAAGCTACTACTAGAATTTTGCCTGATTGCTTCTAGTCGTGAAATCGCTTCCGCAGTGAAATGTAATCAATCTACAGTAATTCGGATTATTAAAAAGTACACCAAATCTGGAAAAATTGAAGACAAACCGCGTAGTGGACGACCAAAAAAAACTTCGATTCGAAATGATGCTGTGTTAAGAAGAACAAGCCTGGCAGACAGAAGTCTCAATTCCACTGAATTAAGCAAAATATGGAGCGAAGCTACTGGTGTAAGCGTATGCACGTCCACAGTAAGAGGAAGACTGCTTAGTTTTGGCCTTAGGGGATGTAAAGCTCGGAAGAAACCACTGCTTTCCGAGAAACAAAGAATCCATCGTTTGAAATGGGCCAAGGAACATCAAAACTGGACAACAGTTCAATGGCAGAAGGTACTATTTAGTGACGAATCTACCTTTAACATTAACAACCATTCTGGAAATACATACGTCAGAAGGTTTCCTGGGGAAGAATTTTCACCAAAATGTGTCCTTCCAACCATTAAACATCCGACCTCTGTCATGATATGGGGTTGCATCTCCGCCCGTGGAGTTGGTCGACTACATGTCGTCTCCGGAATGATGAACAGCACCAAGTACATCGATGTATTGCACAATAAGATGCTACGTAGTGGAAAAGATTTGTTTGGCGAAGAAGCGTTCATATTCCAAGACGATAACGCACCTTGTCATCGATCAAAACAGGTTAAATTGTGGTTGGAAACCAATAAAATTGAGAGATTGGACTGGCCAGCCCAATCCCCAGACCTGAATCCAATCGAAAACTTGTGGCAAAGAATATCAAACATAATATCAAAAAGAAAACCGACAACGAAAGTGAAATTAATCGAATCACGCCTGGCATCACTGTATTTCGAGAGAAGAACTAGAAAAACTGATTAATTCTATGCCCAAAAGGTGTCAACTAGTCATCAAAAGCAAAGGGTGGCCGATTAAATATTAAGATTAGTTTGTATTAGAATATTTTGATAATGTTGTCCTAATTTATCATTTTGCCCAATTTTTGTAATTTTGAATAAAACTTTGTCTAACTGCATTCTTTCATTATTGTTTCATTTTATTATTCTGATTAAGTTTTCAGGTAATCTAGAGTTGATATAGAGATTATGGTTGAAATATATTTCAGTGAAGTGCGTTAAAATTCATTTTTCATTAATTTTATCAGGTGATGCATGACTTTTTAACACCACTGTATAATAATCTACAAAAAAAATTTGAATTTCAATCCGCGAGCTTTCTTTGTTCTTTGTTACAATCATCTCCTAAATTTAGTCGTCAGTGATGCCGCAAAATCGAATACTTTGAGCATCAATTTTTTTTCTTTAGTTCAAAAACTGTTTGTATTTTTTTCAGCTTTTACTAACCGTTGGTCAATTCTGAAATCTAATTTATCGATTGTAACAAATTCAGCTTTAAAACCTTTAACGGATACTCGATGGTCTAGTAGAATAGATGCAATAACTCCTTTAAGGTATCAACTTGGGGAGATTTATGATGCTCTGTTTAAAATAAGCGAAGGAAACATTAAAAATAACGTAAAAAATTTGACTGCATCGTTAGCCAAAAAATTGCAAAATTTTGAGTTCATTTGCATTCTTAAATTGTGGTATAATATTTTAAGTAAAGTTAACATTGTTAGTAAAATTATTTAAAATCTAGCTTAGACATAGAACCTAAATTCAAAAAAGAGACATAACTGCCGTGGAACTTGTTAAAGAATTGCAATATTCACAAAATTTTGATAAAAAAGTTATTACATCTCCAGAAGAAACTTTAACCCTTAACTACGGAGGTGCCGTCAGAGAGACGACGTGAAAACGAAATACATTAATTTGTCAAAAACGGTAAAGCCTACAACGCCGTCACCTCATGTATTTCTGCCGTAATTGGTGGTTGACCAATACACAAAATATCAGATATCTAAGACTTGAAGCAAGTCAGTTGCCTAGAGATCTTCTCGCTGAGTAGTTTGATAGACGGCATACGTAATAAAATCGGTTGGAAAGTTTTCGCACAAATATGACCGGACCATCAAAACGAGTTCGATTTAGTGATGTAAATTATAAGGAAACACTTCAAAAGTGGTATGATGAAATAGATAGTGATGCTAGTGATATTGACAATATCCCAAAGGAGGATTGCGATAATTCTGATCATTATAGGGTCTCAGAACAATCAACGGATAATAGTGATGAAAGTAAGGATCACGAACCGTTAATAAATCGTGTACAATATTTTTATGGCAAAAATAGAAATAAATGAAACAAAGCTGAAGTACTTTCATCATCTCGTACTCGTAAACATAACATAGTGATGAAAGTGCCTATTTTGAAAGCCAAATCTCAAAGAATCGTACCACAAGCAGATCCATTATCAGTTTGGTACAAGTTATTTAGCGAAAGCATTACAACAAACATTATACGTTGGACAAATAAAAGACTAGCTAAAATCAGATTCAATAGCACAAATCAAAATAGGACTGAGCTAAAAGATCTTGACATTGTCGAATTAAAAGCTTTTATAGGATGCCTTGTGTATACTAGACTGTTTCAAAAAAATCTACAATTTTCTTTTTTTAGGCACTGTGAAGATCATTTTAAATGACGAAAAAAAATACTGTGAAAGTTTCAGCTCTTAATATTCATATTAAGGTGTACCGCATCGCAAATTTCTACTTCCCATTTAATTACCATAGAAAAAAGTTTTGTTTAGACTTTGGAATTTTGTAACTTAGTAACTGAATTGGTTATCAGTAAAACTATAACATATTCTTATAGAAAATGTATGGCTCTACAAATCTTATATCTTATAAATTTTTCGTAAATCTACTCCTTCAAAAGTTAGTGAAGGTTAAAGTTGAACCCTCGATAAATTTCATCATTTTTTCAAATAATGTAAAATAAATTGCATATAAAAAAATTATTAGAGAATTAAATAAGAATAATTGGCAGTCATATAATTAAAATAATTTAAATTTATAAGATAATGAATTACAATTATAATGAAATATAAAATCCTAAAAATCCAAAAAATAATTTTTCCATGAAAATTTAACAATTTATCTATAAATATGATTATAAAAATTAATCAAAACATAAAATAAAAATAATTTCTAGTCAAAAAATTGAATAATTTTAATTTTTAATACAGTTAAAGTACGATTATTCAAAAAATTTCACACTTTGATGGATGCCACTCACGAACCGTAAAAAATTTCAAAAAACTCGTGGTAAATAATTTATAGAAAATTAAATGATCTACAAAAAAAGTTCAGTAACATTTTCCTATAAAGTTGATAGTTTCGCTGGAGAAATGAAAAAAAAAGGAAATTTATTGAGGGTTCAACTTTGCCCTTCAATAACTTTTGAAGGAGTAGATTTACGAAATATTTATAAGACATAAGATTTGTAGAGCATTAAATTTCTTATAAGAATGTTATAGTCTTACTAATAACCAATTTAGTTACTAAGTTACAAAATTCCAAAGTCTAAACAAAACTTTTTTCCATGTTAATTAAATAGGAAATCGAAATGTGCGATGCATATTAAGAGCTAAAACTTTCACAGTATTTTTTTTTCGTCATTTCCAATGATATTTCCACAGTGCCTAAGGAAAAAAAAATTGTCGATTTTTTTGAAACAGTCTAGTGTATACCTTAATTTTTAATTCGAACCATAAAAATCTACAGACCCTATTTGCAACGGATGGCACCGGACGGGAAGTATTTAAGGCTGAAATGAGTCTTGAAAAGTTTGGTGTCATTTTTACGGTTTGATAAACCCGATGATTGTGATCGATGAAAATCTTGCAACCGCAGTATCAGGACAATTTGAAGAATTTATTCAGAATTGTCAAGGTTGTTATGATATTAGTGCATCTGCATGTATTGACGAAATGCTTGTTAGTTTTCGGGGACGATGCCGATTCAAAGTTTACATGCCGAACAAACCCGACAAATATGGACTAAAAATTATATGCCTTACGGATGCCAGAACTAGGTACTTGTACAACGCGTATATATATTGTGGCAAAGACACTGAAGGTATTGGACTTTCACCAGAAGAAAAAAAGCTTTTAAAGGCAACACAATCCGTAATAAGACTTGCTAAACCTTTATTCACTACCAATTGCAACATAACGGCAGACAATTGGTTTTCTTCAGTAGAGCTTGCCGAATTACTCTTTTCAAAGGGCTTTACGTACGTTGGCACATTAAGAAAAAATAAAAGAGATATTCTTAGTGAATTTTTACCCAATAGAAAAAGGGAAGTGGGAAATACGCTCTATGGATTTCAAGAAAATTTGACCCTGGTATCTCATGTGACTCGCAAAGGTAAAGCAACACTTTTAATCTTTTCAATGCATAATACAATTTCCAATGATCCTATTAGGAACAAACCGGAGATCATTGAATTCTACAATACGACTAAAGATGCCGTTGATGCCCGTAAAAAAATGCGCTAAAAGTACCACAAGTCGTCGAACGCGTAGATGGCCTATGGCAATATTTTTCCGTATGGTTGATATATCTATTGTTAATGCATATATTTTGCATCAGACCAATAAAGATAATCCAAAAATACCAGACAAATTACCATTTGCAAAACAGTTAGCTAAACAGCTTGTTGCAGAGCACATGAAAAGACGAGCAGCTAACACACATATATCTTAGGAAATCAGAGACAGTATCCGTCGAATCCTTGGACTTCCTGGAGAACACGATCAGGCAGGTGGCAATCGAGATACATTAGAAAAAAGAAAATTATGCCAATTATGTCCACGAAAGAAAAATATCTGTGTTTCAAATACAAAAAGCCGGTATGTTTACAGTGTACGAAGCCCGTCTACGTGAACTGCAATGAAAAACTCTGAATTTTGCCTTGTGCTGAAATAATTTAGTTTTAATGCGTTGTGTATTATTTTTTTTTAAACTTTTTGCTGTTTTCTTAAAAGTGTTTTATATAGTAAATGCATTAAAATTATAGCAGGACACTTTTTTTAATTTTAAAACGAGACTACTCCCGATTTGAACGACACTGAAAAGAGCTGGCTTTGTCATCATAAAATTGATAATTGTTTTAAGTAACTACTCATTAAAGTACATCCTAATACTTTAAATATTATCTAGAAATACCAGTTACAAAATATATTTAAGTCTTTTAGGGCTTTATGCCCAATATTTGTAGTAGTCTCCCAGACGGCACGTCCGAGTTTATACTCCGAACATCGCACCTACGTAGTTAAGGGTTAAATTATATAACAATTAACAACTTAGGGCCGAATTCAGAAAGCGTCCTAATACTCCACTCACACTCATGCGTTCCTTATACTTCCCTAACCTTACTAAACGGTATTCAGAAACGAATTAACCGCAATAAGTCACTAAAATGTTCCTAACTATTGAGTAAAAAGTGAGGGAGATTTTAGATAAGCGTCGACCACCCTCAACTCTCCCTAATTCAAAATATTTTGGTTATGTTGCATGTGTCTGTAGCCGTATGTTTCGTTAGTAGCTTCTTTCAAATATTTGTGATCTGTAGTATATAATAATAGTGTTAGTTGTAAGGAGGTAGTCATTAGCATTCATGTTATTTAACATTTTTTTTTTACATTATAACATATTAATTACAGTTTAGTCAAGGTAGTAATTCGTATTTTCACATTGATAGCTTGTGTGGTAGTTTAGCAGTATAGTTATTTTTATATTTAACATTTATTTTAATATATCATGGATAACAATTTTGATGAATTTATTCGTTATGTTGAAGACGATCCATATTTGGTGGTGCCTAGGTAAGAAACAATGAAAAACCCAAAGTACATTTCTATCTAATACATGTGTTGATATAGAATTGTATTGAGGGATAATGAAAATCCCTTAGAGCGATATTCTAATACGGAACTAATCCAGAGGGTACGTTTTTCAAGGCATACCATCATGGACATTATTTTGCCCATGATATATCCTGTAGGTGGAAATATTAATAACCGTGGAGTCCCAGTACCACCGAATTTAAAATCTATTGTGCACTTCGCTTTTTGCAACTGGAAGCTATCAAGTAAGTACAAGAATTGTAGAATATGTCATTACTTAATATTCTACGATTTTAGAGGGTTTGTGGTGATCTATTGAATGTTAGTCAGTCATCAATGTCTCGAATCATTAATGAAGTCAGTGAGCAATTATCCAGACATCTGGGACAATATGTGCATTTTCCTACCAACAATATTGAATTTCAAAATATGAAAACCTTGTTTTTGGAATTGCAGGATTTCCTGGAGTGATCAGGTGCATCGATGGAACCCATATTCCAATTAAAAACCCTGGTGGTCAAAATGCTGAAGTGTATCGAAACCGCAAGGGTTGGATGTCATTAAACGTTCAAGTGGTTGCTGGGCCTCGCTGTGAGATCCTAGATATAGTCATTCGTTGGCCAGGTTCTGCACATGACAGCAGGATTTTTAATAGCAGCTCTGTTTGCATGCGTCTACAACGTGGCCACTTACCGGGTATTTTATTAGGGGATAGTGCATATGCACAAACCAGGCATGTATTTACACCTCTTTTAAATCCAACGACAAGACCTGAAACACGATACAATTCTTCTCAAATTACTACGAGAAATGTTGTCGAACGAACCTTTGGGATTTGGAAAGGCAGATTCCGTTGTTTAACACATAAGTCACAATATAATGTTCGATCAACCACCCGAATAATTGCAGCTTCGGCTGTCTTACACAACATTGCAATAAATCGAGGAGAGCAACATATTCAATACCAAATGGCGAACAATTTAGTACCCAACCCACCTGCACCTGCACACATTCCAGGAAATATAATTCGTGCTGCATTTATAATAAGGCATTTTGCCAATTAAAACTAATAGATACAATTATGTTAAAGAAATTTATTAAATTAGTTTATTCTAATAATTTTGTTGTTTTTATTTGTTCTTGTTTTAAAATTTCTAAAGCTATTTTTATTTTTATTTTTGCTCCTCGACTTGTAGTTTATGCAACTCTTCGTCCTGCTCAATGGCTCTCTTTGTACGAGCAATACGTATTTCGAGCTCCCTCTCAATTGCTGTTCCTCGAGAGTTATATGGTGTCTTTGTTTTTATACTTTTTGGAGTCGGCAACACCTCTACAGGCAAATCTGAATCATCTGAAATAGAATTTTAAAGAATGTAGAAATTTAAAAAAATGGTTACACATGGAAATTACATATTTTTAGTTTTATTTTAAATATGATTGTAATAATTAAGTAACAATTTTCTATTACCTTTGGCTTCATAACATGCATTTAATGGCATACATATACTTTCTTCTTCCGCAGCCACACTTACGTCAGGATGTGCTTTGCTTTCAGGAACACCTGCCATTGTAATTGTGTCACTGTCCACGGAATCTTTTAATTCAATGTCCACTGAACTAAAAATGTCGTCCACCACAGCATCTTCATCATCAGTAGGAGGTTTGTAGGAGCCCCTCCTGTTGCCATCCTATTAATTTTCTCGGCGGCCAACTCCTTCTTTCGGCGGCTCTTCATATTTTCCCAGCACTTTCTTAACTGGTCTGGTGTTCTCTAAAATGTTTACAATTGTCAACAAATTATTATGCAATCACACCGAATTTCTTACATTACAATGCTCGCCGATTGCATTGAACTCCTTTGCAATTGTCTGCCATACTTTCTTCCGATCACTTACAGATACAGCGTCAGTTTTTTTATTTTCAATTATGTTTATAAACCGTGTTACAATTTCCTTTAAAAAGATCTTTTCATCACCGGTCATAAAAGATCTTTTGGTTGCCATTGTAATAATAAATTAACAAGAATAACAACAATAATAATAACGAAACAATAATAACAAGAACAACAACAATAATAACAACAACAACAACAATAAGAGCAAAAAGAAATACTGAATACAAGTAAACGCACGCGAAAGAATAACAGAAATGACTGAAATGAGGTTATTTTCCTAAATGTTTCAAATGGTTTGAAGTTGACGGTTTTAGTTACTTAGTAACTAACAACATTTTTGACAAATTAGATACTAAAATATTACTTAAGTTAGTCACTTATTTTTCATCGTTTCTGAATACTATAAATGAGGGTGAGGAAGATTCACACTAACTTGAGTCAATAATTAGTGACTAACCCGTTGAGTGTGAGTTTGAAATTAGGACGCTCTCTGAATTCGGCCCTTAGTGGATTCTTTTTTTAATACGAGCATAAAACTTCGTATTTTATTAACAATGCCGGTTTCTGTTGCTACCGCAGAACAATCTTTTTCAAAACTCAAAATAATAAAAAATTATTTAAGATTGACCATGGGGCAAAACCGACTAAGTAATCTTGCTATCATTTCAATAGTTTTAAATATTTTTTTTATTTCTTGTGCTTTTGTATCATGTGTATGTTACCTTTGGAACTAAAATACAAAAATTTTGAGTTTTAATACTGTTAGAATATATTTCTGTTTGCTATAAGTTTATAATTATGTTATGTACCTCAATAAAAAAATATTTGGATAGCTTATGGCTTGTACTTGTAAAATATAAAAATATAAATAAATTTGTGAAAATACTTTTTAAAATTATTTTTCAATAGTGGATAATAACAGCTAACTTAACCCGTATACGTACTCACATTAGAACGTAATACAAATTTGGGGCGTTATTTTAAATTTGCATAAGGGCACCAAAAGTGCTAAGCGCGAACTTGCCTAAGAATGCAATTAGTAGAAACAAATCATCTAGCAAAAAAAAATATTTAGACCTAAATCTTTATTCTAAAATCCGCAAATATTTCTATAACTAAACTCATTACCTACAGGCGTCTACAGTTTTGAAATTCCTGAACTATTGTATACTATTGATTTATATATAAAAGAATGCTTTCAAATACATAATAAAGGTAATTGTTAGGTCGGCGCCAAGACAGGTAGGTATAAAGCAGCAGGTAATGGGTAAAATGACAGTATTCTCAAATATCTTAATTTCCTTTGTTAGAAACATTGCAATTACTAGAAATACTGTTTTTTTAAGTTATAAAATTATAGTTAACGTATGTATTTACACGGTATGTACGTACATACATCTTAGATGCAGTTGCGAATATTATATCTCTTAAATAAATACTGCACAGCTGTTATCTACTAACCTAAATATACAATATTTTACGTTTTGGTATATACTCGCATGTAAAATGCAAATTTTATATTTACTTTATGCTATATCTATAAGTAATGTAAGAAATCCTATATAACAAAAAACGTTTTAACGTTTACATTGAATTTAAATAAGAATGAAGAAAATTTAATTAAACCCTATTGTTACCTTTAGAATTAATTTACGAGAACATTAAGTTAAATCGTTTGCTAAAACTTTTTAGGCTATTCATTATTGCTGTTACGTTTTAAAAATTTTGAACTTGCTTTTGTAGTGTACGTTAAATTCATTACCATTTTCTTTATCTGTTTAATTCTGTCTTTAGCAATACTTTAGCTAATTATTAATTGTATTTACTCTATAGTTTTACATTCTAGTTTTGTGCTTTCAATATTTAAAATTCAATGTTTTTGCTTACGTTACATATTATTAAAAAAATTCAATTAGAAAATAAATCGTGTTATAATATATATATTTTAAAAGTTTTATCTATAATGTAAAATAATTAAAAACGCATTAAAATATACTCTGTGGCATTAAAATCGTAACACCAGAAGTGGATTGTGACCAAACTTGGCAAGACGCTTTAGCTACTCAGAGGTAGTAAATGATTAAAATTTCAAAGAATAAGAATAAAGACAAATACAATTTTTATATAATAACGTGATAGTCATTCCCTTTTAGTTTCACACTCTCTCACCTTTTATGGCATAATTCTATCAGGTAGTTATTGCATCCAAAGCAACTTGCAACTCATGCCGGAGAACTTCTTTGTCTCTGCAGTCAACAACAAATTGAACATTCCCTACGTCTTTTTCTGAACCTCATACAACCATCATGTATCCCAAAACAGAATTGGGATTTATCACTAAAAAACTGTTCTATGCCATTCCAGATTCCAGTGGAGTCGCAACTTACACCAAAACGTTCATGTCGGTGTTGACCCGTAGCACAATATGTGGTGATTGCAATATAAAACTTCTGATTTGAGGGTAATTTGTTCGAAGCGTTACACGACGACCTATATTACCTAACCATTGATCGACAATTAATAAAATTGGTCTCCTATTGCCAAAAGTCAAAAATAGCGATTCTGCACCTCGTTTGTTTATCTCCGTCCACTAGTTCTTTACCTACGATGATTTTGACCTTCTTTAGTTTATGCTTAATAACCGCGCATGATAATAGATTAGTTCCAATTTGCAAACTCCCTTTACGAAAAACCACCTTTACGTAAGCATAATTACACTTTTAAAACACATTAAAATGAAAAACCACAAGAAATAGAACAAAAAAACCTCAGATATGCCATTACCACTTGATTTACTACTTCTGAGTAACTTAATATTCTTGCCAAAGTTGGTTTTCGATAAAAAACTAATAACTGGGAACCAAAGAGGGGATAGCTCGAAACCATGATCGCGATTGAAGTTATTGGGGTGGTTGATGATTTCTATGCTTTCTCGGAATCTCCTGTTGAAAAAGAATGGAGATTTGGCAATCACCGAAACGTTATCAAAATCTTTCTTGTGACTTAGATAGTAAAATGATGTTCAGCAACCGCAGACTTAGCAGTATGCTATTCCTTATACTACGATTACGTTCTGAAATGCGAGTAATGACAGAACGACTGGTTTCACCATAATAGACTAAACCACATGTACAAGGAATTTAGTATACACTTTGAAATGATGAAAGTGTATGAAATTTGTCCTTGGACGAAAGAAAAATCTGAGAGATTTTGCCTGTCGAGTTGAATATAGGTGTAATACCATTCTTACGAAGGAGTTTCCCTATTTGATCTGTAACCTTGTGAATGTACGGTAAAAAAGCCAATTTCGGATTGGATTCGGAAATAGAAATGTCCTTAAGTAATCGAGTACGTGGATGTAGACGATAATTAATAACTCTATGAATATCTCGCTTCATATAACCATTGTTTACTAGGGTTCTAGTAAGATGATGGAGTTCCGAGTCTAGATTCTCAGCTTGGCAAATAAAAAAGGCACGATAAACCAAAGAATCAATAACAGAACGTTTCTGTGCAGGATAATGAGACGAAGCATGAAGCTATCTGTCCGTATGGGTGGGTTTGCGATAAACAGAAAGGCTCTTAAGCCCGTCGAGCTTACGAGTCACAAGAACGTTAAGAAATGGAAGAGAACCATTACTTTGGATTTCCATAGTAAATTTGATATCTATGTGTTGATTGTTAAGATGATCAAGAAACTTAGAGAATTGGAGATGACCATAAAACCAAACTATAAACGTGTCGTCAACATACCTAAACCAAACTTTAGGTTTTAATATTGATGGCTCCAAAGCAACCGTTTCAAAAGATTCCATAAAAATGTTAGCTACAACAGGTGATAGAGGAAAACTCATAGCAGCACCAAAAACCTGTTCGTAAAACTTGTTATCAAATTGGAAGTAAGTAGAGAATAGACACTTATCCATAAGAGGAACCAAACTCATGTTTTTGCCATGTTGAGACAGAATCTGTTTGATGATAATAAGCGAATCCTTAATAGGAACTTTAGTAAAAAGTGAAGTGGCATCAAAGCTCGCGAGAAGATCTTGGGGTTCAAATTTTATAGTTTTTAGAGGTTGAACAAAATGCTGAGAGTTGAGGATGTAAGAAAAGATTTTACCTGTAAACTCGCTAAGAATGTTGGACAAGATCTTGTCTAGCTTGTAGGTTGAGATTAGATAGTACTGACGATAAGTCGAAAGGGAATACATTGTTTGTAAACTTTGGGAAGTTCGTATAGACGAGGTGGTTTAGAATCTAAAGGGGTAAGTAACGTTTAGTTTCAAAAGGTAGATTGGAAGATTTGATAATTAATTCGGTTCAAAACGACATTAGCGTTGCCTTTGTCGGCTGGAAGAACAATGATATCAGGGTTCTAATCAAGACTTTTTAGAGCTAATTCTTCCGACTTAGCAATGTTGGATTTAGGAATTTTAGATGATTCAAGGATTTTGCCAGTGTTAATACGAATGGGATCCGAGATGTGACAAGGAAGATGTCTTATAGAAAAATCAACAGCACATAAAATATCTTCTTTAAGAATACGTTTGGGAGCAACAGCAAAATTTAACCCTTAGATAGCACAGATTCCTATTTTGCAGTGAGGGCCAAACTAGATAAATTGACAACCGTCTTTAAGGAGTTAATAGTGGATGAAACGTTACGATTCTTGGATTCCAATAATTGAAACTTTTTGAGATGACCTTCAGTGATTAGTCGTAGAGTGGTATTAGACTGCTGGTAAGTACTTTTGTTAAAAAGATTCCAATCATCCGGCGATAGAATGTTGGCCAACTCAAGCTATATATATATTATAAATAAAAGAACTGTCCGTTCGCGTATCAACGCTAGACTAGCACGGTGTAGGATGTATTTAGAAGAACGTGTCTAAATGTGGAACTTGATTCTGAGGAATTCAGGAATGATGTTGTGGTCACGACAGCGATTAAGAAAGGTTAAAGTGCACAAAGTTTGGCGACTTTGTGGCGAAGTTTGGAAAATACGGAGGTTGGCACTACAGAGTTAGGTAATCAACTTGTGAACCAAGCCAGATTCTAAACTCTACAATAAAAGTGTTCATTGAAATACACAAGCATTTTCGCAACATCAAAGATCTGCGGCAAATATAATACAGCTTACGCTTGATTCAACGAGATATGTCACTTCTAGGATACAAGATACCAAATCTTTGTTTCAAGTGAATGTGAACTTAACACTCAAAAATATTATTTAGAATATAAATAATATTACTAACTGAGCTACGCAAGTGCAAAAACTTGCTTATATAATTGCAGAAGCAAAATTGCGTAGCTCAGTTAGTAATATTATGCCGCGTATAATTCAAATACATTTTTTGAAATTCGCGGTTGTAATATTTACTATCTAACTAACAACTTCATAGTTTCCTACATGTGGCTAATATATCTTGTTATAGAATGATTTTGAGGGACAATCAAAACCTAGTAGAAAGGTATTCCAATAGTAAACTGCTACAGAGAGTACGTTTTTCAAGAAATACTATCAATGGAATCCTTTTACCCATGATATACCCTTGAGGTCAAAATCAAAATAACCGTGGAGTTCCATTACTACCAGTTTTAAAACTGTATTTAGCACTGCGATTTTTCGCAACTGGAAGTGTGTTAAAAGGTTTAAAAAAGCGTGTTATATTTTTGGATTTGTTTAGAGGGTTTGTGGTGATTTTATGTCTGTAAGCCAATTATCAGCGTCTCGTGTAATACATGAAGTCAGTGAAAAATTATCGAGTCATTTAGGACAACATATAAAATTTTCGAACCATAATGTTGAATATCAAAATTTAAAAGCTATGTTTTTTGAAATTGCACAATTTCCTGGGGTTATTTATTAGTTGTGCCGACGGAACCCATATTAAAATTAAAAGCCCAGGAGGACCAAATGCAGAAGTGTATCGTAAGCGCAAAAGATGTATGTCTCTAAATGTTCAAGTCGTTGCTGGACCTCGTTGTGAGATCTTAGATGAGGCATGTCAAACACGCGGCCCGCGGGCCGCATGCGGCCTGCCAATTCACAGGTTGCGGCCCACCGAGACGTTTTAATAATTTTTTTGATAAAATTAGATACACGTGGTCGTTTGAAAAAGTAAGTTCAGTGCTGTTAAATGTTAAAAAACACAAACATGCGGCACCCAACTTAGTACAAAATAGATCATGTGGCCCGCAATATCATATGAGTTTGACACGCCTGTCTTAGATGTTCTAATTCGTTGGCCAGGTTCAGCTCATGACAGCAGAATTTTTAACAGTAGTTTTGTGTGCATGCGTTTACACAATGTAGCTGTAGACCAAAGAGAAGCAATTTTTCAAGAACAGTTTATTCAAGAAAACTGGTACCTAACCCCAAGAAGGTATCTAAGTGCCAGGAAATGCCATTAGAATTGCCTTTATTATAAGACATTTTACAAAAATAAAACTATACATGAATTATAATAAGAATTTTTAATTTATATTACATTTATAGAAGCGTTTTTGTTTTAATCTTTTCTTGTTTTAAAATTTCTTTTGCTATTTCAATTCAAATATGCTGTTCCTCTAATTTTAGCTGATGCAACTCTTCATCTTGCTCAATTGCTCTTTCAGTTCTTGCAATGCGATATTCCAATTCCCTTTTAATTGCCGTGCCTCTAGTAATAAATGCTGGTTTTGTCCGTTTCCTGAAAGTTTTCACATGGCTCGGGCTAGGTGCATCTAAAACAATTAATAATTTGAAAATCAAATAATGTTACAAAAAAGAATTGTATAAATGTACACAGTTTTTATTTTCGTTTATGTTCGTAGTTAGTATTATCTTTTATTCCCTTTTCTGTACTAACTGGAATCAGCAATAAATTTTCATTCAGCACATACTCTTGAGGATTGTCTTTTGACACACTCATAATTGTGATGGTGTCACTATCAATAGAATCTTCAATTTCGATGTCTACTAAATTAAGGACATCATCGACAATGGCATTTTCAGCATCTACAGGTGGCGTATATGGACCACCACCTGTAGCCATTCTGTTTACTTTCTGATTTGCTAATTCTTTTTTTCTACGGCTCTTCATATTCTCCCAACATTTGCGTAGCTGCTCTGCTGTTCTCTTAAAATATTAAAATTAAATTATAAAATAATTAAAGGGAAAAATAACTACTCACATTAGAATGTTTGCCTATTGAATTAAGTTTCTGCGTAATCGTTACCCACACTTTCTTCTTTTCCAATACAGACACAGCGTCAGTTTTTTTACACTCGACACTGTGAATGTACCGAGTGACGATTTCTTTTAAAAATGTCTTTTCATCTCCATTCATAAATGATCTTTTACTCCCACTTATTTTGAATAAAAACACAAAGACTAATGATAACATTAATAACACTAACAACAACACCAATGATAACAATAATAACAGCAACAGAAATGATTACAATAATAATAACACAATAAGAAAGTAAATACACAAAGAAGCAAATACCACGCGCAAAAGAAAACACCGAGGAAAACACATTTGCGGTGAAGTTGGTTTGAAAATTATTTCCAGTAATGCCTCTTAAATTTTAATATAATTTCCCCTACAAAACGTTCTCCCAAAAACATTTTTGACAAATTCACTAGTCAAAGCTAACTCAAATTAGTCACTTATTAACTTTCGTCTCTGAATACCAAAAGTGAGAATGAGTAGGATCTGCACTAATTAGAGTGAGATATTAGTGACTAACCAGTTGAGTGTGAGTTGGAAATTAGAAATGTTTATGAATTCGGTCCTAAGAGTTTGTAGAATGCAAAAGCAGGCAAGATCATTTCTTGTGCATCAATGTCTTTAATTTTTAAGTAGGCGCGTGGCAGTTTGGTACATAAGTAGTCGGGTGGCGCCTGCTAGACACCACTATTTAAAATTGTTTAAATTGTTGTAATGTCATGATCTTTTTTTTTATGAAATAAAATACATGATATATTTTCAAAATCTAATATTTTGTACTTGAACTAAAAATTTTAAAAATATGTATAATAGGAAAATAGTAACACTATAATATAAAGTAATCCATAAATTTATGAAAAACTCAAATATTACGTATGATAGATTTTTATATTAGAACGAGCCACTATTGAAACAATCGTTACAAAGTTTTTTAGTATGTTCCTTACAAACAGTTTTTTTGCATAATTGGCATATTTGTCGAGAATGTATTGCTACAGTTGTAAATAATGAGGGTAGTTACACCACAGACATTTATCCTGTAAAAAATACTTCCACAGACCATCGTCCTATTCTTCGATCGCATTATATGTTGCACATCATTTGTCGAATTTGTCTACACCACTCTTGATTAGATTATGAATGTCATATATAACATCATTGTAATACTGTAATATTTTTTTATAATTCCAAATAAATTACTTTTTGATTCCCTGTTTTTGTTTGGCAAAAACTCGTCTAAAAATTCTTGTTATACTGGTAAAATTGAAAAAAAAATACTTACCTAGTGTTTCTCGTTTACTTTTTTATGTAATACACCGTTGCAGTTTTTTTTATTTACATTTAAACAAAGTAATTGAAAGTTACTACAAGACGATATACTATGCTTTTACTTTTAATTTAAACAAATACGTATACATTACTTACTTTAAAAAAATTTAAATTTTACTGTTGTGGTAATTTTTTTTGTAGTTGTTTTTCATACAAAGTTTTAGTAGGTAATATCTTGAATCTTGAATTATTTTTCTTTTAAATAAAATAATTTTTAATTTTTTTCTCAATTTTACATATACAATAGCTACTTTGTGTAACTTTTTTCTCAAAAAACAGTGATACAACCTTTCAAGATTCTGAAGTAAAGATTTTTGTGTGTTATATGTACATAAAATTGGTATAAATACTAACCGTCAGAATAAAACTCCAATGTCAATTATTTTCAAATTTGAAATTAAAAAGTATATATTGCAATTTTTATTTATAAATAATGTAAATTAAAGCAAAACAAAGAAGGTAGTATAAAAAACGTGTTAAAATTTCTTTTTGTAACGCTCGTATGTTGCTTAACTCGCCGTTACTCAACTCGTTAAAGCAAATTTACTCGCATTACAATTCTCGTCATTGTAACATTCGTTTTACAATATACTATTATGAAATTATGCATAAATAAAATTCTTTAATACAGTATTTCCAATTTTTTCTTGATAAAAGACTAACTGAACTTTACAAAAACAACTTATTATTTTTATATCTAAGTAGTAACTTCAGAGCCGGGTTTTTAAAAATAAAAGTATAAATTATTATTAAATGTTTAGATACAAAGTTTTATTATTAAAGTGTGTCAAAAATTTGATGCTTGTACATTAAACACTTCAACGCGGCGATTAAACACACGATTTTGAGTGACAGTATAAATAGAACACAGCTGTGGGCACCATAGATCAGTACAGGAAATAACTGCAATTATATAAAGAAAAACTACAATTTGTTTTTTATAACAAACATATATGTAGTGGTTAAATAAATAAATGCATTAAAACTGCAATTTTATAATAGTTTAACAAAAATGCACGTCACCTTACACAACAATGCAACTTAAATTAACCACAATAGTCAAAGTCCACAGGAGCATTAACAGAATGTAATTTATAGACCATTTGGAGTTTCATGCATATGTGAATTAATTACCAATTAGTTTGGTCGTTATCATTCGTACCTCGTTAACACATTACAGAATACGATTGCTTGTTAATATAGTACTCATTAAAAGAAAAACCAATAAAAAATATATTTTACACACCATACCTTTTTTTCTATTGCACGCCCCAATGTTTCATTTTGCTTACATTCAATTTCATAAAGATACAAACGTAGATATATAAATAGAAGTAAAGAAATTTAATCAAGTCAACAAATGAAAGCACAAAAAACGGATTTAAGATTTTATCTAAAAAAGAAATACTCGAAAACGTCGGAGGGAAAATTATGTTTTATACAAAAACATTAGTACGTCAAATTGATATTTATAAGAAAATTACAAATAATAATTTAGTTGGATGTACAAATTGCAAAAAAATTGTATATATCGATTTTAAAATTAGTTTTTAGTATAACGTTGGCTTAATTATTTTTAAATTCGACAGCATTGACAAGAATTGATTAATATTATTTTTTTTAATTGAGTAATCAAATTTTAGTGTAACGTTGACGCAGGTTCAATTAGTGATTAGCGTTAATATATTGACAAATCAATATACATACATTACTAACTTTATCATTTTTTTAAAGCAATATTTAATTATAAAATTTATTTTGAACAACATAAGCTTTTGAGTGCTTAGACTACGTTTATTTTCATATTTTTTAAAGAAATATTTTATTTTGTTCAGTTATTTTTGCTAAGTAAAAATTTAATATCAACTATACAATTAAATTATTTAACTTAAAGTTTTCTCCACAAAAAATATTTTACTTTACTTTAAACATGTTTCGACATTTTTAGATGTCACCATTAAAGAGCAGACAGTCAGGCAAATGCCTGGAGCTAAATTTTAAAATTATTACGAGTGGAGTAAATTGGACTATAATTTAACAACACACGGGGAAAGCCTTTTTGGTCAAGTTTGTTCAAAATCAGTAAATTTGTATCATCTTAATTTAAATGCTTTTAATTACTAGTGTATGTATATTTTAGATCGGTGCTACTAAAAAGTACCAAGTACAACACTTGGGTAGTGGTTTACTTTTAAAAAATATTTAAAAAACCATGAAACAACCATTGTTAAAAAACGTTATAGAAGATCAACAAAATAAACCTGGTCCATCAAAAACAACCTTTGCTCAAGATTTGTGCGAACCATGGGTGTTGGCTCAAATTCCTCTTAAAAAACTTAATAATATCAATTTTCGCAATTTCCTCGAAAAATACACCAAACAAGTTGTTCCAGATGAATCAACTTAGAGAAAAAATTATTTAGACATATGTTACCAATCGGTAAGCAGTTTAATGAAAGTATTAATAGTTTTCAAAACGCTGGTTTACCTTTTGTAGAAAATACAGACAATAAGGAATGACATTGGGACTTCGGTTCATGAAACAACCGATTGCAGAGGTCGATATATAGCAAATTTTGTAGTTGGTAAATTGTCTGAACTAGAACCACGAAAAACTCATTTGCTAGCATCCAAAGAAATTCTACAGAGGAATCACAAAACAGTTGCAAATTTTTTCGATGATTGTTTACGTGAGTTTTTTTTAATGATTGATTAATATAATCCAATCTATTAATTACAGTTATATAATTTTATGTTTGTAGGACTTCTGTATCCTAATGGCGTAAAAAAAGAAAAGGTTCTCTTTTTCGTAACCGATGCAGTACCTTATATGATCAAATCCGTTCAGGCATTAGAAATATTTTATCCAAATTTTAAAAATTTTATTTGTCTAGCACATGAAATACATAGGGTGTGTGAATTCATTAGAGACAAATTTGCAATAGTAGACAAGTTAATTTTTGCCACCAAAAAGGCTAAAATCTCTAACATATTAGATTCTCTTTTTGATTATTGGATCTTGTTTCAGGTTTTTGTAAAAGCACCATTACAGGTAAGGGCCTATAAAGAAAAACTTCCAGATGTTGAACTTCCACCAAAAAAAATTAAAGAGGTACAGTTCATACTATAATCTGACATTGTCTTATGCATTAATTGAATTGTCTTACTTCAGCGGTTGAATTATTTGACGAGACGGCCTCTGCAGCAATTACTAAATCTCAAAAAGCTTTTAATGACAAAGTTGTTAAGAGAGGACTAGTTTTTATAAAAACACACTTTTTCGGCATTCCTGACGAATTAAAGAAGTTAGAAAAAAGCGAAACCGCAATGACAGAATCTTTCGCTACATTTGTAAGAAAAAGAGCAATTACATATAAGAGCATGTCCAGGGACTATAGGAAGAAAAATTAATTAAAAATTGGATTCCGTCACATCAAAAAACCCTTTCTTAGACCTCTTTAAACAACTGACTGAAATTGAAAAATGGGAGGTCATGAAACATCAACAGAAAATATCTTTAACAATAACAGAAACATCGGAATTAAAATTTGCTCCGCTAACATCTTATGATGTCGAAAGAACTTTTTCCTTCTACAAAAATATTTTAAACGATAAAAGGCAACAGCTTCTTGGTCAAAATATTGAAAAATATTTGATTTGTGCTTGGGAAAATAATAGCACTTAATAAACATTGTACTCGTAAAACAAAAAAATTAACAGTAAATTTTAATAGATATTTGTGCCTTTTTTGCCTTTTTGGCAGGTTTATTATGCCTTTTTGTCACCTTTTTTGGTATTTTTTCTTGCTTTACTATCCGCTCTTTAGTCATCAGTATGTCTACAAACAGTATAAATTATTAAAAATATAGTTAACACATTCAATTATAAAAGAGCATACCCAGAAATATACATAGTTAGATTGACAAATGTCAAAAATAACAAATTGAAAGTATCAAACACAGCCAGAAATGATAAAAAATATATTAAAATTTAAAAAAAATAGAAAGGTAAAATTAGAATTTAGGATTAAGAAGAGGAGAAGTGTTTATATCGTAAAGTTCATTAAGACACGTAGAAGAATTACCATTACATTATTACAAAATTGAAGAAATTTAATATTGAGATCAGGAGAAAAAGAATGACTAGTAGACAAAATGTAATTAGCAACGGCTGAACTGGTATTAGAGATATCAGTATTTAAATTTTTATTAATAAAATAAATATGTTCTTTTAATCTAATTTTGAACTTTATTCCAGTTTGATCGACATAAAAAGAATTACAAGAAAAACACGAAATTTTGTTTGATACATTAGATTTTGATATTAGAGATTACGTATTGTTAATTGGTAATCGTATTCATTTTAACCTTTGTAAGAAAGTAATTAATTTACGCAACTGTCAGCCGCTTCCTTTATATTCTTCTAAAACTTACTTCCAACACATAATAATATTTCTATTTCTTCTATTTCTACATTTTTGCATTTTAACCCCAATTTTCATTATAATAATAATATTATTGGTACTTTACATAATTTTTAATCGAGACTATAAATATTTGGTAAAATTATTAATATTTCTTTATATGTATCTATTTGCTTAGGAGGGGCAAAACAAACCACTTAATACTATTTATATAGCAACGTTTCGTGCTACACGTGAGCAATTCATCAGGCCACTAAAACTGTTTAAAAAACTTGTTCAAGACAATATAAGTATTAAACAACTAATTAATACAGTAACTTTGTAGTATAAAACTTGCACAAATAGGTTACAGTGGAACAATCCAATATACTACGAACATTGGCAACATACGTTGCTAAATTTTTTAATAAATAATAAAGCAAACACAAATGAAACATGAAAATGTCAATAATAAAAATACTTAAAAATAACAAGAGACATAAAACGTTCGACAAACACTTGACAAATAATGCATAATCAGAAATTATTGAATGTCAAGGCAAAAAAAAAGATAACAATGAAACACGAAAAATTGAACAGCGATTGAATTAACTTATATAGTTATCTCGCAATTTTTGAAATGAAGTTATTATATATAATGTTATTTTTATGTATGTTGATGTGTATCACTTATTTTCCCCATCCAAAATCATGGGATTATAAAAACCAAAGTTGTGTCCCGTGTCTATATGATGAAATGTTAAAGCTGTATCGCTTTTTTGTCTTGCAGTAGTATTTGTAATTGTTAATCCAATTTTTAACTTTTTGTTTTATTTGTCCGATATAACACACACGGCAACCTGTAGTCTAGCTTATACACTACGTTATGTTTTGCTATTGTGTTAGTTCTATCTTTAGTGTACCTGTACAGCATGTTGCAGATAGTGTTAGTATTGTACATTGTTGTCCTAATGTTATTTGTTTCTAAAATCGGCATGATTTTTTGTGTTAGATTTGGGACGTTTATGATTTTGGTGTATATGAAGTTAGTATTAAGATTTGTGTCAAGGTTAGTAATAGATATGATCGCTGGTAGTGAGTTAGTATCAGTTGTGTTAGTATGAAGCAGTATTTTATTTATTATTTTATTAAGATAGTTGTTATTTCTCAATTTTTTTATAATAATATTAATAATAGTAATAAATGACTTTATTAGTTGTACACTTGTTAGCTGCTCTTCCAGTTAACCTTGTATCAAGAAACTAAATTTTCTTTTACTTATTTAAGATAGTAAGCATTTTTATTATATAGATAAATAAATGTATCAACAAATAACTGGTAGTGCAAAATCATTAATATCTATATATAAATCAAGATTTTTTTTATGGTATGAAGCTACCGTATATGTAGAAGATCTCTTAAATGTAGTGGTTCTGTGTGGTGGTATAGATAATAGCATTTGTGTCTTAAGTTTAGATGATGAACATCTGTAGGGTGTGATATCTTTTCGTATAAGTAGTTTAGTATCTTAGTTGTAACTAATTTGTGATAAAAAGTGATGGAGTGTAAAAGGCGCCTGTTTGACATATTTAGCCAATTTGCGTGATCCGATTTGTGATGCACTGTCTTGGGTATTCCATAAGTTAATCTTAGACAAACATTTTGTAGTCTTTGTGTTTTCCTAATATGGTTGTTATCTAGGCAGGTTTTATATACAATATTGCACTAATTGCAATAAGATAAAACAAATAAATGATATAGAATCTTTTTTATATGACTGGTTAGGTATTCTCGGCTTTGATAAATAATACGCAAAGTTCTAAAACCTTATTTTATAATATAGTTAACATGCAAGTGAAATCTCAGATTAGAATCCATAAAAAGTTCTATATTCTTAATTTCTGTAGTATCTAAGTATCTAAATCTTAATTTATTTTATCAAAAAGGAATTTCTAAAAGTATAAATAAATAATAGAGTTGTGTATCACCGGCGTAAAACTGGCATTTGTTAAATTGTATATAGTCAAAAAAACTGGAAGTGTATACTGAGGAGAGCATTGGACTTAATATGGACCCCTGTGGCACACCAGCATGTAAAAGAAGATAAAATGTTTTTTTGTTTTGATATATCACTGATTGCTGCCCGTTGGATAAATAATTTTAGAAAAAACTAATGGCACTAGGCAGAATACCGTAAGACTCGAAAATTGATATAAATATTTTATAATTGACAGTGTTGAAGGCTTTTGAGAAGTCCAGTATTATAGGTATTTTGGCAAGTTTTTGGTCTAAACTGTCGATATCATCGGTAATTTCATCTTCTGTTACCTGAGCAAAACTCAAATTCCCATATAATCTAATCTGAGTGTGATATTTAAAGCGGGATTCACACGATGCAATCTTTTTGTGCAATTCTCATGCTGCAACCAAATTGCTTCTTTTTTTTCTATTCACACCATGCAATTTTTCAAGCAATTTGCCATGCAATTTTGACGCATGCAATTAGAGATTGTTCTAATAATATGCGATTCGTTGCATGCAATTTTGGTTACTTTTCGTTATTTCTTCCATACCAGCTTATAAGCTTGTTAGTTTGCTGAATTATTTTCATATGTAGCATAAAAAAGAGGGCTATTACTACATATTTAACGGTTAGAAAAAATTAATATAACTGAACACCCTTAACTAGGATGTTCAAAAAATTGCAACGTGTGAATAATAATTGCAATTTGTTGCGAAGAAACTAAATTGCACAAAAAATTGCAAGTACAATATTGCAGCGACGAATTGCAAAGTCGTTTTTATTGTTTATAGATTTGGGAACCGCATTTATAAAGATAGAGATTGTGGTATAGCTGACGTTTTTTGCATGCATCCTGTGTTATGTCTATTTAGAGAACTCCATATGGACTTCATGTTCTTTGTATTGTATAGGTTATCAAAATATATTTTCTTTTCTTTTTGGCATAATTTAGTAATTTCATTTTTCATTTGGTTATACTGTTGACAGTTAAGTAAAGTTTATGAGCATGTTTGTTAAATACAGTAATTAGGTTATCGTTGAAGGAAATTAATTTTAGGTCAATGTTTGTGTTGTCATATATGTTTTTCATTTTGTAATGTAACCTACATGCGATTGAAAATTAAAACCCGCAAAAAAACAAAAGCAGCAACATCACGCTGTGACTGTGATCGTCAAGGTACCCCCTCCCCTCTGCCAACGTTGTATCAAGTTTGTTATACACTGCTTACTCTCGATATGCGGAAAGGTTGTAGTAGGTTAAATAAAACACAGTAAAAATAATGAACCGTGATTTTTATTCAAGTTAAATTTTGACCGAAATTTTGCCTGTTTTGCGGAACCCGCAGTACGAAGAGAAGAACAGAGCAACAAAACCCTTCCGGTCCTCTGACTGAATGTAAATGCAGGATCATTACATAATTTAGGTTGATAAAGCAATCGGCTTGTGATCAAAACTATTAACACACATCGTAAAGCAAAGACATCTTAAATTACAGTAAATTAGACAAATAAACAAACCTGAAAACAATTTTAAATACCAACACATATTAACACGTGCACAAACATCATCATTTTTAACTGAAGACGTGTTATATAATGGGCGCCCCCGCCAATGGGTACTGGGGTCTTGGTTACGATTCAACCCAGCTAAAGTTACAAGTTTGGAACAACAGGTAAGACCAAAAACATATATATGTATGTATATATAAAATCAGTAATACAAATAATAAAAGTTATACATAAAACAAGTAAACGTAAATGTAGGGTCCGATAACATGGAAGCAACCTATTGCGACTAGAAAACACACAAATGTGCAAGGTCTCATAGCATGGAAGCAACTTGCGCCATTACACATAATAATATACAGGGTTCCATAGCATAAGAGCACAGTAGAATAATATTAGATTTACATTCTACAAGGCAACACACACAATGATTTTTATATCTGTTATCAAACCTATTATAATCACCATGAATAGGCAAATGTTCCGACTAAAAAGTGTGTCCAAACTTTGAGCAACTCTTGTATCATAAAATTATAAACGTGCGGAAAACAATTAAATTATGATTTATAATTTAGAATTGAAGCCAAAGATTAGCATAAATAACCAGAGAAAATGATTTAATAGATTAACACAGGTTGATTCTAAAACACGTCAAATATATACAAATAACTAAAACAAGGTTGTACTAAGTTCCGTAGCTTTTTTTTACAAACAAAAAAAAATCATCTACATAAAACCTCTTTCAATTTTAATAATCTTCCAATTTAAGTATAAATATAGAGTTAATTATTTCGGTTACATTTCTAATCTTAAATGTTTTATACAAAATTACACATGCTAAATGAAGTTATAGAAATTGCAAGACAAGGAAAACGCTACGAACGTAGATTGCATTTTAAGCGTCTTTTTAGTTTACCCGGCCCTTTATTTTCATAATGTTTAAACGTAAGAATAAACGGTTAATTATTAAAATCAAATTTACGACGCTTAATGTTGTGTCTAGACTTACACATAAACGCTACCATAAACATAAGAACATGCTACGAATTTAAATTGCATTTTAAGCAATCCTTTATTATCTTTTTAATTAACAGTTAGTGAAAAACCTCGTTTAATAAATTTAAATCGTAAACATAAAACGATTAAATTGACAAAATGGAAATGGCCGCCAATGCGTTGGTTTTATCAAAACAAAGAAAACGTAACGTTTTTATAACCCTGAGATTTTAATGATTTAAGTGAGATGAGCAAATACTTTGGTCAAATTTTAATAATACTTTAATTAAATTATTTAAAATTTAAAATTAATTGTAATGTATCTTCCTGAAGATTGCCGAATCGCTTGGAGTCAAATACTATTCCAATGGATTGTTAATCACAGATTGCTCAGCTGATTCACCTGACACAATAGTTTTTGCGTCATATACATTTAGCAAAATATTGATTTTTATCAGTTGTTTTATTATGTCTGTAATTGAATTAGTTGTAGTTTCATTTAGAAATGCAACCAAATTCCTTCTTCCCTTAAAAAAACATAAAATTTTTTCAACAACATGATCAGTTTAAAAAAATTGCCCTGATTTATATTTGCAATTTTTAGTTATAAAATATGTTTGTTACGATGACCTCTGTAAGCCATCATACATTTGCCAATAGTTTTTATCACCTCAACAACTTATATAAAAATGTATCTTTTTTGTTTCACTTGTTCATGACGAGCATTTCTATTTTTTTCATAAAAGAGAAAATATCCATGCTCTTAGAATTAATATGATGGGCATCAACACATTTACTGTGCGCACGAATATTTTCGCTTTTAAAAAGCGAATTAGGGTTCTAAAATATAAGTTACAAGTTTATATACATGAGAATAAATCAGATAATCATCGTTTCAATAAATAACTACTACTAAATTTTCTACTTTTAAACTAAGATCAGATTTGTCTTTCACAAAATTAATAAACTAAATTATTTACAAAATGTTACAATGCCTATTTATCAAAATCAGTTTCGATCTAAACGATCAAATAACGAAATGCAAGTTTTTTACAAATTTACGATGCTTCGTTTTACTATGAAGGCCAAATGGTACGAATTTGCAAGTGCTTTGTTTGACGAATTTCATACCTCCTGTATGCGATGTTTTGACAAGGCCAAACTTTGAAGATTTCCTTATCGACAATACGATACCAATGAAATTTTGTTCACATTCTGACGACTTCAAAAATGTGAATTCTTCAATATAATAATGAAAGATTTGTAGACATAAAAACGACTTCTATTTATGCTACGACAATATCTCAATTGGGATGGTAGTTCCAATTCGGACAAGATTTACGAGTACAAGGTTGGATCGATACAACAATTTGATGACGCCATTTTCTTTTAACTAAATGTGTCATGCTTCACTACAATTTCTGATATCAATAAGTGATACAATTGATTTTCGAGAACCAAATCTTAAAGCTATGAACGACACAACAAAACTACAATAAATTCTACAAAATTAACGAATGCTCACCCTTTTTAATTACATTAAGAAGGCTTAAGAGCTTTCACAACGTGTTGATTGGCAAACAGCACAATTGAAAAGAACGAAATAATTGCTATTCGCGCATGACGATTTTACGCGACATGTACGATAACTCAATTAATTACAAGTTTTCCATAGGCGTGCTATAAAATTTAACATACGGGTTCGAGCGACAATTAAAACTCAAAATTAAGCGTTACACCATATCATTTGCTTCATCGGTGTCTGCCAATACAATGAAGTCATGAGAATTAAAAAAATATTTAGTATTTATATTCTTTAAGGGTTGTTTATGACTTTATACCAATTGTGTTGTGTCTTTTTCCTTACAATTTTGTCGGCAGTTCGATACCTAATCAATGATCTAAGCATACCCTTTACAGATTGATTAAAGTATATTTTTTTGTTACAAAAAACTAGTGAAAATACCTATTTACGTGGGGAACTTATTTTTAAATCTGTAGAATTTTTTTTCGCCAAATTTTCTATTTATGTGTCTATGTTCTCTAAGTCATTTATAATTTGATTTATAATTAAAATAAATTTAAAAAAGTTTCATTAATAGCTCGAATAAATTTAAACTGGATTCTCAAATATGAAATTGCTGTTTTAATTATCCTTAATTTTTAAGATTTCCGGATTAAATTAAAGTCGACATTTCGATTTCCTTTGTAAAAGAAGTATTATCATTATTTCAATGTAATTAGTGGTTCAACAATTGTAATCTTAATTCCCATTAGAAATTCTCATATTTATTCGTAGTCTGAATTTTTTCATAGAAAATGGATTTTTATGAATATAGGTAAAATCCGATGCTCAATAGTTTTTTTGATTACACTGCCATAATACACGGAAAAATGCTTTAACTTTGCCGATTTAACCCAATTTATAGATGAGATCGAACCTACTAGTTTAGTTTCGCGAAATATTAGCCTTTCTTATTTTTTATTTTTCTTGAAGTAATTCAAATTAATTTTGATTAAGTATAATGTTAAATGTGTGCTCTGTTTACATTGGCTGTTATTTTTTTAATTTGAATATAAGAAAAATGACAAAATTTAAAAAATAGAACTTTTATTAAATATAATAGGAGTGAGGTTTTACATATTACAAAAAATGTTTTCAAACATTGTTATATGTTTTCCTAAACACTAAACCATTTTATGATCATTTTTCTCTTGAACCGAGAACGGGTTTATGAACCCTACACAAGTAACATGATTTTTTTACATTTTTGCGTTTTGAAAATTTTTCCTTAAATTTTTATTTATAATTATACACCATGTAAAGTAGCAATGGCAAACAAAAATTATTGATCCAATAAAAAATATAAAAATTTTTACTTGAGGCTAAAAATCTTCAATAAAAATTTAAAAACAAGCTAAAAAAATTCCAAAATTTTAAGCGATGTTCTATACTATTAGAAACATATTTATGTGTCGCAATAGTTACCCCACCAAATTTTGACGTAATGCAAAGATTCTAAGTACACGGGGCGGTTCCAGGCTCGGGCGAAGACCCCGCTTTAAAGAAATATTGTGTAAAAATAAGATGAAAACATGCAAACATCCCCAAATAAGGAAATAATGCTTTATCTTGCTTTAAGTAATAAATAATAATAAAACAAATACAATAACATCAACAAAATATAATAATACAAAAAAGTAAAACTTTTTAACGAAATAATTACAAAACATTAATAATTTATAGTTTTTAAACTTTTTTAAAATTTTTATTATTATTTACTTTTTTCCTTTACTTTTACTTATTATTTTGCTTTTTTTGACAATGCTAATAAATCCATATAAGGTGCATTACATTTGGCAAACGTAAGGAATTTTGAAATAATTTGGATTTTGTTCGTTAGATCTTAATAATTTTAGAAAACATAGGATTGTTGAATATAAAACTAGTACAATTACCTACTAAACAATAATTTACAAATGTTTTTCTACTTTTATTACTAGTATTTAGCCTATTGAAACCAAAATCAAAGATTGAATTAAATATTTGAAATTCACATCAAAATTACGCTTAAAGCAGTGTTTCCAGAGATCCGAAACCCCGTTCTTCTGAGAGGTATTCCATAACCCCAGTAATGCTCCCTTCTGCTCAAGGCTCCCCCATTACTAAGTAGGGTATATAAAAGGCTTACTTAAAATTCATTTTGTAATGTATAATGGACAAGCAGAATTATCACTAGAAACTAGAAAGAAGATTATTGCTTTACGAGAATGTGGATTTTTTATCCGAATAATTGCTGTATGGGTTTATCGCTACGATAATTTTTTATTTTGTTTTTGATAATACTCTTTAATATTAGCCGTCTTTTCAATTTTAAACATGGGTATATATACCTATTTTATAGGTATTATATGATGTATAATTCAGATTGCACAATTATTCACCTACATCATAGGACATTGCTTATAATGAAATTATAAAAGTTTCACATAGCAATTGGGTTTTTCACGTCCTTCAAGTTAGCAATACAAACTTAGAAAAATCAAATAAAACATAATTGAGAATTTGTTACTAATTTCTTTCAAAAGGAAAAACTTGTAGCTTTCTTACTTTTTAATTATGCATTAAACTTAAAGCAAGTTAGTAGTACACCATTCTAAACAGTGTTTTAATTAATCGGTATTCGGTTTAAAATGTGTGTAGAATTTGTTGCTAAATTGTTGTTAATTAATTGTAAAAGAAAAAAGCTGATAGCTTTATTATTATTCCACAAACATTTTAAACAAGAAATAAATTTATTAAAGCACTTTTTAAAATGGTGTACTGTTAACTTGCCTCAAGTATAACTAACGCATAACTAATAAAGTAATAATGTTACAATTTTTTTTCTTTCGCAACGAATTCCTAACTATGTTTTATTTGGTTTTGCTAACCTTGTACTTCTAATTTAAAAGACGTAACTTTTTTTACTTAAATTAATAACATCACTTTATCAGTGCCTTTTAGTAAACGTAAACCTTTTCGCGCAGTTCTAATTGATTATTATTTATTTTATTAGAAAAATGTGGTCCATTATTGGGAACAACGCGAAGCACAAGGTGCGGAAAATAATCGTCTTTTGTAGACCGCCCATAGAAGTGGAAAGCCATCTCTCTTATCCAGAGTTGAAAAAGACAACATTATCCAATATGCTCGTTTGACTCCATTCACAACATCCGCCACCATTTGCGAAAGACTACAGCTACAATGCAGTTTGCAAACAATAAGGAACACTTTGAAAGCTGAAAGAATAAGCTGCTAACGACCTATAACATGTAATAACTGAAGAAAATGCCTACCGGAGATTGCAGTTTTCAGAATAACATTTATATTTTGATTAGACAAGTGTTTTTTCAGATGAAAAAACTTTCTGCACTTCCCAAGATAGCAAAAAAGTTCTTTGGAAGCCACGTAATTTTAGATATGAATCAAAACATATGCAACCCAACAAAAGAAGTGCGAGAATTAGTGCTGCGTACTGGCGATAGATGAATGATGCTGGCCCAGGGTAATTAACACGTGTCAATAGACTCTTAACTGCTCAAGCTTACCTAACTATTTTGAAAGACGTTATGTTGCCCTCCTTATGAGTATTTTATCCCAAAGAACCAATTCGGTTTGTTAAGGAAAATTCTTCTATACAGCGGTAGTTTAAGAATTGTTTACAATATCCAGAAGTGGAAAGAATCCGTTAGTCACCTAAGTCACCGGATTTGAAACCTATAGAAAATTTGTAGGCGGCAGCCGTGCGTGGGTGGAACGACGAACTGAACTATAACATGGAAATACGAAATATAAACAACTTACATCGCCATATTAATACCGTGTGGGAATTTCGAGGAGCTAATATATGTGCCAATTTAATCAATTGGATGCCAAACCGTCTACGGAAAAAGTATAACCAATAATGGATATTACACTCATTACTAGCATGTAAAATACAAATATTTAAATAAAATAATAAATACCTTTCTAATCATGTTTTTTATTAGGATTTTCTGTATCTAGTTTTGTTCTTGTAATATAAATAGTGTTTATGTATAATTTAAATAGAATCTAAGGTATTATATTTTCTCGAAATAGTTAATACTTCAATTAAATGTTACGAAAAGAAAACGGAAAAATACATTTCACATTTGTCTAATTTTGTGATTTTTAGATTTACAGCATAGGTATGTATTTTCGACATTTTATTTAGAATTTTTTAAGGTTCTGTATGAAAAATTAGACTTGATTATATAAAGAGAGATACGTATCCTTTAATTTTTCATTCGAATAATTTAAAAGGAGTAATGGGAATTTACACTGCAATTGTTCGACCACTAATTATGTTTTAATGGTAATAATACTTTCTTTGCAAAGAAAATCAAAATGTTGACTTAAATTTAATCCGGATGTATTAAGTTTTTTAGTACATTAGTTTCATATTTGAGCAAGCAATTGATCATTATTCAAGCTGTAGATAGAACTTATTTAATCATAAATAACAATTCAATTTTTTTAATTATTTAAGCAAAGAACATAAATAAATAGAAAACTCGGCAAAGAAGAATTTCAAACTTTAGAGTACAATTTAGATAAATATTTGCAGCTAAGAAACATGTTTTTTGAACGCTTGATGCAGTGCTTATGAAGAATAGTTAGTAACCTAGTAATGCAAGTAATGTCTACAATACCAATGTTGTCAAACTAGGCGTTTTGTTATAACGTAAGTTTGGTTGCCTACCTTGCAGGTCGTGCTTAAAAGTGTCTAATTATTTTTTTGAGGCAGTGTATGTCCAATTCACTGGCAACGTAAATACAAAAAATTGAAGTACGAACTATAATACTTACTTAATGCGACTAGCTAGTGGCAGCTTTTCGGAAATTCCTAAAATTCGCTTAAATAAACAAAGTTGTACATACGGTGTTATCAATAAATTTCTCTTGGTTTATACGATCAATGAAAACAAATCAGTTTCCTTCCACTGAATTATATTATTGCATTAATCCTCCAATACGGTTAGAATTTTATCCAATACTCGACGGTTTAGATATCTTTAACGTAAGTGACGTGACGTCATCATGAAAATTTTTCCAAGAAATGAACCAGTTTTACTATCTCTACATCGATGGAGCACGCATGGATGTCCAGAAATCCGTTAATGACAATTACGGAAGAATTAAATTACATCACAAAGATAGGAAACTTGAACTAGAAGACCCAGGCTTTGATATTGTAAACTTGATGTTAACGTACGTAGTTTTTTAAAGGTTGTTTTAGCCAACGCTCCATTGCAAACAATTGATAACACACCGCTCATAAAACATAAGCAACTATGACCGGTATTTATTGACGCAGACAAATGTTGATTGAGAACAGTCATTGTTTACTTAGATAGTAGCAGAGTTCAAAAATATTTGGCAGATTTAACTTTTTAAACTACTGAACTAAAAAAACATGTAAGCTTTTTCTTGAAATTTTCAAAGCTGTAATTGTTTTTAATGTAGTATTTAAAAGTAATTAGTATTATTTACTAGTATCAGTACAAAATTAACCTATACCTACCTATAGGATTTAAAATATGGATACAAATAGAAAATACGTATTAAAAGTATCTCACTAAAGTCTATTCATTCTCAAGATAGAGCGCGCGTAAACAAACACAAGCGGTGTTTACGTAAACATGCCGCACAGAACTGTACTTATTACTCAGTATTTTTGGTTGATAGTGCTGCATTTCTTACATTTTTGTAGTGCATCTAATAATTAATTAGGTACATGTATGCTTTAATTTTTAGGTACGATATATAATGATAGTTCAAAATCAAACATAAAAGGATACACTAATAATTTACATACACATAACATATCAAACTTTCCAAATCCGGGTCTGAACAAATACCCCACTTGTTTCAACTAGCGTTAGAATACAATGGGCATTTGCAACAGCACCTTCTGATCACGCTTTGAACATGCGATTGTTTTGTTTCCGCGCACTCTATCTTAAAAATGTATACACTTTAGTAACTATGCATTGTTTCTGTTTATATGTAAATCCAAATTAAACAAATTTTTAAATCACAATTGGTTGGTGGAACCCAAATGCCCAGAGGTCAGTGATTGTTAAAATATTATATATACTTTGATAACGCACTGTACAAAACAAAGAATGAAGTACGTGTTTTAAACACAATTCTGTGAGATTAAAGTAGATACTTTTAGTATATGACAAACATTTTTTAAATTAATTATTTCTTTTTACACTTGATTATGCATTTTCTTGTTTTTGCTCGTGGAGCCCATAAAAATACTCTGCGGAGCCTTAGGGCTCCGTGGAGCACACCTTGAGAAACGCTGAATTAGTTGTTTAATACCTATATGGTCTTGAACTTACAAGTTTTTTAAATAAATTTTAGTGGCCTGATGAAGTACTCACGCGCAGCATAAAACGTTGCCATATAAATATTATTATGTGGTTTGTTTTTCCCCTCCTAAGCATAGAATTTAAACTATACAAAATAAATATATTTTAGATACAATCAATTCTTAAAGTAATAAAATTGTTGAATAATTTTAGTAATTTTTTCTATGAAAAGTTAAAATTAAAGGGTCTTTAATAGTTGCGGTAGCGGAAATTGTATATAAACCGGGCTTGAGATTATGATTATTATAGCCCTCAAAACTTGTATCTCCCGACGCTATAATAATACACTTCTCAACCTTAACGTTGATTTATCAAAAAATATCTACAAAAAACGCATTTTTACATACTATAAACATTTTAATATATTTATTATTGACAAAAAACAGTTTATTTATATGCCTTATATAAACGTGTTTTAACAACACGTTAACACCTGTTACGTTTTCTTTAAGTAAAAGAGTTAACAAAATAATTAAATAAAATTAAAATTCATCGAACACTACCAAACATTTCCTTTTGCGTCCAACAACAATATTACATAACCAAATGGCGATGATACTCTAAGTAGATAAAAAGAATAAAAACGCATATATACGACACTAGAATGTATAATGGGTCTAAACGTCCTTCTCGCGTTTAACAATTAAACCATGATACATGTAATCGTAGTTCATTAAGAATTACTTTGCCGGTTTGCTAGTGGAATGGCGCCGGACGTTAAATCGTTCGAGTAGAAAAATGCACTACCAAGTAAATTACCAAGTGCGGTATAAAACAAAGTAGAATCTTATGTTTCCTTACTTGTAAATATACAGCTTGTTGGTTATGCAATTTGCTACAGTAACAAATAATGACTTTCGTTAATGTTTCATAGATAATATAATTTTAAACGTTGGAAAATTAAATATATTTAAATACGACTATTAATTCTAATGTGAAGTAAATAACGGCAATGTTGACGGTCATTTCAGGAAATGCAGTAGTGCACTTACAACACATTAACTTAATTGGTAACAACCGATAGTTCGGGTGTTATGACGATAAATGAATTAATTAGTAATCGACACTGATTGAACATAAATGTATAATCAATATATAATAAGTAATTTGCTTTTAATTACATTAAACTATTAATTGGTACAAATACGGAATAATCAGTTTTATTCTTATTTGCATTCACATCAAACACCCACATGCAAGTTGTACGAGCCTTGAAATGTTAAGTAAATATAGCAACGAATTGTTAATTAGAAAATAAAAATAACAAAAACAATTAAATGCATTTTGCCATAGTATAAAAATAAACAACTACGTAAATTAAAATGTTTTGCTGTTATAGCTTCAGTAGAGTATCGAATCTTTTAGAAAAATTTGGCGGATTTTTTGGGTTTAAATGTTGTTGCAAATTAGTACATAATTAAATACTACATGTTTAGATTATAAATTTAAATTTAAAATTACAGAAGCTTGATAGACAAATGTACCAAATTTTTATATTGAACAAAAAAATCTTTAATCGTAAGTACTCTACAAGTGTCTTTGTTTACTTTACTTACTAAATCGGCGTTTACATTGGTATAGTTACTGATAACAATAACTAGCCTATCAGTTATTTAGCACAAGTCTAAGTTAAGTAACTGTCTACACATATAAGTGTTTTTATCTATGTTTTTATTTTTATTTTTGTCAAAATTGATTCCGCTCCAAAAATGTATAATAAATGTTTCTCTGTGTGTAATAGAAGAAATAAGAAATCTATTGGTAGCAGAAGAATCTACTACAAAATGACTATGGTGTAGAAAAGGGTTCCTAGAAAGAACACCTCTTAAACGAACTATCAACACTGGACCCTAAAAAATACACACTGTATCTTTGTTTAACTCCTAAACAATTTGGATTTCTGTTAACGGGTGTTCTGTTGTTTTACCTGCAATTTAAAGTTCTGAGAAAAAATACCAGCTTGCGCAAAGTTAGAAACAAAACTTAATTTTTTAGCGATAGAACTCTTCAGCAGTTGGTTTGTGTTCCAAAATCCACAATATCAAAGCTAGTAGGTGTTCTAGTCTAGAGCTCGATGGAAAAAGACCATTGATATTTTTACTATCCATTTTTTCATCACTTAATTGTTGATATTTCAAAAGTACTTAAAAACATTTTTATTAAAAAAAATAAAATTTTAGTAAGTTATGCGTCATTGTAGAGGGAAAAAAAGACCATGTCAATCTTGTCTTGTCCTTCTGGTCATCTAAAAAAAAGGTAGATTCTTGATCAGTGCAAATGTCAGTATAGTATGAACCACGAAAAATAAAAATAAAAAATTTTCTTGCAAAATAGCGACTACTCTGAAGAAAAGGTCGATTTTCGTACAAATTTTTTAACTTTTTAAAATTACTCAAAATCATTAAAAATTTAAAATTTTTAGTTTTTGCTGCTTCATACCATAGAGGAATATATAAAGAATATTCATGCCAAATTTCAAGTAAATCGGCTGATTAAAACTAACAAAAAAAAATAGTTTTGAGAAAAAGGCGTTTAAAGTTTTACGTTAAGTCTCAGGCAGCGTAACTTATAGAACAGTAGATATACTTTACATTTCCTTAATCAGTTATTTCAGTTTCTTCTTCTTTAGATTAGTTTCAGCGTTTCTCTTCGCAAGACGAGCAGTTCCTTTCTCTTTTGAAGCATCTGAAGCTCAAACTTCAGTACGTTGAACTCTTGTTTTATTGCGTCTAACAACAAACCCATGGGTTTCTAAACCAATTGTCAATTCCATAAAATTCATAATATTTAAAATTGGATGAAAACCTTCATTGAAAATACAAACTGTTAAATAACTTACAATTTCAATTCTCTTCACTTCCGCATGAATATGTTTGAGTGCAAACGTCCATATTAAAGAATTTAGCGATTCGTTGTTATTTTGAATTTTGGAATCTAAACAACGATGCAATAAAGGACCATCTAATAGGCTTTTATAAATAGGTTTTAAAACTTTTAAAACTTCATCAGCAGGAGGTGAATCCTCGTGTTGAAAATCATCCAGAGTTCCTTCAGCTGCAGCTTTCTGCCATTTGCACCAGCTGGATGATCCAGGTGGGCAATTCATATGCTGAGGTTTCTCATCAGTTAAACTCTTATAAAAGTAAGTTGCCCATATATCGCGCTTCATATCCTCAACGGAATCAGAATTACGACGGATAGCTAATCCATAATACAAAGATTATCTTTTTTTGCTTTTACATACGCTTCCGAACGTGCTCAACATACACTTTTTTACAACAACTGGATCATCATTGTAAGTATTTATGTCAAGGACATCTTTAAAACTCTTGAAGTCACAATCTCCAATATACTTGACGTATTTTACTCCATGATTTTTTTCGGACCTTCCGAACATTTTAACCACTGCGGCAACCTCTATTTTTCCAGCGCTTCCTTTGTAGTTATCGAGCAAGAATCTTGATGTTCTTCATACCAGTATTCGTAGGCATCAATGTCGGCTTTTTTAATTCTTCCATAAGTTGCAGCCCTGACAAAAACTCGACTTTACGACTGTATCAACAACTTTCTTACTGAATTTCCCTACAAGCATAGTGACTCCAAAAATTAAATTAAATTCTCTCTTCTCTTCCAGGTTCCATCACCGGAAACTGTGACATGTATAGGATTCGCATTTGGACTTGAGGCTAAAACTAACTCCTTCTCTTCTACCACAGCTTTAGAAATAACCAGGTTATAAACAGTTGATGCAGTCAAATGTAAATTATCAAGACAAGTATAATATGTACCGATAGCCAAACCCTGACCAATATCCATGGTGCTACAAAAGATATTAAAACCTTTTCTCCCAACTCCAATGAGCCTTATAGCTGTTGCAATTCTGCGGTTTACTTCAAATGCTTTATTAATAAATGGACATGACGGATTATAACGGATATTTTCACAGCCACATTGCACTCCAATTTTAAATCCTAGCTCACGTGCAGACGACCGAGAAAATTTGAGTTTTGTTGACAAGTAGCACATATAATCATCAAAGCAACAGATGAAAACACAGAACAAAATTCTAAAACACAATAGCCAAAATGGTAATCGACAAAAACTTCATCATCAGTTGTATTTTTTAACTTTTCTGCCGATGCACTGGTAAAAGAAGATTCCTCTTCAAGAGTATGTTGACTGCCGCTGAATCTCCGTTTTTTATGTATCTGGACGATAAAAACTTGCTGTTTTAATCTTTCTATCCGTTTTACACACAAAAATAAAATATTCACTTAAAATTTTAAAAGAGTTCACAGAAAATTTATTTTTACGTTTTTACAGCTTCGAGGTTAAAATGGAACTAACTCAAGCTAAACGGAATTAGAATAAAGGTTTAAGTATAATACGTTACATTGACCATTAAATTATCAATTTTAAATAATGGGGATATAATGAAATAACGTAGAGAGACGTATTCACCTTCAGGTAGTCGGAGCCTCTAGTCGCCTATTGTTAGTCTATTGTTAGATTCGTTCCGCGCAACCCGGTCGAGTTGCCACGACACTAAAATGGCTATTACTTTTAAAATATTTTAAATTTCAAAAAATTGTTTTAGGAAGATATTCCTGAATATCTAAACTATTGAAATATAAATATTTTTTTTTCGAATTTCTAGACTAGATTGCCATCTGAAGTCAGCAATGCAATTTTTAAAGCGTTAATAGATTTTATAAAAGTAAGTGTGAATTCAACTTAGTTAAGTATGTTTTAGTTTTTATTACTATAAAAATAAATTTTTTTTCATTTCTTTTAAGCTAGTGCTAAAAATCTTCTAATAACATCAAATTTGTCTTCTTCGGGTGCTTTTGAAACAGGTTTAATCACTTGGCGAAACGTCTTTTTTATTTAGAGAAGGAAGTGCGTGGGATAAACTGTTTAGTGACTTGTCGGGTGCATGGTTAAGCAAAAGTAGTTGTTGACTTGTTAAGTCATAATTTGTAAAACTAAATTTTTTAACTATGAAGGTCATAACGTTATAATAGAATTCAGGTTTACACAGGTTGCATTACTAATACAATTTTTTATTCTGGATAATGTTCTTGTTGTCAAAATGTCAAGCTGAGATTTTGTCACACGTTGCAGTGGACATATTCAGAGCCCGGAATAAATTGTTTATTCCATTTTTCGATGATGCTGTTTGAAACAAGATCTTGCCTAATACTGTGCAAGGCGTTAATATTACTAAAAAAGTAAAAATTTGAGCAATGGTTAAAAGTACAGTTTGCTTAGTGACCGTTGTGAAAAACGGAGCTGAAATTGAAAACATAAAATTATTAGTTTAGAACTGCTACAACAATCTTTAAGTGTGGGTATTTCCCTATGAACCAAACCTATGTAAACTTGGATGAATGTCAGTCTTATCGATGCAGTCAAGTACTTGAGCTTTTTTAGAAATTTACTAGGGTAATTTAAAACCACCTTGCATACACATGGTTTAAATGCTCTGGCACAAATCTCGAGCAAAATCTAAACAGTGTGAACCCGTTACAAAGTCATCCACATAGAAATCCTCTCTGATGACAGACACTTTGAAGCTGCAAATGGCCAAGAAAAAATCCGCTTTACCGTACGTTATAGTATTAAGATTGTGCGTTGCAAGAGAAGACTGCGGCGTTGAACGTCAAATAATGCGTTGCAATAGCCTTAGTATAGGATCAATACATTTTTTTGAATATCAGCAGATATGGTTTAGCTAATTTTTGAAGCAAATTAAAATACAGAATAGGTCGTGTCGTAGTACAGATGCAATCATTTGTAAGTCGTCCGAAGAATGGTGCCTCGTAGTTTGAATCAAGCCTTCGAACACCCCACACAACGTTAAGACTAGTACTTTTCAACACGTCTTGATAAGACATGTAAAAACATCTTTTAGAAGAACTAGGAACAACCTTTTAGTTTAAACAGAATGTCAATACCTTGCAGTCGCTTCTATAAATAAAAAACGCTTGGTGGCGATTTGCAATAAATCGCCCAGAAATGATGGGGGGCACTGAAACGGAAATTGCACATTCAATCGGCCATCAGAAGCACGTTTTGGAACCTGTACGAAAGGAGATTTGCAAAATTTTCTTTCTGTGAGTAAGGAATATGCTACTGTTCAACTTCTCAAAATTTCAAAAGTTAAAAATTTATAAGAGTTGAGGGATGTAGACTAAGATGAAACCGACATTTGCAAAAAAGGTTTTAAAACTCGGAAGAATCTATCAGAATATTAATCTCGTTTAGCTTGTAATAGAGAGTATCTGACAAATGAACGTCCTCGGAAATTTACCTGTAATATGTGTTTACGCAAAAACCAGGCTATGTGTTAGTAATTTTATCAATTAGCAAGCATGAAAGCTTAAAAGTAAAAGAAGAATGACGAGCTTGAATTTGTACGTCGTACCTTGAATGAATCTGAGTACTAAGCGTATTTAATCTGATCACACTGACGTTGACTGCTTTGAGTGAAAGATTAAGTTTTTACACACATTAGAGGTCGTGTAAGGCACGTACAGAAAAAATTATTTTTCTCACAATCAACAATATCTGCCCTAGCAATAAGTAATAGAACCTAAGCTAGGTTTAAAACGGATACCAAAATAGATTGTTTGTTTTAAGTTAAAGCCTCTGAAAGCGAAAGCATTATAACAATAAACATTTCGTGCAGTAATGAGTGACGTTTTCCCTTACACGTACGACAGTTAAATTTATAAGAACATTGTGGCACTGAATGACCTTTACTGAGACAGTTGAAAAACCAGTGCTTTTTTGACTCTTGAAAGCTTGTCGGCGACTGAAAGCTGTTGAAAACCTGATCAAGATTCTAGAAATCACCTTAACCTTCATAAGATTTGGTTGGTCTTGTTTCAAATTGAGAGTATCAAGTAAATCAGCAGTTAGAAACCCTTTAAAATCAGCAAGTGTAGGTAGATTAATCCCTTATTGTTTTTCAGTGTTTTCTACTCTCTAGCTGTGTGAGAATAAAATTTTCCTGCTATCAAAAATCAAAAAATAAAATTCTGCAATCAACTCTAAGCTGAGCTGGGTGACGAATCGCCAAGAAAAAAACCAAAGCTGTACTGTATGTTATGACTGTACGCAATAGGAGACTGCGGCGTTGGACGCCAAAAAATGCATGGTCCTTATAAAGATCAATATTGCAACTGGCAATATAACTTTACAATGTCAGCATATATGGCGTAGCTAAACTTTCTGAAGCAAACTAAAATACAGAATATGCCCTGTTGTATTACAAGTCCAATTATTTGTCGGTCGTTTATGAAATAGTCCGTCGTGGTTTAAACGGAATCATCAAACACCACACGTAACTTTGTGCTAAGACTATTTTCTTTCAACACAAATGGCAAACTTAAATCTGTACGACGCACTTTCAATGAACCCGAGAACTGGTTGTAGATAGTCCAGTCTCACTGACGTTGACTACTTTAAGTAAAAAATTAAACTTTTAACACACATTAGAAGTTAACTGAGGGACAGAGTTAAGTAAAGCACAAAGAGAAAAAGGATTTCTTTTACAATGAGTAATGTATTCTTCTACACGTACCACAATTAAATTTAGAAAAAAACATTGTGGCACTAAATAACTTTTACTAAGACAGTTGAAACACCAATGCAGCTCTTTAACCTTTAAAATTTTGTTTGGGCTAAAAATTGCTGAAAATCTAGACAAGCATACAAATTGTGACTACCTTTTACAACAAATTGCAATGAATACATGAAAAATGAATAATCATTTTTTACCTAACTTTACAGCACATAGGTCGCACTTGACACAGGTCCGTACTTCAAGCAACAAAACTAAAATTCCATACTAAATCTAAAATAATACTTGCCATAAAAAGTTTTAACATTTATTATAAAAATGCTAAATGCATAGTACAACTGATTGGAAAAAAATTCTAAACAAAATAGTCACTTGTTCAAAACTGTTTGAACTTACTACATAGTACACAACACATTTCTTCCGCCATACTTCTGCAACCTTACTAGCAAACCTTGGGAGTGATTTTCTGACATTTCAAAACCTGGAAGTTGACGGTCTTTTGCAGTTGCAGAAGGCTATCTCAGTGGCGGCTTATCGAGTAAGTTGCTAATGTGTATCACTAGCCCTATTTTTGTTCAGAAAATTGTTTTGAACGCATACAATAATGTTTTATGTAAGTTTGTTAAAACGTGTAAGTGCACAACGGTACCAGTTAGTTTTAGGACAAAATATTTGTTAACTTGTTCTTAACGTGTTTTTTGCGACTGCTAATTGATTGCTGATAAAAATCACTAAATTAAAAAAGATCGTTTTAGTTTTAATTGTAAATAGTAACGTGCATATTTTCTTGATTAAATACTTCTGATTTTAAGTACAATTTTTTTGTTTACTGTGTAAGCAGGTCATTCTGCGCAATGTAATTAGGCATTGCAAATTAATTTGTAACCATATTTTCAAGTCATCTTTATGTTGCACTCCGGTGCAACCGGACGTTTTTTGTCCTGTAATTGCAGAAAAACGTCCACATGTAAAATTTGTGGTTAACCTAACAATCCGCTGTTGTTGTCTAAATGTGCGTTTGTTGAAAATGTAGAAAACCCAGTAGGGTAGGCTTTTTCCATTACGCCTAAATTTTTTTGTTACAATACGCTTTTTTCTTACGTACGACAATTTTCTTTGCTGCGACTACGTTTCTGATTCGTACGATGCTTATTTATGTACGTATAATTTTGTTTTTGAATAGGAAAATTTGTTGTAAATACGTACATAAAATTACGTTTTTTTAATTTTGATATTTAGAATGCGATAAGATGAATGTTAGATACACGTCATATTTTCGAATAGTTTTTGTTATGATATAGTTTAGAATTTGATAATTACTTATTGTATTACGCCTGAAATAATTTGGTTTAGATTGCATTCCTGCGACGACGCGACGTGATCAGGCAACTTGACTTTTGATACTTTTAACCTTGTTAATGCGTTTCTCAATTATAGAACTTTTTAATTAATGTTTATGTTTTAAGTATTGTTTGGCTTTTAATAGTTATCCCAATTTTGTAGTATACAAATATTGTAACCTTCAAATTGTGAATTTAAGAATCTCTTAATTAAAATAAAATTTAATGAGTACGATAGAATTCATACGACCCTAATCATTAATCTGTAATTATGTCTCATTGTTCTTTTTCTGAATTTCATGTTGTTGTTTTTTTATATAAATCAATTTATATGAGCTAGCCTGGTACATTATTTAAATTATTATGTTAAAGCAAAGTAAGTTACAAAATACATTTTCTACCCAGCACATTGTACATATTTTGTTATAGACTCTAAACGTTTGTTGCAAACAGGTCGCTTATAAATTTAACAAGTTTTTCAGTGTAACAAAGTTGTTGAGCAACACATCAAACAGTTTTCCACGTTTATATCTTTTCGAAACGTCTTTTGGTTGCGCTGGTAACGAAAGTATTACTAAGTGTTGTAAAATTGATTTCAATCTTTTATCTTTTAAAAAAATGTTTTATAAACATGAGAGCTATTAAAGCATGTATAGTTACTGTTCTAAACCATAAAAACATCTGTTGACCTAGTGGTTACAACAATGTTTACCGAGTAAATGATGTAGGCTGTTAGGGCTACCACATCTATTATACAAAAACATGGGGTGTGATTAGCAAGATGGTGTTTTTGTAAAACAAGTAATTATTTTGCCCATGTTGACCATATTGTTCTTACTCAAATTATAATTCATAACTCCTGATTTTTTCGACCCGTGAAGTTAGTATTGTTAGTCATCGTTGACAACACTGTCACTAATATTTTTTTCTTTAGCACATATAAACAAATGTTTGATTAACTGTTATTATGCTGTCTTATAGCATTATACATGAGCATTAACACGGCCTAAGGGATAACAGAGACCCCTTCTCTGTATCCATATAAGTAATTCTCGGCAGACGCGTTCAAGTCGCGGAGGTATAACGCAATCTCCTTGCCCAGGGATACGGGTGAAGACAATACCGGCGGGGAAAGCGGAGAAGAAGGGCTTTGGTAGGGTTGACTCGATGCAAGTGGCAACACATTCTTCCAGGAAACGCAAGTTACCAAATGATTGCCGAAGCAATCTAAACAGTCGCTAACAAAGAATTGATAAACAAGAAGAATAGAAGCATGAGAATTGCTACATGGAATTCAAAAAGCCTATACTCAGCAGGAAAATTAGACAATATAACAGTAGAAATGAAAAGAATGGAGATAAATGTACTTGGTGTTAGTGATGTGCAGTGGCCAGAATCTGGCAAATATGCAACTACAAATGGTACGTTTTACTACTCAAGAAATGAGAAAAATCATCACAGATATGGCGTGGGTATTATAATAGAACAACATGCAAACAGGTATGTAAAAAGCTTTATATCACTCTCAGATCGAGTAATAATGGTACAGCTATAAACCAAAACTGGAAAAATGAACATCATTCAGGTATATGCACCGACAGCCGATAAGACAGATGAAGAAATTGAAAAATTTTACAATTAACTTGAAACTGTTTTAAGAATCACCAAAAAAGAAGACGTTACCATAATAATGGGCAATTTCATATAAATACTAAAACTGAAGAATGCACCGGAGAATATGGATTGGGCAAACAACATAAACGAGGAGAACAGCTCATAGACTGTTGTCAGAATGAAGAGCCGATTATAATAAATACTATGTTTAGGCTTCCAAAACGTAGATTCTATACGTGGACAGCACTCATGGTTAGCCAAACAAACATTATCAGAAATCAAATTGATTGTATAATAATTAGAAATAAGTTAAACACTGAAAGAAACAGAAATATTTGACAAGGTACAGGTAAAATTAATCTAAAATCTCAGAAATGTCAAAGAGACAAGTAAAAACACTGAAGATTAAATAAAAAATGGCAAAATGTACAAATGGCTCTATTAGCAGACGGGAAAAACACAGTGTCACCAAAGAAAGCTAAAAAAAAGATTGGATGACTGATGAAATTATTACCCTAATGAAAAGAAACGAAACTATAAATATATAAATACATCGAACTATCACTAGAAAAGTCAAGAAAGCAAAAGAAAGTTGGATATCAAAAGAGTGCTGTGAGATAAAGAAATATAGAGACAAATACGATAGTTTTAACATGCATAAAAAGAACAAAGAATTAACGGGTATTAAAAAAACTAAAACAGCCTATATATTGAAAGAAAAAGAGGGTAAAATAATTGGCAACATAAAAAGTAAGCTGAAGAGATGAACAGAGTATATAAAAGAATTGTTGAAGACCAGACAATGAACCCCCATAATAAAACAAACAGGGCCAGAAGTTTTGAAGAGTGAAGTGAAATATGCCATTAAAAGTGCGAAAGATAAAAGAGCTAAAGGCCCTGATAATATATCCGTAGAACTGTTAAAACTCATACATGACGACAGAATAGATATACTGGAGGAGCTTTTTAACATTATCTACACAACAAGTATCATCCCAAAAGAATGGCTTCTGTCGACTTTCATAACAATTCTAAAAACGAACAATGCAAAGAAATGCTCTGAACACAGAACAATAGCTCTGATGTGTCACACTTTGAAAGTATTCCTCAAAGTAATACAAAATATGATATATAAAAGGCTTGAAGGGATTTAGAAACGGACTGGAGACCAGGAAAGCCCTGTTTAGTGTCAATGTGCTGATGCAGAGGTGTTTAAATATGAACCGAGATTTTTATGTATGCTTTATAGGTTTTGAGAAGGCAAGCATGGAAAGTTACGCAAAATACTCAATAAACAAGAATATTGATAACCGTGACATCAACATAATAAGTAATGTTTATTGGAATCAAACTGCAAAAGTAACAGTTGAAGAGAAGTTGACAGATGAAATTAAAATATGCCGAGGTGTTCGACAGGGGTGTGTACTTTCTCCGCTGCTGTTCAATATATACCGTGAAACCGTATGCCAGGAAGCAGTACTAGAAGAAAGCAATTGAATTACAATCAATGAAGAGATAATAAATAACATACGTTTTGTTGACGATACGCTTATAATAGCTGACGATGCGACAGATTTGTGTGAAATCTCTTTAAAAGAATTAATACCTACAGCAACAAATATGGTCTAAAGCTTAATTTGGGAAAGACTAAATTTATGGTAGTCACAAAAAAACAAGACATACACACAAAATTAACAATATACAACAAATAAATTGAAAGAGTCACATCATACAAATATCTAAGAACATGGCTCATAGAAAATAACAAACAAACAAAAGAAATAAAGTCAAGAATAGAGATAGCAGAACATACGTTTATAAAAATGAAAAAGTTTCTTTGCTGTCGAGACGTAGATATAAACCTCAGAATGCAAATGTTGCGATGTTACGTTTTCTCTACACTACTCTATGGTGTAGAGGCATAGACACTCAAAAAGAAAAACATCAGTAACATCGAAAATTTTAAAATATGGTGCTATAGAAGAATGTGGAAGATATCATGGACAGAAAGAGTAACCAATCTGGAAGTACTGCGGAGAATGGGCAAGGAATGTGAACTTGTAACACAAATACAAAACAGAAAGTTGCAATATCTGGGCCATATAATGAGAGGAGAAAGATACAACCTCCTGAGGCTTATAATTCAGGGAAAAATCAAAGAAAAGAGAAGTATAGGACAAAGAGGAATCTCATGGCTGAACAATCTACAGAAATTGGTACAACTAAAGCTCTGGAAACTACATTAGTATAACAAATAGCGTCTATCTAATTAATTTGAAAAATCCCATTAGTCCTTGATCGTACGGTTTCAAACTTATCTTTTTGACCGTAACCCAATCAGAGTCAGCTTCAACCAACCACGACGATATCTTTTCTCCTAAATCATAAATTAAACTAAAAACTACAATTACTCTTACAATAATTAAGGGTAGCGGTAATTTACATATAATAAATAATACCTACTAGTTCAAATTTTGACACAACAGCGACTTAAAAACTGTTTTATTTTTGTACTAGTGTTGCAAACAGAAAATTGATTGTATTAAGGTTATCTAAGATTGTTAAATCAGAAAAAGCGGCAAAATGCCAAGGGCGCAAACATGCATTGACGAACAAGGTAATAAATAGTTCAGCGTAACAATCAATTTTACTTACACAGGAAAATATTTCGTATAAAAATAAAATGCAGTTTACTGTTCCAAATCATTCAAAAATAATATGATAATATATTGATTTTTTAGTTTTTCGGGTAAATGATTTGACTTTCGGGTATTGTCAATGTTTATTATCTGTCTAATTTGAATTTATTGAATAGCATTGCGAACAACGCCGTTAACTATTTCAATCGAACTAAAAAAGATATCCCGTTTTTTGTTTAGTTGAGTGTACACTTAGATTAATCGTGATTGTGCTTATCGTAAAGATACACCATTGGCGAGCTTTATAGTTTATCTAATTGTGCAAAAAAATAGCAGAAGAATATAATGGATATAAAATTTTTTAACTAAGAATGATTTAAAATAATTATGGCTTCATAGTTTTTGTAGTAATTTGTTGCTCTTAACAATAATTTACTTACAATTTTATATTTTTTAAATGCAATGTTAATTTTTAAATTAAATGTATTTTATTGCAACTCATAAAAAATGGAAGCAACGTATCTATAAATAATAAACTTAGTTTATATAAAATTAAAATGTCTAGTGACATAAACAATTCGTAAATGATTTATTACATTTTTGTACGTTAAAACCTACTTAATAAATTATTTTCTAAAAATGAAAAACAAACATATTTTGCAAAAGTTTATTAAGCTGTTAATGGAGTCACTTGTGATCCAAAAATAAATAACCTAATAGAAATTTACTTACTTATTCAACATTTAACCTGCTAAAATTAAACTCAAAACGTGTGTGCGTACAATTGTACTTAAAAATTGTACTAAATGATCGAATAAAAATATAGTTATGACTAATTCGAAAATTTATATTAATGACTTGTCGGAAAACTTACGCGTCACGGTGCCAATAACATTTGCAGGAGTTTGAACAATCACCAAAAATCACATCCATTGCATACAAATACCAGTAATTAAATTTGATTTGTATTTTTTGTTTATAATATAAACTCGCCACACTCATTCTGCGTTTGAATGTAGAATAGCTCACAATCTATTAATGTCTATTTTGAATTAATCATTGGGAAGAGTAAGTATTAGTCAGTTTTTGTATTTTTATTAAACGCACGTAATAACAAGTGATTCTATCAAATTTAGAGTGAATTGCACAAATTCATTCAGTAGTTTTTTTCTGCATTAATCAATAAACATATAATATTCGGCTTTACTTTATCTTGTTTTTTATTGATAAGCACTTCACACTTTACGGAATGGCTGGTATTAAATTTCAACCTCTAAAAAATAAGGTAGAAAATCCACTGAGTTTTTCTATAGACCTGAACGGAATAAACATTGACGCCGAGGTGAAAATAACGTATAATCGAATTTTGAAAACTTTACTAGTATTTCGATCAATAGTTAAGTATATTAGTTAAATTTTTGATTCAAAAATTGTATATTAACAATAATGTTTATTATAACAATTTTATGACAATCAATTTTCAGATGAGTAAAAGCTACAGGCGCTAGTAGCTTGACATTATGTCATCAATTGCACTGAAGTTGATAATAATGTAATGTTTTTATTCTATCCACGGTTCGATAAAACCATCAAAACAAAACAAGCTACCCATGTGTAAATTCCACAATTTTTACATGATTCAACGTTTAGGGTAACTATTCTTGTAAACAACCGTATTAGCATATTTTTAGAATCAAGCTTTACAATATAGTTAAGATTTTTAAAATAAAATAGTCTACTTTAAATTAGTTTATCAGTTCATTCTCATATCTATAATGATTATTTGAGAATGTTAGAAGCTTTAAGTACTAAATTTTTTTTTAATTTTAAAAATAGTACTGTAGTTCAGTAGGTAAGTTAAGTGTAATTGGAATAAGTGCAACAACATTTAGAAATCTACGACGTATTAGACGTTGTGATGGCAAGTTGTCTCTTAAAAAGACATAACTTACAGCCAAGGAACGCAGAGAACGCGCTAAGCAATTCCACAAATCTAAGGGCATTAAGTATGACCCAGATGCAACAGCCGTACTTACTTAAAGGAACAGCGGCGGACAGAACTAGATAATCGGCCCGGGCATAATTACTTAGGTCGGCCCGAAGCTTTGGTCACTACACAGAGAAACTAAACCTTTTCGTAGATTACATAGTGATTTGCAAGTTTTGTTATAATTGTCTTATTATCTATATTGCTACAATTATTGAACTCCATATTCATCAACATGAGTGCCTCTAATTTGTCTTCATCAAGCGTTAATCTCAACCAATTTTTGATATGTTTCAGTTTTGAGAAACTGCTCACGCATGAAACTTGTGTTATTGGTGGTGTTAAACATTACGTGTGACAAGTGAAGATAAGACTATATGCTTTGAAATATAGGTTATATTTTTGTAAAATTAGATAGCAACAGGCTAGGCAATTTCTGCATGTTTTAGTAGATAGAAAACAATCCTGCCTTTTCTCTTCGTCAAGATTTCCACTATTTAATTCCAAATATATTTCGCCTGAATTGTCTTTAATCTTAGATAGAGCAATGATAATCGTTGTGAATAATTGCTTTGAGGGATCATTAAAAGCACCAAATGTTTTTCCCAAAGCAGCATCTTTAATCCACCATCTTGTACTTCCAACGAGACTTCCAATGACGTTCAGTCGCCTGAATTCATTAATCTCGTGAATTAGTTATTTCCAAGTATCCATTCTTTTATGTGACTCTTTTAGAAACACTGCTATGGAATTTAGTAAAGAAAATAAATTGGAAACTTCTATTATTGTATAGGTGGAAGCTACCACTACCACACCACACGTGTATTTGCTTTGGAATTAGGTTTGCATATTTGCAGCGCCAAGTAAATTCCATAGTCACCTAGTGCACCACAAACCACATCTTTAATTTCTGCTCCTGTAGTAGACCTGCACCTAATTATAGGAAATAGTCGCTCCTGTAGGCAGTTTTGAGAAAGTGTAATGTACCAAATAATTAAAGACAGTTGATCACAGACCGCTACATCTTGAGTGGTATCAATTTGTATAGCGAACATCTTTGCATCCTTAATTACTATAGCAATTCCTTCTTTTATAGTCATTCCAATTTTGTCAAATGTAGTATTAATTCTCGTCTTAGACAATATCGTTAGACGGGGATGTTTTGATTGTTTTTTCATTTTACACGTCATAAATGTATAAACGTAAATTTTCATCATACTTCGAAACTAGTAACAAAATCTCTAAAAAGTTGCCGCGGTCCAGATTTATATCTAAGAGGAACTTTGCACTTTCATACCGCTTGTCTCTGTAGCTTAAACCGCGATTTCCAATCAACCTTAATACGTTGATAATGATGGACACAATGTGACGGTTCTTTGAAATTTGCTCGTTATGTATTGTTCTCTGCTTACTTAACAAAAGCGAATTCCTATTTTTCTTTTTGTCAAATTGCAAATGAGCGCTAACACACTCGTTGTGAGATTTAGTTAATTCATTGATTCTATCGTAAATGTGTTTGATGTCGCCAATGGGATCTCAGAAACAAAACATATACACACACCTATAAAGCAATAAATTATGTAATGCTAAAATTTAGCTCTCATGACAATGTATAACAATTTTATTTGTTAAATTGTGTGTCTCCTTTAAAAACAAAATTGATTCGTTATCGAAACGATTATATAAATTCTACAAATTGTTTATGCTGATATGTTACTTTCTCTATTGGTAAATAGTTTTTATTGAGTCATGCAGTTCTCAGGGCTCCAGGTCTACTTTCTGCCGCGTCGGTCCGCCGGCCGTGCGCCCTCTCAAAGGGCGCCCAAATGCCCGGTTGCTCTATCCGCCACTGTAAAGGAATACGAAGTCACACTCAGACGATCGCATTCCCTCCCTTCCGGAAACAAAAAAAAGCAAGTAGACAAAAAGTCGACTGTATCAAAGACAGGTACACAAAGACAACTTAATTTTGTTGAGGCAGCCACTACGGTGAAAATAGTCATCTACCCAGTAGGCTACTTAAATATCAAACTGACAAACAAGCAAGGCGACCTGATTGACACTGTCTTTAGTGTGGAAGGTAAAAACACCACTTTCTTCACCAGTCACTACTCTGAAACAGGCACAAATGTGGTTGCATATAAAGAAAAACTTATAAAACTCTGGTTGAGTGAGCAAGTATCAAAGCTTCACCCCTACGCAAAAACCAACTTGTAGTGCAAGAACGGACAAAAATTGTTAATTTGATTAGGGTAGTATTTAACGTTTCTAAGTGGGAATTAAGAATCACATTAAACAAAAAGCTGATCTACAAGCCGACGCTTGGAGGATACTTAACGTCACTTTTCTAGAAGACAGAGGCAAAAAGTTTCCACAATAATAAGAAAGTATTTTGACTTTATACCACTAATAGAATTCTATATTACCACGGTTAAAATAGAATAGAATAGTAAAAAAAGTAGTGACTAAGCCATTATAAACTCAATCTACCTCCCACTCGATTCCGCAATGCCACCGCCTTGAAAAAAAATAGAAAAATTAGTATTGTCCGTTTCACAAAACGATGTAGACTTTATCCTAGACTGCCACGAAAACGTACACACATTTTATTAATAATCATAGTAGTTAATACACCAACATTTCATAACTTTAACAGACAGGAAGTTATAGACATTACCATTACAACTATGAAAATTAGTCAAATAAAAAACAAATAGCAAGTCCTAGACAATCCATTACTATCTGACTATAATTATAATAGCTACAAACTATTTTAACGGGAAGTAAAGCAAAGAACATATTATAACCCAAGCAAAAAAGACTGGGACTTATATAAATATAAACTACAAGACAAAATATAACATTAACAATTCAATTCCTTCAATAAAGTAGTGCTAGATTCTAATACCAATCGGATAAAAGAAGCCATAATAAACATCTTGCAGAACAACTGTACTCTAATAGTCTTTAGTGAACAAAAAGTTACAACACACACAAATTGGTGAAACAAGGATTTAGAAAAAAGCAGATAAGGAATCAGACGTTTGATCAATAGTTCTAAAGCTACCAATAACTGGAAAGGCTATTATGAAACCCTGGCAGAATATGGCAAAAAGGCCAAAGCTTTTTTGATAAAAACAACCTTATTTAATCAAAACTAGTCATACCACTAAGAAGAAAGACTGGAACAGAGAAAAAACGTTTGTCCGCAAAGAAAGGATTAATTCGGCAATTAGCCTATTCAGTTCTTTTAAATATGGCATACAACACGTGATCCTATATAAAGGAATAGGTATACTATTTAACTCACTTAGAGATATGTTCCAAGCAAGTCTCGTACTAAGCTACATTTCTAAACTAAAGCGGTATTTATTTTAAAACCGGGTAAAATTACGCAAAAACTAAATTTTAGAGACCCATCAGTGTAACGTCCTTTCTTTTTAAAACATTAGATATGTTTTAGGCATTGGAAAAGAAGTAACTTTAACAGCATTTATCTACAGATATCAACATGCTTACCAAATAAAAAAAGGTCATGTAATAAAGCACTACACCAATTCGTAGAAAAAATTAAAGAAGTTATAGAGAGAAAGAAGTATGTAATTAGAGCGTTCTTAGATAAACAGGAAGCTTTTGATAACACTTTTTATCACTATATCGAAAGGTCAATATGACAAAACCATAAGATCGACAATAGTACGATAAGATACCTAGACTATGACAATGCTTTTATGCAAAAACTGTAAAAATCAAATTGTTTAGCAAGAAAAACACAATACAAGCAAATGTCTACAAGAAAGAGTTTTCTTTCCGTTTTTGTGGTGCTCACTGAACTAACCAACACTATTTTACATTTATTGACACGTAAAAAATATTAGCGTACTGCAGTCAATGGAATAAAAAAAAATAACCGAAGAAAGGTGTCTAGAAAATATTCCTAGAATTAATTCTAACAAAACCACTCTTATCAACTTCATTTGTAGAAGAAACCCAGAATGAACTTAAAACTGTTTGGGACAAACTTCAACTGGACGAGTAAGATTAAGTACTTAGGACTAACCATCGACTCCAAGTTAACTTGGAACTCCTATCTTGACAAAAATCACCAGGTGTAAACAAGCATTGGTTATATGAAAAAAAAACCATAAACAGTAAGTAGGGGATCAAACCGGAACTAACCTTCTAAATGTACAAAGCCATAGTACGACCAATAATCTCCTACAGCATAATCTCATGGTAGCCCAAAACCCCATAAGTAACTGCAAAATACAAATTAAGCAAGATCTAATATCTGGCTAATCGAAGCTTTATCCGAGCTTGTAAAAGCACCTCAGTTCATACCTTTTAAATCTACCACCTTTGCAAATTTTCTTAAAAGGTGAAACCAGAATGGCAGTTAACAAATTACAAAACATTGACCACTAAAAAATGACAGCTAATAATCTACGGTATGGCACGATTATGTCACACATTAGTACCCCATTTTAGAAATAAGTTCTGACTTAATAAACAAAGTCTTTGACTTCAAAAAAAACTACACAGTTTACATTAGTTGGGATCCATACTAACTAGAACCCTAACAAATAAAATCATGATAATCTTTACACGCATACATCTAAATTTTAAGATTTGGTGTATACAGCACAAACCCTAGAAGCAACAAGAAAGTCAGTCAAAAATTTTAAGTCAAAATTCAAGCAATTAACATATGCATAAACATGAGCACAGAAAAGAAATTGTACAATCGAAATATATGCATTCATACAGACAGTGAGGCAGCACTGAAAGCGTTGAACGCATTTAGTACCGCCAAAAATAGTCAAGGAATACAAACGCAAACTTCCAACTCTAGGAAAAAAGAGTAAAGTAAAAATAAGATTATGCCAAAATCTAGGTTCCGTGGTATAGAAAGAAATAAAAAAAACAGACTAGCTTGCTAAAGATGCAGCCAGCAAAGTAATGACAAGTCTAGAACTTGGTCTAAACATACAAAAAAATCAGCGGAATTGGAAAAACTGCAATCAAGCAACACATTGCAAAAGATTACTAAAAACTCCAAACTTGCAAACGATGATAGCCCTGCTAAGACTAAACAGAACTCATATTAAACAAGTAGTCAGTTTTCTAACAAGCATTAGACTAATGAACTAGTAAGGCACTTTAAACATTATTAAATTTGCGAAAAACAAGAATTTAATGTGCTGGAGCGTAATAAACGCCACGAAATGCTGTCGGGATTCAAAACGCTGATGCGCTTTAGACGATTACCAAATTCGCCGTATAACAAAGGAATTGAACGGTTTTTTGTCTGGGAACGTGGAATATTTTGAGCCAAGTAGTAATATCTGAGATAAAGGAATAAGCATTTCTTTCTGGGAGATGTCCCATACCAACTTTAGTGGAGTAAACTTCATGCAAAATGAGATGTAAAGGAGGGTGTTTGGATATAACTCAAATGGTATCTTTTATAATAAATTTTGAGGAATAAGAAATGTAGCAAAAGTAGTTTTGTGACTACGTGAGAGTATCTAAGTCTGTAGTACAAAATGTCTAGGCCATAAGTAAGCGTGGGAAATGACTGCATTGTTAAGGATGTTTGCAAGATGTTTGTTGTAAAGGTTCCATTTTAAGGGTAAATATTTGTAGAACAAGTGTAAAACGCTCTACACTTGTCAACTACAAAAGCGCAATGTTTTACAAACTTAGTTTGACGTCGAGCAACAGTCCGAATTACTTAAGTTCTAAAACACTACACACAGAAATATCGTAGAAGCGCAGAAAAGAATTTCGCCTGAGTGTAGAGTTAAAAACCATGTATTTAATATTGTCTTCAAAAATAATTAGTTTACTGCTGCCAACCCAGAGAATCAATATATTTAAACACAACTTAAAATTTTGCCTCCAAATCTCGTCGGGAATTTGCCCGGACACTGTGACGGCGATGCCATCTGCGTCAGCAGGTAGTCTCTAGCGACAAAAGCTTCAATTATAGCAAACCACTAAAGCGATTCAAAAATGTCAATAAAAATAACTAGTCTGCACTCATCTGTTTATAATTCTTATAGAGCTTTGGTCACTCACACTTTCTCTTGTACGCTGTGCAAAAGTAGTCACAATTTGTATGCTTGTGCAGATTTTCAATAACTTTTAGTCACAGACAAGATTTCAGGGGTCAAAGAGCACGACTTCAACTGTCTCATTAAAGCTCATTCAGTACCACAATGTTCCTCTCAGCTAACCTTTAAATCACACTCACTTTCAGAGGCCACGATTTTAAACATCCAATCGATTTGAGCATTTGCTTCGAACAGAGTTCAGATCCTATTGCCTACCGTTAGAGCAAATATTGTTGATTGTGAGAAAAATGCTTTTACTGTACATGTCTTACTTAACTTAACTCAATCTTCCACTAAAGACAGTCAACATCAGTGTGACTGGATTATCTACGACCAGTTCTCAGGTTTATTCAAGGTTGCGACGTGCAGTTTTAAACTTGTCATTCTTTTTTTTACCGTTAAGTTTTCTTGCTTAGTACTTGATAAAATTACTAAGACGCTGTCTAGTTATCGTGTAAATACATGTTACATAAAAATTCCCAAGGACATTCATTTGTCAGATCCTCTCAATTACAAGTCTAATAAGATTGATATTCTGATCGGTCCTTCTGAATTTTTGAACTTTTTTTGTAAAGGCCATTTTCATCTTAGTCCACGTCTCCCAACTCTTCAAAACACTTTTCTTGGTTAGATAATTAATGAACCTCCTTTCACTATGAATAATAATAAGTGCTACCTTTCTCGTTTGGACGACGTGAATTTTCAACTTTCGAAATTTTGGGAATTTGAACAGTACCTTGTTGAAAATGCTTATTCACAGGAAGCAAATCTTTGCGAATCTCTTATTGTACAGAATTCTAAGCGTGCTCTTATGGCCGAATTATCATGCAGATTCTCTTAGACATTTTCCGTCACTTCAGGGAGACTCATTGCAAAACGCCACCAAGCGTTTTTGCTCTTTAGAAAAGCGATTGCAATGTAATGACGCTCTGCGTAAAATATATACTTCATTTCATCACGGCGTTTTAAAAGAAAGCAGTCCTAGCACGAAGTTGCGTGTAGTGTTCCATGGCTTTGTTTAAACTACGACCGCCCACTACTTATATGACTTTATATAGCTGGTCCTGTCACACAAAAAGACCTCTTCTCGATTTTGATGAGATTCAGGAAATTTTGTTATGCAATATCTGCGATATTAAAATGTATCGGCATGTGCTCATTGATCCTATACAAAAGCCATTGCAACGCATTCTCTAGCGTCCGACGCCGTAGTCTTATGTAGCGAAGTTTAATTTTAATACCGTAACGTAGAGTGGTATCTTAGTGCAACTTGGAATCGACTTCTCTCGAGATTTTTTTCCCAAAGTCTTTAAGGTCATCAAAAAGGATTTCCATGTGGATGGTATTTTAACAGGTTGCGACTCTTTGGATTTCGCTTGAGATTTAAGTCAGAGCATTCAAGCCATGTGTATGCATGGTGGTTCCAAATTAAGTAAATGGATTTCCAACAAGCTTCAAGTACTTGACGACATCGACAAGGTTGACATTCAGTCAGGTTTACGAGAGTTTGACTCCCACATTTTAGGATTATTGTGGCAGTTTTAAACTGATAATCTTTTGTAATCAATTTTAACCCAGATTTTACAACTGTTACTAAGCGAGATAAACTTTCAAGCATTGCTCAAATTGTTTACCTTTTGGGACTGTTGTTTTTTGTAAGATTCTTGCAGTACTGGTTAGAGAAACTCTTTTAGAATAACCCCATACTAAAGCACATTCTTGTAAAATGGAATTTGTTTTGAAATGATCTAATTCTCAATGATTGTGGTATCTCACGGCTTGTTGTATGCTCAAATCCGACAACTATCAAACTACATAACTTATTTGAAGTCTTTCAATGATGATGACGCGGTTAATGTTAGATTACTGTGTGCTGAATCCAAGGTTTCGTCATTGAAAACACTCACAATTCTAAAGTTAGAACTGTGAGCGGCTACCTTGCTTTTGAAGCTTTTTGTTTGTGTTCATAAGACGTTGAATATTTAATTCACGCGATATTTTTTGTGGACGGATTCTACAATAGTTCTAGGTTAATTGAACACGCCCTCAAATCTCACAAAAACTTTTGCTTGCAATAGAATTGTTAATATTCAGGAACTGACTTTTAGTTGTATATGGCAATGTTCTAAGCAAATCTAATCCAGCAGATTTGCTCTCTAGAGGTTTGTTTTTACGTCAATTGGTTCGTTTTTCACTTTGGTGAAAACAACCGCCTAGGTTGCAATTCGATAAATCGTATTGGTTTTCTGCAAGTCCATCTTTAATTGTATCACCTCTTCCAGAGCTAAAACGTTCAGTTACTTGCCTTACCTTGACACGACCGTTACATGTAATAATCAAAATTCTTAAATTTTAATAAGTTTATAGCGGTGGCAGTTTATCGCTTACGTTTTATCGATATCTGTTGCAATCCGCGTTTTTCAAGACGGGTTGGTTCCCTATCTTTTGAGAAGTTACAAGAGTCTACTACTACTAATAAGCTTATAAAAATTTTTCAAAGTAAAACTTTTTCAGATGAACTTAAGACTCTCAATTGTCATCGGAACCCTAAGCCCTAAAGCATCCGTTCTTGGATTCTAGTGGTATCATTCGTGTCGGAGGCAGACTACAGAATTCAAATTATAATTTCAACAAAGTTCATCTCGTTATAATTTCTAACAAACATTATATCTCAACTCTCATAATGAGATACATTCATTTGCAACATCGTTACCCCGGACCACAGTTACTCTTTAACATTGTTGGATTACTCATGATCGTGATCTAGCTAGAGAACTAGTCCGGTATTTTAGATTTTCTGTTAAAACTAGCAACCAAATTATGGAATTTTGTCCAGCTTCGCTCATTCAGCCTACATTCCTATTTAGTAACGTAGAGGTCGATTATACAGGTCCATTCACTATTATAGACCGCAAAGGTCGCGGCGTCCAAAACTTATTTGTGCTTATTTGTTTGCTTTGTTACCAAAACGGTTCATCTTGAGTTGGTCACCACTTTATCTAAGGAATGATTTTTAGTGGTTCTACCGAGGATCGTTGCTCGCAGGGGTAAATCGGCAAATATACATTCAGACAATTGTACCAATTATGTTGGAACAAATTCCGACTCAAAAAACTCGGAGAGCTTCTCGCTTTGCAAATGGTGAGAAGCTAGTTTCCAATCAAACGCCACTTGAAAAAAGTTGCCGTTGTCAAATCGAAGCCATTTTGGACTCCCGACGATTAACTCCTTTATCTCTTAATTCCAACGATTTGAGTCATTTGACCCTCGCCCACTTCCTTATTAGGCGAACTCTAACGGCTATGCCTGAATGTGACTACACTTCAATTCTTGCTTCAAAACTTTCAACATTTCAAGCTATAAATTTAATTCGCGTACCAAAATTTTTGAGAACAATGGAAATTATTCGTATTAACTACAGGCGGTGTAATTTGCCAATCGTTTTTGAAAATTTGCTCCCTATTCTAAGGCATTTAGTGCTAGTGCGAGTTAAAGTGTTAGAGACTAAAATTTTATGATTTAATTTAGATATAAAATGTGTATAATCGTGTCTTTAAGTTCAATGGTATCTTACCTTTATTTTAATTTGCTTATGATGTTACTGTTTTGCTGTTGTTGAAAGCCGAATGTTAAGGCCGCTTTATGGCAAACATTGTGTGGTGTGTGATAGGTAATAAAAAGATCTCCATCTTGTAAACATGTAAAAATGTAGAAGATATGTTTTTAAAAAACGCTTAAGATTGTGTATTTCAATAAAGGCATTCAGAAAAGGTTTTTCGAAAAACAACAAACGAACAATACAGTTTAACATAATTTAATAATTTTTCATATACAAATTTAGTACTTTAAGCGTTTTGTATTTGTAAATGTTATTTTTTTAAATTTTTATTTAAAAAAACGTGCATAGTTAGTGAAACTATTCGCACACTCAATTCTTGTTGTAAAATAAGTCTTGCGTTAAGAATGCATTTCATATTAATAATATAATATTTAAAAAAATACGTATTAAATATTTTACTAGTAAATAAAAAAAAAGTGGTGTTGCAAGTAAAATAAAATATTAAACGAAGTTGAATTAAACTAAGCACTATGCATTTAAATTGAATTTCACCTAAATAACTCGCTTGATACTGTACCTTTAGGTTTTAAATCTTGATTCAATTCTGACGTTACTTAAAATGCCAAATAATTTACTTTTTTGCTTTTACACTAAATTGTAGACTGGAATAAGGTTTATTTAGAGTTTTTTTAAGTTTTATATAGAAAATCCTTGGAATCAACTTCTAATCAGTAAATTAATTTATCATTTTACTAAATAAAACTTGCAAAATAGAAATTAATTGATTATAGAATAGTTTGAACACGTTTTATTTTCAAGTTTGTGTACAGGTGCATATTATATATTATATAAGCAGGCCAATGTCATACTAGCACTAAGATGCTATTATATAAACATATTTCAATATTGAAATAAGAATAAAATCGATATAGAAGATAGATGTTGAAGCTTATCGTGGCCTAATTCTCCGACAGTTGAAATAACTTTTAAAAGTTCTTCAGTATCGTTACTGTTAAAGATATATCAATTTCCATATAAAAAATGTGTTTCGAAAACCATATTACTACATTTTATTTTATCTTGCACTTTAGTTGCTTTTTTTCCAGAACACCGTTAACACGTTTTAAAAGTTTTTTTAAATTATTTAACAAATTAATTAGTTCTAAAACTTAGATTATTTTAGATAAAAATGACACTTTATAATTACATTAGTCGGTATTTTTTAATAGCAAGAATAAAAATAATACAGAATAATTAAAATTAAAACTATATGATACACTCTAGTTTGAATAGTTTGATTATTTTAATATTACTTATTCAATAAGTTTTGTTCACAGTATTAAAGAAATTATTAGAATGTTTTTTTTAATTAATTTTTACGGCAAGTATATTTAACATTTAATAAACAAAGACCAAACATAAAATGTATGAATATTTTATATGTTGTGTTAGAAAAATCATACCTAGCAGATACTATTTCTGTATTAAATCAAAATAATTTGGTTACAATAAGTAATAAAACAAAAATAAATTAATTTGCAATTTATCTAAAAGCAATTTAAATAAAAAAAGACGGAATCGAATGTAATTTTAAATTGATAAAGTTTCGTCTGACAACATTAAATATGTACATTACTTAAAGAAAATAGTATAAGCAATGGTAAGTATATAAATGGCAAGAATAGACCCATAGATTCAAATAAAATTAAAAGTTAACAATAAAATCTTTTTTTTCACAGAACGAATATTTTATCGCTCCACTGTAAACTTTTGACTTATACAATATTTTTTTTAGAAACTATTTATCAAATCAAAATAAAAAATATGCTGTTTAAAAGATAATTTAAAATGTTTCAATATAACAAATAATTATTTTCGGGTTTTGAACCGCGTTCCACATTTACACTTATCACAAAATTTATAAAACTTAGAAAACTTACAAACTTTGAAAAATTTACAATGTTTGACGTTTTGACAGTCATGTCATGTCGCTGTCTTTTTCAGAAAAATCTGAAACCATTTTCTCAAAATCAAAAGAAACAAAAGTACCACTCGAGGAACCAGGGGTCTACCACATCCCTTGTTCGTGTGGGTTGACTTACATAGGACAAACGGGACGCAACATACCCACCAGATTAAAAGAACATAAGGCTGCCACATAGAAACATAACACAAGATCTGCTGTTGCGGGACACTTTTTAGACACCGGTCACACGTCTTGCGTTTTGCAGAAGATCGTCTAAATTCAACATTGAAACAGGATTTGTTCTATTCCTAGATGAGACCAGGATATGCTACTATGGTAGCGACCGAAGCAGAAAAGTGTCCCAAAACCTAGGAGCATCTGAATGCTGCATTGAAGAACAGAGTGGTTATGGAAATAGTTCTTGCATAATCTAGGAAGCAATTTTTATGGAAGCACAAACCTTGCATTCATCCTTTGGGACGATTGTGGTCACGGGAGAGAAGGTTTAACAGGTGCTAGGTACATCAAAAAAAATTTAACAGTTAATGTGTAACTTTACGTTGACTACAATGAAGATGATTTTTTTTATGCATGACAATTCAAAGCTGCACACAGCAAAAATTGTGCAAGACTACATTACAGAAGTCGGTTTTTATCTAAACATTTATGGGATAAGTTCGCACAAAGAATTTGAGCTACACTTTGTGCCCCAACCTCGATTCCAGAGCTTACTGATGCAGAAGAAAAAGAGTAACTTAACATCTCTCAAGAAACAATTGAGAACTGGTTTAGATGTATGCCTATTATTAAAACTTAATTTAGATAATTATGAGCAAACGTACTTCTTTTAGTAATAAAAAACGTTAATTTGTTGCATGTTGTTGCAATTTTCCTATAAGAAGCATAAGAAACCAGAGTAATTTTTAATAAATTTAAACTTAAATTGTATTTCAAACAGCATATTTTTTTTGAACTGAAGAATAATTTAAAAAAAATGTAGTGAAGTTAAAAGTGTACAGTGGGCCGATTTCTGTGCACGCAAATGTATTTTAAAAAATTAAGATTGTAATAGTATATTAAAACACAAGTTACAGAATAAACTTCAATCACGATACTAAGTTTAATACACAAACCGCACAGCCAGACGCGAATCCTAGAAAGGAGAAATATGAGTTGTATGAGATATTTTGTATTTCTTATTTTAAAAAAAGTGCTATCATGCCGTTGCTTTTTCTATTAAGGTTTTTAACGTAATTACCTTTGAACTATTCTAAAAAAACTAAACTTTTTTCTAAAAATTCTTTGTTATGTTATCAATGACGTTTTCATTACTTTTTTTTTATTTTTTTTTATTGCGTAATAACTATTTTTAATTTAACAAAATCTTTATTTAAAGAATTTCTTCATTGAATTTATTAACTAAAAAAAATTGTTAAACCACACCAGTGTACATAATACTGAACATCAACGTGTCTGTAGATAAATACGAAATATTTTGATGCTATAAACATTTGTTGTTAAATTAATTGGTGCAAACTCACTAGCACTAAACTGTTTTAGCGCCAAAACACGGACCCAAATTACTAACGCCAGCGCCAAACAGTTCCATGCGGTATGATAATGATGTTTGTGTTTCTACAAACGAGACCTACAATTTAATACCAAATCCGAACGGCTACCAAGATGTTATAAATTTTAGACGTTACCGGGATTTGAACTCCGGTTTTGTCAGCGTAGTAAACAAGGTTCAAACGCTCAACCCACTACACCACGGCGGGTTATTAATCAAATTACTTTTCTAAAACCAGTCATAAAGTTGTTCCTGAACCTCCTAGAAAGGAAAATGGGAAAAAAGTTAACAAGACAAGGACACTAGAAGCTTTGCAAAATTTACTTTAATTTTTAGATTTTGATCAGTAATAATTAGTTTATTACCGTTTTGTCAACATATGGCACGATGAGAATTGTGGTACTAGACTTTTCAAATTGACAAGTTTTTGAAAGTCGACAAGTGCAATCAACCTTCCACCGCTCGTTACAGAAATATATTAATAATGGCAGTTCTTCCATGTCCGATAGATGCCAAACGTATTCGAACCTAAGAATTCTCCCCAACCAACAGCAAATAAAACTTAAATGGTGTCACAAAATAAAGAAAATAAATAAAAAGCAACTTATCCGACTATTCCCCCGCTCCTGAAGGTTCTGCTTTAGACAATTCTACTACCAATTTGAGACAAAAGATAGAACCAGGCAAACAACAAAAAACTGAGATGCTTCAAAAGATTGAAAATAAACAAAATCATTTTTGATTAAACAAGAACTAACAATTATTTATGGACGTAATTTACTGTATGGGCAAAGAACATAACTTTACCGCCAATTTTTTAAAGAAACCTTTACTACTGCAACAAGGACTACTCGAACAACATTATCCCTGCTAGAAAAGGTACGTTCGACTTGAGCCAGCGGCCATTGTAACTCAATTGTGACGGTGGTGAAGATTTTATCCATTTAATTCTAATTTAAAGTTCGTGCAAATACTCCCGACTCCATCTCGCTCAAGGCTGTACCAAGTGGTTCAACAGTTGAAAACGGGTTAGACAAAAAGGATTCACACTTATGACACTTGCCGTTGGAAGCGATTTTAGTGGCGTTCAATTAAGAAAAATTACAGGTGTGCCACTAAAGGTTTCGATGGGTTGGCACTAAACGGTTTAAGCGAACCCGGAGTTAATAAAGCTTTTATTTGCACTAAGAAAGTATCGAATTCTTTATAAGTTAGCAATTGACTATGGGTAGCCTGAAATAGTTGGGTTTTCACATTTTTAAGATTTGATTCCTAGATTCTATTCAAATGCGGGGAACTAGGGGGGTTAAAATTCTATGTTCTTCTAAACTCGATCAACTCATGAGCGAATGACTCTTAAATCTCGGTAGAAAAAATTAATCAACTTAGCTCTTTTAGCTCTCGCTGATACCAACAAAGTTAGTGCCATAATCAGAAAAGATTTCACAACACACACCTCGTATAGACAAAAGTATCTTAAAAGCAGACAAAAACCTTTAGGTCGTCAAATCCGACACCAATTTCAAATGGACAGCTTTTGTCGTAATACAAATGGACAAAGAAATGTATGCTTTTCGGATTATTGGTTTTCTACAACGACCAAAACTAATTTGCCCGCATAATCTAGGTAAAATCATCCATAACCGGGTTTTGCGACTTAGGATTAATGCAAAAACAAACATTACATTCTCGTATTACCTTGCGTATAACCGAATCGTGCAAATAATATCGAATAATTTTGTCTGATTAACAAATTTGAACCATGCAAATTCTTTAGATGATAAAACAAACTCAGAGTTTTTACGAAGTACAATGGGATGCGCGTGTTTCTAACCGATGCTTGCGTTTTTTAGTTTTTCCCTACTCTTAGAAGACCATCCTACAAGTAAAGTGCATTTAAACAAACTATTTCATTTTTTAAGCGTTTATGTGTGTTACGCAATCCAACATAATATTTGTTCAGCAGTATTTAAATCAACGTTCTCAATGGTTTCCTTACAAGGTAATATACGTATAAATCAAAGTATGTTCACCATGCTTCTTCGTATTTCAGAATAAAGTAGGCTACTCGGCTTCTTCTTTAATTAACCAGTATGGACCTGTCCACCAAAAAGAATGAGAATATAACTCGGCGGGCGTCAAACCACGCAACAAACAATCTGTTTTCTTTCCCGTTAATACGAGCTAAATTTTCTGATTCAATAAAAGATTGAATTTTTGCTACTTTATGAGCAATAAATGTCGACCAACAATAAGAACTAAAATCAACAAAGCACAATAGTTAAATCGGTAAATGTCTTTACTTTAGAGTATAGTCACTTCTTAAAAAATATTTAAAAAGTGTGCGTGCTAGAACCAAAAAAATGTTGATTCTCTATTATTTTAGCCCCCACCACTCCAAAAAAATAAAGAAATTCAAATCACAATTTTTTTTGTTGGCCTGTGTTATTTTTCAATCAACATACGATTATCTCGATTTATTTCAGTACGAATTAAATTAATACTTACAAGAATGGATGACCTTGAAACTTGTCTCCTCTGCGAGAAATTATTTTCTACCTCGGATAAAGCTTATAACGTCGTAAAACTCGGTCTGGCAACTGTAAGAGCCGCTAGTGAGCAAAGACAAGATGGTTTATCAAAAAAACTAGAAGCTGTTCAGCAGATCAAACTCCATTCAATTTGCCGTAAAAAGGTGCAACCGATTCCGGAGACTGAAAGGAAAGAACCCCAATCCCGCACTCGAGCTGCTTTAGATGGAAACGGATTTGATTTCAAAACCCACTGTATGTTTTGCGGATTGGAAGCAAATAAAAATGTTGAAAACAAAAAAGCTTTAAAATACAGAAATACCGTTCATCACGTCGAAACAATCCACTTTAAAACAACTCTTGTTGCTCATGCTTTAAAAAGAGACGATTTATTAGGACGGACTGTATTGGCACGTATTAACAACGTAGGTGATTTAGTAGCGGCGCAGACAAGATACCATCAAAATTGTCATTTAGAATTTTGTAGGGAACCTGCAACAACTAGGCACCGTAGAAAAATTGAAGATCCCATGCTAACAGCAGCATTTGACAGTCTTTGCCAGTTCATGGAAAATAGCGAAGAATGTCAATATTCTATTACTGATTTGGCAAGCCGGTTCCAAAGTTATTTTGGGAATCAACACAAAGGATACAGTAGTAAATAGCTAAAATTGAAACTTCAGAAGCGCTATGGCGATAACATCGTTATAACTGAAAAGTCAGGTCAGATGGCAGTAGCCAGTTTTAAGGATTTGGCTCACAAAAATTCTGCATAACTCATGGTATACCGAAAAGAAAGAAGGCAAAACTGTTGCAAAAATAATAAGAAAGGACATAAGAATTCTGGTAAACAACATGGACGAATATCCTCTTGTCCATCACTTATCTGTTTTTTTGACGTAATACTCGAATCAAAGATCGACTCGGAAGGTTTAGAGTTGAAGCGAGCTGCCCTCGAACAAGCAGTGATGTCCGCTTGCAGGCCTCAATCTTTTCTTTCGCCCCTGCAGCTTGGTGTTGGCCTTTACGCGCATAGACGTTTTGCTCAAAGCATCTAATTCAGTTGCTAAGTAGCTTGGAATATTCTTCTTTTTACTCCGAAACTCTAAGATTGGAAAACTCTTTGATAGCAAGTAGTAAACAAAGTGACGACACAGACAAATTTACACAATTTGTGTTTGACAATGCTGACTATAATGTCAAAACAATTAATGGCTTAAACAGTTTTCACCTGCAGATAGAAAAAGTCATATGCGCTGTTCCAAGGGTAATAAAAGATCTAAAGGCAGACAACATTGCTGCCTATGGTGACTTTCCAGCAAAAGCTGGATAAGTTGAAATTACAATGCGCGATGTGGCTGTTGTTCACAAATTGCCTATCCGTTCTGGATTCGGCCATAGATTTTTTCTGTTGAACCGCCTATGGTTAGTTTGTCACAGCTTAGGAAATCTTGGTACTCCCTCGTGGAACGGATTTATGCAAACCGGTTTCGAGAAATGCAGACCTTACCATATTAGTAGCGTAGAAGCGTTGCCATTCTTAAGTTTAGATTCTTCCAATATGAGCACCATTTACACTGCATTTAAGTTTGCAGCTTCTCAGTGCCTAAAGCAAAACCAGAAGCATTGCTTTGTAACATTCGATCAGCCTCTATATCTTAAAGTATCTGATATCGTTGCTAGCAACATTAGTGGAGATTTGACGAATGTTGTAGTAAAATTAAGTGGCTTTCACTTGTTAATGTCCTATATGGGTTCAATCGAATACATCATGGGCGGAAGTGGGTTAGAAGATGTGTGGTCCTTAGTATATGCCAAAGCTCAATTAGCCACATGATGACTGGCCACGCTTATAGTCGATCTGAGCACATTTTCTTACACAACTGGCTATTGGAGTAATGTTGATGCAACAGACAGACCTCGAGAAAACTACAAAGAGAGAGATCAGCAATCTGCAAACAGATTTTATGGATAATTCCTGCTTGCCAGAATACCGTGTGACCAACAATACACTGCAGAGTTTCAAAACGTTTTGAAGAACGATGTGAAGTAGTTGCCAGTACAAGTCGCACGGCAAAGCTTTGGGTAGAATATTACCGGTTGGTAGCACTAATGCAATTATATATAAGAGCGGAGAAGTCAGGAGATTGGATACTGCATTTGGAATGTATACGAAGCATGTTGCCCTTTTTTCATGCTGCAGGACACCTGCAATACGCAAAGTGTGCCCGCCTGTATTTGCAGGAAATGGAAAACTTAGAAAATAAGATGTCTGCAGAGGAATTTCATAAGTTTTGCAACCTGGGCTATTTTACTATTCGTCGCACTCATAAGTTTTGGTCAGGCACGTGGACGGATATGGTAATTGAACAAAAGCTCATGCGTGCGTTTAAGACCGAAGGTCTCACCCATGGCCGAGGAATATCGAATAGCACTCTTGCTCGCTGGATTTTAGGACAACAAGCATGTATGAGGGTTTGTAATGCAATAGAGACACTGTGTCGACTCGCTCATGTATCTTCTGAACAGCACGTTGAACTACGAGACAGTCGAAAATCTCGTGACCTTCATGACTTTAGACAGATTCGTTCATGGTTTGAGGCACACTCTCCCTTTGATGAAACAGTACAGGACAAACTGATTTCGTTATCTACAGGGATTGTTGCGGATTCGTCAATTAATTGTGACTGCGCCTTCGAGCATGGCCTCGAGGCACAAAACAGAATGACGGGACTAAAGTTTACAGATGTAAAACTCAAAAAGAAAGATAAAGTTACCCCAATATCGTTTATGAATGGCACGGTAACAGTTCGCGACGAGGTAATTCCTATTAATCCTCAGCAACTGTTTCTTAGAATAGCATGTGTTTTAAAATCGCAGTATACGCATTATGAACTTGCTCCCTACCCCACTTTCCTCTTCGATGGATCAAAAATGAGAAAGACACAAAAGCCAGTCCTTGCTGATTTTATCGAAAAGCTTGAGCCGTGTACGGAACGGTGCTATTCTAATGAAAATGTATACGTTATAGATGGTGGTTATCTTTTGCACAAGGTTATCTGGTCCCATCCATCAACGTATGGTCAAATTTCTACATCGTATGTAACTTACGTCCTCACTCATTACGAGCCGTCCTCCATTGTGGTGTTTGATGGATACGATAGTCCTCCTTCCATAAAATGTCAAGAACAGTTCCGGAGAGCCGGTACAAACTCTCGTAAAGTTGTTTTTAATGAGGCTACCATTGCAACACAACAGCGTGACTTTTTGGGTAGTGGAAAGAACAAGTCCCAATTAATAAAGGCTTTACGCACAAAGTTTCAACAGTCGAATATCACTACCTATCAAGCAGCGTCAGATGCTGATACGCTGATTGTCTCTACTGCACTAGAAGTTCACTCCAGTGGGAAAACAGTCACTGTAGTTAGAACTGATACTGATATTTTAATGACGCTTTTGGCTCGGACAACGCCACACTACAATCATCTTGTCTATTTTCTGAAACCAGCTGCGGTAGCACCTAAGCAAGACAAGGTGTTTGATATCTGTAAGATACAGGGTAGGATTAGCAAAATGAAACATTGCATGCTGTTCCTTTATGCGATGACAGGTTGCGATTCAACGTCAGCACTATTTCGCAAGTTGAAGAGATCCGCTTACAAAATTTTGGCTGAAGACAAAAATCTTAGAAAGGAAATATCAATTTTTAATTGTCTAAATTCTGATCCTCTCATGATTGCGTCTGTAGGCGAAAAATTCCTTTTGCCGCTATATGGAGAAAAATAATGTAAGACATTAAACGATCTTCGATATGTCACATTCCAAAAGACCATTACACGACAGAAAGTAACGGCGTCATTTGAACTAGCTTCATTACTTCCAACTTCGGATACAGCTCGTCTGCATTCTTTTAGAGTGTATTTGCAGGTACAAATTTGGCACGGAGAAAATGACGCTATTAAGCCAATCAACTGGGGATGGCGTGAGACTTCAGACATGCTGATTCCTGTGCCAAGTACTACACCTCCGGCACCCGATGAACTTCTTCATCTGATAACATGTAACTGCAAGACTGATTGCATTCGTGGCTGTGAATGCAGAAAGGCGGCCTTGCGTATTCTCAATCATGTGGTCGTTGTCGTGGAACTGCGTGTAAAAACCACGCACTGGAAGAAAAAGGATCAAAGGACAAAGAAAGAGAGCAATAGTAGAAATAATGTAAAGTATAGATATATACAGTAAGTGTTAGATCATTTTAATGTTGCCTACTTTGCAGTTTAGTTTTCTTATCGTAACCACAGGATGAAGGAACACAGGTTTACATTTACCTAATATAATACGTCATACCATAACAGCTTTGAGTCATATCTAGTTCATTTTTTTATGTATCATAACTATAATAATGTTAAATTAAGGAATAAAAATATCTGTTTTCAGGATCCTGAGTATATCTAGTTTCATTTTTTATCCATGTGATTCTAGGTTTTAATGTTGCGAAAAAACTACTAGTCCTACGATAAAATAGTATATGATATTTTTTGTAGAGATTTTAAAGATCTTTAATTTATGTTACTTGAAAATTTACCGTTAGAGAGCTTATAAGCAAGATAATTAACAAATAAGCCATTTTGTTATATGTCGGCTGACGCACGCGGAGGTTTGATGGTGAACTTTGGTATGTTGGAAAGGATCATGTAAACTAAACGACTGCTAATTTTTAGCTTTGTACTATTTACTTCCAGGCGATAACCTAGAATGACTACATTCACAATTCTTTTAGTTCAGTATAACACTCTAATGTTTTCTCTTTGAAAGAGTCTGACGTAATTAAATCATTTATGTACATATTCCTAAGAATGTTTTCACACGTCAAAGGAAACCGCTTCCGATCGTCTTCTGTTAACTGACGGTTCTTAAGACTAAATATGGAGATTTCAAAAACTACATAGTAAACCTTATTAAACCTCTACAATATCTGCTGGTATTTTTGGTGTACAGGGTAGACGACCAATTATTGATACATTTGTTTTATTTCAGCAGTTAGACTGCAAGAAAACAATCTATAATTTAACAAAAAGGTAACACTATTAGTATGTAACTTTGGACAGAAAAATAACCAGTTATTCAACGGTTTTGAAGAACTGTTTTTGGTGCTGGCATTATAGACCACGCGCACTGACTTACTGACACTTTGTGATTTAAATATAACATGGTGTGGAATACAATACTATTTTAAGAGCATAAAATCAGGAATAATCAACGTGTACTTGCTGAAAATAATCCTTAATCATAGCATAATATGAGTCTCGCAAAGAGAAAAATTCCTTAACAAATCTTTTCAAAACGGGACGGCAATGACATATCTCCCATCTTATCGCCGCTGTACAGTGAAACTGTAGTTTTTCACATTCGCGGTCGTCATTAGTGAAAAGGAAATCTGACGATTTCCAATTCCAAAACGTTTGAATAAAGGGTTCCGTATGACTGTCGACCGTGGTTACTAAAACGTAACTATTGTCTAAAGTACTACTTGGTGTGGGTGCCTTACCTATTACGACAAATATAAACTGAGTCTGGATGGTTACAGGTTTGTCAGGACCCTGGATCAATTACTCTCCCCAAAGCATAAAAAGGAAAAGTTCGGCACCAATAACTCTATCAATTTCATTAGCAACATAAAATTTTATCGGCTAATTCCAAAATTTTGTAAGTAATTTAACGACGACAAATTAAAAGCGTTAGAAAGAACTTTATCAACTATATTATCAACGACTAGTGGCTTGAAAATAAATACAATGCGAGAATTAAAAGGCGAGTAAAATTCTAAAGTTGTTTCCTTCGTACAAGATTTTTCAACTCTTCAAATCTTAATACCGATAATTTAAAGCATTTGGCCGTTAATTTACGACAAATTTTAGTAGGCAAAAAATTTGATTAACTTCCGGAATCTAACAACAAACGAATATTATACCTGTTTCTTTTTTTATCGAGCACATTAACAACAATTGTAAAAAGAAGTATGCATGGTATACTCCGGTTTTTTAGCATCTGACATATTTGTTGAGCACAAGGTTGTAGAGGTAGTCATGCTAACCTCCGTTTGCATTCAAATAAACAATGATGATGATAAGCATTTAATACACAAACGTTAGCGTTTTAGAAATTTAAATTTTTTCTAATATCAGTTTCAAAAATTTTGCACATTTCGCAAAGTAATGGAAACCTCGCTTACAAAATAAACATGGCATTTGACAACTCGCCTCGCCAGGCTTTACTACAAAAGAATGCGTAAATTTGTAATTATTTCGAGTTTTTTTTTGCGGAAATTTTGAGGTACTCGCTTTTCTTACGACAGGCAAATATTTGAATTGCATTTTCAAGAATTTTACGAATTATGAATAAGCCGGAAAATCTTTATTGCTACAAGCCGCTTTGCATGTTTTTTTTTGTTGTTGGGTCAAGAATATTTAAACAATAATTCAAAAACATAAAGTCGCTAACATCGTTAAGATTTAATTGCTTTAAAGACGCGGCAGGAGTGCAAAACTCATCAAGAAATGAAATAATCCATTCATGACTTTCGATCCAAAGTGAGAGAAGGGTGTTATGTCATTATTTTCTTAAACTAAAGTTTTGAATAATTGGGGAACCGTCAAAATTTGAAATTTTGACCTTTATAAAACGAACGGTTTTGATCTTTGTTAAGAAACGGACTGAAGTACTGTCACTGCCGAAGTTGATATAATTGTGATTGTGATTGTTTCGATAAATTTAAACTAAACTAACGACGTAAATCGCGATTCATAATTTTTTTCTAAACCTATCGAAATCTCGTTGATCTGCATTTTCATATCGTCAAATTGTTTAAGTTTTATCCAATAACAGATACGCCTGTTTAAAATATTCTGCACTGCTCGGTTTATTAATCTCCAGACTCGTTGAAACAACGTTCCTTTTTTTTTAATTAAAATTTTCAATAAATTTGCTTGTTTTGCTGAAGTCATTTTGAGACCTAACAAAATTATTAAAAATTAATTAAACCTACTAATCTACAATTTAAATCAATATTAATCGACAAACCAATTTCAGTTTACAAATTCGGTTTGAAGGACCAATGATGTTTATAAATTTGATTATTAAGTAAATCACTTATCTAAAACCACGGATGTAGCTGTTCCCGAACCTCCTATAATAGACAATGGGAAAAAAGTTAACAAAAGATTCATTTTAATTTTTGGGTTTTGTTCAGTGATGATTAATTCAGTACTGTTTTGTCAACACATGGCACAACAGCATCTTCAAATCGACGAGTTTTTGAAGGAAGACAAGTAAAATCAACCTTCCACCGCTCGCGTCTAAAGTATATGCATAATGACAGTTCCTCAATGTTCGATTGACCAACGACCAGAAAACAAAACCTAAATAGTGCAACAAAGAAACCAAAATAAACAAAAGGCAACTCGGCCGACCATCGATGATTCTTCTAAAAAAGATTTTAATATATTTTTCTATTATAAACTATTAATTCTTGTAAAGTTGTATCATATATGTATGTATGCGTGTATTGTTTAAAATTTAAGGTTTTTTTTTAAATAATATTAATTTTGTATAAAAAAAATTGTTTAGGTTAAGTATTTGCAGGTTCGTGTATTTACTAAAACCGGATTTTGTCTTTACCTTTTTTTCAGTTTTTTAAATTAGGTTGCTACCTTTAATAATTATTATTTAATTAATTACATAAACGTTTTTGTTATTATTGTTTATCGTTAACGCTTTTTAACTATACATCAGTAGTTACACAGTTAATTGTTACTATATTATGAGGGACGAGTATTCGTGCGACATGAACGCACTAACAAAATTACTCAGATTCAAAGAACTTATTCTAGGTTCATTTGAACCGGTTTGTCACACACACAAAATAAAAGCATATTTCGGTATAACTAAAAACAAACTAATTTATTTAATTACGGCAAGACAATCCGGAATAATTAAAATAATTACAGCTTATAAAAAAAATTCTCATAACGCAAACATAAAGTTTCCTACATTTGCAAATTGCGTTAAAAATAAAAACATTTTTATGTTTATCTAAAAATGTAATAAAGTGTAACGTTAATTATGCAACAAAATTAATTAATTGCTACAAATTGTTATAGCTACTTGAAACGTTTTTTTGTTGTTGTGTTAGTGATAATAAATCATTGCGTAATTCCGCTTTTTGTATTCATGTTTTGGTATGAAACTTCGGATTATCTATTGAATTTTAGTATCCGACAATGGAAATGAGTCCGAAATTTGTTTAAGATTATTGCGTCTATTAATCGTAACTTTACATATTTGTAAAGATATCGTCGATTTTCCGGCAATGCGAAACGCCAAGACTTAAGATGCGTATTATCCTGGGGTGCAAAATCCCTTCTCCAACAACTTTCCGAGTAGAATGGAATGGTAGTAGTATGGCGTACTACGTTCACTGATCAGTGTTTCGCGCTTTGCCGTTGACTGAGGTTGTATGGACAGACGTGCTCATACAAACTTACGACTTCGTATGCGTGTGATTTATTTACTTTTTATTAAGTGAATCTTTTTTTGGGTTTTTTTTCACCGACGCATATAAACGTTTCAACAAGAAGATTTATATTGCTGAGGTTAGTCATTTTTTTTAAAAAGTTAAGCTAATTGTGTTTTCCAAATTTGTTTACATTCTCAGTGGTATCGTACTATTTTTTATGACTTTTTTATGTAACAAACCACTTTTACAAGTCAAAAAAATTTAGTGGATATAATGATTCTGTTTTAAAACACTCAATAGAAGATACGAGTTTATTTATTGCCTTAATTTGCTCTGTAATAATCTTTATCGCGGGATGTCCTATAATATGAGATAAATTGACAATAAAATTGTTTATAGGTCGTGCCATTTGACCAGTTTAATCGACAATCTTAAATATTGTAAATTTAACTCGAGTCAAACACTTTGCATCAATTTACATCTCTTTATTCATTAGCAGCCCTTTACTATAGGTACGTACACAAGAATAGATTAAAATTTGCAACGTGTGACGTACCTACTCTATACACATAGACGTTTATCTAAATTTGTTTGCATAGTATTCCGCATAATTAGGATACACTTACACACACACAGAACTTATCTACCCTTCATCGTTTACTTCGTATTACACGCAATTTTTCTAGCAAGCACAAACACCAAAAACCGGCACTTTTAAAATTATAAACAAACTTTTAACACCCCAGTGAACCTTGTAACCAATATGATCAACAAGGTTGACTTTCTCATTATTGAATGAGTTGGTGAAATGAATCAATATAAAAATTCCTCTGTCTTGTTAGTTTTAATAGAGAAATATTCACGGAGGCAATTTAAATTTAAATTACTCGGAATGTGTTTATTTAGAACTTTCAGTTTTAATTTATAGAAATTTCCTTTGATCTTTCTATTCGTTAGGTACAACTATAACCGGTACAATAATCCGCGTATTAATCATACGCATCGAAAAACACGGTCATTTCGAATTTAATTTTACTGCAAACAAAATTTTCACCTTTTCAAAGGGACTGTTGATTTTTTCAATTTTTGTCGAGAATCATTTGGCGATTGTAAAATGCATTTGCTCGTTGAGTATTTAAATTCTTAATAATGCTAATTTATGTATTGTGAATGTAAATACGAATATCTTTGAGTTTGTATAAACTAATGAGCTACAGTTCCCATGGAAAAAATTTGCACGTTTATTTTAGTGTAAGAAATTTTGTTTTAAATTTAATCAATACAATTTCATACTTATCTAAAACACTTGACTCTAAAGTAACTTGTAACTAGATCAACACAAACTTTTCATAATTGGGAACCCTTAGGTTCTTTTCTTGTTAAACAATTAATACAGCCTTTGGCAACGTTTCTGTACGTTGATTATGGTATATTTGGTTATTAACTGAAGGTCTTTATTGAATTAGATGATCTTTTTTATAAGGTAACAGCAATAGCAGAAGCATAGTTTTTGGTACTACTGGTACCGGTTTACTTAAAATTTTAGTAATTCTGCAATCTAATAACTTTTTTGCAATGTTAGTATGATCAAATTACTATAACAATCAGCGACGCGACGCTTCTTTGATTTATATGAGATTTTGCGTTCTTCAATTGAATTTTTATGATAGGAATATAATCTGCAGCTAACTGTAATTTATCTAAAAAAATTTAATTTCTTAATTTGATTATTGATTACGAATATGATAAATTTTCAAAAACGTAATGCATTTTATTTTATGATTATTTACTGATATAATAAATAAACTGTTTCTTGTTTTTGTAATTTGTAGTACTAACTGTAAATATAGATTTTTAACATAAATAATAAAGTACTCTTAGTTAGTTAAAAATGTTAACTCAACTTTAACAAAATCAATGAAAACTTCATTGTAACTTTTAATTAAGTTCTATTGAATCATATAACATGTAAGTAAATATAATTACTACTCAAAGCTGAAAATTACAAAATTTAATTATAATACGATGAAACATCTAAACACAATAACAAAATTTAATTTCTTAGTTACGGAAAAATAAGTTGCATGTTTTGTAATCAAAATTTTTATGAAATTTTGGTTTGTTTATCCAAGTTTTCTTATTTGGCAAAGCGTTTTTTGTATGTTTGGACAAAGTTGTAGCTTGTCAAACTTTTCTTGTGATATCTGCTTTTACTATACCTAGTACTTGCATCTTTGGTAACGACTCGATATTTGAATGATCGTGTTGATTCTTTGCGTTTTTCATTTTGTTTTAAATTTGCAACTCTTGCTTTTAAAAAAAAATATTTTTATCAACAGAATAATTATTTAATTTAGTTAGAATTTACATGAAATTACTTTTTGAAGTCGATGCCAAACACATTCGAATTAGACTTATTTTAACTGCCAAAGTAAATATAAGGAATTAAACCCAATCCAACGCCAATGTCATAAATATGATTAAATCAAACTTTACGTTCTTACCTTAGCTTTCAATTTCCTTTTTCTATTTCTAATTCACAATCACTAGCTGATGAATTAGTTAGTTTAACTTTAGATAAAAATTGTTTTCTTATGTCTTTTGATATTCTTAATCTTTTTTCAAGCATTTCTTTTATAGAATGCAAAAATGTTGTTAATGAATCTATTTGAATCTAACCTTCCTAATCATATTTGAGAATTTTTATCTAATTGTCTAAAATTATGTTTGAATCAAAATATTTTAATTTTTAATAATCAAACTTATATTCAAAAAACAGTTCTGCTTATGGGCAACAATCTTTCACCTATACTTGCTGAAATTTTCTTTACTAACTTAGAAATTGAGAACTTTTTTTTGAATAATTTAATTAAAAAACATTTTATTTACTATAAAAGATATGTTAACAATATATTAGTTATATTTAAAGGTAATAATAATGACTTAGGCATTTGTTTTAATATTCTAAACTCATTACATCCTAACATTAAATTCATTTTTGAAAAAGAATCTAATAACGTTCTTAATTTTCTATACTTATCTTTGAATAGAATTAATAATTCTGTCAAAATTTGTATTCATCGTAAAAATACTACTACTGATCATGTCATTCCTTTTTCTTCTTTTCATCCTTTTTCACACAAAATGTCATTTTTTAGATTCTTTTTTAATCGTTTATACAAATTACCTCTTGATAAATTTAGTTTTAATAAAGAACTTAACATAATTTATAATTTAGCAAATAATAATAATAATAATAATTCTATAGGTATGATCAAAAAACCTTTAAAATATTTTTTTAAATTCCATTAATATTAAAAACATTTCAACTCTTACTTCACTTTCAGATAACATTAAAAAGACATATATTTCTCTTTCTGGCATTGGTCCATCTTCTTTTCAATTTCAAAATTAATTTAAAAATTATAGTATTAACATTTCTTTTCCATCTAAACTGAATTTAAAATCTTGTCAATCGTAAAGATAAAGTTGATATTCTGAATAAATCTGGTGTTTACAAATTAAATTGTGGTAGCTGTAATTCTTTTTATATTGGATAAACCAGCCGTAAATTTCAAACAAGAATATATAATAATGTTGGTTTTAATTTATATAATAAATCTTTTTTCGTTAATCATATATTAGAATATAACCACTCTTTTAATTATAAAACCAATTACAAAATTCTTCATATTTGCAATAATAGTCTAAAATAAATTTTTTTGGAAATAAAAAAAATTGTTAAGCATAATAATTTAGAACTAGATGCATATTTAAATAAAGTTGTTAATTTTGAAAATTATTTTCTCTTTCTTAAATAACATTCTTGTTTTTATTTAAATTATTTTTATTTAATTCTCTTTTTAATAATATTATTATTTTACATACCTTTCTGGTTTAAATTTTGTTTAACTTATATTGTCACTTTGACATAAACTGAATAATTTAAATTTATTTATTAATTGTAAGTATATTAAGAATTTTAAGGTTTAGATATTACTATTAAGTTTATAATTTTAGAGGCCTGATGATGACCGTTAGGTTGAAACTTGTAGCTGCTAATAATTAATAAATAAAAAAGAAATATATGGGAAACGCACTGAATTATTTATGATTATTATTTAAATTGTTATTTGTATCACTAGTCCAGAAAGTGTTATTTTGCGAGTATGAGCATATTTGTATGCCGAGACCTACAAAATGCGATTACACAAATTTTTTTGTGCTCACTTTTAAAGTATAAATTTGTTAAAAACAGTTATTTAACTATTGATTTTTAGTATCATTTAATAACGTATGTTGATGAAACTAAAACCTGTAATGACAAAATTCAATTGTTTTTTTAAACTACTTTGACAATTACATAATTTCATTACAATTTAACTTATTAAAAATAAAACTATTATTGTTTTTAGCAATTGTAAGATATACACAAAATTTATTACATTTGTAAAAAAAAATGTTGTTAGTGTTATTCTAACCAATAACACAAATAATGAGGTATGTTAATAAATTTGACAGAATGACAGATGACGTAAAAAATTGATGATTATTAGTGCCAACTTCTAGTTATAAAATTCTACTACATTTTACATCAAAACCGGCGGAAACACAAAAAAATAATTTCATGTAAATTGTAACTAAATTAAACAATTACTTTTTATTTTTTTATGCATTTTAGCTAATACATTTTGTTGTTGAAGATATTCTTGCCATGTTCAGCGCTCATTCATTACCACGGGGACCGATTTGGATGATTTTTTTTTTAATATTAGAAAGAAAGTATTTCAGGATTAAATGGGATCGAGTAGAAAATGATCAAACTCTTAAATTTACATCGACTTACAAGTCTCTTTAACCATGTGCATTTTCAAGGTTGTCAGTGATTATAACCACTATTGTTATCACTAAAAAAAGAAAAATAAATTTAACAAAAAAAAGAACCGGCTTAAAAAATGCATCAAACAAAATGCATTAAAAAGTAAAGAACTATTATTTTAATTTAGTTTAGTTATAATTTACATTAAATTCGTTTTTGAAGTCGATACTAAACACATTCGACTTAAACCTATTCCAACTGCCAAAGTTAATATTAAGAATTAAACCCAATCCTACGTCAATGTCATACATGGCATCAACTTCAAAAAGTAATTTCATGTAAATTGTAACTGAACTAAATCATTCTTTTTTACTTTTTAGTGCATTTTATTTGATGCATTTTTTTGAAATCGGTTTTTTGTTTGTTAGAAAAATTGAACTGTTCTTTTTTTTATGTTTCTTGTTTTATTGCTATTTCAAAACTTTTTTTTCTTGATTTGTTGTAGGTGATGGTTTTTATTACCTATACGAAAAAAAAATTAAATTTTTGCACACCTTTCTGCATAAATTTGAGTCATATTTTTAGTTAAAACTTTGGTTTTGAAAATACAAATTTATTTCATGCAATATCATACTTACTACGGTAAAAGTTTTACCAGATTCAAATTCAACGTAAACGTAAAGCTTATTATTTTCTAAGCTTTTTGGTCGCAAGTCAACGTACCTTTGAAACAGTTCCAGAATATTAACATTTTTTATTTCATCGATGACCTTAAATACTCTTCTTTAACTTATTTTTGATTTCGAAATCGTAATTACTAGCTGTGAGTTAATATCCTGAATATTACTAGACATTACATGTAACTCATCAAGCGACATCTACTAACTATCCAAACTACGGCCGTAATTTGACCTAAAAACAAAACGTTTAACACATATTTACATTTTTGTAGAATTGTATTTATTACCTTTGCCCAAAGATACGACTGATCGGACGCTTCTTTAATAAACATATTTTTTCGTTTCTGAAGTGTGTTTTTGATTGCTTAGCTTTATATCTAATTTCAGAAATGCTCTTACTTTTAGGTATCTTGAAATATCTACGTTTTTATGGACAATTAACATTGCTTTAACCATTGTGAATTTAGACCAGAACTAAGAACAACACACTACTTTTTCATACCATAACGAAAGTAATTAATATTCTACCAAAAAACTTCAAAACCAACTTACGAAATCGTGTAGATAAGTTAGCATTACTTCAACATTGACTTCATTAACTGAATTCGCCTTCTTCCATACACAAAATAATGTATATTCTTTACTATACATTGCTAAAAGTTTGTGTTAGAATTAGAAAGCTGTTTTAGATTTACGAAGAATGTCGTCTGATATTTTTTTTGTTTTTTGAAAAACATTTTAAAATTAACAAACCACTAATACTTAATTATTCATATATATGTCAAAATTCTGATTTGAAATTAAATTGTTTAAATTAAAACAGTGATTGTGGTGTTTCTGCAGTATGAAATAAATTACGACATACGTATGGTAAACTTTTACAGTAACTCGCCTCAAAATTCTAGACTCGGATCTTCGACGCCTCGTCTCTTAACTTTTCGACTCGTTACTTTAAAAATAACTTTTTCGAACTTCAAGCGTAAAATACTGTTTTATCATGGGGTAAATTATTTTTATACAAGTTTAATAACCAACACACACAGTCACTAACCTAGTCAATCACTAATAACTAATTCTTAGTTTCTTAGTCAACTTTCAACTTCTCAATATATGTACAAAATAAAACTAAAATAAAAAATTGTGTTTCTTTATCAAAGCTTAATTTTGTTTATAATTTTATGCTTTTAAAATCATCATAGCAATTTGAACCAAAATCAATCTTTGTCAACATAATAAAAAGTTGCATTAGAGACAAGCGGCATATCACTACGCATAGAATCAAATTTAAATAAAAAAATTGTTAAAAAAAACGTCAGTAAGTTTTTTATTTTTGTTTATTCTATTTGTTAATAAATTTGCACAAACATAAATCGACGCTAACCTGATAAAAATGAATCAAAAAGTATACCTTGAGTGAGACATGTGACAGCATATAAATTCAATTTAAAAAAAAAGTAGAGTTTTTAAAAAAATATCATTCTTATTTTATGATATGCTATTTAATTTGTTAATAAATTTGAACAACAATTACTTTACGTTGACATGATAAAAACTTACTTTGAAAGTAAGTCTTGCGTGGAGGAACAACAGCATCTTGAATCAAATTTAAAATAATTTTTTTTTGATTACGTTCATTTTTAATTTGCAATATTACATTTTATATTTTATATCAATGTACGGCAACATGATAGCACAACGGATGGAATTAATTTTAATATAAAATAATTGTTTTTTAATTTTTACAATAATAACGACGAAAAGTTACTTGTTTATAACAATACCTTCCATATGTCAAACGACAATGTTTAAATACTTTTGAAACGCTTCGATTACAACTTCAATTAGTATGAAATAAACTATAAAAAACAATGTTTAAAAAAAATAATTTTATATGATATTGAACTTGAAACAAAAAATTGCTACATCTATGCTTATTACAGTAATTGAATATTTTGCTTTAGCACATAAAAAATAATTAAAGTTGATTTTGTTTAAATAAAAAAATTAATATTGTTTCTACGGATCCTTACACTCCTATATGTAATTTCTTTTATAGTTTTACAACAAATGTTAGTAGTATACTCAAACTCATATTCATAAATAGTGAGGTTGAGATTTTCCTCGAGATTTTTGGTTTGTATTTTAAGATTTACCGTATTTTAATTGATTGTACTCTTAGTTAACGTAGTTTTAACAAAGTCAATTAAACGTGATTTTTAGCTTTTTAGTGACTTTGGTTTTGATATTTAATTTAATTGTACTTGTATCTTTAGTCGCAATGCGACCTCTACATGATCTTCACAATAAGAGTTTTACGCAAATTTTTAGAAACATTTCAGTTTCGTCTTATTAAATAAATTTTTAATCGTATTTCTATTTTTATGAAGTTTGAATATAAGTCATTAATTTTTGCCAAATTAGGAACGTAGCCCAAAGTTTAGTAAACCTTTTTATATCTTTTTTTTTGAATGGTTATCGTGTTAATTTTTGCAAAAAAATTTAGCATCTTTTAGAAAAATCTTTTTTATTTGAATTGTAATTATTATCTATAAAAAAATTGCAAAAATTTCAATTATTGTCGTTTAAGCAACGTTAGTTTTTTGCATATTTAATAGAAACAAAAGAAATTCTGGTAATTTGAAGTATTGGTATTGTTTTCAAAGTTTAACATCATTATAGATTTGTTCAATTGGATTTCAACCTAGTCAATTATTATTAACTGTTTCTCAATGTATTGTAACTTTCAAATATTTATGCAAAATCAAACCAAATTGAAAAATTATGTTTAGGAAACAATACTAAATTTTACTAAATATTTTGACTTTAAAAGTTACCAAATAATTGTATAAAATCTAATTGTCAATATAATTTATTTTTCACTTTGTTATAATATACTCGTAATGTTTAAGGTACGTAAACATACACATAACAACCAGGACGTTATGGATTCATAACGTCCTCTCATTACGCCGTCTTACTACCTTCTCAAAAATGATATTTCTTTTTATATTTTGTTTAGATTTAGATGGTACCAAGTTTTCTATTTATTTTTGTTCAATTTTTTTTCAACATATTTGAGCAGTTTTACAATTTGACATATAAATAATTGACCGGTGTGAAGTTAGCCATAGATTTCAGCCATAGAAATTAATTTCCAGTTTCACATCTTAAAAACGAATTAGAACTATTACAAAGTGTTATATCTTTCAATACGGTTACTAAATAATAAAAACAATCAATATTTATCAATATTTAAAAAAAAAGAAAATTTTAACAACTCTCACAGATAAAACCATTTCCTGCATTAACGCAATTCTGATTTTTCTGCAATATCACATACGTATAGAAAATGCATTAATAAACAACATATCAAAAAATTAGGATGTAGTTATTTCTATAATTAAAAATAATTCGATTCAAAGTTGGGCTTGCGCGGCACGATGCTAAACGCTAACGGCACCAAATTAAAGTCGTTTTTTCGCAATGACGTGCAATTCTGATTTTTCTGAAAATTCACATACGTATAGAAAATGCATTAATAAACAACATATCAAAAAATTAGGATGTAGTTATTTCTATAATTAAAAATAATTCGATTCAAAGTTGGGCTTGCGCGGCACGACGCAAACGCTAACGGCACCAAATTAAAGTCGTTTTTTCGCAATGACGTGCAATTCTGATTTTTCTGCAAATTCACATACGTATAGAAAATGCATTAATAAACAACATATCAAAAAATTAGGATGTAGTTATTTCTATAATTAAAAATAAATCGATTCAAAATTGAGGTTGCACGATACCGAATGCCAACGGCACCTAATTAAAGTCGTTTTTTCGCAATGACGTGCAGTTCTGATTTTTCTGCAAATTTGCATACATATAGAATAAACATTAATAAAGAACATATTAAAAAATTAGGATGTAGTTATTTCTATAATTACAAATAATTCGATTCAAAGTTGGGCTTGCGCGGCACGATGCTAAACGCTAACGGCACCTAATTAAAGTCGTTTTTTCGCAATGACGTGCAGTTCTGATTTTTCTGCAAATTTACAAACGTATAGAATAGTATATTAAAAAGTTATAGAATGAATGCGCTTAAATCACGAGACCGAGTTGCATACACGAGCCGCGCAGCGGCGAGTTTATGAAGTGGTAGAGTGATTGAAATGTATTCTATGACGTGTGCTTTTTGTTATTTTCTCTATTTTGATACAATATTTAATATTTTTCGTATCATTTTAATTTTAAAACAATATTGGGAAACGTTTATATTTTATTGAATTGGCAACGCTTACACTTTGACATATTGAAATTAATGTGTTAACCTAAAATTTCATACAAAATTATCTCTATACTTTATAAGTAAACAACTTTGAATTAATAAAACATTTTTATTTGATTTTGGCATCAAAATTTGAATTTCAATTGTTAAGGTCCAATAATTTTGATTTTTTTTTCATGTAACGTCAACTTACGATGCAGAGATACCAACTTTAAAAAAACTAATATTACTAAAATTCGTGTAAGAATTTGCTTATTCTTACACGGATTTTAGTGTAAGAATCGCTAATTCTCATGTCGAAATAGAGAATAAGCATATATAATGTAAGAAATTTGTGTGCTTGGCTAAAACATTACGGTATAGTGGTAGAAAATTGTACAAAAGGAGGATGGACATTTCAGAATTTAAAAAAAGAGATACACCACAAATACCACTATTAGCAAACCAATATTAATAATTTGTGGTATAAATGATGTACGAAAAATAAAAACCATAACAAAATTTAAATCTACAGTACGTCTCGTTTTCAAAAAAGTAACCGGTAAAAAAGTATATTATACTGAAATAACTCCAACTATGCACAAAAAAAAGTAATGGAAAAAAAAGTCAAAATATTTAATAACTGTACGTCATTGCGAAAAAACGACTTTAATTAGGTGCCGTTAGTGTTTAGCATCGTGCCGCGCAAGCTCAACTTTGAATCGAATTATTTTTAATTATAGAAATAACTACATCCTAATTTTTTGTTATGTTGTTTATTAATGCATTTTCTATACGTATGTGAATTTGCAGAAAAATCAGAATTGCACGTCATTGCGAAAGAACGACTTTAATTAGGTTCCGTTGGCATTCGGTATCGTGAGGTGCAACCTCAGTTTTGAATCGAATTATTTTTAATTATAGAAATAACTACATCCTAATTTTTTGATATGTTGTTTATTAATGCATTTTCTATACGTATGTGAATTTGCAGAAAAATCAGAATTGCGCGTCATTGCGAAAGAACGACTTTAATTAGGTGCCGTTGGCATTCGGTATCGTGAGGTGCAACCTCAGTTTTGAATCGAATTATTTTTAATTATAGAAATAACTACATCCTAATTTTTTATTATGTTTTTTATTAATGTTTATTCTATGTGTATGCAAATTTGCAGAAAAATCAGAACTGCACGTCATTGCGAAAAAACGACTTTAATTAGGTGCCGTTAGCGTTTAGCATCGTGCCGCGCAAGCTCAACTTTGAATCGAATTATTTTTAATTATAGAAATAACTACATCCTAATTTTTTGATATTTTGTTTATTTATTCATTGTCTATATGTATGTGAATTTGCAGAAAAATCAGAATTGCACGTCATTGTGAAAAATAAGCGTTAATGCAGGAAATGGTTTTATCTGTGAGAGTTGTTAAAATTTTTTTTAAATTTTAAATATTGATAAATATTGATTGTTTTTATTATTTAGCAACAATATTGAAAGATATAAAGCTTTGTAAAAGTTTTAATTCGTTTTTAACATTTGAAACTGGAAATTAATTTCTATGGCTGAAATCTATGGCTAACTTCACACCGGTAAATAATTGAACGTCAATCTATTTATTGTTATCAACTACTAGATATAGTTGTAATAAAAACTAAAGCAATTGTTCAATTGTAGTTTATACTTAATATAAAATAAAAAATAAAATTTAGTATGCACCATTGGCGTTACTGGACGATTACATTCTTTGTGCACAAATAACTAAAAGAATTACATGGAAACTAAGCTTTGCGTGCGGGATATGACTGCGGATAAAATCAACTTTTAAATTATACGAATCTTTTTAAAAAATGTTATTATTTTGCAATATGCGTTTTATTATTGTTTATTCTATGCGTTAATAAATTTACAAAAAAATAAATAGACACTACTATGACAAAAATGAATTTGAAAGTATAGTATATATTTTGGAAGCAAATCTTCTGTGAGCTGTATCTGCACTGCGGATAGAATTAATTTTTAAATCCAACACTTTTTTATTAAAAAATAATATTATTTCTAATTTACAATATGTTAATTTTTTATTTTTTTTGTTAATAAAAATTGCAAAAAAATCAATTTGCGCTAACACGATAAAAAAATTCTTTAAAAGTATATTAGAAATAAGACAATTTTTTTTAAATATTGTTTTGTAATATAATTTTATATTTTATTTGTTATTAAAATTTTACAAAAATCAATTTACGGAACATAATAAGAAAATACATTGAAAGTAAGTTTCGCGTTAGGTATAAATGCACAGCGAATAGAATCCACTTCAAATATTTTTTTTACCCGAAATAGGTTCTTCTATAGGTAAATTAAAACTAATGTTTAAGAAATGTTTGAGATTTTGCTGACTCATTTTCAGACACCAGCAAAGATAACAAATGTCGTTCGTTGCCTTAATAGTTTGATTTTCTAATTTTTGAAATGTATTTCAGAAACAGAATCTTACAGTTGTATTATAACTAGATTTTATCATTTTTTAATAAAGTATAGAACACTCTGCAAATTCATTTTCTTAATTACTTGATAGACGGAACTTGTTGTTTCTATGTTTTTATCAGGTGTTTTGATATCTAAGTTCTCTATTGTACTTTAAACTTTTTGATAATACTTTGCAATGGTTGACACACAGATATAGTATAGTTTGGTAGTAGAAAATACAATTTTTGCTAATTTCAAAACCTATAGCTAAAAGTTTTTTTTTCTCCATTGATATTGGCGTAAGATAAAATTGTTGTCTTTTCTTTGAATAGTTTTCTACTAACGCATTTTTGTTTTTTGAAAGTATAGTCTTGTTTGCTTCAAAAAAAAAAATGTATTGTCTGCATGCAACCAAAACACGTCTTAGAGATTTACAAAAATAGTTTCTCTAGGCTTTCAAAATTAGGTTGTGACAACTTCTAAATTTGAGGATGAGCTAAACCAAACAGTTAATTTCTCTTAATTGTGCACACCAATAACTGTTTTTTTGTTATAATTTTAAAAATTACTTCAGTAGCTTCATGATCAAAATAATCGTTTTATTAGAGCTCAAAATAAAAGAACACCGCCTAAAAATAAAAGTAAACTGTAAATATAGAGTCTGGGATTTCTCAAAAATAATAAAATTAATTTTGGTTTACGACACTGCGGACGGTCTGTCCACTTTAATTACGACATAATGTATTAAATGTTTTTAAAACAAAAGTTAAATTGTCTGTTCAAGACGAGTTTTTGCCGTAAGTGTGGTAAAAATGAACAATTTTGTATAACAACTAATGAAATCGTTAGCAACGGATGAGTTTGTAAACTTTGGTTTTCTTATAATGGTCTCGTCAATATTAACGCATTTGCTCGTTTCACCCGCTCATGCTGTTACAATGATTGTATTATTAATTGTTATTATTAACATTCTTGTTTCTTAATAGTATATCAAGCAACGAGTTTATAAAAGTTTCGTGAAATTGCTTTTCTATCGCGTAGCTTAAACTACGTTATCGCAGTTCATATATGAATTAAAATATTTATATCAAATAAAATAGGTAGCATAGCAATTCAAAATTATACATAAAGACATAAATAAACAAATCAAAATACGTACTGTCAAATTTATTATTTTTGTGTATTAAAGATGGAAAATATTATAAACGCTGCCGAAGAACTTACTGCGAGTTTACTTCTAGAAAAATTAAAACAAAAATATGAAAAGTACTACAATTAGTTTTTCGATTAAAGAATAAGGAAAAAAGTACAAAAAGTCAATGAAGTTATTGTTTTGGTTTACTTTTATGGGAAGACACAGTGTAGAAATGAAGTCGACTTGTATACCGAAGTATATCGAAACATGTAGCGTTTATTAAAATAAAAAATCAAGTTAATGAGAAGTCTTGAATGGTAAATGGTGACGTAAAAATGAAATAATATAAAACATTTTGTTAATGAAATATTTATTGAAAATATAGCTTTTGTTTTAAAATACAAAAAAACATCTTCTTAATGACTTGGATGAACCTGATGAGATGTTATGAGTGTATTTATGTCCAACTCAGTGTATGTGAGTAACAACCGCAAATCTCCACGAGTACTAATTTCTAGTTCTTATTCTTTTTTGTGATGAGGCTCATAACGGCACTGAATTATGCGTTCTACCAAATAGAAAAACGTAAAAGTAAACTCATAATGCTGGGTATAAAATTGGGATCTGTTTTTGTAACTTTCTATCCTTATTTAAACATTATTTTTAGCTCTTCATTTGTAAATCATTTAATATATTGCTTTTGTATTAGTTTGTATTTATCTCTGAGTTTGACTACTTGCAAAAGGGTTCAAGACCCAATCGGGAATCTCCAAGTGAAGTATTTCTTCAAATCTTTGGTTAAGGTCTGAATGAAGAGCAGTTAAATGTTAACAATAAGCAAATAAATCTTCATCTCTATTTTAAAATTTTGAAAGATTTGGAAACTGAGACCATTCATATATTCCCAAGTTTTAATTGTACAGCAAAAGTTTTGCAACAAACACATATATTACACTTTTAGCTTTGATTAACTTTATGTGTCATCTTGTGGTTTCAAATTATTCTTGTTAAATCTGGCAAATGAATCAGCAATATAAGCGATGCCATTTTTTGAGATAATCAAATTGTGCCGCAAATCATTGTCTTGATTCTCTAGGAATTCCAACACTAAATCAAAGAGCAAATAGAAGCGATCTAAACATCACTTTGAGATAACCAAGGTCCTTCTGTGTTAAGTAGTAAACGATTATAGTCATTATTATTTTTTAAACAAAGTTGAGCAAATAATCTCTTACTTAAGTCATTGCTTTTGATTTTATTAACTGCTCTAATGACATTTGTGATTTATGCAAACATTCACTAAAGTTTTTTGCGACTAAATGATGTCGATGAATGACACAATGTATCGATAATACATTCGGTATAACTTGTTTTAAATATGCCAGAAAATCTCGGTGTCGTTTTACCATCGCCGGAAAGATGTAGCAACGGAAATGGCATTAGTCAGTATAGCTGTTACATCGAGAAAACATTTAGCAAATAACAATTCTTGGGAAAATTTTTCTTTTTTTACAAGTTTTACATATGCTAAAAGTAAAGCTTTGTCCCCTGGTAATATTGACTCGTTAAGCTGTATAGAGATTTCAGATGTTTTTAAGTAGTCACATAAAGAGTTTTCTACACACTGAGATATTTCGTCAATCTTTCTTTGTAAAGTATTATTACTTATTGGAATTTTCATTATAATATCGAAAGCTGGTTTGTGCAACACGGTGTATTAAAACGGGAGCAACACACTTGTATGAGTAATCAACACCAAACAACTCCTGTATCGGCCACACAGAAAAAATAAGTGGCTTTAATAACATTTGAATATAATCACTTTGATCTAAAGGTATTGTACCAATCTCTTTATTTACATTCATACCTAAACAATGATTGATTTGCCCTAAATCTCTAATCTTAAAGTTACAACTTAACTTATTCTTTAACATATTAGTTTCTTTATTATTGTTAGAAAACACAAAAAGTCATCAACTTACAGCGCTATTATCGTCAGAGAGTTTTTAACGCTCTTTTGAACTAACCAACGCTCAAATTTAGGTTTTTTATACCCCAGGTTGACTAAAAATTTATCATTTTTTTTGTACCAGTCTCGTGATGATTGCTTCAACCCATAAACGGCTCTTTTTAGCTTCAAGACTTCATTTTCACTATTCTTTTCAATAAATCAAAATGGTTGCTTTATATAGATATTTTCGTGTTATTTTGATTTGAAAATGTTGTACTACCATCAAGATGAGTTATATCCAGGTCTATCTTTCTGTATGGTGGTTTTCTTTTTGTATGTCCACTTGCAACAATAGTAGCGTTTTCCGGAACATCAACCTATTCCCAGGCTTCAATTTCTTGGAATGACTTAATTTCTTCCGCTATTGCCTGTTTCCATTTGTCTTGGTCTGGTCTTGACTGTGCTTCAAATGTAACTAAATTGTCGTCCATGTTTAAATTATTATCTGTAATACAAATGTAAGCGACATAATCATCGAAATTTCTTGATTTCAATTGTCGTGATGATCGACGAACTTCAACCATTTGATTTTCTCTATTACAATCGTAATTGCTAGATTTTCCTAGTGAAACTGGATTCTCTTCAGTACTACAGTTGCCAATTTCAACATCTGGTATCTTTTTCTTATCAGATTTATTTAGTATAAGAGTGATTTCTTTTTAGGTATTCTCCATTACAACAACTTTCCTGCTGATCGTTATACAATTTGTTGCTCTATTATAAACTCAATAACTTTTCACATTTTCACCATAACCAACTAAAATTTGATTCACTGCCTTTCTGTACTATGTTTGCCTGTTTTCCTTGAAAATATGCTCTATTATTTGGTTTCCAAATATTCGCAAATGGCTAATATCGGGTTTACATCCATTCCACAATTCATACCGAGTTTTAGCAAGTCCTGCAACTGCCGATCTGTTTCTCAAATATATTGCACAATTTACAGCATCCGCCCAAAAATTCCTTACTTAATTTAGCATCAAAAAGTAGACATCTTGTTTTTTCCACTATGCTGCGATTCAGCTTTTCGGCCATACCGTTCTGTTTAGGTGTATGAAGCGTAGTTTTTTGATGAATGATACCATTTAGTAATAATAAATGCTCAAATTCATTACTACAAAGTTCTCCGCCGTTGTCTCTTCTAAAACATTTAATTTGGTGTTTCGCTTGCTTATCCACGAAGTTTTTAAATATTTTAAAATAATTAAATACCTTATCTTTCAATTTGAGAAAATATACAAAACCCATCCTACTAAAATCATCTTTTAAAATAAAAAAATATTTACAACTTCCTACTCAAAGCTGCTCCATCGGACCACATACATCTGCTAGAATAATTTCAAGAAGAGCATCCGCCCTTTTACCTTCCTTGCAAAATGGAAGTTTGGACTGCTTACGTTCGCAACAAACTATGCAACTTGATTTTTGCTTATTTGCATTTCTTTGATAAACCAAACCATTCCATTCTTCATTTTAGTTAATGTTTGCTTGTTTGTATGTCTTAATCTTCTGTGCCAAATTTCATTTGTTACACTTGTTCCTGGCACGGTTAACAAACATGGTTTGTACATACCATTTACTAATTCTGCTACAGCTACTAACGCATTAACACTGCTATGAATCAAGCATCTGTTTTTGTTAAAACTAACTTTGTTACCGTTTTTTATTAGTTCGCTTACTGATAAAAGGTTTGTTGTTAACTCGTATACACACAAAATGTTTTTAACCATTACATCGAAGTTACCATTATCTATTAATGTATTAATTCTCATATTTCCACAGCATTTCACTTGTACTTCACATTTGTTTGCTACCATAATTTCTTGGATTTCCAATTTTCTAACACTTACTAAACATAGTTCATTAGTTGTGAAATGATTACTAGCACCCGAATCTATATACCAATCTTTTACATTGAATCCATCGTTTAAAAAACGCAACGTTAAATGCATTTAAGGTTCTAGCATAATTTAAAGTTGGGCATTTATTTTTAAAGTGACCAATCTGTTTAAATTTGTAACACTTAACTTCTTTACGTGCACCTGACGTAACAATAACATGGTTGGCAAAATGACATTTTTGTTTATGAGGTGTACTGGCCGCTAGAGCACCGCCAAGTTTACCAACCTCTAGTTTCATGTCGAGTAATTTCGATTTTATGGCGTCGGTAGTAATGGCAATTTCGGAGTGTTCTATTGCCATTATCATTGGCAATAACTTTTCCGGAAATCCTGCCAAAAGCAATGAACCAGTCCATATCTTGTTGATTTCGAAACCTGTACCTTTCAACTCCTGAGAAATCTCCGGGATCTGATTTTCATATTCGGACATTGAATTACAATTTTTTTATCCGGGTAGAAATCAAACTTTGCAGTAGATTATTCTTTCTCGTGAAATCGGAATCATCAAATAGCAACTTTAACTTGCTCCACAAGTCTTTAGATGTCTTTGTTTCTTTTATGTGTATATACGGTTGGATCCACCGTTAAGATTTTTTATGGTACTAAAAAATACAGACAGTGGTTAAAACTTTTACTTAACAACAACTTGAGTACATCTTATCTTAATTTTTAGTCGCTATATATACTAACTTTATCGATAACTTCTTTACCTACAATTCAGCAGTTCTCAAACTCTAAAAATAGAACTGGTTCTTAACACCCCCTTTTAATACTACCTTCATACAACTCTTTTTTACACTTAGTCCCAGTAGGGAACGGAAATATATAAATTTTTTTTTATTTAATGCTTTTGTCATTATATCTGAAGTTTGTTGGTCTGTAGGTATGTATATTAACTACACTTCTCTGATAAGGTGCTGATCATATTTATGTGCTTAGAACGTCCACTCTTAGATGTGCTTGCAATTTTAATTGCAGATTGATTATGTTCATAAGTCAAAATTGTGTTCATAATAACTACAAAACATTCTTCAACTAAACGTTCCAAGAACATACATTCCGTCAAACAATGAGAAATTGCTACATACTCAGATTCTGCTGTTGATAGTGCAACTACAATTTGCTTTTTAGATTTCCACTGTACAATATTTTAATTCAATTTCAATACGAAGCCACTAATACTTTTCCTGTCGTTTACATTTGCAGCAAAATCTGCATCTACATAAGAACTTAAATTAATTTCATTAAAATTGTTTTTGCAAAATCTTAAAGTAAAATCTAAAAACACTCGGAGTGTCATCGGTGCCACAGGTGCTTAATTGTTTTTTTTTGGTATTGCCTTGCATGAAACCCCTTGCTACAAGTCTTGCCTTCTTCAGCTACTGGTTGTCTTTTGTTTTCCTTGTAAATACCCATTTCGTATCTATCAATTTTTCATTTGGTGGTAGAGGTACTATCTGCCACGTTCCATTTTTACGAAGATTTTCTAATTCTGCTTTAATAGCTTCCTCCCATCCGTGTCCAGTTTGAATAGCTTCTTTGTATGTTGTTGGAAGTTTCCCTGATAAGTTTCCAAAAGTTAACGCTGCCGTTTGATGCATTTTATAATCTTGAAAAATAATAGGTTGTTGCTTCCTTCTCATACTTCGACGAACTTTCTCTTCTTTATCATTTGTATCTTCTACTTCTGAATTAATTACTCTTACTGTCTTCTTCACATGATTTTCTTTAATAGCTTTATCATTTATGGGAACTTCTATTTTTACATCTGGTGTTTCATTAAATTTAACTGATCTTGCAGTTATAATTTTTTTGCACTGGATCGAAGAGACGATATCCATTCACTAAATAACCCACTATGATTATGTTTTACGTCCGACAATTTTCCACATCTATCTTTTTTTGGTACATGTGCATATGCTATCGATCCAAAAACTCTCATTTGAATGCATATTAATTTTTCTGTCATGCCATATTTCAGCAGGAATTCTATTTTCTAAAACAGTTCTAAGACGGTTGATAATGTTTGATGCAGTTCTTACTGCTTCTCCCCATATATCTTTCGTTAGACCTGATTATAATCAAACATCTCACAATATTCATAATGATTCTATTGTACCTTACACATAGACCATTTTACTCTGGGTTACGTGGTACACTATATGCTATCTGTATCCTTTTTTTATTACAAAAATTCTTGAATTTTGTTGATATATATTCTCCTCCTCCATCACATCTGCATCTTGATATTCTTCTTTCAAACTTGGCCAAAACCATTGCTTCATTTTCCAGAAATTTTGAAAAACTTCAGATTTGTTTTTAAAGATATACACATGTAAATCTTAAATAGTGTTCTATAAAAGTTACGTAAAAACGGTATCCATCATATGTTGCTGGTGTGATAGATCCTGTTACATCTGAACTAAAAACTTTAAATAACCTTTTAGGTTTTTTCTCTTCCAATATGTTTGTAAATGTTCCACGTGTCATCATTCCTTTCACAAACAGTTTTAATCGGATAGCAACTCAAATGTCCCGTCCTTTTATGCATTATTCACAACTTCATTAACATTTTCTTGTACAGTTCTTAAACACAGTGTAACTACAAAAAGATTCTGGTAATTCTCACCTTCTAAAAATGTTTTTTCATTTTGCTTGAATTTAACAGATCCATCACTAAAAATTACTTCAGATCCTTCACTTTAACTTTCTGAACAGACAATAACTTGTATTTTAATTCATCACAAATCAATACGTTTTTAATTTTAAGAGTTTTGTTTTTATAATGAACATAAAGAGTTCCACTTTTAGTTGCACAAATTTGATGATCTTTTTTAGCCACATTTAATTCTACATTTACTTTTTTAATGTCTTTAAGAAGTAAACCAGTTTTACTACCTACTAGGTGGTTTGTCGTTCCACTATCAACAATAAAATGTATTTGATCAGTATTTCCATATCAGGAACAAAATTGTAGTGCATTTCCTTTACATCTTCATATGTTGTAAAAGCTATTTCACCATCTGAATCCGATTCCTTGTAATACTCTGCATTTAAACAACTTCTCTCTTGATTCTTTGTTAGATCCTTTGTTGTACGATTCAACTTCGGATATTCAAATCTTTTATGTCTCCCTTACTCCACAGTAATGGCATTTGTAGGGAAAATCTGGCTTCTTCTGTACATGCTTTTTGAACTTAAAATTATTTTCTCTTCCTTTATTTTCTAAAAAGAAAACAACATTTTCCTGTGATGATTCTGAAACTTTTTCTTGTCTTTGAAAATTTTCCTCCTGTCATAACCTATTTTTAACAAATTCTATAGTCACTTCTATTGGATTCTTCGCAAATAACACGTCTATAGACGATGTTACATGTCTATATGATTTAGGCACTCTACTTAACAATTGCATGATAATTTCATCTTCTTAAATTTTTGTCCCTGTAGCTTTAAGTTCTTGTAGTTTACCAAAGAATTCTTCAAAAAATCTAATAAGTTGCCTTTTTTTAATTTCATATTACTTAATTCATGTTTTAACGGTATCCTAGCCGATAACCCCTTTCTTATATATGTGTCCTTTAGCGTGTTAAACATTTCCTTTGCAGTTGTTTTATTTTTAATTACCGTTATAACGTTGTCCGCCATTGATTTAACCATAATGTCCCTGGCCTTGATATCTTTCTTCTTGTACTCACTTTCACTTATTTCCGAAGATCTTTCCTATAGCACATCTATGCAATTTTTTTTTCCAATTTGATCCGTATTGTAAACTCCCAAAAGAAAAACATTTATTTTTCAAACTTTATACATTTCCGCCGAATTCGTTTCCGCACTACTAAACGTTTCCAAACTTTTTCTTTGCATTTTACTGATCTGGGCTCATAACCTTTTATTAATATTAAAAATACACACAGTGGTTAAAACTTTTACTTAACAACAACTTGAGTTCATCTCATCTTAATTTTTAGTCGTTTTATATACTAGCTTAATCGAAAACCTACATTTCAGCAGATCTCAAACTCCAAAAATAGAATTGGTTCTCAGCAAGATTATTCTTGTTCTAGTCTTTGTATCTTTTGCAGCTCTTTCTGTAGAAGTTCCCGTTATATACTTCTGCTGGCCTTTTAATATTAAATTGTTCTCGACTGCAAATGCCCAGTCGTTATAATACACAATACAACTTCTATTCTCATGTATTAGCTACACAGAAAAATATATGGCGCTCTCACTCGCATAAGTTTAGAACTAAATAATTTGATTTATGTTATTGCCTTACTTACAGCTGGTAGAATAAGTTCTTCACCAATAGTGTGCTGCTTTCCTGATTCGCATTCATTAAAGAAATATTATAAGAAACACGTAGTGCATTGTCATTTCTCTTAGATGTTGTCCCTATAAATTCTTGCAATCTTGGTGTTTTCAAATATGTTTATTTGATTGTTTGAAACAACGTCAAATACTTTTTTTATCACTATAAATTTTTATTAAATGTTCCTTAAACTTAGAAGGTTTGATTGAATCGTTTTATTACATAGAAAACACATAGGTAATGTACTATTACCTGTTTACGGAATAAAGCCATATTTTAGATATTTAACACTGTATTGTTTGCATTTTCTCTTTGGTTCACTTATACTGTTATCTGAAAAAAGGGACCATAGAAAATATAGAAAAATATATATATCAAAATTTTATTTGCAACAACCAATTATAATAATTTATTTAAATAGAATGCTGCTTTTGAATTAATTATTTGAGATGTAAGGGTAAAATTTCATGAAATGTCACATATTGTGTAAGTGTACTCATTATGTACCAATTAACTTTTCAAGAAAAATCTATAATTCAAAAATTAATTAACAACAGAATATAATAATACAGTAATTTGAAACATTCGCGGATTTGGTTATTTGCAGAAGACAACAAAAATATTAAATAGTAGCTACAACTTTGAGCGTGCATCGAGCGTGCATTATATTAAATTATAAAACTCAATATGTCTAACTTCTTTTACAGAATCATTAATAATATAATCTTTAGAAACACATTTGTGTTACAAAAATTTACAATCCTTTATTAAATTTTTAATAAAAAATAAATTCTTAATTAATCTTAAGGGATTACTGTACTGATTACTGTGATATATAATTTTTTTTAATCAACATAAACATGACGTTGCATAAATAAATTTAAATTAAAAAAAGACATCAATTTTATTCAAATCTACTTACGTAACGAAAGTACGCTATCTGCTTGACAATACAAAAATACTTTTTGTCTAAGACTAGAAAAATTTGTTGTATGCATGTCACGGATAATACAGTACTAAATTGTTTAGATGCACACCTTTTTATAACTCTATGGGACACTGAGCAGAACTCATTTTTATTTCCTGATTCATTCAAGTGTTGTTAATTATTCTAATATAAACAATTGTATGTTCCATGTTTACACTGATAAAAATAAATAAATTTAAATCTGTAAAAATGGACTGTGCTGTGCAGTAAAGCGGTTACTGTGAGTGAAATGATTCTGAATTTACTAATACAATTCATTCCTATATGAAATGCGATAAATAACTAACATCTGCACATCAATACTTCATCGTCAAAAAATAGCTTTTGTTTTTTATATATTAAACTTATCTAAAAGCAATTACAAAGAAACAAATGATCATTAAATGAAAACATATAAGTTGCAACGTTTCATTACAAAATTGTGGCTTACTCACTGCAGCTTTGATTCACAGAGGTTATAGATATTGCAGACTTTAGATACAAAAGATTTCTAATTGGTTGTTAAAAATATAATTAAAGCTTTAATTTTTACATCTAAATGAACTAATTCTGCAACAACAATCTATATATAAACACAATAATTTATCAAAAAGTTTTTATCAAAATATACAATTTCTAATTAATAAAATTTGTATAAAGGTCAAGTGTCATTCGAAATAATTTTCTGATTCAATAAATTTCCATTTTACGTTTGCTAAGGAATAAATAGTCGATAACTTAGATTTGTGCATTAATTTTAAAATTTAAATAAACGTCAAGCAATTTGAATTCGTTGATAAGCAAAATAAAAATTTTAATTAAAAAACTCCGTATATGGTCGGCGACCTTTATTTTTATTACATTTTTTTGTGTTTAAAAGGAAACTAAGTAAAAAATATTTCCGTTTTCAAATTAGGGTTAAAAAAACACAATTTGAAAGAAAGTTGACAAAAAATGTCTTGCGATTTTAAAGTAACTTTTTGGGTTATGAAACTTTTTCATCAATAACACGATGGAAGTTCAACTGGATCAAATTAGACTAGCAATTCGGTGCTGTGGGTTAGCTTATTTTTAACAGTTATGGTTTGGTTTTAAAGTCAACGAAGTTGAGCTAGTAAAATTTTGACACAATGAGATTTGTTATAAATGCACAGGATTAAATTGTATGTGTCGCAATCGTTTTCATGACAATAATATTTATGTAACTACTACTATCCTACTATTTTAATTAATTTTAAGTAAGTATTCTAATTGAAATTATTTCTAAGTTGATTGCGTTGTTATATTTATTAGTGCGATTGTCAAAGTGTCGTGCATTGTGTGTCAATTTTTTTAATAAAAAGTAACACCCAGTACATGCACTAGTAAAAGTCTAATATATTTTAAAACTGGGTCAAGATTTGTACGCTAAAGTAATTCATCATTACATAATACATAATTAATGTAGCTCTTGCCTTTGATTTGTTTTTATTAAAGTTGTAATAAAATACTTTTAAACAAATAGTTATTCTCCGGTGTAGTTGCGTTTGATCTCTAAACATACTTTAGTGTCTAAACCAATACGGTTTGCAGTTTTGTCTTATAACCACTGGCGACACTAACAATTTATGTGTTAAAAGACGTCTGCACCTACTAACGGTGTTTTTAAATGATTGGTAAGAATACCTGTTCGATTACCAATATGTATTTTTTCATTTTCGTATAACAGTGCTTTGATGAATATTTATTTAGAATAGCACGTGTAATATAAAGTTTAAATTGGTTAAATTCGTCCTTGCCGAACTTGTTTAAACAAGAAGTATTTTCATAAGTACACGTAATTCACCCAGCAAATATTGATTCTATAAATTTTTATTGCGATTACTGGAGTGGCAATTGATAAACAATATAACACTATTAGAATTAAACAATTTTTAAAAATATTGTTTATAGTTGTTTTTTTTATTACTTTTTATTCTTTCAATATTTTATTATTAATACTATTGTTAATAAAATCCTTGTTGGTAAATGGTTTTTGTTTGTATTCTCTAATGACAATTTACTTTACTGCAACCACAGGTGTTGTAACAAAAAACAGACTTACAGCTTCATATAATGGACCGCCTAGCGTTTTATTTGAACTTGCATTTTTTGCCATAGACCTTACTCAGCTTGTTGCGTTAATATGAGATTGAGCGACGTTTTTTTTTGCAACATTTCTAGTCTTTACACATATATTCTTCAACATTCTAAACCATTAATTAACACATTTATTAGGATGAATACAGAGACTGTCGTTTTAATTAATACACTTTATATAAATTAATTTGAAAGAATTGATCGAAATAAATCAGTTAATTAGTTATTGAGTAGTAGATTTTTATCTTGTTTAGTGGTTATTGTAAACGAATACGTTTATTACTGCACCACGTTATTCGATAAAATCGAATTCCACTGTAGATACTTAATTAAATCCATTTTAAAAAATGCAATCGAATCAAGAGCTTATACTAAAATTTAATGAGTAATGCATGCGATACTCACTAATTTATAAATTTAGATTTAGTGATAAGTAAATAATTAATTTTGTAGTAAAAGCAGCGTCAATAAGACTGAATCTTATGTAGCAATCTTGAATTTTATTTAATGTGTCAGAAGATTGAAGCTTGGTGGTGACGTAATTACAACTATGAAACTACATTGCCAAGACTTAAATTATTCATACACGCTAACTAGAACACCTTAATTTAGTTTATAATTGTAATTGCAGTTTATTATTCAGATTTTTCACCTTTAGGCTTTATTTAATGAACCGGACTTAAAAATATATCATTTTGAATGCACACAACTTTGATTACACTAATTCTTTTATACCAGTCATGAATACGTTGTCTTTATTTTACAAATTGTATACGAAATTTGCATGAATATGTATACATATCAACCACAACATTCAGAATTACATATTTTCTGCTTTTAATTAAATTCTTTTGTTCAATCACAAAAGCGGTTTTAAGCTGGATTGTCATTAAGTTAAACAAAAGACTTTGTATAGTAAATCATTTAAAATCAATATGAATATGATTTGTTATGCATCGACTCGACTAGTATCAAAATTTGTAAATTGCCGTGAGGCGAATATATATGTGCTCATAAACAAACAAAAATTAATGCTTTTGGTAATAGTACACATTTTTAACAACGGCTTAATGTTGAGAAAACAAAAAAAAATAAGAAAATACATGAAAATTTAATAAAACATATGGTTTTTTTGTGTTAAAAAGCATAACCCGATCTGACTGCAAGAAATAACTTAACTTGCATGTGCAGAATGAACAATTTCACGAACAAATTTATAATTCATAACGTGTATATAACTAAAATCTTATTTTTAAGACCTATAATATTAACATTAACAAAATTAAAACGATTTAGGGGTTAAAAAAACGTGGCGCTTTATTACGTGACGGAGCAAATTTACGTCATAGGAGTTGCGTCAACACGTAGATAAATTAAAAATTGGGCCGTTTTATTAGTTTTGACGTTTGCACAAATCAGCACACAAATAAAAATCTATTTTGAAATGATTTTTATTGATTTTGTTACACTCGATGTCCATTGGTAAAAATTTCTACGTATCAAATAGATAAACCGTAATCAAACACGTTCTTTTTCGTAATACAAACAACACCAACGTGACGTAACTAAAATCTAATTTGAAAAGGAGTTTTGTTTAATCTAATAGTTTCGGGTCTTTGGGCGATTTTGTTCGAGCTCCGCTTGGACTCGTACGTTTTAGTAAAGCTTTGTATCTTGTAAATTTTATTTATTATTATTTTGATAAGGTTTTTTTAGAAATAATCTTATCTAAAAATTCACGCTGTCTTTTTATAGTGATTACTAATTATAGATCTCTTTGTTCTATTTACATCTGAACATTAAAATATTAATTCACGATACTTAAGCACTTTGAGAAGATTTATTGTAAGTTTAAAGTTTGCTTTTACAAAACAAATTTAAAGAGTTGCGAAAATTGCGTCATTTAGAAGTTTTGACCAATTCGATTCTTTCGAAAGTTTCTAAATTTTGATACAATCGAAAACCGAATAGAACTTAAAATCACAAATTTGTTTGTTTCTTTTTGTTTTTGTTAATATTATTATAAATTAGTTTTCGTTATTTTTTTGCGTCAATAATGTGTTTTAAGCGCGTTAAAAAAATATGAATTAAAAATAAAATTTTTAACTGGTTCAAAAGCAAAATAAGATTTTAAAAACACGGTGTTGTTAACATGTTAATTGCTTTATTCTGATATCCGTTTAAAAAACGTGATAATTTTTTCAGCAAGATATATGTTTAACAGTTAACAGTTAAAAAGTTGTTAAAACAAAAATTGTCTGAATGAGAGTGAAATAAATGAGATAAATTGTAGGTGCTCAATGACGATGTCGCAAGTTAAATTCTGAAATCCGTGAATGACTCAAAAAAAACGCAAAAGTAAATGTCAAACTTCAAGAGCGCCAGAAATGTTTATAAATCAAAAGGGCCTCTGAACTTATCCAACCAAAAAGCCCGCTCCTGTTGAATACACTAAACGGAATTTACCTTATCAGAATATATTCACTAAAATCTGAAATTTTTGAAATTTATACAAACGCAAAGAGCGACGGAATAAAAGTTTTGTTACAATAACAATTTAACATTTATTAAACATTAAAAAAACATACACACATAAAAATAAAAAAACAGTATGAAGTTAAATTTAATTAGGTCAAGTAAACACAAAAAATAAAATGAAAGAACTAAATTAACGCAGTAACACAAATCGGAAACAGTTACTTCAATTAAATTAGAATTTGCAAGGTCTTGTCCGTAATAAAATAAAATAATAAAATACAAATAAAAATTTGTAAATCTTATTTCTAAAATCCGATAATATTAATTTGTCAGGTAGTGGGCTTTTTGTTTGATGGCAAGGCTACCAAATGATATTGCCAAAATTCGGGCGGCTGTGGGTCTGCAATAGTCCGTCGAAAGGTGATTATCCCCCACAAGGCGAAATAGAATAATAAGACACATAGTCGGCACCTAACATATTAAATTCTTTAATACGACAATTAACTCGGGAACCAGTAAACTGTCAAAACCGTAATAGATACGAATTAAGAAGATTCTCCAAACTTAATTTTCACTACACCCATTAATAACCCTTCGGAGACCAACACCGAAAAATTAGGAACTGAAACCCATTCAATTCGTGAGGTATGAGCAAAGTTTTTGAAAGTTAGCTTAAAAACCAAAAACACGTCCTTTTATAATCTCGGATTTTCCAACTACAATTGAAAATCATGACATCAAAAAAAAAATTTTTTTTTTTGATATATCATACGAAGATTGGAATTAAAACAAAGCGTAATAACACGTGTGCTTTTCAAAATTCCCCTTCGATCTGTCAATGGCAAAGTTGGCATTAATTTCGGTTCCAACTTAAACATTTCTTTTCACATATTTTTTACAAAGTTTAATATTGTTATTACGTTATTGTTGTTCGCTGTATTACGCTTACTGTTTTGTGCTATTTTGCAAGTTTCCGTTGTTCTGTGTTGTTACCCAATTTACAAAACATGTTGTTTTAAACTTGTTCGTCGATGTCTCGACAAGAATTATTAAGTGCTATTGATGGCTTGAAAAAGCTACTATCCAAACTTCCTGATGAGCCAACTCACTACCCTCCCGTTAGTACTGATGAGGAAGGTTTCCAACCAGTACGGAAAAAAAAGAAAAAGAAGTCTCCTGTTTACCTTGAATCTCATATGAGTGCCGAAGACGATACTATAAGTCAGGTTAGTTGTACCCCTGAATATCAAACGCCTTCTACTTCACAATTTACTCAAATAACGAAAGCCAATGAAATACCGCCCGCAGATATGTCTGCTAAAAATATATCTAAAAATTGTAATCCGATCACCTACAAACCCACCAACAACAAAGACGATAACCACGTTCCCCCAATAATTCTGAGAGAAAAGTCGTTGTGGCCTTCAACTGCTGCACTTCTTGATTCCCATAAGATTAATTTTACATCCGGGGTCAATGTTAATGATGGCATCAAAATCACCCCTTCATCCGTTTCGGACTACCGTGCCATGATAAGTGTAATGGAACAGAAAAATATCCCAAACCACACGTATGCACTTCCCAGCGACAAACTGTTGAAAGTAGTAATTAGAGGTGTTCCAGAAACTATTTCACCGATTCGATTCTAAAAGAACTAACAGCGCTTAATTTTACACCTACAAAAGTCATACAATTGCACAAAGCGAATAAAGTCCCTATGCCCCTATTTCTAGTGCTACTTCCAAGAGAACAGAATTCTATATTTAACCTGACCCATTGTTGTAGAGTTGCTAGGTACAAACTCTAATTTCAGAGCGCCGATCCGCTGTCAACTACATGGACATTCGCAATCGAAATGTACTGCTCCTTACAGCTGTGTAAAATGTGGTGATTTTCACCCATCGTACACATATACAAAAACACGAGATCTACTTGCTAAATGTGTCAAATGTGGGGAACCTCACCCCGCTAACTATGACCAATGTCCTGCTCCTACTAAGCGCACAACTTTTTCTGCAGTACAGAAATCTCTTGCTTGGAATAACCCTCAAATTACCTCTTCGACTTTATTTCCTTCTCTTCCTTCTATCCAAGAAGTGTCTTTAGGTACTCAACAGTTACCAACTAACAATACAACGATTGACACATCATTACCTCAGCCTAATAAACATGCACAAATTGCAAGAATTCTAGGTGACATGTTAACTACTTTCAGTTAGTCCAACCCTACCGAAAATTCTACCTCAGCTTTCTTGTTACTTTGCAATAAATAATTATGGCAACTAAACCAAATATCACGTTCCTCAAGACATCTTTCTGGAACTGCAATAGCCTTCAGTACAAAACTACTGAACTTCAACATTTTCTTGAGCAGTACGAAATCGATGGTATACTTTTATCAGAAACTCACCTTAATGCTTGCCATAACCCCAAAATTTCTAATTATACTTTTTACCGTACTGACCGTGACAATAAAGGCAGTGGAACCGATATTTTTATTAAAAAATCTCTTCAGAATTATCAACTTCCAAACCCTGCCTGTGATTATATAGAGTCAACATCCATATTGCTTTAAACCTCTGTCGGCAATATTAGAATAGTATCATGCTATAAACCACCCAAATCTCCAATGACGGACGACGATCTTGATCGCTTATTTCCAAACCATCAACCTTCCATTGCAGCAGGAGATTTTAACAACAAACATATTGCATGAAATAGTCGTGTTTGCAATTACAATTACTTAATTATATAGATAACCATCCTCAATTATCAGTTATTGCACCAATTGAACTTACCTACTATCATGACACGTTCCGTCCGGACATCCTTTAGAATATTCCATTTTTCCCTACCATTTTCTCTATTCCTGAAGTTAATTTAGACCACAACCCCGTTATAATGCATTTCTCAACGCTGACAACAGACCCTGCGCTCAGCTTTCGTTCTCATACCGATTGGACTAGATTTAATCAACTATTAATTGATAATCTTAGCCCAATCCCAATTATTGATTTGCAAAAATGCCTTGACGATAACATTAAGTTCTTTCAAACAGAAGTCATCAATTCCTATAACCTCGCTACCATTTCAACTCCTAACAAGAATTCAAATTCCCTTCCTATTGATATCAAACAGTTAATTCGTCGCAAAAACCGAGTCAAACATAAACATCAACGAACCCTTAACCCACAATACAAAAAGGATCTAAACAAATTACAATTGGAAGTACGTCTAGCTCTACATAACTACAAAAACGAGTCTTGGGCATCCAAATTAGATTCTTTAAATCGTGACTCTCATTCATTTTGGCGCATGCAAAAAATTTTGCGTAACGTTTCTTCTCGACTTGATTTACCAATTCACTCTGCAAACGGTCTAGTTTACTCTTCTACTGAAAAAGCAGAATCACATGCTGACAATCTTGAGCTACAATGCTCCCTCAACTACCAAATCGCCGATCTTGACCGTATGGATAGAATAAACTCAAATGTTGTTAGATTTTTATCACAAAATTATTCCGATCTACCACTTACTTCAGCCTCTCCATTAGAAATTTTAAAAATTATACGATTTCTCAAAGGTCATGACAAAATTTCTAATAAAATTATCAAAAACTTTTATCAGAAAGCAATAATGTACCTCACCGCTATCGTTAATGGTATACTAAGACTAGGCTATTTTCCTGAAAGATAGCAGATGTAATAGTTCTTCCAAAACCTTTAAAAAACCACAAATTTCCACAAAACTACCATCCGATAAGTCTCCTTCCTGCTATCTCCAAAATTGCCGAAAGGATTATTCTCTCTCGCTTGAACTCAAAAACTTCCCGCTTAAAAATTTTTCCGAATGATCAATTTGGGTTTCGCTCTAATCACTCTACAACTAATCAACTTCTCAGAGTCACAGAATTATGTTACCATTCCATGTCTAACAATCAAGCTACTGGAGCAGTTTTCTTAGACGTTTTAAAAGCATTTGATCAAGTTTGGCATGACGGCTTGGTTTACAAATTAATTTTGGTAAAACTTTATCCTCAATTAATATGCATCATCCATTTCTTTATCTCATATCGTCACTTTCGCATTAAACTACATAATGTTTCGTCCACGATCAGAGCCCTAGCAGCAGGAGTTCCGCAAGGATCTGTTCTTTCCTCAACCCTTTATAACGTTTTCACGCACGACATTCCCAAACTCCCCAATATAGAGCTAGCACTATATGCTAACGACACCACCATCTTAGCCCGCTCCTGGCAAACGAAACACATAACTATACGCCTACAATCAGCGCTAAACATTTTAGACACATGGTTTACCGATTGGCTTGTGGACGTCAACGCCGAAAAAGTGCGGCGATAATATTTTCTAGGAAACTAAAACATCATCCTTATGCTCAACTTACAATTTTCAACAATCAAATTCCCTGGTGTAATTCCGCCAAATACTTTGGTGTGATATTATACAGACGGTTAATCTTCTCCACGCACGTCAAATCCGCCGTCAATAAAGGTCGTGGTTCTCTTAAATCTTTGGCTCCTCTACTCTGTCGTAAGAGCAAATTAAATCTTAAAAACAAAATTCTTCTGTATAAACCTGTTTATAAATCTCATTATGCTATATGCTTCCCCTGTCTGGAGTCAAGCCGCTAATTTACAAATTAACAAAATTCAAATTGTACAAAATAAATCCTTGAGACTCTTCTTCAACACACCCTGGTTTGTCAGAAACAAAAACATCCACCGAGATGCTAACCTCCCTCTCATTAAAGACCAAATCTTAACAAGATCCAAATTAACAATACTCAAAAATTTTATACATTCAAACCCACTTGTAAGAAATTCTACAAATTATGACGAATCACACAGCAAAATAAAACGCCCAAGAACTATTCTTCTCAAAAATTAATAAACTCAAGCATCCTATCCATGCCCTATAATTATACTATTTAACTTCATTATATGACAATATCTTACAAGATAACGGGATAAAAGGAATAATTCCTGGCTCATCTGAAAGAAGAAGATTAGATTAGATTAGACGTGTGCTTATAGGACGTTGATATAGCTGCACAATTGCAACGATAACAAAATATAAATATAACTTTATGGTGTTAACATAAACATAATATGAAATTTCTGGTATCTTCGCAAACTAAATAAGAATTATTGGAAACAAATCATTTTGCGTATTGTCGTATTTTATTAATACAAAGGAAATTCAAAATCGGCGTAGAAACAAAAAATGGATATTTAAGCAAGGTTTGATGACAGCGCCATCTCATGGTGTAATTTTACTATGTATCTAAAGTGTACTGTAAAAAGCTATAAACGGCAGTAAACACGTTGAATTAGTTTAACACCCGCGAAATTCAAAATCCGCTTTGAATAATTCGTCGGGATAAAACCGCAACGTAAAAGGACATTGGGGGTAAAGCAATGTCAATGCAATTGTGCAAACGTCACCAGAGTGAACTACTGGATGACCGTTTTGCCCTTTTGGGACTTATCAGCAGTAGAAGATACACCCTAATGTAGTTCTCACAATTGTATTGACGCCCCTATAGCTTTATATTCAAGTATAACGAAGGTAACGATTAAGAAGTGTTTGATAGCGTTTGCACAATTGCATTGACATTGCTTTACCCCCAATGTCCATTTACGTTGTTGTTTTATCCCGACGAATTATTCAAGGCTGATTTTAAATACCCCGGGTGTTAAACTAATTCAACGTGTTTACCGCCGTTTATAGCTATTTACAGTATGGTTTATTTTCTTTGGGCTCTCAGGTAAAATAATTTGAGCATAGCTGCCGGTCCTCACATTTTGCATACTCAACTCAACAAACTGCGATTTTGATTAGGAATATGGCCGGGTAAGGGTAAGAAGACGACGAGATGAAAGTCGTGATATTCAATTTTCTGTACAAAAACATTTGTACTGCACCAAGTGAGTTATGGCAATACTCTCTGCCTTCGGTAATAGGTCAACTTTGGTTTTCATTAAAGGTTATACCTAAAAATCCGTGACTCTGAAAAACATCAAAAGTAAAAAAAAATCGAAATCAAACGGGCGCCATGAAGGTTAATGGTTTAAAAAACCTCTAGATCTAGCCAACCGGAAAACACTGCGTGCAATGTACACACACATTAGAATCTACTTTCAGTGTGTCAAGTCACTAAAATTTTGAAAACAAAAAAACAAAGAAAATGACATGCGAACAGGTTAATTTGAACGATTTAACATTTACTACATAAAAATAAAATAAAATGGGAAACACGTACTCAATTTAAACAAAACAAAACTTAATAAATTTGTAGTTAAACAGTAAATTAGTAACACAATTATCAAAAAGTAAAATAACTTTTAATAAGACGTACATTGAAACAAATCTGAACTAAGGAACTGAAATTTAAAGTAAAATTAAATTCAAATGCTTTTATTTGCAAAAGTAATTAAATCAACGTAACTAAAGTAGTTTCGTAAAAAATACAAATGAAATTCAACTTATTAGATAATTTAATTTAGTCGAGGGTACATTAATTCATCACTTTCATTTTTGCAAAACTACACCTTCGTTTGAAAGATTTTAAACATTAAATCGGATTTCGTTTAACAGCGACGCTTGGGTTAAACTGACTGCTGATAAATTCAATTTTTCTTGCTCTGAATTTTTTTTCTGGTGGTATAATTTTTTTAAAGAGATTTTTTGATTATCGCTGACACCACTGTCACTGCTATCCCACTAACATTTTCTTTAATTTTACTTAATGATTCCAATGAGATGAACCTTTAATTAAATCACCTGAATCTACATTTACAGTGGCTTCAGGTTAAGGTTTTGCATTTGTTTCTGTGGCAGAATCTATACGTTCTCTTCTTGCCAAAAACATTTTAAACACAGTTTATTTAATAAATACAAGAACTAAAATTCGAAATATTTTTGTTTAATCTGAAATTATATTGAAATTATAAACAAGAAATTAAATTTTACGTACTCTCAGAACTTTCTGTTTTTAGCTATAGTGATTGAAAGTGTTTTTTTAAAAATAGAGTAAAACAAAAATTTCATTATTACTGTTAAAGTAATTGTATATCAACTATTTTAATTTACCAATTTACAAATAATCAAAATATACAAAATAATATAACAAAACGTATAATTAATCGAAAATCGTGGGAACGAGTTGACCGCCGGTAATCACATAGCGTCCGTATAAGGAATTTCTTCTCCCGAAAACACCTTGATCATGCAGAACCCAATTTATGCCTTAGTCATAACTACCAAAAAATTATAAATATTTTTGAGGAATTACCGTGCACTAGAATATAATATAAAACAAACGTCATCAGTTTTGTTGTATTTACTTTATTTATAAATCAATTTTGTAAATTGTTCAAAAAATCTTAACCGATAACGCAAATTTTTTTGCAATGACGTGTGTTGATATTATTTACCATATTCCATTGGACTCGCTGTCATAAAGATAATGCAATGATAAAATTCTGTAGAAGCGATAGCCTTTCGATTTGTGACAGATAATTTCCAAGAACGACGAATATAATAAATAGTATTACATTCCCGGAAAATTATTCACCTTCCTGTTGGAATTTATTGCTATTACAATAAGCAATGCATTTCTAATGTGTCACTAAAATATCGTAGATGTTTTTCTTAAAATCATCAAAATGTCACAAACAATTTTGTACAAACGCCTGACGGGTAAATTTCTCTCTTCGTCAATTTAATTGTGATTCTGATCTAACCTATTTGTACGAAAATTACACCTGTCAGCAATTACCCAAACTATGTAACTTTGTTTTACCGTCACGTGTAAGATTTAATGTTATAATGGCAATGCATTAGTAATCAACATGAGTTTACACAAATCTCTAAGGAACTAATCTCTTCAAATAGACTAATAGTTAAAATTAGGTCAAAAATATAGCACTTATTTGTGCTTTATATAAAAACGTTGTATATATATAACGGTTTTCTCGAAGGGAAACATCTCATGGGATACTCCGCATCTAGAAAATATATAGATTGATGTTTATTCGATATATATATTTGTTAGAAGATAACTCGTCATTTTAGGATTCGCTCTGTTAACTTCGTAAGTGGGATTTTACAAAATATAGTGTTTTTTTTGTTGATGAAATCTTATTAGGACATTTTACTAACTTTTTAATTTCTATTACTGCTTCAATCAAGTCGTTTTTACGACTTTTAATTATTTGTGTCAGTATGTTTAAGTTTCTTAACTTTGAAAGTAAAATAGTGATTTATGTATACTGCACAAATTATGTAATTAGTTAAATTTTTGGGAAAAGTAAAATTATAATAAGTATAACGTTAATTAATAGTTAATTATAAATTTAAAAAACAAATTTATATTTTTTGGATTTTTAGTAAAAACATTTTTACAGTTTTATTTGAGGTACGTAACTTGGATCTATACAACTCGAGTATAAAATGCTTCTAATGGTACTATTATGATTTTGTAATTTACGATTTTCCTTTTATCAAATTTGCAATTTGTTAATAGCATAGCATTTTCTGCAGTTTTTAAAAAGCATCGTATATTTACCACACCATTTTAGTAGTTTTGGCATTATTGCTTTTCCGAGTTAAATTTTTATAGTCAAAAAGTATTGTATTTTTATTCGTAATTAAGATTTTGATAAAATTAGGACGTAAAATGATGCTTAAATAACAAAAAGTGTAATGTTCAAAATGTACTCATAAAATAGAGTAAAAATTTCAATAAACAAAAAATTAGATATATTTACCAATTGGCGCTATTACAGTAATTTTGATGTAACGCAAAAAAGTTTTTTATTCTAAAAATTAAAAATAATTACTTTTGTAGTTTGCATTAATAATATTAATATTTTTAACAGTTTTGTGTAAATTTTTTTTTTATTTTTTTATTTTAAAACGGCGTTTAAGACATTGTTTTAAGTAGAATTTTTCTTAATTAAGTTTGTATCTCCCGTTTTTTTTTCACAAATAGAAAACGCAGTTTCTGTGGCTAATTAACAGGTTTTTTGAATTTCTAGGAATAAAAAAGAATACATTTAGAAGCAATAATTTTTTCAAATATTTATATTTCTTGTCAAAAGAAGTTCATACATTTTTAGTATACTGTGCTGGTAATAGGTGTCTACTGTTTCTACGAGGAGCAAACCGTAACCCACATTTTGTACATCAGATTTTCTTTTTTTGTGGATATTCTCACGATTTCCTTTAGATTTCATTAGATTGCTTATGATCACGATTTCTTCCGATTGCCTTTGATTTCCTTAAGATTTACTTTGATTCTCTCAAGATTTCCCTTGGTTTCTTTAGGATATTGCCTGATTTCCTTAAACTATTGTTAACTGATTTTCCGTGATTTTCCCAACATTTCTTGCAGATTTCTGTTAATTCGATCAGTATTTTATAAATTTTGGTAGCTACCTCCTTAGTAAAGAAGTATTTTTTGCGTTAAAACATGTACACACATTGTTGGTTTGTCGAGACAATCTACGCAATAAGTGCAAGCTTGTTTAGTTTTTTCCATTGCTTTTTTTATATCTAAGGTGGTTTTTTATTTTCTGATATCACTAGGAACACCGTTATTGCACTCTCTTGCTATGCTTGCATACTTTCCCATCTTGTAATTGGCTATTCTACTACTGTCCTTTTGTCTCTTTTTTGTGGGACGAGTTTTATCTTCGTTTTTATCAGCATCCGATTGTACAGTTTCTTTTTCTATTTACAATAACCCTGGAATAATGTTTTGACAAATGTGAAGCATATCGAGCTTATTTATATTATTGCCGAAGTTATACAGTGATCATGAACTTACAACGCCGATATCAAAAATTATTTAAAAAAAACATTTTGTACTACTTAATACTTACGAAAAGTAGTGTAGTATGATAACATTTGGTTTAAAACCTTATTATAGGCATTAACGACCCTTTTTTTTCAACTTTTTGTTGGTCACTTTTTTTTATTTTCTTTTTTAAAACTTTTTAGCCAACCGCAAAGGTACGTTTTCAAACTCAACAGGTTTTTACATAATTGATACGACCAGAAGCATTTTTTCAACATATATTTGCAGATTATAAGTATTACTTTCTGGAGTGCATATCTTATATATTTTCACGCCATATTTGTGACTTCTTGCTGCAAGATATTACCTGAATACTAGTTTGTCTCTCTACAGTACCATAGTTTCATTTATCACTACAGAATCATCAGAAAAAAGATATCTTAAAATTGTGGGCAAATTAAGTTCACAATATTTTTTAATTTATGCGGTCTGTTAGTACTTGCTGCTAAATCAGCGTTATTTGAAAAATGTAAAAATTTGAGTAAGCAAACAAAACGGGTTCGTTTTAATGTTTTTTGAAACGTCTTATTGCCGAAGAAAAATAACGGAAAATCACCAAATCTCACCACCATCCAGTACACAAGAATACTGTTTTGCATACTTTAGCTAAAAGAGCTATACGTGTGTCAGATAATGAAAAAATCTACAAAAGGAAAAGGAAACACTGTTGGAGTCCCTACAACAAAATGGATACGGGTTCAAAGATATCCAAAACGCATGGGAAAGAGTAATAAATCCAAAAGTCAAAGGGGACTTATTACCTCGTACTAGCAACGCTTATTTACCATACTGTATGGGTTCGACAGAAAAAATAAGCAAGGTGCTAAAGAAACCTAATATTAAAACTGTCTTTACGACTAAGAATACTCTGAACACCTTGTTTACATCTGCTAAAGACAAACATAGGGCTCTAAAACATGCCTGAGTTTACAAAATTCCTTGTTCCTGTTGATCAAGTTATATAAGACAGTCAGGGCGCTATTGAAGTTAGAGTCGAAGAACATATGGCAGAACACGTTGTGGAACCAAGGACACATGCTAAACTTTGACCAAACTAAAGTGTTGGCTAGAACTTTTTTCTACTTTCCCTGACTAATCCGCGAAGCTGTGGAAATAGAAAAACATCTATGTAATATGAACCGAGAAGACGGTTTAAGACTCAGCAAATCTTGGCTACCAGTATTATATCTTCTAAGACAAAGATATAAATATTGTCAGTTACACTTTTTCCTTCAGTGACATTTACCACTCTGAAAATGCAAGCTGCAATGTCTTGCGAAACGTCAGTTTGTTTGGGTTCACGAACGACAATACGGCAAAGGCCAAGTTCTACTTCTTGTTTTTGCTCTCTAGGAGAGATTATGACCAAGTCTAAGTCTGGGTGTTTAACTACGACGCGGTCTAAGCCGAAAATCGCTTATAATCATAGATCTTTGTGTTACTCTTAATTTTTGTATATTATTTGCCTTTAGCATCCAAGTTTCTGCTGAATATGTTATTATTGGGAGTATATTTTGATTAGATACTTTTGTTTTTAGTTTTTGATAGATTTCGCTTTGTAGCATTTCTCTCTATCTACCAAATGCGGTTTAAACCAGTTTTATTCTTCTTCTTTTGTTTGACTCTCCGATTGTAGTAAAATAAGTTGTCCGATGTAATTGTCGCTGTCAACTATTTTGTTAGTATTGCCCTCTATCTTTGCGTTGTCATGTCATTATCTGGGTCTTTTCTTTATGTACATTTAACCGAATCTCTTTTGCGTTCACATTAAAATCTATTAGCATTTCTTGTAATTTCTATAGGTTGTCCGCGAGAAGTAAGATGTCGTCTGCATATCTCAGGTGATTTAATCTCTTTCCGTTGATATTTAATCCCTAGTTTTCTCACGGACACTCTCTAAACACACCTTGTAAACATAACCTAAATAATTTTGAAAAAATCGCATCACTTTACTCCGCGCTCTATTTTTATTGTTTTAGTATTGTTTCTCCCCGTTTTATATTTTAATGACTAGGTGTATCTAGAGTTCACTCTATTATTTTGTAACGATTATATTATAGCCAAATGTAAAGCATAGGGACAAGTTGTATTCTCGTGATTTTCATCAAGTTTTGTACTACTTGCAGATAATCTTGAGTACTATAGCATAGCCAGTACGAAAACCTGTCTGTTCTAGGGGTTGATATGCGTCTAGTTTATTAATCAGTTTAAGTCGTAATAACTTTTGTTAGCAACGTGTATACTTGTGATAATAAACGAATAAGTTTGTAGTTTTCTAATTTGATTATATCTCTTCTTTTTAACATTTGTATTACTGTTGTGTCTTCTTCTGGCGCTTTGTTTCTCTTTATCTTTTAGTAGTACTTTATCAATTTTATATATTCGGATGTTTGGAATATATTCTGAATTTACGTTGGTTATTTTCTTTTCAATATTTTTAATGTTTACGTTGGTTCTTGCACGATACAGTTTTATGTAAAATTCTTCTGTTCTTTTGTGGATCTTGTTTTGGTCTGTAATTAAGTTACCGTTTACATCACTTAGTGATATTGTAACTGAATCTTTTAATCATTCTTCCCTTAGCCACTACTAATAGGTCATTGTCAAATGCTTCTTCATACTCTTTCTTATTTGCTGTTATGTGATTTTCTTTTGTTTTTCTTTTTGTATATTTTTTGCTATTTAATTTCTGGTGTTAATGACTATTCTGCTTCTCACTAATCTGTGGTCGCTTCGTATTGACACATCCTTTTATATACTCTTCTGTGGGGATATATTGATTTTTCGTTCGTTCATCAAGACTTTTTCATGTCCATTTGTTCTTATCTTTCTTTTTAAAGAAAATTTTCATTGCATAAATTTGCTTTTTTTTCAAGAAATTTACGAACATATTTCCTCTTCTGTTTTTTCTTTTATCACATGTTCTCTCATACATTTTTCGTCTTTCTGTTTTTCTCCCAATCAAATACGGGATAGATAAATCGAAGTTATCCAGTTGGGCCTTAAGGCGTAAAATTGTTCTGCACGTCTCTACAAGGTCTCTAAATATTTAAATTAAATTAATATAACTTTATTGTCGTACATTGACATACAATTACAACAATCACAAGGCGAAATTCAGTATGGTAACAGTCTACCTACTGTTCTTCCATTTAACCTTGTATTTAAGAAAAATAAATGTTTATATATACACATAAATCTATAAATACTAACTACTATATAAGGTTAAACAATTCATTTAAAAGAAAATAATTGCAGTTAAGAAAAATAAAAACCTAAACAGAAAATTTGGCAATGCGGCTCAGTTATAATTTAAATTTATTATACTATAAATTATATAAAACACGGTTTTCACAGCTTATCAAATTGGTTCTGAAACAGACTTGCAGATACACTTCTCTTAAATACGCCAGGAGAAAACAGCTTCACATCATTCGCTAAACTATTGTACATATAATAAATTTGAAAAGAAAATGATCGTTCATATCGTTTAGTATTATGTAAAGGTGGGGAGATTAAGCTACGAAATCTAGTTGTAATATTATGAACGTCCGTTCGAAAAGTAATTTTATTATATAGATATTGCGGTGTTTGAGATTGCAAAACTTTATGATACAATGTTAAACAATGAAGGACTCTGCGATTACACATTGTAAGCCATCTAGCATCAGCCAACTTGTGGGAGACCTTATCATACCTTCTAATTCCAAATATAAACCTTAAACAAGCTTTTTGCACTTTTTGTATACGTTCAACTGTTGAGGTATCAATTGATGCATGGTATATTTGTGCACCGTAGTTAAAATGAGATAGTATTAATCCATCGCATACTTTTATTTTAGATTTTATAGTAAGATACGATCTATAAGGATATAACATTTTTAGTTGCTGGTAACTTAAACAGACATAATTATTAATTTGATCTCTAAATCTAAAACTATTGTCTAAACTAAACCCAAGCGTTTTTATTTTATTAACAACCGGAATTATAATATTATTAATACGTAATTTAACTTTGGGTATTAATTCTTTGCACACCTTCTCAGTTCCAAATAGTATAACACCAGACTTAGTAGGATTTATAATGAGTGAATGTGCATTTGAAACAGATTCGATATACTGCAAATCAGAATTAATTTCATTTATGCCACGCATCCAATCTGTAGGTTTAAAACAGTGATATAATTGGGTATCATCTGCATAGACATGGTATTTACAAAATTTTAATCTTTTAATAAAGGTTGCAGTGTAAATCAAAAACAATAAAGGACCTAGAACAGAGCCTTGTGGCACACCGCGTGTTACTGGCAATGAAGAAGAAATGTTACTATCAATTTTTACTACTTGATGTCTATTAGAGAGATAACTATTAATTAAAGATATTCCATTTGACCCAATGACAATAAAACGCAATATACTTAGTAGGGTTGAATGATTCAAGGTATCGAAAGCTTTACTATAATCTAAACTCACAAAAGCGACAATCTCACCCTTGTCGTTGGCTGTTAGGATATCATCCGTTATTTTTAGTAGAGCAGTAGTACAACTATATTTAGGTCTAAAACCTGACTGCATATCAGGTAATACTTTACTTTGACATACAAATGACATTAATTGTCTGTGAATTACTTTTTCTAATATCTTAGACAACACAGGAAGAATACTGATAGGTCGTAAATCTTTTAATTCAGTAGGTTGTTTATTTTTAGGCAACGGTTTAACTATAGCTACTTTCCATATTTGTGGAACTACATTATCTAATAAACACGAATTTATAAGGTGAGTAATATAAGGTACAATAATAGGGCAACACAGCTTCAACATAAGTATATTTATACCATCAAATCCTGTTGCCTTTGATTTTAAAGAATTAATAATTTGATGTACGCTTTCATTATCTACAGTGGAAAAATTAAAATTTATACTATGGTTTACATTATTATAAAGGCTTGAATATTGATTATTATTACCAGGTATTATATGTGGAATACTTTTAATAAAATAATCGTTAACCAAATTGGGCTCTAAAAGGTGATCTGGAATTACGGGTTTTTTGTTATTAATAATGTTAAATGACTTTAAACGTTTCCATAGGCTTGAGTTATCAGTTTGACCAAATATGAAATTAAAATAAGCTTTTTTTTCATTTTTAACAGTTAGTGTGACTAAATTTCGTAAAGTTTTATAATATTTCCAGTGCGTTTGTTTTTTAGTTCTACGATATTTGCTCTTAGATTTATCCCTTAATGTCATAAGAAACCTTAAATTTTCAGTAAGCCAAGGAGCTGATGGTTTTCTAAAAGTGCGTGTAACGAACGGAGCATGATCATCGAAGATATTAATAATTATGTTATTAAATAATCGTACCTTTTCATCAATATCTTTAACTCTAATAATGTCTTGAAAAGGTGCCGCCATTATGGTATGTTTAAATTGATTAATGTCTATTTTAGAAATATTTCTGTAAGTTATAGTTTCAGGTGTTTTATCCTCGTGTACAAGATTCAGAACACAATACACTACATCATGGTCAGACAAATGACAATCAACAACACCAGAGTTTGAAATAAACGACGTATTAGAAGTTATGATAAGGTCAATAAGTGAAAAACTTGTAAAAGATATTCTGGTTGGCTGATCAATAATTTGACTTAGTCCAAAGGACTCCAGTATATACCGCAAGGAAGTAGTAGCTGGATGATCTAATTTTAGAAAATCTATGTTAAAATCTCCTAAACATAATATGTTATCAGAATACGGTAAAAGATTAATTAAACTATTTTCAAAACCACTTAAGAAATTTTTATAGTCTTTTAGGTTTGGGTTATAAATTGTACCTACCACGAATTTTATCTTTGTTGTATTAACAGTTACCCAAAGTTGCTCAAAATCAGTACTTTGACAATTAATAATTTTAAAACTGATTGAATCATGAATGTAAATTCCAACTCCTCCACCTCTACTACCCCGATCCCTTCTGACAAATTTATATCCTTCTATATAAACTAATTCTGATGACAAATGATCTGCAAGCCATGTTTCACTTACCGTCATTATTTTAATATCTTTTTCTACCATAAAAGTTTTTAATTCTAATAATTTAGGTAATAATGATCTGATATTGATATGAGCTATCTTAATCATCTCATTAAAATGAACAAGTTTCTAAAATATTTATATTTGCATAACTAGTAAAATCAAGAATGATTTTTTTTGTTATTTAATAACTATGAATTAATATAATATAAATTTAAATGAAAACTAAGTACAACCAAAGAAAAAATCCTATTTGCTATTGAAGCTATCGAACAACTGATAATTTTAATCACAAAATTGTTTAACTAAAAGTAATAAAATTTCTATCCCGATTTAATGTAAAATTAAGCGTAAGCAAACGTAAGTTTATCAAAAATGTGACAATAAATGTTTGTAAGTACACGATAAAGATTTTAACCAAGTCGATATATCCAACAAGGTAAATCTATTGCAACAATTAAATACTAAGTTTCACGTATTATTGCATTAAGGTCTGTATTATTTGAAAACTTACATATTTTGTTTTTATGTCGAGCATAAATTATTCCCATTCTCGTCCATACGTTTCTAGGACCCAGTACACCAGAAGCTTCCTTCATAAGCATGGTTCGCTTTTTAGTTAAGTCTTCTTTAATTACAATATTTGTACCTTTTAATTTGGTTCTATTGTTGTAAATTAAGTTTCGCATAGACATTTGCGTAAATCGTACCATAATACAAGACCGTTTTCCTTCTTTACTCGGTAATCGGTGTGCTACATCTATACTGTAATTAGGCAATGCGATATTTAATTTATCTTTAAAAACTTCTATAACAGAATCTTCAACAGATTTATTTTTATTTTCAGGAACTCCAAAAATTCGTAAGTTACGACGTCGACCATATTGTTCTAAATTATCTATAGCTGCTGCAGTTTCTTTTAACTGTTCTTCGAGCAAATTTACTTTTTCTTCCAAGTGTTCCACCTTATTAGTTAATGCCTGGCATACTTGCTCCGCAATTTTATTTGCTAGCTGTTCGATAAATGTCGAATTATTCAATATCGCTTCAATCGTTTTTGTAGTTATGTTATCCATATCGTCATTTGGACGGGTGGCTGTTGAGCGTGTTTTTGACATAATAAATAACTTTGATTATAAATTCAGACACAAAAATTACAAATTTAATTGTTGCAACAGAAACTAAACGTCTACTCTTGTGTATAGTTAGACATTGAATGTCTTTGAGAATTAGCGTTTTCATTATTATTACTCTTATTTGAGTTGGCTGCTGAATCTGATTGTACGGAACGAATCTAATCTTTTCTGAGACTGCGTACGAATCTGATTCATCCGAAGACAAAGAATATTGCAGATTACATGAAGGTCTAGGCCAGAGGTTCCCAAACTTTTTTGTGTCGTAAACCCCTTGCCATGTTTTTCGGTTTCGGGAAGACGCTCTGCTTACCTGATATTGATTTTTTGTAAAGTTCTAACTGTAGTGAAGTTTAGTGTTAAAAACTTGAAGTAAAAACACATGTTAAGTTTTATACATTTATTATTTGAATTTAAATTAAAACTACTCAAAACAAAATTTTGTATCTGTTATATAAAATATACCTAACATATAATTAACATAAAATAAAGTAACCAATAAGTAAATGTTTTTAGTGAGAAGGATGAACCTGATGCTTTCATAATAAATTATCAACATTTGGCGCCTTTTTTGTAAGGTTTAATCTTAAATCTCCTCGACTAATGATGTCCAGTCTGTTTCTTTTTTCGTTAGGAGATTGGTAACAGTTCTGAACCCCCTTTCACTAGGTATGACGATGGAAAGGAAAGTAAAAATTTCCTCGCTATATTCCATAATACGGGACAAGTAACGGGTATGTTGTTTTGCAGCCAGAATTGCTGATACCCGTTTTTAAACTGAACCTTAAGTACTTCGTTTGTATCTAGTTCAGTCAGTTCCTCTTGTATTATGACATTTGTTTTTTCTATGTCACCATATGGGTTAATTATCCACAGCGGTATTACCATAGTCAAAACATAGTTTCAAAATCCGAATAGAGGGCATTTAAATGCTGAACGTAGGTATAAACGTCGTTTTTCTGACAGTTTGTCTGTGACAAATTGGAGAACTGGAAAAATTCGCTCCGTCCAATTTGCTTCATTAGTTTAACTCTGGCAAGAAACGCTGATAAGATGACTTTGTTTTAATCAAATTTAGACTGTCGCTTTGTAACTGCAAATTAACCATATTAAATTTAGTAAACAAATCTATTAAATAGGCGATGTCTGTTTTCCACTTGATTAAATTGTCTTTTTAAATTTTACCTTTAGTATCCAGAAATTCAAAAATATTCTCAAAAAGTGCAAAAAATCTTGTGAAACATAAGCCTTTCGACAGCCAGCGTACTTCAGTTCGAAGGGGTAATTGATGAAAGTGTTCGTCATTTTCTTTACACAACTGCGCAAATAACCGCGTATTCAACGCGTTGCTTTGGATTCGGTTTACTGCATCAATGACTAATTGAAGAGATTCATGCAATCTAACACTCAAATTTTTAGCAACTAAATGTTGTCGATAGATGACGCAATGTATTGCTAACACTCCTGACACATTTTGTTTTAAATAGCTTATAAATCCACGATAACGTCCAAGTGCTCCATCTGTAGCTACTGATATTATATTTGATAAAAGGATTGCTTTTTCAATTAAGTAAATCTTCAAAACATGAAATATTGATTCACCTTTAGTGTCGGTTGTCAAAGTTCTTGCGAAGAGCAGTTCTTCGTAGATGTCTTGATTCATAATAAAACGAACATATGCCAGTAATAATGCTGCATTACTAGGTAAAGTTGACTCGTCCAGTTGTATAGAGAAATGGGTCGTTTGCAAATAATTACACAAGAAGCTGTCAATATCAGAACTCATTTCATCAATACGTCTTTCAACTGTATTGTTGCTTAAGGGAATTCTTTTAATGATATCAGATGTAGGTTTGTGTAAAACAGTTTTTAAAACTCCTTCAACGGCTGGCAAAATTAACTTCTTTCCGATGGTATGCGATTTTCCGGATTTTGATATAAGTAGCGAGATATTGTAAGACGCTCGCAAATCATCATCGTTTCTTTGTGACGTCGAAGGGAACATTTTGTCCAGCGTAGGTCTCTTCTGAAGCTTATCCTTGAGTGTTTGAAAGTATTTCTAATCTTTATCTGTTTTATCAGGATGACATCTCATTCTCAAATGATCCTGCAGCTTAGATGGTTTCATAGCGTTATTGCTTAAAACTTTGTTGCATAAAAGGCACATAGGCTATTGTTTGTCCGACAATGATGGAATGAAGCCAAATTTCAAATAATCAACACTGTACTGTCTACATTTCTTTTTAGATTCGGACATGGCATCAATCATCTGTGGAGAAAATTAATCTATTTAAATAAGACATAAAGTCCAGCAGCTGTATATTAATTAATCAAAGTCAAATTTAAATCGTATGGTCTTAGATTTTATGGCAGGCATAGGCGTACAGCCATTATAAATGAATGTGAGAAGGGGAATGTTATGAATGTTAAGCTTTTGATATGATGGAACTTTAAGGAAATTTGAAAGTAATGTTAAAATAAAATATTATACAACGAATAATAATAAGAAATTGTTATGCGATTTATTTCTACGTACATTGGACTGTCATGTGTAAAAATTCACTGGTTCCACTTTAGCAATAATACAAAATTTTAATTTTAGTATAAAGAAGTATGTACAGTGCAATATCCATAATCCGAACTTCCGTAATCAGAACATTCCAGTAATCCAAACTGGCCCACAGTGTAACGACCAATGGACAAAAGTACGATTTTTTTACTTTTTTTGTTAGGTTATTTGGTAAGATATATGTATTTATGGAAGAATAATAAATGCCTAGCAAGGTCGTAAATAAGTAAATATTGACACACATACATATTTATTTATATGACCGTCCAAAATATGTAGTTTAATTCCAAAATATTTTTTTAAATTGGTTTCCTATATGTAAACATTTAAATTCTATGAAAAAAAAAAAAAAACAAATGAGTGTGTGAATTTGTGTGATAAACTACCAGTTTATATTTTTTTTAAATATTTTCTTAGCACTTTCCTTTTCAAAATTCAAGAAACGAATAAATGTATTTGTCTCACATTCGTATTTATAGAGAGACGAATTGAACAAGTCAGTGCAAGTTCGCGAAGCTCTGAGACTGCGCGTATGCTTGTAACAAGATGATACTGGTATATCATCATGTGCAGGTTTTTACAAGTTCAAAATGTATTGCGACCACAAAGCGAATGTCTACATTCTACAACTTACACAATTTTATAAACATATATAATAAATTTTTTACTTCATAGGTACTTTTATAAACAATGTATATGTCTTTATATTATAAGATAGTATAATGTAAGTAAATAGGTATGTACTATCAGTGTATGTTGAAATCCACTATCGTGGACCCCCATTTTCATTTCATGAACCTCAAATTTTTTTTTTGGCTGACGTAGACCTTTTGCAGGTTGTCATAGACCCCTGGGGGTCGATATAGACCACTTTGGGAATCAAAAATTTGTTGAAACAACTGATACAGGCGTCATCGTTTTTGATAAAGCACTAATTGAATCTAAATCACTTGATTCACTTCACTACACTAAATTTACAATTTTATTACCTCATTTTATTATAAAAGTATTTAAAACAAAAAGCAAGATCATGTGTTTCGTGCGTAATCTCATAAATAAGCACTTGTACCACTGGTGGTACAAGACGGCCATAGAATAAATCTTTTCTACAGTCGTTGTACAGTGCCATCACTAGCAAATTATAGAAACAGCATTTAGTTACAAAACATAGTTTTTTTTTTTAAATTACTTTTACACTGTCGGCCAGAAATAAATTTACCACTTTTAATATTGACGCGATCGTATGAAATAACATTTGAATTTATACAGAAATTACATACAATTTTTGTTTGTAACAATTTTCATAATTGATTAAAATTATTTTGTTAATAAAAACTTTGTACTTAACCAAAGCAACATTACAATTCGATTTAGATCAGCAGTTATTTTACTTTGAGTTTGTATCTGCGATGTTTTCACTCTATGAAAACAGATTATAACTTTTATGTAATTTATATCTAAACCACTCTACGTTTCTATAAAAAAATTAGTTAAAAGCGTAACTTAATAATATATAATACGATTTTTGCAATAAAAAGTAACACATTTCACAAATAAAAGCAACTACTAAACAATTTTTTATTATATTTGTTTTTGTTTACTTTAACTGTTTATTTACATTTTTTTATGTAATATAATGTTGAATTAATAGTTTGAACAAAGTTTTAGAAACATTATCGTGTATCATGTGTTCACAGTTGAACCAAAGCAATTATAAGAGGTCGTTAGATTACCAGCTGGTTAATGTTCTAAACGAATTAGCATGAATTCATCGTTACTTTCAAGAATGAAAGCACGTATCCTCTTTTATTGATAAAAAATTTGATAATATAAAAATTTGTACTTTTCATCGATTATTTACTTTATTTAGAATGAATAGATTAGTTAACAACGTTTTTAATTAATTTCTTAATTCCGCCGAGTAATCATTAAATTATACTCATTTTATACTTATACTTGCATATAATAACTACTGTAAATATGTAATTATAAACATAATCGTAAAAACATTTTTCTTGTCTTAGACGTCGGTACTCTTAATCAAAATTCCTATGGTTTTATGTTGCGATGTAACGTGTGTGTAAACCTAAATGCGTTTTGCGTGACTGTAGGAGTTACAATAAACAAAATAAAGAATAATTGGTATTAGTAATTAAAATTTTAAATTAGTTTTTTTTTTACATTTTTGCAGAATTTTAAATTCAGTAATATTTTTTAAAACTAATATTTATTTTAATTGTTTCATCATGTAATAGCAACAATTTTAAATACTCAAATTCTTTATTGTTATTCCAACAATAGAATTTTTTAGAAAAAGGCATTGTTAAACCTTAAACTTTTAGCTAAATGGATTTTAAGCTTTCTTTAACTCAAGCGCACAATGTAATTGTTGTTTTTGATTGCTTTAAAGAATGCAATTTTTTTGTCTACTCTTAACTTTAATCTTTTGTTTTGACTATTTATTTTATTCGTATAAGTTGTCTTAAATAACATCGTCATATAAAATCTAAATCCACTTTAAGGATATAAATTCACGCAGGTTCCTCAAAAGAAGGTATTTATTTGAATAGAAGAAAAAACTAATATTGCTTAATTTTGTCTTCATCTTGAACTTGCTAAAAGTTTCTCTTCAAGCGGTTTTTTATTTTTTGCGAAAGAAATTCGTTTTAAAACCACAAAAATTCTTCATAATTTATAAATCTATGAAAGTAATATACTAAAGTTTAAATTTTTATATTGCTCAGTCTATTGGTGTTCCAGAAATTGACTAAAAAGACCACTATTACAAGGAATAAATCAGATTATGATACCACTTTTTCTAAGTATAGTGTAATTAAAAGAACCTTTTTTTGTAAAAATATTATTATTGATAAAAGAGTTGTTGTTTAACAAAATTAATAAAAAACAATAAAAACCCAAAGATTTCAAAATTTGATCACGTGTTAGCGTTTTACCTAAATAACTTGCAACTTTTACCTAATTTCACCCATTTTCTTTAAAAAATGCATACTTTTTGTTTATAATGAACTGATACTTTAGTTAGTTTTAATTTTAATTTTTTGTGCATGAATATAATTTAATAGAAAAATAATAAAATATTTATTTTACGAAGATAATATTTTTAAAGATTAGTATAATAATGTTACTGTTCGCTTCTACTTATTACACTGATCAACAAAATTTTAATTTTTGTGTGTTAAATTGAAATGACTGATGCTATAGCAATTTTTCTGCTGTTAACATTTTTCTAAAATGCATACAATAACATGTATATACAATTAATTCATGAAAATGCATTTTAATACAATTTTCGCAAGTATTGAGTTTGAGCAACATCTCTTTTTAGTATCCAACAATAATCTGTAAGAATTTTTGAGCGCTTGGTGAAAGCGTTTACCATGTTCTTCACTTACCTCTAGAGTTTTGTGGAAAAAAATCCAAACGAAAATCCAAAAAATGAATTTTCAGAAACATGTTACATTCAAGTGGTTTGTAGAGTTTACTAACCAATTCGTAATAGTTCTAGGATTTGTTTTTTACTAGGAAGTTTTTGGTAACGTTTGTAAATGACTGCCACGCAGTTGCCTGCGTCACTTATTGTTGGAAATTTATTTTTTAGGCATTTAAAACCTTCACCATTACAATTTATTGCTTTTACAAAGTTTGATATGCACTGAGGGAAGGTATACTTTTGCGGTTCATAAAAAACGTTTCTTTTACTGGGTTTAAGATTTTGTTTCTTTGGCCAATGTTTTTCTACAAAGTGTACTTTCTCTGTCCCTACTATCCCATTCACACAAAAAGCAGCAGAACTTAGTGTAACCAACCTGAAGACCTAACACAAGCGCTATCATTTTCAAATCTCCACAAATATGCCAAGAATACTGTTTATACCGTATTATTTTGAGTAAAAAATCCATATTTGCATGTCTTTTTCATGTATGCAGCATTTGTAAGTTACGACAAATGCCCCGGGATAAATGCCTGGACAAATGCCCAAAATTACTAATGCTCGGGCATTTATTCATTTTAAAGATTAATTGAAAAGCAACATAATTTTAAGCTGACATTTGTATTGGAAAAGTTGTTTTGCAACACTGCTTCGTTAGTGGTTGGGTAATCAAGTTGAAAGAGCTGATTGAACGTTAGTTCTGTTTGTATTATTAAGGGAAAAAAGTAAGCTAAACGTAACTTTTTATAACTTTAATGAGTTCAATTCTTGGGGAATATTGCTTAAATCAGTAGTACAAGTACTTATTAAAAAAAGAAAACAACACTCAGGTTTAAAAGTAATTTTTTAAATAAAGTACATATATTAAGTAGCTAGTCAAAGTAGGTAGATAGAAGGCAGGTAGGTAATTTACTTATACTATAACACAATTGCAAAAAAAAATTAAAAATTGTTCTTAATCAGTTTCTTGATCTTTATCTTCATTACTTGAAAAAGCATCATGAAGTTTTGGCCGATCCTCAGATTTTTCTGAATTTTGACTTTTCCATTTCATCTAGGACTCTGTCTAATTCTGTGCTTTTTTTCTTGTTGGCTACTACTAGATTTTTTTCTTTTGTCTTTGCCTAGACTATACGATATGGGGTTTTTCTTGTAATTAATTAGGTGTTTCTGCTTCAGTCATCAACTTTTGTTTCCTTTTTTATTGTGGATCCATCCAAAAGTGCTGTAGGATGTAGCAGATGTAACTGATGCGTCAAGAATTTTAATGGCAACTTCTGCTATTGCACAAGTTCTTCTTAAACCTTGTCATCACAATTAAGGATTTTTAAGACTATTTTGATCATCTTTAGGACTTCTCACATAAATTGTCTGAACCAAATTCTTTTTGTCCTTATAATCAGCTTTCTAACCTGAATAACATTTAGTCTAATGTTCTGTGCTATGTCACAAACAAAGCGTATTGCATCAAGCAACTCAATGAGCTTTAAGTTACTACATTGTACTGCTAGATCGAGAAAATTAGCTGCAAGGTAAATAAAAGACACGCCAAATTCCTTCTTAGCTTGAAATTTAGCTAAAATTGACTTTTCTTCTGCAGATGTCACTGAAGACGACGGTAGTTGCTCGACGAAAACTTCCTCTAAGTTTTTGAATTTTGAGATTACTTTGTTATATTTGAGGTTCATTTGATACTGATCTGTAGTCAAATGAACGATTGGATTTATGAGTTTTCTCATTTTCTTTACTCTCACCCAAAAAATTTAATCATCCAGAACTTTCTTCTTATTTGAGGCTTCAGCAGGTATGACTGTGCCTTTTCGTTTACAACTAAATTTCGTAAGACAACTTTGTTTAATTGCAAACTTTCAAGATAGCTCCCCCATCTTGTCTTTCTTGGAAACTTCAGCGAAACCTTCTCTTTGAATTTTTTTTTATCTTATACTTTATCAAACACTGTTTGTAAAATGTGGCTATGTTTTACTGTTTTCACGACCTCTACTGCATTTGTCATGAAAGTTTTGATTGTTTGACAGCCTAAAATATCTAAGCACAGCAAGTTTATTAGGTGAGCTAGGCATCCAAGAGAAACAATGTGAGAGAACTTATCCTTTAGCAGATTCAATGCAGTTTTCATATTTAGAGCATTGTCACATATCACCACAAGCTAAACAAAAAGTGGTTTAGGCTGTGAAACTATTAAGTGATAATCGATTCATTTCTGAGATTGATCCAGCCATTACACTGCAGATGGAGATATTTTAACTTCTGTATTTATATTACCTTGTATTTCTGTGTACTGCGAATCTAAGCAAGTAGATGATAGCCAATATCTTGACTGGTGACTGGAAGTAAGGTCCGATTCTTTTGCAAAAATCTATCCAAGATTTACTGACAAATATTGCCTTGGCAAAGCTTTGACTGAATTCAAGTTACGTTTACACTGCTGTAATGTATATTTGCCGGCAATTTTTTTACAAAAAAACTCTGAAGTTTTTTTCTTCTACAAAAAAAAATTAAAAAACACAATTAACGTACATTTTGATCAGTGTTACTTCGTTTTAATGTCTAACTTATTAGAATTTTTTTGCTGAAATTAGAGTAAAAAAAGTCTATCTATATAATGTTCTCTTAACAATGATTTTAATTGATAAATTATACATGTTAGTAATTATTAGAAGCAGTCAAAAATTTTAAAAATACTATTTGTATAAATGCCTAGATTTTGGGCATGTAAAACTGTTTTGGGCAAATTCCTAGACAACTGCCCATTTACAAATGTCCTGCCCGTAGGGGCTTTGCCCGGCCCACATCACTAATGTATCATAAACAAAAAGGATTGAAGAATGTTAATTTTCATTATGAAGCAGGACAGCTTGGAAACTTGTTTTGGAATCCATTTCTTCAATCTTCATTTTTCAGGATTGTGGTCCGGTCTTAGTTCATGTAATAAAGAATTCATCGATGCAGTATACTAAATCATCGTGCTTGGAAAATAATTGTTGCAACTACCTTTGCCGTTGATGGTAAAAACGTACTCCATTTTTTTTCAAACAAGTTTTAGCCTGTTAGTCTTGAAGCTAATAATTAAACCTGCACTTTGAATAAATTTAGATGACGAACTAAATTATTGAGTTTGGATTGAGTAATCTTGTAAACTAGGCGTGACCAACTTTAAAAAATATATTTATATATGCAAGTCCAACATAAATCTTTTTAAAATTTCTGCTAAATAAACTTATATTTCATACGATTGATTAAAAGCAAAGTGGGCTAAGCTTGCCAAAGTAAATTAAAGTATCTCAACAAGTGTGCCTTCAAGTTGAGTGGATGATCTAAGATACTCAAGATGTGAAAACTCTGACGTTAAAACAGGTGTTATTTTCTTAACGTTTAAAGCGGAATTTTCTCATTGATCTCTGGTGCGTAAAATGACTTTATCACTGGGCGAAATTCATACAGCACAAAAACTATACTAAAATATTTTTGAGATAACATTACAATAGATTAATATATATGTATATATACTTTGATAATAGTAATGGAAAATGATGGACAATCTTTGTTCGTTACTAAGAGCTCACATTGAAATAGTATGCTAAAGTTAATTAATTATGAAACGTGTGACCGAAATGTTGGAACATTCAAAACGAGATCATACAAACACAGATTTCCACTGAAGTAAATGCTACAAAGTATTTTACCATATTGGTTGATGAAATTGCAGATATGTAAGCAGTCGAAAAACTTTCACTTTGTCTAAGGTATTTGAAACAGTATGATCCACATGTATACAAGTTTTGTGAACATTTTTGTTTCTCTGATTTATTAACGCCAGAAGAAAAAATTGGAATACGGAAAAATTTTAAAGTGCGCAAGCTGTAATTATAGAACAATATAAAACGGCTCTTTACGTGCACTGTGCTTCGCATAGTTTAAATCTTGCCTTTTCTGAGTTTTTTGACGTTCAAGCAATTAGGAATTGTTGTAAAATTATACGTATTACAATTAGTATTAAACAAGAATATCTAAGACTTGTCCAACCAGATGGATAAAAAAAGACATGACGCAGTAATGATTATAGTTTAATTGTTGAAATTTGTTTATACTTTACTTCAAGGAATATCAGCATGGAAAAATAAGGTTTTCAATTCAGGCGCATCCGTTCTGATCAGTGCGGTGAACTAATCGCAATTTTTTTTGTGCTTAGAAACTCCTGGCATTTACTTTTCCAGGTATCAATATCTTTGTAGTCGATAGATTTTTTTCTAACAAACGATTCTCAAAACATGAGGTGATTCTTAGTAATTTTATGGTTCTACTTTCTACTGGAAAACCTGTTACTTAGAAGTAAATGTGTGATTTTCATTCCTTCTTTCAGTAAGACGTAAAACAGTTTAGAAAACAAGTCTTAGAAGCTGAACTTTGTCATTGGTACCGATAATTTATGAAAATTGATACTGATTTTCTTATTCCAAAGAAACCAATGTTGACTATTCATGCTCGCATGGCTGACGTTTATCCCAACATTTTCAAACTATTAAAGATATTTGCAATAATACCCGTCTGCACAAATACAGACTGGAAATTTTTGTAGACGCTTCCGTCAGGGCCTTAGATTTGGCACCGTATAGGAGCACAGACCAGATATAACCTTTAAGTAGTCTTAGTTTGGTGTGTAAAATAAGGTTTCTGCTCTTAAATAAATTTTCCATTTTAGTGAAAGTGGCTCATGTTTTTTTTATGCGGCATTTTATTTTTACAGAGTGATTCCATTGCTCATTAATCGTAGTACTCAAATATCTGTAATTAATTACGCTTTCAATTTGTTGATTATTACTTACCAGTTGGCCGGGCAATATGTTATGTTTACTATTTACAATGCACCTGGTTTTGTTGATGTTAAAAGATAATCTGTACTCAGAGCTGTCATTAACGACACGATTCATCAATTTTTGGAAACCTTCAAGAGTATCAGCGGACACAACGGTATCATCCGTGCATATTGTTCAATTTCTTTGCTTGTTCTTTTATTGTTCGATTCTTTACTTTTGTTTTATTATATTGGAAAGAACTTTTTTTTAATTTTTTCGGTTTTAATTTAGCTGAGACAACCAACTGGACGTGATCTGACTAAATTTCAACGCCGGGGTAAGTCTTCACTGCAATAAATTTTTTTTGTAGTAATTCCGGAACTAGGCTATCTCATCTCGCTTACTCCCATTACATTGATGTTTAGCCTTTTCATGTCTTGAATAGCATTATCTATTTTTTTTCATTTGATACATTGTACGTACATTCCACGTACAAATTCGTATAGTTAACTCGAGAATTCTTGGGAGCTTTAGACTATCTAAGGTCTGTCGGGGACTGAAACTCATTTGATTTTTAACTGCCTTGCTTATTTTACTAGGGAGTTGTAATGCAGTGGTTTTTTGTTGATTTCTCCATCGCAGAATAGAGGTCATTTAACAGTGTTGAAGTCGGGCCTTTACTGTCCTTACTTCAACCGGTCCAGAATAATTTCCTATGTGTTTCAGCTATGTTCTGGAAATGTTGCTGCTTATTTCTAGGCTAGATACCACCCATATCTACCACCTGGGGAGGCTCCCGATGGGAGATATAACAAACCCACAGGGGAAAACTGACATTACCAAATTACCAAATCAAATTGTGTATTTGCGTTTTGTAAAAATATTTAGAAACAATTGGCAATTATTTGATATTGTACAGTTACAAAAAAAATTATAGAAAATTTAGTAAAAACAATTAAAGAGTTTACTTTAAACACAATATATTAAAAAACCTAAATAAAAATGTTAAATTACAGTTTGTGACATTAAGCAACCTTAATTTACAAAAAAAATTGTAATTTAATAAAACATTCTGTGAAAAATTAATCAAAATTTTACCAAAGAATTTTTTTGTTGATAAAAGAATCATACATAAGGATCAAAGATACAGGTGAAAAAAAAAAGACAGTTAATGATCAATAATTTTGTGAAAAAAGAAGTTACTTTTGGCATTTAGCAAATCGACGGTATAAGTTAATACTGCACTAAGTTGTTTTGTAAAAATTATTTCAAGCATTTAATTTAAATAAAATCTATAATCATTTCTTTCAATTTAAAATATAAACGTTTATTGATTTAATCGATTTTACATGTAATCTCCTCAAATAAGTTCTTTTTTATTAACCATTAATTGTTTTAACAGTTGAAAAGCTTTCTTTGGTAAAAATCTAAAAACCAAACAATATATTACGACATTTTTAAATTGTTGAAATTGCCAAATATTATTTTTTACTAGTAAAAGAATTCTTTTCTCAGTTTATGTACTTCTTTAAGTGCTCTAAATATCTTAAAAAAGGAAACTTTTATGTTTTTAGAGAATTGATTGCACAAACAACAGTGGCGTTTTCTTCTGTTTAAACGTACATATTTTTACGACGCGTTTGTTCTAAGACTTACATAGTTCGAAAAGTTGTAAAAACCTTTTGTCTGCATTATAAATGCGAATAAGTTGTAGTAGTTAACTTTTCTGTTGTTTGCTCTTCTATAAATTTTATAATTTTTGCCAGCAATTATGTACATATTCTAACTATAAAATTTTAGTTTAAAGTTATTTAAGTATTTATTTCCTACTACTTATTGCACTTTTTTATGAAACAAAGTGATACTTTTTTTAACGTATCCAGTAATAGACATTTTATAAAAATGCAGAAACTTAGGTATTATCCAATCTTCACTCTTTTTAATTTAAAAGTAATTAATTTACTGGAAAAAACATTATCGAAATAACCTTGATTAAAGTTCAAAACGAGAGGAAAACAGAGCAAGAAGATTTTGCAGCTATTTTTACGTAGGATCAAAGTTACTAAAGTGATTAACCGTACGGTCTAATAACGACGCAAAATTAAATATCTTTTTAATAAAATACCTATAATTAGAGTATGTTGTTGCAAAATTACTATTATTAATCGATTTTCATGCAGAGGGTTAAAAATGATTGTTTAATTAATTTAATTACACAGCATTAATTGCGCAATTTTATTGATTACATTAAGTAGTTTACACCACGAACGTATGAAACAAACATACGTTCTTAAAACGAAAATAATGTAAAAAAACTAGAACTATAAATCACTATATGTTTAGTTCGTTACCGCACCATGACATAATAAACAGACCATGTGTAAAGCTACCTTTTCATCTCTTTCAGTAAGTAAGGATTTATATTGAAAGTTTTTTATATATATATTCAACCAGAACAAATTGATTTTTTACACTTACGTGCGTAACTTATAACTAAAAAAAAAACAACTCATAACTTTTACAATAAACGTTTACATTTACAATCGTTTTAAATCAAATTTAAAAACTCGTAAAGTCTAAGTTAAACGATTTAAATCTAATCGAGACAAAAAATTATTTTATAACGGAAGATGCAACTTCCTTGAAACTTTTGTATATCGTCGTTTATTATTTTAATCTTCAATTTGCAAATATTTAATTTGAATAAATACAACAAAACTATTCTGGGTAACAGATTTTTTTAAAATAAAGTGTAGAACTAATATTTTATGTTTGGTTGATTAATGGCCGTGTTAAGTGCTTTATTCAGCGTTTTTTATTCTATTTCTACTTTCATATACCGTTCGAAAATGTTTAAACTGGTGTCTTTTTTTTAAATTAAAATTATTTGAGAAGTTAATTTATGTTTGCTGAGTGCATTTGAAAGACATATTTTGAATATTAATATCAAATCGAATAATTTCAGTACCATTTACGGGTGTATTTGCAAAAAGCATTAACGCAAAAAATCCATTTTGTATTTTAGATAATTAATTCAAGTTAAATAATCCAAAATGTATAAATATATTTTTTTTAATAATAAATATTTAGATTTAAATTCAGTACGTGATTATCAAATTACTGCGTTGTAACAACTGTAAATTAAAAGAATAATTTTTATATAAAGTTTGAATTAATTTTCTTAAAATATCAAAAATTGAAATCGTCAATCTTTATTTTAAACTCACAATTTTTTTCTATAAAAACAACGTTTTTACATGAATAACAAATAACATACATATTTTAATAATTATTACGTTTTAAAACCACATTTATTTATAGCAAATTAGTCATATTTAAAAGTAGTAAAATTCTAGTTACTCTGTTTTTGGACGATATTTAACCATACATAGAATTAAGAGTGCAAGATACTCAGAATTTTACTATAATTATATGGAATTCTGGTAAATTTATTTCAGATTCTGCTGAAATTATTCAAAATTATTTGTAATGCTTTAAAATTTTACTAGAATTTTGTTAAACTTATCAATGATGAAAACTTAATAGTAGCTTTGACTTACAGATTAAATTTGAATAATGAAGTTTTAGAAAGTTTTGGTTAGGTGTCAGTAGATTTGCGTTTTTGTATTATTTGGTTTATTGGAGTTTTATAATTAAATTTAAAAAAATTATTACACGTTTTACACATTACGTAAAATGTACCTCCATAGTTTATCTATCGGAACAATATTTATAATATTATTAATATTCGTCGTATTTGCAGTTGTCAAAAAGACAGACACAAAATAACAACATAATAAAGCAATTAATTAATTAATTATATATTCATATTATTGTTATTAAATAATATTGGTAAAGTACTTCATTGCTCTAAGTGGAGTACTGTTTAAAATAATATTTTAATATTCTTCTCCACAATTTTATGTATTATTTAATATTTTATTTTAAGTAATTAATTAAACATGTTTCGCTAATAAGAATTAGCATTATAAGTATTACTAAAAATTAAGATTAAATTATTGGAATATAAATAAAGAATACTAACTAAATAAAATTGATAACAAATTAGAAATTAGTATGTCAATTAAACGTGTTTGACAATTTTATACAGTCTACTATATTTAAAAAAATATTTTAAATAAAGAAAATTGAAAAATAAAGCATATCAAAAGAATAGAAAAATGAAAAGAATAAAACTATAATTTTGAACTGAGAATTGAGGGATTTAAATTTAGCATTTCATTTAGACAATTTGTAGAAACATTGTTAGAAATTCTGTTTATTTTAAGAGTTTCTAATGAGTTAAGAGATCTTTTATTGCAAACATGTAAAGGTTTGATATTCAAATCTGAAGAAAATGAATGTCCTGAACATAAAATATATGGTTGGCAAAAGCAGAGTTAGTGTTATAAATATTTCTATTTAAATATCTATTTATTAAATATAAATGTTGATTTAATCTCGTTTTGAATTTTCGACCTGTTTGACCAATGTATGAAGAATTGCAAAAAGAACAAGTAAGTTTATACACTCCAGATTTATGTAAAATTGGTATTTCATTATTAGTAGGAAAATTGATCAAATTTTTGAAAAAATGTTTTATACGAACTCTGTGAAAAATATTAATTAATTGAAAAAGATAACCATTATTTAAACCAATTTGATTGATAATTTTGTAGTTCTTAGCAAAATTAGAAGGAGACAAAGGTATAGAAAGAAGGTACGAACGAAAAGCAACAGTTTTATGAAAAAGGGATAGCACGAATTAAAAAGAATTACGCAATCTGCAAAAAATATTGAAATTAAATTTATTATTAAACCGTGAAATTTTTAAATCTAAATAAGATAAACAGTTATTTAATTCAATATCTGACAGAAAAATGAAGTGAAATCAAAGTTTATTATAATAAAAGAAATACAACTTAAAACAAATAAATGCGCGAGTACAACTGGCATGCGACTTATCCGCGCTTAACGCTCTTTATTACTACTCGCTGTATTCACGCATGTACATATTAACAACGTACATATATATATACATTTTTAACGGCGGGCACGTTTCGATTAACTTATTTCCAACACTCCTCCTATCGATATGTGCCCTACATATTAATTACATGATCCATTTAAGTTTAACATCTCTACACATTTATCGTGTTTACATTTAGTTAAAGATTTCGTTAAAATGTCAGCAAGCATATAATTCGTTTGTACATAGTTAATGATGATATATTTATTTTCTACTAATTCACGAGTAAAGTGAAAACGTATATCTATATGCTTACTTCGTTTGTGAAACACAGCATTTTTTGACAATTCAATTGCGCTTTGATTGTCGCAAAAGACGTTCACTGGTGGTTTTGCATATTTATAAAAACCCATATGAGTTAACAGTCTACTAACATAAACAACTTCACGAGAAATTTCTGAAAGCGCCGCGTATTCCGCTTCCATTGTTGATAATGCCACTGAAGATTGCTTTTTAGATTTCCAACTAATTGGACCTCCAGCCAGGATTAGGACATTACCCGTACATGATTTTCGATCATCGATGCCTCCAGCCCAATCCGAGTCTGAGTATGCCATGAGGTTTTCTTCATTTTTAACATACGTAATGCCATAATGAGATGTAGCTTTTAAATATCTCAATACACGTTTCGCAGTAACCCAATGACTTTTTCCTGGATCGGAACAAAAACGACTTAATGTACTGGCTGCAAATGCTATATCTGGACGAGTTGCATTAGCTAAATAAATCAGACCTCCAATTAATTCTCTGTACGGTCTGTTCTTCATCTCGTCCCTTTCTTCTTCTGTTCTTGAACATTCTTCTTTTGAAATTTTCTGCTAGGGTTCGATCGGAGTCGACACTGTCTTTGCAGTTTCCATATTGAACTTTTCAACTAATTCCTCAACATACCTTTTCTGTGAAAGATGAATACTTCCTGTAGCTCCTTCTCGTTGTACAGTGATTCCAAGGATGTTGCTAACTTGACCAAGGTCTACCATCTTGAATGATGACTCCAATTTCAATTTTATTGATTCGAGATTTTGTTTTTCGTAGCCAAAATTAAATCGTCAACGTAAACTAACACAATAACCAATTCATCTTCTTCGTCAAATACGTAAACACACGGATCTGCTGGGGTACGTTTACCTCCAATTTTGGTCAAATAACCATCCAGTTTATTGTACCATTCCCGACCTGATTGCTTCAGTCCATATAGTGGTTTCAATAACTTGCAGACTTTTTCTTCGTTGCCGTGTTCAACAAACATATCCGGTTGTTCCATATATACTTCGTCGTGTAACTCACTTTGCACATAAGCAGAAACTACATCCATTTGATGTACGTGCAATTCTTCATTTACACAAGCTGCCAATAACGTACGGATTGTTTCGTATCTTGTTACTGGTGCAAACACTTCTTCATAATCGACCCCATATTTTTGAGTGTTTCCGCGGGCTACTAGCCTTGCTTTGTGTCTTTTAATTTTTCCATCTTCGTCAAATTTCGTTTTGAACACCCATCTGTTTGTTAGAACTTTTTTATGTATTGGCCTTGGTACAAGAATCCATGTCTTGTTTTGTTGTAATGTGTCGTACTCGTTTTTCATGGCGGTTAGTCATGCTTCTTTTGTTTCATGTTCCAAAGCATCTGTTGCTGATTGGGGATCTACCCATTCTTTGATCTTGGTTTTGTAAATCTTTGACGGTCTACCTCGGCGACCATCTCTTAAGAGTTTTTGGACGACCTGGTCCTCTTCGAGTACTATGACTTGCTTCTTCTTCATCAGTTTGATAGCTCTCTTCCTGAACATCTGCTTCAACTTCTATTTTTAAGTTATGTTCTGTATTATCTTCGTAGGTTTCATCGTCCTCTTCATGCGTCATGTCGACTGTTTGATCTGGCAGCATAAAAATTTCTTTTGATGCTGTTTCATTAGGTTCAATGTTCTCGATAAATTTTACATCTCGAGCTTTGATGACTAGCTTTGTTCCTCGTTTCCACAAACGATAAGCTTTGGATTCATCTGAATAACCTACCAGCACATATTCATCACCTTTCGGTTGAAATTTTCCTCTTCTTTGATTTTTATTTAATGCAATAGCTTTACTGCCTATAATTCTCAGAAAACTAACGTGCGGTTTTCTTCCTGACCATGCCTCAAAGGGAGTGGTCCCATTTAAACACTTAGTAGCACACCTGTTTCTCAAAAAAGTTGCTGTATTCACTACTTCGGCCCATAAGGAATCTGGAAGCTTAGCTTGTAACATCATGCAACGTGCCATTTCGACCAACGTTCGATTAGCTCGCTCTGCAACGCCGTTTTGCTGAGGTGTATACTCAACACTTAGTTGATGTACTATTCCATCATCTTCAAGGAAACTTTTGAACTGACTTGATAAATATTCTCTTCAATAAGTTTAATTTTTAAATTTTCAAGCGTCGGTATTTCATCACGCGTTTCAATTGCAATGCTAAAACTATCATAATCTGTAGGTAACGAACTTAACAGCATAATTGATAATAATTCATTTTGAATTTGAATTCCTGCTTTGTCCAGGTATTCTGCATTGCGTGTGAAATCTGCTAAATATTGTGTCATGCTAACATTCGACTTCTTTTCCATACGTAACAATTGCTTATACAAAGCTGCTTTTCTTACCGGGCCGCGCGATTCAAATATCGCTTGAAGTGCATCCCATGCTTCCTTCGATGAACATGCCTTTTTTACATGATTTAACTGCCCATGCGAAATGGAAAGATTTATTAATGCCAACGCCTTCGAGTCTTTGTTTATCCAATTAATAAAATTTTCTGTTGGTTTCACTTCCATACCATTGACGTACTGCCACAAATCATTGAAAACTAGTACACTTTTCATTTGCATTTTCCACAATTCATAATTGCTTTCTGTTAATTTTTCAATGTTCGCGAAACCCGTTGCCGTAGCCATTTTTTAATGTAATTCTTCGCGCCACGCGTTTTCCTTATTATCGTTATGATTCACTTACACTTTACACACTATTATTTTTTTAAAATAGCACTTTGGGCGTTTCTGGGCCCATAACCTGACAGAAAAATGAAGTGAAATCAAAGTTTATTATAATAAAAGAAATACAACTTAAAACAAATAAATGCGCGAGTACAACTGGCATGCGACTTATCCGCGCTTAACGCTCTTTATTACTACTCGCTGTATTCACGCATGTACATATTAACAACGTACATATATATACATTTTTAACGGCGGGCACGTTTCGATTAACTTATTTCCAACAATATCTAAAGTAAATTTTATTTTTGGATGGATAGATTTAATAAAATTACTAAAATTATTTAATTTGTCAATGGTACCATTAAAAAGAACTAAACAATAATCAACGTATCTATACCAAAAAAAAATTTTGTTTATTATAGAGGAGTTTGAAAAAATTGCATTTTCTAAATTGTTTATAAAATTTTTAGCTGCTAAAGGTGTGATATTTGATCCCATCGCTAAGCCTGATACTTGTAAAAAATAATGATAAGGTTTGAATTAATAGTATGCTTAGTTTTAATACATAAAATAACTAAATAATTATAAAACTACATTACCTAAAATAAACTGATTTTTAGCTAATTCTTAGACTTATGGAACCAACAGTGAATACTAGAGGTTTACAATATTTCACAACAGCGAATACAGGAAGTTTACAATATGAAATCTGCTCTCTTTGAATCATTTTCTAAAACAAAATGCATATACAAAAGCAAATGGAAGAGAAAAAATAGATTAGTACCTACGACAGTAAAAAAATTTATATAATACATTAACATCTGATACTACTTCGCTAATACTAATTTTGCTTTGTGTACTATGTTTGCTAAAGGGTTTCTCTTATTTGTGTTTAAACGATTAAAGGTAAAATTTGCGCTATCCTTGTCCAATTTTTAACTTATTACCACTCTCCACAAATACTTCATCACCAGTATTTAAACCTTTGTCATTTTTATTTTGATCGAATCTCTGTTTGTTTTACTCCAAATACTGTACTATTCTTTTGTATTCCCTTTTTCTATCTTCATTAATGTCTGGTACCATCATATCAATTAAGCAAATAATAATATCTTGGCCAAACAAAAGATTCGCAGGTGCATATCTGGTGACTAAATGTATGGTATCATTGTAAGTTTTGATCGCTTCTGTGGCAAGAGTTTGCCATCTTCTATTTTCTCTTGGCGTATTTAGTAAACATCTGATCTTATTTTCAAATGTATCGTTGCGACGTCCTCCATACAATTTGATCATGCACAGTCAGTCTCAGTACACGTAAACTTTATATCTTTATCAGTTAAAAACTTTTGGATTCCGTGGAATCAACTGGGGTACCTATCAGCTATCCTATGATTGCGTGTGACTTTCCTTATTAATTCTTCGACTTCAAAATTCTGTGCCAGAAATATATAGAAAAGTGATCTATTTATAGGTTTAAATAAATTTGTCCAGATTTTGAAAAATCTCCTACTGTAACCAAAGTCGGTATCTCAAAAGATGCGTTTAGTAAGCCTAAATTAGATAAAAGTTCCTTTTTTTTTTGGTTTTAATCTTATTCTTTATACAAATAGTGCATGCTTTACAATATTCTGAGACTTCTACGTCCATATTTTTGAAATATTAAAATGAGCGAATTGTATCTATTAGCCTGTTAGCTAGCGTACCTGAAATAATTATTTTCTTTTTTCCATTAGTTAGTTTTCATATTATGTTATTTTTTATTTTAACTCAGTTATATTTAGCTGTTTGTTTTGTTTAATCTCATCTAAATCTAAAATATTTGTTACTCTTATTATATATTTTTTTACTTTTTGATATATCGTTAGAAATAAGATTAGGTTTCCTAGCGCTTCATCGGGACGAGATTTTGCTTTTAAATTTTTAAGTGGTTTATGATCTGAGACCAGCGTAAAATCATTAACAAATGCTGCTAAAACACAATTGTCCTTTTTATGACTAAGAATTCCAAATAATTTCAAACTTTCTTCCTTTGACTATCCGTTAGTATTTTTGAAAAATAAAATGCTCGATGTAACAGTCTCTTGCTTCAAAATTGCACCTAAACATTTTTCATTTGCATCTGTATAGATGTAAATTGGCTTATTTGGAATAAATATTGCTAGAATAGGTGGGGAACATATATATAAATTTATGCTATCAAAGCATTGTTGGCATTCACCCGTCCAGTTAAATTCATTGTATCTTTTTGCATACATCTAACAAAAATCTTAATTTTTGTTAACAATCTTCAATACATTAATAGTAAAAGTTAGTTTTTCCTAGAAATTGCCTTTTTTTTCTTAGTTGGAATTTTTTTATTGTTGTAAATTGTCTGTCTGTTAAAAGTGTAATTTTATTTTGTTCAACAATATGCCCCAGATATTTGACAGATTTTTTGACAAATTTACATTTAGTTAATTTCAATTTAAAATTATTTTTCTTTGCTGCTTTAAAAAGTCTTTTAAATAAAACAACAAACTGGCAATGTCCCGTTTCTGTACCAAAAGCCAATTTTTTTCTATCTTCACTTTCTACTGGTATTGGAGTTATCTTTTAATACACTGAAGTATGAGCAATTGTAATATTTAGCCTGCATATTCTTAATTTAAAAAAATTGTTGGGTTTTTGGAATAACTAATTTGCTTTATTGTTAAAATGTAGGTTTTTATGGGTTGCATTTGTAATACAATTTTTTATTGTGGATAATTCTTGTGACGAGCTCTTTAGTTAGAACAAACACTCTCATTTATAAGTATAAGTATAAATTCTCTAATTCTATTGCGTACTTTAGAATTCTTAATAAGGTATTAGTTGAAAAAATAAAAAAGATATGAAGAACAAATAAGAAAATTGTATAAACTAAAGAATAGCATTTTAGGCATCGTCTTAGTTCTTCCTTGTTAGCTAAAACAAAGAATTGAAGTTAGTTTTTGTGACGTTTTGCAAGACATTTCAGCTTGCATCTTTACAGAGCCAATTGTCGCTTTAACTACTTTTTAAAAATTTTATTCTTTGTTTTTTTTAATCTCATGTCTTTAATAATCCAATTTGATTCATTTAAACATAAAAAATATTTTCCATTTCACTTGTAATCTTTCAAAAATACAGACATTTTTTATTCTAATTCAACTTGTTTCATTTGGAAATTCGTCTGTCAATAATCTTGCTCAGTGGTTTAACAATATTTTAGAACATTTTGCAGTGAATATGCTATTAATATTTATTATTGTTTTTTTAAAATATTTTTCTTCCTATTTTTACAAAAAAAATTATTTGCAATTGATTTTTCTCTAATAGTTCTATAAATATTTACCAAATTTCAGATATTTGTTTTCTTTTTCAGCAAATTCAACAGAACGTTTCTTTTCTTAGAAATCTGTTTGGTTTATAAATTACATAAAATAACAAAATTCCGAAATTTGTTCGTAAAACTTGTTACTAGCAGCGTAATCAGTGTAGTTCAAAACAACAGTAACGTTGCCTTTGTCAGCCGGAAGAACAATGATATTGAGGTTACTACAAAGACTTTTCAAAACTGAATCTTTTGACTTAGAAACTGACTTAGATTCACAAATTTTGTTAGTGTGAATACGAATGGGATCTGAGATGTGGTGAGAAAATTTTTTATAGAAAACTCAACAACACATAAAATGTCTTCTTTAGGAATGCGTTTAAGAGCAACAGCAAATATCAAACTTTTGAATAGCACCGATTTTTGTTCTAAAGTGAGAGTTAAACCGTTTTCAAAAAACCAGATGTAGAAAAAACTATGTAATTCTTGAGTTCTAACAATGGAAACATTTTGAAGTGAGCTGCAGTACTAAACCGTAAAGTGGTTTCAGGTTACCGCTAAGTAATATTGTCGAAATGAATCCAATTTCAATTTATTAATCCAAAAATCTAGATTCAGAACTTCGTCGTCTTACTAAACTAAACTGTCAAACTATGCTTAGGTATATGAAACGGAATATTCAGGTTGTTATTAATTATCGTTTGCATTCAAAAATAACGGTTATCTTCTTTATATTTAAAAAAAAAATGTTTTTAGAGAAGTAGTTTTATTTTTTTTTAATTTACTACATAAAAAATCGATAATATTACTATTTTTGGATCTTATGTTATTCATGACTCCTTTTTCTTTAGATTTTGTTTAAAAATAATAACATTGGTTTCTGTTACTAATCATAATTGAAAATCTTTTATTGATAATAATGAAGACTTTATTTCTGTTTTATAATGATTTGATGCGAACAGTTTTTTTGTTCTTTTTCTAATTTTTCTAATCTTTATTCTATATTTTTAAATATTTTGCTTCAGTTTGTCAACTTCTTCCATATACTTGTTGTATTGAGTTGTAGCGTGTGGTGGAGAAATGGATACCTGTTTTCACTCAGTTCTTAACTACCTAGACACCCGTGACAAAGGCAATATATCCAAATAATTCGATGATAGTATGGCGGTCTTATTATCTTTCCAGACAAAACTAAATATTCCGTTTTCTTTATCGTATCTATAGTAAAATGCTCTACGATATTCCTTCTTCGTTTCTGCCTTTAAATCTCTTTGTCAGTTTAAAGGCATAAAAAAATATCAAAATTAAAACAGTGCTCTTCTGAATGATCTGGTTTCAATTTTATTTAGTATTTTTTCCTTATAAACTTCGGTATTGTAACAAAATCTAGTTTCACAACACATCGTCCATTCCTTAAAACTAAAATGAATAAACTTACCCTTAATGAACTGCTTTAAGAAATCATGTCCATAATACAAATCATGTGCTCGTAGATACTAATATTTTTTGAAAATACACCAAATTGCACGAAACTTTCATTCAGTTTAACTATTACTGGTCTAGTTTTATATAATTTAGCACTTGATCCATTTTTGGTAGTGTTGTCGCTAAAATGCAATTTCTTTTTATTTTAATATATCGATTTTTTGGCATGCATTTTTGTACATTTTAGACATTTTTATGCTCTGGCTAGTACGTCTGTTCCTAGGGCAGCGAAATGTATCTTGTCAAAAGTAAAATTCTTAAGGCATTCATTAGAAAAGGTATATGGGTGTCGACTATATTGTGCAGGATAAATTCTGCTGTCTTACAATATATTCTATTATATCATCGGTAAATAACCTTTCAAAAATTTCAACTTCCGTTTTACCTGAAAATTGATTTTTTTTGTTGCATGCATTCGTTGATGCCATTGTTAGGGATATATCTTAATCAATGTCTTCCAAATCCGACAAACAGAAGTTCAACTATATCGATAGGATTATCTGGAAACTCTTTATCTATAAAATGAGCTTCATCGTCCCAAATTTACTCGAAATCCTACAATGTTAAAAAAGTTCTACTAGCGATAATAGAACTGCAAGTAGTAAAGGTGACAACTACGAACCGTATTACATTCCATCTGCTGTGATCCCCAATTGGGGACAACAATTTTTTCTTACATGGCTGCAAAGAAGCCGATAAATTGAATCTAATACTGCAGTAGAATCATCATTAAATAACCACGCATAACCTCAATATAAGTAGATTTATTTAGTTAACCATACAGTATTAAAGAAGATATTAAATTTACTATGAGTAAGTTTCCTGTACTTACTAATGTTACTGTTACTGTTACTTTAAACCCTAAATATCATACTTAAATATTTATTTGAAAGAAAACTTTTTGTAAACATGCATAAGACAACACTGACTATCGTAAGCCAACCTAACCTTAAAAATAATGACTAAAGTTAAATCCAGTGTTGTCAAATCTAAAAAACAAGGAAAACCCCAAATGGGAATCATGGCAGGTAATTGGTTAAGACTCACTAAAGCCGATTTCCTAAGTTTAGTGTTTATACTTTTGTTTTACCTTTAAGTAAAATATTATGTTTATCTCTTAAACTAAAAGTCAAGAATGTTTTAATATTTATTCGTTTCTAAGTCTTTCTATTGTCTTGAATGCGTCTTCTATTACTGTTGTGAAAAGTTTCGACGAAAGTTGATCTTATTGCTTCAGTCCTCTTTTGAGTGAGATAGGTTTTGTGTGAGTGTGTAAGTTTTCTATAAATCGACAAAGAAGTCTATTTAAAACTGTCTAAAAGAAATTTTTTGTTTTGTTTAATTTGAATAACCAAGTAATGAATGTTTTACTAATAAACACTGTGAAATTGTTCTTTTACCCATTTAAACACAGAACAAGTACGTTGTAGTCTGTGATAGACACACAACAAGCACCTACATACAATTTTAATTAATTTGTAAATATTAGAAAATAAAGTTTAATTTCAATATTCTAGATCTGTCAGTGTTCCTAACCTTGTTTTCATATAAAGTTCAGTAATTGCTTTGGTACTTGTGACAAGAAAAAGTTTTAATATTTTTTTTAACTTTTCAATGTTTTTGTGTCTATGTTTTTTATTTCCTCCTCTCGTGAATACACCACTGTTACAAAAGCAAAATAAAGTTTAATTTCTTGAATTGGCATTTTTTGAAATAATTTAAATAAATTGCAAACTGGTATTAAATTGACACAAAATTCGAAACTAAAATTTAGCAAAAAATTTTTTTTTTCACACATTTGATAAAATCAGAACAAAAACAAAAAGTTTTGCGATTTTTTTAACATTCCAGTTGAAGCTTTACTCAAAAATTTGAGTCAGCTCAAATTAGTTGATTTTTACTTCACTTCTTCTTTATTGTCTAGTGTGTGACTTAGATTAATGTATTTTTACATTTCCTTTGGCATTTCGTTTAAAAAACAAAATCCAAACTGATAAAAAAATGTGTTTTATAATTTTTGTATTATAAGCACTGAATTAGTATTAAAAATGTATATTTGCAGTATTCCTTTTTTAATTTTTGTGTGTGAAATTGAAGCGATTGAGTGCTTGCTATAGCAATGTTTCTGCTGATTTTAAAACTGTTTACAAAATTAATGTAGGAAGCAGGGTTAGTGACTACTATGTATTTCAAGTTTTGCAAACTTTACATTCTTCTACAATGCATATAATAAAATTTATATACAATTAATTTATAAAAATGCATTTTTATATGAATTTCTCGAATACTGAGCTTGAGAAACATTTCTTTTCAGTGTCCAACAATAATTTGTAAGCATTTTTGAATTTCATTTTCCTTGATGGCGATTTACCATTGCGGTTATATCTTAATAAAAGCGTTCACCATGTTCATCACTCATATCTCCAAAGTTTCGTGGAAAAAAAGTGTGGATCCAAAAAATGAATTTCAAGTGATTTGTAGTTCACTAACCAATTTGTAACAGTTTTTGATTTGGTTTTATCCTAGAAAATTTTTTGCAATTTTTGTAACTGATTGCAACTGCCTTACGCTCATTTAATAGTTGTTTAAACTGGGAATCCTTCATTAATTCTTTTATTTTGGTCCAACAAACATTCCTTTTCTCGGTATTCACAAGCGGTTTTTACAAGACGTTTTTTTCCTATAGGTTTTAGATTTTGTTTTTTTGACCGCTGAGTAACAGAACTTAGTTTAACCAAACTAAAAACCTAACACAAGCACAAGAATACTGTTCATTGTGTGGCATTTTGAGTAAAAGTTTTATATTTGCTTAGGTCTCGTTTATGTATGCAGCATAAGTAAGAAGGATTGAAGGATGTTGATTTTCTTTATAAAGCATGATAACTTTCAAATTTGTTTTAGAGGAATCTATAAAAAGTCTCCATTCTTCAGATTTGTGTGCATGTCTTAGTTTATGTAAGGAAGAGTTCACATCAATGCACTATACAGAGTCATCTTGTATGGAAAAGCATACTGTATTTTCTTTGTCAAACAAGTTCCAGCCTTTTATTCTTCTAGCTAATAGTTGAGCCTGCATTTTCGATAAATTCAGATCACGAACAAAAGCACAGAATTAGGATTGGTTACTCTTGTGAGTTCCTGTTATTTTTTTAAGAAAATCTAGATTTTATTGTTGACACTACATACTAAATCAGCTTAGAGCTCTTCACCACAAACGTGTTCTTCTAAAGCAACAAAGAAAAACAAAATAACAGTCTGTGGAGTGATCATTAAGCTCTCTCCATACAATGGGAACTGCAAACAACATGTGACACAATTTTCCACTCAACCAGCTAGTAAGCAAAGTTGCATAAGAAGCACAACAGATGTGAGATGCTCAAGATTGATCCTGATCACCAGTTTTACACTCGAAATACAACTCATACGATTTTTGCATTAATTACGATTGTCGGAAAGATAACACTATCTTTTTATACACCAAACAATAGAATTAAAGCACATTACACACAAACTATAGATACTGTTTACACGGTGCACAATTAAAGATTTTTTTATTTTTTGGGGTGCGTGCTATGTACTTTATTAATAAGTGTTATGGCTAACTATACTTAGATAAATAAATGAGTTATTAGGATGCATTACTGTATACATTTTGATCTCATTTTCTAAATCAGCACACAAAAATGTACAAGAATCAGTCATAATTATTCATTTAACAAAATCATTGTAGACCAGTGTAATTGGTAACAGACTACATGATATACATAATGTTCTAAAAATTGGTTAGCATAAGCAATAATGTTTCTTTAAAATTTTAGTGTTGAAAACACTTATAGGATGCTTGATTTGAAGGTTCGTGTAACGAAACGATGAAACGCTTAGATGAAACAAATCTGGAAGAGGCGTGGTGCTCAATTTCACTTCATTTTTGTATTTTTCGGATGCAGTGTTAATTATTATTAAACAAGATATTCCTTATGATTCGTTTTATGTTTTAAAAACATAATAATTTCACTCAGCAGTGATGAAAAATAATTATAGTAATTACAGAATTAGATATGCGCGCGCTTCCGCCTTGTGCGCTGCAAAAACGGTACAATATAGATGAAAACTGCACATAAACAATTTATTGAGCACAAAATTTACTACAAGAAAGTTTACGGTGTAATTATATCTAATAGTTTAAGAATTACAGAATTTTAATGTAATGCAAGACATTTTTGTGCAACTTTGCACACTTGTATCTTCTAAACGATTGAAGGTAATTGTACCGTTTCGCCGACTTTTTTATTGCAAATTTTGTTTTCTATAAAAATGTTTATGTGCAACTTTCTTCTATCTTGCACCGTTTTAGGGTAATAGTATATTAGTTGTTTATATTATTAGGCAAATCATTTCAATACAAAAATTGTGGCGGTTTCGATGCTGGTGTAATATTACGACACCGACAAAGCTACCGTTAGTCGCAAAAAAGCGGCAATGGTCACCTAAAGCAACTCGCCCGAAACACACAGTTTCTACTAAACCGATAATTTACGTTTAAATTTTAAAATGCGTAAACGATATAATTTAATAAACTTGATTTATAAAATTTTATAATAAAAGCCATCAGTAATTACTAGTCGAAATCATAAACGATTTCTCTGTAAAGCTATCAACATAGGACGAAAGTATGTAAAATAAAATTTGAGTAAATTTTGAATATTGAAATTGAATCAACAGTCAAGCAATTGTAAAGATTATTAGGGTCATAAATCTGTTAAGACTAGAGAAAGGATTTATGTTAAAGTAAAGTTCATCTCATTAATGCTTTTTTATAGTCAGTAGCGCATTTATTTAATATTAATAGGAGAAAAAATTGTAGAATCGGTAAAAAAAAAGAAAATTTAATAAAGATGCATGTCGATTATTTCGCGTCGCAAAATGTTTTTATTGCAAGTCCAATCTGCTGTAAGTCTTCTTTAGATATCGCGAACGCGATAAACTGTACGACAATATTTCAATTTTTAAATCGTGGATACACATTTCCGAAGATAAAATCTTTACTTTGCAACTTTTACATCTGAAACGATGTGGCAACGTAGCTAGAATCGTGATATAATCTTAGAAGCTGTAGAACTGTGAACCGCCATAAAACTCGGGTGAAATCCAGTATTCATTTAGTTTTGTTGTTTTTTTATAAATGCGCATCAACTAGTTAGTGTGGTAAAGCAATTGTCAGGAATCACACGATATAAATTCTTTATGAAATCATTGAATGATTTATTTAATCCAAGCGTATTCATTCAAAGTCCGGCGAAATTTCGGAAAGTTCCACTTTGGCTCTAAAATTAATAGTGTCTACAGAAAATTTTACATTTATCCGAATGCTCTCAATCGTATCTAAGCCAGCAGAAAATGAGTCAGTAGACTGAATCACAATTTTTCGACCTTTCGTGGGAATACTATTATTTGAGCTTTGCAAAGGTGACTTTTTCCCTTGAAAATATTTAGTGTCAAATAAAGTTTGATGTTGTGAGATTTTTTTGCTTGCTTTGTGTTTCTTACCGTACATCACTTGGAAAAGAAAATTTAAGCGTTACCCACACAGCCCAAATACCCAGTTTTGCGCTTCTCTAGAAAAATTTTCTATAAAAGATGTACCCTTTAGTTTGCAATCATTTCGCACTAAACTATTACATACTACTAAAGCTATAAATGGGAAGCGACAGCCGGGAGTGTTTGGATTTAAAGTTTTTAATACCAATTCAATGCCCAGCACAATTTCCGTTCCTCTTGGAGCGATAAAAGGCAAACAAATTGAACTACAAAAATGGAAAAAATTAGCGACGTCGGCCTATTTACATGCCATGATGTTTGTTCGAGTGCATGGATTTAAGATAACGCGATCGGGTTTCTCTTTAGATATGTCACTGGAAGCTATGTTTTATCAGCGCGCAGCAATTATTGATAATGAACGGTCTTGCTCATAATTTGTTATGACAAAAAATCTCTATAAGTCATTGGTGTTGCTGAATCTACATCTTCCAGCGATGAAGAGGTTATGGGAAACAATTCACAAGCATTTCATGAACAAATGTTAAATACAAACAATTAGTGATTTATCATACGAACATATTCTCGTTTAATATGTACCTAGAATACTAGTTATTTATGTTTTTTTATATTTTTATTATTTATGTATTCATTCTAATTTTGAAAATTGTAATAAACCTTGTTCATTATATTACGTAGGTAATATTGTGTTTGTTTTCAAAACCTTCCGATAATTGCAAGATTGCGATATCTGTGAATTTTTTCTTAAAAAATTTACAAAATTATAAAATTTGTTAGAAAAAATTGATTAAATTTTTTAAAAAAAATTTAAAACATCGCAACTGACATTTAAAACTTATTATTTGTCTACTTTTGAATATAACAATATTAATAAATTAAAATTTATAAAAATACTAGCGCATTTATTAAAAACAAAAAATGTATGAAATTACACACACAAAACATTGTAAAATTCCCTATATACATTTTTTTTAATATACCAGAGACTTAAGCTTTGTTTACAAAATTAGTATTTATGTTGTAGCAAGTTTTACAATAATAACAATAACAAATCGACAATTTGGACAAAAATCAACTTTTTTTTATTACCTTATTGATTATCGTTTATATTAATGTTGCCTATGTAAAATGATAACTGTTTAAAATTCATGTCATAACATAACATACAAATTATTAAAATAAATATGAGTTATTTTAAACACGATTGAAAATTATTTATATGACATGCTATAGATTATTATAATTACCTTGTTTATTGATATCTTTTACATAAGACATTTGATAAGATTTTGTAACTTTGTTTATGTAACTAAGAAAAATGTTATCACGTAAGCTACTAATTATGTTGGTTTCAGGAAAATGGCGAAAGTCAAAAGCGACCACGTCAGGTTCGCAATTTTCATCATGCTGTCGGTATCGATAGGTAAAAGCTTTGGAATTACCAACATTATAAGTAAGTACAATCACTATTTTAATATCAACAAATGTGGCAACGTTATTGTTATTAGATCTGGTACATTTTTAAGTATTATTGAAAGTATTGAATAATGCAACGTAAAAGAGGCAAAATGAAAAACAATAAAAGACGTTGTTATTATTATTTGAATTTACTATGTACATTACATAGTAATTTAATTTAATAAATGCAAAGTCATAAATGGTTTTTGAATTCATTATAAACAAACGCATTGAAGAAATTTTATTTTCCTTTTAGAAACATTTAATGAAGCTTCAAATCAGCATTTCAAATTCAAGGTGCATTAATTTTTTTTAATATATTCTCAAAACTATAAAATTTTCTATTAGTTAATTAAAAAACATTAATCGTGTATTACCAATACTTGTTTAGTTATTTGAAATGACATTAACATATTTTGTCTATTATTATGAGCGAAGAATTTCTTTCAGATTGTCAAAAATAATCTACTAAAAACTTTTGCACTTATATTTTTATTCTTAACGTTAACGGAAAAATCCGAACTAGAAATCAATGTTTTGTTATCACACGTTATTTTATTATTGACATATCGTAAAAGCTACTATATAATTCTAGGTTTAATGACATTAACAATGTAATAAAAATTTGATTGTGTAACTCCAACGAAAGAAGTTTTTTTTCATAACGCTTAATGTTATTTTTTTTTATCTAATCAATGTATTTTATTCAACTCATGCAGCTAAAACCACAAAATTATTAGCATTAAGTACTATTATTACAAGATGTTACATAAGCTTCGTGTAAATGCATAAGAAATTATAATTAATCGTTTAACATCACTCAATGTTATTACTTTAATATTGCAATATAAATTGTTAATTACAAAGTGCATTATCAAATTGACTTCCTATGTAAATAATTTATAACCGTATCCCATTGAAATACAATACGCATTGGTAAGAAGCATTCTAGCGCGTTGTTCACGGAATACTGATTTGTTATTAATTAGAGTATTTAGCATTTGAAATTAGATACAATAGATTAAATAACATTATTTTTAATTTATAGCCAGAGAAGTTCCTCAAGGTTCTATTCTTGGCCCACTTTACTTTGGTACTACAATATTTTTCTCCTATTAGTAAAAGTTTTACCTTTACATAACAAACACTTAAGAATTGCCATTTGAATAAATAATACTGCAGCGGTTAAAAAAAATGCATCTAAATAAATAAAAAAAATTCTTAGTCACTATGTTTAAATGCCATTTTAGTCTTAGACGATGACTATTAAAATTCCTCGCATTCTTTGAATCGTTAACGCGCAAAAACTTATTTTAGTTGTATTTAAGTGTGGTATAATCTAAAACTTTATTTTTATTTTGAAAAACCAATTCGTTGTTATTGATGCAAAATAATTTGCGAAATTTGAATAAATAAGAAATTTTGTATCGCATTGGTTAACCTCATCCGATACGGTTAAATTTGACGAAATTCTTATCTGCGCCCGTGTAATACACTGTAATAAAAAATCGAACGTTTTTGGATATCTAATACTTGAAATTGAAAAATGTTTGTGTTATTGATGCTGCTTTCATTTGAAAAACGTTGGATATGTGATACATCGGTGTTACATCTATATTTTACCATCTACTAAATGGATCAATGAAAACAATATACGTTGCTAGAAAGTTTGAGGTAATTGAAACTTTTGTTTGAAATTTGAGCACAAATGATAGGGAAAATTTTTTTATTAAACTTCATTGTGCAAAAATAATAAATTACCTTGTTCTACATTGCGTTCAATAAATTTATGGTTTTATTCATTTTTGCTAGCGTTCGACTAAATTCGGCAGAATAAAATATTTTTTGTTTATAATAATTCTTTTATTGTTTCAACATATAAAATTTATTTTTGATACTAAATAGTACCGATAAGTTGAATTAAAGTTTAACGATCTAAAAATAACAATTTTTTGTTGACGTTTACCAAATGCTTTTCTAATAATTTTTTCTATATTAAAAACATAGATCATACTATACTTTTATGTTTTCATTGTTTGTTATTGTATTAGTGAAGAACTTAATTATTGCATTTTATTACTTTTATGCGTTGAAAAATAATACATTTTTTATTATTAGTGTAAATAACTGCTTTAATAACTTTCATAGAAACATGTTTAAGAGTTTTTATTCGAATAATGCACCAAATTTCAACTTGAGATATGAATTTATTATAACTTCTTTAAATTTCCTCTATCTATAAAGATTTTATTGCATTTGTTATTTTTAGTTTTAACTGTTTCTCGTCGTGTTCTAATAGTAAACAATTTGCTTTAATCGGTTTTAAAATCAAAAATTAACAAATTTGGGTTCTATGGTGACCATAAAATTGAACTGTCTCAACTTATTCATTTTTTACCAAAGTCAGACATTCGTTACTAACCATTTGCTCTAGTGGGTCCGGTTGGTAACAACCACGCCACCACGACTACCGGAGATATCGGCGAATGACCGTGGTTAAGCATGCTATCATAGAAAAAAGAAAAAATTGGTGCCACTCCATTTTATTGGTAAAAATTTTGGTTCAAAGACACCACTATCAAAGAGATTAGGAGAAAAGCAGTCAACGAGCAAAACTAACATAGTGTATATATATTTTCTTCAATCAATAACGATGTGTTTTATTAAAAAGCAAACAACAAAAAAAAAGTATCGGTTACGTAAGCTAACTTAGTCAATAATTTCAAAGCAATTAGACAATTCTTGAATCACGAGTAATTACTAATCACACCGTAAAATTACAACGCGAATCGATCAAGTAATGTGATAATGTTATTACAACATTAGCAGTGTACGTTTAATTGGGTACACAATATAAGACTTACCCCAGACTGAACGTTTCTTATTGCAAGTAGCTGGATAGCAGTTACCTCAATAATGTTACTCTCAAAACTTGCCAAGATTGTAAACTTACATTCATCGACGTGTGTTTGCTAAACTCTGGCCTTGTCTACGTTTAAAATTTAAGAATACTCAATTGGAATACAGTCAATGTTCACAACAATTAAATTACAAATAAAGTGAAGGTGGTACAATGTACTTGGCTGGTAGTAAAGATTAATTAATGATCTTAGTTATACAAAAAAAAACAGCTGTGAGCTGAACATAATTAAGTCACTGTAGGCTGAACAGAAAACAAAAATATAGTTTATGGCTTAATTTAAATAATGCAAATGCATACGTAATGCAACAGCAAATTTAATACGCATAAATTACACTTCAATTATAGAAACAACGCAGTTATGTTGAAAAATTCGCAGTTATGTTACAAGAAAATATTTTTAAATTAGCGATGTTTGATCACGGCTAAGGTCTTCTGTTTCCTTTTTGTATCATTTGCTTTAATTACTTTTTACGAGATATGAATGAATGTAGATAGTGACTCCGACCTATTTTACTGTACACAATTTTTAATTTTTGCAGAAAATTCGCTTTAAAGACTGTTATTTAACAGAATTTCTAGTTTGTAATTCACTTTGATTTGAAAGAATTTAAACAATTATAGATTTCGTCAGCGAGTACTGAAATGAAAAGTCAAATATGATCGATCAAGATATTTAATAAACCACCCCTTAACCGGAATATCGATATACGTCGAAGTAATAAACCAGTGGTGTCGGCGTACCAGTGGCGTGGAAAAAATTTAATTAACATACGAATTTTTGGAGAACTAATAATAATACACATCTAACATGTTAGCACATTGCAATTGAAAATACTTTGATAGGCATTTATTGTCTTAGAAATGCTTTATATTTTCGTTTACTTTTTGAAAATGTTGACACCAGACGAGATTTATAAAGAGTGAATTCATCCCACTGCAATAGCGACAATCTTGTGATGCGACAACTTTATTGGTGCAAAACGTCGATTTTTTAGAAAACACTAAGCATTAGTAAACATGACTTCTATTAAAAATCTGATTTCCTATTTACAAACAAAAATTTAAGCGTTTAGTTTTGTTTTTTGCTTTTAAGTTCTTGAGGTTTATACGGTATAATTTTAATTTTTATATATATTTGAATATGTGTGTTACTTATACCAATTTTTTATGCTGTACTTCTAAGTGATAATTAGACAGTTTTTTTAACAAACCTTTACGTTAAAATAGAAGCAGCATCGTTTTGAATAGAACTAGTTTTGACATATTTTTTGACGAATTTCCGTGCCGCAGCATGAAAAACACTGATCTCCAAAAAAAATTCTTAAAATTTTGTAGGATAAATCGAGAAGAATGGACCACTTGTCATGTAGTTTTTATTTAAATGAATTTTGCGCATTTTAAAGATAGGCGATAGTCTTTAAGACACCCGACACGCTGACTTTTGAGATCATCAAACGTTTTTTCTCTACTAGACAATTTATCTGGTTTATTAGGTTCTTTGGAAACTATATTTTCAAGCTGCATTTTAGAAAGCTAGGGTTCAGATGAAATTCGATCTAAAAGAGGTGTTTGGGAACAAACTGTTTGCAAAGTAGTTTCTGTTGATATTTTTGTGGGGCCATCTACTACATCCTCATTTAGTGACTGCGTTACAAATGCGTAATCGGGTATTGTAACCGGGTTGTAAGACCAACTTCAACGGTAGTCGATTTGCCCCAAGCTTCTCCTAAAAGTTTGAAAAATTGCAACCGATTTAACTTTCTATTAGAATTGCATTCAATAATTTGCACGTGTCGTAATAATGCCTCTTAAGGATCTTGAAGAAGGCTCTATCAAGCAGTTGCAAATAGTGTGTAGTGTCCTCGGCGAATTGTAATGTGTCAAGATTAGCCGTGTACGGCGTGTGTTCTTTTATTATTAGTAAAACCTTTCCGGATGCTTTTCTAAGGTAGAAATGATTTTGTAGCCAGTCTAGGAAGATTTGTGACGTCACGGACGCCGACTTTTCTGACAAGCAAATGCGTGAGCCGGGTGGAATTCCATCAGACCTTTCCTTAAACACGCAGTAAGGAAGCAAAACAAGCTCTGTCTGTGCTACCGCAGGCAAGTAAATGCAAAATGCAGTTATGGATCCTTTCTCAGCGAGCACCTGCCCAGCTCGTCTGTTCAACTGTAAACTTGTCTGGTCTGTATTATAAATGTTGCTCGGTTTGTCAGACTAGCGATCCTCAGAAAGAATATTTTCAAGTTCCTTAAAATATTTATCCACTACATCTTTAGACATTTCCAACGTCTAACTTATTGAGGCATTTTCAGTTTTGCGAACTATAATGTCATATCATAGGTTACCAGCTATACCTAAAGACAATAATTTGCTACAAAGTGTTTAAATACCAAGTTGAAGTCACTATCTTACCGAATAAAATTATATTGTATTTCAAGACGTTCGGCTAAATTGTAGGCCATTATGCGTAATTCTCGCGTAGTGGGTGCAAAGTCTCTTTTCTGTATTTTTTTATGTGGGTATCAAACTTCGGTTCTACTTCTCTATCTAGTACGATGCCAGGGCCCAAACAATTGGTTTTATCTAGATTGCTAGCTGCAAATCTGTGTTTAAAAAGTGGTTTTGGAATGTCAAATGATCTTGCTGCTTTGTTTACATTTACTTCTCCGAATACTACTGCGTTTACGGCAGAAGATAACTTGTTTTATATCTACATTCCGCTTGTGGGTGTACTAATTAAGCATTATTCTATAACATGACATAGGTCTATCTCTCCTATATCTTGCTGGTTCATCTCTCTTAAAAGTGGAGGATAGATAGACCAGTAATCTTCAAGCAGTTAAGCACGTAGACGCTATGTTTTTATGATTACATTCACGCCGAAACACGTATTTGCTTGTAGCATGCTTACACTTTTTCTTAAAATTTACCTCAAGTAAATATTTTTTTTAAGGAAAACGGCGACAATTTAAAACGAAATTTTACAATAACTAAGCACCTTTATTACTGGTCAATAACTAACGTTATTCCATTATTCCACGGCAGCGTGGTAAGCATTGTTGCCATGGTATTCAAAAAATATCAAGTGGTTCGTCTCTTCTACTAATACCATAGCACCAAATTAATAATTTATCCGACTATGATTAATATACGGGACACTGTTGTAAACGATCGTCGGTTAATTTGTTAGTTAACGGAGAAGGCGATATCACACAGCTACAGCGCTATGTAGATTAAGAATTAAATGTAGAGTATTTTGTTTAATCGTTTTTAAAAATTTTTATAATAAAATAGATAAAATCAATCACACTTGTTACAGTAAAACGTAACCCTACACTAGGTTGAAATAAGATTACATAATAACTTAATCACACCAAAGAAAGTAGCGGCCCGGCAGCTCAAAACCTTTCAGAGTGGGCAGCGGGTAGGGATCTAATAAGATTAAGCCTGATCTTCAATGTGTCAAATAAAATTTAATTAAAAAAATTGCCAAAACGGAGAAAAACAAAAACTGCAAATGCCCGTTTTTACCTGACAACGCTTAAGGTAAATAAACCCACTAACACTAGTTTAACAACAAGTATATTTATTTCAACAACACGAAAAAGACTAGAAAAGCAAGTAAAATAAGAAATATATAATAACTAATATTAACGGATCCTTAAAATAAGCAACATCTTGCACATGTAATCAATTGAATGCTTTAATGTTGCATTTAGTAAATTAAAATTGGTCAATACAAAAGACATTAAACTGCTACGAAATTATAGTGATGACACAGTAATGAAACAAAGCGCACCGTTTCAAACTTATTAGACAAATACAAAAAAGTTGCTTACGTTAATCGTGATAACAAGCGTATATGTAGAGCCATTTGTGCTTACGACCAACACCAAAACACATAAATAAATATAAGAAACAAGGTTCGTTCGTAATATGCGATTATTTAATGGCATATGCAGAACATTTTTTAGAATTTCTGAAAATTTAGCTAATACATATATAATCATGGTATCACAAATAAGATAATAATTTTCATACAATGATTAAAACCAAAGTGCGCTAAGTTTCTCGAAGTCGTTTAAATTATATTAACAGGTGTGCCACCAATTCTTCGTAATTATTTGCAGAAGATATACAAGCGTTGGTTTCAGCTGTCCATATAACGTAGGTTAGTGACTGACAAGTTTTAAATCTAACTTATACGGTTTAGTTCTTTCATTCCATATATGCCTTATTTATTCTGGAGTTAAAAACACGTGCGGGTGACCAAACTTGCTATAATAATAAAAAGTAAATTAAATCGCCGTAAAATGGAAATGCGTTTTTACCCCACCGAATCTGTCACAAACAACAGATCAAAATCGCAATTGATTTACCCACTAATATAGAGGATGCTCCACGATACTTTAAATGTAGAAATTAACGGGCATGGCGGTAGCACACGTGCTGTTTCCTTCGTCCGTTAGAAACGGAAATATGATAATCAGTAACGTTCAACTTGTAGGTGATATTTATGACGGGGCAAAATCACACAGTACAAGAAAACGTACCAAGGTTTTTTTAACGTAACGCACTGTATAAATACAGTTTTTGTATTAAAATAAAATCAATTTCTGGTAGAAATATAGAGTAGCTAGAAACTTTGAACAACTAAGAAAATGTTATAATGTTACCAAAAGTTAAAGAATAGTAATTAATTTAAAATTTAAATTCTTAGTTGTTTATTTTCCTACAATTTCTTCGAAAGATAAAATGTTTATTATACCGACCAAGTTGAAATCTGTTTTCTCTTCCATTAGATTATTGCAGGTGTGAAAAATTTATCAAAACAAAAATTAATTTTAAATAAATTAGTTATTTTAATAAGTTCTAAAGCGATACTTTCTGTTAATACACAAAATGGTTGCAATTCTTAACCTTTGCAATGCGAATTTCATTTTTAGTTATGCATATTCCAGTAGCACTGTTGAAATACCTTTGCTAATTTCGCCAGAAACCTGATTGTCAACTTATTACTTATCCAAATTAATTAGCGAGTAAAGAGCAGATAATAAGATATTTTCGTTTTCGTTTCGCTATTTACTAAAAAATGTGTACATACATAACATTGATTACACAAAAAGATGTTGACCTTCTTTATTCGCAAGACAAATTCAAGTTATTTGAGTTGAAGGTGTTTTGTAATACCAGAAACTGGCTTAATTATAGATACCGTTTACTTATTGAGTTAAAACTATCTTCAGGTAAGTGTTTTAAAGTGTTTTTAAGACTTCGGTTAATTAAATACGTATTGTAAACGTTACAGTTAAGTACGATACAAGATTAAATAGAAAGTAGTAGTTTTTGCTTTACTTACTTAATTTCTACTTTTTCTAATTTTTTTATTGACGAATACCACAAATTCTAATTTTTATTTAATTTATTTTTGAAAATGTTTGACAAATGTTATTATCACTTTAAACTCTAAGTGTCATATATAAATTTAAGCGTTTATTTGTAGTAATTATTTTTAAATGTTTGTTTTCTATTTTCTACGTTATTGTTTATTTTCTACTATTAATAGCAACTGGTTGAGTAATTACAAATTTGGTAAATCTACTAGTTGTCAAAACTACATTTATTTTTCGCTTTTTCAATTATGTCGGATATTTAAGAAACAAAGAAATAACTAGTAAAAGGCTTTAAAAGTCTTTTAAAGTCCAAGGTCAAAACTTTTAATTTACAATACATGAAAAAATGTTTTATAACAGCAAACAAAATTTTTTCTGCACCGAATTAATTTTTGAATTGACAAACTTTTCATTAATTTAATTTTTTGTTATCAAAAATTTTTTATTTTTAAAATTATATATGTATTATTAAATGCATATTAGCTAAGTGCGGTTTTTCAGTTTCTAAACGCCACTTTTATGGCTTTTGCAAACCTTACGCTTAGTATGGTATGAGATAAAATGGTTTTTTGTTTACATGGAAAATCCTTTTGTACCATTCTGTTTATTGCAAACCCACTGTGCAAAAACGTTTTTTTGTGAAATCTTTAGTTCATTATTCTTTTTCATTTTGCTAAGCTGATAATCTGGACTTGGAACTCCGTCTTACTAAAACTTAATTGTTGTCTACATCCACGCCTTCATATACCTAAATACATTTCTACTTCTAAATCTAATCCGAAATTGCCGTTTTTTTGTTACATTTACAAAATCACAGAACAAATAAGAGAACTGTTTCGTAAAAATTGTATCAAACACATATTCAACTCGACATGCAAAATCTCTCAGAATCTTTTTAGATTTTCACCTCAAGGTGTATATCAAATTCCTTGTTCATGTGGTTTAATCTACTTCGGTGAAACTGGTCGTTCCGCCATCACACGTTTTTCAGAACATATACATTATTTCACTTTATTTTTTAAGTGCAATAGTTAAAGAATCCTTAACTATAACTTTCTTTTGTATATATTTTAGTACAAAAGTATCTTTATTGCCAAGATTATTTTTTTCAGCTTATTCCCAATGTAAAATATTTTATTACGTTCACGTGCTTGATTTTTTGGCTGGATATCGGTTTCTTCATAGCTGGTCCCATCGTCCATTACCTTTTTGTCATAAATTATGAAAAAAACAAACTGCATTCATAAGATTAACACTCTTAACGCATTTACCGACATCATCCCCTTCTGTCATTAGTGAAAGAATATATGCTAAAAAGCCTTTTCGGTAATTTAGTTTTGTTAATCTAATAGCAGTTTAGTTTGTAGGCTGTATTAGAGCCGTGAAATTTGGTGGTGTAGAAACAAAGTGTAAATTTTTCCATCTTCACTAATTAATTCCTCCTTAGAACAGTGACCAATCCTTAAAAATTGTTGAAGCAATAACTTTCAAAAGAGGCCCGACACGTCAACATTATAGATTTGCCCGGGAAGGAGATCGTGAGCTTTTATTACTTGCTTTAGTTTTTCAATAAATGGAGCTACATTAGATTTATCATTTGATCATTTCTCTCCGCGGATTTTAAGATGTCTCCCATGTCTTTTTATTAAATTAATAAATTAAAAAAAAGTTAGCTTCTGCTGCAACAATTGTATCTTTTCCATAAATGTTGTTGAATGTTGTCTAGCTTTTGCCTGTAGTATTTCAAACAAAAAAGGAATATGTTTGTTTTGTTATTTAATAAATTAGCAATACAATTCTTTTTCATTTTTTAATATTCTGCTTATGTTTATAAATCTAAAACATTGATGAATAAATAAACTAATCTTACCTCCGTATTTAATTCTAATGTTTTTCTTATGTCGGAAATAGTAGACCTTCCGACTTCGTACTGTATCGCAAGTGCTGTACTACTAAGACCATCTTTTAATTTGTCTAATATTTTATCTTTTTGTTTTATAGAAAAAAAATACATTTACATGAGTAAAATCTAATGGCAAAGTTTTATATAAAGCGCGGGCTAAAATCACAATGTATAAACATTGTAAAGTAACAATATCAACGCAAATGTGAAGCACTTGACGACGGTTTCGCTTTTTTAGCGATTTTCAAAAGTGGAAGAACACTATACTTGTACAAATGCATTCACAATCCTATAACTTTATATTAATAAATTATGTGATGAACATGAGTAAATTATGATGGTAAAGCAATCTCTGTGTAAATTTATTATGCATGAATAATAGTATATAAATGAGATGGAAACGTTAAAAACTGATTTTAGCTTGCAGTTTATTCAAAACTTATTTGAATTGCGCGGGTATAAAATCACGGATTTACTACATTTAGAACGAAATCAACAATTTCTATAACTAACATGTGTATAAAATCAAAAACCCTTATATAGTACAAGAAACTCATTTTCATAAAAAAACATTTGTAAACGTTTGGACTTGAATTATTAATAATAAAGTTATTGGACCACATGTTTTTGACGGGCATTTGAACAGCGAAATGTTTTATGCTTTTTTGGAGAACGAACTACCTTCATTACTTGACAACATTTCTTTTCAAATCAGGACGATGTTCTTTTTACGTAATGGTGGTCTGGCTTATTTAAGTGTCACTAATTTTCTCTAAGAGCAGTATCCAAATCCATAAATAGTCTTATTGCTTAGCCACGGCGATCTGCAAATCTTATTCTACTAAACTTTTCTATGTGGAAACATGTGAAAACACTTACTTATTCAATGGAATTAAGTTTCGAAAAGGCTCGACGGCTGGCGTAGTAGTGTTGTTGCAGAAGTCTATGTTGAGCATTGAAATTAAAGAAAAAAGTTTAAGAAAAACCCTGGTAGTTTGACTAAAGAGCAATTTTTTTGAACGAAAAACTCCTGTTTATCCTAAACTCATTTGTTTATTTTAGCTTTAAACCCAGATACTTCAAAAACCGTTAGAAATTTGTAAAAAGTTAATAAAAGCATATTGGCTTAAAACGAGTCATGCAATTCATACATGAAGTATTTTGAACAACTCAACCCACTAGTAGCAACAATGTTATTTAACATTTGGTATTTATCTACACGACCCGTAACTGTAAACCCCGATGTATCAAGAATTGTCTCTAAATATGCGATTTGATATACATATATGTTACTTTGTTGTATTGACACCACGTTTTAGGTCTTTATATAAACACTTTTAGTGTTGATAACATACATAGGTATTTTTATACCTAACGTTGTCAAATTTGTGGCAAAATTAGAAAATGTTTAAATTTTTTAGTTTATTTTAGAAAAAGTGTTTGTGAAAACTATCGTTGCTTTGGAAAACTTACAGTAAACATTGTTCGTTTTAGAATATTTGTATTTGTTTTAAAAGTAATGATTTTATGCAAAAGACAAAGATCGTCTTAATCAGCAGAAAAAGTAGAAAGAACAATTTTAAGCAGTAAAGATGCGCGCAAATATGATGACTATTTAAAGATTTCACGTTGCTTAGCAAAAAAATTTGATTGCTTAAAAAAATAGAAATGTGTTGTTTCATCATTTTCTTCATTGGAATGTGACAAAAAACTGTAAATTTTTAAAAACTCCAAACTCAAAAACTGTTATTTATTTTCGGCCAACCATCAATGTCAGTTTCAAGACCAAATCGTTTTAGAAAGAAAACAAATGATCTGCGTCTGGTGAAATCAAAAAATTCTGATGCATTATACATTTTTAGAACTTAGTGAAACTGCTGGTACTGATTGCTATCAGCATGCAACCATTAATTTTACAATGATCAGAGTGGGACAGAAGATACTGCAATTTTGCTGTTTAATAACGTATCGTGTTAGTTTTTGAGGAGCGTTGCAAAACGTACGTGAAAGTAAAAAATTGATTCTCTAAATAATTTATTTCAAAACAAACAAAAATATTGAAATTGTTTCTAATCTAATCATCTTATTTTAGATGGACCAAGAATTTTTTCATTTACCTCGTCGTCTTGTAAGAGATTTTGATGCGGTGAAGTTTAAATAGAATACTTATAAGGCATGAGGAAGATACTGAGAGTGTTTGAATTTTCAGTAAAATAGTTTTTGGGTGTTTAAGTATTACTGTGAGATTCATTGTAGTTGGTAGATTACCTGACAAGTGGGCTTGGATGGTTTGAATTTTAAAAAATTGTGATTTTGATCTTGTTTTTAAATAAGAGGAAGATTGACATGACGATGGAGGTTTTTGTTCTTGACAAACCAGGGTGCGCTGAAAGATAGTTTCAAGAGTTGCTTTTAGACGACTTGGATTTTATTGATTTCGTAGTTTCAGCTCAACTTTAGACAGATTGATGATAGTTTTATACAAAAGAATTTTGTTTTTTTTTGGATTTAATTTGCTTTTACGACAAAGAAAAGAAGCCAAAGATTTGAAAGAACCACAACATTTATTAACGGAAAATTTGACGTGGGTGGAGAAGGTTAAACGTCTATCTAATATCACACCAAGGTAATTGGCGGAGTTGCATTAAGGAATTTAAAATTGTAAGTTGACCGTAAGAATGACGTTTTAATTTTCTAAAAATAATCACCACCTCAGTTTTCTTGGCGTTGACGTTCACAAGTTAATCGGTAAACCATGTATCTAAAACATTTAATGCTGATTGTAAGCATTTTGTTGGGTGTTTAGTTTGCTAGGAGCGGACTAAGATGGTGGTGTCGTCAGGGTTTGGGAATGTCGTATCTATAAAGATTGTAAAGGGTTATGAAAAAAACAGAGCCTCATGCAGCTAAGGGTCTGATGGAAGACGACACATTATGTAATATTATGCAAAAGTGACGATGCGTGATGAAGGAATGGATGATACGTATTAGTTACGGATGAATCTTGACCAAAATTAATTTGTAAACAAAGCTATTATGGCAAACTCGATCAAATACTTTTGAAACGTCTATGAAAACAACTCCAGTGACTTGATTGTTGAACATGGAATGGTAACAAAATTCAGTGACTATGAGAAGTTTTTATTTGTAAAATTTGAGGGAAACCCAAATTGCCCGTCAGGAAGGATTTTTAAATGGCAAATTTCGAAGTTCAAACGGGTAAGAATGATTCCTTCGGCAATTTTGGAGATATCAGGAAGAAGAATTATTTAACGGTAATTTTCTGGAAATTTATGATCTTTAAAAGGTTTTGGAAGTAATATTACATCAACAGTCTTTCAGTCACGTGGAAATTAACGCAGTCTTAGTATGTCATTGACGATAGCGGTGAGAAACATTAATGCTTTTTGAGGTAGGTTTTTAAGAATTGAATTTGAAATTTTTTCATAACCGGATGCTTTACGACTTTTGAGAAATCGTATGATTTGCGTGATTTTAAACGGAGAGGCTAAAGAAAGTAGTAGATCTGAGTGATTTTGCGATAAAAATCTGACATTTAACTTGCATACATGGCCATTCCAATATACGATCAAGATCGTCATCAGTGAGTGGATATTTAAGTGGTTTATAACATGAGACAACTCTCATATTGCCGACGGCAGTTTCGAGCAATATTGAGGTTGATTCTATATGATCAAGAGCAGGGGTGTTGAAAGGATTTTTTAACAAAAAACCAGTGCCGCCGCTTTTATTATTACGAGCGGTGCGGTAAAAATTATAATTGGAAATTTTAGGATTATGGCAAGCATTAAGGTTAGTTTCCGATAAAAGTGCATCGTCGATTTTCTACTGATCAAGAAAGTGGTGAAGTTCTGTTGTCTTATACTAAGAGATATTGCAATTCCAAAAGAATATGTTAAGGATGTGATGTTTGGTTTATTCGCCACAATAATTTATCAAAAAGTAATTTTCATAAACTGTTGGGTTTGCTGTAAGAAAACTGACCACCTACAATTTTTGCAATTTGAGGTTGTTTGTTAGGTTGACAGAATAATGTATCATTAGTTGTAGTGTTAATTGGTAGTTAATGAGTAGCTAAGGGCACTTCTTTGGTAGATTGTAAAAGAAGGAAATAAAATAGAAGACGTAATTTGAGGGTTATTCTATGCAGGAGAATTAGCACATTTAAAAGGTATGTTGCGAGTCTTAGTGCATGTGTAGGATGGATAAAAATTGCCTCATTTTACACAGCGATAGGAAACAGTACGTTTTGACATGAGATTGAGGTGTCTACATGAATAGCAATTAATAACGTAGGATATCGAATTTTGTTCTTTTGGAAGTAGGATTAAGAATTCGAGTAGTCTTTAAAATACTTCACCGGGAAGTGCATATATATGTGTGGTTAGGAAAATTTTTCTTTTCCATTAAGTTTATCATGGCACGGTAGTCCGAAACAGATGAAAGATTGATTTTGATACCTTCATTAACATTAACAGCATTAGTAAAATTAATTTTATGAGAATCAAAAAATGCTGCAGTAGAAGGCCACAACGACTTCTTTCTCCAAATTATTGGAGCAACGTGATTATCATTTTTGTTGCTGATGGGTTTGTAGATGGTCAGATCGTAATTTTGAGAAGTTTTATAAGCAGACATATCTGCGGGCATCATTTTATTTGCTTGCCTTATTTGAGTAGAATTAGAAGTTAAAGGCGTTTGATAATCAGGAGTACTGATAGTGTCTTCTTCGGCGCTCATTTTGGTTTCAAGGATTTCAGGGATTTTTGTACTGGTTACTTTTAGTGTCAGCACTAGTAGGATGGCCATCAATTGGTTTATCAGGAAGTTTGGATGGCAGGTTTTTATACGATCTGTGGCACTGAGTTAGAACAGAATTTAATGACAATTTTGATTTTGACAGATCGGAAGGGAATTCAAATCGTTTTTGTATATGCCGCTGTCGCTTTATTTTTTAAACGTAAAAATAGGATTTGATAGAAGATTCATTGTTTTGAAAAAAATTTAAAAAAACGTGTCAGTGTTTTTCCCATCTTCCGATGTATGTGATATGGCACGTTTACTGATCAATTTACTGTTTTTGTGCTAAGTAAAAATTCTTGTTTTTGATCTAATTTTGAGCAGAGTTGGGGTGTTATTTGTCAAAATTAATTTCATTCACAGCTTATGTATTTTTATTTTGTTTTTGAAATTTAAAAATGTACGTATGTGCCATTTGTGGGAATTTTATTAAGTTTTTGGTACCTTTTAAGTTTTTTTAAATGTTTTTTTCAATACCTAAAACGATGTTGAATAATATTAGATTTAAATTATGATAACGTTAAAATTCAAACATAAATTAGCTTTTTTAACATTAAAATTAATGCTAATCGATGCACAATGATTGTTTATAATAATTCTTTTAAAATATAAGGTCGATTCTTAAAATTTCTATTACAAAATCGTTAAGTTTTGTTAAAGCATAAACAACTAATAACCATTATTATTTAAAAAGTTGACTAAGTATTTTGTTGATATTTGTGTGATTTAAGTTACCTAATTTAAAATCGTCTGTGCGTTTTAAATTTAAAATGTTTTTTTTTTAGTTTTTAGTAGAAATTTTTATATTCTGTACGTAATAAATACTCTCCGGCGATTACTGTTACCCTAAAATTTATTTACTGTGTGAAATAATGTTTTCTATTAAGTAACATCGTTATTTATTGCAACAAGAAAGTTGCGTTTACCATGGCGTCCGACACTATTATTGCACCAAACCCGATTTGTAATCTTATAAAGTACTAAAATTTATGAAATATGTTTCCTCCATAACTAAGAATTACTTATCTAACTCAGTAATTCATTGTTTGTAACATAACGGCCACCGATTGTACCAGCGAATGTGCTGCAGCTAATGATAAATGCTTATAAGGTAACAGATAAAATTGCAAATTTTTAGTTTGTAGTGCAGTTACGCTAATTAACCTTCGCGAAATTAAAAAATCCATCAAAATCGTGTTTCGTATTTTGTAAACGTACATATGCGATTTGTTATCATACTTGGTAATAAATATTAGTGTTTGCACAGAATTCATCGCTTCATTTGAATTCAAATTGTGTTGTTAATGTCGCGCCTGGAGTTGTAAAAAATAAATATAATTTTACGTGACAAAATTAGCAAAGAATTCCAATCTTTACCATAAAGTTAATTTATAAGTATTATTTGTAATTGCTATATTATTGCTGTATTAATCTATCGGTATATCGTTAAATTTACATAGAACATTATACAGGTACAATAAAATGTTTCTGCAATTCTATCTCTGTCATATTACCTTTTTTAGGAAAAAAATTATACCGGTAACTGCTTTTTAATGTCAGCAATTACATTTCAACAATAATAATAATTTTCCTACTATACGTGTTGCAGCAAACATTCAAGCGAAGACGATTCTAATAAATTACTAAAACGCAATTAATAATGTAACTTTTATTGCAATTACTTCTTAGACAATGCCACGTTTTCATATATTCTACACGCTATAGGTATGATTTAGTTTTACGTACAACGAATTTCTCGTATTGTTAATCTTTTAACCGTACAGATTGAGTTGAAGTGGGTTTTGATGTAGTCTTGTATTATTAATAGCATTTTAAAATTGTTTGTTGCTTGGCAAAAATGGTTTTAATTATGAATGCGTAAACAATGCTTTTGTCCAGAAATGGTTGAAACTTTTAATAGAATGTTAACGTTTCCTTGTCATTCATTCATTAATTTTAACGATTTTATTAGTCGACTTTTCGCGGCGTAGCTGGAAAATTTATTATTAGATTAGAACTTGTTATAAAATTTATACAGAAGAGCTTTTTAGTGTAATTTATATTTGACAATTTCAAAATGCAAATTGTTGAAGTCAAAAACTTTGATAAAATGCCATGTGTTTATTTAAATATATTGTCAAACTTTTACAATGGATTTTATAGCTTGATTTTACTTTTAATTTAGTAGTAAAAATCATTCTTGAAACAATGCTGAAATAATTTGCAAAGTAGTCGAAAAGATGAAACACTTCCATTTTTCGACACATTACGGAATTGTCGGTTGAAGGAGATGGTACTTTTCTATAGAAAAATGAAAACGTGTTTTGGATCAAACTGTGACAATGTTCAAACTAAAGTTTTTTATGTTTGCTCACTTTTGTTTTTTAATAAATCTTGGAAGGGTTTTTTATCAAATGTAGAGTCTGATCTTACAAAAAGTTTTGTCTTTAAAAACATTTTCTATTTTTTCACTAAAGCTGTGTGTTGCAGTTAAACTAACTCTTAATTAGTTTTACTTTGGCGTTTTCTCAAAATCAAAAGTCGTTTCGTTTTGGTTATCTAAATATTCTTAATTTTATTTTTTAGCTACAAGAACCAATATATAATAAAACCTAGAACTTTGGGAAAAAACTAGTTAGTAAAGTGGTTAACAAAATTTTGACCGCAAGAGATTTCAACGCTATGATCAACGACTAAATTGAATATTTCTCCCAAAACTGTACAATAACGATTCTAGAACCTGGTGAATTGGTTAACACGTAAATTGGGTTAACTCACATTTTCGATGTTGGAGTTTAACAATCTCAAATCATCATGAAAACGTATAGTCTTTTTTTATGTTTTTTTTAATTTCCTAACGAGCGTTTATTCCAACTTAAGCCGATTGATTAGAACATAAAAAAGAAATGTGTGCAAAATGAAAAGGATACTTCGTTTTTTCCCAATTTTTGTATCAAACATTTTTTTTAAATTAATTACTTACTAACATTATTATAGCAAATTTTCAAAAATGTATTTTATTATTGGAAACAAAATTTTCCAATTTTCGATGTGTAATTTAGTGAAAACGCGAATGTTGATGCTTATCCATTCCCAAAATGTCTTGATGGAAGCGCTATCCGTGTTCATCATTGACGTCGCCCATATTTTCCTTACAAAAATCCAAGTGAGAATGCAGCAATGTGCACTTTAATATGTTTACTGCGGTGTTTAGAACTGTTGACTTTCTCATGGTGCGGCGCCGGTTCTCGGGGACCGGCGGTCGTACTTACAATGGTGCGGCGCCGACCGCCGGAGACCGGCAATCAACAGACTTTTTTATACTAGACATTTTTTGGTCAATTGGTTTTTGATAAGCCATTAATTGAAAAAGTTGTTTCAAAAATTAGTTCGAAGATAACTTTTCTGTGCCACTTAACATCTTTACATAATACACAAAGTAGAAGGATATTTGGTCACTGTAGTCTACTCCTTTCTTTGCGTTGTTATACAATTGAATACATTTTGGTTTCATAATGGCGTCGCCATTTCAATCTCTTTTGCGTCTAGGCTGCAATATGCCATTCTTTTCAGGATCCGCTGTAATCATTAGAACTGGTCTCTTCTCCATCCATCTTCACACAGTCATTTTGTTGACTGTTAATTTCTCCTGTCTCTATTTTGGTACACTCTTATGATTTGTTTGCAACTTTTTACAATATAGTATCTTTTTCTTGTTGTCAGCAAATAATTAGTACTCATTTCCATCAACAGGTTTTAAGAGGTTATTAGCTATGGTCTCCGAATTGCCCTTGATCTGGTACTTCTGTGTCGGTTCCGGTACATATAATAATTCTATTGGTATACTCATTCACATTTTTTTATTTTATGCAGTTTTTCAGTCGTATTAAACGAGAAGCTCTGGTTATTACAAAAATGAAGACTTCTCAACAGCAACAGGAATGTATCACGCAACATTTTAGCAGCAAAAAAATTATTTCTTAACATTTTATCATTCGTTCAGTATGAATTCAATGTTGACAGTTGATTTAAACCCATTACGATAATTTTATCTCAAAAAATTTTAGTGTCTAATGCTTATCTGTTCAACCTCGTGCGAAAAGCACGTTTCTATCAACTGCTTCGTATTTCTGTTCGTTTCGTCGACTATCAGTTTGAGTAGGTTTTTAGTTAAACACATGCTAAACGCCTCTAGAAGCGTTATATCATCCGCATTAAAATTATATGTGTCTATATCTCGCTCCATGGCACATGTTGGAGTATATTGAAGAATGTCACTTCAAATATCACTGTGTGAATTGAAATCAACAGCGCTAGAGGCATGTTGTCATTGGATCCAATTCATCATTAATTGCTACAATAAACTAGTAAGCGTAAGATTATTATGTATGAGTAAAATGTTTATTTCTTACCTGTGGCCTTTTCAGTGTATTTTTTCAGAATCGCTGTAATCTGAATCACTGCTTAAGGGCATGTAATGTTGATCCTTTAACGAATCATCACTGTCATAAGGAATCAGTGGCGTCTCATCACTATCTAATTTATTGTTGCCAGTAATTTTTTTCTTATGTTTTCTTATTCTTCACCGTTAACAAACAAAATTATGAGCTTTGTGCGTTTGCAAACGCCATGTTTGACGGTTACATGAACACTAAATACACAACGCCGGCGCCGCATTGTAATGATGCTTGTATTACTTCAGTACAGCGCCGCCTTCTGAGGCTCGGCACATAAATATGCATGATTTTTTCATAAACAGGTAGTTTTTTAAATAACAACTTATAAAATTTCTATGATTAAAAATGGAAAAGTTATTACTTTCGCACTAGCGGAAAGTCTAGCAAAATTTCTTCCGCGCCAAAATAAAGCACAGCGCACAATTAACGTGTTGAGAGACATATTGACACCAGCATCGTGAAATGCTTGTATCATTTTTATTACTAAAGTTTTGCAATTTTCTTCTTTATTTATTATTTCCCAAGAAACTGGTAAAAAAATGTACCATGGATACTCATGCTGCTTTTTCCGGCACGTTTATTTGGTTTTAAATATTTTATTATTAACTATTTTTTGTGTCTGCGGTGCAACAAAAATACTTTTTTTAGTTTTCTTTCTGCTATTTTTGGAAACTTTTTTCTAAGGTACTTATAACCGCCAACTTTGCGATCCAGTGCATTAACAAAATATTGAGTCTTGATTTTACGTACAGAGGTGGTATTATAGTAATTTTTTTTTCACTAAAGGATGATGTCTACAAAGTTCTGTCGTAGTGTCTACTTTGGCTTTATGTAATTGTTTTCCCTGTCACGACCGTCCGAAAGATATAAAAAGTAACAGTATTTGGTGTAACCTAATGGCATACGCAAAACAATTGCAATAACTTTAAAATCCGCACAAATATACTAGGAATAATCTTCGCATTTTACCTTTTCTAGCAAAATTTTCAGGTTTTCGTAAGATTACTTTATAGGAAGAGCATGTCCTATTGTAATATAAAAGAGTAAATCTTTTTATTACGTATCAAAAAAGTTTTTAAGCTGGTCTTTGACAAATCTATGAATAATCTACAAGAACTGGACTCATGTCGTATCAGTAGACCAAATTACTGGTCGTACTATAAAAGTTAATTGCAAAAAAACACTAATTGATGTTTCTTTCGCTAAGAGTTTCTATTGCTGAAGTCGCGCACTAAGTTTTGCTTTCGATTTGGATACATTCAAATCTCTTATCAAGCCAATTAATTCAAACTGAGTAATTACATGTAACTCACATAATGTAGATAAGATAAAATCATAATTAATTGATTTTTTATTATATTCAAAGATAGTGTCAGTAGCACTTTTACTTCTTGTTTTCTTGGTCAATTGGTGCTCGAGGAACTGGATGATGTTCGTCATGTGGTTGACGTTTTTGAGCTAAAACTGTCCTGCTGTCTTATTAAGAGAAAAATAACTATCTTCAACGCGATTCTTTTGTTCTCTCTAGCGCATGGAAATGACTAAAGATAAATAATTTTGCTTTACAGATAACCAGTCTCTCAAATATCTGACACATGTGATATTCATCAATAGAATAAATATACTACACACATAACAAAAACTATTTGAATTACTTTTACACGAACAAAGCACAATTGTGCTTTTTAAAAAAATTAACTTAGGGATATCTACGATATCGGCTTATTTTATTTGAATAAACAACAAATTACATCGATATCATGCGGTTTTGCACTATACCGTTCTACAGATCAAAACTGATAGTAGGTCAAACTTTTGTATATACTTTAATTGCATTTCAAACTAGTTTTGAACATTTCTAATAATTTATGGGGATCGTGCGCTCATGTCTTGTGCTTTGAATTTTTCAATATTTAGAAGCGTGGTTTCAAAACTCTTGTTTTGCAAATATCTCTACAGGAAAAAATTCAAGAGAGTGAAGTCTAGGAATTTCGCTGGCAATTCAATGGTTCCCCTTCTACTAATTTATTTGTCTGTAAATAGAGTATCCAAATAACCACAGATAGGATCTTGTACAAACTAGTTGTTTTTGTTCTGGACATCAGCTTTTACCGGATCGTTCTCGTTCCATTTAGATTTGTTTCAAAGAATATTAGTCCTAAAATTTGTTGACTTACAATATATGTCCAAAAATTGACTTTCTTTAGGCGTTGAGTATGGTTTTGCCTCATCCAGCATGTATTCTCGTCGGCCCAATAACGACAATTTTGTCGGTTTACCTCTCCATTTAACATAAACGTTGATTCATCTGAAACCAGAATAATTTCTGCGTTTAAATCACTAGTTTGAAGTAATTCCATATATTGTTCACAAAATTGGAATTTTTTTCTTCATTTTTATTCAATTCTTGGGGGAATTTAGTTTATAGAGGTTTTTTGAGAATTTTTCTTACAGGAAACTGACTAATTTCAAGTTCGCATGCGTGGTGGGAATATCAAAATATTCTTGAACAGGTATAATACATAACCTCTTCAGTAAGCGCAATTTTATGATGAATAGTTTTTCAATATGTTTTGTAATACTTTGCTACATGGATTATCTGCCTTTCAATTAAAAACTTAAACTTTGCACTAAGCTGAAGTGCGATCACTTACCGAGAACTAAGTCACCGCAAAGACAGCAGCGGCAGCTCAGAATTTTGCAGAGTGGAAAGTGAGATAGTAACTAATGGGATTCAGCCCGTCTTTAATGTGCCGGTTGTAATTAAATTTAAAAAACTTCTTAACGGGAAGCAATAAATCTAGGTGCACGTTTTCTCTTGACAAACACTTAAGATAAACAAATCAAACAACACAAGTTTAACAATAAGTATGTTTAATGCAAGGGCTACATAAAAAGAATAAAAAAAAACAATCAAGATGAGATAATTTTTGTCGGCTCATGCTTAATAGTGCATTTTGTGTGTTTGTTTGTGGGTCTATAAGAAAGAGTTTTGTGTGCCTCATCCTTGAAGAGTTTTTGCATAGTTTCTTATGTTCCGCTACTAGTTTTCTGGGAATTATTTCTTTTTCGGTTTTGTAAGCGATTCCGAAAACGGGATCAGATGTGATTTGTTGTGCTCCTTTTAGCTAGCGCGTCCGCCATTAGATTCTTCTGTGTACCAGATAGTACTTTTAACCGCGCCCGAGTATATGTTTTTTGTCGGATCTTATAGTTAAGATTGTTTCTACACGCAGCACGTTGTATATGCCTGGTTTATTTTTGCAGATAATTGATGTGTGTTTATTAATCTGCAGCCTGTATGCTGCTGGTCTTGCTTCTATCATTACAACGAGATGTAATGATGAAAGTGAAAGTAATGCTTCCATGGCTGCTGTGGGCGTGGTTCTTATCGCTCTTGTTATTAACAGACATGCCATTATTTGTACTTTGCGTAGATTGGTTCTCTCACTCCATACAAGTGCACCGTATGTGATGATGGGTCTTGTCACCACAGTACATAATCATTTGGTCATTGTGGGTTTAAAACCCCATGTGTGCCCGACCATCCGTTTAGTTGTATTAAGAACCCTAACGGCCTTCGTTGTGACTTTTTTTAGATGAGCCTTGAAAGTCAGTTTGGTATTAAGATTGACTCCCAGACATTTGACTTGACTTTTTTGTCATTGAGAGTTTCGTACATCGTAGGTAGTTTTACGTCATCCGTTTTTTGTCGTTTGGTAAACGGATCGATTGCCGTCTTGGTTGGGTTTACTGATAGTCCATTTTTTGGCGGTGTTTGGTGCACTCTGCTTTATGTTTGATACAGTTGACCTAAATTTTCCGTTTGTGATAATGGTGAGACTGTCGGCGTATCCTAAAGCTGATACACGTAAGTAATAAATGTATTAACAATAAATTTAGTAAATTAAAATTAATGAATACAAAGAAAATTAAATCATTAGAAAATTACAGTGCTTACACAATAAAAACCAAAGCGCATCGTTGATAACCTGATAGATAATTGCAATTAGCGCTAATGGTATACCAAAAACATTCCCTTAAAAGGCTGAAAATTAAGCTGATATATATACAACCGTACTATCACAAGTAAGCTGTTAAAAATTCATTTGATGATTAATACACAAACTGCGATAAGATTTCCAAAATAGTGATTTGATATCTAACAGATGTGCCACCAAATCCTAGTGGTTATTTGCCTCAGCAGGAGATATTGAAACGTTGAAGTCAATTTTCTTATCTAACGAAGGTTAGTTGGTGACATGGTTAACATATAATTAGTATGGTTTAATTCTTGCATCCGTGTATGCTTCAGTTATCGACCCAATGAATACGCAATCAGCCAGTCATTAAATTTTCTGAATGCAACATTTTTTTGAAAAAATAAAGGTATTTGATATACAGCCTGTTTCAGCGTAAGCGTCTTATTTGTTTTAGCCATACTATGAGTACTACTTTCCAAATATTTGGCAGTAATATATTTCAGAACATTCTCTACACGATGGTGATACCAGATTTTCCATTAGACAAATTATTTCAAAATGGCGACATTCAATTTTTTTTTAATGGAATGCAACTTTTTTTTTAATAATTGAGATCCCAAAAACAGTTTTTTTCCGATAGTATTTTGTTTTTCTTAAAAATTCATTTCTTTTCCTATTAATAAAACAAACTAATATTTTAATCTAGGAGCGCATGAATGTTTTACACTCGATGCTATTTTTGTCCAAATATCAAGTTGCGGTAGACCTAAAGAAACAATTAAACTTTATTTTGTAGTAAACATCATTGATTTAAACTCAAAATTAAAAATCTACGTCAAATAAAAATTAAGTATTTACAAAAAATGCTCGAAATGTTTTCCTTCTTTTTTAATACATAAATTGAAACGTCATCCAATGGAGCCAATAGATCTAAGGATAATTTGCGAAGAAATTTCGTTTATGCAAGTACGAATTCTATCCATATTTTCAATAGTTGTTTGTTGATGTACACCTGAGATTTTACATAGCCCCAGAGAAAAAAACTACAGTTGTGTCATATCAGGTGACCTAGGTGGCCAACAAACTGGTCCTCTACGACCAATCCAACGGTTTTCGTATCGATTATTTAAAAAATCCCTAACTGGAAGGGCATAATGTGCGAAAGCGCCATCGTGCTGCCAGCACAAATTATTTTTAATATTTTGTAGGAATTTATTTAGATGATTTTGAATTTCAGTTTTCTAATAAATTGTGGTAATTGTCTCCATTTAGTCTATTAATAAATATTAGACCAACAATGTGCTGTACTATAATTTAACACCACAGGTTTAAACTCCACGGGTCCACTGTCTTTACATAATGCACGTTATGTTTTACAACAACAGCAACATTTCGAAATCTTCCTTTGTCCGAAAATAAAACCTTGTTAGAAAAATTTCTATTTTGTCCTATCTATTGCAAACCTCACTGTGCAAAATTACTTCTTAACAGAAAATCATTTTCGGTTAATTCTTAGTGAAGAAATCATTTTGAATGAGTGCAATTTTTTTTTATTATCCTCCAGACCGAAGTATGCGATATTTCAACCAAATTTGCAATCTCCTTTGTACTGACATGGAGATTTACCTGGTTTTCATTGTCGTCATTGCAGGCAGGTGGGTTTTCATGTACGGGTTTCTTATAACCCACAGTTTCCGTTTTACGCGTTCTCTCTAATAATTTAGTAAATGTTTGATGTTCAGGGTGCCTTCTGTTTAGATATTTATTTCTGTACAATCTGGCTGCTTCATAAAGATCTTCATCTGCTTTTCCAAATATTAGGAGCATATCAATTAACTGGTTTCTCGTATAACTTAACGGCATTTTAAAAACGAATCAATTAATTTTAAATTACAATTATAATCTTTAATAATACAATTGTTATTAACAAGCACTGACAACTAAATTGCATTTATTGATGTTTGACTACTAGATTAAAGTTTAATTGTTTCTTTTGTGTCTACCGCTACTTGATATTTAGACAAAAATGGCATCGAGTGTAAAACATTCATGCGCTACTAGATTAAAATAAAATACTATTGTAAAAGTCTGTTTTTAGGATTTCAATAATTACAAAAATTATAGGATTCCATTAAAAAACAGAGTTGAAAATCTCTATTTTTAAATAATTCGTCCAATTGAGAATCTGATATCATCATTCTGTAGAGAATGTTCTAAAACACATTACTGCCAAATATTTTGAAAGTAGTACCCATAGTGTTGCTAAAAAAATTAATCGTTTACTCTGAAACATTATAAATGTCAAAAATCTGAATTTGAATTTAACTTTTTTATTTTTAACTTCGTTGTAATTTGCTTATATTGCCTAGGATACGATATACGTAAACATATACATACAGACCGTTATGAATTCAGAGCGCGTTCTGAATTCATGACGCTAATAATGCCCTCTTTCAAAAAATTTTTTTTACTTTTTTATTTTTGTTTAGATTCTGATGGTAACAAGTTTTCTATACGTTTTTGTGCATTTGTTTCCAACATATTTAACTAATAATAAAACGTACGTACCACTGGTGTTACTGAATAATTACGTCTATCGAACAACATACATCCCTCGGACTCTATGCGTTGCTTTCCGGGTGTAATCATCAACGCTCTTGGCACAGCTATGTATTAAAATAATGGGTTAGTGCCTGCAGTATGAAACGAAACGCAGCACGACATTTTTATAGTAATGGGTCGAAATGTTAACAGACGAGGCTACGAAGGAGCTTAAAATACTATTTTAAATTTATCGTTTTATTTTTCTATTTTGTTTTCTTTTCTTCAACATTTTGCTGGTAACATTAGTTTATATCAAATAATCAGAAAATAATAATTTTATATTAATTAGTTTACATTTTTTATCAAAATGGAGCATTTGGTATGCGATAATAAGCTCTAACTGGGTTAAGGACACATAATCGTTGTTAATATAAGTAATTGTTTTTTAAAACAATTGTTAAGTGAAGAAGTAAAGATTAAATGAATTCGTTCAGTAAGAAGTGGTACTGCTCTACATTGTGAATATTTATAATATAATTAATATGATGCTATTATTAGGTGTAGTTCTCACCAACTTTCTTTTCGTTCATTTTATCATCGTAGATTGAAATGAACATAATATTATGTAACAAAAGAATGTAGCAAGTTATTTATACAATCTTTTAAAAATCAATCATCACAGACTATAATGATACATTATGCAGAGTATATTGGAAAGTTATGTTTAACCTTAAGTAAATTAATGTCTAGGACTTCATATTTAGAATAAAAGATAAAATCTTTAAAGAATAGTAATATTTTTCCTGATAATAATAGCGTGTAGAGTGGAGTTATTGGTATTTCAAAAGCTGCAATTATCTTAATTGACTTATTCACACGAGGTTACATGTTTTTTAGAATTTAATGTTACCTTTAAGGCGCAATTTACGCTTTTAATATATTTTAAATTTCTTATTATATTGAAAGAAAAAAATTCAATTTTAGACCGGTTTTTAAGGTATTTTGTGTTTTTTCTACATGAGAAAAGTGACGTTGAAAAAAAGTTTAGCAAAACCAACTTTATCTTTTAATGGGCTCCTAATTTAGATGTCCCGTCCCAGGTAACTATTGACCATCAACAAAAACAATAAAACCTTAATATGAACGGTTCTCATTATGATGAAAGAGAACTTTTGACGGCGATTTGGAACGGCTCTCATGCCGGGTGGTCCTAAATTCAAAGTTGAACTGCCCGCCCATTAACTCTATGATTTACTGTGCTTTCAGGTGGGTAACATTTTAATTCGTCGTTAATATACCTGATGGTCGTCTTTGTAGGCACTCCTTATATTTGTTTTATATTATGACGTGACTATCTTAAAATGAAGGACAAATAATGCTACTTCCACAGGTGGACAATGATATAATAGACGTTTGCTTTTATTGTATTTTCAGATTCATTAATCAAGTAGTTATGTTTTCATGTCTTCTACCATTGTGCAATCATTATTTACTATCATAACCTTCAAAATATGATTATTGTACTATTTATAGCACTAAAGTCAATATAGTTTAGTTTTTTACCTACATGAGCAAGGTTTAAAGTACAGGTTTTTATTTAAGAATCTTTTAAATATCCAAAATAGAAACATGTTTTTAATAAATTTTTTATAGTACAAAATTTCGTTTTTTGAAATAGTATTTTTTATACAAGTTGTTATAATTCATACATTTTTTTGTTCTTTATTCTTTACTTTTTTTTCATTAAATTAGATAATAAACGTTTTTTTTATATTTTAAGTGTCTTTAATTTAAGTTACATTTTAGACGAAATTTTTTTTATGTTTGAACTATTTACTCACCCCCGATTTAGTGCAGCCGCATCGGTGTTGAGTCAACATAACGCCGTCAAATTTGACACGAAAGTTTTTTGTAATACTATAATTGAAAAACACATATAAGAAAAGCAAAAATTAAATCTACATTTACTTGTTTTTTTGTGAATAATCTAAACTCCGGTGGTGCGATGTGCGAAGCATAAATCCGGACGTGTCGTCTGGCAGACTTCTGTAAATATTGCGGCATAAATCCTTAAATATCTTAAATACTATATTCTGTAACTGGTACTTCTAGATCATTTTTTGAGTATTAAGAAATATTATAATTGGTACTTATTTAAAACGCTAATAGAATCATACACAACGAAAATTTAGAACTAAAATATTTCAGCACAATGTAAACTTCCGAGTTCTTTAGTGCATACGGGAAAAAATATTTTGTCATCCGCTTTGTCTTACTTAGACATAATTTTCTCTTCTCTAGTATATCTCTATTGTAATTTGCTTACATGTGTTTTTCAGAAAGTTCAGTGGTTTCACGGATAGTGTTTCTTATTTCCTGAAATAATGTTTTTTTGCATGTGCTCTTTAACTAGTTGTTTAACGAACTGTTTTGCAAATGATAATTTGTCTGGTATTTATGAAGTGTCTTTATACGTTTGGTGCAAAATATATACATTAACAATATATACATATTTCAATTATACAGAAATATATTGCCATAGGTCATCTACGCGTTGAACAACTTGTAGAGCCTTTAGCGCATTTTTCATTAACAGAATTAACGTCATCTTTGGTTGTACTGTAAGAATCGAATGATCTCAGATCTTAAGATCATTGCAAAGTCTATTCTGAGGTAATATAATAATTTTAATTCTTGCAATCCTGCTTTGAGGCATTGCTTATTACACTAGCATTCCTATGTGTCATCATACTACTTTAGAAATATTTTCTTGTAATTTAAATTACTAAAACAAACTCGTTTTGATAGTTTTGTCTTATTTCAACCGATTTTATTACGTGTACCTGGACCGCACGTCTACCAGACTGCTCCGCCAAAAAAATTCTAAACAATTGACCTATTTTAAGTCTTAAATTTTTAATATTTTGTGTACTGGTTAACTACCAATTACACCAGAAATACATGAAGTGACAGCGTTGTGCACGTTACCGCTTTTGAAAAATAATGGTATTTTGTTCGCAAGCCGCCTGTCAGACGGCACTGTTAAAGTTAAAAGTTAAATTTATGCGCCCCTCTTGTCAAAAAGATTATTAAATTTAAATTCCTTATTACCGCAAAACGTTTTTGTCAGTTTTCTGGTATTTTTGAAGATGTTTATTTGCTACAAGTTGTTGTAACAACTTCTTTGAATGGTTTTCAACAATTTATCGTATTCATATTGTTGGATGGTTTTTTTTCGACTTTTGGTATCACACCATGCAGCCACTACACTTTTTCACTTATTTTTATATTTTAAAGTTAGTTTCTGACACATGTCATTATTTATGCATTTTCTATAAGTAATAACTCTAATTAAAATTCAGGCCGTCACGGGTTCGCGGACTCCACCTTTGGTGTCTCGGAGTCAAAGCTCTAATTAGTACGAGGAGTGGCGCCTACTTTTTTTCTTTATTATAGTTTCTCAACTACGTATTTAGCTGTGGTAACGTGTTGTTACCGACGGGGCCCGCTACAGAATAGGTTGGTAGTAATTTGTTTTAAAATCTTTTATTAGCAGTTTTGGCGTGATCATTACTAAATTCCACCTGTTGACTGACTTCAACCAAATTTCTGAAAATTTACAAAATATTTAAAAGTTACTTTGAATATTAATTGGAAACACAACTTTCTAATCCGGATAATTTCCGTGTTGTTGTTATCACACAAGCTGAGCTTTTGTCACACATCGCAGTGGACATTTTCAGAGCCGTAATAAACTGATAAATTGCGATGTGCAGAGTCGCCTTTATAGACCTGCTTCCGATTGATACAACTGGTTTCCAAATCACCGGTAAAGGAGAGAAACTAGAACCTCGGTTAATATTAAAAAGATTTCAATTATTTTAATGGATTTTCAAATTTTTCGCTGATAGTAAATAGAAACATTAAAAAAATTTTTTTTGCGAATGTTTCTAATTACTATCAGCAAAAAATTAGAAAAACAACTAAAATAATTAAAAATCCTTTTAATCTTAACCAATATTCTAATTTTTCTTTACCGGAAATTTGAAACCATAGGTGATCATTGGCACCACACATTGCTCAAACATTTTCCGTTTTATTTTCGTTATTTTCAAATGTTTTGCGGAGCTTGCCAAAGACAGCACATCTTAGACCTAATCGTTTTTTAGCTTCGCAAATTTCATTTTATAGCCTAAGTATTAATAATTCAAAACTTATATTTTGTCCCGATTTTAGTTATAAATTTAATCTTGTCCATATTTAATTCTAGACCCATTTTTGTGGCGTTTTCGATGTTATTTGGGTATCAGCACTATATCGACCGCAAATCTGAGATGATTTAAATACTCACAGTCCACTTGATGGTATCCTAGTTTAAAACGTTAAATGCATACTTTAGGCTAGCTGTAAATAATTTTGAAGATATAATATTACCTTTTCGTATACCTCAATTTTAAAAGTTCTGGAGTTTAACTGTGTTGTTGGTATATATGTATTGCAATACTTTAGTGTATCTGCTATCAATTTTGCACTGCTTGAGAACTGCTATTATTGCTAGATGTTTTACGGTGTCAAAAATTTTTCTAAAGTCAATAAATTTTAGTAACAGGGGTTTGTGGTACTCAGTAGCTTCTTCTATAAAAATCTTCAATGCAAATAGATGTTTTTTTGGATCATAACCGTTCCAAAACTTGGCCTGCTCTTGAGGTTTGGTAAAATCCCGTTCGTTACTTAAGCGTTTGTCTATAATTATTATGAAGAGTTTGTAGATATGGGAGAGGGGTCTGATTGACCTGTAGTTTGTAATGTCTACTGTATTTAATGTCTTGTGTATTAGGATTAGGGTAGCGTTCTTTAGGTTTAGGGAGTAGCATAATGTAGACACCTACGAAATTTTGTTTTTCTAAATTTCATAACTTTTGTCCCAACAGAGTCAAGTCTATTTCAGGCATAGGCCCTGCCTTATGCAAGCCATGATTAACTACTGTGAAAAATCATGTTCTAACTTGCAATCCCAACAAACATACAAATACATTCCTCTTTTACCTTTCCTATCCAACTCGCCAACATGAACTTAATGAAAAATGACAATTTTAAGAACAAAAATGTTTAGTGCACAGTTCTACACAGATTAAAAGTCAATCAGTCTTACGAATTCTGGAGAAGATAAAAACATGGCAAATCAATGCGTACAGTATACTATAACAAATATTCTGCTCTTATTCAAAAAGCAAAATCTTTTTTTTATATTTGTTTTCCAAAAAAAGAAATCTTTCTTGGACTCTATTAGAACACAATATTTTTTGCTGATCTGGCACAATTAGATCTTCTAGAGTTTTGAAGCAAGATTATAGGCAACAATTGGCTTTTTCATCTGTTTATCATTTTAAGCAGTGTGATTAAGCCGTTTGCGTTACTTTCGTATCACTAATTGATAATTTGTGTTGTTTGTTTCCTCTGCTTTTCTTGTTAATTAACTTTCATCAGTTTTAACCTTTTACCACTTCTTCATTCTGCATACAAATACGGTCTTGCATCTGTGTTTTTGCTTATACTGATAAAATAAAATCAGCTGATTAGAACTAAATTTTATCGAACACATATCAAAACTTCTTTAATTTTAACTTGCTGAATATAGTTACTACAATTTTTCATAAGGTTTAAATTGAATGAAAACATAAGAAACACTCGATCTATTTATATCAAAACAGATTTGAATGTAGTAACAATAAAAACTACTTCTAACCACTCACATAAACACTTGATTTATATATTTTAATTTGTTTGTTTATGAAACCATCAGCGATTGGTATAAGTTTTGGACTTACGTGACATATGTGATTGCATACTTTAATTATTAGAGTGCCAGCAATGGGTATTCTCGGTCTAGCTAAATATTTTAATTTGATAAATGGTAATACTATTTGGCTGTTTGCTTAATTGTAGTTTTCTTATATTACAGTAACTTGGATCTCTTAGACCGCACGAGCCTTTTTATGTTATACTTTCTTTGAATGCTTAGTGATTTGATTAGTTTTTGAAATACTGTTTTATTTGATAATAATTATTATCATATGAGCCTGGTCATACAAGAATGAACAAGAGCACCTCCAAGATCTTTTACAAGAGACTGCGGCAATAACAGACAAAGAATTAGAAAATGATATTTTGGGAGAAAAGAGTAAAAGGTGACAGTGAAACTGAACAAGATGTATCTTATTATGGGAAAGAAAATAATGACACAATTCTGTTTTTAAGAAAAAATCAGACAACGGAATGGATGAAAAATGTTCCACGTCAAAACGTTTGAACAAGTGCCGAAAACAAATTTTGTTCTATACCTTATTCGCTTTAATTTTTTTTAGAAATGAGAAGATTGTACACATCGTTCTACAAAACAAAAATTTATACATAACATCTATAAATAGGATAACCTATTCGAGAAGTTTTTGATAAATATATAAAAAAATTCAAGAATAGTTGTAGTCTTTTAGAGTTTGTAACTAATGATGAAGAATTTGAAGGTTTTGTGGAATACATAGCTTTTAGCAGTACATCTTGGCCAAGTCCAGCCGATACGGGATAAAAATATTTGCACTTTGTGACGCTAAATCGTTGATTGTGGTACTTCGGAAGATAGCCGATTGCAACGTAGTTAGTGCTGAAAATGTATGCTCGCCGCTAGGAAATTAGCATCTGTTGGTCATCAAATTTTTTATCCATTTGGCTAATTGTTGTAGATTACTTCAAAATCTTGATTTTACGTTATAGCAATGTTGACATGCAGCACTTGAATTACTATGAACTCTAAGGTTTCGTTTATCGAGAACCTCATCAATCTATGATTGTGAATCAATTTTTTTAAAAACAAAAGTTGCGTAAAAACGAATTAACAACTTTTGTTACGTACTAATTTATTTAATAAAAATGTAACTGTAAAAATTATCGCAACAGAAAAGTAATTTAGAAACAATTTTTTTTTTCATTTCAAAAATTTTCAGAAATCGATAATATTTGAGTATTGTTGATATCTAATATAATATCTATATCTAATAATATCTTTGACTCACTACAATTTTTACTGTGTGATAATTTAAGTAGTTGTATGTCACGTTTGCTTCTCCAATAACCTGAGCCGTCCACAGATTTATAACAATGACAATAGAAATTGTCTTACATAATAAATATCAATAAATATAGATTTGTTTACTTTGATCAATTAAAAATAAGAAGAAAACAGTGGGAACATTTCAAATATTTTGGCGTGGTAATCTGTGCTTATACGTCTAGTTGTGTGATCAAAGTTTGTAGTTAAATTAGGGTTAAAATTAATATATCGTCAACTTACATATTTACTTCGTCAGCATATTATACATAACGATTAGTATTATAATTAATAAATTTAACTACTTTTATAATAATCCTAATTTTTTTTCGAAAATTATTAAAAATGCTATTTTGTTAGTGGTTTGGAAATACTATAACAAAAGCTCCTCATAACACAAATCTTGAAACGTTTGTATTGCTAAAGAAAAACATGATTATCAAGTTTTATTTTATTTAAATAGGTAATAAAAACAAAGAAATATAAAATCAATTTACATTTGAAATAAATTTGCCAATCGCAAAAATAGGTGAACAGGTGAATCATTTTTCTAATTTTAATTTTTATTTTTCAAGACTACTTTTCAAAAAAAAAATTATTTTGAAATAATATGTGATAAAATGCAATATTTAGATTTATTTAACAATTTATTATTCTTTGGCTAATAACGTTTTCATAAAAACTAAATAAACTTTATAATGTTATGATAAAAGCTTTAACACATAGCAATATTCAAATATTAATTGTTGATGTAATTTAATAAGGTATAAAAAAATAAGGTTTAATGTATGTTGAAAGCTGTTTTTGTGATTCAAAGTTTTATTTTTTGTTTACTTATTATCTAATAAATGGACAGACGGGTTGTAAATAAAATTAATGGTCAGGCGCTTGATATCTACAGGATAAATACAAATTTAAATTTAAAAAAAAAATATATATATATATAAAGTAGTTATTGTTATTAATTAAATAAATTATTCTTACAACCGATGAAATGTAATTATCGTTTGTGATTAAAGATTACACGTACGCAAAACGTTTAAAATCTACTAAACGACCTTGTTTTAACATAAAAAGCAAAAATAACGCGATCAGATTTATTGCGTTTGCAAAACCACACAAAGCTTTAAATATAAACATTACTAATAATTTTTTTGCGAAAGTAAAAACTGGGCAGATTTTAATTATTTCCGCGTTTCTTGTTTAAATATCGTTCGTACATACAGGGGAAATAACAGTGAAGGTGTTGAAACTAAAAAAAAACATTCATAAAAAGAAGCATCTAAATATAGCAATTAAAGATGAGTGAAGATTAACCTTAGTTTAGTACCGTCGTTTTGAAAAGTTGAATGACATGACGTGTTAATTATATTTAGTATTACTTGTTTATATTTATACTTTCTTATGTGTGCGTATGCTTTTAGCAGTAATTTCTTTTAGATCAAAGGTACGTAATAGATAAAGTATTTGTTTATTAAATTTTGCTTACGTTTAATTTAAATGTTTATATACTAAGTTAAAAAAGAAATATAAAGTTGTTCGAGGTGTATATTCTAGTAATATAATACCAACTGGTAGCTAATAAACTGTTTTAACACTTAAGCAATAAACCCCATCAGCAATCTAAATTCATTCAATATTTAAATTAGGAGATAAAATTGACTTAAGTACTAATTATTAATTTCAGCTCCCGTAAATTACGTTACTAATAATTGCTGATCCAAATATAACAATTATAATCATGGGAAGTTTTTTTACCTGTTTCAGAGGAGAAACCCATTCGCAGTTTTAAGTGTTTATTTTCAGAAATGATCTATTTAAAAGTTGTATACAGCAAGTGAAAGTTCTCATAACTTATTTTTTTTTTAAATTTATTAAAACTTTCATAATTTTAAATGATCAAACGATAGACTCATAAAATATTATTTTGACTTAAATGCCGTTTTAATTAATGTAAACACTAATGTGCTTGTTTTATTAAATTAATTTTATTAACATTGAATAAAACAAAAAAGTAACTTTTACTATAATTAACGGTTTATGTATATATAAATAGTTTTGCTAGACTTGGTATAATAAAATATACGTCTGATATGGGTATACCTGAACTTGTCAAATGCTGTCAAGCTTCGTCTACCACACACCGAGAGAGAAATCTTGTTAGATAAATTATTTATGTGCAAAATATACAACAAATTTCAGTTTACTTCCATAAAATGCATTTATAACAGTATATCAGTTTAATTAAAGATTTTTTTTAATAAAGTTTAACTTATGCACATATCAAAATGTCAACAAATAAATCATTATAACACCTGAGTATATTATTAATGTCCAACACACACCTTCATGTAAATGGAAGTATGCCAACCTAACTCATAATTATGCAAATATGTACGCATTTACTGAAGAACTTCACATAATTTGTAATACAATAAAATCATGAGTTATTTTGCAAAAGTAAAAAAAAGTCTTGTTTACAAGTTTTTTTTTCGATAAATATTAATTGCTAAAACGTATACGTTCATTATTAAAAAACAAACATTATCTTGTTTCTATTAAATAATCAACACATTATAATTTTACTTTCTTGTTGAGTTAATTACACAGTTTTAATTTTATTAACTATAATTTTGTCAGAAACTTAGAATAAAAATAAAGTAAATGTTTAATTATAAAATTAAAAAAGCACATATTTTTGCTGCACACACTTAGTTTTCGATTTTGGTTTATATTTATGATAAGTTTCAATTTATCAAGTCAAACTGTTTTTTTTAAGAAATTGAAATGGATGTTTACTAATGAAACTAAATTTTTTATGGTTATCTTTTACAACTAATATGTATTTAAAAATAAATATTACAAACAAAATAATTAACAAAATAATAATAAATTTTTGCATTTATTTTTTTAAATTAATTGCTAGAGCCTATACGTTAATTATTAAGAAACAAACAATATCTTGTTACTATTAAATAATCAACACATTATACTTTTATTTTTTGTTGAGTTAATTACACAGCTTTAATTTTAATTAACTATAATTTTGTCAGAAAATTAGAATTAAAAAAAGCAAATGTTTAATTATAAAATTTAAAACGCATACATTTTTGCTGTAGACACTTAGTTTTAGATTAAAGTTATTATTTATTGATATTTTCAACTCATCAAATCAAACTGTTTTTTTTTTTAAATAATATGTAAAGTAAACTTTTTATGGTTATTTTTTGCCACTAATATGTATTTAAAAATAACTATTACCAACAAAATATTTACCAAAATAGTAAAAAATAATTTTTAATAATTTGATATTTAGGATACCAAAGAAAACAATTGTTATTTTTTGTTTTAATAAATTAAACAAAAACAGTTTTGGTTACACGTTTTTTTTTATTTCTAAAACAAACATCTTGTTTCTGTTAAATAATCAAAGCATTATAATTGTGCTTTATGTTGATTTAATTTTGTTAAAAAATTAGAATAGAAACAGAAATTTAATTACAAAAACAAAAACACATACATTTTTGATATTTTAAATCTTAGTTTGTGCTTATTTTTTTGTATCTAGTGTTATTGGATGTATTTAGTTAGAAAACATACATTAGACTGTTTTTTAGAAACTAAAATAGATTATTTAAAAATTAAAGTAAACATTTTTGAGGGTTTCAGCAACATGTTATTTTTTAGCACTAATACTTTAAAACAATTATGTATTAAAAAAATAATTAGCAAAATAGCATAAAAACGGTTTCTAATAATAATAATTTTAATTAAAAAAATAAGTGTTTAATTGTGAAAAAACTCATTGCTAGAACCCGAAGGGTTGATCACTTAGTGAATATGGTGTACCGCGATTGGTAAATATTTGGTAAACATTGGTAAATATTTTAAATATGGTGTACCAAATTTGAGTCAGTGATCAACACTTCGGTAGATCCTACACGTTAATTTTTAAACAAACAAACATTATTTTGATTATATTAAACAAAAAACGCATTATAATTTTATTTTTGGGTTAAGTTAATTGATTTTTTAAAATTATATTAAACTTTAATTGTGTCAAAAATTGGATTAGAAAAAAATGTTTAAATATATTATTAACACATGAATATTTTTTTTAAATGTTTTTGGAACGCCATCCTGTGGTAAAAATACCATATGTGATATATAGAAAACTTTAAATTAGTACGGAGGGTAGAAAAATTGTCATTATTATTTAATGACAACGAAAGTCAATGATCTATTGACAAGTAACGCCGTCAAAATCTCAACTATAAAATAGGTTAGGAATATTGTCGGTACAATTGTGGAAAACAACATCAGAACTAGCGGACAGCTGTTTTGTTCTTTAGGAACTCGTCAGCGCTAGAATACACCAATGTGTTTCCACAACTCATAGAAAAAAAATGTTTAGAAAACAAACCCGTATGATCAACGTTAAAAATTATTTAATAGTTTGTGGATCAGACACTTGGCGTTAGTGTTTTAATTTGTAATTGGGCGGTAAATTTAAATTCAATATGTTAAATGCTTTGTCTATTTATTAACTACAGGTATTTCGATATATTGACATAATTATAGTATTGACAATTATCAAGAAACAAATTTTATAATTTTTGAAAGTGATATAATTATGTCAATACATTGAAATAGCTGTAGTTAACTAAAAAAAAAAATAAAAAACAAGACAATTGTTGTGATACGAAAGAGGATACATTTTCTTTGATGATAACATATTACAGTGGTGGGATTTAAGGAATATTTCAAACTTTACTTAGTCTAATTTGAGGGTACCATCTACACGAAACTGCATATAAAAACATAAATCACTTTACATAATTTTATAATCTGATTAATACATTTTATGTAACAGAAATTAAATAGCAACCTCAACTAGTCACAAGTTCATTAAATGTGATACTTAAGCTTACCAGTTTTTGACTTCTGTGAAGTTAATAAAATATATTGTTTTACAAATACCATCGCATTACTATTTGTTACATTTTTGTGATGATTTAAAATGTATACATAAATCACATATAATACAGTTTTCGTATAGTATAATCCTACAATAGTAAAATAATAAATGTTAATTCAACATGAGCAATAACTAATGTCATTTTTGTAAAAGTAACAGTAACAAATTATAGCATATAATTTGAAAAAGGCCATTCTATAAAGCAATTGTGCGCAGCAAAATTTTAATTAACTCCCAGGCTGAACTTTTCGTTCTTCCTGACAAGACAGTAAAATTTTATTGTGTCAACAATGTTCATAGTTTTTCTCCAAAATTCTGAATGAAGACATGGTAATCCCACTTTTAAGTAGTTTACTTTTAGTAGTTTTTTTTAAACTTGCATTAAAACTATCAAAAAGCTTATCCAGAAAAAGTAGTAATTGAGCTTTTAGACCCGCATCTTTTCTCAATCAGGCGGATCTACAATATATTGACAATTATGTTACAAATAAAGTTAAATAACCTTACCCCACTTTGACATCCACAACATTCAACATTAGAGAACCAACTTCATAACTAATAAGTTAGGCGCACAAGGACACTTTCATTTTGTTCATTACTTCTGGTAAGATATGTTTATCAGTTATTGTAGAGCATATTCTACTTTCCACAGCCATATCTAAATAATAAAACTTAACAATATGTAGTTATTGTGCAACCATTTGTGATTCATACAATTTAAAATGAAGATTTTTAGTGATTAAATTGTTACGAGTTCTTTTTATGAGCTTGCTCATAAGAATCTGCAATTAATGATTTAATGCATTCTTAATTTGTAGTGCTTTGATCACAATTAGTAGCAACTACATCTAATCCAATGTTTGACCATAAAGATATGCAGTTTTTTAGCTGTATTTTTAGTTCTGCAGCTTTTAATAGACCGTTACTGAATACAAATGCTGTTTGTTGCTATTTTCAGTGACGAGATACGCCCTTAAGTAGAAAAAGAGTTGCATGGTTTGCTATTATAGCATATCTTGCATTTCTGTAGTTCATCAATAATATCTAACTTTTTATTGTATTGTGACTACGGAGAGATTGACATCTCATCAAAAAGAAGTATACAATTCCGTTCCTGTAGAGTCATTTGTATAACAGTTTCCTTCAATGTCTTTAAAATACTTCGATTAAGGCTAAGGCTCATTGTAATACGACCTTTTGGATACATATTTACACATATGATACAATACAACACTTATTTTCCCGATCTATTAAGTAAACTGACAATTAAAATACAAAAGAAAAATAAAATTAAAAAATACTTATCGTCTGAAAACTGTTTATATAGATATTCAAACCTGCATTCTACAATAAAGAAATACTATTACCTGGTAAATATAAAGTTAAAATTGCTATAGCAGTTAATCCTCGTTTTGTTCCAATAACGTTGTACTTATCACCAAATTTTTGCCACAATTGTAATAAGATTTATATATCTCTTGACATGAAATGCTTTTAAATCTAGGGTGATCTGCATGTTTTCTCCAAACATGAAATAATTCTTCATTATCAATTGGATAACGATTCCTAGAGTAGTAATTATCCGTACAACCTCTTATACTACAAGGCTTTCGTTTCACAGTTGACATTTTCTCCGCTAAACTGGAATGAACATTGTCACACATTTATAATGCTTTTTTATACACTCACCAAGCTTTTGTAAGCTTAACCTGAACATAAAAATTAAGTCATTTATAACACTAGGCAATACAGTCGTTATATACACTATCCTATACTATATACACTATAAATAACAACAAAACAAATTTCAGTGTCTCAAAACACCAAAATAACAGAAACAGCAAACGCACAAAACTTTTTGTTTGAATGTATTAAACAAAGCTTGATGCGAAGTAATAACATTCTGCTGAACTTTCATTGTTTATTATTTTGTATCAAAATAATAAACAATTTTGTATCAAAATAATAAACAATGAAAGTTCAGCAGAATGTTATTACTTCGCACAAAACTTTATTTCACATCAATGTTATTGGTTATATTTAAATCATCAGTTAAACTGTTTTTTTAATAAATTAATTTTTTTTAATAGCAAAGATTAGCTTTTTTGATGGCTTGAGTAACAGTTAATACAAATAAAATAATAAACAAAATTGTAGAAAAAAAGTTCTTAACAACTCGACACTTAAGAGACCTAAGAGAACAATTGTTAATTTTTTTTTCCTAATTAATATTTTTAGGTAAAAAGTTGTGTCTACAAGTTTTTTTTTTAATTCAATGATAGAATCTATACGTTATTTATTAAGAAACTAACATTATTTTGATTCTATTAAACAAAAAACACATTATGATTTTTTTTTGTTAAGCTAAATAATTTATTTAAATTTTATTATACTTTAATTGTGTTAAAAAATTGGAATAGAAAAAGAAGTAAATGCTTAATTATATTATTACAAACACATGAATTTTTGCTGTATTAGACACATTTTATTTTAAATTTTCTTTTATATTTATTTGTTTCTCATTAATGTTATTGGTTATATTTAAATTAGAGAACATCTGTTAAACTGTTTTTTTAATAAATTAAATAATTTTTTTTAATAGCAAAAGTTAGCTTTTTTGATAGCTTAAGTAATTTAAAAACAGCTAGTACAAATAAAATAATTAACAAAATTATAGAAAAAAGGTAATAAGTCGACACTTGAGACACCTAAGAAAACAATTGTTAATTTTGTTTTCTAATTAATATTTTTAGGTAAAAAGTTTTGTCTACAATTTTTTTGTTTAAATTCAATGATAGAATCTATACGTTATTTATTAAGAAACTAACATTATTTTGATTCTATTAAACAAAAAACACATTATAATTTTTTTTGTTAAGTTAATTAATTTATTTAAATTTTATTATACTTTATTTGTGTTAAAAAATTGGAATAGGAAAAAAAGTAAATGTTTAATGTTTAATTATATATTATTTATTTCTCATTAATGTTATTCGTTATATTTAAATTAGAAAACATAAGTTAAACTGTTTTTTAATAAATTAAAAAAATTTTTTTTAATAATAACAGTTAGCTTTTTTTATGGCTTAAGTAACATGTTATTTCTTAGCACTAATACTTAAAATCGGCGAATACAAATAACGTAATTAACAAAATAATATAAAAATGGTTTCGAATAGAGAGATTTAAGAAAGAAACTGTTACTTTTTTTCTAATCAATTTTTTTAAGTAAAAAGTTTTGTTTACAATTTTTTTTTTTATTTATTTATTAATTTTTAAGAAACAAATAGTATATTGATTATAGTCATTATATATAAATTCAAGAACTTAAGTTAAACCGGTTTTTAATAAATTAAAATAATATTTTTAATAGCAAAGGTAAGCTTTTTTAAGGGTTTAAGTAACATTATGTTATTTTCTTAGCAATAATATATTAACTAATTCACATAAAACAATTAGTACAACAATACAAAATTGGTTTCTTATAACTGGATACTTATAAGAGCCGTAAGAAGCAAATTGTTATTTTTTGTTTTTATTAAACAATAAACAAATAATTTTACTTTTTGGTTAAGTTAATTAACTAATTTTAATTTTATAAACTTTAATTTAGTTAAAAAATTAGAACCGAAAAAAATTTATATTTTATAAATAAATAAATAATTATGAAATAATAAACACACTATTTTTTATGTGTTAAACGTATTTTTTTTTTAATTTAATCGTTTTCTGTGGCACGGGCAACTTCTTTGGTTTATCAACATTTATTTTGAATTATTTTTTGTGTCTTTATTGTTTATACAAAAAATTTTTTTGTAGGTTCACTGTTACTAATACGTGACATAATTCATAAAAAAACTTTTTATAGTATATGTTACGCCAATAGTTTAGCAGTAGTTTAGCAAAAGTTGCGTTTTGATTGCATTTAACTGCAGATTGAAACGTAGACGTGCTCAAAGATTTTTCTTTGTAAACTAAAATTTCATATAAAACCGCCAGCGTGTTGGCAAATTGTTGCTCTTGCACTTATGCACTATTAAATCTTTAAAAATTTCGTTTTTCTAATTGATTTAATCTTAGAAAAATTGATATTTAAATTTTTGAAAAGTCGAAATGCATTTTTCAGTGCAAAACTTATAAACCAAAGTTTTTATAGCAATTGTTTTAAGGATATTCAAATGAACATTTGGTAAAATCTTTTGACCAAATAAATTATTTTAAAATTGTTTTTTGATGGAATGTTCTAGAAAAATTTTTAATGTGTAAAATATATTATGTGTTTAAAGTATTTTCCATAGTCCTAAGCTCTTTTGGAAAGTCGGATAATAATTAACATTTTAGAATAATTTATTGATTATACTCAAACGTCTCAGAGCTATTTTGTTTAGTGGTAATGTAGTTTTTTCAACGTAATGTTGCTCACTGCCCTTTGTTGTGTTGTGACAAGATCAGATTCGACTCAAACCTCAAAAAAATCCTCTTTTCTGAGATCCGACATGCTTTTAAAAACTTTATTTCTGAAAGTCGAAACCTTTAATTAGAACATTCAGCTAATAACCTTTTGATACCTAGCGCTTTTACATTAATTATTTGTGTCGTTTACTTATTTTTATCAATCCGAACGCACACTACCTCTAGGTATTTGTACGGTTAGGTACATTTTAGCAGGAAATATCAAAAGAGTTATTATAACTACCGTATACTTTGAAAAGCACTTCAACTTTATGTAACCCGATACCAGCTTCATAAACCAATACACAAATCTTCAATTGGTTACCGCTACGTGTTATACGCATTCGAATCGCCGACTTGATTTTATCAATTTCATTACATTTATTCAACTTCATTTATAATTTACATTGCCATTGGCGACTATTTAATTAAACATTGCATTAAGTGTTAAGTTTTTATTTACTCTTTATTTGGTTATATAAAACGGTTACTATAAGGAAGTAAGCGTTAACATATACCGGGTGGTTACTTGGAAACGCAGCATAGCGATTTCGATTCTAAATCTTTAATGTTAAACTATTTGCTTGCTGATTATTTTAAACAGAAAATGTAAACTAATATTTTGTAAAGAAAAAAATACATACTGCATCGCTTGTACTATATTGTTTACAATTTTCCGTTTTTCGGAACCGAAGAAATGGGAAATATAAAATTATATTTTAAAAAAAATGGGGATGCCATGGAATTATAAAAACAAACATGAACTTTTATAAACATCATTAAAATAAAAATAGAAAGGAGGAGGGTTTTAATGAAATAGAGGTGACTGCGATGGTAATCTAATATGGACGATAATTGGTATCCGGTTGTCACAGGTTGTCAGTGTTTGTGAAGTAAAGTAACTTGATTTTCTTATAATAAATAAATGTTGAACAAACTTGATGTTAATGTTTTTTTCTTGATTTGAGTAAATAACATTTTTTGATGGCTATTTTTGTGAATAAATTGGGATTGACAGCTTGAAACGCGCGGTTGTCAAGTGAAAACGACTTGACTCATATAGTGGTAACTTAAGATGTCTGACTTCCGTGGCATAAATTGTTTAGTCACTTGCAGTTAACCCTCTCTCCTTTTTATTATTATTTCAATTATTAACATACAATATTTATAATTGATTATTAGATTTTGTTATTCATACAACGTATTCAAAACAGGAAAAAACTGAAAATGATAAAGTGGTTTAATGCCAGAAGGAGTGCTGTTTATAGTAAAATACCAAAATCGGCAGATTCCAAGTAGTAAAACGAATTAAAAAATACCAAAATATTGTAAGTCTAATAATAACGATGAAAACTTACACCAAAATTAGGAAAATAACAACTTATTCAATGTTTTGGCGATATAGTAGCTGAAAATGTCAATATCAGGTTAAGACAAATACCAAAAACTTTAGTCCAGAAAATTAAAAAAAAAATTGGTTTTGCTCTTATAAATACGTATGCCATCAAAACTTGCGTAAACGTGATTTGAAGAAGAAGAATGCGTTTTGCTTCCAAATAATTAAAAAATGTAACGAAGATATAAGGTTTTTAAGAAATATTGTGTTTACGGATGAATGGACGTTAAAACTGCAAAATAAACCAAATGTGCAAAATTGCAGAGTATGGACTACTGTCAATTCACACAAAATTGTACAAACCAAGACTCAATGTCCCCAAAAAGTTAATGTTTGGGTGGAAATATTCGGTCATCACATTATAGAACCAAGGCCTAACAGGAGATCGTTTTTTACAGTTGTTGGAAGAACACATAGCTACGGCGTTGACCAAAGTTTCTGGAAACAACCGAAAAATTTAGTTTTAGATAGACGATTGCCCCTCACACAATGGCCGAGATGAGGGCAAATTTTTAGCTGACAGTTTTTCTATTAAAGTCATCTGTCAAAATTGTACAATTAGCTGGCCTGTTAGATTCCTGGATTTTTCGCTCAAAAATTTTTTTCTTTGGGGTTACTTAAAATCTAAAATTTGATCTGGACGAACATTTCAAAATATGTAAAACCTGAAAAATTGTGTTTAAACCGAGTGTGACAAAATATGACAATTGTGATTAGCAAATGTTAGACAGCAGTTTTATGACAAGTTAGGACATTGTTTAAGAGTAAATGGTGATTTGTTTGAGCATTTACAATGATTCCCTATTTTTGCTGCAATCTAGTGCTTTTTTCTTAAAGTAAATAAAAACCTGTTACGTATTACTTGTTTTATAATATTAAAAAGTGAAATTTCATGACACTTAAATGTAAGTGCACTTGTTTGGTTTTATAAGTCCATGGTATTATTGATTTCTTAAATAGAATTTTATTTTTTCCAGTTCTTTGTTTCTGGAAAATGGAAAATTGTAAACAATAGTGTGGATAAAAACGTTATTTATAAATTGTTGATTTACACTTTTTTTAAAATTCTAAAACCTGTATAGAACAAAAAGTAGATTGAAATGTTTGCAATACTACCAACTTAAATTAAATCACAAGAACAAAATCACACTACCAGAAACGTCAATGTTACATCTTATTATGTGTCTAATTAAGAGAGTATCTTTTCAATTCTTCAGTACAATTTACACACTAAGTTTGAAAATAACTAATAAAATATATTAAAAACATAGAAATTCTTAACTGATTTACACGCTTAAATAAAACAAAACAAAGACAAATGTTACAGTTGCCAAACTTTTTAATATAAAACTTTCGCAAAACATTTAAATTAAACTAAGATATAAACTGCAAGAAAATTTAAATTTGAGTGCATATATCAATAAGAAACAGTTTCAATTTATTTAAAACTATGTAAAATAAAGTTAACTTTAAAAGTAATTGTATATTAAAAGTATTTTTACAATAAAAGTAAACACAAAAATATGTACATATCATTATTTAGCATATCTCATTTAACTTTTTTTGTTAGCATGTATGATACTGTCGTTTTTTAACATACAAACGTTTTAAATAGTTTAATCTACTGCGATGAAAAAAATTGTGTTTAAATTTGTGAACTCGCAAAAGAAAAAAAAATTATTAGTCCTTTAAATTGTTACGTTTTAATTAATTTATTACATTTACCTTGTCATTTAATTAAACAGGTACTTAAAAATGCAAACTTTTTTAAATAGAACCACCAACGCAAATACTTAATACATACCTCACTATTTAATATTAATAAGAATATGTAAATTAAGTGGATATGCTTTCACTAATCACTGCCCACGTAATTACACTTAAACAAAAATTATATTAATGCGGTTAAACATTTGGAGTATTTTTTTGTTAAATTTTGTGTATGCATTACAAAATAAAAGTAATCGATCTTTACGTCGTGTGAAATTTTTCAATAATATTTTCTCGTGAAATATTGTTCTAGGTAAATATCTACATAAGATGTAACTTAATCAGTATCTTTATAAATTCCTATTTTATTGCCCATAAACAACTCTTTGTTATGATTTAGTGTTTTTTATGTGCGTAACCGAAAAATGCGCTTTTTTACGTATTGACTTGTTTATAATTTTCCATATTACTATATCAGAAAGATTTGCCTTTTAAATTTTGTGTTGCAAAAAATTAGTTTTCTGTTACTATAATCAATATATAATGACAAATAATTTAAAAAAAATTTAAGTACCGTACATATTAACAAACTTACCAATGATTTAAAAAATTTTTAAAAAATTTTTGAATAAAATTTTATAATTTGTATCTTTCATATAAACCACCCCCAAAAATATCGTGTTGTTTCATTTAGAGAGTAGTGGTTTGAAACTGTTATTTAATTGTATTAAGTAAATGTTGAAACGTAAAAATCTGAGTTTTTAATTTTGGATTTGTTTTAAAACAATTTTTGAAAATAAACAAAATGAATTTAGTTAAATAGCACCAAAAGCTCCAAACAATACTTTTTGAGCACTTTGGTTTAAATATAAACCTAACATATTATTTTTTTTTAAATTTATGCAAATTAGACATTGCATCTACTACCAGGTGTATATGAATATATTTTGTTCACAAATATTGTAAAGAAGTTGAAATTTTTATTGTTCACCGGTTTATAATTTCACGTTTTTGTGCTTACATTAATAAATTCCATCTTTCTTTTATAGTTCTTTTATTTATTTAAAGTTTGCATAGTGGTAGGCCTTCATCAATTATCAATACCTGTAATTTCTACATACTGGTTTTCTAAATTTATATTTAGTAAGATATGCAGTATTTCATTTTATTCACTATCAGATTCAAAGATGTACGCATAAAAGTTTGTTTGTATCCGGTTTCTTCTATTTCCACTTTTACTTTTAATACTATACACAAATATGTTTTTTGTTATTAACGTTTATCCACGTTGGTGGAATTTAACGTGCAAAATACAATTTTTGTAAGTGCTTTGATTTTAAAATTTTAAAGCATTCCATGTTTAGTACATAGAATCTTGTAAAGATTAATAAATGCATTGACAACAACAGTTATTCTTAATTCAATATAATGCAAATAAAAGCTACATGAACTGTAGTAATTTACGCAGGTAACGTAGAATGTAAAGACGTTATTTTAAATGCTACTTTTTTTAAATTTTTGAAGAAAATTTTAAAGAATGATATCGATAACATCATAAATTTAATGTTGGTACTACAATTATTATAAGCAAAATCTGACAACTTTGATAATCAATTTAAAATCTTCTTCTTCTTTTATAGCCTTTATTCTGTTCTGTGTCTTCTGTAGTGAAGACTCCTTACTTTTCTGAAGTCATCCGTCCATCTCATGCGGAAACCCATGTTCTTTTTTTCCTAATCCATGGCGTCTGTTGTTTGATTTCATATTTGGTCTGACGTTGTGTTCTGCAAAATCTTATTTCATTCTATCAATTCGTTTTTTAACGTCTTCCACGCCAGTTCTGCAGCTTGGTAATCTTCCATTTTGCATGTTAGACGGTTTGCTATCATCCTCATGAAAACTTTGTAAATTCGTGATTGTAAAGAATTGAGTTAATGATGAGTTTATTGCTTTGTAGTTTAGTTTTGATGGAGTTTCAATTTCATAGATATCGATATCTGACATTTCTACTGAGTGTATATTTATTATTATTTTTGTGTTGTCTGTTTTTTTCTATTATAATAGTTATCTCATCTATATTTCTTTGCTCCTTTCCGTTCTGATCTGTTAAAGATATTATCTTTGGTTTACCTAAAGATGACCGTAAGCATTTTTATTGTGTATTTTGTCCTATTAGTTTATTTATTTTCTTGTAATTATATTTAGTTGGGTCTTCTAATATCTTTCTTCTTATTTTCTTATTTTTCTAAATTTATTACGTCATTTTTTTTAAATAACTTGATTTACTGATAAATAAATCGTTTTTTAAATTTTTTTAGTAATTTTTTTAGTTGTCTTGTTGCTTTATTGTAAGTTATTCGATCTTAAGTTTACGTTTGCAGTAATTAAAATTTTTTTTCGTATTTTGATTATAAATACTATTATAGAAGAGGAAAATTTGCAAAAAATGCCAAAACAATAGGTATACGCAATATTAGAAATCCAACAGAATTCCTCCATGAAGATATATTTTGGAGCACTTATAGACATACTTAATATATAGTGTTAAACATAATTTTAGTTTAAGCGTTAGAACGTTTAGCAAAACCTAATAATCAAGGACCTTTACCAATTGTATAACAGTTGAACCGCAAATTTTCACATGGATCCATACATAGATTAAGAGTAAAAACGTCGCTTTCAAAAGTGTCAACTACTTAAACTCGACATTTTTGTAGGTTAGACTGTCTAATATCAAGATGACAACGTGGCGTTTAGAAAATTATTAGTTTTAGTCCAGAATTCTCAAAATTTCTATTATCGGTTAAATCGTCAAGCGAGTCGGAGTGATTATATGAAATCGACATAACTAAGTACGACTCAAGTTCAACGTTGAGATTGAACTATAAGTACGAGCATTATGGATACAAGAATATAATAAATTAAAGATTTTTGAATATTTATTAGTTGGTACAAGAATTAACCGTAGATGGTGTAGATGCAATTGAATAAAACTATTTTTATCTTTTCTTTGAGTTGTCTGTTTTGTTGCGTCAAATTCAATATCATGTTATTATTTTTCTATTTGCTGTAACTATATGTTGTATTGCTGTTTTGTTGTTGTAAAGCGATATATTGCTGTAATATATATGTTGTTGACATTGTTGAAAATGCTAACTTTGTTGAGCTTGTAATTTTACTGTTTAAACATTGTGTTACATGAGTTTACCCGCAACTGAAATACAGGTGTCTAGCTCATTATAATTCGGCGAGAGGGTTGCAGATCTCGGTGTGCTAATCATACAATAATTTAAAAAAGCGACAAAACGAGGAAATATCATCAGGTACAGATTTGGTTTAAATCTGTCGATTACTAAAAGAAACAATTTGCAAAACACAGTTTATAACAAAAATATATTTATTTTCTAAGATGAGAATAGGAGTTAAAAACAACGAGGTAGAACAATTATAATTATATATTTATATATATTTATGCTCTAATGGGCATATAAAGGAATTGATGACAAAATAGATAATTTATATTAGAGAAAAACAGCGTCAAGAACCAATCCAATGCTGTTAAGGTGAGGTTATGGATATCATCCATAGTCCCGCCAAAAGCTGTTAATGGACATTGTGTTATAATGTGGTCCATGGTCTGTTTTGGAGCTCCACAACTGCAGCTTGGGTTTTCCAAATACCCCCATTGATGCAACAAAACTTTGCATTTTCCTTGGCCAGTATGTATCCTATTTAACGTTGTCCGTAGGTTTCTTTTTAATGAGAATTTTTCAGTTTTGATTGTTGGATCATTCACAAGTTGCTTATTTAAAATTTTTGTTTTTCTTTATTTTTAAATTATAATTCAGTTGCGATTAGAAAATCGTCGATAAATATTACAGTTTATAATATTAATGCAGGCAACACTCTATTCAATTCATTGTATTAAATGTTAACATGCACTACATATAATTGATTCTAATGTTATAATTTTAATAGTACTCGACTCGACATGCAGTCGCAAAACAAGTTAATAATTGACAATTATAATGCATCGCACAAAAGAAAAAAACTAGGAGTACAAAAACTTACCGCCAACCAAAAGTTCCGTGTCAACAAGTAGTAACGCTCACTACTTTTTTTAGGTTGAAGAACGAAAGTATGCGTCAGTTTACGTACGACGGATTATAATTAAAAATGATTTAAAAGATTGCGACTGAAAGTAAAATAATTCTGTATGATTTTACACTGTGAATACATACAACAAGTAAATACGCTGAAAACTGACGGTTAGTTATAAAATTGCATACAATTAAGAAAAGGAAAAGTTATACGATACTATAAGTAGTGAGCATAAGGCTGACTGATAATGACAGTATTAACTACAATTTAAAAATTATATGATACTGTGAAGGTTTAGAAGGAGGTGCGAGTCATCCTTCGACACCCCTAGCTTTTTACATAAGGTGGACTTAACAGGTATTATCCTTGAGATAGCCGTGTAGTAGCCCCACGAAACTCGTGAGAATGGTTAAACGTAATTAAATTAACGTGACGACGCTATTTTGAGAAATTTTGTGATACTTGTTGTCGTGCAATGTAAGCAAAAAGATAGCTAGTTGCAGAATACCTCAAAATCGCCGTGATACGAACAACCGCTCTTAACGACTTTAAGTGCGTAAAAGGATGTAAATAAACGTTACTTCTCGCCCGCAAAGGTCGTAAACGAAACGCCTTAAAAAGACAGTGTAGGTGACAAACCAGTGTAAGCGTAAATTTTAATAATATTTTTGGTAAATACATAAATGACATGTAACAATCGTACTGTAGCTTTGTTGGTTAATTTAATGCCGCTCGAGTTTGTATAGGAAACCTTTTTTTTTGATGACTTCTATACTTTGATACTTTTAGATTTGTTTATGGATTATTTTAGATTTTTTTCTATTGGATAAGTTCATATATATTATATAAAATGTGATGACTTTTTGTCATTTTTGTTTGATTGCTTAGTACTTGTTACAAAATTATTTGTTTCTATGTTAACATATCTGTGTGGCTTCATTTGACCGAAAGTCTTACTTCTTCTGGTTTATTATATAAATTTTACTATTCTGTAGCGTTGCTAGTATATTTTTTTCTTCATTTGCTAAAAATCATGTTTTTGTAAAATGATTGTTTTGGTATTATTATATTTGGCTTGTGTATGTTAATTATTAATTTAACCGTAATATATTTAGCTGTCTGTGTAGTATTGCGGAATGATTGAAAGAGCATTCTAGCTGTAAACTTTCTATATACTGATCATAATCTAGTTCTATAAATGCATATGGTAGATGAGTTGCTTTATCATCTTGAATAGGTTTTATTAATCTATATGTTTTAATACACTTTTGGGGACACCTTTCTTAGTCGTCTTTCTCAAAATTTTTGTTTTTGGTAGAAATTGAAGCTAAGTGATTGTTTAAAATGTATGTATATACCATTTCAATTGTTGTTTTATATCTAGTCCTGTAGTTGTCGCAATTATTAGTGTCGCTTTTTTATGTTTTGTCCTAAACTTGTAGTGGTTTTTCACCTTTCCAGGCTTGTTGGCATATTTTTTTTATACATTTTTTTGTTTTTGCTCCGCTTCACTTAACAATTTCTGGTGTTATTCCATCTCTGCCTGCCTCCTTCTCTAGCTTTATCAGCTTAATAGCCTGTTCTACTTCTTTTATCTCTATGTTTCGTTCTTCTTCCTCTTCTACTGAAGTCTCTCTTCTTTCTCTAATTCTTACATTGTTTTTTATAAATTTGTGACTAGTATTTTTTCTATGCATCTCGAATCTTCTTTCTTGGTTCACCTTTTTGATGGTCTCCTTAGCTTCATTCCTATGGGATCCTCTCTTTTATTTTTGCTTTTACTTTGGATATATCCCTTTTCTTTTTATTTTTAATTTTTTCTCTTACTTCTTCATTCCACCAGCTGCTTCGCTTTTGGTTATTTTTTATTATTGTTGTTCCGCGTACTTTTTTTACTTGTTCTGTTATTTTTGTTTTTAGTATTTTTTACCTATTTTCTATACTCCATTTTTGGTTTTCAGCAGTTTCTTGTAGTTCCTATTTTTTTAAGGTTTCATTTAATTTAGTTTGATACGTTTCCACCATCTCTGGTTTTTTAAATTCGTTTATATTTGTCTTATGATATTGTCTAGCTTTTTTTGTTTTACTTGCATAGAATTTTGTGTCACCGATAAATAGTTTATGGCCCGTGCACAGTTTAGCTCATTTTATTACCTTTATATCAATTATAATGTATTTTACTTTCCTATTTTATAAGAGGTAGTCGTTTATGCTTTCTGCAGCTGCGTTGGATGTAATATTGTGTATTGTCTTGTAGTTGAAGTGACTGTTCCCAATTAAAGTTGATTTTTTTCTCTTCCGTTGTTGTTTACTGTAGTTTCTACGCCATATTTTCCAATTATACCATGACCAATAATAACTTGTTTTTCTGTACATGCATTTCAATCTCTATTTATGAACACATGTCTGCTTCTGTCTCTTGCCTTATTGATCTGTATTTGAAATTTATCTAGGAACTTGTGTTTTTCTTGTTGGTCTAAGTCTTCTGCAGGGGCATATATTTGTATTAATGTTATATTTTCTTGTATCTTTTTGTCCACGTACATGATTCTTGCATTTACTGTTTCCTAGTCATACGACTAGCTACAGGTGGGTTAAGTATAATTCCTACTCCACCTTTAGCGCTACCTTCTGATCCTGAGTATATTAGCTGACATCCTTATGTTAGTATTAGTTGCCCACTCCCTTTCTTTTTTATTTCACTTATTCCCAAGACGCTTATTTTATATTTCAGCATCTTATCAATTATTTCTACTTCTTTTCTGTTTAGTCCTCTTATATTCCATGTTGCCATTTTCATTATATTTTCTTGTGGATTTCTTTAATCTGTCCATTTCCGAGGATTTCGTTTGATCTATGAATCATGATATCTTATGTAGGTGATTAGCTTAACGATGAGGGCTCCGTTATATCGGGACAACTGGTATCAGGTTATACCTCCGATATTGGTTCGCCAGAGCCTCGTTTATTATCCAGCAGAAGGTACCGCGTGCAAGTGAGGTTGGCAGCGGCTAGATGTTGGTGCCGCCCCTTACCTTCCATTTTACCAGTGATTAAAATTTCTGAAAACACTTACACTATACAATAAAGGCGTCTCAGGAAGGTTTGGTCCAAAACCTAATAAAAGAATTTTTTTATTAAGACAATTGGAACAGTTAAAACAAGAAACATTTTAAATGCGTGGAAGGAAATTATAAATTCTTGGTTGATGAAAAGCTCAAAAGTTAATTTCTTGAATTATTTACACTTTATATCGCAATCATCAATTTTTTTTGTGACAAACTAATTTGCGTTTTAAATACGTCAGTTTTTAGAAATATAAGATACTGCCTCTTTGTTTTTTTTAGTTGTTTTAGAAGAGTATATGTAATATGCCAAAAGTAAAAAAATTTTAACACTACCAAGAGTCTGGTTAAAATTTGTGATTTGCGAAGACAACGTATTGACAGTGTTTCCATTTTTTTAGAGTAATAAATCTGCGTCTTATTATAAATACAAAAAAACGCGTCATAGTAAAGACTGACACTAATAAATTTCCAATTTGTTTTTTGAAGGTCTATTTTGATAGTGATGTAAAACATAATATCTTGTTGTAGTTGTAGATATCTAATAATCATAATTAGATTAGAAATTCAACTACATGAGTTGAACAACATTTATCTTTTGTACAAGGATATAAAATTTGTATTTTATAAATATTAGAACATTTAATAAGTAGACAATAAAATTAAATGTCTAACAAAAACGAACGCCATCACCAATTAAACCAAGTCCCAATATTTAACTTAGTTAATTTGGTAAGTATCTTTAATTCAATAAATTTAACTACACTTAAACGTGTAAGTATTATTCTTAATTCTGTGCAGTGTTTGTTTGAAGAAACTATTTATAGTTAAAGTGTTTTTCGCGGAATACTGAAAAGTTGTTTTCCATAAAATTTATTGTTTATTTTTTTACAAGCGTTTTGAACACCTGTACGTGTACTTTATGCATCCTTAAACAGTTTTTTTCCTTTACTTTCCTTGTTAGAAAGATAATGAAATTGCAGATTTATCAGATATTTCCTTACCCGAGAGAAATTTATTGCAGAGTTTAGGATAGAATTTAAAACATTATTCAACCGGTAGATACGCAAAATAAATGTATTTACTTTGTGGTGTAATTGATCATTACCAGGGAAGTTAATAATTTCAACAAATTGTTGCTTCTGTTTATCGAAAACTAGTTTGGCTCGAGTTAGGTCTACGTAACAATTGCTTATTATTGGTCATCCGCATTTAGGTCAATTCTCGACAATTTCTTAAATGTGTAGGTGGCAATATTAAGATTGTACTCAAGGTCATTAAGTACGTTCAAGGTTACGTGCCTGGCTGGGTCACTGTTCAGTTGGGAGCAACGATCTCTTGCCAATTCCGATATGTTAGTATAGGAGTATTCGTTATTCTATAAAAAAAAATTTAACAACAAAATATATAAAGAGCTAATTAATTCGAATCACTTTCCGAATTTTAAATTATTTTCAAAACTGTGTTTTCATTAATTTAGGAATTTTAAGCTATTGGTTTTAGATTTCATAAATTCTTCTTTGATAGTAATTATTCTTAAAATTTGCTACTGGATTTATCTAACAGTATTAACTACTCAATACTAAAGATCGAGCAGTTATTCAGTGTTGTAGTTTCTGTATTCACATTCTTTCGATATATACAGTTAATACTAGTTCTTTAATTCATTGTTTTAAATACTTCAGGAAAATTCTTATTTTTAGTTTTTCCGATATTGGGCAATAAAAAAAAAGTTTTCTAGTTATTGAGTTCTATCTAAATAAACAGTACTGTGAAACTTTTGAAGAAAAATATTACGCCAGATGTAGAAAAATTTAGTATGAAGATTCCATAAATGATGAACTACGACATTATTGTCGAAAACTTTTGCAATCTGTTTATATTAAAAATTTTCCAAGCTTGGTTTATATTCGTGTAAAGTTTTTCAATCATACTACCAACACAATTTAATTTATAAAAAAAAAGAAGTAAGTTATTATTAAGTGGTGAAGTAAGAAAGTTTTAATTCAACATTTACTTTCTAAGTGTAAAATGAAGCTTTTATATGGCAATATATAACCGCCGTTAGTGATTGTTACCTAAGACGATTAATTATATTTTTTTAAATAACATTAAAGAAGGTTTATATTAAAATGAATATATTTTTGATTAAATTTTACGTATTTAGCTATTTAAATGTTTTTAACATATATGTTACAAAAATCAATACCTAAAAACCATTTATTGCGTTTTATTACGTTGTCTACGCGGTTCAATGAATTTGCGTAACATATCAAAATAGTTTATTAAAATTTATTAAATTAACTACAATTGTTTAAATTTCTAGTAATTTAAAATTGAAAAATCTACCAATATTCTTTGTATTTATAATACAATTGGTGCATTTCTTTGTTGTGGTGTTGTTAATTAACTACTGAAACTGCTTTTTGTGTGACTGACTTTAGCTATGTACTTTTCTTAATTACAGCGACCAATAAATTTAAATCTTTGTTATTGCCATCACAGAACGTATACAGTCTCTAGTTCTATATCCATTTTACCATCTTTTTCTGTCTTTTATTGTTTATTATTATTTTTGTCCGTTGTCACTTTCCTTCTACACCAATTTCTTTGATTTGTTACATCCAGTTTCTTCTGGGCCCGCCTTGTTGTTTTTACTTTTCTATAAAGAAAGAATAGTGATCGCGATTTTTTTTCAAATTTTTTTTTAGCATAATTTTACGTTTCAAGGGCTCCTAAATCAGAAAAATTTATTTTGGGTATCTGTGTCTGTGTGTAACGACGTACCCTCAATAACTCTCAAACGAAAAGCCGTAGTAACTTGAAATTTGGTATAGAGCTGGCTTTTCATAGTCTCTCAGTTCTATCAAAAGATGGGTCTAATAGGAAAAACCGGAAGTGAGTGTATTACCAGTTTTTCTTATATCATTTTGTTCGTATGTAAATTATTCGAATTATTTTTACCGTTTCTTATAGAGATAGTTCTTCTTAACAATAGGTTCGAATCCTGCAAGCGACGATTTTTTTAGAAAAAAAATCCGTATCTTCAAAAGAAAGCAAGATACGTTAAAAATAACAATTTCGAAATTTTTTTGAGTTGGATATTTTTCTTCAATTTAAAAATAGAAAATATGTAGAAATTCCTTATAGGAACGACGTGTGGTGACCACACCAGTTTTTTTTATTGATTTTCACGCTTTTATTATTCTTGTTGTTATACTGTTGGGTTCCATTCTCACGATCAGGATCAGGATCCTTTCAAAAATATAAAAAACGAAATTAGAAATTACAAACTAATAAGAAAATTTTTATTCGATTTCTTCGTTCTCTTCTAAACGGTCTAAATCAGGGTCAAAATCTGCTAAATGTTCTTCGGTTTGCAGATTGGTATAATTTTCTCTTACATCTGCATCGATTTGGCCTCGGAAAGATAATAAATTTCTTTTTTTCAGTGCTGAAATTGATATTAAAGCGTTATACGCTTTTGGTATGGCGTATTTTTTACTAATAACATTAATATTTTTCTGGAGGCTCATTACTTGAAATTCTTCATCAATTTTTAGAGTGCTCTTACATTTAAAAATGCAAAAAATTTGTAAAACGAAATAACTTAAGATTTCAAAAATTAAAATTATTCTTATTTAAATCTGTCTTTTTTTAACAAATATTTTTTAGAGATCTGAGAAATCTAATATGTCGGCTTGTTCCATTACAACGACCTTAAAATTTTTCTTTTCTGACAAGTTGGTACCAATCTCGAGGATGATATATTGGAAATGGGCTTCTCTTATTTTTTATTTCAATAAGAGAATGGTCCGAGTCGCACTCCATGTACGTATGACCCGGAATTAAAAATTTTTCTTCGATAGCTTCAAGTGTAGGGTGGGTATTGAGAACATATGTGAACATCGATATCACGTTAGAATTTTTGTTTTGCCTTCTACAAGTGTCCGAATAAAATACAACATGCTTTATTTCTGGGGGCATACCCAATAATGTCTTGTACAGACACGATGCTATTTTTATCGAGCCTCTTTTGCCTATTGCCTCATGCCCCAATAATGCACGGATTTACCTGTTGTACAGTCGTGTATTGTAACATTATATACACTCAGCTGTCGCTTATAAAAAACGTCACTTGATAGTGTAGGTAAAACTTGCTACAAGTCAAAGGTAAAAATTCTCATATCTTTGCGCATTTTTGAAAGTTCTTTGTCATACTTCTTTGCCTGAATGCCAAATCAGTTTCTTCGTGATGCATTCTCAGCTTATCTTCTGCTTTAGTTCGTATAGCGTCATTCAATGATTTTGTAGCAATTTTTTGAGAATCGCATGTGCCGCAGGTATCTAAAGCTGGTTTTTTTAAATTTCAAATTGGTTTTTTTAAATTCTTGTCGATAAACTGATTTTGATACTGGATTTTCTTCTTTTTTGCCATAAAGATCATATATTATGTTTAGGTTTAGATTAGCCTGCAAGTATTTGTTCGTAGTATGCCTGCGGGTGTAATGGGACTCATACATTAAAGGAAATGTAATTTACGTGGCAGCAAGGCATATGCTGCATTGTAGCACATCTTTCTGTTAAACGATTTGCTAAAAGATTGCATTTGGGTCGATTCCTTTCATTGAAGCACATTGTGATGTACAACATTTTTCGTTTTGTTGTGCGACGTGCAAAAACGAACAAAGGGGATGGTTTGCCGACATGTGAACATGCCATGTACAATTGACCGCAAGAGAAACATTTAAGGATTAACTTTGTTTATTTGTTAATCGTCATGGAGAACGCAAGACGAATCGAAAATTTATTTAAATTTGAATGGCATATCGGTTGGGATCTCTCTGCTCTACTCTTGAGTTTTCTTACCACCAAACACATTCCGTTACAAACAAAATTCCGTTGCTTTAGATTTCGAAGCATGATGATTTCCCAACCAACCTTTGGTTTTGAATTGTGCGATGGCAAGCCAAGCAGATCCAATGAGTTTAAAAACTCAGTTAGATAGTTGGTTGTTTTGTCTTCGTTAGTTACACAGTCGATAGATTTGATTTGATTTGATTACCGAAAGTTAGCAATTGTTTGGAGAAATTTTTAGCAGATAGATCGTTTAGTATGCAACTCGCATGTTTGTCGTTAGCTGAAGTTTCTTTACATGGCGCCACAGAGTTGATGATCTGAGGCAAGCGTTTATTTTATCGGTTGCGGTCGATCATGGAATGACTGGTAGTGTTTAGTGAAAATTGCCGATCAGTAAAATCATTGCGCCTCCAAGACATCTTGAGTTATTGCGCAGATTTTTTGATAGTTTGATTAAGTGCTTCCAACGCGCGTTTATGCGCCATTGTGCATTCATCCTAAATTATGATTTTACTTACTACCAAAACTTCGGCTATTGCTGAGTATTTTGCAATGTTGTATATTATTTTTTCAGTAATTGAATAATTAACGGCAATTTCAATGCTGAATGAGCCGTTCGGCATCCTTCTAGCAACACGGCCGTTATCCCAGACTAGCAACTGCTACAGAAATTTTGTATCTCGCACAAACAATTCAAAATCAATGACATGAGAATGAATCGACAAAAATAAGCCCCCATTTCCATCATCAATTGTCTTTATTACTGTATCGTACACTTTCTTCTGTTGGGGGTCACCAGTGGTACACTCGTTCAAACGATTGGTTCAATGCATCTTGATGGTATTCACGGTCACGTCTCAATGCTCAATTAGAAGCGTTGTTCATTCCACGATATAGCATGGCATTTCTAACTTGAAATAAAATAAAAATTATAGATTGGATTGATTACCGATGCGTGATTGCGTACGCAATGATAAACGATATAACTTTTCACAATGCGCACTCAACTCACCCTTTTAAAATTATTTTTTGCTAGTTAATTAAATTCAAATGTAATTACCGTGAAACGCTGAAACAAAATTAATAAATCGCAAGGCACGTCTGCATAGCTAGGAGTCAGCTGTGAAAAGATTATGCACAAAACGTCATCTAATGGCATTGCCAGAATCAGCCTACAACGCCATGTTTATTTTTGTTTTTGTCTTGTAGGTATCAGAGATGATTTTTTTGTGATTGGCTTTTTTATTTTTTTTTTCAATGCGCGGCCGAAACGAACTAAAAAAAACATCAAAATCCTTCGATTTATTTTAGTGATATCATCAAAAAAACAGTTCCATACAAAATTTATTAAAAATTTAATTTTTTTTTATTTTTTATGTGTGTATATGTTTTTTATAGTATTTCTACTTTTTGAGACGGAGACAAATCCAACAAATCAAAACTCATAAGAATCGGTCCTGCCGTTCTTGAGTTATAAATATTATAACCCACCTGACTTTGTTTTATCAAATGCCGTCTTTAGGTCACTGCCGATCATAGGCCGGTCACTAAAATAATGGAGCGACCCTGCTTACTATGCGTGCATACTAATTTAGTTGTTTCATTTTTTTTCTATTATTGGTTCTTGTTTAGTTATTTTTCTTATGCCTTCATTTTTTATTCTGTTTTACTTAGCTTTTCTTGCCATTTTTCTAAGGTGTTCAATTTCTATAGCATTTATTTTAGTTTCATCTTTTTGTTTAATTTTCCAATTTCCGTAATTGTAAGTTATTCTTGGTAATGTTATCATAATATGTATTTTTTTTAATTTATACGTCAATGTCTTTGTGGCCTAGTATTTTTTTTTTGGTCGTATAGTAGATTCCTCTGGATCATCATAGGAATTCATACGTCGATACTCTCCAATTTCTTGTTTTTACGTTTTATCATCATGCGTTTACTAGATTTTGCATTTTATTCTAAGTGTCTGTTATTAATTCTACGTCATCTGCGTACTTGAAGTTACTTAATTTTATTGCTTGTAGGTGCTTCTATTTTATTACTGTTTCCAACTGATTGTTATTTTTTTTTTATTATTTTGTTCATTATAGTTATAAAGAACAAAAAGCTTAGGATGTCGTCTTGTTTAATTCCGTTGTTCATTTCAAATTCATCCGGTCTTTGCCCTGCTAATTGTTTTTCTTTTAGCGCGTTTTAAATATCTATTCTGTCTACTGTATCAAAATAGTCTTTAGATCAACAAACGTGAGATACAGTTCTTCTCTTTCTTCAATTCTTTCTCTGTTATGCTTCTTATTGTATATATGTATTTTGACATTAATCTGAATGCTGCTTGTTGTCTTCCTAGTTTTCGATTTATTTGATTTCTTAAGCTCCCTTCTAGTATTTTTATGTAAGTTTTGTAGCTAGTTTGAGTCAGATCTTTTAAACTGTAGTTTTTGCACTGCGTCTGTATTTTTTTTCATAAATTATTATTATAAGATTGTTTTTCTATTTTTTCGGGATTTTTTCTCTTCTTATGTTCCTTTAAAGATATCCCAAAACCTGTGTATTCTAATTTGGCTCAAGCCAGAAAATGCAGAAAAGCAATTTGTTTAAACTTTGTTGATTTTTTTTACTATTACGTAGTTTAATATTCAGTTTAAAATGTTGCAATTAGAATGTTATTCAATCCATTAAGTTTAAGCCTCTTTCATATTTATCCATGTATTTATATTTTGTGCAACCTGATACCAATTGAATCCCGCAACTTTTCAACGTTTCTTCGTTCCGCCCATAGTCTCTATTGGACAATATATCCGCTCCAGTTTTTCGTATGTCTAGTACGTGTCCTGCCCATTGCTATTTTAGAGAGCCGATTCTTTCTATGATGTTTATAACTTTAGTTTTTTTCTCTTATCTACTGGTTTGTTTCGTAATCTTTCAGTGTTATTTTAAGAAATTTTTTTGGTATTTTTATGTTCACTATGTTTTTTAATTTCCCGTAGGCTGCTCACCCTAGTATAATTTTCTTGTCAATTTTTAACTCCTGGTTATGTTTTCCTAGTGTTATAGATTGTCGTAGGTATATATATATACGATTGCGTCTTGTGTATCGTTTGTCTACGAATCATAATTGTTTTTTATGTATTTGGTTAATTTGTAGCTAATTGTGTTTTTGTGTTGTTCATGTATAGTCCATTGCTTTTTGTTGTTCTTTTACCACGCCTGTTAGTTTCCATTGTAAACTAAGTTTAGTTTGTGGTTTGACTAGATTCAAAGTTCCGCAACAAACAGACTAATTCAAACTGACTTTTTAATTTTTTTTTAATTCACGTTTAGTATTTGCTTTGTTTTGTTGTAAATTTTGAGCTTGGTAAAGTGTATAGTGTTTCTCATGTAGTTGAAAATGTTTTTTAGTGCATGGAAATGGCAAACAGTAAATAATATCAGTATTCAGACAACGAATGTAAGCTTACGGTTTCATTCTTGTTAATATTTACAGATTTCAGTAGTAATCAAAATATATCTAAGAACTTTTTTTTTCATGTCATGTTGATGTTGTCTACCAATTTTAAACAACGTTTATTATAGGCTGTAGCTATAGGAAAAAGCCAATGTTTTGGATGCGGGTATTTTTTAATATTTTTATATTATTGTGAAAACGTATTTGTGTTAAATGTAATCTTAAAAAATTAGAAATCAATCAAAGCAAATAATTTTATAGTGTTTTTTTAAATTTAATCTAATGAAAATAACAATTAAGGTTAACCTACATGGATTGCAATTTTAGAACCAAATATTGTACTTAATCAACGTTTTCAACGTTCAAATTTTCTATAAATTTGTGCTTTAAAGTAAGAATAATAACGTACAACACATTTGTTTTATTGCTATGGTTAAATTTAGGAAAACATGGCATTTTTTATTAAGTTGCTATCCTTTTAAAATAGTGCACTAAAAAACTATTTTTATGGTCAAATTGTTGTTGTTGTCTAACAATTTATATTTAATAACATTTTTTGATATTGATGGAATTTTTGCTTTTACATTGAGCACCAACATTATTAATTTACCAAGTTGCAAAAATACATAAATGTTTTTTTATCTCACAAATTTGATTTACGATTATTTTGCTAGTTTAAATACCTTTTCTAAAATACATGACAGTATGGCTTTGCCGTTACGGCTCGACTATCACGCCGCGGCCGTTTTGTCGCCACGTACGTTTTTGCGCAGTTATTACAACGCCGTCCATTTTGGCTGATACCGCTACAGTTATGTCAAAGTAATTTTTCCAAATAAAATGCAACGCCAGAATTCTAAACATAGCTCGTGGGAATCCATAGACATATACGAGTATAGTTCAACATATGTTTTTTTTATTATAGCACCAGAAACATTTAAAGAATCATTTTGCAGTATGTCAAATTCAAACCTCGGTGTATACCAACATCTTTAAAACAATTCCCGTCTTACAGACGCATAAAACAAATATTTTTATTCTAAAGCGATGCTTCTTTGATGGAATAAACTGTTTGAAATTCTTCTTGGAATAAGAGAAGTAAATCATTAATGACAAGTTTTTGAAAAAGGCGGAATAAGAAAATTTGTCATTTAAATTATCAAAAATTGTTCTAAGTTTCCACAATTTATCGTTATTATCTGGTGTTTTATTGTTATCTTATCTATAAAATGAATGCGACGCAAAAGTTGAGTGAACCTATCTCTTGTGATGTATTTCTAGATAAAACTACTCGCATTAACAGAATGTGTTGACTAGTAGTTAGAAATTTTGTACATGTACTATTTATTTGTTTCTTCTTAAATAGTTGTGATCATCAAAAAACTATACAAAATAGTCATGTTCGGTATTTTTATTATTTATCTTAAATGAATTCAAAATTACAGAATTTTCATCGTCAAAATTAAATGTGAGCTGGTTCCCTAAATTACTGTTATTCCAAAATAAATATCCGTCGCTATCAATGTCAATAAAAGAAAAAAAATCATTTTTGTCACTGTATATTTTAACCGCGAGTAGTAGATGTTGATGAGAAGAAACGGAAGATCTGAACCACATGAGAAAGAGATGCAGGGAACTAAGAGAAGAGGTGATGAAAACAGTGGATATCTTAGATGAAAACGGAAAAGGAGCGGAATGGATGGAGGAAGTATGAAGCAGGAGGAAAAAGTTAAGGGGGAGAAGGGATAAGAAAATGTAATATATATGTATAGACAACACGACCAAATTTGTAAGCCAAATGGCAATGAATAAAGTTAAACTTATATAGTAGATGTTGATGGTAAGTCATTCTCAACGAGCGACATCCGTACCCAGCCTAAAACATCAGATCGCTTATGAACGACAGCCGTACCTAATGATAGTTTCATTGCGTCATCTATTGACGACAGCGGTAGTTAAAAGTCTAAAACTCATCTTACACGCAAGGATGAAGCAAGACATCTGTAGAAGCTGATATCTTATTCCAGATATCTCTCCAAAGATATCAAAGCTTAAATCGACCAAATATTATAAAAACAGTTATTTTGCTCACATTGAGAATTTATTACTGGCACTGCTGAATGGCACATTCGTGAATTAGCCGCGGGTCATGTTTTAAAAAGGTCAATAAGAAATGCAATATACGATTGTTTTAAGGTTCTGAGCTAACCCTGGACGCAACAGCTTACATTGACCTGATTAATTGGCAAGAAGATCTCACCAAACTTCCAATTCTCAATGCGATAAGTGAAGAGGAATTAAAGTTGTTTGTTGCACAAAAAGAAAAATAAGAATTTTTTATGTTAAGATTACGATGCCACACGGAAGCAGTCGAAAGAAGCGTTAAGCTTGTTACTAAAGCAGCAATATTTTGTGCGGTAAATCTGCAAGAAAAATTTTATAACGGTTTAGATAGTCTTGCAAAGACATGCCAAAATTTGACAGTATAACAGACTTTTTAGTTTAATACCAGGAACATTAAAAATTATAAAGATGATATAGTTCTGTAGTTTCTCATAAATAAATGAATATGTTTAAAGCAGTAAAATTTTAATATAAAATATACACAATCAGATCAGATCTTCTAAAGCAATACTTTAACAAAAGCAATTTTTTTAAAATTTTCAACTTCTTAAGATGAATCCGGAGGCTGAAGATGGCACTCAATAAAAATCATTGTTTGGCATGTTATTAGTATCGTTAATATGGAATATAATTTTGTTTATTAGGTTCTTAGGATAGTTATTTTTGAGGATGTTCTCTAAAATATTTAGGTTTTTTTGCTTAAAATTGTGGACTAATGATTTTGTTTCTTATAGATATAATTATGTTGATTTTTTGATGATGCTTTGCGATACAATTAATTGTACGTTTGGATGCTATAGGTTTAGTGTACCAACCCTTTATGGAATTATTGTGTTTAATTAACCGAATGTCAAAAAACGGCAAAGTCCCATGACTTCCGATCTCGTAAGTAAAACCTAGGTGTTGAGAATTTTATTCTCTAGTATGCACGTGGTAACTTCGTTCACGTAACAAAACAATAATGTGAGTTGAAAAGTGATTTTGCTGAGTACGTACTCTAATAAGTTGTGCATCACTACACTAGCTAAAAGTAAAAATGCCGGGTTACTCATTGCAGAGGCAAATTTTTGCTGGATTTAAAAAAATTAATAACGTCAATAAAGTCAAAATACTCAAGAACGTATGACTAAGTTCTCTGCGATATTTATGAATTATTTTCAAAACAAATTCTTTTATCATGTTGGTGAACAGACATGTAACATCGAATGAAGCTATGGTATAATTATAGGTAAAATTATAAATTTTTAATTTTTTTAAGAATTTTCTGTGAGTTTAATATATTATGGTTAAAAATATAAGAAATTAAGTACTTGTTTGTTGAGTTTTATACTCCAAGTGTTTTTTTTCCATTATTTATTAACGCTTTTAGTTCGATGATTGTGTTGGCGGACCATTTTTGTAATTTTTTTTTTCTATAACATCCGACTAGTTTATAAGGTTCTAGCATACACTAAAATACAAAATTTTTATAGATTTTTCTAATTAATTAATTAATTATTAATGATTAATTAAACTGTGAACTTTATTCTCGTGTTTATGATTACGTTATAATAATGTTATTGTGTTATTTTTCTAATAAACGTAGTGGTCGATTCGTTGCGTTCTTATAACTAATATTAGTCTTGTCTAAAACTGGAAAAAGCCTCAGTTGGTTTTTGAACTTTAGAGAAACCAGGACTTGAACTTTTTTCTACACTCATACTCAGCCTGTATCTTTTGCTGAAGTTGTAAATGTAAGTGTTCCAAACTATAATGATCAATTTAAAAAGAATTTACACTAATCAATACCAATCTAAATAAAAATTGTTTCTAAGCCTTGTAAAACTTAAAGAAATTGTTGGATTAAATTCAAAATGTTAGCATTTTGGTGCACTACGCAAACTATATGTTTCTTAATTCAGTTTCAATTTTTTTAAAATTGGATGAACTTTTGTCATGTATAAAACTGTTTGAAAAACAAGTATATTTTAAAAATCAACAATATTTTATTTAGGTTTTCTGTTTATTTAGGACTTTGGGTTTTCTAAAATTTGTAATATCGATGCAATATACGATTTGCGACAATCAAACTAGAAATGTCGATTATGATCTATAAGTGTTTGCAGTATAAAAAACATAAGAAAAACAAACATTATTTTACAAGCATGGTTTTTTAAAGTCTTTCAATAGTCAGTTAATTGATTCTCTTCTGATAACGGAAAGGTCAATGCTATATTACCTGTTACCATGTTGATTTTTTTACTATGACTTAAAACTTTTTCTATTAAATCTATGCTGACAATACAAATAAATAATAAGCAACAAATTTCTACCCAAAAGTATTTATTGATACTTAGAACATACAAAGTCATATTAGATTTACATAGTTCCAACATTAAGTAACGTTAACAAATCTGGATTTTTTCTAGTAATTAAGGCAGTTATTTAACGCGCAGAAACGGACATTAAAAGTAGCACAAAAATATTTACGTTACACAGTAACCATTAGAATCGTAAGCAAGGTGTTTTCTAGTAAAATTTAAATATAGATCTGTCGAAACGCAATTCATCAATTTAAATAGCCCAATGTAGTTTTACAATAACTGTTTAATTATGCGAATGCGTGGGTACAAATATGTGAAATGAAATTAACGGCTCCCTGGAGCAGTAAACATATAATTTGCATTGTATAGTTTTAGGTGCAGCACCTAGAGCAAAAACGCAATTGCTCACAACCGAGGGTATATAGCTTTTTATTAATTATAATATATAACTTTTACTAAACACCATTTACAGAAGCTTCTCCTATAAACCAGATTAAATCTACACTTTCGGAAAAATGCTAAGTCCGCAAGATAAGTAAATTGCTATTATTATTTTCGTTACGGAACAATCAACTCTTGTAAAAGGAAATTTAGATGGTTAATTATATGTTATTAAATACTAAAAGGGATAATGCTAAGTTTACACGTGTAACCATTATAACCTTAAGAAGAAAAAAAATCAACATTGCGGTTTTATCTAAATAATTAGAACCTCGTACAACAATATTAAATAAGGTACCGATTTTTTAGAGACGTAATTGTATTGCTGTTTTAGTGCCAATTGCGCTGACTTGCTGAATGTAGTATGTGTGGTCTGCGACCGTGAATACATTATGTCGTAATTTTCATTTTACATGGTGATTACAAGACAACTTAGATAAAGAATCCTTTACGAGTGCTTTAAAGCAAAAACATTAATCCATTTTATTCATTTGTAATAAGACGCTCTTAAAGAATACTAATTTGTAATTTTCTGACGTTACCATGAAGATGAAATCTGTAAATCAATCATACGAATAAAAATCGAATGATGTTTATATGACAAACTTTATAGCTCTTTGTGTGCAACGAAGGAAACGTATTTAACCGTACACAATAACACTACGTTTATTTAATTGTTAATTAAGACTTCGTAAAGTCATTGTAATACTGATTTTCCATATATGATAATTTACGAGGAATATTAACAGATGCGAATTTCTCCTGTAAGCTTTCAACGTATCGTCGAACTATTGGCAAGTTTACAAAGGAAAACTTTTAGTATCGGTACAAAGCAATAGATCATTTTGCTACGGTACCATTAACCCACAAATCGTCAAATATTTTTTGATGAAGCATTTAACAAATTTATTTTCTTTTAATCTTCAATTTTTGTTAAACTAACTCCATTTCAAATAAAAATGATATATTTCATAATTTTATCGAACTAAGTTTAGTTTAAATTCTTAGATGTTCTTTTAATAAACGTCAGATAATCTTTCTTTGATGATAATGTAAATTAGGTGGCATTTAAAAACCTATATATTTTGAAGTTACTTCAAATAGGGTGCGTTTTTGTAATTTAGATTAAAATACAGATTTAGATAAACTTGATAGGACTCAAATTGATAGTACATGAACGAATCTTAATAGATTTTTTATATGTAATTTACATAATTAGAGTTTTTGCTAAATCCGCTTTGTTTAATCATATATTAATAAAAAAGTGTTAATTGTTTACTGTGTTTCCTGTTATACGTTTAAAACACCTTGAGTAAATTTGTGTACGTTGATTTCTAAATAGTTTTTGTATTATTATTGTGTAAACAATTTTTTATGGAGTTGAACGGTGCAATTATAATAATATTTTTCGTTAATTTTCAGTACGTCTTTTTTTTTTAAATTTTAACACTTGCGTGTGAGGATCTTAATATGCGACCTTCAGATGACAATATTACGTTTTAATTTCAGTGTTACTTCAGACTTCTTTAATTAATTATTAAATGTCTAGAAATAGTTTACTATTTTTAGAATGTAAGTTTTTAAGTTCGTTTTTTGTAGGTTTTTTTAATAATGTTTGTAAAATAAACTTTTGTTAGTTTACTGTGTAATTTATTTCTAAAATGATTTGTTAAGCTTTTGTTAATCAAAAATTTTTCAAATTGTTAAGCAATGAATTGCAAAAAAAGTTAATTTAAGTTCTAGTTTTTTATAAAAGTAAAACGCATTTTTAAACGTTAAAGTTAGTTTAACCAATGTATTGTAAATTGTGAATAATTGCAGTGCATTTGTATTGGTTAGGGCTACAAACAAATAAAGAAAACTGTCAAAAATTTATAAATCTTTTGCGACGTAGTTCTTCTCTTGAAGTTTTATGTGCAGAAAATCAGTATAAGGATTTCGTTACTGTTACTTTTTAGTACTAACATATACGTACTTGTTTTATATTTATATGATTGCAAAAAATAGTGCAATTCAACAATTATAATTTTTACATACAAAGTCAAGGCTATCAAAACCAAAAATTGAAATAGTTTTTTAGCTTTAGCTATGTTAAAAAAAAAGTTGTTCTAACAGCGATAAAAATACTAATGAAACCTTAAACATACATTAAAAAACGCGCTACTATTTACAGCAAATTACTTTTAAAATAGATAGAATATTTGCAACATTAAAGACTACAAACATTTATCTATTACAATGTTAATTATTAGTTTTATAGTTTTAAGCAGTTACTTTATTAATTTTGAAAATGACTCCTCTGCAAAACTGTCTCCTGGCAAAGGGTATTTGACATCAAACTTTAGGCAGGTTTTAAAGTTTTACAAAGTAATATTGAAGACATTAGTAAAGCAGAAAGCGGATATTTGCTAAATTATTAATAATGTAGCAGATAACTTTCAATTATTTAATCAAGGAAATCTCTACTCTCACTCCTTTTCTAAAAATGAAGAATCATTATTTTTTTTTAACAGCAACCCCCATTTTCGTAACAGTTTTGAATGGATTATCAAATTCTGATCTCAGAAATGTATACACACATGCTTTTTAGTTAAATAGTTTTGAAGATATTAAACGTTTAATTTCAGGAAACAGGTAAAGGTTTCAATTAATTAATCATCAAACTAACACGTATTATGACCAAAAATAAGTAAGTAAAAGACAAAATAAGTTTGTTTTAAACAACTGTTATCTATAATAAATATTTAAATGGGAAACCATTTACTTCTTGACAGTACGCCAATCGCGCTCGAAATTCGGAACAAACGTTTTGTAAGGTTTCTGGTGCAAGTATTCCCATTTTTTCTCAAATTTTATCTTTTAATTGTAGGATGCTGTTTGGTTTATTGTAATACACCTCATTTTTAATATAATCCCAAATAGCATTGGTATCAATTTATTGACATCCGAGTGTCACTTTGATGAAAATAATTTGATACAAAATTATTGGTACGATTTTCATAACTAACAGATAGCTTGTTGGTTTGTATACGCTGCTATCGTTGTCCATGCATCATTCTGTTATAAATTTAACGCAAAAATTTAAACGCTCAATACATCAATTTAGTTCGTACAAAATTCATGAAAGCATTATACATACTTTTTCATATTGGTCATTTTGCAAACGTTGCATAATATTTTTGTTGGCATAAATTAATCTGAAGATGGCAATTTATTTACTAATAGGACAGGAATCGAATATGTGTAGTTATCCATTTAATGTATTGTGTATTTTACGCAAAAGACAATTTGTAAAAAAAGATAAATTATTTTAGACATAATAATAAAATAATGAAATAATAATTCAACGTCGTGGATTAATAGTTATTAAAGGTAAATAGACATAATTTTAGACATAAAAGTTTCACTATAGAATATATTAATAATTTTTTACGGTAAATGGTGTACATAAAAAAATATGAAGATACAATTTTATTTTATTTTAGCGGTATTATAAACTAATCACCAGAATTTGCCGCATTCTCTTACGCACCGAAGCCTTACAAAGAATGTCCGTTTTTGTCCGGAAGTATAACGTGGTATAATCTCAGTTTTTTTATTACTTTAAATGCTTGTTAAAACGATGTCTACTACCATATAAAAGTTTAAAATATTGTATTCCAATTTGTAATTTTTAATTACAGGTTTTTTTATAAATTTAGATGTTTACTAAACATAGTAAAGTTAGAAAATATAATCATTTATACTATGTATATTTGTATTAATAAACATGGGAGCATATTATTTAATTAATACAAATTTGATAACATAATGATGGAATAATCATGTTATGTGGTATGATTTTGGCATCACAGTGACATTCAGCTTTTTTATAGATGGTATTATTTTCATGCCTCAAAAATGATAGTGACAGTCGATAGATACCGATTACATGCGAAATTTTCGACACAAATTGTGTATAAAAAAAGAGGCCAAACTGATGTTACCTGAAAAATGATGTTAAAAAAATATCTTTCTAAGAAAATTTTGTTATTTGGGCGCTCACAGAAATTCAGTGGGGTCGGATCTGGAGATTGGGCCGACCCTTTAATAAATCCTCAACGACCAATCCATCTGCTTGGGAATATATCATTAAGGTAATTGTGGACTTGACAATAATGGGGTGTAGTCCCATCCTGTTGATGACCCGTCGTAGAAATGGGTCCTATAATTCTATTACCAACTATTCCAATTCAAACATTAATTGTTTGAAACAATTGTGTATGGGCTTACATCATCCCATGAAAGCAGTGGTCTGACCAATAGTGATAGCTTTGTTTATTTACGGATTAAATGAAAATTTGCTTTGTCACTGAATAAAACTCGGCTTGCAAACTCTGCATTCATCTTACAAATATTAATTAGTTATTTGCAAAACTGTAGGCTGCAAACAGAATCATCCTCATTCAGCTCTTGATTAATGTCACTTTGTATGGATGCCACTTGTGACGTTTGATTTTTCTTAAAACAGACATTTGTGAAACATAATTATTTTCCGCAATAACTTGTGAAGACACACGAGGATTCTCTTCTATTGCTAATAACACGTTTATTTCAGTATCTTCTTCAATTAAAGGTCGTCCAACTTTTGGAAAATCTATTACGTGCCTCGATACTTCGTACTTCTGAATAATCACGATACTTTTTGTTAAAATAATTACATACATACATCTTCTAGCTTATGCATTCTGTCTTCGCAACTTCTAATAATTAAAACTTTATTTTTTTGACTTTCTGACAATTGTCGAACATGGTATTATTTGATTGATTATCAATACAAACAATTTTATCAAAAAACATTGTGCACACTACCATCGCTGAGCAACAGAACCATTTTTACCTAATCTAAAAACCTTTTCTCACTACTACCTTGGTAAATCAACGTTACTTTGATTAAAACACGACCGTAATGGAGAGTAAAACTTCTATTTGGATACATAAACAAATGATACTTTTTGCCTATGTAGACTTGTTATGTATACCTAAATAGAAGACGCATTTATTTGTTAATACTACTATTAATACTACAATTGGAACATTCTTGAATGTTAATTGAAAGTATGTTTACAAATTGTTTAACATTTTCTTCCTTGTTCGTAACAGAAATAACGTTATTAACTATATCAGTTGCATTTTCGTTAGTGGTACTATTAGTAGCAGTTTCAACGGTTCCGCCGTAGAAAATCTTGCTGGCTGCGTGGATTTTATGTGTTGAAGAATCTCCAACGTACTCCTCTGCAACGGTGTTGCAATTCCACTTTCCATGTCTTTTGAAAGAAAAGACGTCATACCCGTTGTTAGCCAAAAGAGTAGTTGGAGGTTATCCTAAAGCTGTGGCCCGTGTAGTCTTTGCGGTAATCCAGATTTAAAAATTTTCTTATTTTTTTTTGGTATACCGAATGAAGTATGCTTGCCTACTACTTGTTGTACACATTTACCATTACCAAACGCAAAAAGAATTTACTTTCTTTGGTATTAGTGGGACGCAACTTTATGTATTTTTTAAGAGTCTTGAACCAATCAACCGTTTTCTGCAACCAGTTACCACAAATGATCGGGGGATTTTGTTCTTGGATTACAGAATCTTACCAATCACACTGGAAACTTCAAAACCATTGCAACTTTCTTTAAAAGAGATGCGTGGTCCAGAGCATCAGACAGAAACCTTGTTACCTCTTCTTTGGCAAAAATGTTAGCTTTCTTAGCAATATACCTATCATTTTTTCTCTTAAAAAATGAGATTACCTATCAAATGATAAAATACATTTAACAAAAGTATTATTTCATTTAGATACGTATACCTTCTTGAATTTTGAAATGTCGAAAATTTCATTAGCACAAATCGTTAATTTCAACATCAAATATTTACTCCACAAACTAGTTGGAAACCTTAGATTCGATGCCCTATTGTTAAAATATGCCAAAAGGATAGATTTATTAATTTTCTTAAAATTTCTTGAATTGCACCATTTCTTAAAATATGTACATGTTCGCTCATATCGAGCTTTTGCCTTTTTTGGCAATAACGACGCTCGAGCTGCATTAGTACTACTTTCGATTTCAGAAAAGTCTTCAGCCTTGTCCGAATCACTTATTGTACCGATTGCAAAGTGGATTTATGTTAAAAAAATTATAATAAATTTGTTTGTTTACAAGTTGTATTCACAGCAACTTATCAATCAGCAAACTCAATTATGGCAGCACATTTTTTATTATAGATAATTAGTATTATATACCCAAATATTTAGTACATATTATTAGAGTTAATTCGTGTTCATTATACCATGCTTTTGGCGCGCAGAGTATTCAAAACACCAAACGTGTATTACAATGATTGTGTCTTTCATACATTTAAGCATTCGACAGTATAGATCGGTGATAGTTATATCAATTATATCAATCAATAGTTATAATTTTTTATGAGGCTACAACGACACCAGTTATAGTGGAGCAACAATAAACGACTTTATCGAGACACATTATCTGCATTTAGTTCATAATCCGAAGGATAGATCAACATTTCATTTGGCCCGATGGAATAATCTGGATCTATGCATTGTTACGTCATAGGCATATCATTATTAAAGTTGGAAACCCAATTCAGTTAAATTCCGTAAGTCTTAAACCACGATGGAAGCTAAATTTCTAATAAAGATATTAGGTGAAGCCAGAAAACTTTGATGGCGAAGTACAGGGTCCGCCAAGGGAACCTGACGAGTTTTGGTATTAAACTACACAGTTATGTAACAAGATATTTATTTTCACATACAAGTAATCGATAGTATATTACATGCCATTTTATTTATGGAAAATAATGTCGCTTAAGTGACGTCCTTCACCGCGTACACACTGTCCCAAGCGATTTTGCAAATTATTCATTACTTGGTCTAGCATATTCATAGGAATTGCATGAATTTCATTGCAAATGTTTTCTTTTAATTCCTGAATTGTGTGCGGTCTAGCTCTTGAAAGCCGGTAATCTATGGATCCTTTCTGGTGAATTTCCGCGTAAGGTTTAAGAATGTATTGCTGCATAGAAAAGCGTCATCGGTAACAAATACATAAGGCACTAGTTTTTGTCTGCCTTTCAATATATACTCTGAAAGCAAATGTAAATTATTTTCTTGAAATTTTTTGAAAAAATTGTATTTCGAAATACATCACCATCAGAAATTTTTCCTTGACACCCAACATCCACGTACTGTCAAGAACACCACAGCAGTGAGGGAAATTCCACTTTTTTCCAAAACGGTCTGCAACATTTAACCATTCTTCTTCTTTTTGTGGAATCTGCAAAAAGAAGAAGAAATTGAAAGAAATCGAATTGGTACAGCACAATGGTCTTGCGACTATGCAGAGGTCGTTGATGGAGCTGTCTGGGATTTTCGGAACTCCAATAACGAAAATTTTGTTTGTTTACACACCCAGATAACTCAAAATGCGCTTCATCGGACGTAATTAAGCCATTCAAGTCATTGTCAGCAAAAAGGTCTAGAAGTTGATTGCAACAATTCACACGATTTACAAAGTCTTGGGCAGTCAGTTCTTGAACAGTTGCTAACTTATATGGGTGGAAATTTAAGTCCTTATGCAAAATACGCCGTACTGTTGTTTCGGAAATTCTTAAAGCACTTGCTTGTCGATTAACTGAACGACGTGGACTTCGTTCGATGGCTATTCTCACTCTCTCAACAGTTGCTGGTGTTCGAACAGTGCGTCGCATCCCTGGTGGTTTAACCTTCATTGCAGACGCACGTCGACAAAAATTTTTAACCCATAATTTAATTGTGTTACGGCTTGGAACACTACCATGACGTCCAATGTTGAAATGGGTGCGAAATAAACGCTGTGTTGCGATCACCGAATCACTATTTTTAAAATAAGTTTCGATAACGAATGCACGATGTTCACTGTTCCACGCTTCCATGATTACAGCAATGGCAACTACTAAAGATGTTGTTCCCCCACTTACCGCTATTCTACGAAGTACAGTGGCTTCATACTATACATGTTATAAACATCAGGTTCCCTTGGCGGACCCTGTACTTTACAAAACTTAAATTTTACACATTTAAGCAGAACTGGTCTCTTCTTCTTTTTCTTCTTCCATAAAAAAACCAAAAATCCGCATTTTAACAAAATTACTGAACGAATTGTAAAAATGTCAAAATTAAATATCAACCACCAGATTAGAAAAATTGTCAATAAACAATTATGAATAATTAAAAAATCTCAACGACAATATTCTAAGTTGATGAAACCTTTCTCTATTGAAACTAAAAAAGATGCAGGTTTTGATGGAATTCTGCCACAACGTATTAAATGTTGTGGACCAAAAACTAGACTTTGGCTATTAACATCTTATAAAGACAGAATTTCTGCAGACATATTACCGAAAACTTTTAGAAATGAAATTTTAGGTATTTTGAAACCTGGCAAAACTCTAGAGCCAGAAATGTATCGTCCTATTGCTCTAATCAATGTCCGTTACAAACTTTTAGAACGATTGATCTACAATCGATTAAGTCTTTTTGTGGACGACGTCTTACTTCTAGAACAGGTCAAATTTTGACCCAACAGAAACTGCTGTGATCAAGTTCTAGCATTTACAACGCATATTGAAAATGGGTTTCAAAATAAGATGAAATCAGCAGCTGTTTTTGTTGATTTCACTGCTGCTGATGATTCAGTTTGGGGAAAACTTTTATGGATACTATGTCAAAGTTTCTTAAGTTTAATAAATAATATGCTCAATGAACAATTTTTCCAAGTTTACAAATAATATGAAAAAAAATTATTTACGCAGACAACAATGCAATGATCTTCCAACATCAAAGTTTTTAAATTAAAATAAAAACCATTACAAATAATTTGCTGATTCTGAGCAATTGTTTTAAAAAATAGGGTTTAAACCCAACCCTAAGAAAAACGGAAGTTTCAACGTTTTATCCAACCACAAAAACGCGAATTATGAATTAAACGTAATTTTTTACAGACATCATATTTATCGTAATATTATAATATTTATCGTATTAGCTGCAAAAAATAAAACAAAACTAAACTGAATTTAAAAACTTGACAAAGCGACATGGGGTGCAGAAGCCCACAGTTTACGTATATCGATTATAGTTTTAGTTTATTGAACGATAGTATGGATCAATAGTAAAAGACGTTCTCTGATATATCAACTCATTTTCTTGACACCATAGGTAGAAACAAAAAAGGTCTTCCTAAAGGAATTGTTCAACAAAAACTAAAAAGAGAATGCGAATGAAAAACATGCAGTGGTCATTATAGAATTATAAAAGTTGATATCCGAAACGAATCTTATAAATGCTTTATACAAATGTGTGAAGTAGGCGGTTTAATATGTAATTATATGTCACCCTGACAGATAATGTTCTGTATGTCAAAAAAACTCACGCTTTGGGACAAAATTCATACAGTACAAAAACCACACCGAAATATTTTTAACATTACATTGTCGGATATTTTTTCATTCAATTTCTGAACCTAACGTGTTAAAAGCAACACACGTTTTCCGGAGAATCCTTTTACAAGCGGATGATTTTCATATTTGGAATATCATTGATCTTTATAAGTTGTTTTTTCAGAATTTTGATGTAGATTTTTCAGCTATTTTGTAGATTGTTTCATAATTAAATTTTATTAGTTGGTCGGTAAAAACATGTAACCGCGGACTCGAAAACAAAGTAGATCCAATTTTTTCAGCTTTTTGTCTGTCTGTATATATGTTGGCCACAACAATCTAAAGCAAAAATGCTAAAACTTATATTATACTCATTAATAAAAATGTTCTCTATAACGGTTAAATAACTGTCTCATTGTTAAACTATAATTAAAGTAAATTTGTTTTGATCTTCTTTTATTGAAGTTACTTTCTGTAGCAGGCGTCCCATCTAAAAGTTTTCTGATATTTTCTTTTTTGTCGGTGTTTCTCAGAAGTTTTGTCACCTTCATCAAGGTCCTTTGGTGTTTTACCTTCAAAACAAATAATTGCTACACGCGTAACTCGGTTTTTAGGAATATTAAGTACGCTCAAGCACATTGGTTTGATACAATTGAATCTTTTTTTAGAAAGTCGTTTTAGCATGAACTCTCGTATACTGAGTTAGTTTCTGATGGATCGTTTACGTTCGACAGCAGTGGCATATAAAAATAGCATAATTTAATATCGTATTGCAAAATTTACCACCAGAGAGAATTAGTGTACGGCTATGTCATATTTTTATGGATCAACAGCACTGGGAAATACTGTCTGATGTATTTCCACAATTATACTGATACATTCCTATAACGTATATTACTATTTCGTTGTAGTTACATGTAAAAGTGTTGTAGTCAACGCTATTTCATGGTTCATGAACCCACGCATAAAATATACAAATTGGTGCTATAAAGGTTACTGATTTGCTGATGATCCCCAAAAGGGCAAAATCCGATATAGTTACTTACACTATATTTGTTGGTGGATTGTTATCGTGTTTTGTCAATACATTTTTCAAGTTTCAAGTTTATTACATCCAAATACTAGCATACAGCGACCTTTATAGATTCAATGTGTAAGTTTTATTTTATCTTTGCTTTAAAAAGAAGTACACTGAAGATCTTAACCCCGCTCTCACTCGTGCTATGTGCGTTGCTCTTACGCTTCAGAAAAGTATGCGAATTTTATGAACAGTTATTCAACTATGCTGTTACCCCCACTACTAACTAATGTACTACTTGTTTTTTTTTACATTATTCTTGAGTGCTCTCATCGTTTAGTACAGATTTGTGTTAGATATTTGACACTTGTCATCGGGCGATTTTTAACGTTGCATATTATTTTTGGTTAGAAATAGTTTTGGTAAGAAAATTTGCTTTTTTAATTATATACAAAGTGTTTAATTATAGTGGTAATATTTTTATTGAATAATAAACAATTAGTAGAGATCAAACGCTGGTGGAAGTAGCAAAAATTCGATATAAAATGATACAAAAAGTGGAAATGTTAGCCAATATATTGTAGACAAAACAAAAAAAAAGTTATAAAACCAAAAATGACTCTTCCAGTGATTATAGTGAACATTACACAAGTTCAGAAGAATCTGATGAAGAAATTAGAAATGATGTTTTGGAAATAGACCCGTATATAGGTTTACACATACAAAAGACGCATTAGATAGTTCATTCTTTTCGACCTAACGTACGAATACCTAGAAAGAATATTATCAGCCATCCGTCAAAAATATTGCAAAAAATGCGAATGCTGTGGAAATTTACAAATATCTATGTAGTGAAAACACAAAATAATTATACGAGAGAAAAAGATTGCTTAGACACATACATACCTTTATTGGTTTCTAATATTTACCCGGAGTACGGAAGGTTCAATATATAAACATAAAAAACTTTAAGATGATTTTAAATTTGCCTCCGTTTTCTTCAAATCAATAATGTTAAGAGAACAATTCCATTTTTTAGAAAGAGCAGTGCGATTTGACGATATCAGTGACAGAAACGATAGAAAAATATCTGATAATTTGGTTCCGATTTGAAAAGTATTTGAGCAGTTTGTATCTAAATGTCAAAAAAGTTACAAATTTAAAAAATACTGCACAGTAAATGAGTTGTTAAAAAGCTTTAGACGATGTTGCAAATTCCAGACATATATAGCAAACGAACCGGGTAAATACGGCATCAAAATATACACCCTAGTAGATTCCAGATCATTTATATTTGCAATATGTGTAGAAAAACAAGGAGATCAGTTTTTTGGTCTTGACTATTTTGTATCGAAAATTGTAATGGGCATAGCAAATCCCAATGAACCTCAATGCCGTCAGTCAAAAATTACTTGGTATAAAAACTATTGTTGGTACCTTGAGAAAAAACGATGAAAATGCTCTTAATATTCATAAATGTAAAAAAACTTAGTATCATGTCTAGTTGTTAAAGAATCGCCCTATTGGTGTCACAGAAACCTAAACAAAGATCTGTATATTCCCATTTTAGCAAACTGCAAAAACCTCAAGTAGTCACGTTTTATAACTTAACCAAAAGAGACGTCGACGTAGTTGAAATCAAGATATGTCGTTTCGAGATTTAGTTGTGTTGTAGTTTGAATTTTGCTTACAATTTTGGACGTTGCTAAAGAAGCTGAGAAAACGTTGGTCATACTACTTTTACTTAGGTGTTCATCAATCAGGTCTTTGCCAAATAAAATTCATAACATGTTAAAAGACTACTTGAATTTTTCTCAGATTGAACAGACTATCGAATCTGGCTCAAATTTTTGTGTATTTTGTCTAAGAAGGAAAAACACAAATCAAAAAGCGATGTGTTGAATGTATTGCTGCCATTTGCACAGATGTCCAACTTGTTGTGGCGTGAACGGCAACAGTGATTAAATAATTTAGTTTTTTATTCATTTGTATCTCTGCAAGCTAATCTATGCATTGCATTTATTAATAGTAAGAAACGCGTATTCAGCAATTTTTCTTCATATTATTGTACACACAAGACTTTTTTTAGATTTTACAGTGTACTGACAAAATCAATTTTTTTAGTTTGTATTAAAAATAAAGCTATGTAATTATTGCTATGACTCTGGTATGTACAGTAATTGTTAAAAAAACTAATTGGTTAAACAGATTGCAATTTGATGAGCTAGTATAATTTATTACGCACTTAAAGCAATGCTACGTTTAATTACAATTTGCAGTTATAATTACAATGTAGTACGGTACGGTTCAAGTTAAAACGTCATTACAAGAAATGTGTTTTTCTGTAAAAACAAACAAAATTTATGAGTTTTTGTATTGAAGCAATTTTTGATATAATTTATAGTTAAAATTGTCAAAAAGATAAAAAAACGCATTATTTTAGTAGAACAAATTACTAGATAAAATTATGTAAAATAATAGAATATAGTTAAAAACAAAACTTGTCTAACTACAAACGTTGTAACAGTAATTTAAAATTATGCAATTAAATAATTTCTTTAAAACCTTTTAATTGCAGCACGTATTCTTTAATTTGTTTTTGGAACAAGCAATTACTAAGAAAACTTATACAAGTACATGAAAAGCTATTATCTTACTTTAACAGTATATTAAAACATTTTTGTTGTTTTTAATATTTATTTTTATTTATTAATTGTTTGTAATATTACTGTAATATTAACAAAATCAGGTTGTAATTTTAGTTAAAATTATTGGTAATTTAACAATTTTTTTAATATGTTTATATGTTTGTATTTTTTTAGAAATAAATGTTGTTACATATAAACTAATGAGTTTGGAACATGTTTTATTAAAAAAATATAATTTAATCACAATTAAATAAAAAATATAGCATTGTTTTCTATGAACAAGTTTAGTAGCCTAAGGTATACAACTTTTATATATTTTATATTACAAAAGCTTGAATCAGAACAAACACTAGTATACTAAAATAAAACTGATTTAAAAATAATAATTTTAAAATAAGAAAAATCGTTTTAATTATGAAAAATTACAATTTTAATAGAATGACTGGTACATAATAAAACACTGTACGTTCTATAGTTTATAATCAGAATTTTAATTAAATTTGGTTATTCCACATCTCTGTTTGACAAACTAATTGAAAATTTTTAGTTTTAATTAAAAAATGTTCTATCACAACTTTTAATCACGTATAAACTGCAATATATCAAACGATTTTATAAAATTTTATTCTATTAATTTTATAACGTTATAAAATGTATTAATGTTGTACATAACATAACAAAGGCTTGAAACGCTTCCGCATGTTTTTTATTCGTAATTGAATTGATAAACTATACAATAATTTTTTCACAAACTTAATTGACTTTCTTAAACACGATTAGAATTTAAATTTAAATTAATTACATTGCAATATATAATGACTAACTACTGACAATCATAGCGTTATATTTAGATATATTTAATCTAAGTAGTTTAAAATGCATCATTCATTTATGTATAAATTAGTTCATTGTAAGTGCAAGTTTGTAATCAGTAAACAGCTTCTTAATTGATGTCAATAAATATTTGTTGTAAGATGTTTACATAACGTTAAAGTTTATTTTAATTTTCTTTGTTTCTATACATGCAAATTTTTACGTGCGTTCTTAATTAGCTGCACGCTTTTATGTAAAAATGTCATTAATTAGATTGTATCTGATCGTACGTATTAAAAAAAATACGTTTCAGTTTTAGTAACAAATCAATAAACTTTGCATGCAACTTGCACTTTATAATGTAGCGTTCGTTTGAAATTACGTTGTGATTATTATTTTATTTGCTAAAAATTTGATTTTTATAAAGAAAGTGTTCAAAAATTACAAAATTAGTAAACGATTCTGAATATTACTTTGTATTTTTTTAACAAATGAATTGTTTTGCCAATTTTTAATAAAAAGTGATAATTTAAAAGGCGAAAATGTTTGTGCATGTAATAAATAATATTTAACATTGTGTTTTTCTAGTCACATTTAAACGTTTCAATAAAATTTAAATAAAACTTTTTGGTAAAAATAAAGTTGTAGGGCAAAATAGAACTAGAAAAAAAAAATGTAAATAGTCATGTGTGTATCTATAAAATACATTTTAGCTACAGTTGTAGAAAATTTTAACAAATTAAAAAAAGCAAATGTAAACACGAACCAAAAGCATATTTTTGATTTGTTTATAATTCAATAAAAGAAATTTGTTTCTAATATTACTTATATATTGAAAACAAATGATAATTTTTATTTTACATTTAATTTAATACATAGGTATAGTATCTAAGTAATGTTTTCCTTGAGCAAAGTTTTTTTTTGGTTAGATCCTTTGGTAAATAATTTAATATCTAAGGGCTTAAAGTGTGTCCTTAGTTTAACACATATTGTGCGTAAAGGATAAAAAAACTCACATTGCATATTTTGTGAAAAATACAAAAAAAAGCTTTTGCTGAATTTTATGTTATTTGGTATGTGATTTCGAAAATGATTTTCATTCTATCACATTAAGATTTTTTTAAAATCAATATCAATATATTTGCTAAAATCCTATTTGAAAAAGAATTATTTAGAATAATGGTTTTTATCCAGTTAATCTATGTAATATAATTGATTCTTGCTGGGGCAAATTGATTTTTCAATAATCGAAAATTTTTTATAGGATTAAATGTCATAAAATTTCATTGAGTTTACATAAAATTGTGGTGTAGTGTCTATTTTTTGTCTATTTTAATTTGTTTTTATTGAGGTAACTTACATAAAATAGACGATTGGTCAAGAGGAACAAACATATTATGTATATGTACATAAAAGTTTAAAATAAATTTTAAACTGAGCAAAATACAAAAGAAAACAAAACAAAACAAAAAGCTTCTATTTCATCAACCAAACTACAGAAAATGGAGATGGCTATTGAAAATTAGAACATAAGGTACTAACATCTCCAACATTCGTTATTGCACCACAAGAATAAATCTCCCTCTATTCACTGTCGAATTAGTTACAAATCCAAATAACAAAGACATACAGGGCCTTCATAAATGATTGGATTCTACGTGACATATATGTTAGGCAACCAACATTACTTGGATTGGTATAACGTAAAAAAAAATACTAAATGAAAAATTTGATTTGTAACCTTTAAATTAAGGTTAAGTAATTAATTAAAAACATTAAGACATTAACAACAATACCTGTTTATTTAAAATAAAAATTGGTAATAACAATTATTTGAAATTTATAATCGATGTTCAAAATGTTGTCCTTCAGCTGCGATACATGTGTTAACTCGTCTTTTTAAATTTTCGAACACATTACGAAGCTCATCAACTTCAATATTTTGAATACCATTAGTAATTGCATGTTCGAAGTCTTCAATATTGTGCAGTTGATTCTTATGTATTGTGTTTTTTAAATGTCCGTAAAGATAAAAATCTAGTGGCGTAAGATCTGGAGACCGTGGAGGATACAACCCTTGACTTATTATTCTTTCATTGTAGACTTGTTGAATAAATTCAATTGTAGCTACAGTAGTATGAGCCGTTGCATTATCTCGCTGAAAGTAACCAAATTGAAATTCGTTGTCGTCTAACTGCTCGAAAAATTGACCCAAAATATCACGATAACGATCTGCGTTTACAGTATTGTAAAAAAATATTGGTACAATTATCCTTCTCCTTGACATTGCAATCCATACACCAACTTTCAAAGGATGCAATGTTGTTTCCACAAAAGTGTGTGGATTTTCGGTTGTCCAAGTGCGATAATTTTGGCTATTTACATATTCACTTAAATGAAACCATGCTTCGTCCGTAAAGAAAGTTAAATCCAATAGGTCATCGTTATTTAAATGTTCATTAAACAATTCACAAAATTGAACACGCTGCAAGAAGTCAGAAGCACGTAATTCTTGATAAACCGTAACCTTGTACGGAGTCATTGAAAGATTCTTTTTTAATGCTTTGTGGTAAGTTTCTACTGGCAATCCTAAAAATGAAATGTTTGTATCTTAAAAGTAGAACTTAAAATGATTTTATACCTGTTGCCACAGATAATTTTGGCACCGATTTATTTGGACTTTGTTCCATGCGATTGCGAATGTCTTCGACAACAGGTGCAGTAAGTACAGTAAGCCTCCCTGTACTTTTCCTCTTACAAATGCAATTCTTATTTAAAAATCGATTAACTAAAACTTGTTTACTTTGTCGAAAAGCATCATAAGTAAAGTTTGCTTCTGGGAAATGTTCGTTGAATTGATCGATGCAACTTTGAAGAGAATACGACCAAGTTTCATCGGGATTGCGAGTACCACTTCGAAAATGGGCTATTACAATGATCGTGTCTTGTTCAGCGGTAAAGATCGTGAAATCCTATTAATAAAAAATTAAAAAAATTACAAAATTACAGCTGTTATTTAGTACTTACTCAGAGAAAACACAAATAGTGCTGAGTAGTTATGATAATAACTGTTTTAAAATATAAAAATAGAGAATAAAGAAAACGATGAAAAATAATACTCGATGTAAACAAAACATCAAACGAAAATGTCAAATAATGTAACTAAACGTTAACAGCTGTGGTCACACTACCAACCTAAAATAATGTTGATGCTTAACTCTTAGATCACGTGGGAAATGGGTTTTAATGAAGGCCCTGTATATAATGTGAAAAAATTACTAAATCGCATCGTCAACGTAGAACTGATGCACCCCGAATACATAATCATATAATGCCAAAAATGTCAGTGTTATGACCACACGAAAGCATATTGCTACCACAATTTACGATGCATTAAGTGCCTTGGGAATTACGAGATACAACAATGTTTCCGCAAACAAAAAAATTAAGATATAACATGCGTCAACTGTGGCGAAAATCACCCCGACAATTACAAAAATTGCAACGTCAAATACAATTACTAAAGAAAACTTTTCCTCCTATTCGTGCCAATTAAAATCTTAAATAATTAAAACGTCTCACGGAAATTTTCTATCCACACAAAGCCAAAGGAAATAACCAAATAAAACAAATATTACTACAAATTATTAAAGACGTTCCAATTAAACAATTTGAACTTGCCACTTTATAAAAACAACTTTTAGTCTGCAGCCAAACAAACCGCTTGACCTCGACTTAATAACAAGTAGACTAATAAAAGAACTGCCACCGGTGGTTTATAAGCTTATGCAATATATCTTTAATCTTATACTAAAAACTGGATAATATCCGAAACTTTCCGATGCTGCTTCGTATCGCCCTATCAGTCTTTTCTCTACTCTATCTAAAGTGTGTGAAACGACTAAATCCAATTATTGAAAAGAATAATATAATACTCAAGTACCCATCTAGATTTTGACACCATTAAGCAACAGAACAAACTCATCGTATAGTCCGAAAAATTAGAGATGGGTACTGCACAGTTGCTTTTATTAATATAACACAAACTTTTGATAAAATTTGGCAAATTTGGTCTGATCTATAAAATCAAATCAAATTTACCTCATTCATACTGTAAGGTACTAATATCTTACTTAAAAAACAAGAAATTTCTGGTAAAACATAGTAGAGCTTACTTTTTATAGTCACTCCGGTGTACCACAAGGCAGCGTCATTGAACAATGGTTATATACCTTGTATACTACAGACATGTCAGTATCAATAAATACACAAACAGTTATTTCCACAGACAACACAGGTGTTACAACTTCCCATCAATCACAAGCGAGCATCCAGTTTGGTTCAATCCCATCCTAACAAAATTAAAATTTGACTTCAACAAATGACGCATTAAAACAAACACGTAAGTCAGCAAATGTAACATTTATGCTCCGTAAAAGGACTTGTCTAGCAGTGCAAATAGGTAACATTTGCATCCGCCAAAAAGATAAAATTAGATATCTCAGAATTTATCTCAACAAACGACTAACGTGGAGTAAAACACATTTGGAGGAAACGAATCCAACTCCGATCTCCAATACAGTAAGATGGACTGGTTATTGGGCCAAAACTTGCACTTATCAATGGAGAATAAGCTCCTCCTTTACACAGCAATCCTAAAACCAATTTGGTGCTTTGGAATCCATTTGGGCACTATAAGTAACACCAATATACAATAGCTTTAACGATTTCAGTCAAAAATACTGAAAGTAATATGTAACGCGCCATTTAGATCCAGATTTAGAATACTGCACACAAACTTTATAAGAAACCAACGATTTGTCCTGGTCTCTAAGTTTCATATCAGAATACGCAAGATAACGTTGTTTTACATAGTCTGTAATCCTCCTTATGCATTATTAATAACGCTATTTTTGCCGCATATGTAACAAAAGTTAGCTGGCAAATTTTTGCAACGTATCAAGCTCGAAGCTCGCAGAAAAATGCACAGAGAAAAGTATCCGTTAACGTTGTTTCTGTGATGAAGTTTTTACTTACCACTGCATCAGCGGCAGCACGACACTACACTAAACGTTAAAAAAAAAGAAGATGATTACCAATTAAGCTCGTTTACCGCGCGTTTCTGCGCGATCAGTGCTATTGACTGCGGCAGGGTGAAAAGAACGGCGACAAAGAGGTGTCACAAACAGGTATTCTGTTGGTTTCATCACGTTTAAAATATTGGTCAGGCAGAAAGAAAAGAATTTCAACGCCAAAAAAACTATGGTAAATGTTAATAACATTCCCAGTAAAATTGGATTTTTTAAGAAAACGTAACGTGATAATTCTGTTATATTGAGGACTGTGATAATTTGTTCTTTTTGGTTCTAGCTTAAGGTGATTACTATTAATAATTTTTACTTTTTTATCATTTTAATTTCGTCATATTTCAGGATATCTTGAATAAAGCAAACAGTTACTGCAATTTTTTTAGAAAAATCTTAAAAGTTGTTTTTTTTGAACAATTTTTTTCATTTAGTTTGGAGTAGAGTATTTGCTCGCATCTTATTTTTGGTCTTCTGATTTTGGCAAATTTTCACTATATACACAAAACAAATAGTATGTTTTTTGAGTATGAATTTTAACATTTTTGTTGTTTGTTATCACATTTTCCATCTTTGCAGTTAGGTAATTTCCAAGATTTTTCTTGTAAAAAAGTTTTGGATTCTAAACTTTTAAAAATGTTTACTAATTTGTAAGCAGAAAATGTAAGCTACGACGCAGCATTTTTAACAATGCAAAAAAATAACGTTTTGCTTTCTTTTCGCGGTCTCACATCTTGGGAGAACGTTCTTGTTCTATCTAACTTTTTTTATTGCCTAATTTATTAACCCATGTCGTTTCTTGTCTGATGCTGACAATGCAATGAGTTTTATTTTTACTTTTAATAAAAAATAAAACGTCAAGAAGTTGTAATAAAACACAAACAAATGTAACTAATTGCGCTACACAAAAATTACAAAATGTACTCTTTTGTACTTTGCATTATAGTTGTCAGAGTCAATTATGTTTTCTTAATTTAAAGTTGCTTAAAAATTTAAGTCAAGCTCTACTTTTTTATTGTTAATTATGGTATCAGTAAGTTTTAATGTAGACATGAATAGTCCATAACAGTATTTTTTGCCGCTGTTTGATTGCGATCATTTTAACAACCGCACTACGTTTTAGCGTTTCACCGAAAATTTAATTTATTTTGCTATTTACATGAATTATTATTTTTTTGCTGATTTAACTTATTTATTCTAAATTGTAACAATAATTAAACTTGATTGTTTTATTTTAATGTTATATACAATACTATTTAAACATTTACAATTATGTTTGCTATTAACATTGTTTATTTTTATCAAAATAAAGGAATTCTATTATGTATTTAGCAAAAAAAATTTTTTTAGGTTCAAAACAAATTAAATTCTTATAGCAACAAAAGTCTACGTTACATATGTTTGTTTTTGTATAGACATTTAGATATCTTATATAATATTTTTAATAAATTAAACTATAAATTATTAAAGTTATTAGTTTACCAATAATTGATTCTTAAAATGTATTTTTTCTTACATATGTCTCGAGCTTTTCATAATGAGGTTCATCTTTAGAAAACTCTACAAAAAATAATTACAACGTATAAAAAGTACAAGATTAGAAAAATTTCTTTAACTTACATTTTTGAAAAATGTCAAGTATAAAAATACACAGTAAAAAATATATAGTTAAATTAACTACAATTTTTAGTTCCAGCAGGTCCACTCCTATTTTTAGTAAATTTATCAAAACCTATGGAACCAACTTCAACAACAGCATAACTGTCAAACTGTACTACATTAATTGTAACAACAACAACATTTTGATACATGATTATCTAAAACTGCAATAATTGACATTATATGAGTTATTTCTACAACGTATTTTGTAAAATTTACTGCTTATTATCCCATCAGTAAAAGTAACTAAAAAATACAGTTGCTATTTACTCTAACTAAGTAACTATTAAAATGTTGTTAAATAAAAGTGAAATTAACAAAATATTTTTTACTGTGTATGTAACTAAATAATTAAAAAATCTAAGTTTTACAAAATGTTAAATTTAAATTTAAAAAAAGAAATGGTGCAATTTAAAAACAATTCTAAGAAAATTTAAGTTTAAAATCATAATTCTCTTTTATCGCCTATTTTTGCTGAAATTTTCATAAACAATTTAGAAAGTACATATATTTCTAAATACCGAATTTTCTTACAAAAAGTAATATTTGGGAACAGATATGTTGATGATGTTTTTTGTATTTTTAATGGTTTCAGTGATGATGTTAATAGCTTGTTAGTATTTTTAAATAATATTCATAATAGAATTGAATTTTTCGTTGACTTTTCAAAAAATAATAAGTTGTCTTTTCTTGATTTATTAATTTCTTTAAATAACAATAACACTTTCAAATTTGAAATTTATATAAAACCTACAACTACTAACCATTTAATACCGTTTGACTCTCGGTTTGACTCAAATCACCATATTTCTCATAAACTAGCTTCATTTCGCTATTTTTTCAACAGACTTCTTACTATTCCTTTATCAATTAAAAATTATAAAATTGAATTAGATATTATTTTTTATTTAACTTATACTAATTATTTTCCTTTAAAAATTATTTACAATTTTTTTCACTAACATTTATATAAACATTGTATTAAATCTTACACTATCCTAATTCCATGTTCAACAAATACTGCTTAAAAAATTTTCTGCTCCTTTTATACCAGATTTCCTTAATTTTTTAAAGAAATTACAAAATTGTAACGTTTGAAAAATTGCTTATTCTAATGAATTATCTCTTCAGAACCTTTTTGTTGTAATAATCTCCATAATAATAATTTAAATAAAAGTGGAGTATACGAATTAATTTGTTTTTGTTGGTATGACACAAAATTTTTTTCAACATCTTAGATATTTAAAAAAATACATTAATAATCCAAATTCGGTGAAATGTACATTTGCACAACATGTTTTAGATAATCATCATGTTCTTATTTATTCTAAATTATTTCCTCCTTTTAATAACATCACCAACAAACACATTCTTAAATTACTAGAGTTGATTTATATTAAAATATCAAATTAAAAATTTTTTTTGAACGATCAAACCAATTTCAATTATGATTTTAAACTTAAGTTTTCTTAGAATTGTTTCTAAACAGCTTTATCTTTCTTTTTTTTTCTAATTTAAATTTAACATTTTTTTAATTACCTAGTTACATATTTTCATATTTGACATTTTTTACGATATGTAATTTTTCCAATCTTGTACTTTTTATGAGTTGTAAATATTTTTTGTAGACTTTTCTAAAGATGAGCTTTAAAAAATACATTTTAATAATTAACACATTTATTATTGGTAAGTTAATAATTTTAATAACTTATAAATTACATGTTTTTTTGGCGGTTCTTTGAGTTAAAAATAACAAAAACTAAAAAAATATGTATATAAAAAGATATTTTTTTAATCTGTCTGCAATGCTTTTAAATTCAAAAATTGATACAATATTCTATAATATAAATAAAATTTGCTGATTAAACATTTTATTCTTTTATTAGATTTTTTTATTAAAAAACGATTAGAATTATATGGATTAGAATTATATGGAACATAACTTAAAGTGCATATGCTTGCAACGGAATTTTAATTTGTAAATTGACAAATACTTTGTAATAAATCGATTGTAACAACTTTATTTACTACGAATTTATTGTCTACAAAATAGAAAACGTTGCAACTTAAACATAAAAGGTTTGTGAACATTTATTCTCGGTACTTTGGAAATGTACCATTGTTTAATGATAACCTAAGCTGAATTAAATTTATAGTTCGTGTCATGTATTGCTTATTGCTGCAGCGTGACCCTAACCGCTTAACTAATTAGAAGAAAATAAATCACTTAGATTTTCATGGTGATAAAGATATATTTATGTCTTTGACTGGTACAAATTATCTTCTATACTTTCTATAGAAAAACAACTTGTAAATTACGAATAAACAATTCTACATGGTGTTTATGTAATCCCTTAACAAAAAAGTGCACGTTGCTCAACAAAATTGCAAAAACACATTATTAATTTAGTGCTGCTATAAATTTTATAAAAAATCAAATAATCTACGTTTTAATGATTCTGATTGGTTTATTGATCCTTAACTAGTGCAAAAAACTTCAGACGTAATTATATATAGACAAAACCGTTTTTGTACAATTTTTTAATTATTAACACGTAGGTAATTTTAATTTGTTTGATAATTGATTAATGTTTATGTTTCAGCTGGTAAACGCGCGCCATGTAGTAACGAAGGGGAACCAGTAAGAGTTGATCATATAGATAAACTGCGATGTTTTTCATGCATTTGTATGGTAAGTAAAAACGTTATTGTTAGTAGGTAATTCATAAATGTAAATTGCATGCACGTAATTGCAGTTCAATGATATAGTCGTCCTATTTACGTGTAAAATATTTAATATTCGTACAAAAAACTAGAGTAGTTAAACGAAGAACTTCATTAAATCATTTTATTTAATTGCAGTGAGTTTCTAAGTACGTGTTGCAAAATATGCACTTGCTTTTACTTACAGTTAGAATTCTGGTGCGCTCCATGTAATTCTCCGAGGAATTAAAAGTGCATTATTACTCCTCGTTCAAATTGTACGATGCGAGGACTTGAAAAAATCGATCCACTTTGCCACATCAACTTTAATTAATAATTAATTCGTATTTGTAACAGCTTCAATTACAGTTACACATTTTGAACAAAAGGAATTGGGGACTAAAGGTTACGCAAAATTCACGTTTCAGTAACCCGCTGTTACAACAAAACAACAAATATTTAAAATCTGAAATCATTTTTTAAAATAATCAATAGATAAATGTTAAACACGATATTTGATTTGCTTTAAACAAAATCAACAGGACCTTAAATAAGCCTACGGGGAATTCTTCGAATTCTTCGCGCGAATAAAATTAGACATTAACTTTAGAAAAAAGAATGCAAAAAACCTGAAATGAAAAGAATAATTGATTATAAAATGTAATGCGCAAAGTTTTAATTACTTAAAGTGTGTGTTTTCCTTGATTATGAATTATTCTAAAATATTAAATTTCTGTAGAGGAGACACCTTGGCTGGCCTTGTATATGTTTTATATTAGGCGCCTAACTATAATTTATTAACTTATACCTTTCTATTATTATTAATGACGTGAAGTTTATTCTAATGCTAAAATAAATAATTGCCGATTTCCTTAATCTAATTTCACCATTCTTGTAATTGATACTTCTAATAGAACGCAATATATTACGTATTTGTCTACAGTCACGAGTCTTTTTTTTACAGTAATATTTTATTCATGTCGGTACGTTACTTCTTATACATCCTTTGTTTTTTTCACATTAGTTTATTGTAATTATTTCCTTTGAGTAAAATATTTTTCGCGTACTTGTAGCTTTTTTATAGTCGTAAAAATGAAAGGTTTAGTAGTTTTAAGCGCAATTTTATTTTTTCGTTTTTGGAATTCTGGCTTTATACCAAAAACAAATTTGTTTTTATCAATTGAACTTGTTTCGTACTGTCTGGATAATATAATGTGCTGTACATATGCTTTTTTAGAATTATTTATTCTATTTTATAGATTTTAGACAGATTTTGACAATAGTTTATTCTGAATTTTATGGCGCTTTTTTATCTGTTACATTTTATGAGTATATATTTCTAACTGTAAATTTTATTTTAATATGTTTAGTACCTAATAATCATTTGTTTTGCTTTAAGGTTTATGGTTTTAACTTAGATGTTATTAGGGTAGAAACACTCGAGTTGATAATTACTAGTAACTGTTCTTAAAAATATTTTTTTAACGCTTTTATTTTTGACAATTAGATTTTTAATTTAATGCTAATATTATTGTCGTAAATTGTAATGGTTGTATAACAACGTAGCATAACAACAACAAGAAGATTGTGCCATCCTTAGCTAAAACAATACCGGCTACTAAAAATAATTAAACGCATAACACAACTTCGGCTAGTATTTCTTTGAAGTCGTAGTTAAGGGCTATCTAAGTATAAAAAAAAACAAACGACTACTGCTTGTGTTCTACTTTACTATTAAGAAAAAAACAAGCAAATTTAGGCGCCAGTTGCCTTCAATGACTGCAAATATGTAAAATTTTTATACAATGGGAATCAAAATCTGGACGCGTGGCATTCTCAAAGATTAGAAAGCTTTCTTTACAATAATTTTTTGGTTACGCCATGGTACAATAAAATAAATAGATTAATAACTTACAACTAAATAAGCAGTAGATTTGCTTGTTTTGTCTTGTCTTTGCTTGTCTGGCATCGATTTATTTCGAGGTTGGGTGGTTGTACGCACCGTACTTCAAGAAGATTTCTAGAGGAGCTTATGTAAGTAAATTTTAATTTATATTTTTAATTACTACGTCTTCAATGGCTTGCTACCGAAAGTCCTCTCCGTTCTTTAAGATAAAAATACAGTCCGCTGTCCACTTCTGTGTGGCCAAAACATTTGGTCCTTCGAGCCGAATATTTCAGATATCCATTAATTTTTTTGTTTTTAATTGGTGTGTTCAATGTCATCGATACGGAATTTTCAATTATTTGTATTTTAGTGATAAGTTGTTTATCACGAACCATGTTCGAAAGTGATTTGAATGTCATGGTGGCTGATATCGCTGATCGCTATTCTAGCATTTATAAAAGAGATTAAAAATTGTATCCATTTATGCTCGACGAACTGTTAATTTACGAATCCGAGTTTAAGAAAGTTTACCAACAAATATTAATTAAAAACTTGGCTCTGGTTAAGAAAGATCAGGTTTTTTTACCGATTATACAAAAAAGTTTGAGAGATTTGATTTACTTGATACGGAACATCTTTGTTAAGCTTCAAACTGCCGACACTGATAGCAAAAGATAACAACAGTTATGAGGTTCTCCTTCTGACCACCTTCAAGATTTTCTTCCGAAAATTATATATCCACATTTTTATGGAAAAATTGCGACATAGACTTATTTTATCGGCGTTTTTGGTCCATTAGTAGAAAAATTTTATTATTTGAAAGCGTCTTTTTCTAGAGAAGCAGAATCCGTTATTGCCAACTTTCCATTAACCGACACAAATTATGAAATTGCTTATCATGCGTTAAAAATCGGTACCAAAACGATAGGCGTTTAGCCGGAATGTACCTAAATAACATTTTCAATTTTAAACCACTTTTTTTATCTAATAAAGAAAGTCTTAGATCGCATCTTCAAGTGCACTAAAATGCAGCTAGTGCTTGAGCAGCACTTCTGGATCAAAATCATTTTAAATTCATTCCTTTTTATTCTATTTACAATGGTTCTTTTACATCACCTCAGTGTTGTTCTGTATGTGAATCTGATCACAGTGTTACTTGGTGTCCAGAATTCCAACGAATGTCATTAGATGAAACAAAACCATGCGTAACGCATTGTTTTAATTGTCTTGGAGCTCATCTAATAGCATATTGTAAATCTGAACCATAGTGCGTGTATTGTGGCAGCCGTAAATATCACCGTGCGCATTTGTACGGCAATTCTTTAAAAGCTCTCATCCACTTCCGTACTACTCTATCATTCTCCATACACTTTACTGATCTGACGATGAATTACAGCTACTTTCACGCTTTTAGCACTAAAAAAGCGTATTTTACAGTCGGTGGGATTCTCAATCGGTGGAGGTATTACAAATACTCAGAAACAACCGTACAGACGATTGAATTATTTTGTAATGGCGTCTGTAACTTGACAACAGATGGTGGTGCATGCATCAAATGCTGGCTGCAGCGATACAGCGGCAGAATTTTATAACGGTACTTACTTAAAATTGGTAAATTGTGAATGACAAAGAAATCAAATACAGACTAACTCGGTAGGGCGCCAAATAAGGTCACAACATTTAATGGCTTCTAGGTTTTTATTCACCAAGAAATTTGTCCCATAGCTTTAATACTCATGGGACTTTCTTTTGGTAATGAACTACATAAATCTAAAAATTACATTTAAACGAACAAACAAAAAGACAAAATTAATTACAACAAAAGAGAATATTACTAACAAAAATAAAATAAGTTCCTATCATTTAAATAAAACAGACAATAATAAATAATTATATTAAAATAGAAGAAAATAAAGATTGCGTGAACTATGAACTTATATAAATTGCATTCTTATTTGAACTAAAATTAATGTTTTTCAAAATTATCACAGTGAAACGTTTAGTTATTTAAAGGACAAAAAACTTTTTTTTGGTAGTGGTGACCGGTTATTAAAACGTTTATTTTTTTTAAACCGCAAGATTGTTAAATTAGGATTATATAATGACACGAAAAACGAGATCGACAGGAAAAAATATTGCCTAAAATATAAACATAACAAAACCGTACACTAGGAAATGGAGTACATTTCCTCCTTTAACATTTTAGGTTACAGTATTTAAAACGTGCAAGCCTATACATATATGCTTCTATTTCTCACCTGCTTGTTGGTACATAGTTTCTTGTATGATCATCGTGAAAAAAAGTGTTGGGTTTGCGGTTGGTTTTAGTGACGATAATGTCAAATACATCCAAAGACAAAAATAACATAAATACTTTTCTGATGGTAGATATTCTTGAACTTTTAGGTGTAAGTCCTGGAGCATGCAAAATCTTATTTTCCCGTCAACGTCGAGTGTGTTTATTTGTTGGTACCTTAGACTACTAGGTACTATTATAGTTGTACAAAATGCAATGCTTGTTACCGTCTTCTATGCCAAAACATTTATTTACGAACCAAGTTCGGGAAGAAGTTTTTCCTACATTTGCATTAAAGCACGAGCGAACGAAGTGAAGGAGTGTTATAATAGCGCGAATGCTAAAATGATTTTCCCGCAAGAGGTTTGTACATAATTTTTTGTAATGAGCAAATATTTCCTTTGATAAGCAAAAGCAATCATTTTATATTAATGTCAAATTTTGATATAGTCATCTTGATGAAAAGTGTAGAGTGCTATGAATTGACATTTTATGTCTAAAGTGTTTGTGCTAATCATATTTTGTATACTTTGCTTTTTTAAGTTTACTTCTTGTATGTAAAACTTCACTTCTCTGGCGGCGAGTACAAAAAACGTTTTTTATCACTATAGCAATTTTGGTTAAACGTTAGTAGAAATAAGTTTAAAATATTAACATATGTAGTATACCAAGCGGGGTGCGGAAGCACCGCGCTCTATAAGTGACGAATTAAAAACACCTAGCTTAAAAAAATAATATTTTATTATTATTATTACTCCACTTAGAGAAATGAATTACTTCACCAATATTACCAAGCTTAAAAAATTACAAATCGTTTATGTGGTGATAATCCTTGTATTCTGTTTTATTAATAAAGTAATTCAATACAGTTGTTCTATGTACACGTCTTTAATCATTTGCAAATGATTTCGATAGTGGTCGGCTTCTATACGAATTGGTTTTTTGAAAAGAATTTGTAAATATGGTACACTTAGTTGCTGAACAAGTTAAAATAATGTATCTTTACGCAAGTGAAAAATCGATGTGCTTTAAAGGCGGCTATTGCGTTCAATACAAGACATCTAAATACAAATGTCAGCGATGTTTACCTGCGACTTGTGCGAAAGTTTTAAACTACTGGTTCTATAGCAAGTTTTAAGGTAAAGCAGCCAAGAATTCTGACTGAAAAGATGGAAATTAAAATTTTGGGTCTAGTGGCCATGTGCACATTCTTCAACAACTATGAGACGATGACCATGATAGACAAATTCAGTTTTGTGAAACTAAGATTAAAAAGGATGAAAAAAAGGATTCCTAAAGCAGACCATACACGTTTAGTATTTCCTTTCGTGTATCCATTAATTTTCTAGTACGCGAAATATCAATATAATAGACCGTCATACATTCTTCTTGCTCATTTCAACTCGTGCTTCAAACTGAATATTACGGAATTAAACAAATAGAATATGTGTCTATATCTATGTGTTGCATCTATTACAGTAAATATGTTTAAAAGACTGAAAAATTGACAAAAAGGGAGGAAATTGTTATTAAAGATTGACTTAGTTTTACTCCCGCAAATTTATTAGAAGAGTTACGTAAAAAAATAAAACATTATTCTTATTGAGATAATGAAACTCATCGTATTGTACGTGAATATCACACCCAATATCTTTAAAAATAATTGCGCAGGATATTCTAGGACATGACTATTTCAGCAATAATTTTTTCTTCAGAAACAGTGTAATTTTAAGAGCTGACAGCATCTCTCCAAACTTTATTATTTGCTATATTTATATAGATATCGGTTTCACCACGTTTTACGATTCCCGATCTCTAGCGGTCTCAATCACAAGTGCACATCTTCCAGTCCTCTGACACTTAGCTCTTCATTCACTACATACCGCCAGTTTTTTCTGGGTGTTCTCCGTTTTCTTCTTCCGCCTGGCTTACTCAATAACTTGGTTCGGTATTCTACAGTCTTCCATTCTTTGTACATGACCGAATCATACGAGCTGCTTCTCCATGATATTATCTGTTATTTTATGTTTTACTTTATAATTGCTTTTTCTTGTTGTTTGTAACCTTTTCCGTCTTTGATTTACTTGCCGCCCTTCTCCACAAGTTTATTTCGGAAGCCTCCAGCATTTTTTTGTTCCATCCTTTAACAGCCATAGCTGTACGTGATGATACTTTTAAATATGGTGTTGTAAACTTTTATTTTATTTTCTATGTTGATATATCTATCCCATAAAGCTCCGTTTAGCAACAATGTGGCCCACCTTCTCTGTGTTTTTCGTTTTTTAACTTTAACTATTTACCTCTAAACCCTATTTGTCATATTGTTCAATCAGTTTTTGCGTCATATATTCTATGCCTTTATAGTCTTGTGCTAATACAACCTAGTTGTCTGCAAATATTAGGGTATGTAGGGTATTTCCATTTAGGGAGTGCTAGAAGCTTCTAGTAATTTACGAACCCTGCACGGCCATTTCGCTGTAGGATTGGAACAATACTTATCGGCAAGAGGGGAGGCTTAAGTGATAAGTTATTTCAATGACCGCCAGATCTCGTCTCGCAGATATAGCTCCTGCTAGATCAGCACAAGAGGCCTAAAGCTTGTATTAAATATTTAGGATTTGTAAAGCTGGAGGAATCGAAGAGAGAAACTAAATCGTTAACAACAATTGTACTTTGATTACTTTAGAAATATAAGTTATGATTAAAATTACAATCAATAACAATTAGAGATAATTTGATAGTATCACGGTAAGTAAATTTAGTTCGAGTACAAGTATACGTAGGTACTAAAACAACGGAAGTATCGGTAACTGACAGTACACTCAAACCATAAGTGTAACAGCCAGGACATACAAAAATCTGTATAAATAAATTACATTAACAATAATAATTGACAGTTGACGTAATTAGCATGCGATAGCAATTTAACTTAAACTAACTGACTAATAGTAATAAGAAGCAAATCATTTTAAACGTTTCGACATGATTAGTAAATATATTTCATGAGCAGCACCGTAGCTAAAATTGATTTATCAAAATCCAGGTTTACTTTCAGAAAACGTTTTCTTACTGGCTTCCTGTAATCAAACTACCTAAAAATAATCGTGTCTACCTGGTGACTCACAAACTCTACAACAGGTCAAAAGTAACATTTATGGAAGGTAAGAGAACCGAAACGTATCGTATGCTGTTACATATGCACTTTTGTCCAAGGTGGTATAAGTTAAACGTCAATTACCTCTGAATAGAAATATTCATCATATCTATTCTTTTGTCGCAGTGTTCGTAGACCTAATTTCTTAGAACTTTTCCATCGTCGATGTTTTAACTTGTACAGACAAGGAAACCCAGATTTGAGAGGTAGCACGTGGCGCTAAGGAAACGACATGGAAATTACTTTGAATTCGGAAAAGAATAGAAGACACTTACTTTGCGTTGAATAAATTAATTAATTGTATATGTTTTCATGATACATCGTGTCACAACACCTGGATGTGTTAAGAAGTCAAGTTTATTTCAAGCAGGCATATATTTATGTAGCGAACGACCTAAAAAAATTTTGTTTACTCGACCGGAAGGGACCAACGATGCTCGATAGATGGCGTCGAGAAATGGAAGAGTAATTTTAATTCCAGAATATACAGGCTAGTACATTTTGAAATTTATGTACGTAACAGAAGATTTGCATCTTTTCACATTTTTTCTACCATTCGTTCAAGGCTTGCTCTAAGAATATTTTGAACAACGTCGGCAAAAGACAACAACCCTGCTTAAGTTCTTTTGAAGGAATAAAATCATCACTAATGAATTTTTCCTGCGTGATCTTTGAGTCATTGTATAATTTTCTCACCGCTTTTATAAGTTACACTATCGTAGCTTTTTTTAGGTCCATAAATAAAAAAATGTAGTTCTTGGTTATACGCCGATTTCTTTTCTATTATTTGTGTTATTGTAGATAAGTGCTCTATTGTTGACCTTTCGGTTGTAAAGTCTGCTTGCTCTTCCGCCTCGTTCTAATATTCATTTTCTACCTTTGTTTTCAATATCTTTCCATATATTCTGCTTAGTGTGTTGGTGACTGCGATGCATCGATAGTATTTCTATCGCCCTTTTTAAATATAGTTGTTAAATACCTTACTTTCCATTCTTTTGGGACTTCTTGTTTATTTATGCATGTTTGGAACTGTTTCGTTAGATGTTCGTAAAGCTTGTTATCTCCGTATTTTATTAATTCTGCGTGTGTCTCCCGGCTCCGAAGCTCCCGTTTTATTTATCTTTTGAATATTTTTTTCTCTAAATTTTGTTCTTTATTCTGTGAAAAGTTTTTAAAATATGCTTCCCATTGTTGTATCGGTATGGCTGTTACAATGTTTTTTTTCTTATTGACTTAATGTTTTTCAACATTCTTCACGATTCCGTGTATCGTCTGCCTCTCAGGTAAGTATCAATGTGCTCGCACTGTTTTTCCCATTTTTTTTGTATTTTTTGTCCTTATCTTTTTTCTTACTCTTGCTTGTGCTTTCTTATATAAAATCTTATGTTCCATTTTTTGTGCTTAGGTATATCTGATGCTTTCTGTTTTATCCTTGATGTCTTTTTCAATTTTTGTCATTCCACTAGTAAGGTTTTTGTTGTTTCTTTAGAGCTTCTAATGCTGCTTCGTAGATGCATTTTTTTTATTGAGTGCTTTTGTGGGTTCTCAAATGCAGTACTTTCTTGCAGTTTTTGGTCTAACCGGTTTTGGTACAACCATTTTATACTTTCTTTTTCCAGTAGTTTAAGGTTGTATTTTATTGGTTCTTCAGTTAAAGAAATAGACTTCCCCACTGAATCTGATAATTCCGCATTCACCACCCTGTCTTCTATAAATATACTTGCTTTATTACAGTTTTCCATTATAGTTACATCTCGGCTAGTTATAATATTTTTTTGTATTTGGATTGTTACATCTGTAATCTTTCGTAGTTTCATCATAACCTACTAGAATATGTTTTATAGCCTTTTTATCCCATTTTTGCCTACCTGGTTTTAAAACATGCACCATGGCTGTGCTGTCAAATATTCTCAAGTGACTAACATCAGGTTTCTTTTGTGTCCAAAGTTCAATTGGCGTTTTTCCAATACCCGATGTAACAGAACGATTTTTAAGGTAACATGCAGTATTACAGGCCTCTGTTCAAAAAAAAATTATCTATATTTTTATCAAATAACAAGCATTTGGCCTTTTCAACAATAGTACGATTAAACCTTTCAGACATACCATTTTGTTCCGGTGTGTGACTATTTGTCTTCTGATGAACAATGCCCTTATCTATCAAGAATTTTTCGAACTCCTTACTGCAGTTTTCTCCTCCGTTGTCTGTTCTTAATATTTTTATTTGTTTATTCTGTTGCTTCTCAACTAAACGTTTAAAGTCCTTAAATTCGTTTAAAGTTTCATCTTTCGTCTTCATGAAGTATATGAAGCACATTCTGCTGTAGTCGTCAATGAAAGTCAAAAAATACTTTGATCCTCCTAACGATGTTTTTTCCATTAGACCACAAACATCACTGTGAACAACCTCCAATATCCCTGCGGCTCTACTTCTTTTGCTTAGAAATGGTAAACGAGCTTGTTTTGCTTCACAACACACTTCACAGTTTTGCATTTCAATATCCGCTTGTCCTTTGTAAATAAGCCCGTCCAATAATTTACGCATTTTATTTAAATACCCACTGTTTATGTGACCTAAACGCCGAAGTTTTAGTCGTAATAGGTTCTACAAAGAAACTTACGTCTTGTTCCTTAATGTTTTTATCAAAAACTACTTTATTGCCATTACTGATTAGCTTGCTAACTGACAATAAGTTTGTAGTTAAGTCGGGAACACACTGCACATCACTTAAAAGAACACTTAAAGTTTTATTTTTTATTACTGTCTTTATTCACACATCACCCGCGCATTCAACTGGTATTTTTGTTTTATTTGCTACCATAATCTCTGATAGGTCCGGTTTTCGTTCATTTGTTAACCAATCTCTTTTTGCAGTTAAATGAACACATGCACCACTGTCGATGTACCAATCTGTGTTTTTAAACTGTCCTTTTGTAAACACGGCACTAAATCCGGTGTCTCGTTTATTATTTAGACATTTGTTCATATAATGTCCTAGCTGTTTACATTTAAAGCAAATAATGTTGTTTTTACCTTTGTGCGTTTTGTTTACACGAAGGTCATCGTTCGTAAACTTACTGGTGCTGCCACCTTTAGGTGTCTTCTTGAACGATTTATTTTTATGACTGTAGTTTGCTGTAAAAGCACCTGCATTACTATTATTGCCTTCTGTGTGCATATCTAACAACTTCGTTTTTATGGAATCTGTTGTAATGCTAATTCCCGAGTGCTCCACCGCCATTATCATTGGTGCAAACCTGTCGGGTAATCCCGCTAATAACAAGAAACCTATCCATTCTTCGTCTAATTTAAAGCCTGTTCGACGTAGCTTTTGCGATGTTTCGACGATCTGGTTTACATACGATTCCATGGACTCATGATTTTCTAATCGTGCAGATATCAGGGTGCGTAATAACCCAATCTTTCTTGTGAAGCCACTATCATCGTATAAATTCTTTAGCTTGATCCAAACTTTCTTAGTCGTTGTCGCATCTTTCACGTGCGGAAACAAGGATGGGTCAATGGTCAAAACTAATTTGGCTTTCGCCTTCGCCACTAAAACGGTATCTTCTTCGGTGCCTTCGATGCTCTTGGTTAAACCTTCAAGTACGAGAACGTTTTCTACGGCAAACAACCACTAATCGTAATTTTCACGGCCTAATAGCTTAGGTACGCTAGCTAAATAGTTTACTGCCATTATAAACTTTAACACGTTCAACAACTACACAAACTATGTTTATTTTTTCACTGTCCTTTATACACCTGTTTCACGCGTTTTGCGGTACCTGGGTCCATAACCTGTTGTAATATAAGGTTAAGGTAAGTAATCAAAACATAAACACGTGTACATGTCCCGTCACGACTGAAGGCGAGCAGCCGGCGCATCGCGAAGGTGTTACGACAGAACACGATGTAGTTGAAAAGCTACTTCAGTGGCGTTGTTAAACTTAGAGTGACAATAGCTTTTAAGTGGTATGACTACAGACAATTGTAACTACGACTTTAATGTCCATGTGAATAAATAATTGCAAGTAAAACAAAAAAAACCTTTTTGTTTAATTGGCGAGTAGTTCACCCACAGCCTAGAAACAAGTACGAATTCACGAAACGCCACTGTAAGCGCGGGAACCGCGTAAGAAAGACTAGTGCGCATCGAACAGAAATTGGCGCGCTCGCCTTCTGTCGTGACGGGAACTGTAACTGTGTTGAATCTCATGTAACGACTGATTCACCTTTTTTATTAGAAAAAAGACAAAAAATATATTATTCTACATGCTAAAAACTAGAGGGCGCAGTACATACCTTTTTGAGATATTTATATACAACAATAAGTAGGTGGGGGTGTGCCATTGACCATGTCAATTTGTTTCTTCATCCGTATTGTCGAAACGGGTTTCTGTATTTTATTTTTGTTGTAAATATATGTATTCCCAATCCAAAGTTTTCAAATTGGGACACTGTATACAAACTTGATGATTGGATTCTGAGTTCTAATAAACATATTAAAAAAATATTTCAAAAACAACCAGTTTACTTTGAGTTTTTTGATCTTGAGATGTTTTGAAGTGATCAAACTGAAGAATCGTTACTATCTTTCGAAGTCTATATCTGAAAGTGATTAAAGAAAAATATTTTATTAGAGTTGCAATCATTTTTTACCGATTTGCGCGAAATTGACTTTACTGCTTTACCTATTTTATTTTAAATTACGTGGATGTAAAATCAACTTTCAACGTTCTCCGCAATTATAGCTATTTCAAGTTCTAGTTATATATAAACAATGAAAATTGTGACGACACAGTATTATTTAAAAAAAAATGTTGCGCCTGGAACATTTTTTACATAGAAATACTAACTTAAATTAATTTCTAAATTTGTTATGTATAAACCTTACTAAATGCTACGTTGCATCATTTTATGGATGGTTCTGTAGCACGTATTACAGCTATTACAAAATATGTACTTTGGTAAACAGTTAGAGTGCAGAAAGAAATTATACCCTTCACCCAAGCTACAAAACTATAATGTAGCAAAAATGCGGCAACTGCTGTAGGTAATAATAGTCTAAGATCTCTTAGAAAGACCAAGAATAAATCGCGCCGATTATTCAAAGTGGCAGATTGGAATGTTCGATTGATCTTAATGAATATCAATTTTTTATACAAAAACAGAACATTAGAAAGATTCCTGAATAATAATTACGGTCAAAGTTTTGTTAATTTGTTTTTATTTGGTATGCATTTTTTCCAAAAACAAATATTGAAAAAGTCTAAGGCCTTTGTTAAAAATCACCTCGACACCAAAATACGAAACATTTCCAAAAAATTTTATAGGAAATACTATTGTAATAAAGTAGATAAAAGTGTGCTTATCACAAGTTGGTACCAAAAAAACCTTCAACTGTTCAGTAAACAATAAACAAAGAGATAAACAAAAAAGATCAAAACATATGAATTAGAACTAAAACTTGATAATAAAACCGTAAACAAACACTATTAATATAATTTTTTTAGTAGAAAAAGGAATGACTGTAAGAACAAAGAAATACAGTAGAAGTTGTACTCGAGCAGCCAAAAATTGAGTACAATTATAAGTTTATAAAATGTATCTTATAACTAGCATCGATCTAAACATGAACAATTCCTGTCGTCGTTCTTAGCATTCTTTAAGTATCATCGTTGTAATTCAAACCGTCTTGTTTTATAAGAGTTATTAATTTTATTTACGAAGCTGCAACTGGTTTTACGACTTCAGTACAATTATATTTTATTGAATATGTTTAACGACGAACACTCTAAAAATATTACGTTCCGATTATAATATTGCTTTAAAATAAACGTTTTACATTTTATGTTGCACCTGAAGGCTTTTTAATTAATTGTCGTGTCATTAAATTTAAATAAATTTATACGATAACTAATTAAAGTATAAAGTAACAATCATCTTGGATGAATCCGGTAAGATAACAAAATACTAACTTGTTAGTTTCCGGATGATTACCATTTCCGTTTTGTATTGCGGTTTCAACTACAACAACGTGGAATTTTCATTCTTAGAATGTTGATTATACAGTTCGACATTGCTTTTCAGAAAAATGTCGGTAAAAATTATTTTCCTGAAAAAGACGTATTATTGTGAATAGAGATTAAATTCTTATGGCAGGAATTCTAGATAATCGAGTTGCTATTAACAATAATAAAAAGGAACGCGGTCGTAAACAACGTAATTATTATGAGGTTGTTACTTTCAGTATCATTGTTATTCTTTAAATAAACTAACGCATTACTTTTTCTAATAAAATGTAATCATTAAGAATTCTATAATTGTGACTAGTATTACTTTATTATTTTTGAAAAACTGCAAGGTTTAGATGTTATTTAGCATTTGATTTATTATAATAAAACTTTAAAACAGCTCAACGGGGATTCACACAAATTTTGAACAAAACCATTAAATTCATAAAAAATGTCTAGCGTTATTATTTAGTATAATTTTAGATGACTTCGATAAAATTGATAACTAAACATTTACAGCCACTTGATTATTGGCTGAGTTACCCAACCGGTGTACATCGACAAAGACCAAATCATCAAATCAATCAGGTTTCTTTGCAGCATCCTGTTCTAGCTCATGCGTTTCTCTGTCTTACCACTTGATCTACATGTTTCAAGTATTTGGTGATCTCAGGTACAAAATTTTTGTTTTGAATAATAGCACGTACTTCGTATAGTGTTTGCAGTTCTCTTCCAAAAGCGATAAATAACGGTGAATACCTTGTGCTAGCGTTTATACACGTATTCATTGAAAACTTTTCTGCAGGCTAAGCTTCGGGTAGGATCTTTACCGAAAATGATTCCCAATTAGGTTTTCAGATATCTTCCGTCTTTATTCAGAACTTGCTGAACGATGGTAGACGAGAATCAGATTTTGTCAAAAACCTAAGCAATAAGCTACTATTTGCATCACCTCAGCAACGAATGGAGGTCTATTGTCACTGATGACTTGTAGTGGTGTTTCAAACCGAAAAATTATTTCGTCGACAAGACGTTTTGCACATACAAGCGTCTCAAAGCGCTAATTGGAGATTTGTAGCAACCCAGTAAATTTTATATTAAGTTAGTGGGCGTATAACGCTGATAAATTATAGTTTTTGATATGGTTAGTGAGATTTTGATGCATAGTAGGGCAGTAGAAACTATTAAAAATTCGACGCAATGTTTTTTCTTGGTGTTTGCGCAAGATTTCCTTAATCTCAGATTTTGGACATCAGGCACATAGCGATACACCACACCAAGTAACATGACATAACCACCATCAGTCTATCGAGTATAATCAATTAGATTCGGGTTGTCTGATTCAAAGGTAAGGTCAGATGGGGTAAGAGCATCCACAAAAATCAATAGATGATTACAAAACATTCAAATAAAAAATTAGGTAATTGTACTTATTCCAAGAAATTCTCATATACAAGATCTCATAATACCGTTTGAATATTCTTATAATTTTTTTTCTGTGGTGAGAATGATTATATACAAACTTTATCTGTCGCATTTCCCCCATGTACAAGAGTGTCAACAGTTAATAAAATAATAAGAAACTCTAGTAAGCGACATATGGAGCAAGAGCATACAATTAGCAACTCCTCTCTTTTGATAAATAAGATAAAAATGGAAATATATCCAACAGCTACTGAAAATAGCGCTTTTAATGTTTTAGTTAAAGGGGTCGTAAATAAATAGGTAGTTCTTTACATAGAAAATAAATATTTCTGTGATAATCAAATTAATGATCCCTTCTTATAGGAGGTACAGAAAGCAGTAGCTACTTCAGTTTTTTTGCGACGTTTTGTGTTTTAGAACAGTTCATTAGACTCGCTTCACTCAGTGACATAAAGGAAATATAAGTCATACCAGGAGGCGAACCGTAATATTAAAAATAAAGTGTTATATTAGAATATATCAAGAACTACAAATATTGAACATTAAACAAGACTAAAAGTGTAGAAAAACATGGTATATTATACTCAACAAAGCTCACTTGAAAAATCATTTTAGTCTTCGTCCTTTTGATGGGACAAGTAGGCGACACACTACATCAATCACATTGATAGTATCTACATCTTCATGTGCAGCTGTGACAAAAACGGTGACAGTATTTCTAATGTTATCGTTAATTCGAAGAAATGCTACGGTTAGTAAGTCATTTTGTCTCACTTTGACCTTTCCTACATAGTGCTTTATAATTTTTTTGATACAATATTTAACTAAAACCCAATCATTTTGATTTATAGTTCTACTTGCAAAATTTTCTTCATTCTATTTATCGTAAATCTCCAGCGACAGTAAGGTATTAAGATCACCACCTACATCACTTCCTTCTGATATTTTCGTTGCATTTTCTATTTTCCCCAAGTCTTCATCACATTCTTCTTCTTGTATAACTTTTGTCTTCTTGTCTTGTTTTTACCGCTCCCTTTTCACGCAGGAGCTTTGCAAATGATGTTGATGTTTCTAAAACGTTTGGCTTAGAACTGGAAGGCTTTGAAGTCGGCGCCGACATAGTTATTGTAGTTGAAAAGGTTAGTTCAGCCATTTGTTAATCTGTTTGGTTTTTATTGAAGCTTTCAGTTTGATTCGAAGATTCTTTCTCAGCTTGTTGTGTTATCCATTTTTTCCAACTTAATGATCAAACTGATCATTTTTTGCGACATTACGATTGAATTGCGTAATTCCTCCTTTTCAGAAACTATTCTTTATTATTTCCGAATTAAGTTAAAGATTCCCAATTTTCTTTTAGGTAACTTCTTACCATGATGGTTTCCCATCCAGTTACACAAGTATTGCTTCCATGCATCTTTTATTGACTTAAAGATAGAGCTGGAGAAGGTGTAAAGAATGAGGCGGTAATAGAAGAATAATGACGTTGTTTGTCTTTGCAAGCTGTACCAAGTGCAAATTGGTGTGGGTTGTATGGTCATCACATAGTAGTAACACCACATTCTCTGGTGAAGGTTAGCCTATCTTAATATAACTTTTCTCAAAATAATTCAAGAAAACCCGAATTTCCATCCATCCGTTAACTGTGGCAGCATATATGCTTTCTAAATAACCGCCTTCAGTCGGAATCCATTCTGTCCAAACGTTTTACTTTTGAATATAATCAATAGAGGCACTTTATTTCCGCCAGCAGAGCACGTTAGAAGCACATTTGTGTTTTTTTTCTGTTTCAGCTGTAGTACGTGTTTCAAGATATACTCTTGCTCCGACGATTTTTGATTTTAAAAGATCGCTACAAAATTCACTTTAATCAAGGTTCCAGATGTTGTATGGCTTGTCCTTCAGGCCAAGTTTTTCTATTGTCTTCTCTAGAATATCAAAGTAGCTATATATGATGATTCTTTTTCTTGAAGTTTCAACTAATTACGGCTTTTTCAAAGAGAGATTGTGCCGTCTTTTGAATCCCAAACACCAATCTTCCCTAGGCAACCCATAAAGATATTAACAAGGAATATTGTTAGTGTTAACGTAATCTCTCACAATTATCAATACGTTTTTGCGACTTAACCTATAACCGTATTTTTCTAAAGCTTTCAACAAATCTGCTAATGTATTTTCAACTGCAGGGTTTAAGACCGTAGTTCTACCATATGTTCCTGACTTCATACTACGTCTTCTTTTTAAACGATGGTCTAATGTAAGTTTAGAAATATTAAATCAAAACCTCTGTAATCAATAAAGTTCTGGATTTAATTGGTATAGCTTTGTTTTCTATATGATTTTCTTAAATAATTGCGCAGCATTGTACTAGTTTTCTGTAATAGAAATGAACCTAATTCGTATTTGCGAGGTATGGGGTAAGAGCATACGCAGTAATGCTCCTGCCCAACACCTTCATATGCTTTTGTCCCCACAATGTTACGTGTGGGACATAAGCATAATACAGGTTAATTAAAATGTATGTACATAAAAGTAAGTAAACTAATAAAAATGTGTTAAATAGTTCCCAAACTTACCCCACTTAATAATTGTTTCCAAAAAATGCCGGTTATTGAGACTATTTAATGCACCCGAATAGTTGATGTTATCTTGCGAAAATAAGTGAAACAGTTTTTTTAAAATTATCTGTAGTGAAGATACTAAAACTTGATTTTACAATTACAGTTTCCTACAATGTGTTTTACAATTACAGAAGCCTATATAGCTTGGTTTTTAAATTTTAGTTAAATGATGCTCTTGCCCCAATAGCGTATGAACTTGCATCGAATTGGATCATATAAAATAAATTTGAATCTGTTTGTCTTAAAATGAAGGAGACGTTAATGTATGTTTGAACTTAATAAATGCTGTTTCTTCAGCATCTCCCCACTTAAATTTTGCTGTTTTGCCAGTTAGTAAACTAAGCGGTTTACACGTTTGTAAGAACAAATGACATGCTTGACATTAGTAGGTCGTGGCATATTTATTATTGTGCGTTTTTTTTTTGGGTTGGCTTGTATTCTACCTGGCGTTACGCGAACGTACACTTTGAACGATTTACAGATAGTTTAAACAAAATAAGTATATCAAACACTATTTGTAGATTTCTTAAATGTTTCTCAAATGAACGTGATAGAACAATGAAGTCATCTGTATATACTAATACCGTTAGTCCAGCGCGAAACTTGTCCTTGAAATGGACCAGGAGCATTGTGTAAACCCACGGGCATGCAGCGAAAGCGAAAAATGCCAAAATGCCTGTTTTATTACGGTCTTCAAGTTTGACAGGTACCTGGTGATAACCACACTGAAGGTCGATAGTGAATATGTAAAGTATTTGTTTAGCGTTATGCAAAAGGTGTTCAATCCTAAGCAACGGGTATTTTTCAGGCCCCGTTAAGAAATTTAAGAAACGATAATTGGTACACATCCTTATTTTTCCAGGTTCTTTTTTAGGAACAAGCACCGCTGGGGCGGTGTAAGCAGAGCCACATTTTGTAGTGATATTAAAAGGGAGGAATTTATGAATTTCTTGTTTCAAAAGTACAGTTCTCTTAGCGCTTAGTCTATAAGAACGCACCGCTACCGGAGTGTCATCGACAAGACGAATTGCTGTTCAATGTAAGGAGTAGGTTCATATAGATTTCCAAATCAATTTTATATTCAATCAACAAATTTTTGAGACGTCGCTTTTTGTAGATATTTAATAAAAATGTTTAGTTTTCTCGAAGTGAGAAATGTAAAAACGCCACCATAGTAAACGGCTCTTCAGCAGTCAGAAAACATTTTACTGTACTCCTACAAATGCATATATTAATAAATGATGCTAGTAACATAAAGGAAATATGATGGCAAAGCCATGTCATAGTGTATTTACTATGTAAAGGTAGTGAACTATTATCTTCACATAGTAAGTTTACACTATGAGATAGTTCTACCGTCATATTTGTGTAAGTTTTTTTTTGTATTTTTCGGATGCAGTGTTTATTATTATTAAACAAGATATTCCTTATGATTCGTTTTATGTTTCAAAAATATAATAAGTCTTAATTTCACTCAGTAGCGATAAAAATGATTGTAGTAGTTGCAGAATTAGATCCGCGCAAGCCTCCGCCTTGTACGCTGCAAAAACGGTACAATATAGATGAAAATTGCACATAAACAATTTATTGAGCATAAAATCTACTACAAAAAAGTCCACAGGAGTGTATAATTATATCTAATAGTTTAAGAGTTACAGAATTTTAATGTAATTTTCGTGCAACTTTGCACACTTGTATCTTCCAAACTATTGAACGTAATTGTACCCTTCCGCCGATTTTTTATAGTAAATTCTGTCTTCTATAAAAATGTTTATGTTCAACTTACTTCTTTCTTGCACCGTTTTAGGGTAATAGTTTATTGGTTGTTTTAAATTATTAAGCAAATCATTTCAATACAAAAATTGTGGCGGTTTCGATGCTGGTGTAATATTACGACATCGACAAAGCTACCCTTAGCCGCAAAAAAGCCGCGGTGGTCACCAAAAGCAACTCGACCGAGACACACATGTTCTGCTAAACCAATAATTTATGTTCAAATTTTAAAACGCATAAACGAAATAATTTAAGAAACCTGATTTATAAAGTTTTATAATAAAAACTATCAGTAATTACTAGTTTAAATCATAAACGATTTCACTGTAAAGTTATCAACATAGGACGAAAGTAGATAAAATAAAATTTGAGCAAATTTTGTATCTCGAAATTGTGTTAACAGTCAAACAATTGTAAAGATTATTTTTCATTTTTGTACCTAAAATAAGATATTTTTTTTTCTTAGTTTTTATTTAAAAACACCAAAAATTTAAAATTGAGAAATGTATCATTAAAAATAATAAAATTAAGTTTTCGGTTTGGTAAAACTATAAATCACCCACTTTTCTACAACAATGTGAAAAAACATAGACTCGGTTGCAAAAATCATAGTTAACTATGTCGTTAGCTGACGCCATTGGTAACTATGTAAATCGTAGCGTAGTGTACCAATGACGACACCTAACGATATGACCACGTAGTTAACTATATGGTCAAAGTTAACAGTTTTATATGCAACCGAATACTAATCTTTAAAATATTGGTCTTGTTTTTAAATCTAAATTATTTCAAAACCGAATGGCGTAATTTAGCATCCTTATCGTAGTCTTAAAACTTTGACGCGGTTGATAGCGTTTTTTAGGTTGATTTTGTTTTTGTTTGTGTTAAAACTTAGTTTATACTCAATCTAATAATGAAAATTTAATTTATAAATTCAGTTGCGTATTAAACTTTACATTTCGCTAAAATACTTTACAAAACTAAAAAAAATATTAAAAAATTATAATTAATAAACAATATCTTATTTAAAACAGTTTTTTTTTTAGTATTACAAATCTACATAATGTTCAAAAATTTTATCTCATTTAAACCTTTATTTGGCAAGCACGAAACCGATGCATCAAAACGGTCAAATTTTTCAATGCTGATACCTTTCAGTAGGGATTCACCGGCTTGGTTTGAAACCATGCTAAGTTTTTAAATAACCAAGCCAAATTAAATATTAACCAAAGCAAACTTTTACAGATCAAGCTTTTAAGCTTTTACTAAGCTTTCAAGCTCTTAAAAATAATATTATCTTGAAGTAAAATTTATACCCCAAAATAAAGTTGATTGCAATTTGCACTAATCACTTCAGTAAACAGCGTCAACTAAAAACATCAAAGCAGAAATTAAACAAGTTCTTGAATTGAGTTTTTAATAAAGCTAAATTTATAATTTATACTTCGTACATTGCAACGTTTTTGTTTATTTAGTCGAAGTCTTGTTTTGGTTACAACCGCAAATAAGCACAATCAAGTACACAAAGTAAATTTTGTTAAGTTAGGTCAGAGTAAATACGAAAAAATAAAGATTGGTATTTGCTGTAATTATTTTACTAACAATTTTGTGAATGACTGACAGTTAAAGAGAATCATAATTAACGCAATACATGAAGACGTTTTAAAATACGGATCTCACAGCCTTTATAACATGGTTAAAGTCAATTTTCACTTATTTAAATAGACAAAAACTGGCCTGAAAGTTTAATTGCGAATATTATTTTAGAACAAAACCCGGAAATAAGTCGTTTATTCGAACCATGTCGTGCACTAGGTTACTTCATAACTCTGGATCAATCAGAAGTCAATCGAGAACGCGTCATCAAGTATACACATTTAAATCTTGCATCCTGAATTCTCTGTGAAGACGATATTTTGTGTCTATTACGCTGCCTACCACACGTGAATAAATCTAGTATTCCTATAACCATAAAATGTGTATTTTGTATGATCAAATTATTAATTAAATAATTAAGTAAATGTAAGTATGAAGTTGGGTTTCTTAATTATTTTTTCTACACCCATGTAAGGCATGGATCACATCTGTTTTGGTATACGTGTTGTCCCTTCACTTCAGTTCGAAGTTATGAGGTAACCGTAATCAATGAGAACACTTAACGACATGGCACGTAATTAACGACTTCTTCAAAGTTAACAATGCTAAATGCAACCAGGCCTAGGTGTTTGAATCAAAGCGTGATTTGAATATTTCTGGTTTGTAGAACGTACACAATTTTTTTTCAAAAAAGACTAAAACAACTAGTTTGATTTTTTTTAGTTTTTGTACCACGGGTTGTGCCACCATTTCTCTGTCACATTGCTTTAGAAGCCAGGCATTGACAACACAAATGTCCAACATTTGTGAAAAAAGAGAAATGTACATTTTTTTGTTCTAAGTGCTGTGTGGTAAAGGGTTATTTATATGTCGAATAGGTAACCCTATCCATGTGGGTATTATATTTTTTGACTATCCGAGAACAAGGTATATCAGGTTTTTTGTTATTTTTTGTTGAGTACCCTTTTATTGTGGTTTCAAGACGTTACCCAACAAAGTTTGAAGCTAAACGTACATTTTTATTGTTAATTCACCGTACTAGAGTCAAATACTTGGTATTGTCAGCTTTCTCGCAGCTGGTCCCACGGTTTGATTTCTTAAGACCCTCTAGTTCTAGTAACGTGTCAAAATAGATAACAGTTAAGACGGAGTCAGGTATACTTCTAAACAAGACTAGCGCAATTTTAGACCCAAAAACAAAACTTTCTTCGCTTGACGTAAAATAATATATCCGGAACTTTTGAAAACATCCATAAACTATGAATAGATGATGCTGAACACTTTTGCTCTAACAAAAATTTTGATCCCCATTTCTTCGGCTTTGTTTTTAATAATTCCTTACGACTGCCTGTCGTTTTTCTTTAAATGGAACCATCATCTCTTTTATAGCCTGTTTGCGTTCTCCGCTAAACTGCAGTTCCGTTTTATCATTTCTAATACAGGTCGTGTTTTATAATACACATTATTCATATAATTATTTCCAGAAAAATGAGTGACATGATTTTTTCTTATCGAAGATCTCTGCTTGATAAGTCAGTGTAAGCTGAAAATGTTACTAACTCCATCAAAATTTCAATGATTAAAAAATCTTTCTCTATTTTGTTTACGTCTGTTTAAATTAATTTTCCGCAAGTGGAATACTGATTCAAACCTTTAGAGAAAATTTTGTATAATGATTTCAGATCCGGAAATAAAATATTTGTACGAAACTGTTTATTCACGAAGTAAAAATCCATTAGCACAATCTTCTTTAGTTTTCTGTAGTAGCATTATTCTCATTTTCTCTAAACCTGAATATGTTTTTGGCAAACTTCGCCGAAAGAAATTTTACCTCTTTCTACTTGTATGGTGATGAATGATGATTTTTGAGATAAGCTGCTGATTTGGCTACAGATAGATTAGACTCGAGTAAATTAGCTGTGGGTTCATCTGCAAGTATATATGTTGCGGGCACAGCAGATGTAGGTTGAGCTGTGAACAGGTCAGGGACAAATTAAGTATCAGACAGATCTGCTGCAGTATCAAATATAGGTGTATTCGGCATGGGTTTATCTGCAGGCAAATAATTGCAGCAAAGATCTACGTTGGCAATAATATACTTTAAAGATGAAGTTATTGTCGGAAGATCGGAAGACTCTGAAGATGGCCTACGCAGTAGAACATTTTCATCATCGTTATCAAAATCAATCTTCACCAAAGAAAGGATACAAAAGTAAATACGCAAAGACCAAATCAAGCTAGCAATAGATTTAATAATATAAATCAAAAGTATACTAGTAAATATGGTAGTGTATCCATACTGACACATCTAAAGTTTAAGATAAACTACCACCCAGTTAGCAATGTATACACAGTGATACATTTAACTTTGCATCCCAATAACACCATTTAGAGATGTGTCCAATAAATAGAAAGTTTAAATAAGAGCAAACACCAAACAACTCAAAAAATAGTAAAGATGACAAACTAAATAACAAATTTACTCGCGTTATGTTATAAGCTTACTCGCTTTTTTTAGTGAATGTTATATTTGCGCTTTGGCAAATAGTGTAATTTGACTGTTGTTAAATAATTATGTTAGTGATTAGTACTATTATTGTACTATTGTATCATTCAATTGACGGTTTTATTTACAAAATTAAAGTTATGAATACGTTGTTACAACTTTAACATTCATGACTTTGTATAGTATAACTAAAGATCACATTTTACAATTAAAAATAAATATTTTGATAGTCATTTGTTATAATCAATTATTTTTATTTTGCTCAGTGTTTGGTCTAATTAGCGCGAAATTTAATGTTAATGTAAAATCAATAAAAAAAAAATTGTAAAACAAATAATTTAATAAATTATACGCCTAAACAATAGAATAAGCTGGTAGTTCTTTAAAATTTAATTCAATCAAAGAAAAGGTGTTACTTAATTGATAATTACTGAATATATTTGTTTACAAACACATTATTTTTATGTAATTTATATGTAAAGTATGATACACAGTTGATGATAGCAAATATTAATATTAATTAGTATTTATTATAAATATTCATTTTCTTTTAACATGGTTCCAAAAACGATTAGCATAAAAATTTATAAAATTTTGTATCAATTTATGATATAATAAATTAGGTTTACAAACATAAATATATTTTTTAATAAACAATAAAGTTGCTAATTGATTTTAAAGATGCGGTCCGAGCGGATACTGTATTGAACTTAAGATTTACAAGGTGTAATATTTTTGGAATAGCAAATGCGTTTCTTTTCACTATAATTTATAAACGTTTTATTGTATAAAACAGCTGGGCAAAATTAGTGCGGTCTATATTTAAAATTGTAATTAATCATTAAAACTTAATTTGCAATAAAGTTGTCAATAATCACCCAAACATTTTAACGTAACAGACTGATGTAGACTAAACCACTGAAGATAGAGATAAACAAACATTACTTATAGAAAAGGTAATAATTTGTTATCTTTACTAAGTAAAGAAACTATAAATGTTAATTGCACTTTGCTAACTTAACATTTAATTGATTTTCTCTATCGTCACCTATTTCTTACTATTATTAAGTGTATGAAAATAAACAGATCATTTTTCTTAAGGTTAAGAAATTGACAAAAAGTAAATATTTATCAGACGTTGCTAATTTACAGACCATCTGTGCTGCCTTATAAACATTTCTTTCAACAAAGATTTTGTAAATTAATGGGTCAGTAGGTTCTTATATTGGTGTGGATTGTTAAATAACTTTTACTATTTTTTAATTATATGTATATGCAATTTTAGAAATTAATTTTTTTCTACACCAATCGTTTATGCAACGGATTGATTATATTTAGTATATTAGATTATAGCAATAAATTTGTAAATTTATAATCAAAACGAAACGACCTTATGAAATATTTAAATGTCTATGTATGGATATATTGATTTGCCATATGACCTCTGACTAATTATTGTTTTTTAAATCATTGAACTTAGTTTTCTAAACTAATTTGTCAAAGATAATTTTCTCTTGTTAACCTTTTTTGAGACTAAGACTACAATGCTACTGTTTTAGAAAATATAAAGAAAATATAAGTAAACATATATTTATTCATTAAATTAAAACAATTATTTTATTATTGTTACGTATCTATTTATTAAAAACTAATTTATTTATAACGACTAAAACTACGTTTACTTATTATAGAAATATGTATACTTTTAAATTAACCGAACTAATTAAATCTAATAATAAAAACACTTACACGAATTTATGTATCACTGTTGTATAACACTTAAGATAACGTCCTCGGATTTGTTTACACTATAAGTCACGTTCACTCGATTTATTTAAAACTCCGCACGTGCTAATCACTTATTTATCTTCACTTGCTTATTCTTCTGAATACTGCATGCATTCACATTCCAGCAATAACTGACCTACGATTTCCATCTTCGGCTTTTATAGACATCGGCGAATCTTTCTCGATCGTTCCTCACTTTTCGCTATATCTTCTAGAAACTAGATAACAGTTCTAGAAGGCTCTTGAATTTGCAAGTAATTTCTCGGATGTTTCACTGCCCCCTTCTTAGGACTGTTCTGTCCCAGAACAGGAGACTGGATGCGACACCGGTAAAAGGGATCGTGGCGATAGCGGCAGCTTCCTCCATTTCGGCAGCTTCCTTGACCATAAAAGTAACAGTCAATGGACTTTTCCTGACCCAATACTCTCCTCGGTTGGTAACTACAGACCAACACTTGAATGCCTGTTCCTCGGAAGACGACCTCCAACATGTTTCGAACTGTCCTCCAATTCAGTTGGTCTAAGCCACAACCAAGCTTGGGTACTGCCAATTTCTTAACATGATGGAACTCCATTTGTCTCTTGAGACTCCATAATGTTCGCCACAGATCTTTGTATAACGGCTTGACACGTGAGTATTTCTTGGTGACCAAATAGAAAACAAAGCGTCCGTCACCACGTAGTCCTAAAACCTTTCCGACTGCCGGTTGCTGTCTTCGTAATTCATCCAGCTGTCCAAACTTCTTTTTAAACACGACTGCAACCCCTTTGGACATGTCAAGCTCCTCGCTCACGCAATGTGCGATGGCGTAATCTTTTGTGTCTGGAACAGGTCTTGTTGTTCCTCGGTGGTAACTCCGAACCTAGCTTTTCCAGAACCTCCGTATAAGTTCATAAACTTTTTCGAACTCCATTTCTTCGATTGGATTCCTGGTTCTGCTACTTATTACTCTGGTTCGGACCTGAACTTGCGGATTGTGGTTATCGCCAGCAAACGGGGCTAGACGATCGACGTGGACCACTTTTGGCTTGCCTCTGGGCGGTTTTCGGATGCGGTATATAACGTCGTTAATACGCTGCACGACTTCATAGGGGCCCTCCCATTGCCTTTGCAGCTTCGGCGACAAACCACGTCTCCTTTGAGGGTTATACAACCAAACCATATCGCCAGGTTGAAACCCACCATTTTGCGCCTTGACGTCATATCTCGTTTTCATCCTGTCGCTGGCAATTTGTGTGTTTTTACGAACCTTTTCATGTACTTCGTCTAGCCTCTTTGCCAGCTTGCTGACGTAATCTTCTCCAGCGACTTCTTCTTCCGGTCTTCGTCCAAATTGAAGATCGCATGGTAATCTTATCTCACGACCGAGCATGACACAGGATGGTGTTTGGCCTGTGCTTTCGTGAACGGATGATCAGTACGCCATTAAGAAGAGGTGCAAGTACTGATCCCAGTCTTTTTGATGTTCGGACACTACCTTGGCTAAGTACTTGCCCATTGTTCGATTCATCCGTTCAACCATGCCATCAGACTGAGGATGGAGAGGCGTTGTCCTAGTCTTTTTAATTCCTAACAGTCGGCAAACTTCTTGAAACAGCCCAGACTCAAAATTGCGGCCTTGATCGGAGTGTAATTCCAACGGAACTCCAAACCGGCAGAAAAATTCTTTTACCAATACGTCTGCGACTGTAGCTGCTTCCTGGTTGGGTATGGCGTAAGCCTCCGTCCATTCGTGAAATAATCCATCGCCACCAGGATGTATTTATTTCCCGAATCGGATTCTGGGAACGGCCCTGCGATGTCAATCGCAACTCTTTCCAACAGGGCTTCCTACGTTATATTGTTTCATGGGTGCTTTGCGCTTTCTCGCTGGACCATTTCCTGATGCGCAGACTGTGCATTTACGGCACCATTTCATGACGTCCTCTTTGCAGTTCATCCAGTAGAATCGTTCTCGCACTTTACCCAACGTCTTCTTAATGCCAAAGTGTCCTCCCGATGTCCCATCGTGGAGATGCTTCAACACTTCGGTCACCCTGCTCTTTGGCACTACCAGCTGTAGTCTGTTTCCCGTGCCCTCGGCACTTTCTAGGGATCGCTTAAGAAGACCGTCTTCTACTATCAAGGAGTCCCACTGCGCCCAGTACGCTTTGATATTTTGCCCAAAGCACTCACTTCTTCCCAGGTTGGTCGTTGGCCGCTTTCTTTCCAGTCGAGGAGTAGTCTTATTTCAGGATCGTCTTTTTGTTCGCGACGTAACTGCTCAGGTTCCCACTCATCATCAACCATAGCAGTTCTCCGGAGGCATTCGACTTTTTCTTCCAGTCGCGAACAATGGCTGCAGTCCGCCGGACATGGTCTTCTGGACAAGGCATCAGCGTTCCGATGACTGCTTCCGGCACGGTGTTCTGTGTCGTAGTCATACTCTTGCAGTCTCTCGATCCATCTTGCCACTTGTCCTTCTGGGTTACGGAACTGTAGTAGCCATTTTAAAGCGGCGTGGTCTGTTCTCAGTAAAAATTTTCGTCCATACAAATACTTGTAGAAATGTTCGATGGACTTAACGACTGCTAACAGCTCCCTCCTAGTCACGCAATAATTCCTTTCTGGCCTGGACAAAACCTTGCTAAAGTACGCGATAACCTTTTCTTGTCCATCTTGAACCTGCGAAAGGACCGCGCCTATGGCCATATTGCTTGCGTCGGTATCCAAAACAAACTTTCCATCTTCTCGTGGATAACTCAAAATCGGCGAAGTGACTAGGGCCTGTTTTGGTTGATTAAAAGAATTTTTCGCAGTCTTCATTCCATCTAAATTCTGCTTTTTCTTCGGTTAGTTTGTCAATGGTTTGGCAATATTGGCAAATCCGGGGACAAATCTTCTATAATAAAGTGCACAACCCAGGAAACTTCGGACCTGATGTTTATCGATCGGTCTTGGCCATGCTTGCACTGCTCGGATTTGTCTGGGTCAGCCCTTACTCCATCTCTAGATACGACGTGGCCAAGGTATTGGACTTCCTTCTTAAATACGTGGCACTTCTTTGGGCTCAGTTTGAGGAGTTAGCCCACGTAATCTCTGGAACCACTTCCTTCAAGTTGTTTAAGTGCTCTTCAAACGACCTTCCAACCACGATCACGTCGTCCAGGTAAACCAAGCACGTCTTCCAAGACAATCCGCGCAAGATGGTCTCCATCAAACGCTCGAACGTTGCAGGAGCGTTACACAGGCCGAAGGGCATTACAGTGAACTGCCACAAACCAGTTCCGATCGTAAAAGCTGTTTTTCACGATCCTTGGGTTCTAATTCCACCTGCCAGTATCCACTCTTTAAATCTAACGTAGAAAACCACAGGGATCCTGACAGGGTGTCTGGCGTATCGTCAATTCTGGGTAAAGGGTAGCTGTCCTTTTTGGTCACGTCGTTTAGCTGCCTGTAGTCTACGCAAAACCTCGTTGATCCATCCTTCTTCTTCACGAGTACCACTGGGGATGCCCATGGACTACTTGAAGGTTCAATCACGCCTTCTCTCTCCATATCCGTAATTATTTGTTCGGCTTCTTCTCTTTTCGCCAAAGGAAGTCTGCGTGGATGTTGTCGTATTGGTCGAGCGTCTCCGGTATTAATTTTATGTTTCACCACGTTAGTTCTTCCCTTTGGAACCACTCTCCAGCGCGAACACATCTTGGTACTCTTGGATCAACACTTTAACTTTAGCCAGCTGGTCTTGGCTGAGGTTTTGGCATTTGGTGGTAAGAATGTCAATAGATGTTGTGGACACTTCTTCGGCGGCGTATCTTCGTTCGTCTTCACGCATCTCACAATTTGTGATACTGGCGTGCATTGGCCTACCACGGTCTTCTTTTTCAACGTTACAGGATCTGAGTTGATGTTTAAGATCCTTACTGGCATCGTCTTCTTTACTCGTACTAAGGTTCTGGCAACGCAGTAGTCCCTTTTCAACTAAACCGCCTTCCATTGGTTCAATCGCGCGTATGTAGCCTTCCGGAGATTTCCATCCAGGCGTGCCATCACCACACTTTCCGTCCTTGCAGGCAGGAATCGTCTTCACTCAACAAAGACTCGCACGGCTGCCTTCTCTGACGAATGAAAGGAATTTCTTCATTGTCGATCTTCAGGACATCGTTCTTCATATCCAAATGGAACCCATACTTCTTTATCACGTCCATTCCCAGGATAACTTCTTCCGTGATGTCGGCTACCAGTACTTGATGGTCGAGTACTCCATTTCCCAAACCAATGGTTACTTTGACTTGTCCGTGAGTAGGTATTTCGTCGCCCGTCGCCGTTCGAAGTCGTACTGTTACTGGTGATGTCTTCTCGTTTTCCAATAACATGTCAGGACGAATGATTGTCTTCGTCTCTCCCGTGTCAACCAGTAATTGAACGCTTCTTCATTGATCTTGCCATCGAGATAAATGCTATGCAACTGCTACTCCCTAGGCGATGCCATTTGAATAGTAATCTCCGGGGCATGGCTCGTTGAGGTCGACTTTCGCCCCATTCGGTCGCCCCGTTCTAGTTTTCCGGCCGCTCTTCTAGTCTTCTTTTGGGCTTAGTACAACGGCGTCGTACGTGGCCCACTTCTCCGCAGTTCCAGCACGTCAGTTCTCTTCTTCGAGCTTCTCGTGCCCGAAATACCCGTCTCACTATGTCTTCTATGCTTTTTCTTCTGTGTGCGAGGATACTTCTGCCAGCACAACGGAGCTTATGGCTGCCCCGGTGCGACGCTTGTTCCGCCGCCTCGAACTCCAAAGCATGGGTTAATGCGCCATCCAACGTCTTCGGTCGAGCTAACCGGAGAGTCTGCTGTGTTTCGCTGTCTCGGAGGCCGTCTACAAAGATTTGAATAGCCAACTGCTCCAAGAAGGTGTCTGGTGCTGTAGGATACGCAAGCCGTGTTAATCTAGCGATGTCAGCCTCAAACTCTTGAAGACTTTCGGCAGCTTTTTGAACCCGACTTTTAATTTGAGCCTGGTATACTTGTTGAAGATGTGCATCCCCATATCTCATTTCTAATCGTGATATTAAGAGTTCGTAATTTTCTTGCAGGTGGTCCGGAACAGTTTGTAAAATTCCAAGCGCTTCTCCACGTAAGGACACTATTAAAGACGTCGCTTTCTGCTTGTTGCTCCAACCATTAGCAGTAGCTGCGGCTTCAAACTGCTGTAGTAGGTTGACCATGGAAGTTTCCCATCAAAATTCGGTGGTGCAACTTTGAACTTGTGAGTGTTTTGTTCTCGATGATCGATTATTAAATCTTCACTCGTGACGCTTCCTTCGCCATGTGCAAATCATTTGGTTCATTCTTTCTTCAAAGCAGTTTCATTCTATCCCCTACTGCTTCTATTTTTGTCATTCATAGATTCGCAAATTTCTTCTTTTAAATTTAACATATCTGTTTGGGTTTCCTCTTGAACAATTTTTATTTGATTTTCTATGCTTGTTTGTATTTCTTCTTTTAGACGTCTAGAATTTTCCATCAATTTTCTTCAATTTTCTGAGAAGTTTCGTAAAACTTTTCTTCAATTTTCTAGAGTTTTCTTCCATTTTCTGCGAATTTTCGTCCATTTTTATTCATCGATTCGAGAATTTCAAATATTTTGAATCCATTTAACTTCTTGCGAACGCGTCACCGGCATAAATTTAAATATAACACGAATATATAAAGTTTGAATACACTACTTTTTAAAATGCAGTTTTATATAACACAAAATTTAATAACTATCCACTTATTAATATTAAACTACTAGTGTACGGAAACGAACCTAATCGCGATCGCACTTGTTAAAAAGAAAAAGTTTAATAAACACTATATAAACACGCTTATCGCGAATCTTAACAGATATTTATGCAATGTTTTTATTACGGGTGCGATATCAAATAACTTAATGGTATTCACACTAAAAATCATGAACGGTTTGATACCTCAACACCTGACGCCACTGTTACGTATCTATTTATTAAAAACTAATTTATTTATAACGACTAAAACTACGTTTACTTATTATAGAAATATGTATACTTTTAAATTAACCGAACTAATTAAATCTAATAATAAAAACACTTACACGAATTTATGTATCACTGTTGTATAACACTTAAGATAACGTCCTCGGATTTGTTTACACTATAAGTCACGTTCACTCGATTTATTTAAAACTCCGCACGTGCTAATCACTTATTTATCTTCACTTGCTTATTCTTCTGAATACTGCATGCATTCACATTCCAGCAATAACTGACCTACGATTTCCATCTTCGGCTTTTATAGACATCGGCGAATCTTTCTCGATCGTTCCTCACTTTTCGCTATATCTTCTAGAAACTAGATAACAGTTCTAGAAGGCTCTTGAATTTGCAAGTAATTTCTCGGATGTTTCATTATTATAAATTTTGCATAGTTTTAATGCATTTAAACAAATTACGATGTATAAAAGTGTTTTAAACTTTGCATTATTTTTGTTAAAATAAAAGTTATAGCCATGCGGGTAACCAGGCATCCGCCTATGGAGAGCCCATTTTGCATAAAAAGATATTATTATGCGTCAGTTACATTTGTCTTGGGGAGGTTGGAAAATTTGAGGGGTTGCCCGGCTCACCCAATCCACATTGTAGTTATGCCGAAAGGTGGTGTTTGACAATGCCTGTAAATCGGGGACCTCTGGTAAATAAAGGAAAAAATTGAAGTACAAAAATACTGGAAATGTATAATTGGGAATGTATTTTCTTTTGTTGTCTATGATTTTTTTCAGATTCTCTATAGAGCTTTAATTCCATTTTTCCATTGGATTGTCTGAGATGTTTACTTTATCTTTTGAGTTCATATCCAAATCCTTCTTCAGAAAAAGACGATGTACGGTGACTACAGTGGGGGAGAAGTTGTTTTTTATTGAAACTTCTTCAGTTTTTGTATGGTAATCTTTGTCGTGTGTGGTCAAACGTTATTCTTGTAGATTCTCTAAAACCAAAGATGCTCGTTCTTCTTCTAATGCCTATTTTAGTTTCGTAAGTCCTTTATCGTCAGTGGCGTAGCGAGCATAACTCGCGCACGTGGCACAATACCTGTTTTGCGCCTTCCTCCTCCCCCCTCTCAGAAAAACATATAGTAATATAATATATAGAATATTGTTTAAAAAGCAACTCTCATTTTTGCAAAACTTTTTAGTAGGAAGTTTTACATAACGCGCAAAGTTTCACGTTCTGCGACAAGAAAACAAATCTCTAGGCATTTTTTGACGTTTTCTAACAGGGATCGTTGTATCAATACCTCATTTTTCTGTTCAGTCGCGCTAATAATTGACGATTATGAAACGCTTTTCTAAAATTCATTTTACAATCTTGTAATCTGAGCTGCATACAATCAATTTCCCCCAAGATTTTATTACAGAACTGGACTAAAGTAATGAAATGAAAATTAATTATATTTTGCAATAACATTGTAGCTTCACTTCTGGTGTAACTTGTGGTAGTTCCGTCTTCTGCTAACTTTTGTAAAACTTCCACTAATTTTTTTAGTCCATCGACAATAACGATAACTGCTTGTGCTCTAGCGCTTTATCGTGTTACAGATTAACGTTTAACAGTTTTCTTTAAATATTTTTAATCATTTTCATTGTAATGTTAAATTTGAAAAAAGAGACGTATTTTTAGTTATTCCAAAATATGTTACAACGATCGGATCTTGCTAGCTGCAGTAATTCTTTCTAAATTTAATGAATGGTTGTCACAATTTACAAATTCTTTATTATTTTTTTTTATAAGCCATGTATGTGACCTTGAGTACGGCAACATTATCATAACATTGTGAGCAACGGTTTGTTAATGAAATATTATCTGAATTTAATTTGTCTAAAATTGTATTTCTAGGAACTGTGGATGCCAGAAGTTGAATAAATTCATTTTGATAATAATTGTTTTAAGGTTAATGTTGTATGCATTTGTTTAAATTATAAACCTGAGCTAAATTGTTCAACGCTGAAAAAAAAATATTTTTATGTTTCATGGTGAAACTTTCATCTAAAATTCATTTTGAATTTGTGGTGATAAGTATGAGGGTTTTTCTCGTTTTCTTTGCATTTCTAAGATGATTTGCTAGTAATGGATCAAGTTTATGTAAAGATAATAAGTTTTCGACATTTGTACTATCTTGAAGCGTTATAGACTTCTAAAGAGAAATATTTTGTATAATCAGATACATCATACAACCTTATAGTTGATGTCATATATTTTGCCACCGTTCTTTTTTGGATGTTTACTTATAGTGATGCATTGACTTCCGTTTTATTAATTCTTTCTGTTTCTTCCAAGTTTCTAAATAATTTTTGATGATTTGGTTTTTTTTCATGGTTAAATAATTTATCTTTTTCTTCAATTTATTGAAACTAGATGTTACAAGAGATGATTGTGTAGCAGAATTTAATGTAGTAAGCAGTAAGCGACAAAAGCAGTACGTTGCATCATTTGCTGGTGAATATAATAACCCAAATCGATTAATTTCTGTTCCTTCTTCGTCATTACCGACCCGTCGAGAAAACCAAGATTTTGGGATCACACGATTTGTTGGTGTTGCTACTGACTTTATACTGAATTTGTTCTGAACTGCGGAACTTCTGATGTACTTGGGTCTCTATCTTCAGAATCTTGTATTTGTTGTGATGTATTATCGCATAAAATTCTAGTAGCAGTAGGACTACAACCTGAATCTGATTCTGACTGATTTTATTTTTCCATCTTTCTTATCTTTGGTTTTTTTGAGATTTTTTAATTAATTATGATTCCATTATTATTCTAGATTTCTGACGTTCGTTTTATTGCTTCTTTTTTTTTTTAATTTTGAGATCTGCTTATGTCCTCGCATTGACACGTAAAATGTAAACATAGAACTTACTTTAATGCAAATTGCAAACAATATAGCAATAAAATTTGAATATTGTCTAATGTTCCTTTAATCATTTTATTGAACATTGTCTACAATTTCATTCATACATATTTTACTAAATAATAGAAACGTCGAGTAGATCTTTTATACCAACGCCTAATCTCCGACTTTTCTTCCTATCGCATGAGCTGTCTTGACTCACAAGTTTTTGAACTTTCCCGCTAGCACCACATAGTTTACTTGCTCATTACAATCGAGGCAATAGCAAATGGCTGAATATTTAAATAACAAGCGTAAGTTGATCGTGAATTTCGTTTAAAGGAATTATTAATTTAAAATATATTCTAAGATAAGAATGTCTTCCGGGTTTGGACCGTGTCATTGTTGTAACCGAAGTTTCCAACGTTTTGCCCACTTCTGCAAGGGGCTTCATCAGGGCGTGAAATAAAACGAAATACTTAAAGAAGCAACCGAAATCTAACTAAGAATCAACTTGTGAGCCAAGTCAGATTCTAACCTCTAAAAATGGTAAGAAAGAAAAAAGTAAACTTGAAAAAGCAAATGAAAATCTAACAAAGAACCACTACAGAGTTAGGTAATCCACTTGTGAACCAAGCCAGATTCTAAACTCCATAGAAGTTACTTAAGTAGCAATAGCGTATATAAAGAAGAGGGATCGTCACGGATGATTAAGCTCGAGTCTGATTGGGTTACAGTTGAAAGGGAGCGTGTTTTCGATAAAGAACTAATTACCGGGAACCAAAGAGGGTCTAGCTGAAACCATGATCGCGATTGAAGTTATTGGGGTGTTTGATGATTTCTATGCTCTCTCGGAATTTCCTGTTGAAAAAGAATGGAGATTTGGGAAATATCGAAACGTTATCAGAATCTTTCTTGTGACCTTAGTAAAATGATGTTTAGCAACCTCAGACTTAGAAATATGCCTTTTCTTAATAGAACGATCATGTTCTGAAATGCGAGTAATGACGGAACGACTGGTTTCACTAATGTAGACTAAACCACATGAACAAGAAATTTGATATACACCTTGAGATGAAACTGTAGGAAATTTGTTCTTGGGAGAAGAAAGAATCTGAGAGATTTTACCTGTTGAGTTGAGTATGGGTTTAATACCATTCTTACGGAAAAGTTTTCCTATTTGATCTGTAACCTGGTGAATGTAGTGTAAGAAGGCCAATTTCGAATTGGATTCGAAAGTAGAAATGTCTTTAGGTAATCGAGTACGTGGATGTAGATGACGATTAATAACTTCATGAATATCTCGCTTCATATAACCAATGTTCACTAGAGTTCTAGTAAGATGTCAGAGTTCTGAGTCTAGATTCTCAGGTTGGCAAATAGAAAAGGCACGATGAACCAAAGATTCAATAACAGAACGTTTCTGTGCAGGATGATGATGAGACGAAGCATGTAGGTATCTTTCCGTATGGGTGGGTTTGCGATAAAAAGAATCACACAGAAGTCCGTCGGGTTTATGAGTCACAAGAACGTCAAGAAATGGGAGAGAACCATTACTTTCGATTATCATAGTAAATTTGATATATAAGTGTTGATTTTTAAGATGATCAAGAAACTTAAACAATTGGAGATGACCATGAGACCAGACAATAAACGTGTCATCAACATACCTAAATCAAACTTTAGGTATTAATATTGATGATTCCAAAGCAACCGTTTCAAAGGATTCCATAAAAATGTTAGCAACAACAGGTGATAAAGGAGAAGTCATAGATGCACCAGAAACCTGTTCGTAAAACTTGTTCAATCAAATTGGAAGTAAGTAGAGGATAGACACTTATCAATAGGAGGAACCAAACTCAAATCCTTGCAATGTTGAAACAGAATCTAATAGAAACTTTAGTAAAAAGTGAAGTGACATCAAAGCTCACGAGAAAATCTTGGGATTCAAGTTTTATAGTTTCCAAACGTTGAATAAAATGCTGAGACTTCAGGATGTGAGAAGAGGTTTTACTTGTAAACGTGCAAATAAAGTTGGACAAGAACTTGGCTACTTTGTAGGTAGGAGATTGGATAGTCTGACGATAGGTCGAAAGGGACGCCTTGTTTGTAAACTTTGGGAAGTCCGTATAGACGAGGTGGTTTAGAATATGAAGGGGTAAGTCGACGTTTAGTTTCAGGAGGTAGATTGGAAGATTTGATAATTTGGCTGACCTCACGTTCAATCCTCGAAGTGGGATTACGATTTAAATGGGCGTACGTTTCTTCAGACAAAATAGAATGGATCTTCGCAACATAATTGATTTGGTTCAAAACGACAGTAGCGTTGCCTTTGTCGGCTGGAAGAACAATAATATCAAGGTTCTTACGAAGACTTTTAAGAGCCAACTCTTCCGATTTAGAAATGTTGAATTTAAGAACTTTAGATGATTCAAGGATTTTTCCAGTGTTATACGAATGGGATCTGAAATGTGGCGAGGAAGATGTCTTATAGAAGACTCAACAGCACATAAAATATCTTCTTCGGGAATACGTTTGGGAGCGACCGCAAAATGCAAACCCTTAGATAGCACAGATTCTTGTTCTAAAGTAAGGGCTAAACTGGATAAATTGACAACCGTCTTTAAGGAGTTAGTCGTGGATGAAACTTTACGATCCTTGGATTCCAATAATTGAACTTTTTGAGATGATCTTCAGTGGTTAGTCGTAGAGTTGTATCAGACTGCTGGTAAGTAATGTTGTCCGGGTTTGGACCGTGTCATTGTTGTAACCGAAGTTGCCAACGTTTCTTTATATACGAAGACTATTTCTTCTTAAGTTACTTCTGTAGAGTTTAGATTCTGGCTCGGTTTACAGGTTGATTACCTAACTCTGTAGTGGTTCTTTGTTAGATTTTTGTTTGCTTTTTCAAGTTTACCGTTTTCTTTCTTACCTATTTTTGAGGTAGAATCTAGCTTGGTTCACAAGTTGATTCTTAGTTAGATTTTGGTTGCTTGTTTAAGTTTTTCGATTTATCTCACGCCCTGATAAATCCTTATCTTAGTATAGACTCCGGCCGTGGAAGCCTTCGCTATTACATTAAAATATATTTCGCAGAAATCAATCATAGCAAAAATAAAAAAATAAAACGTTTCTGGATAATATTATTATTTTGAAAACCGGCGTCCTTTTGCGTCAAACGCCCGGGACATGATAAACTTTCTCGCCCGTTCCTTTTGGTACGCCACTGTTTGTTGTAAAGCTTTTTCAACCAAATGTATTTTTTTCCTACCAGCTGCCTGTGATTAATAGTCATTTTTGAGACATCACAACAATATTTGGTAAGTTTATGTGAAACCCATTGGTTTTTTCTTTGCATAAATAATTTTTAAATTATCTTTTTTTTAATTTATAATTTTACATATGGATCTTAAGCGTTCAAAGCTCTTGTTTAGTGTCACTTAAAAAGTCACCTTGTAAGAGCTGTTTGTCTAATAATAATGTTCATGTCCTCATCAATTGACGTATCTTGATTTGACGACTATTTTTGTTTTTTTTTTCTTCGTTCGGTTAAATATGAAATACTAATATTTTGAGAACTAATCGCAAAAAAGGACATTTAGTCTTTAAATTTTATCTTGAAAGGTGTGGTACAGTAGGACGCACAGTTTTGAACTGGTATCTGATAGCACAACATCGAGATTAGGAAATTATGCTAAGGGTAGCAAACAAGTAAAAAAAAGAAGAACAAGAAGAACTAAAGCAAGTAATTCAGGAGTTTGTGTCACAAAGCAAGGATTCGCAAAGCGTATTGAAGATAATAATTATTATAACGCATTTACAACAATAGCAGTTGCTAATATTTTTCTAACGTAGGGGAAAGACAGTTGAGTTTCAAGAAAGAAACAGAAAAGAGGGAAAAGAACAAAGGAAAAACCTGAAAAAGTCAAGCATTTTTGTTACTTCAAACAGTTGGTAACAGCTTCATGTTTTTTAAACATCTTGAATGTTACCAAAACTCGAGTTAATTAATCACTTAGCAAATGTGATTTTTTGGTGATGCTCTCATCGAAAATCGTGGTGGTGTTTGCGTATCTCACAAAACCGAACCCAAAAAAGCAAAAATACGATATTTTATTAATAATCTGGAGGTCCAAAGGGGCTGCTATAACCGTGCGAAATCTAAAAGACTATTTAAATTCTAAACTTTCCATTAAAATTACCAATTATATTAAAACAAAGAAAACCAGACGAATTTTCAATTGTTTTGTAAAGCTTTTGTGAATGAATTTAATATTGCATTTTCCAGTCTAGACGTTTGTGCCAAATGTGTAAATTTAAAGCATCAGATTAAAATACAGAAGGATCCAAATATAAGAAAGACTTTAAACACAAAACTGTCCATAAGAAAAAAACTAATGCTTTTTACGATTTATCGAAGCTCGATCCACCAGTATTAAAAAAAGATGTTTTCACTTTCAACAGGTCCTACCACCTTCACGCACTCTAATAAATGATGCGTTCTATGCGCATCAAGTGAGTTTTTTTGCTTTCTCTTACGTCGATGCAAATTCGAAGTTTTCTACATTTTTTAATTACCGCAAAAGCCAAGCCGACAAAGGATAAGTAGAAGTAGGATCTGATCTGCTAAACTATTTAGCTGCTTTAGAATTCAACGGTATTACGACACTTTGGCTATTTTGCGATGAACATTACGGCTAAAATAAAAACGCCCACGTCTATTATATTTTTGGTTTTTGGATTCAAATCACCACGTAATTCTACAAAAATTTAAATATTTTTCCTGTTTGTAGCTATTCTTTTTTACTGGCTTACTGTCTATTTGGAAGGGTCAAGAAATTGTTTATTATATTTTGCAAAGAATAAGAAGAACCTTATAAAAATGTTGGGAAGTGTAAGAGTAGGATCAAGGTGGCAGTTATTTGACACTAAAGGTCTGAAGCTTCATCTCAAAAAGATCAAAGGAAACACTTATTCAAAACGAATAATGTTATAAAAATTTAAAACAAACCGAGTGAAATACTGCAGTTATGAAATCTATATCTTTGAAACCGAACTCAAAAAATTTTGAAATTATGTTAAAAAAAAAAAAATGTCACTTCATGAAATAACAAATTCAGAACGTAGCCTAACTAGACAAACAGAAGAAATCTCTGAAGCACCTCAGCAATTTGATCCCAATGGGAAGGAGGAGGTCTGGTACAAAAAAATAATAAACAGACTTAAAAGCAATGAACAAGAAGATGGCGATACTGAGGAAATAAACTGTAAACAACACATATACTGCTGGTATCCAAATCTTCTATAGGCAAAAACAACAAATTTGCTTTAAAGCAGCAAAACGTTCCTAGGTACAAGACTGTCGCGTACCTTAAAACGATGCATCTTGTACCTTGAAACATAATCTTTTATAGCATAGTATAATTCACAAAAACTAGAAATAATTAGTCAAGTAAGACAACGATAATGTAAGTAATAATGGTTTTTGCTACAAACATCAAAGAGAAGAAGTTAATTCATATTGTAATTTGTTAAATCAATTTGAAACCACAACTGACGTTTGGCACGTTCTGATCCACAAAGAGCGACAAACTTAAGCAGCTTCGTTACAATGTCTTCTTCGTCAAATTTTAGTATTTTTTATACCAATACGTTTGTAGAATATTATTTGAAACTTAGATAAAATTTAGATTTTGGAGCAAATTTGACCCACAAAATGTTTTCTTGCTCTTCTCTTTTATTGAAACTGCATTAATACGTAATCTACCTCTAATTTTTGAATTTTAAACTTTCGTTGCTCTTTTGCATCTAGAATATCTTTTGCAACAAGTTCGGTCGTTTTTGTTCTTTTATTATAATCATCACTGTCTTTTTCTGCCATCCTTTCCATCCTTTCTCACTGTTTGTAACAGACTTTTAAATATTTTTTACTGTACCCTTTTTGTTTTCGGTTTTTTTTCCTAGATTTTTTGCTTCTTGTTACTATGTGTGTTTTCCTTTCTGTGATGCTAGCGTTTTTTTTGTCGCTTTCGAATGTGATAAAAAAATTTGTGTATTGTATTTTGATTATAAGGAGAGATATACATGTTCTCGTTTTCATGGGTAGATCTTGGTTTGCTGGAATTGACACTTAATATTTCTGATGTAGAGGCAGCATTTGTTTTGATAGAATCTGAGTTTGTGAATTTGTCAACAACACATTGAGTTTAAAAAGTTTTGGGTGACCCAAACACTGTCAAGTCATAAGCTTAAAGCCTGTGTGATGTATGGGATAGAAATGTAACCATTATAATTCCTATTTCGGATGCATTTTTGACTGCTACCACTAACAAATGCGTTTCATGGTTGTAAAAAAAAAGATAACGCGTTCATCTTTTTAGGGCTTAACGTGCACATTAAAATAGTTCAGAAATTTAAGAAAAAGTGATTCGTTACTCTATTCTGAAAAATTAGCTCCAACAATAGCGCCGGGTGATACTCCATTACTAATAAAAATTCAGTAATTTACTTTTGGGAAAATCAGTATTAGTGAAATTTACCTTACCGATTGTTCAAGCTCTGCTGACTTCAATCTGTTTAACTCTTTTTGAAGTCACTATTCTGTTTGTTTATTCCACGTTCTAAACTTTCTTTTATCTGTGTTTTAAATACATTCGGAGGTGATTTGGCCAAACCGCAAGTACATTTTTTTATGTTATTAAATAAACAGTTAGGATGATATTTGTTGAAGATCGTGCAGTTTGGCAAACTGGTGACTTTTAATATTTTAATACCTAATGATTTGGAATGTTTCTGCATAAACACCATCATCTATTCCTTTTTTGCAACGTTGTTTTTATACCATTTTGACGCTTTTTATTTGTTACTACAAACTTGAAGGTTAGTTTAAGAACCCATTTTTTAGTACCGTACTGCATTTTGGCGATAGTTACAATATATTTTACAAAACATTACTCTCTTTGCTTGGTAAAATTTTCGATTACAGATTGATTGAACGCTTTTAAATGTCGTTATAAAGCAGGCAGTGGCACCTTATTAATTTTGCTTGTCTCACAAACAGATACTTATTGCGTTCTGATGCACATGGTAGGTCATATAGGTTAAGTTCGGAGAAACCTAATGATCCTCGATCGCCAAATTTTTTTTTATGTTTTATAATTTCCAGGCTTTCATATGCATCAACCTTGTTTCTATTGTTAAGATTCATATGCATCAATCGCGTTTCTATTATTAACTTGTCTGATTAAAGGTTTACTTGATGTTTTTTTTTCGAGCATATGGCTTGCAACACTGAACTTATCTACCGTTCTGCATTTAATTTGTGCCAAATGCTCTTTAGACTAAACTTTAATAGGAATTTTGGAGTGTTCTACATATACATGTTCGCAGTTTTGACAGTTTATTTTATATATTCTTGATTTATCTTTACTGTCTACTGGATCTTTTGCGTTTCCTAAATAAGTTTTGTTATTATTCTGGATAGAACTTTTGTATAAGCAGGATAATTAGGTAATTTGACATATTTTTGTGTATCTTTTTTATTATGTTCTAGGGTGCTAATATGTTTCACGTGTAATGTGTGTTTCTGTTTTCAAATCGTTTAAGTGGTTTGGATTTATTGTCACTAACCTACTCGTGCTTATCGTTTTTCGATATATGTCAAATTCAATTTTACCGTTCTTCCTTAAAAGAAAGGGTAATTTTCGAATAACTTTTGTTTCATAGGTAAATTTTATGGATGGGAATTTTGAGTGTAGCTCATCCAGAAACTCTGGAGGATTTATTGGTGTCCTACATAGCGTAGCCACACTATAGAAAAATAGTCCAACGCGCGTATTAGATCGCTTACAAATTTGCTTATGCGATAAACGGAGAGGCTGTTACCCACTGCTGTTCCTTTTTCTTGTTTACATAAGCGAGTGATTTTAAATAGTTATCTACCTTATCTAGTAGCATTTAAAAAAAAATAGTTTAAGGTTTCACTAATTCGAAACATAGAACTGACATTAAAAGATGCTAATAATTCATCTGCTGTCAATTCTGTTTTTCATTCTGTTAATTGATTTCTGTTTTTTTAATAAAACTTCTGTTTTTTAACATTTTTATAGTATAACATATTTAAATAGTAAAAAGAATCCCTTTCGGCAATTATATTTCTTTCGCACTGTTTTTTTTCTTTTATTTAATACTTTCTTTCACATTCTGTTTTGCAATTTATTTTTTTACTTGCTTTAGATTAGTGAAATCATCTTTATGTTGTTTTTATATTAAATAATACACGCAAGTGGCAATTCAAAAAACTTCAGTGTTGCGTTCTAAAAATTTTGTTACAGCTTGTGGTCAGGTTATGTCAATATATGTTTACTAAATAAACTTTTTTCTTTTATTACAAACGCATGTTTTTAGAATTCAATTATTTTCTTGATCAAAACAAAACTTTTTAGAAAGATTTATTTATTTTTTATAAAACACTAAAACAACATTTTCTGTGTACACAAATTACTTTTTTTCTAAGGTTTATTGTAAGGCACATTTGACAGATATTAGGAACATGTATATGTAGAAAAAAATATGTAATACTGTGATTTGTTTAAGTAATTAATAGCGGATTGTCTTAAGATTAGTAAAAAATAGACTAAATGTTTAGACAAGAAACGTTAATACCAATAAAACGAAATTTATGGTCAAATTAGCAAGTCGAAAGAATTTAACGGCAAAATATACAAATATCTAACAAATTCTTAAGTCATAAAAGACAACATTAATGACAAGATATTAAAAAAAAATATTTAACTTAAGTAGCAATGAAACGCTACGCCAATAGTACTAAACTTATACTTACGAAACAGAATTCTAAATACAAGAAAAATGGACATGGTGATAAATGTCGTAAAATTTTATATTTTAATAGAATAAAATATTTAAACAAAACAAAAAGAAATAAGGGTTTTTACAATCCAAAATAAAAAACTTCAAAACTGTTTATGTTAAAATGGTCAAAAGTTAAGTATAAAATCATTTAAATGCAATTAAAAAAAAAATTTGGTACATATTATTAATATGCTTTTAAAATAAGTCTTTTTGTGTCTATAAAAAAACTTAATGTAACCTTTTAGTAAAGTTCTGAGTTCAAATAGCTTGTTTTTGGTTACTTATTCAATTTTTTTCTTTATGTACAAAATATTTGTTTTGTATGTTGGCTATTATGGTAAAACACAATATTTTTGTTGTTTGGATTTTTAATCCTAGCGTGATTATTTTCAATAAAAATTTGAATTATCTAAATTTTTTTAAACTAGGAAATCATGCTTTATCATTTAAATTACGATTACGATTATAATACAGAAATTAAACCGTTACATTTCAAAAAAATTAAATCTACATTTTTAATAACAATAACAATATTTTTCACAAACAAAAATATCAACTAAACATCATAATCAATATATGTTAAATAGTAACCTGTATAATAAAAGAGTTTAAATTTAAATAAAATAAAAATAATTAATGTATGCAAATTAATCATCGAAAACTAGTTCAGAAATTCTTAAGTTTTTTAATTTTTGTTTTTGTATAGTTTAGATTACGAATTATAAACTGGTTCAGGTATAAACATTAAAAACAATTTTAACTAATACAAACTAAAGACCAGTTTCAAGTAACACGAAAACACAATGCTCTGCGGTCGCAGCAGTAAAAGCGTTAATTGAGCTTTTAGTAATTAATCTTAAAATACAAATTTTAGAAAAGTTTTAATATAAAAATAAGCAATCTGTATAAATTTGTTTTTTCTGTTAGGAAAACAAATTAACTTTTTTTAATATACAGTGCTTCTCGAAACTAACGAATAAATTTCAATTAAACGTTAAAACAAATATTTAAAAAAAAAGCTCAGACTGATCGCTTTTTATTATTAAATTATAATTTATAAAATTAATTTTTAATTCTCGGTTTTTAACCTTTCAGTGTTAACGTTATCGTTAATTTAATAATAATAATTTAAGTTAAAAATGAATTATCTAAATCATAATTTAAATATAAAAGTAAGACTCTTTTCAAACATTTTTTCAACAATTTTATTGAATTTAGCACTGTATATTTGCAAAACATTTAACGTGTTTATTAGTATTTCTAAAAAAAAATGTCTACAGTAACATGGTGATTGTCATTTAAAAAATATTGTAAACCTGATTTTAAATAATTTGGTTTTTTGATTAAAAAACCCGATTATACATGTAAAAACATGCTAATTTAAATACAAAAATAATTATTCTAATACATAGTTTTAAAGTTAAAAATTTTAACATTTTAGCAGAAATAACACGTTTCTATGTAATTTTTTTTCTTTTCCATTATGATTCACACTTTTAAATTTTTTTTCTGTACTACAATTATTTCCTTTACAGTTTTCAAGAAAAATATTAACACTTAAAAATATATCATAGTTATTAAAGTAATATACTTTTAAAACCATTTTCTGCATTAGTGCTTACTTATTTTTCAAAATGGTGTGCAACTTATTTTTTTCTTTTAATTGGCATATGTATAAATAAAGCTTTAACAACTAACACAACAAAAAACAAAATGTAGTTAACTCTGCAAAAAATATTAGAATTACACGTCATTTAAAAACTTAGGCTCGCGCTTGTATACATCTAGACGCGCACTGTCAACTTTGAATCGAATTATTTTTAATTATAGGATTAACGACACTCTAATTTTATGAATACGGTTTAATTTTATCTAATTTATACCTATGTAAACTTGCAAAAAAAAACTAAATTGCACCACGTTTTGAAAAAACATTTAATCAGGCGAACGCTTGTATACAACACCTAGACGCGCACTGTCAACTTTGAACTAAATTACTTTAAAATATAGCATCAATTACATTCTAATTATATGATATGTTGTTTACTAATATTTAATTTGTACGTATATGTCAATTTTTAAAATATACAAAAATCCACGTCATTTCGAAAAATGAGCGTTAATGCAGAATATGATTTCTTCTATGTTCTAGTTAATAAAAGTTTTTACCAAATATTGATTATTTTTATTATTTAATAAACATAATAAAAAGGGTATTGTTTTTCGATAGCTCTGAATTACTATCAAGTAGTAGAATGAAAGATGAATATTATAACACCAATTAAAAAGTTTAGATATATTCAGTTTGGTAAAAGTTATTTAACTTAGTTAATTATTTTTTGTTAAGTACTTTAATTTCAACTTAAATTGAAAACTTATATTGGTGCAATATTGGTGGAAAATTGACCTATAATGGCTTGATATTCTCTTATGTATTAGGACAATCACAATTTACAGTGTTTAATCATAATAGTAATATATAATAAATAAATATTGAAAACTTATATTGGATTATTATAAATCATAAATATCGGATAATTATTAATTTTTAATATACAACACAAGTATAATATTGTCATTGCCAATGTATTTATAGTGCATCAGTTATACTGTTATATAAAATGATTTCTAATATTCAACTAATAATGGGCATTGGTAATATAAACGCAATCTAAAACAAACGTTTAGCCAGTAATACTCTCTACTTAAAACTGAATAGTTAAGACATTATAATTTATTGTACAAAAAATGTAATAAGTTATAAAAAATGTACAAAAAAATTATGGTTTTTAGTAGTTAATTTTTTTTTCAACAGTACTGATGTTGTTTTAGTTATTGTCCTTGTCATTATAAATGCAAATGTTATAAATTGTTTAATAAAATAAGTTAAAAAACTTAGAAACTTACATTAAATGATTTTGTTCAACTGTTGCACTTACTTTTTTTATAGTTTGTATTATCCTTTATATCTGTGTCTGTGCATCGCACATGTCGTGTTCTATTTGTTTTGTTTAGTTTAAGTATCATTCCCGGTAGTTTTGTTTTGTTCTTTGGTTTGTTTAATAGCTTAAGAATGCTTATTTTTCTTTACTGCTAGCTTTCTAATTTTTTCATCAAATTATGGAGTTACTGTTTGTCTTATCGTTTCTGTAGTAGTCTCTACTATATGTACTCCATACTAAATTTGCTCTACATTGTAGTTGGGATTTAAGTCTTTCCCTTGTAATTTTGGTTTTAATCTTGTTTGAAATAGGATAAGGGTGCTGTAATTTATTAAACTTTCTGTGTTAAACTTTTCTGTGTAAAGTATTTGTCGCTTTATAGGTTGTAAGTTCTATTGGAGTTTGCAAAGTACTAGTCCATGATCGAATCTAACACTTACATATGATAATACCGTAACGTCTAATATTTGCTTTGGGTGAATTTGTTAGTCAATACATAGTCTATGAGTCCACTACAGCAACGTACTCTACAAAACAAAATACAAGAAAAAGACGGAGTAAATAAAACGTGAAATAAATTAAAGAATAATATTTTATAAGCATCAAAGGAATTATTGGGATTTCAAAAGAACGAATAAAAACAAATAGGTCAAGATAAAAAAACTTACAAAAATTAAAGAATTAGCGGAGAAGAAAATATAAGTTAACACAATCGGATGAAGAATACAAAAACTATAAAATAATAGGAAATAAAATCAACTTCAAAATAAGAGAAATACAAGAAAATTACAAAGAAAAGTATGTAATCTCCAAAGTCATTTTTAACGGTCAACAAAACAAATATAAAAAATGATACGTACAGAAAGGAAAGAAACTATTGATTAAAGTGCAATCAATTACCTATAACTTACTTAATCTACAGTAAAGGAACACAACGGCACTTCTGATATCGAAGAGTGGCGTAAATAAAACTGCTAATCAGTTCAAAAAGCCTCGCAGCTTACAACACGAAAAAAAAAACAAATGGAACACAACTAAAAAGTATAGGGCCAAATAACTATTCGTTCCCGTAATATGACAGTAAATAAAAAAATTCAATTTTAGGTGTACTGAACCATCGAGTTACGCAATATCATGCATTTATAATAAAATTAAACGTTGCCAATAAAAAATTTAGATAAATTGAAAAGCAAGGCGCACAGCCAGTTAAGCCTCAAGCTTAAACAATCTGAACAACAACTAAAGTGTAAAAGGGTACTTACGGTTCAAACTGTTCATAGTACTAGTAACATTATTAACATTCCCAAAAAATGAGATAAGTACAAGTATATTGCTGTACTATTACAAATAGGGCCAAATTGGCTACATTCGATACTGAAACACAATCATCGATTCGACTTTTACTCGTTCTATGCCATAAAATAAATGGTTACCTACGATTCTGTTTAAAATCTTTGTTGAGCATTTAACATGTGCTGATTTTGCAGTTTTTCTGTAAAATGCCAACGCGTGGATGTTATCGGAAGAAAGGGAGAGAGCAATCTAATACAACAAACTCGGTTTAAAATAAGTAAAACATATACAATGTGATGAACTATAAAAATATTTTTAACATAACAAAGTGAAAGATATATAACAACAAATAAAATAAAAATAAAATAATGGGACAAATACTTTGAAAATCTCTATGCAAAAAACACGAGAGACAAAGGGCGGAACGACAAACAAATAAACACTAGATTTCATAAGAAAGAAAAAGTAACAGCTCTACAAAAATTAAAAAATAAGAATTATTCTGACAAGAATGAGTAGACTATTAGTTAAGACGATGCGACCATATTTCAAATACAATGTTCTAAACACCATAGTTAACTAAATAGAGGATATTTATATATGAGAATAAATGTAACAGAGTGAGATTGTACAAAGAGACTCATTAAGTCTTGCATCTATATTTGGTGTCCTTTCAAGTAGATTTGGAGAAACAATATCTGCATCGTAAATGGTAACCCCTTTTTGAATTTTTAAAGTTTAGAATATCTTCTGGAAAGTTCATGTTGTATAAAACTTCAGCAGATTCTAGTTTGTTTTACCAACCGTTTTTTGTCTCTAAGACTAGGATCAATTTAGAGATATGGTGTTATGATCTCCTCGCGAAATTGAAGAAATGTCCAGTAAATGGAACATCGCTTATCGCTTTTTTATACCATTCAATGGTTTTTCCAATAAAGGAATTTGGTTGTAATCGAAAAAATTTCTTTCATCTCTCCGCTTGGAAACATATACTTTCTTACACTTTTTCTAAATGTGCCCTTCTTTGTTTCATTTGTCTCTTGTGACTATAACAGGGCAACCTTTTCTATTGCTACGTAATGTGCTTATGCAATGAATAAATTTGGAAGTTTAAAACATATTCATCTGAACTGTCTTTTATGGGCAATCCAAAATACGCCTACGGAAAAACAAGAGTAATTCGTCAACGGATAGATTTTCAGTTGGAGATATTCCTGTAATTCAATAAATAGCTTATCGGTTGTTTTGTTTTCTGGAACGGGAAATTTGTGACACAGGGTTATACTGTAAGGGGTCCATACTAGACATTTAAAAAAAAATATAATTTACTTGCTCTTGTAAGATACAACGAGTCAAACTATGTTAAATCTCTACTTTTGATATCTTTCGAATTGAAGAATACCTGCGGTTTTTTTTATACAATCGTTTAGTTTTTTGTAATAATTTTGCATATTTATTCATAGATCTTTCTAAGATATACATAACTTCATTGTCCCAAAGTCTTTTAACAATTTTGACTAACGAGGGCGAACTGTCAAATACAAGCTGAATTCCCGAAGCTGCATCTTCAAAATAAAAATTTGGTACGTCCTCAACTCAATAGTTTTTACTAGGTTCTTAATCAGAAGATTCAACTGAACTCCTGTGTATGTTGTAATGCACAAAAGCACTAACCGAAAGATTAATCTCAACTAACAACATATTTCGGTAAGGGTTGTTTTTGGAGGCAAAAACTATAAACACTCTAAACTGGTGATATCCCAAGTTTTATATAATATTTTAACTACTATCCCAGACTTTTCAGTATTGTAATGATCTTTTAGAACGACATAACTTTTGAAGCTATAGGTGGCATAGCTGGGATATGACTACCATATCGTTTGTTGCCACCTGTGGCTACAAATGATAACTTGGGTCTGCAAGGGTTAAGTTTACATATAAATTACAGCTAATGTTAGGGATGATTTGGGCCAGACCAATCCGGGCTTTGATAGAAGCCCAGCCCGATCCAAATCTAAGAAATGTATAACCGGTCCAAATTGTTTTTCTATGGTTCGGCATGTTAAACGGTTCAAAATTGGTCTGGATTTGGGGTCAGGCCGACTCAACCCCGATCTTTTAATCTGTTACATTATATGATTACGTTTTCAGCTGATGATAACCTGCGAACCAAGCTTTAGCTCATCCAAATACCAGAAAAAGCTTTGATTATATTTTTAGATTTAGATTGAACGATTTTGAAATATAGAGTGTGTTAAACAGCTGGTTATTCTGTGTAAAAGAAATTTAGAATTATAAAACTATCTTTAAGATCAACTTTCATAGCCAAAAGAAATTTATGCATGTTAGAAAGTATAGATGCCTTTAAAAATCCTACTTGCTATGTGGTCCATGTTGCTAAATTGCTTACATATTCGTATTTATGTAATTACTTCGGACCTCGCGCATCTCAGCATTTTTCAGTTTTGGAATAAGCTCTATATGCCATCTTGTCCACAAACGTGTTAAAAAGAAAAAGATTATTATTTTAACTTAGTCTATAAGCAACTTTAATGTCAAGTTCATTTGACAAAAAACATAATGTATAATAGAAATGTAATCAACATTATAAACAATAATAAAAAAACTGTCGTGGTCACTACACGACTTTTCTATAAAGAATGATGAAGAAATGTCTACATATTTCTTAAGGTTATATTGTCATAAAACCATTTTGAAGTGATATGTACACGTTTGTATTAATTTGTAGCACGTCATAATTTTTTTTGAAATTTTTCTCCCCGATTTCATTAAGATCATATCGACTAATCCTTATATTTGTGCGCTTTGATATTACTTACCCATTTAGTAAATCAGTAAAAAAAAGAATCGTCGCACGCAGGATTCAAAACTATATTATATTTGTGAATTCAATTACATTAGAAATAAAATATCTGATAAATTGTTAATGTTAGAATTTTTTTTATTTGAATAAATTGTTAGGAAGGATTATCTCTATAAGAAACTGTGAAAATAATTCGAATAATTTACATACGTACAAAATTATACACTGTGTTCAATCGGAAGCATAAGGAAAACTTTTTTATTTTTAGTTTTATGACAAAAAGTCATTCTTTATAAAAAGTTCTGCATGGTCTAAAACTCGAAATATAACCATCAGATATTAAATTTTTTGAACCGTATACAAGGTTTGTCAAAAAAGATCAATTTTATAAAAGAGTAAAGTATTTTTATTTTTGAAAATATTGACAATTGTTATTAAAAAAAGTTGATCATAATTAAAAACTATTGTCAGATATTCAATATTATTCACCTGCAAAAATTTTTGTTGTTGTTTTTATTAACTTCTTTGTATTGTCAGCGGTAGTTTACCAATAAAAAATTAGATAATGTTTAGCATTCATGGAATATTTTTATTTTTATAAATATCACACCATACATGATTGTTTCATTTAATGTGAATGTTACCTCAAAAGTAAAAATTAAGGGATAAAAAGGGATACTCTTCTAATTGTCTTTGTATTAACAAGCGAACCGTCTGTTATAATCTCTTTCTTTCAATGTATGAACAAACTGGGGTTTGTATGGATGATATTTATTAGTTTTTAAAATATTTGCTCTACTTACTTTATTTCAAATCAAAGACATTCTTTTTCTCAATGACATTTTAGGTTGTTTTACTACAGATAGCATTACTGGTAATTTCATGTCCTCACTGGCAACCCGCATCTGGCGTTTTTTCTTGAAATTATTTTAAACACTTTCAGACGTCTTAAATTTATTTAAAATTTTTATAACTGTCGAATGCTAAATATTTTTATTCGGATGTCTGTTGTTATAAATAGTACTGCTTCTCGATGAGTCTTATAACTATCTCCCACAATCAAAACTATTTCAATGTTCTCCTCACAACTTAACAGAGCCGCCATTTCTATTATTTTATATAATCTAGTAGCGACTTAATGTTTGTCGTCAGTACCTCATTCTATACGCAAATTGCATATATACGTAATTTGTCAGGGCATCTTAGATTAAATGTTTATCGGTAAATTACCAATGCTAATACAGAGAAATTAATAAAAATAAAAGAAAAACTGTTTTTTTATGGCAGATAGATAATATTGGATATTTGATAATAATTTTCTATTATAATCATCTTTTTTTAATAACAATTGTCAATATTCTCAAAAATAAAGATACTTTAATCTTGACTTTTTGACAAACCTTGTATACGGCTTAAAAAATTGATATCTGATAGTTATATGTTGGGTTTTAGACCATGCAAAAGAATAATAAATAAAGAATAACTTTTTTTCATAAAACTAAGAATAAAAAAGTTTTCCATATGGTTTCGACTTAATTGGACACAGTGTATAAGGAAAACTGTTAAAAATGGCGAATACACTTACTTACGGTTTTTTTATCAGACCCATTTATTAATAAAACCGCGAAAAATTAAAAAGCCAGACCTATACCAAATCTCAAGTTATTAGGACTTTTGGTTATCGTGGGTACTTCCAAATATAATTTAAATAAGATGCAGCACTCCGTATATAAACATGTCAAAAAAATATAGAGAAAAATTGTTATTTTTTAACGTATCTCTTTTTCTTTAAGATATGGAATTTTTTCTTAAAAAAATTGTTGTAGGCAGGATTCGAACCTAGGAATATATATGGAATTCACCTTAAACTATAAATCAAGTATCTAATAACCTGTTAATGTTACAAAAAAAATTATTTGAATAAATTGTTAGGAAGAATTAACTCTATAAGAAACTGTAAAAATAATTTAAATAATTTACATACGTACAAAATTATATACGAAAAACTGTTAAAAATGGCGGATACATCAACTTTCGGTTTCTTTATCAGTCCAATCTTTGATGGAACCGAGAGAATATAAAAGGCCAGATTTGTACGCAATTTCAAGTTACTAGGACTTTTGGTTCGAGAGTTATCGTGGGTACATCGTTACACACAGACACACATAGACACAAAAAATTTTTTTGTGATAAATAAATTTTTTTCATTCAGGAGACCTTGAAACGTAAAATTATGCAATAAAAGTTTTTTGCACAAAAAATTGCGATCGCTATACTTTCCTTACAGATAAGTAAAAACCATTTTTATTTATGTGTAATGGTGATTATTGTCAAAAAAACCTTAAAAAATGATTTTCATTATTTTAGAATTACTCTATTCTGTTACTTATATCTTTATGTACTATTTTAAAAGTGTTGTACATGTATTGAGTCTCTGCGTACTTTAGAAGTATCTAGAATAAAGTTTAGTTTAATTATATAAAAATAAATTACCAGGAATCGTTATTGAAGTTTTCAGCACAGACCAAAAATATTTATTCAAGACTATGACTGCCTTTAAATGTGGGAATTAATATCTATTAATATTATCATACATATATACAAAACTTTTTTTACTTACTTATCGAGGTGTTTGGGCACCTATCGCACCTTCAAATTGTTAAAAATTCTTTTTTTTTGTGATTTTTATGTTTAAAGCTTATGTTTTAGTTATCACTAGATACTTTATAATTTTCTTTTCTAAAATGGTTTATAAAAATTTTAATTTATTAATTTAAGATTCACTTTAACAAAAACATTTAAAGAACAAACATATTAGTTTGTAAAATATAAAATTAATTGACGCTAAAACTTTCGGTTTCACATAAGATTAATTAGGATATGACATTATTTTAATAAAAAACGTACTAAGATTAATTATTCTTATTCTTTATGTTAAAATACGGGAAAAACGCGGTAGGATAATTAATTGTTTTATAAATTATATGTAATAGTTAAATTTAAACCGAACGTTAATAACACTTTTAATTTACACCCTTTCTAATAAAACATAAAAAAGCACAATAAAAATTTTAATAGTCCTGGAAAATTCGGAAAATGCTTCATTGTAAACGTCGCTCACGCAAAACATAATTTTATTCTAACTGTAGGTTTTAAACTCAAGGATTATTGATAATTTATAATGTAGACGTAAGTTTATGTATTATATAAATATTCACGAAAGTTGTATAAAGTGCACGCGCTAATTTAGAAAATTGTTTCCTACCTGTTATTGGTTTTTATAAATAATTGTGCAATAATATTTACCCCTAATACGTTGTTAAGGATTTATGCCTGTGTTGTATTCGTCGAGGTTACAATAATAAATACGGATATAGCAGTTCATTTCCGTGGGAGATAAGGTGTTTTCCTATTGTTTATGTGGTTTCCCATTACTTATAGGTCACTACCTTTGTTTTACAACAAATAAAGTTTTGACGCAATAAATTACAATAAACGCACGTGGTTGGTGTTTTTATTATTGATAAAGAATGTTTTATAATCAATAAAGAGGATACTTGAAGACAAGTCGAAAAGCGTTTTCATGGCCGTTTACCTGTTAACCTAAAACCTTCAGGTGCAATCCAATTCTACTTTACAAACCACTTAAGATACTTGTAGATTTGTAATCAGCTTCAATCTGTCAGCCAAGAGTTTGTCACATATTTTTAAAGAAAGAAATTTTGAAACTCGAAATATAAGTGGTACCAGATTTTAATTATCTCTACGTATTTTTACTATGGTGAAAATGGACAGGTGCAATTCGACCTAGAAAGTTTTAGTATAGGCTCGTGCGTTTGACCCGTCTCATTTTTTTCTTTATTAAATTAAAGGTCAACAATATATCTCTTTGTCACACTCGCATTGCAATTTATTATATGCCATGTTTGTTTCAGAACGGACTCGTAGAATGTAGAAATGAAAACTATTGTCCTCCAATCGAAGGATGTCATATGCTGGTAGAAAAAACCGAAGACGGATGCTGCCAAAAATGCAAAGGTATTTTCATCGTTATCACGTAAATTGTAAGACGCCATCGCGATTACATACTTAATTCGAAAATATTAAATTAAATTAAATTAATCCGGTGAAAAAGATTTGTTAACGGAAGTATCGAATTTCTGAGGGCGTTATAAATTACCGAAACCACAAATTACTGGTTTATATTAACACTGCTTAATTGCCAAGACTTTAAACTGATTAAAACTTAAGCCAAAATCTAATGTTAATTATCAAAACACGCATAATCGCAGATTACCTTCACAAAGATGTAGGAAACACGCCGCTTAACGTTCAAGGCGCATTAAAATTGCGGTTTAAAATATTGTTATTTTTACGTTGTTAGTTTTTTTTAATGCTTTTTAGGGGTTTAGCAAAATTTAAGTTAGGATTTGGAAACAATTCGAAAATAAGCAAGCGTTAGTTTAGTTATGCTAGAACAAGGGCATTAAAGAATACAACACGTTGTCAGTGGTTAACACATAGAACATAAGTTAAACGAATTCCTAAACAAGGATTATTTACACCACAGGAAACCAAAATACATGTTCCTGAATGACACGCAATTAATTAGAATGTCACCAAAATATAAGTTGGCGCTTTGTTTTTGTAATACAATTCATATTACACCAAAAAACCCGACTTTAAAAATTTCTATTCGTATAGCTGTGTATTAATTCACTTTGCTCAGAAACTACTTTATTATAAAGACCATTTCTCACATTTTATTATACATAGAAAATTATTAATTAAAATTGCTTTCATCAAAAAATAGTTTCCAACTTTATTATTAATTTAAAACATTTAGGTACAAAACTTTTAAACATTTCTGTAAAAACTTCTCAACAAATACTCAAAAATTATATAATTAATTAAAGGTTTAAATAATTGATTTTGTAAACGAGTTTTCGACAAAATATTTACATTATGTTGTAAACGATTAATAAAGTTTTTGTAAAACTATTTAACAAAAATGAAAGAGCGAAGCATTACTTGGATTTTTACTATTCAACGAACTTTAAAAAAGTTTTTTAAATAAGTCATTTAAACTTTAAATACGTTATTTATTTTTAAAAACATTTAAATTAAATTTCTTTAAACAAATATTTTCTTTAACTGCGCATAAAACATCAAAGTTGGCAGTACTTAACGAAATCAATATTTGTTAATGTCAACCACTAAAATTATCTTTAATCAAAATTTTTACCACAAAGATAAGATGAGTAGGCCAAGGTATTTATTACAATAAAAAATAGATTGCCACAAATTCTAATGATTATTCCTGTCAGCCAAATCTTATGAGAAAAAATTTAAAATTGAGCAATATCATTAACCTCAATTTTTTACGTTGTTTAATTAGATCTTTGTTTAAACGAATGCATAAAAAAATTAGTATTGACTTGGTTGTTGAGGTAACCAAATCATTTGCTTTAACATAAACATTAAAAATTTAACACTGTCGGCATTGTGGATTTCGCTTTAGAGATTTTCTCTGACATAAACTAAATTGGTATAAATCGTAAATAATTAGTCATCTAGCACGAAATTTGGCCAAAGCTCTGCTGATTTAATACAAACGGCTGTGGAACAAACACCACTCAACGTCAAAAAACTTGGAACACAATATGGAAACAATTTTTAGAATTATAACGAAACAAATCGCATCAATTTTGAACAAACGCAAAATAATTGGAAAACTATAAATAATCTGCTTTCAAGGCTTTGTGGAATGGAACCGCAAAACTTATCCAATAACAATATTTCAGGAATTATAATAGAAAAATTGATTCATTCACTAATTTAAGACTGCGCCGCATACTACGAAAATACTCCAAATGGCTTAGAAAAAGGATTTTATCACACTGCTAGCTGCGATCTGGCATGGAGAAGCGGAGAAGTGAAAACACTGAAAGGATAAAATATAATTTATTAATTTCTAAAACTGCAAAAAGTGAAACCTTGTACACAGATAGATTGTCGAAAATGACAATAGGAATTTAAGTGCTATGGTGGACATAACTGTAATGTAGAACACCTGTCTCAAATGTAGTTTTAGGACTGCTGTCATTTGAAGTTTTTAACAGTTGAGCGTTTTGCACAGACATGCTAGATTTGTCTGATTTTTTGACAAATGGTCGCGGATCCATTCCGTGGGTCTTTCGTGGTTAAAAAATATTAAAAGCAGGTGATCGGGCACCAACAGGAAGATGAACGTGTTGCCTCAGCTTCTCCTAGAATCTTCGACAATGAAAAAATAAATATCTCAAAAATACCTCTGTCTACGGGTCGTTTGCACAACTTCAGTTTGACTTGAAATGCAGCGACTGCGTCTGCCAACTTAAAAACAGTTGTCATTTTCCTCTGAAGGTACATGACTTATTTTCTGGGAAAGATCTTTGCAATGCCTCTCGTAAATCCAAATACTTTGATTAGCGATTGTTACGTACTCTAAATTTAAATTGCGTTGCCCTGTATATTTTTGGTTGACTTAAAACTGGGTTTTACTTCTCGACGCTCTCTAATGAGTTTCGTTCTTGTCACTTCTTTTCGAAACGTCAAATTGGTCGCTACGTAAAATAAGCTCCCTTGAATTAAACAATATTTCTTATGACATCCACGTGTTGTGGCGTTACGTATTTTGACAACAGCGCTATTTAAGTTGTTTATTCAACGCAGGGTAAGCATTTTCTATTCTTTTTTGAATTCAATGTAATTTCCATATTGTTTTCTTAGCATCACGTGTACCTCCACATGGCTTACATACTGTACCTGTAAGGGCTACCATCTGCAAGCATCCTTTCTGTAGAACCTAATACCTTAAGTGATTTTGAAAATTTTGCTGCAATTTTTAAACGGGAGCATTGAGTCGTTAACTCACTCAGATACGAGGAGCGTGACAATCGATAACTTATTACGAGGCATGGACGTACACCACATTTAAGAAAATTAAATAAATTGTCAACAACGTACGATACACTCCGGTCTTCTTACTCGTCATAACTGTTACCTTTTAAATATTGTAGAATATGTAAGTCACCAGTTTGAGACGGTTAGTTTTAGGAGCCAGTAGGAAAACGTTTTCTGAAAGCCACTCTGGATTTGGATAAGTCTAATTAGGGATTTTATTTATTCGCTGTCACTACGGTGCTTTTCACGAATCATATTTGCTAATCACGTCGGAATCTTTCAAATTATTTGCTTCATATTACTAATAACCTAACTTAAATTGCTATCACATGCTGAAATGTCGACTGTTAGTTATTATTGTTAATGTAATTAATCTACAAAAAATGTATATGTCTTGACCGTTATACTTACTATTGAGATGTATTTGGAGTTGCCGATGCTTCCGGCGTTTTATAACCAACATTATACTTATACTCAAACTAAATTACTTATTGTGTGGCTATCGAATTATCTATTTGTTGTTAATCATAAGTTTATTTACAAATTATCCTTCTAAGACACTTACCGTAAATTTGATTTGGTTTTTTTCTTTGATTCCTCCAGTTTCACAGGCCTTAAAATTTAATACAAGCGTCGAGCCTTCTGTACTGATTCCACAGGAGCTGTGAAATCTAGCACACATTGAAATTAAATTTTTATCACCTGAACCTCCCTTTTCTCCGATAGGAATTGTTTTAATCCTACTGCGAGCTGGTCGTGCAAGGTTTGTAAAACTACTAGAAGCTTGTAGCACGATTTTTTCTGAATTTCCTCTGAATTAGACAATACGTAAATTTATACTCACGTGTACCTTTCTTAACCCTTTAGTAGTATGACTCGGATTTCAAACACTTACGGTATGGCAGGGTCAAAATGACCCCAACTTTCTTACCTCGTAAAATTTTTGTTATAACTTATTTAACTAAAAACAATATATATTTGCTAACCTTTTTGAGAAATAAAAAAATATATAAGTGTTTCAAACTAATATAATTGATAAAAATAACATGAAGAAAAAAATCTAGAAAATTAAGAGTAACTAATAAAATTAGCAATAACTTGGTAACTAATTTTGTTTTCTAACTCAATGTCTCGATCTCGCTTTAGGGGTAATAGGGCTTAAGTATTCTATAAAAAATATTAATATAAACATAACAGAAAAAAACTGTAACTAACGTTTGTTACCTTACGCTTCTTGACAATTTTGGCATGTAGTAATTGCCCTGCTGTGAATTTTGCAGATGTGACGACTACAACTACTACACGAAAGGCTTTTGTTTCTGGGAATATGGGCAGATAAAACATCTTCTTCTTTTAACTCCACGTACTCCCCTAGGTTCAGGAGGTTGAGGCTTTCTGACAGGTTCTGTTATATTAGCCATCCTACAAATGACAGTACGTAGTTCTCTAGGTATAGATTTTTTATAAACTCGACGCATCAGCTGCTCTTGAATAAGATCACGTCCTAAGATGGTCAAAAACTCTTTTCCTTCCATAGTTTTGCTTTGGATAATATCATTAAAAATTATGGTAGAATTTACTTCTGCAATATCCATAATTCGAAACCAGATGACCTGGGGTCAACGTCTTGTTCGTCTTTCAATCTTATAGTTCGAACACTTTTGGTCGAGAGAATCCACACCGCTTTTTGTCGAATTATAAAAATGTATAATTTTGGGCTTGTCATTATCATAAACGTGTGGTGCATGAAAGACCAGTGTATGACGGCACGATTTTTCTTTGGAACATATGATGTAAGAGTGAAATCTCTAGTAAAACCAAAAATAGACTACTTTTCAGCTTGTTCTTTCTTTATCAAAAACAAGGATGGAAGTTCACGCTTGTTTTTTTTTCATAGTGCCAACGAATGTGAGTTTATGTTTTTGCAGTTCACTCACTAGCTGCAACGACGTGTACCAATTTTCCGTAGTAATATTTCTGTTTGAATTTGCTACTGGCGGAATAAGAGCAAACACATCCAATGTGGGAACAGCCAGTTTTCTGGGATTGATTATGTGCGTATTTTTACCCGTGTAGATGAAACCATTGAATAAGTAGTGCATCCTAGCATTACACAAACATTGCATTTTGATGCCATATTTATCTGGCTTGTCTTTTAGATACATTCTGAAGCTGCATTGGCCTCGAAATGCTATTAGCATTTCGTCGATAGTTAGGTATTCACCACAACTATAATTACATTGACAATTGATAATAGAGATATTGTATATTTCTGATATTGCTGCAAGTTTATCTCCATTACTTAGCCTTTCTAACTTGGTTGTTTTGTCATCAAACCGTAGAGCACAAAGTAAAAAATTGAAACGTTGCAGAGACATAGTTGATCGAAAAATATTTCGTCCTGTTCCGTTTGTAGCAAATACAGATTTTACATCTTCATGATTGGAATTGAAAACTCTCGCTGAATATAGAAGTCCTAGAAATGCTTTAATTTCAATCATGTCAGTATACTTAGTAAGCTGACAAGAAAGGTTATGAAAATTATATTCCCGTGATTTCTGCATTCGTATGTTCTAAGAGATTATTTAGAATACCTGCAACAATTAGACATTCCCACGATTGCACCGGTGTGTATGGTTTAGTAAGACGCGCTTTGCCTCTAACGTTTGGTAAATGGGCCACAATATTGCTAGCACGTGTTTTACTGGGCGCAGGAGGTGTTGTTGTCCATTTGAATTCGTTTTTTCCGTAGAAATACGTTTTGTTTCCGTTACCGTTGTCGACTTGGTCTAACACATCGCCACTCTTATCGTCAGATGTATCACCAATCTCTACTTCTGAATTGGTATCGTGGTCGCTATGTTCGCTAAGATCATCGGAGATCATTCATTGTCAATTATATCTTGAACAATCGCAATAAGTTCATCCTGTGTCAAGTAGTCTCTGTTTCCGCTTACACCAGCCATTTTAAAACTTATACACTATCTACACTTTTTGTTACACTTACAGTATGGCAGGCTCACAACTGACCCTAAGTTGCCAAAAGCGCTGCAAAGACACCACTGTAAAAAATCAAATTTTGTACTTAAGTAGATGCCTACTTAACTAGAGAATACACGAAAGCGCGGTTAATGCCACCTATATTTAAGTAGCGTAATCACAAATTGAAATTCCGTAGGGTCAAAATTGACCTCGCCATACTACTTAAGGGTTAATCCAAGCATTCAAACTAGATAGTCTGTCTATATGCCGGCACAAAAAGATCCTTTTAATTGTTCTGATATATAACCATGCAGTGATTTGAACAGTTTTGCTTCTGCGTTGGTTAGCAAAGATAGTGCACTTAACAAATCCTCATACACATCCTGGTGATATAATCACACATAAACAAGCAGTATTGTCTTTTTGTTAATATCTGTAGATTTGTCAATCTGGAGTGCGTGCCACGGTGATGCATTAATCCTTTCAAACGCGCCTAGTAACAGTACTAAGCAACAAAGGCACACAGCTGACTCTCCTAGAAGTTTACGGCAGATGTCTTTAGCGGAAGGCAAGATCAATTCTTCAAATTGTGAAGTGCTTGTAGTTTTAACAATACAATTAGCTACCAAATAAAATACTTTCAGTGTATTCTTATTTATTGATGTAGTAGCTCTCATATATTTCGCTTGTCCTTCATGTTCTCGTTTTTTCTTTCAAAATACTTTAGGAGTATATCTTTTAATTCAGGGTGCTTAACATTTAAGTGGCAATGCAGTTTTAAAGGTTTCATTGATTGATTATAGAACTGGTTGCCGCAAACTATGCAAATTTTTTGATAAAGACTCTTTTTCAGTCTCTTTACTAAGCATTTTTGCTCAAGGAAGCTTTCTAGCGACGTTTGTTTTATACTCGTTTTTGTTAATCTGTAGGGGTGTATCTAATTATTAAGTTGTTATTTTAGCAGGTGAAATTCTAGCATAAAGACAAGCAAAAAACTTCAAAATAAAAGTTCCATTAAAACATTTAAAGAAATAAAGAAATGTTGTAAAATAAATAGTAAATTATGGATCTGTAGTCTCCTTAGGTTGTTGACACTATGAATAAAAATATACTGTTCTAAAAAGTACATATTTTTTGTCGGCGATTTGCTGACACCAAAAATGAAAATAAATACAAAATAATATTATCAGACAACGCGTAGTTAAATTACTGTGTTAAATGAAGTTGTTATTCTGCATATTCTCTTCAAGTACACTAGATAATACCTCCTCCATGAGATAAAACACAAACGTCGGCAAAAATTGTTTGTTACTTGCGTAAATAATTGCACATTCTGTCTAATTCAATTGCATTTGCTGCTGCAAAATCGATTTTTTTGAAGCAGCAGCTTTTGTTTATTATTTACAGGAATTCTGTATACTTTACTTTTCACATAGCTCCAAAAAAAAGTCTAAACCACATTGTTCTGCAAGCTTCTTGTAAAAGTCGCCTGTAAATCTTTTTAGTCCAATTACACTATTTCTTAAAATACCCGCCCAAACATTAATAGAAAACCGTTACTGAAAGTTACTTTGTGGAATTTTATGAAGATTTTCTTCATTCTAAACATGCGTGTTGTAAAATTTAGTACTACATTTTGTGTAAAACAACACTCAAAAGTTTTTTTTTGCTGCAACTACTTAAAAAACTCAAGCCGCGGTTCAAAATCAACGTCGGTTAACTGTTGGACTTGTCGAACATGGTAAGGGTACAAAGAATAATTCCTTTAACACGATGAATCGTACTATGGGACACGTTAGCTTTGCGGCTTATTTCTCTAGTGCTACTTCGTGCCCGATCTTTTACAATTTAGAATACCTGCACATACATTAAATAAAAACAAATATGTATTCAAGTTTTGATTTCATCAAAAAAATTTGATGTTTTTTCTTTCTCGACCACGACTTTTATAGGTAAGAAGAACACCTTCAGTTTCTCTAAGTCCTTGCACACACGTAAAAATAAAATTTAATGAAGGCAATTGTCTATTACGATTTTGCTCAACTCACAATCTACGTGTGGTGTGGAGGCTATAATTACAATCACCGTACATTAAAACATTATCACTGTTGTACATCATAAACATTCTTTAATTAAAAAATATGAAGCATGATTACGTTTACACGAATCACTTAGCATCAACTAAAGAAATCCGTTCAAAAATTGAGACAAATAAATCAGATTATCGTTCTCAGTTCTAAGAAAGCTGAATTTTGCATTTAATTATTTAAAGTCTTGTTTTGGTTACAATCGAAGATAAACGCAATCGTGTACACAGAATACATTTTGTTAAGCTAGGTCAATAATAATGCTAAGAAATAAACATTAGTATCTGTTTTAATTATTGTATTAACAATTTATTTTGCAGATAATGGAAAATTAAAGAAAAAAGTGATTAACACGATACGTTTCATGGATTTATATTTACACCTATCATTTACCGCATGGTTACAATCAACAAAAAATTTCCATTTGTTTAGATAGTCAGGACCGGCCCAAAAACTTGCATTGCAAATATCTCATAACTGGGTCACTTTAGACCAAATCTTTAAAGGAAAAATTTTTATTTAACGTCACTAGAAAATTACTCCTTTAGTTTGTTGTACACGTACATCAATTACTGTTTTTACGTAAATTTAACCGTAACTTAGTGTAGGCGACAGCTCAGAACACTTCGGCGATAGGATCACAGGTAGTACTCGATGTGTTAATCGAAAACAATTAAAAGAACCAAAAAAATGTTAACTACAGATTTTGTTAATTACTGAAAGGAAACAATTTGCAAAGCAGAGTTTACAACAACAAATATATTTATTTTAACAAAGAGATAGGAGTTAAAACTAGATAGAACGATAAAAATTACATGAAAATACAGGATTCATCAGTAAAAATCTTAGTTAATAATAATTACAGGTAACACTTTGAACAGCTAATTCTATCCAACGATAACATGCACTACATACATATTTTGATTTTAATATAGTAAAAATCTAAAAAGATTAAAAGCAAATAAAGTCATTTACAATTACAATAACTGCAAACATAATAGATCAACTACTTCGTTTACATGCAGTCGCAAAACAAATTGATAATCGACAATTATAATTAACAGCAAGGAATAAAATGAGTGCTAAAAACTTACTCTACCAAAATTCTTTGTAACAAATAGTAATGTTCACGTTGTGTCTAAATCTGGCTTTGATTACATACAACTGATTAAAAAAACTTTAATGGTAAAACGTCAGCGTACTCATAACAAACTGCGTTACATAAGGTTAAAAATCATTTAAAAGTTACGACTGATAATAAAATGAACTAGTATACCCTACACTTTGATTAGATAGAACAAGTAACATGGTGAACTCCAAATAAAAACATGAAGAAAATTGAATTAATAATTAAACAATGAAATATAATTAAGAAATTATATCGACCAGAAATAATTTACAAGCGTATAGCGTCCTGATAAAATCAAACATTTTCATCGATGTCAAGTACGTAAATGAATGAGTGAAAGTTTTATTCTCTGTCGCGTTTTTAAACGGTGGTAACCACATAAACGCCAAACAGAAATGGCCGTTAATTTTAACCGTAAAAAATATTCAAATTTGCAATCTTGAAGCTCAGCACAAATTTTACAATAGTAGTTTACGTAACAAGAGTCGAAAGTAAGAAATAGCATAACGAACGTTAATGCGACGCGAGGCCGCACGTCTTTCGACGAGAGTAATGTACATTATTTTTTGTGTTGCCTTTTATAAAATTACATTCTTTTTTAAAAAAATAAAAAAAAATCAACAAAAATATAATGTTGGTAGTACATTTATTACTAAATCTGTCAAATTTGACATTAACTTTAACATCGTTTTTCTTCAATTTTAACTGAATTTCAAGATTTTTAAAATGATTTTTCTACCTGTCGCATACTCGTTCTAATATATTAATTGACTTTGAACACTTACTTTTATGTGGATTCCTAGTTTTCATTTTGCTACCCTAGAGCTTTTTTTGTACATTACGTAACTATACTAACGAACGAATATTGACGTTTGCGATGTTGGCAGCACAAAAAAAAATTTAATCCATATCTTTATATATTTTATATTTTGTACTCATTACATTGTTATATGTACATATTTATTTATTACTATAGTAATTAATTTCAAAATTAACAGTAATAGTAATAGTAATCACTATAAAATTATATAGTATTTAAATATAAAGAATAAAACAGATGACTGATAAGAATATATTGTCATTCGTTTAAACAAATGTTATTAAAAACTAATAACATTAAATCCTTTAAATACGCACGTAAATGCGAAAGCGTGATCTTTTTACCGTTCAAATTTTTTTTTGCATTTACCAAAATATCGCAATTTCTTAAGCACAGGAAAAATGAATGCTGAAACATTTAGATACAGATTTATAAAACCGTTCACATTATGTTGTCAATGCGCATGATTTTTAGGAATCCAAAGTTGTAAAATAATTTCCCAGACTTCATTTAAAACCACCTCAATATCACGATATTTTGCGCGTGCGCGGTATTGGTGCGGTATTAGATGACGTTTCTCAGCTCCCAGTTAACCGCTCGTTCATGAAAAGTTGCCCGAGAGAAATACACCGCATTAAATAAAATGGAAATATTTTAATGTTTCTTTGGTGGCCCGGGACTGTTTGATCTACAACCGTTTTGTGGTCCGAGGGTTGGAAACCACTGATCTAAAAAGTGGTATAAAAATTTTCTAGCTAAAAGTCGAGCAAATAAGCAACAGTTATTAAAAATAACAGGATACTTATCAAACCATATCTACAACTTGACGAATAGCATCACCTAACCGTAATGAATAACTTAAGAAGACGCACTGCTACGTTCTCTTTATCTCAAGGAAATTGTACAGTTACTTACAATAATTGTACCGATAATGCACAATCATTGTAAAGATTTTTAATTCTTTATTAAAGATACTGAAATAATTTCAACTAGATTAGCAATCATGTTGCTAATAAGAAATCTCACTCATGAACTTTGTCAACTGGCGAGATTTCTATAGCAACAAACATTTGTGAATCTAATTAAAATTATTTAAAAGTACTTACCACTTATGTAATTACTCTTGATAATTTTTGAATACTATTGTAATTTCAAAGAACATCTATGTTAACGTTGTTCTTGACAACTTTTTAAGATTTGATTTAACAGCGCATAGATGGAGTTAACGTCAAAGAATTGTGTTTCTTCTGCTACTACACTAAACGGGTTTAAATTTTGCTGAGTCTACTTCAGAGCAATAACTCTAAGAATAACAATTTAGTTTAATAGATTACAATTTTTTATAATGTAACCACAAATATTCCAAAAGACGCCTGAATTATTTTTACTTCAGAAGATGGCAGTAAGTTTACGTCCAAATCATCAATCTTGTCATTTTAACACATCATTTTTGCAACTCCGAGATGGTGAAAAATCCAAAAAAATGGGGCGGTTTGTAAGGGCGATTAAGAAGATCCCCGGGTCAGCCGGCAAAAAGACTTTTTTGAAATCCGCTTTAAAGGCGGCAAGAAAAAAAAGGTTCGTTGAAGTTTACGACCTCCAAGCAAGCTAAAGCGTTATTTTTTGTGCCTAAGGAATTGACCGCCAGAAAAACAACCCTAGTTGTAGAAGAAGAAGAATAGTAAAAAAAGTCATCGTCTTTGAAAAAACAATACACGATAGCCGCCGAAGCCAGCCACCACCGCACCGCCGTCGACAAAAACAACGCCTGTCGCTTTCAAGGATTGAGACGAATGGTGGAAAAATAGAAACGTTTTTGTTTGACCTGGCACGACAAACAAACAAACATTTTATTCTGATTTTTCAGATGACTTTTTTTATACTTTTTTGTATGTTGGTTGAATTTTATCTTTTTTATGCATTGTTTTTTTTCATTGTTACTCTTACACTCAGAAGACTTACAGTTCTTTTCAACTCTTTTTCTTTCTATTTTTTTTGTTTGGGTTTTTTCCAAATATTGTTTTTGTTATTAAACTGCCGGTTAATATCTGAGAGTGTTGCTATGCACGTGACTTGGCGTTGTTTTTATTGTCACTTTTTTCAGAGGTTTACATTTTAAAAAAGCATTGTCTTTAGATGTAAATAAGATAAAGTCGTAAACCAAACTTTACGCGACTGCACTTTTCAAAAAGTCGATTCAAAATATTTTTACCAACTTCAAAAGGAATATTTGTCAAACTAGAACTTTCACGATCAGCAAAAACTGTTACCATCTCAACAGAAATTTGCTGATTGTTTATTTTCCGCAGCAGCAAAATTATCTAAAAATTTGTCTGGGTTGAATAGATGAGTTCTTAATAATTTGAATCCCAACACAGCTGCACTTATTTTATTCACTTCAACAAAAACTTTATTTGCCAAATCGTATTCAGTAATCTTTGTTTGACCTGTTAATGTCAGATAGATATCACATTCCCTGTAGAAAGCATTCTTTAGCAGACTGTGACTGCTGTGATTGTCTAAAATCGGTAAAACTAAATCATTTAGTCGAAGAACATGGTTCTTGAAGTGAATGAGTCACTTTAACGAAAAACGGCTATTACTGGAACCATTTGAAGAGTTGACGAAAACAGCACCATGCAGTTCATTTGTTCTATTTTTGTGATTTTTTGGCGATTGTAAACATAGGTCGAGAGAAACGTTCAGAAGCGTTCATTGAACAAATAATAGTGATTGTTTTTCTACGTTATCCCAAAGTTGCAGGTCCGATTTGTTTTGCTTCTTTTGAGTCATAAACGTTACAGTATTTCTATTGGACAGCAGTAATTATAGTTTCATTTTGGTTATAAATTCTATGTGGGGAAAAGTATTATTCTGCTTCACTGATTTTTGCAAATTAGTTGCAGTTATTTTTTATTAAAACCAGTGATTCTGAATGTCTTAAAATTTATATAAAATTGTTTTTTTAATAGAGCTATAAAGCTATTTTACCGGCTAAAGTACAATCATTATTAAAATTGTTGAGAATTTTATATTCCTGCGCATATTGAAAAACTAATCGACACAATTGTTTCTGAGAATTTTCATAAAATAATTTACACAATTTAAAATTTCTTTAACTAGATTTTTTTAAATACGAGGCGTATCCAGAATATAAGAGTACTGAATTTTTGTAGTTGTTAAAATTTTTTATTTAAACAAAAAAATTACGTAAAACTTTAGTACAGAATATAAGCTATTTTTTGACATAGTCGCCATTCTTCTCTATGCAGGTGGTGTAGCGAGGTATCAATTTTTTGATGCTTTCCTCGAAATAGTTTCCCGCCAACTCCTTCGTCCACTTCTCCACCTCCTCCTTTACCACCTCGTCGGGTGAAAACTTTTTTCAACCCATGTGTAGCTTCAGGGAGGTAAAGGGATAGTAATCTGAAGGTGCTAGATCAGGGGAATGCACGGGATGGTTCAGGACATCCCATTTAAACGAGGCGAGCAGTTCCGTCGCTCCTCTCATCATCATGCACACACGTACGACCGTCTTTAAACTCGCGACACCACTTGTACACATTCGTGCGATTCATAGCTTTATCACCATATGCAGTTTTCACCTCATTATAAATCTGAAATGGAGGTTTTCCCTTCCAAACGAGATAACGGATGACGCCGCGTATTTCGCACTTGGCGGGAGATTGGATTGACATTATTCACAAAACTTGTTGTCGCGTCGACAGTTCTCAACCTACTGACCTCGAACCGGTCTCGTTGTAAAGGGGAGGAGTCAGGCTACACTGCCGTGTGGCCAACATGATGACAATAAAATCCCTCTGACCGTGAGAGCCTCAGTACTCTTAGATTCTGGATACGCCTCGTATGTAGTGAAAACACTGCTTATTGCTCTCACCGTGGTAGTTTAGATACAATAAATGTGTTTCCTTAAAGTATCTTGTTTTGACTTACATAACCTCAAACCGCTCTCTATCTATGTATATTGAAATCTAAAGTATTAAGCATAAAATTAAATAAAATAATTTTTAACATAGTTTGATGTGTCAGGTGATTATTTTATTATTTTCTAACCATCCCTGGCATAAGTCGTTTTACAATTTTAAAAACCTATTCTGTTTTTATAAATCTCTTTCTGGACGCGAAAAAAATTTAGGTTTTTATTTTGGAGGCATTTATTGCTATAAATTTTTCGTTGTCTTGCAAACATTTTTTTTAACTAATAATTTGGTTTTTATTCATGTCGCTATATATTTAACAGTTTTTCTTAGTTTTACTTTACCTGATTAATATACATTTAAAAATAATTAAAAACTCATTTGTAATCGACTATTTATTTAAAAGCAATAAATATAAAAACTTATTTAGGCAGGTTTATATCATTTAATTTTATAAACTACGTTACAATTAATAAATTAAAATAACTAAGCAATTTTAGGGTCAAACCATAAAACTTGAGTTATAGGCTAACGATGTATAACGTTTGTTTTCAAAATGTGACAATTTAAGTAGCAACGCTTTAATTTACTAAGTAATAAAAGTAAATAATGAGAAAAAAAGACAAATATTAACACAGGTTATAAATCTACTGGTGTGTTTAATACTAATGTACAATTAACTTACGGCCTGGTTTGCAATCACAAAAGTTCTATCACAAGAAAAAAACAATTAAGCAATTTTTAAACAATTAAACTTAATTCCAACAAGATGTAGTAATTAAGTTGTAAAACATTAATTTAAATGCCTGAAATTATTGTAGTGATATTTTAAATAACAGTAGTACATATTAAAATCACTTCTATAGTTTAACAAATTAATTTGCTTGTTTTCATTAATTGACACCATTTAATGTATGTACACTAGTGTGGGCCGTTCTTATAGTTGGATAATTTTATTTCTTTTAATTAAGCTATACAATAGGTAGCAGAAGAACCTTTTGTAGTCTATAAGACTTTTCAAAAAAGAACGGCGAAAAATGAAAATCTTTTGCCCTCTGCAAGTCTTTACATTTTAGAATTTAAAAAAAAAATACACACTTACTTCTCATACTTAGCAAATGTAACTTATTTGAATCCAGCTATGCAATAGGTACCAAAGTATGTATTTTGCAACATTTAAAAGTTTTCAAAAAACAACGCCCTTTAATATTAGGATTTTTTAAAATAACATATTTTTTGTGTATAAAAATGGTTTTTTCGTGCTTATTAGTTTGATTGCAAAAATTAAAGTACGGTAGTGTATAATAACAATACAAAATAAATGTATTCGAGAAATTAAACAATATTATATTTACTTTTGTTTTCAAAAGATGGAAGGCAACTTCTGGACTTTATTCGTGCACGACATGGATATCGTGCAGTCTACTACTGGTGTAGTAGGATTATTTATAAACCTTTGAAGGGTATCATTAGTTATACTATGCAATATCGGGGGTGGAGTTATTATAAGATCAACCCAATCAATTAGGTCAGTGTAGTCCGTTGAGCAGAAATTCACTTTGGATATTACAAATTGTCTTATTGATGTATCCTTAACAGATTGATGATTTCTTGACTTGAGAATTCGTCTTAAATCCAATTTCCTAATAAAATGACGGTCGTAATTCAACATACTCAGAAGAATATTTTCGAGGTGTAGAAAATAAGCGTTTTGCTAAAGCTAAATTACTGGATCGATAACACACTTCAGTTCATCATTTAAGTAGCGTGAATGTTCAATTGTTTTAAATACATGCAGAGCACCATTTCTACAAGAAGAATGAATTTTTATCGAAAACCACATGGGCCCTTAGACTCTTACAACAAATTTAACGAGAACCTTCAAATTGGCCGATGGATTCTCTGTAGCAAGATACAGCCGCAACAACCGGTTAACCTTCTTAATGCACCTGGCGTGGTATAATTTTCCTGGATTGCGATTTGTCAAATTCGGGAGACAATGGCCAGAGGTAACTGCTTGACATGCCTTATACAAATATTGTTGATCATTGCTGAGATCTTTTGGATCGACTTATAAGGAATTGCCTTCTATAGGCTCAAAATTAGCAATTGGCAATTGCTCACAATTTTTAAGACATTTGCCCATTGGTCCAGAATATTATATGGGACCTGCAGTATCTCTGTCAAGATGATGGAACAAGTGTCTTAAGGGCAGTTCATTTGCATGTAGTTGGCAAATACACCACTGTAAAAGTCGTTTTAGTAGTGTTTCAAAGTACCTAATTGCACCATTTTTGGTGCCAGTATTGACAACAGTCAACAGACAATAACACTAAGTTGATCCAACACTAAACCACTTGTACACAAAAATCGTAAATACTTTGAGCGATCGATTTTCCAGTGCCAGAAGTTAAGGTAACATGACTTATATGTATCGAGCCCGGTTCCTCAACAAGAGATATATGTTCTTCATTTATGGTTTTGCGATGAAAACGATTATCTATTTTCTCTTGGTATAATGTATTATCCTTCCGTTCATCAAAGAAAATACTTTCTCTTTGTTTAAGAGTAGCTGCAGATGTGTTCCGGAGGGAATCTCTCATCTTCTTGCGAGCTTTTTTTACTTTATTTTTGTCAATTATCTTTGATGAATCTTCTTTTGTTATAATTTCAACATCTTGTAAGACTACAGACGCGATTGCGGCAGCCGATCTGTCTGAAATACCAAACTGGTCACAGACTCTTGCTAGTGTTGGAAGCTGTAGCATGTTACGACATAATTGCTTATTTGAAATACAACCTGAGGTTGCTGCTGTTTCTAATGTGTTCTTAGTCGTAACATTTACATCGGAAATAATGTTGGATGAGCTGCTGGCTAGTGGTAAATTATTATTAGATGCTTGATCTATATTAATCAGATTCTTATTATTCCGTTCCTTGTTCTTAGACTTTCTTTCTTCCAGTTTTTTTATTCGTGCACTTTCCGCAACATCAATACTTCTGATAGCCATTCTGCTAACTGATCTTTGATCTAAAAAAAAATTTTGTTCTATAACAGGTATTTTTCGGGATTTTTCACATCTACAATTAGAAAATAGTTGACAATTGCATGCAACAATATCAAATAAATTAGTCTCACATGTGTTTTTCAAAGTCGTAACTTTTAACTAATAATTATCATTACGTCTTTTTTTAGGAAATCTTATAAGCTTTAAATATTCATCATGATACTTTTCCAACAGTTGAATTATACGTTCACGTGATACTGTAAGAACTGAAAACAGTTTCCAAACAATTTCAATTTTTTCTGCAACTAAACGAGATATTTCAAAAAATGTTGGCTCCTTATTTTACAGCTGATTTTTGTCTTTTATGGAATGTCTTATAAAGGAGTACAGAACTAAAACGTCTTTGACAGTTGGCTACACCATGTAACTTGGGTCACTAGGAAGTCCAAAAATAGGACAGTTCATTGTAGCTCTTGTAGGTTTTGTCATTTTAGCACTCAGTTTCACACGTTACTTTAAAATAACAAATCACAATCAGTCAATCACTCAATACGTCGGCCGTAGCGATGCAAAGATGCCTTCCTACCATAAACTAAGTATTTGTAGACGAGTAACTTCAATTGAGAGAAAAGGAATAACGTTTTAACTTTTCCCCACAACCGTTAGAGGCCACTATGTAATAATTATCGGTAAAAAATACAAACACAGCAAATTTTATTTCCCTCTTTTTCGGACCTTGAAGGCTAAAAACGCTGAATTGCATTTCTCGAATAAAATCGACTAAATAATGCAAGTTATTTTTACACGTGTTTGATTCTAACGTTTATTACTATTTAAAAACTGAAGGTTTTCATATTCGTTTTAAAGAAAAGTTGTTACAATATTCACACGGTGTTGATTCGAATGAAACTGGAAGTTATTTATATAGTATTTGTGCAAATAAAAAATGTTATATAAAATAAGTCGCTTTTTTTAATGCATAATTATAAAAAAGTGACAATTTTCATAACTATTCTTTCAAAAACAAGAAAACATTTAAAATAAATAATTTTAATAACAATGGGTGCTATCCACACCCACACATTAAGTTTAAAATTCGCGCTATTTGTTTTCCCCACAACCGTTGTAGGGCGCCATAAACTGTGTTCCAAGTTTATATACAGGAGATTCCCCTCTAAGTATATCTTCTCTCTGCTTCCTACTAACAAACGGAATACAACATGCGCCACTACAGGCGGTATTTCCTCCTTATAATGGAGGGGGAAACGAGATTATATGGCGTTTAAATACTTCAGAACTTATTAGTGATAAAAAATATAAAAATACTTATTTTGTTGCAAAATATTGGATTGCTAGTATTTTGAGGTATATGATAAAATAAAAAAAATATCGAATATTCTGAAAAACCAAAAATTCATCGCTCTGTAGAGGGCAATAGATATTTATTGTTTTTGTTCTTTTTTTTCTGGGATCTAACCGTACGTATATGCACATTTTACGACGTATTGGATTTAAAAATTTTGACTTTTATTTTTCTGCATATACAAGTTGTACATATACTGGGCGATGAATTGGAAGATGCAGCATAGAGATTTCGTTAACGGCCTAATAAATCTCTGGACTTTGCCAACCAAAAGAACACGTTATGCGATGTACACACTATTAAGACCTAACTTTCAGTGTAAAAAGTCACTAAATTCTGAAAGCAAAAAAAAATGACTTGCAAATAAAAGTATAAAAGAAAGAAGATAAAAATAAAATGAACAAATAAAATTTTAAAGCACAAAAAAATCGATTCGTAACTAAATTAAATTACAAAAATTTATTTAAAAATAACATCAATCAAAATGATACGTAAATTTTACAAAAATGCTACTAAAACGCAATGAAAAACAACCAAAAAATATATAAATTTAAAGGCCTTTGGTCGGCAAAATCAATTAAATCAAATTACGTAACTAAAGTAATATTAAAAAGTATATAAAAGCAAGATTCGACTTATTAATTATGAGAATTTAGTCGAGGAGTACATTAAAATTTTTGTTTAAAATTTGTTTAAGTAAATGTCTAGTATATTTGCAAATCACAAAATGTGCATTTATACCAAACACAGACGGAAGCGTCGGTACGTAAAATCGTAATACGCGAGAATTCACAAACTTAATTATTTAGTCGAAGTTTTTTTCTAATTGCAAAATTACAAATTACAAAACAAACGGAATAATTATGGTAATTGTTACTTATAAATATCGGGTTCGAATTATGATACTCGGATGACGTGTTCATATGGTTAGCCGCAGTCCTTAGGCGAAGTAGTCGATATTAATCTCAAAATTGCTGCATAGCGAAAATAAATTACATGAGTAAGAAACTAAACCGGAATATTTGGTTGTATTTGACGAACGATTAAATCCGTTAACGAAAACAAAGCATTAAAAAAAATTCACAAATACAATAAACCAACAGCACATTTTGTTTTCTCAAACAAAGAGACGCGCGACACTACTGCATGTCTATACTTTCCAAGATTAAATCAAAATCTAACTTACTAGTTTTTTTCTTTTATAAACGGAGCACGAACTGCTCATAGAATTTTTATACGAAATTCTATATGATCAACATTTAACAAACAGAGATGCAAAAGGTGAAAGCGTAATCATTTTGTGGAACATAACCTTGATGATCGTTGACACAAGAAATGCTAACTTGACAATTGATAAGTTTAGTAACGCTCAAGTCAGCAACGCTACTCTAATATCGGATTACCTCAAAATAAACTTCTACTTAAACATAGACAACAAAGGAAATGCGAAATCAGCTTAAACTTGCAAACTGATGTTTTAACAACGTAAGACCATAACTTAACTGATACCAAAATCAGTTAAAACTGAAAATGCCAAAAACAAAAAAGTATGCATAAAAATTCAACAACGGTTACAACTTCTTGCAATTTGAAGAAGTCGTAGCTCCGGCAGTGGCCAAAGTTGTTGGAAAAAACCAAGAAATTTGGTTACAGACGAATGGTTGTTTCGCATACAAACAGCCGAGATGTACGCAGTTTTTTTTTTAATAAAGCGGTTGGTTCCAATGGTGCAATTAACTGGTTTGCTAGATTCTCCGATGTTTTGTCCAACGATTTTTTAGGACATTTAAAATTCAAGCTTCATTCTGAATAAACATTTCAAAACGTAAAAGAGCTGACAAAATATCACAATATTGATTAGCAAATGCTAGACGCTAATTTTACAACAGGTTGGGGAATTAATTCCTTAGCAACAAATGGTTGTTTGTTTAAACATTTGCTATGATTTTTTTAAATATATATATTCGTGCTATTTTTTGTCAAAATAAATAAAATACTGTTTTTTATTACTTGTTTTATGAGTTGTATTTTCTCTAGGTATTAATAAATAAAACGCTTTAGCAATAATTGTTTTAATAATTGCAACATAACTTTATTTGTCCCAAAAATCGCATTAATCAAACACGCCTAAAGAAGCTCAGAGAACTAACTGCTTGCCTTTTTGTCGTCCTTTGTGATCGATCGTACTACAACCAAATACAAAATCGCCGAATTATTAATATTAACACAACATCACTCGTAAAATAAGTGAAATTTAATGACTAGGCATAGGATAAATAAGCATTTCGTTAAATGCATAATTTGGTCAGTTATGGTTACAGTTGCATATTTGAAATGTTTTTTATACATGCACATTTGATATATTCTTTAGTTTTTTTAATTATTGTATGTACCAAACAAAAACACATCTTATTTAAAACTATACGGTCATTAACTCAATTAGCTAATTATTATATTCCAGATATTTACTTAATCGCTTCTTGTCCAATTACTTGTTATTTCATATCTTTCTTAGCTTTCTTATACTGTTATTATTAAATGACAATGCGTTTCTTTATCAAACTATTAACATTCAGTTAATATCGAAATCCATTTCTCTTAAAATAGTTAGATAAACTTTTGGTTTTATTAAGAAGATCTTCTCGTAACTTAATTGTTGGCGACTAACTCAGCTGAATCGGCAAACGGTTTGCAGGTTTTGATGTGCTAATTATAACGTAAGATTAAAAAGGCGTTGAAACGGTTAGAAACTAGAATGGAAAACACCGTTTAAATTTATCCCATCACTGAAATAAAACAAATTACAAAACATTGGTTATAACGACAAATACATTAATTTTGAACAACGAGAGAAGAAGAGTTTAAAACAATGGAAGCAATGCAGAATTACGTATATAGTAACAAAGAATAGTTTCATGAATATTACAGTTATCGCATTGACACAAGTCCTGAAGAGCAGACAACACTCTACACATACAGTTATCGTAGTACAATATAACAAAATTAGGTAATACCTAATCTCAGAGTTAAACGTCGTTTTATTGCAAAACTAGTAAATTCGAACCCGAAGCAAATCGCATTTAGAGTAAATTAAAACCGTACAAACAAAAATCTGCGTGCGTTAATTGTGATAATATCTATATCTAAGTCACACGTATTTTACGTTTGACACATACACAAATTAATAGCAAGAAAAAAGTTACTCACGATCATCCGAGACATGTGAATAGCTATCTCCATGCTTTAACCGTCCCCTAAAATCGAGAAGAAAAGTAAAGTAATAATTAGATAGGATCGTATCACAAGTAAGTTGCTTGTTGACAAACAATTAATTGTCGTAATCAAATGCGTCAAGAATCCGAGTGGTTTTTTACTATTTTTATTGCAAGTGTGCCTCCAAGGTTATTCGAACATCACATAAAATATAACAATGACTTATTTCTAGATTATGTTTTGGAAGTTTTTTAATTAACTATAGCCCCCTTTAATAGATGCTTCTAGTTATAGTTTTCAGCGGAAGATAATGAATTGACATGAATCACTTCAAATTGGCCAAGACGTGGCGGTACCCCAAATTGCTGTCATAATTACGTAAAAATCAAAATAGATCACTAAAATATGAATCAATGGTTATCTCAGGAAGGCTTTCACAAATGCAAAGAAAATAGTACACCTATTTATAACACAGATGAGTGTAAAAATTTAAAAGTGAAAACTTTGCTGGGCACTTACGGCGCGAAACGGACGACAGTCACCGGAAAAATAGTTTTTCTCCCTTGGAAAATTTCTAGCTTTCAAGAAGCCATCACGTCATAGCGCATCGCTCTGAATGTAGCGAAAAATGGGCGAAACTTATGCGATACGAAAATCACACCAAGACACTTTTAACATAACAATTTTTTCGGGCAAACATTAAATTTGATTTTTAGAATGCCAAAAGGAAAAAGCGCAATTTTATATCAATTTGTCATAGACTTTAACGACGTTACAACTAACATAAATGTATTGTTTTGCAAATACTGTGAAGTGACTGTAACACGTTTGCAAACTGGGAAACATCAAAACAAAAAAAAACAAATCAAAACACTATCAAAATCTGAACTTTGTAAATTATAATATAATTAAGTAATTATAACATAATTGTGTTAGAGTTATGTATTTAGCATGCAAATAAACAATATGTATGTGTAAAAACGTGTTTTCATATCTTTAACTAAGATAAGATAGTTTTTTAAAGTGCATATTTTTAAAGCATATTTGCAGGCATATATTGACATTTTTTAGTGCATAATTATCCGAAGCCTTTTTAACAGATTTTTTTTGTGTTGGGAACTGGAAAATTGTAAGCAACAGTACAGACGGATGTAGTATTTTTTCTCTATAAAATATTGGTTTACACTTTTTCCCGTAAAATAATTCATAAAGCAAATAATTTAACATTAAAGGTTTAGCATTGAAATCTCTATGTTGCATTTTTCTAGTCACCACCTGTATATGATTTATAAACCAAAAAGATTGTGATTTTAAACGACATTACTCAGTTTAGTTCTTGTTAGAAATCTTGTTCTAAATTTGAAAGAACATACAAAAATTTATTAAAAAAATTAACTGAAAGTTTATGTAAATAAACTTTTTTTAAATTTAATTAGCTGCTTAGTTTTTTTTACTATAATTAGCTTAATGTAATGACTATAACATCTTTGAACAACATAATTACTTATTAGCACTTTACTAATAATTCTCTTACATACTATTTGCTTCTTATCAAAAATTTTATTTAAAAAACGGTTGCTAAGATTTTTTGTTACTTTTAATTGCAGGATGTGCTTTAGTCCGACAATTAAAAAAACCCGAAAAATATCTGTACCACTCAAAGTTTTTTTAATTTATTTGTCACTGCGATTTTTTTTTAATTTTTTGTGAAAATTAATTATACTTAAATTGGTAAAAATACAAATTTTTATTATTAATTTTTTTTATGGTAGTGCTATTAAAGAATTGACAATCAGTATTTTTTTGGTCAGGGCATTTAAAAAAATGGTTTTTTAATTAAGTTTTTTATGCGCTTTAGAAACATAAATTTAATCAAAAAAATAGAAACAATTTTATATCAGCATTTATGTTTTGACTTAATTAACTACAGATTAACTAAATATATAAACGTACAAGTAATTAAGTAGTAAAGAAAGTTACTACAAAATAGATAAGCAAAAAAAAACAATTAAGTATTTTGTTAAATTTTTACTACCGCACATTCACGCATTATTAGTAGCATTTTTACGGCAATTAAAGCCCGGACAAATCAATAAGCGCGTACTTCCCAATGCATCATGCATTATGCAGAAGACTTTTCATTTACCCGCCTCCTAGCACTTTTGCAAGTTTTCTCTGTTTTTTTTTTCTTAATCCTAATTAAATTTAAATCATTACGTATCTACTTAGGTAGGTATTAAAACTAATTGAATTACAAATTTAAAAGAAGAAAGTCTTTACATAACTAAGTATGTGCAGACGATAACATTAATTAAGATTATCGTTAAATTCAATTTTAAGCATCGAATTAAAATATACTTGATATTTGATTTTACGATAAAAATAAAACTAATTAATGAACAAGATAACTCAAATTGAATTAATTTACCATCATCTTTTGTGGTTTTCGTTTTAGATTAGATTTGAAGTCGTTAGAAATTGGAGTTTCGTTTTGATTGATTTATTAATTACAAGTTTAAGAGATTGGATGGTAGAGATTTAACGTGAATATAATATGATAAAAAATTTGAGAACTTACTAATTGATCAAATCGCGCTATAGCATTATTTCTATAGTTAAAACGATTCTTAAGTTAATGAAATGCTTGTAATGTATGAATTTATTCGGAATATAAATTACCATTGCAGAACCACATTATTCAAACATTTATGTAAACATTAGAACTAGTAAACCTAACTGTTTGCTACTTATCTATATACACATTAGTTTAGAATAAACGCACGGCTCTGACAATTTCTTACTGTGTTTGCGAAAACATATCTCAATTATTATGCGTAGTCTATAATTTAAGTTTGTATTAATGCAAAATGTATATGTTCTATTGTAATTATTATTTATATATTAAGTTTTAACATTAAAATTTAGTAATTAAAAAAACACTCCATGTTAAGTATATTAATAATCTTGCTTGTTTTAAAACATTTTGTTGGTATGTTTACTTCAAACACAAATCTATAAATTATTTTATTTTAAAATTTCGTTTAAAAACATTTTAGTGTTGAAAACACTTATAGGGAGCTTGATTAGAAGACTCGTGTAACGAAACGCTGAAACGCTCAGATGAAAAAAATCTGGAACTTGCGGTGGTGCCCAATTCGTTCATTTTTTGTATTTTTCAGATGCAGTGTTTATTATTTTTAAAGAAGATATTCCTTATGATTCGTTTTATGTAATAAAAATATAATAAGTCTTAATTTTACTCAGCAGTGATGAAAAATGGTTATAGTAATTGCAGAATTAGACCCGTGCGAGTTTCCTTCTTGTACGCTGCAAAAACGGTACAATAACGATGAAAATTGCACATAAACAATTTATTGAGCACCAAATTTACTACAAAAAAGTCCGCGGGAGTATATAGTTATATCTAATAGTTTAAGAGTCACCCTTGTATCTTCTAAACTATTGAACGTAATTGTACCCTTCCGCCGACCTTTTTATAGTAAATTTTGTGCCCTATAAAAATGTTTATGTGCAACTTTCTTCTATCTTGCACCGTTTTAGGGTAATAGTTTATTCTTAAGCAAATCATTTCAATACAAACATTGTGGCGGTTTCGATGCTGGTGTAATATTGCGACATCGACAAAGCTACCCTTAACCGCAAAAAAAACCCGCGGTGGTCACCAAAAGCAACTCGATCGAAACAAACATGTTCTACTAAACCGATAATTTATGTTCAAATTTTAAAATGCGTAAACGAAATAATTTAATAAACCTGATTTATAAAGTTTTATAATAAAAACTATTAGTAATTACTAGTTCAATCAAATCATAAAACGGTTTCACTGTAATGTTATCAACATAGGACGAAAGTAGGTAAAATAAAATTTGAGTGAATTTTGAATATCAACAGTCAAACAATTGTAAAGATTATTAGCGTTATAGATTTGTTAAAACTAGAGAAAGGATTCATGTTAAAGTAAAGTTCATCTCTTTAATGCGTTTTTATAGTCAGTAGCGCTTGTATAATATTAATAGGAGAAAAAATTGTAGAATCGGTAAAAAAAATAGAATTTAATAAAAAGGCACGTCGATTATTTCGCGTCGCAAAATGTTTTTATTGCGAGTCCAATCTGCTGTAAGTTTTCCTTAGATATGACAAGGAATCTCAAACGCGACAAAATTCAATTTTTAAACTATAGATGCACATTTCTAAAGATGAAATCTTCACTTTGCAACTTTTACATCTGAAAGGATGTGGCAACATAGCTCGAATCGTGTCATAATCTTAGAAGCTGTAGACTGTGAACCGCTATAAAACACGGTAAAATCAATTAATCATTTAGTTTTGTTGTTTTTTTAAAAATGCGCATCAACTATTTAGAGTGTGGTGAAGCAATTGTCAGGAATCACGCGATATAAATTGTTTATTTAATCATTGAATGGTTTATTTAATCCAAGCGTATTTAAGTAGTCTAACCAAATTTCTGAAAGTTCCACTTTAGCTCTAAAATTTATTGTGTCTAGAGAAAATTTTACATTTATCCGAATGCTTTCAAACGTATCTAAGCCATCAAAAAATGAGTCAGTGGACGTGAATCACAATTTTTCCACCTTTCCTCGCATAAAATGCTTGTGAACGCAATATTGTTATTTGAGCTTTGCGAAGGTGACTTTTTCCCTTGAAAATATTTTGTGTCAAATAAAAATTGATGTTTTGAGAATTTGTTGCTTGCTTTGTGTTTCTTAGCGTACATCACTTGAAAAAGAAGAGCTAAGCGTTACCGACGCAGCCCAAATACACATTATTGTGCTTCTCTAGAAACATTTTCTATGAAAACTACAAAAACAGAAAAAATTAGGGACACCGACCTATTTTCATGCCATGATGTTTGTTGGAGTGCATAAATTTAAGATAACGTGATCGGGTTTCTCTTTAGATATGTCACTGGAAGCTATGTTTTATCAGCGCGCAGCAATTCTTGATAATGAACGGTCTTGTTCATAATTTGTTATGACAAAAAATTTTCTATAATTTATTACTGTTGCTGATTCATCAGCTTCCAGCGATGAAGAGGTTTAATATGTACCTAGAATACTAGTTATTTGTGTTTTTTTATTTTTTTATTATTTATGTATGCATTCTTATTTTTAAAAATTGTAATAAACCTTGTTTATTATATTACGTAGGTAATATTGTGTTTGTTTTCAACACCTTCCGATAATTGCAAGATTTGCTATATCTGTGACTTTTTTCTTATATTTCACTGGTAAAGCTTAAGTTTTTTAATTTTAGATCATGAATAACGCTGTACTATTAAAAACTTAGTAAGTTAAACCATTAATTAATTTTTTAAATATGTGCAACGTGCATTTTTGTCGCTATTGCTTTTTTTAACTATAGAACTACCAATCCCAAGTAACAATTTTATATTTTATTACGTTTGAGAGAACGTTTACAAAACAAGATTTATAAAACACTTTTGGTCCTAAGAACGTAACTAAACCGTTCTTACAGTAGCTATAATGCAAAATGGGCACGTATTTATAAAACATATTCGTTTTTTAAGATGTTTTATAAAGCCAACAAAACACTGTTATGGGATAGTTACGTAAACGTTATACATTAATTACAAAACAGTTTCATTAAGATTTTATAGTTGGTTGGCTCTTTATTACAAAAGTTTTGATGAAGTTACAAAACATTTTTTAGTGTAGAGCAGCTTCAATAAAATCAAACAGTTATTAAGTACTACTTTTTGGAACTTAATTATTCCTATTATTTACTTAAACTAAAACTGATGGCTATTTCATAAAAAATGGCAACGTATTAAAGTATATATTATTTACACAAAATTTAATGAGATAGATCTACACGGACGTCATTTTTTGCTACGAAGAAAATTTTACTGTCAATTATGAGGTAGATAGGTCGCAAATTTTAAGTGCGTCGCAGGTTTAATGAGTATTTTAAAAAAATTAAAAAATCTGATAAAAAACATAAAGTTTAAGTTTCAATTTTTTATTATAAACCACAATAGTACATAGATACCAGTATAAGAAGCTTTAATTGATGTGTTTTTGTCGTCAAAGTAGTGAAATCTAAGTTAATTTTATGTTCTTCGAGAATCGCGGTCATGTAAATATATGCGAGTACATTTTCAGAATGGCCTCTTTTTAATAAAACATTTTTATTACTAAATTTACTCTTATACAACAATTATGATGCATATAGAAAACTTATAAAACGTTCAAATTTAATTACCTTAGTTTATGTAAAAGGTAACACGACAGCATCGTACATATTTTAGAAATGTAAATATAAAACAGTGTAACTTAACAGTAAGCTGCAATCCATTGATTATGAATCCTTCTGAATGAATTATTTTAGGTTCTTCGACAAACGGTTGTAGATATGCTGGCAAATCAGGTGGTTTTCTCTTACGCCAGTATATCCGAATTGTTTTATAACTATATTTAACACAATCATTATGCGCTTTAGTTAGTTACTTTTCTCTATTTTTATAACTGAGGTTTTGTGTCCTTTTAATTAACAGTTATATTGGAACTTCCGTTGTCAGTAATTTGATGCAGAAAGCAAAATTGTTATATAATATTAGTAATACAGCAATTATATAACGTAGTCACATACTTTATTAAAACAGTTGTATAAAACAGTTCTAAAGTGATAAATGGCATAGCTACATAGCTATTATAAATCAATTAATATTTGTAAAGGGTAAATGTCTTATAACTATTATTATATAAACGTTTACAAAACACTTATATACTTATCTCATAAACAGTTTTATAATTTTGTTGTAAAAACGTTCTAAACATCGATTTAAAAAACAATTTTGAATAGATAACAAAATAATCTTCCAGACAACTTTAATATAACCATTTTACATTTAGAGAGCAACAACATAACTACAATAAAATTGAAAATTTTCTAACTTAAGAATTATAAAACCACTTTGTTATTTGGGAATGCTTCTATCGTTCTTTGTACTCTTTGTAATCCCAATGTCTAATTTGTTATTCCTGTAATTTTTTAAGTTTTGTTATGGTTGTCATTAAGTTTTCACTTATGTTCTAAGGGTCCGTGAAGTTAACGACCTCATTAAAAGCACAAATTAAATTTTTAATATAATTCGTTAGTGCTTTGTTTGTGCCTGTTTGTACTTTAATAAAATTGATTGCGACCTCATACGATTTCGAGAAAACGGTATTTTTTAGTAAGTCGCTTACTTTACGCATCGTTGCAAATACAAACGAAATTTTTGGTATGATTCATAAGTGATTATTGAAAACAAAAAGCGTTTATACCATGCACTGCATTTGCTATATCTAACTTGGTTTTTAGCGATATTTTCATTGTTACTACCTCATCTAGTGACGGTTTTCTTGGCCTTACTAACACATAGGTTAATGTCGTTATGAACACTGGTGTGTGATCTGAGTAACTTCTAGACACGACTCTACTATCATTTTTTTGTATCAAATTCTTTGGCTACACAAAAATCAGATACAGGTTCGGTATCTTATCCGTATTAGATAACCAGTATGTAGGTTGTCATTGACTATATTTTATTAAATGCTTTTTAATATTATTTAAAAATATGTAGACTATCAAACATACAATTATAAACTGAAAGTAAGTTAACATAACATTTCTTTTAAATAAAATGTTTAATTAATTGTTGTAAATAAACAAGTTAAACTAAAATTAATTTTGTATAATGAAAATACACAACGGAAAACCAATTCAGTGCTACATTATACATGTCCAAATGTTTATCATATAAAGCACATGAATTTATATAAAACACATTGAAACAGATTTATATATTATTAACGCATGTATATAAATTGTTTATGTTACGTAACAGCAAGCTACAATATTCATACTTAATTAAATTTGTGTTATAATACATCCACCGAAAACACATTTTCGATCGTTACGGACTACATGTTACTGAAACGACGCATTTGATGTTATAAATTTGATTAAATTTATAAATGTTAGTCGCTGGTATCACAATGACTTTTAAAAAATTGTGCATAACAAATGTATTTTAATATATATTGAGGTTTAAATATTTATTGATTTGAATTAATCATTATCAGACTCAGGTCAATTTTATTTTTATGTTAATTAAATCCTGATGTGAAAAATAATCTTATACGTACCACGGGAGAAAACTATAACACCTTCACCCGCGATTATGTAACCCTCGCTTTCGGCTCGGGTGATACCAACGCAGATGAGATTATTATACTTTTCTTCCTAGGTACGTAATATACTATTTAATGGCTAGTTGTTTTTGTTTTGAAAATCTCCAATGTTTAGTGTCATCGCCAATGTAAAATTTACTTAAGCGGTTTCAGACAGCATATGTGCTAGTGGGCGGTGGTATCTAAATATTTAATGCGAGTTTTAGGTAGCTGACAAAGTTTCAGAAAAGACATAGCTTAAATTTAACAATTTCTTTTTGTTTTTAAATATTCTACAGGCAAAATCGCTGCTTTGCGCGAGTAGATGAAATCTTAACAAAACCGGCCGCCTTAAAATTTTTAATTTTGAATGAACTATAAAAACATTAATTAACAAACAACTGCTTCCAGATTCCAAAGTTTTCAGAAATCATCGACTTTTCTTATGATCTAAGTATAGGATTTGCTTCAAGCAGTGTATATAACAGTTTTATAAGTAGAAAATGACTTGGTGTTGAAGAGTTGTAATCAGGCCCGCGCCTAGTACTTTTGACGCCCTTAAGCAAATTTAAAATAACGCCTCAAATTTGTATTACGTTCATATGTGAGTACAAATACGGGTTAAATTAGGTATTACTATCCACTATTGAAAAATAATTTTAAAAAGTATTTTCATAAATTTATTTTCATTTTTATATTTTACAACTACAATAACTCATACAAGTATTTTTTCATTGAGGTACATAACATAATAATAAACTTATAGAAAACAGAAATATATTCTAACAGTATTACAATTCAAATTTTTTGTATTTTAATTTCAAATGTAATATATGATACAAAAGCACAAGAAATAAAAAAAATATTTAAAACATTAAAAATACTCGTTTATATATCACAGGACGAAACTGATCGACAAATAAAAACAAAACAATATATTATTTTAATAATGCCACACGTCACCTTCTAAAGATTAATATCCAAGTATTAGGTATTGTTATTAATATTTTAGCTAAGTGAATTGAGCTTTCCGTGCTTTAATTTTTGCAAATTGTTTAATTAAATCTTCGGTGTCTAATTCTTTTAGCTGGTCCGTTTCTATAAAATTGATAGCAAGATTACTTAGTCGGTTTTGCCCCATGGTCGATCTTAAATAATTTTTTATTATTTTGATCGTTCTGCGGTAGCAACAGTAACCGCATTGTTAATTAAATACGATGTATTATGCTTGTATTAGGAAAAGAATAATAATTATTATTATTTAAAGTTTCTTCTGGAGACGTTATAACTTTTTCATCAAAATTTTGTAAATATTGCAATTCTTTAACAAGTTCCACGGCAGTTATGTCTCGTTCATTGCGAGTTTTGTCGTTTAATAAATTTTCAACTTTTTGACATAATTCTAATTGTTCGTTTTCAAATTTAGCAATATTCCATAAAAACGCGATGTTTTTAGAGTAAGAAGAAAGTAATTAGAAATTCTCATCCACTGATGTTATCTAGAGCATTAAAAAAACAATCAACTTTGAACTTTAAAGTTTCGTCATGGATCGGTTCATCGTCACATTCATGTCTAAGCTGGATGCTATTTTTTTAGCATTAATCAGTAGATCATTAAAACATTTATCGTAGCGATGAGGTTTCAAAAAATTATTCAAATTATTTAAAAAATTACAACCTTGAGCAACATCAAAGTTCGGTTTTTGAATAATTTTACTAACAATGTTAACTTTACCACAATATAAGAACTGACTGAAATAAATGACACTTCAATTTTTATGACAGTTGTTAATCTTGTACCTATCATAAAAATACAAATTCAATTGTTTACACATGAATTTTTGTTGAAAGTTAAAAATGTTAACCTTTAACTTTTGGAAGTTTATAATCTTTGAATTCTGCTTCTTGTATTTGTGTAACAGTCTGAAATAAATGACACTTGAATTTTTATGACAGTTTTTGATTCATAGAATTTCTAACATTTATTTATAACTCCTGATTAGTTGTCACCTGCCATATAAATAAAACTTCAATTTTTTTGAACACATGTTTTTCTGGATGGTTAAATATTTTATCTTTAAATGAATTTCAACTTGCTGCATCCAATTTTATGGAAGTTAAACAGTTTTGTCACTCAATCTGTTTTCAAAGTTCAAGATTTTAAAAGAATCATTTTTGAATGTAAAAATTTAACAAAATGAAATTAAATTCGAATAATTCTATATCAATTGAATATTTTGCAAATTTTATTTTTCAATTTGAATACTTCATTACTCGTTATTTTGACAGTCTTGTAAGTTCGTCCCCATTTTATTATAGACGAATAAAATTATATTTCGATGATTACACTGTTTTTGTCCCAAACGGCTTTCCATATAAACCTCCCTAAGTTGATACCTCAAAGGAGTTATTACATCTATTTTACTAAACCATCGAGTATCCGATAAAGGTTTTAAAGTTAAATTTGTTAAATAAATAAATTAGATTTCAGAATTGACCAGCGTTTAGTAGAAGCTGAAAAAAATACAAACCGTTCTTGAATAAAGAAAAAATCAATTTTTTTTTGTAGACCATTATGTCTACCTCGCATATTTGCCTCATTGTCGTAACCCTGAGCCCCCAAATCGTTGACATTTAAGCCTTCTTTCTCTAATGCCGACAATAGAAATTTTGTCAAGCCTTCACCCGACACATCATCTATAGGACAAAATAATAAAAAATGTTCTTCTATACTAATTCCCGTGCTCCATAAATTAACAAATCTTATACAAACTGAAATTTGTTCTTGGTGACTAGAGCCAGAAGTGCAGTCTAATAATATGGAATAATATTTTGCCTTTTTAGTTAGTTCTAAAATTTTGGATTTGATATTTTCACCGATTAAGTTGATTACTTCATTTTTTATTTTATCCTCGAGATAGTTTTTGTGATCTTTTATTTGAGATGGATTTGTATGTTCTGACATAATCGGGTCAAATTTGGAAACCGTTTCTATGCATTTTAAAAGGTTACCATTGCTTTTCTCAAACAACTTATCACTACTTCCACGAAAAACTAAATTTTGCTTACCTAAAAACTGAATCACGTAGAAAATTCTTTCTATAACAGCTTGCCAGTATTTAGTTTCTCTGTTTATTACATTTTGAATTTCAGAACCAAATATTTCATTTTTATTAAAACGGTTTGGAATATCTAGCAATTTTAGAACATTTTTGATTTGTAACTTGCTCTTTTCATGATTGTTTAAATGTTCACTTAAATGCTGTTAGTCATTGTAACCAGATCATCACTAAGGCGAACATATTTTAAATCGCTGTCATTAAAAATTTTGCAACCGAAGCAGTAAAGTGAATTTTTGGTTTCGGAATACAACAACCAAAATTTTTTTTCTTTGTTCAGTAAAATTCTAAAAAAGTAACTATTAGAAAGCTTACTCCGAACTATCTCTCGGAAAAATATCCTTTTTGTTTTGATAATGAGCACGTTTTACTAATGCTGGAATATTATTAGGACGTAATTTCTTTGGCATTAGTGCAGTATCTTTTGAAGGTTGACTCATATTTTCCGTTCTGATAATGTTTGAAGGTGTTGATTTCTCATTATCAGCAGAACTTGAAGATGTTGATGGATTGCTTTCTAGAAGATCAGTTTTTTGTCTGTTCTTTCTCTCTTTTTTTTCAGCAAATTTTGGTATCCAGACAATATCTTTTTTTTCTGACATTCTGCATACTGTAAAGAAATTAATACGTGAGTAAACAAATTGACAAATTATTCATGAAAAATGGAAATGTTTCGACTCAAACTCGAAAGTATTTTATCAACATTACTTATTTTAAGTTATTTCATAATTTTTATAAATAGTAATATTAGTGCTTAGCAATTATTCTGTTTAACTTTACTTCAATTAACAATGATGTTTATATAATCAAATATAAAGTCTGCAAAACTGCAAAAGCAGATATCTTTTACCCCATGCACCTTTTCACTTCGCTAAGTTAATTATCGATCGGGCATCAGGCAACAAATGAAATCGCTACCGATGCAGCGCTTAAATATATAAAGTTTCGTACATTGCAAGCTCAGACAGGAAAGAAACGCTTGTTCACTCGTTGGCTCGTTGCAAGCCAAATTTCAAGCTCAAAAATGAATAAAATCAGATTTGTTTGAGTTCACACAATTTATGTTATCATGTTACGTATTACGTATTCGATCAAATAAATATTATTATTGCTTATTTGGAAAATATATTATTTTCGAGAAGTAATTCGGTTCCCTCGTCTCAAAGAGTAAAAATTAAGAAATAAAGAAATAAAAAACAATGTAATAGATAGGAATTCCTTACTGGTTTTTTTATCATTATAAATTTTGTTTTGACTCGGCGCCGTCGTGCACCACGCGCGGGATTGGTTGTAATTTCACAGATTTTACGCTATTTTTACTAAATATTAATCTAATTAAGAATTTTGCGTATAATGAATTCTTATTTTGTATGATTATTTGTTATACAATTTGAAATTTGATTTTTATTGCTACACAAGAAATGATTTTTCTTTAGAAGCTTTAACTAAGCTAGTAGCTTTATGGGATGTTGTTTATAGAGGCTTACATTTGCGGACAATAAAACGTTTGGACACAACTATAAAAACATCGGTACTCAAAAAGATTATGGGATCTATTGCTTTTGTAACAAAACATTCGAATAAACATAAACTCTGGGACAAATTCAATGAAAATGATGGCATTTAAAAGCTTAAAAAAAACAAAAAAAAATTAAATTATTATACTTTGAATTCAGCAACGTGTTCATTGTCCTCTGGTTCTTATAACTGCTTCCATTTGTTTGGGCATGGTGTTGATCAAGTTCTGTGTGGTTTGCTAAAGAATATTTTCCTATTCGACAGAAACAACTAAGATTCATAGATAGTGGTATGTGGCGCATAACTAAGCGTTTTAGCATTCTATAAATGCTCTATGAGGTACATATCTGAGCTTCTTAACGGCCCGTCAAAGATTACAAATCAAAGATAGTTTAGTACTATGTAACATACTATTATTGCATAGTAAATTTATAAATAAATATATAGATGGCTCTGTCATCGTACTTTACTCATGTAGTTTAGTACTTTTATATCAACGTAATCTATCTCGAACAGGAACCAGATCCGTGCGACCATCAAAACAAATTGCTTTTCAGAACATTATTAATCCATCAAAAAATAGGATCCTTAGACCAATATGGCATCCAGCAAATTTTTCTCCTGGCTTCCGCCAGACTTGTTTACGTTTATCTGATTAATTAAGAACTACTCTTGTTTCATCTGAAAACAAAATTCGCTTCCAATCCTTAAGTCTTTTTCCGACCTTTAAAACTTTTTTGTTAAACGTATCATCCATGCTAAAACATGATTAAATGTAGTTAAGTTTGACAATTTTGTGAAAAAATTAGATGTAGAAGATAAAATGTAACAAGATAAACAATTAGAAACAAAGTTTATTTCAATGTTAGGTTTTTCAGAGATACGACGTGGTTGCTTAGGTCAAGGTTCAGTGACTAACAATAAATAAAAATGGTTTATACATTTTCAAAACGTATGTGTCTAGAAATAACAAATATTTCAACTTTTGTAACGTGCACTTGGCTGAAGTGTTGCAATGACCATAAAACTTAACCTAAAATAAAGTAAAGCCAGCGGCAGCTCTAATATCGGAGAATGACGTGGGTAAAGCAATTACTACAAATTAGCCTATTTTCAATGTGCAAATTAAAACCGATTAAAAAAGGCGTTAGAACGAAAGTAACTACTAGTGTTTGTTTACACCTATTCACAATTGAAATACAAATACAAGTAGAACACATATATGTAAGTTAGCAAAAAGTACATTTATTTTGGAATCGACATCTAAAGAATAAAATCAACAAAATTCCTAAATTAAATATTACAATAAAAGTAATTAAGAAATCATTATAGTATATACTAAATTTTTGAGTTAGGCAGAACACTATAGTACAAAGCAAACATACACAATAGAAAAATTAATGATTTGTAAATTGAACTTATAAAATTGGTGCTAGAATAAAAGCCCTGAGCTAAAATAATTTGAGCGTTAATATGACATCAAATATTTGTGATACTAACAAAATACATATACTAGTAAGGTGTAACCATTATTCTAAAATCTGAAAGAAATACACAAGTATTTCGCAGTATTATTACCAATACGATTAATTAATTTATAACTAAACCTGAAACAAGACGTGTACTAGACTTTAAAATCTTAATTTAGGCACAGTTGGATTGACAAGAAAGGCAGAAAAGTTATAGATGCTAATTTCAAATGTACAAACTATGTCGTCATGATGGAGATTGCAGTGCTGCATCTGTACTTGCTACGCATTGCCGTACAAATCGATTGTTGATTTTCTTTTTGTTTTTAAAACAATAAGAACAACTGCCGTCGATAGTAACTGGTGACAACTATGCGAAATCCCCAGAATCCGGCAGAAACAGAAAAGATGAAGAAGAACGCCTATTAATGGAATGGATAGTAAGTTGAGGACTGGCTGTGATGCGCAAATAAATCGATTCTACAAAATATCAATAGGTGGAAATTTACTATAAAGAAACGCTGTAATCATAAATACATTGAATTTTCTATATAAACGCAAAGTACAAAAAAAATATAAACTCAGAAAAAAATAAATAATATTAAGATCAATACTAATAAAAAAGAAGTGATAAAGTGCCCAAAAGCCAAATGGCTAGCTTCAAATGAAAACAAAAAATTAAGATCTTCCTAACGAGAAACTAATACAAAAAGACAAGAAAAACCCGCAGCAACGCTATATTAACCGCAAAAGACAAAACATAGGTTTAACTATGTTATAGCCATCAAAAATGGTTCAGAAAGCAGAGGCTATAAAACAGAAAAATTCTGGAAAAAATACACCTGAAACCGTTACTGAATGTGGAGACGGTGGAACAAGTGATCGCAGCGTTATTTTTACATAAACACTTACCTACTTCATTTAGTGTAAAGGAGTTTATAAAGACGGCAAAAATACCTGAACAAAAAAAAGTTTCTTGGCGCAGACAGCATACCATCTAAGGTACTAGTAGAGGCGGCAAAACAACAACCACACGAATTGGAATTCTTTATGAATACTCTACTAGAAAAACAACAATTTCAAAGAGAATAGAAAGCCGCTAACCTAATCCTAACAGATAAAAGCAAGGACCCACCTAGCAATCTGAACTAGCACATGTCCTTATGCCAGCTTAACAGTCAAGCAAAAATATACGCGCACCTGCTGTTAGCAAAACTCCAAAAAAAACGTTGAAAACTTGGAGGGCTTGTTAGATCAACGATACGGATTCACGAAGGATAAATCAACGATGGACGTTATAGAATTGTTTGACTGGTAGGCAAGAGAGACTAGCGAGGATTTGTATTGAAATTTTTGACTATTCAGTAAGTGTCAACTTGTAGAAAGGAAGACAATTACTAGCTTTTGCTGACAACCTTGTTTTAATGACCAACGTTAAATTGGAAGACAAGCTCATAATAAAGACAGGGCATTGCGCGTCATTGACGTATGCCTAAAAACAAAGGAACTAAATTTGGCGCCACGCAAAAGTGAAACAGTAATATTCTTAGGCAAAAGACAAATTAGTGCCATTACTTTAAGGATAAGGAACCATAAAATCTCTCCCAAGAATAGCATATGCCACGTTCCAATGGGGAAAATAGAGAAAAAAAAGAATTTATTATACTAAGATGTTACGCTTACTTTTCGGCTAGCCTTGCCGCAGATGGTCGTAGGTTAAAGATCGAAGTAAAGAGGATATTCTTAGGTAAGCTAAATGCCCAATTGCGCCACTTTTTCTCGCAGTTTAATAAAACGTAGGATGTCTATGCAGGAGATCCTAGACCCGCAATCTCGCAAAGTACATTCCTAAATCAAAGATGAAGACAATAGATGAGTATCGACTGTTACGCCACTGGTACAACTTACATATACATAATAATAACTATGTCTTAAAAGAAATTTCATTGAAGATAAAAGATCTATTGTTACGCCACTGGTAAAAATTACATATAAATAATAACAAATCAATTTATATCACAGTGCTAAAGCAGGTCTAAAATAGACTCTGGAAACAGATATGCTTTTACTAGGTTAATTTACGCTACCGCAATACAATAAACGGTAGCAAGTTAAATACATTACCGCAAGTGAGATTTTAAAACCGCCCGTAGATTTTGACGTCAAGCTTACGACCGGTATAAATTAGTCGAAATTCATTTTACGACAGAAACACAATCCGACACGTACCTCTAAATCTCTGATAGTTACATTCCTGCACATTAATGATTAAAATTTTGACATTGATAGTGAATAAACAAAATTGACATTGAATCGGCATAGAGTATTAACGAGAGAACAAATTTAGCAATTACACAGATATTACGGAATCAGTCCTTAATACGTTTAGCTTAAATTGTAACGTTGTTTAAAATTTTGACACAACGCAACCTAGCGCGATCGTAAGTCGATAACCCCGAAATGCGTGACCAGATGAAGGTCGAAGTAGTGCTGTATTCCCCGTTTGATTATGCCGGCGAAACTTATATGATACATAAATACCTTTTCGGCCAGAAACTACTTAAGGAATACCCCTTCGCACGTGGCACCACTTCAAACTGATCCTCGGCGAACTCAAAGTATACAATAGGACGCTATCAGTCGAATTACAGCACCCAAAAGAAATTGCGCCTTCGGTAATCGATAAGCAAAACCAACGACTCCGTTCATCCACAAGAAGCAAGACAGAAAGAAAGCTAAAACAACCAAAAATAGTTGGTACGTCGCAAACATCTACTACGTGTAGATGACTAACCTACTCTATGGCTTTGGTTAGAAAATATTCAGCTACGTAGTTCTACGAATGCGACATTCGAGCGGATTTATTAGAGATTTCTGAAATGAAAACGTCTTTACGTTAGGTGACGATTATTTTCTTACCAATCCGTTTCCGTCACATCTATCACAAACTCGTAAGACAAAATGAACCGGAAACCCGTAGAAGATTAACTACTATTGCGCCCTCTGCGTGCATAAAGTCGAAGAATATTATTCGAGGTCAGATATCCTACACGGGTGATGGCAAAGTTGCCTATGTCGTTAGGTACTTTAAATAATTAAATTATTTTGTTTTATATGACAAATTTCAAATTTTATAGTTATTCTTTTTGACTCAGTAGAGCGGCCTGATGAAATGCTAATCAAAATTTAAAATAGACAAACACCTTAGCTATGGCCACCACGTAGCAATGACTACAGCCAAAGTCACTAAAACAGCGGAAAAAAAGCTAATATCTACGGTGGTGTGCTCTACCTTCTTATATGTTGCCCCAATATGGACAGAAGCGCTGGATCAAAGCAAGTATCAAAGCATGGTCCATTTGTTTTAAAAGAAAACTTGCCTGAAAATAATAGCTGCCTACCAAATTGTAGCAACGGAAGTGGCCTAATTGTTTGCAAGGACCTTAGAACCTGCTAGCAGCTAAACGCCAAATAATCAAAAGAAATAACTGCTCAATCATGCAGGCAAGACGAAACAGCATGGGCAAATGGCAGCCAAAATGGCATAACAGCACTAAAACTATATGCCCTCACAAGCTAATGAAAGATATTGAAGCTTGGTTTGGGAGACAACACGGACAACTAAACACGTCTATTTTGTCATTTACCTACATGGCATAAGAAAGAGATTAGACCCAAAATGTGTTTCCTGCGGGAGGTAGATAACGCAAATCGCACAATTTTTGTCTGCTCGCATTAGACCAGTCTTAGAGGAGAACTGGTTGGGTACCACAAAATATGGCCGATAGACATAAATGGAAAATTATCAATAGTTTGTTAGTGATGATAATAAAAAAGCAGATTTTCTAAGGTTCTAAACAGTAGAGTCAGCAAATACTACAAACTCGAAGGAGGATAGACAGGGAAGCACACTTTTATTCCACGGACGAATTTTATAATACTACACCAAGTATGTTATGCCTCTATGCTAATTTTATTTTTTCTATACAATATGTTTATATCTAGGTTTTAACTATTAATATTTGTGTATACACCTATTTTAAACATATAGAACTTATGTATTATATTTATGTATGTACTGCAGTGCATTGTAAGCTTATACAAGGTTTTTATCTGTATTACAATGTTTAAATGTTAATATTAACACGTCAATTATCGTGTGATGGTTCAGCTCTAAATCGTGCTGTAAAAAAAAAGAAAAAGTGTTCGGTTACGCGCTTTTCTAGTCTTTTTTACGAATAATGACACAATTACATAAGCTGCAGCAACAGTAGCTCGCTTTCTCCCAGGGCTGAATTAAGAACTGACAGTCATAAGAACGTTATTGTAAATTACTGTACGAATTACTAGCATAATCTTTTTTTAATCAAATAAGATTAGATTTCCTATTGTAATGATAGGCTTGACATATTGGGTTAAAGATGGCTACAAACTCGACAATGTTCAACAGTTTTTGAAAAGTATTTACGATTACAATAAACCAAAAGTACAGCAAGTTTTCAACGCATGAAGGCATAATTAAACGCGCCGAATATTTGATTTGAGAAATCATAAATGCTAGAAACAAAAAAATAAAATTAATTCTAACCGAAAAACGTGGTTGATACCTGAGCAGCTCTTCCCATAAGCAACGGTTGACTTAACATTCAAGCTTTATTGATCTTAAAGTTACATGTGTTTACTTGCTGTTTGTGTGTAAAATGTCAAAATCGTAAATAACTTTGCTACTTCAACTGCTACGAACTGAATTTAAGGTGAACGATGCAAACTGAACAAAGCGATGAGTAATAAAAGTTTTTTACATAACAGTTTTTATTGTGTTTATTGTTTACTTAATGACGACGTAACTTTACCGATACAAATTTGTATACGTATTTAGGTAACATTACTAAAATTAAATTAAAAAGTACAAGTTATGTTGTGGAGCTTAACAAAAACAAAACGAGATGAAATTGGATTTACCACAAACGGACACAGCAAATGGAAAACATTTATGTTTATGTTACTATAAACATTTTATCTCTCTATTTTATATTGAGTTAAATATTAAAATTAAGTATTTAATTTTCACAGAATTTTTTGTTTTTTTCAAAGTTATGTGCTAATTGATTATTTCTAATGTATTTTAAAAAACAATCATCTAAACAATACAAATTCCTAAATTTTTTTACAATTAATACTTTTAAAGCAGAAAAAGTTTTCTACAACAAAAAATATCAGGTTTTAAAATATGTTTTTAAAAAAAGGCAGATTTTCAATACTTGTTCAGATTCTACATAAAATAAATTATCAAATATTTCAATTTTATTAAAGAATAAATTCTGAATAAAATTCAATAAATGCGTACAAAAACGTTATTTTGAAATAATTTTTATTTTTTTGTTTAAATCGTAAGAAAAATGTATTTGCAATTTATTTGTTTGTGTTATAAGTTACCTGCGTTGTTAATAAAATTTATTTAAAGACTTGTATATATATATTCAAACAATGTTTTAAATAAAATGAAATGTTTAACGTTGATTATAATCTCAAAAGTCTTCGATTTAAATTTTAATGAATGCAAATTATTAAAACTTTTTACAAATGTAAGGTAAGTAAAGACGACAGACTTTACATAAGTAATTAAATTAGTTTTTATCTTATGTATTATTATTAATAAACTAGAAGCGAAAACGTCCTATTTACGTCAGTATTGTGTGTTTAAACAAACAACTTAAAAAACTACTGAAAAGTTTCTCGATCGATTTTAATTCAAAAGCAATTTTAGAGTAAATCAAAATGCTTTTGTATTGTTTACTTTACTGTATCTCGAAGGTGCTTTTTGAACAAGTTTAACTAAGTTTCAAAGATTTAAATTTAAAAATAAATAGATTATAAGATTTTTTTCTATTTAAATGAAACTGAAATAAATTATTAACTTTGCTGAATCAGTTTGAAAACTGTAATTATACAAGAATAGGAAACGGGAAAATGCTTTTAGCAAATCATACAAAGTGCGTTTCTAACATTCAGGACGAAAAGAAATGAATTGTAGCGTTTTGTCAAAATAATATCCTTTATCACAATCAATTATGTAATGAACTCCGTATTGTGTTCGGTAAAAAAAGAAAATACATTAATTTGATTTAAAATCTTGGTTCGTTTGCTGTAATGAAAAATGGGGTTGTTTTTCGATTTGTGAAATTTGTTGTTTGTTGCAGGGTGCATATATAACGGTGTACATCACGAAAGTCATACAGAATGGACGGAATTGGATGAGCCATGTAAAATTATGCGTTGCGAGGCGGGTGTTGTAACAGTATCGAACATACAATGCCATACTCCCTGTTCAAATCCACAACCACCCGAACCAGGAAAATGCTGTCCTACTTGCTCAGGTATGTTCGTTTGTAATTTATTCTGAAATAAATTTGTTAGCAACGAAATAAATGCTAGCAACATCTTTCGCTTTGAGGAATTTCATGCAGGTGTTTGGTAATAGTATTGAAACCAATTGCGAGCGTCCTTCACCGATAAAATTTTAACAACCGGTAATAAATTAGTAGAATTAAATAATTCTGTTTGGACTCGAATGTATGTACATAACTTGTTGAAGCCCAAGGCGAATTTTTAACAAGCTAAAATATGATGAAACTTTCACCTAGCGATTTAAAACCATTTATAGATTGCATCTACAACAATTAATTATGTGTAACAAAAGTGCATTAAAAACATTCAATAGTTTGAGATCGAATTTCCGAGTTGTTATTCAAATAATGTAATTAATATTAGGAGTGGCACCCTCGGATAAATAGGGTCATGCGGTGAGAATTGAAGAAACAGCGGCCACACACAAACCACTTAATCACAGCTATACATCTTTAACTAACTATTCATTAAGAAACAGTAATGATGTTTATTGTAGACGATATTCAAACGAAATCTTGAGGATTTTATAACTTAATTTAAAAAAAAAAATAAATTACTACCTTTCAAGAAGGAGAAGAAGATGTCTCGATGATTATTTGTGATTTCTGACTGGCGTAATTACCATTATTAAAATTAAAGTCTGGAGTAAATTTTGAAATTGATGAGGAAAATCAAGCTGATCTTACGCGTTTTGAATAATAATGATAATGTAAAGGACGAGCGTCCATGCTTAATCTTCGCTTTATTTTTAACAGTACTTTTAACGCGCCAGTGTAAAACGACAATGAAAAATTATATCTAAAGGATTTTAACTTAAGTAATTTTATACTTTAAATGTTTGCTTTATGGATTAGAAGTTATGGGCCACTTTGCTATGTTCGTACGGGTTTAAGAAACTTTAAAGTAGTAACAACTACAATAATTTATTATTATCCATAAAGTTTGTGTGTTTGCGTTGTAATATTTCAAATTATGACAAAAGTGTTTTATTTTGCGACAATTTCTACTCAATTTAATTTATTATTATTAATAAAATTATTGTTTGTCGCAATTATGGTTCATACACAAATTATCGGTTTTGATTTATATTAATTCATTATCTAAACAATTTTCTTTTTTTTGAGTTTATATATTTTTTAATATTTATTTTGTTGATTATTACAATTTTATTTTATAATTTTAAAATTAGTTTACTTGACATTCAAGTTTTTAAAGATTTATCATTATCGTTTTCTTCATTGCCGTTTCATTTTTTAATATGTTTCTGACACTGACCCGTATTTTCAACAACGCCCTCAAGGTACACGAAGTTATTTACACTTTGTGTCATAGAATATTAACTCAATAAATTTTAAGTTCACGTTTATATTTAGAAGAAATAGTTTGATAACTCAATACATTAATTTTTTGGGTGCGCCAAACAATGGCGTTTTGTATTTTTTATGATTGAGAAAACTCGTTTGGTTGTTGATCGTTGTTGTTATAGTTTTGCGCTGTTAAAAATAAAACTAAAATGTGTTGGCTCAAATGCGTTAGAAGCATTTATGCGATGAAAATGTACAAAATATTGCAAAAAATTACTTAAAGAAATCAATTACACGCTACACCTGGATGTATCTAAATTGTCATTAAGTGATTTTCCTTCTTTGGTGATATATATCAATTAACTGCTCGAGTAAAATGAGTAAATCAGAACTGGTGACATTATTACATCGACGTGTTGTAATAAAACTGATACATAAAAATTGCATCGTGCGTACAAGTTCAAAATAAACTTGCAGTTAAGTTAACAAAAACAAGAAAAAGTTTGTCAGTTTTTCTTAAAAAGCTTCAAAGCTTTTAATTTAATTTTTTCCACGTTTTTGAGTTTACCGAATCATAACTAATGCCAATCGCTTTCTTTTAAACAATTTTAATTTAGTGCTACAATTCTTACTAACTAAGATAATTTTAAAAATAAGAAAACATAATTTTTAATATTTATTTTGAACTTCAAACCAAAAATTGTTCAGTTTAATCTATTTGAAAACAAGTTCTAATTATCTATAAAATAATAATTTAATTGATGTTTTGTCTAAATAAAAAAATTCTTAATAATGCACGCTAAAAAGAATTTGTTCAAAGTTAAAATAATATTTTAGAAATTATGTATATTATGAATTTTAGTTTGTTTTTATAACAAATGTAAAAAATTCTGCAAAAATTTTTTGCAGTATATGCACCCGAATGTTTATTATTTAACAAGTTTCTAATTAAATTGAACGGTTTTTTTTCACGAGTGGGCATTTTTAAAGTAAAGTGAAGCAAAGAAAAAGGTTCCTAAAAACGAGTTAAATACAAAATATTGGTTCAGAGACTACGAAAAGTTTCAAATGTCTCAAAATTAGTTTGACGTTTATGTTGACAAGTGCGCAAAAACTGTTAAAAGCATATTTAAAATGTTTTTGGAACGCCATCCTGTGGTAAAAATACCACGTATGATAATATAGAAAACTATAAATCAGTACGGATTATATTATCATACGTGGTATTTTTACTAGAGGATGGCGTTCTAAAAACATTTTAAATATGTTGGTAATGTCTACACGACATAAAAGAGTACGGTTGTCTGTCGGTATAGTTGTGGAAACACATCGGTGTATCGCTGACGAGTTCCTAAAGAACGACACAGCTGTCCGCTAGTTCTGATGTTGTTTTTCACAATTATACTGACATTATTGCTAACCTATTTAACAGTTTGGAGTTTGACAGCGTCAATTGTCAATAGATTATTGACTTTCGCTGTCATTAAATCCAATGACAACTGTTCTACCCTCTGTACTGATTTATAGTTTTCTATGTTAAAAGCAGATTACAAAAACGAAAAATTAGGTTTTGTAGCAGTGAAGAACAATAAATCAGTTTTATTTGCCAACGTTTTGACTTTATTGTTAGCGATAATATTACAGGAATTTCAAAAATTATTGTTTTTTAAGTGACAAATATGTTAGGCAACCAACATTGCTTAGATTGGTATAAAGTAAAACAAAAATTACTGAATGAAAAACACATTAACAAAAATACCTGTTTATTTGAAATAAAAATAAGTACAGTACGTACGGAAAAAGATTGTTCCAAGGACGGATGCGCACTCGTATAATTGTAAATTTTGCAAGCTTGGAAATTAGGTGATACCAGTGGTGTCGCCGCTAAATTTTTTAAGCAGTAACATCTAGTTTGAATATTTTAAAAAATTGATTTTGGTTTAAATAAGGTACAATTAATTAACCAAAATTCTAAAAATACTGTGATTTTTCATGAGTTTAGCTAGATGTTACTTTTAATTAATGATGTGTGATGTGTAATTAAAAACTACTAAAATGCTATTCAATAATATTGTGAATTCCGGTATGACTAATATTATCTGCACTTACGCACTTTCTGTAATAATTAAAAATGCATTCCAAAATGTATTTATTGACATTCCTGCTAATTTACTTACGAGTTATTATTCCCAGTTTAGTATTGGTCTTGATTTTAAGGCGATTAGTTCGATTCTATAATAAAATGAGTTCAACTCTGGGTCAACACGGACAAGTAATACATAGCCAAACGCGCGAAGTGGTGTATAATCTGTATAATTATTTAAAAGCGTTAAATCTTTCATACACATTCAAACAAAGTGTGTCGGAAGCAACAAAAGTGTCCATAGGATCAGTGGCAATAATTATCAAAGAAGGCAAAACTCCAGCAGAGGACGGTAAACCAAAATTTACAACACTGGGTAAGAAACGTGCGCATCAGAGTACCGTAACTCATTTAGAGGATTTTGAAAAACCAATTATTCGTAACATAATATATAATTTTTATAAAACAGAAAATCAAAGAGTTACAATAAAAAATTTGCGTGAAAAGCTTCGCGAGGACTTAGGTTGAAACGGTGATACAACGTCTTTATGTGTTATTTTAAAGGATCTCGGCTTTAAATAACGCCGAACTCAAAATAATAGAAAACTCTTAATAGAAAAAGCTGATATAAGGACTCTAAAAATTAATTATTTAAATAAAATAAGATACTATCGGAAATTAGTGACGAGTGAATGCTGTAAATTTGCTTTTGTTAATGTAATTTTAATATTTGTAATTTGCATAGGATTAATTTGTACTCGTATTTTTCCATTAATATCTTGTTACTAAAATTTAAATATAAAAATCCTATGAGTTTTATTTCCTTATAAAAATCGACGTCACTGTTAAACGTGGAAAAACCAGTTTACATGCCGATCGTTTCCGAATGCACGAAGTTTACCTGCGCACCCGAAGCAATCTTGCTCCGTACGTACTGTAATAACGTTGATTGATTGGACAGCATACTTACTAACTACATTTATTGTGAATTAATTTTTTGAAAAACAAAAACTGCGTCAAACGAATTAACAATTTTTATTATGTTCTAATTTATTCAATATAAATAGTTACATGGAAGTAATAAAATTATTGTAACAGAAATGTAATTAAGAAACGATAATTTTCATAAATCGGTAACATTTCAGATATGTTAACATCTAAAACCTTTACCAACTACAACAAATGTGTGATGTTTTAAGTAGTGATAAGTCACGCTTGCTTCTCTGTTAACCTGAGCCGACACGGATTTATAATAATAAGAATGGAAATTGTCTAACATAATAATTATCACTAAATGTAAATTCGTTTATGTTTAAAAAATTAAAATAAGAAGAAAACAATGGGAATTAATCAACATTTTTAATATTTAGACGTGGTAATCTATGCTTATACGTCTCGTTGTACAATCAAGGTTTGTAGTTAAATTAGGCTTAAAATTAATTTATTATCAATTTACATATTTACTTCGACAGCATATCAAACAAAGATACGAAGCACAATTTAAAAAATTAACTACTTCAACAATAATCCTAACTTTTTTTCGAAGATTATTAAAAGCACTATTTAGAAAGTGGTATGAAAATAATATAACAAAAGTTCATCATCAGCAAGTTTGGCTTATAATGATAGATGTAAAAAACATCTCTAACGGTTATAGAAGTACACAATCTGAAAACGTTCATACTGCTAAAGAAAAAACATTAACTTATACTTTATTTAGAAAAGTAATAAAAACAAAGAAATATAAAATCATGTTATATTTGAAATAAGTTTGAATAACACAATTACATTAGAGATTTAAATAAATTTAAATGAGACCCGATATGTGATGGCAACTTTGCATATAAAATTAGCCAGTAAATGATAAAATCTTTGTAAAATATTGTGGTGACCGACACTGGTCGGTGCAGATAGCTTATAGAGAGAGACGCGCGTAGAAAAAACTTATGCTGCACACTTATTAGCACGTAGTTGAATCAACGGTAATAATAATTATTTAAAATCTAGATATTTCATACATATGTTGTTTTTCAACTGCATGTATTAATTCTTCTCTTCGACACATTTTTGGAAACTTTTTTACGCTTGAGATGGGTGAATGAATTAATTCTCGATGTTTTTCATCGTATTCACAAGATGTACGCCACGTTATAGCCAATTTCCCCAACCGTTGCTAAAAACAAAGAAATTTAGTGGAACCAACCACACATGTTAAAGGAGCCGCCATTAAAGAAAATTAAAAGGAAGTTTTTAACTGCAACCACCACGCATCTGACAGAAATCTTACAAAGTATTTATTAATCACAAATCAGTAAACCGAACTCACTTTCTACAAGAGAAAAGAAATGTTACCCACAGGAACAAAATATAAAAGTGAAATTGAAAACCAGACGCACTCGGCAAGTTACAACAACACGTTGAAACAAAAAATAAACATGAAACGTATTTAGCGGCTAAAATTAAAACTATACTCACCAATAGAAATTTCCAATACGTCAGCGGTAACTTCAAATGTTTCCGTATACAGGGTATTTCGTAGATAAAATAAATACAACCCTAACAATTTTTTGTTGGACCGTTTAGTTAAAAGTATATAAATAAAATAAAACAGTACTATTAATTGCATTACGATATATCCATCTATTTTCCATTTATAAGAGAAAATGTTAAAAAATTGCAGTTAGCAGATAGAGATAAACAAATCACTGCAATAGTTCAACACTTAGAATTACTCAAAGTTTAGCCACAGATAGCTTACAAATGTTCAAATGTGTTCATTTTCGAAAGACAAAAAAATGTTCTTTCAAACGAGATCAAAAATATTCAAGTAGGATGAGCGTTTACATTGTCTTGCTGAAAGTATCCAAGTTAAAATTTGTTGCCATTTAGATGTTAAAAAATTGACTCAAAATATCAAGATAACGTTCTGCGTTTACAGTATTGTAAAAAATATTTTATCGTTTATCCTTCTCTTTAACATTGCAATCTATACACCAACTTTCAGAGGTTTTAATTGTAGTTTTGACAAAAGTATGTAAACTTTTGGTTGCCCAAGTACGATCATTTAGAGTTTTTACATATCTATGCCTCTTTGTTAAAAAAAGTTAAATCCAACAAGTAAATGTTATTTAATGTCAATTAAACTGTTCACAAAATTGTACATGCTGCAAAAAGTTGAAACGTAGTTCTTTATAAACCGCAACTTTATTCTTTTGTGTACAATGTCTTACTCACAATCCTAAACATTTAATGCTTATAAATTAAAAACTGAAGAATGAGTTTATACCTGTTACTGTGTATGATTTTGCCACCAATTTATTAAAACTGTGTTTCTTGCAATTACAACACTTATTTAAAAAACTATTGATTAGAATTTGTTGGTGCAATTAAAGTTTGCTTCTTGGGAATCTTCGATAAATTGATTGTTGTAACTTAAAAAATAATACGACCAAATTTTGGGTATGATTTCGTAAATGCGTCATTACAATAACGGTATCTTGTCTAGGATTAAATGTTGTGAAATGCTATCAATAAAATTACAAAAATAACCTCAGAGCTTTGCAAAGTGGATAGTGTGTGGGCATCTAATAGCGCTTAGCATAATCTTTGATGTGTCGATTATAATTTAATTTAAAAAAGCACTAAAACGGGGAGAAATATAAACTACAGTTGTCCGTTTTTACCTTATCTAACAACGAGTATATTTATTACAACAGCATAAAAAAGTAAAAGAACAATTGGAAAAAGAAGCATATAACAACTAATAGTTTGCAAACAATATCACAGTCAAGCTAGTTATTTTATATTCACGGAAATAATTATAACAATCCTCCAAAAACGTCTTTAATTAAAATCTTAAGGTTTCACGGTTACTTTTGTTCTAATTATAACCGACTTTTTGCTAAGACTACGTTATAGTTGAACACCCAGATTTTTTAGGCTTGGTCTTAGTCTCTTCTTGAAAGCTAAAACAAGAAATAGAACTTGGCCTATATCGTATTGTCGTTTGTGAACGCAAACAAACTAACGTTTCGCAAGACATTGCAGTTTGCATCTTTGGAGTGGTAAATGTAATTAACTTTTTAGCAATTATGCACTGCTCGCCAGTTTTATTTTAATAACAATCTATCAATTTTTTGAAGTTTAATAATAATGTGTTTATTAAATCAAATTTATTTATAATTTGTTTATCTGTTTTGCAACCCCATCGCACCACAACCTTAAAAATGTTGGTATGCAACATAATAACAACTACGTTACGTTTGTATATGGTATATTTAATTTAATAACTATTTATGCACTAAGGGCGTTATTATGATCATTACGCTCGGAGAGCAATGTGATGCAGCCCGAGGGTTTCTGGTCTGAGGGATGTATATTATTTGCTGGGTGTAATCATCCAGTTACAGTTACAGTGATGCAAACAAGATTTCATTTTTCATTTTATATAAAATAAAAACTAAAAAGGAACAATTACTTTAGTTTTTATTGCAAAGTATATTTAGTAATAAACAATTAATATGTAGTTCGACGTTTATTAAATTGTCAAATTGATTTTACAATCACAATGAATGTGCAAAAATTGGTCAAATTTGTTAAAAAAAATGCACAAAAAAATAGAAAACTTGTTATCATCCAAATCTAAATAGAAATATGAAAGAAATTGAATTTTGAGTACGTAATTAGAGGACATTGTGAAAGAGCGTTATGAATCCATATGAGAAAAATTAAATTGTGGAAAAAACTTTGTCAAAAAACGACAGAACAATAATTTTGCTTATAGGATTAACACTAATTGATTGACATGTTTTGTAATTACTTATTTCTACATTTTTTTTATTTACTTACTTAAACAAAAATAACTAATTTTTATGAAAATTTGTTGAACTAATAGTTTTCTTCAAAACTGATAATTTAGAAAAAGTTTTAATATTAGTTTTATTACAACGTGAATAAAACGTACTTATTATACCGCAGTATAAATAACATATTACAATAATAACGTAAATAAAAGTTAAAAGTAAAGTTTTTCTAAAATATTGAATTTACCTTTAGATTAAAATTTATTTAAAAAATCAAAATGAAATGCAATCCCTGACATTCAAAAACGTTTGCAGTTTTATTTTCTCTTTTTTTTGACAGTTTAAGCAATTATTCCGCTTTTTAAAGATCACGAGTAATTTTAACATTAGCGTAGGTTTTGTGGAGAATGATCTATTTAATTATTCTTAAATTTGCAACAGACGTTGGTGTAAATGGCACAAGGAATGTATTCAATTTTTTTCTAAGCGTTGCGTTGCTAAATATTTTTCTAAATGCAAATTAAATTACCTATAAACAAGGAGATTATTTTTATTATGCATCCTATTTTAACGGTTTTCTCTATTATAACTACTAGTTGTCTATACAATGATATAATAAATTAGATTAAAATTTCTCTGCTTACAAGATTAACATAGGTGTTAATTGTATTTTTTAAATATGATTTACATTGATACTGAAAAAATTACCATACTTTAAAATCTTTTTGGATTAAACATGTTGTGGCATTTGCCATGGTTTATTTATTGACATGACAAAAAAAGCAATTAAATATTATACTTAACCAGGTTACGAATTGTAAATGGAGGTGTATGCAAAACGTTTGTTTTCGAACAATCTAAAGTTATACTTAGAATATAAAAGTGTTGTTTGCCTTTTAGTTTTTTTTTTAGAATTTTTAATATAGTATATATAATAAATATATCCGTTTGTAATGAAATAACACTGTGTTTTTTTTTACAAAACGTACCAATATTGTATTTGCATTCATCTTACAAAAAATAATAAAAAGACGAGGTTGGTATTAATAATTCTATATTTTTTTCGAAGGAAAATTTTTTATAAATAATTTTCAACTCGAAAAATTATAGCTTTTGTACAGTACCGATGCTACCAAAGATAGTACATCAACGTTATTTTACCTATATCTTCGTTGTTTGATTTTGGCTAAACTGCATGGTATCAAATAACCAGTTTAAGCTAAATTTAATACATGTATTTTAAGACCGCCCATCGCTTGATGAAAACATAAAAGAAATTATAAAGGTTTTTAAAGTATTAAAAAATTATATTGCGACATCGTATCTCGCAGACCGTTGCAATATTCTTGCCCAAATAAAACATAAATAACTAAGCTATGTTGATATGACAAAAAATTTAATTATGTATTTGAAAACACTAATGTTTTTAGTATCTTTATTAATTACGTGAGCTAAAATAAAATTTTTATTAATAAAATTTAAATTAGACTAACCTGCATGTGGCATCAATAAAAAAACTTGTTTTTAACTCACGTATTCAGGTAAATATAATGTCACAGAAATTTGATTATTTATTTAAGGAAGTTTTTAGTTTAAAACAAAAAGATTAATACCTATTATAGTACAATGATCATATTGGATTGCCACCTACAAAAAATGTATTTTTTTATAAAACACAAACAAAAAATATTAAAAACTTAAAAAGCAACTGTAATAGCGAAGGCTTCCACGGCCGGAATCTATACTAACATTAGAATGTCTTCCGGGTTTGGGCCGTGTCATATTTGCAACCGAAGCTGCCAACGTTTCGCCCACTTTCGTAAGGGGCTTCATCAGGGCGTGAGATAAATCGCAAAACTCAAACAAGCAATCGAAATCTAACTAAGAGCTTCTCAAAAGTTAGGTTATCCACTTGTAAAACAAGCCATAACCTAAACTATGAAAAGGTAAGAAAGAAAACGATAACCTGAAAACGCAAACGAAAATCTAACAAAGAACCACTACCGAGTTAGGTAATCAACTTGTGAACCAAGCCAGATTCTAAACTCCGTAGAAGTGACTTAAGAAGAAATAGTATCCGTATTTAAAGGAAAAGGATCGTCACGGATGATTAAGCTCGACCCTGATTGGGTTACGGTTGCTAGGGGGCGTGTTTTTGATAAATGACTAATAACCGGGAACCAAAGAGGGGATAGTTCGAAACCATGATCGCGATTGAAGTTATTGGGGTGTTTGATGATTTCTATGCTTTCTCGAAGTTTCCTGTTGAAAAAGAATGGAGATTTGGCAATCAACGAAACATTATCAAAATCTATCTTGTGACCTGTAGTAAAATGATGTTCAGCGACCGCAGACTTGGAAGTATACCTTTTCCTTATACAACGATCATGTTCTGAAATGCGAGTAATGACGGAACGACCGGTTTCACCAATGTAGACTAAACCACAAGAACAGGGAATTTGGTATACACCTTGAGATGAAAGTGTAGGAAATTTGTCTTTGGGAGAAGGAAGAATCTGAGAGATTTTGCCTGTCGAGTTGAATATGGGTTTAATACCATTCTTACGAAGGAGTTTCCCTATTTGATCTGTAACCTTGTGAATGTAGAGTAAAAAGGCTAATTTCAGGTTGGATTCGGGAGTAGAAATGTCCTTAGGTAATCGAGTACGTGGATGTAAACGACGATTAATAACTCTATGAATATCTCGCTTTACATAACCATTGTTCACTAAGGTTCTAGTAAGATGACGGAGTTCTGAGTCTAGATTCTCAGGTTGACAAATAGAAAAGGCACGATGGACCAAAGATTCAATAACAGAACGTTTCTGTGCAGGATGATGATGAGACGAAGCATGAAGGTATCTGTCCGTATGGGTGGGTTTGCGATAAACAGAATGGCTTTGAAGTCCGTCAGGCTTACGAGTCACAAGAACGTCAAGAAATGGAAGAGAACCATTACTTTCGATTTCCATAGTAAATTTGATATTAAGTGTTGATTGTTAAGATGATCAAGAAACTTAGACAATTCAAGATGACCATGAGACCAAACAATAAACGTGTCGTCAACATATCTAAACCACACTTTAGGTTTTAATATTGATGATTCCAAAGCAACCGTTTCAAAAGATTCCATAAAACTGTTAGCTACAACAGGTGATAGAGGAGAACCCATAGCAGCACCAGAAACTTGTTCGTAAAACTTATTATCAAATTGGAAGTAAGTAGAGGATAGACACTTTTCAATAAGAGGAACCAAACTCAAGTCCTTGCCATGTTGAGACAGAATCTGTTTGATGATAATAAGCGAATCCTTAATAGGAACTTTAGTAAAAAGTGAAGTAATATCAAAGCTCACGAGAAGATCTTGGGGTTCAAGTTTTATAGTTTCTAGACGTTGAATAAAATGCTGAGAGTTGAGGATGTGAGAAGAGGTTTTACCTGTAAACTCGCAAAGAATGTTGGACAAGAACTTGGCTAGCTTGTAAGTAGGAGATTGGATGGTACTAACGATAGGTCGAAAAGGAATTTGGGTCCGTATAGACGAGGTGGTTTAGAATCTGATGGGGTAAGTCGACGTTTAGTTTCAGGAGGTAGATTGGAAGATTTGATGATTTGGCTAACCTCGCGTTCAATCCTCAAAGTGGGGTTATGGGTTAGAAGAGCGTAAGTTTCCTCAGACAAAATAGAATTGATTTTCAAAACATAATCAATTTGGTTCAAAACTACAGTGGCGTTGCCTTTGTCGGCTGGAAGAACAATAATATCAGGGTTCTTACGAAGACTTTTTAGAGCTGACTCTTCCGACTTAGAAATGTTGGATTTAGGAATTTTAGATGATTCAAGGATTTTGCCAGTGTTAATACGAATGGGATCTGAGATGTGGCGAGGAAGATGTACAAGTTGATTACCTAACTCGGTAGTGGTTCTTTGTTAGATTTTCGTTTGCTTTTTCAGGTTATCGTTTTCTTTCTTACCTTTTCATAGTTTAGGTTATGGCTTGTTTTACAAGTGGATAACCTAACTTTTGAGAAGTTCTTAGTTAGATTTCGATTGCTTGTTTGAGTTTTGCGATTTATCTCACGCCCTGATGAAGGCCCTTACGAAAGTGGGCGAAACGTTGGCAGCTTCGGTTGCAAATATGACACGGTCCAAACCCGGAAGACATTCTAATGTTAAAAAGCAACTGATTAAAAATTAAGAAAACTTAAAATAGAAACAGTAAACAAGATAACAGTGTTCAGAAATATTAGAAATTCATAGACTTTGTTGCTCCTGAAACCTAAAAAAAATTTTTAAAAATTGTTAGCAAAAGAGCGATGCAAAAAGCATACCACAATTCCTACATAAAATCACCAATAATGTAAACCAAAAAAAATGATTTAGATTAGGTAAATTCTTAAGTATCTATTAGATTCTTTAAATTTTTTTTACAGTAATCAGAAATGTTTGCAAAAACTTTAGTATTTTTGTAAAATTTGATGATTTTTTACAGTGAGCTCATAAAATATGGAATAAATTCATTATTTCCTAGATAATAAAGTTTGAGGAAATTTTTCTCGAACACGTAGATTTTGTGTGTTTAAACTACACTTTTTTCCGCCATTGACATTTTTTGTCCGTATTTTGTTTCTAAGCTATGACGTCATCGGCATTTACTAGTAAAGTAGTAGTGGAAAAAACATTTTACGCAATTCTTATTGGTAAAATCTTGTTAAAAAACATTATTACTCTGTTTAGGTCAATTTTTAAATCTTGTAAAAGATCTTATCTAAACGCGCTTTTTAGTAATTCTGGTTTTTATAATCGTGTATATACAGTAAGCTCATAAAGTATGGAATATATTCATTATTTTTTAAATAGTTCTCAGAAATGTTCTCGGACACCTCGATTGTGTTTGTTTAGATGTCACTTTTTCGCCGTTGACATTTTCTTCTCATCGAATACTTTTTATATTCTTACGTTATCTGCTTCGAAAACATTCTAATAATTACCTCAAATCATCTTAAATAATCTCAAAGCGTTTCAATATAATGTGGATAATAAAATCTTGTATGCACCACTAGCGTAACTGGAGTATTAATAAGCAACATATAACTTTGCTTTCCGGGCGTAATAATTATAATAACGCCCTTAGTGCATAAATAGTTATTAGTTTGTTGTACTTTAAAAACTAAATAATTTGTAAGAACTGTTAGTAGGTATGTCACTTTTTGGAATTTTTGTTAGAATTATTTTTTTTAAATTTAATAAGATAATTGTTTGGTATTTATATGACCTAAAACTGAAATTTTAAGAAATGTAATTTATTTTTTTGATCGATCAAATGATTTCTCGAAGACAATTTTGGTGTAATATTATATTACTTTGTACAATTATTTTACAATTTTTATACTTGCATGTTGGTAATTTAGTTTGCTAATTAAGTTAAATTTATGATAAACAACGACTAATTATTAGTAAACAAACAATTAAAAATTAAATAAAAAAATTATAATTAAAAAAATACAGTACAATAAGTTTTTTTAGCTGTTTTAGTCTTTCTAGCGTCTTTTTTGTATCTCTTTTGATTTTTACTGTTGGTTCATATTAATTTAGCACATTAAAACAAATAAAACTTTCAATTACTCTAAAAACTACAAACAATAAATTCGTTAACACTTTTCGACAAGTTTGATGAAGTGTATATTTGCAGATTCAGTCGAAAAACTTACACTCCTTATTTTTCACACATAAACATTTACTTTTTTTCTAGACTAAGCTTGCAAAAGAAAACATTTGTAATTCAATACGCTGTAAATAAATCTTTGATTTTTTTTGTTTAATTGTTTAACTACTACCGATAAAAAATGTTTTGATTGCACTATATATAAAACATTTCAAGTTCACGTGTTTGTTTTCATTTGTTAACATACTACACGTTATAATTTTGCTTTGGTTCAACTTTTGTAAATTTTGATTGTTAAAAATTTTATAATTAATACAAAAACCGTATCATTCGTTACTTCTGTATTTATCTTGTTACTAGAATTGTCATTTTTTTATTCTTTTTGTTAGATAGGTAGGTTTATCGATTCTAGATGATAATCAATTGCAATTTAATAATTTATTAACGAAACACAATACAACTTAATTTATATGGCACACAAAATAACAACTTAACTATTACCTCAATTATAATGTCTTATAAGTTTAACGCTTCTACCTCGGATTGTGCATTGTATCTAACACTCACTCTCAATAAACGGTTAACCGAACGCAATGCAGTAGAACATAGTAAATGTTTGAAACGTTGCAAGACTTTGGTATGCATGCCTGCAATCATTTCGCCCGTTGATAAGTAGGAGAGCGTGGCCTTCTGATCGTTGATCGCGTGACGAATAAAATAGTGCTTTGATGCCTTGATCTTACGTGAAAGACGAGATTCTCAGCTAAGAATTTTGCACGTTGACCTCGTTGAAGATAACAACGTTGGCCATGTACTCAGCTTCTGCTACCGTTCTCTGCTTTGCAATTCCCATGTAACAGTACCGCCACTAAGAACAAAAGCGTACTCCGTATAAGAGCGTCCGTCGACTGCACAATTTTCTCAGTCGACGCCGACAAACTTTTGCAAGGAAAAGCCGTTTTTGGAAAAAAACTAGTTCGTTAAAGACATGCCTCTTTATGGACATAAGTCAATCAGAATGGCGCTTAACCAACTGTGACGACACTTATTCGCCAATCGTTAATCGCAATAGCTGCTATGAATAAATACCTCAACAAGTAACCAATAAACACAGAAATTATGGAAATGATTGAGAGCCATACCATTGCTACACGCAGCAGCTCAAAAAACACATATCACCTGGAAATGGAAATCACTGTAACAGAACAAAATAATTTACAAAACAAACGCCCCGTAACGTATGATAACATAGAACTTATTCTACCAAAAAACTCAGTAAAAAGCAATATTCAATATGCATATGAACATCGAGAAAATCAATTTTACCAAAGCCACAGCAATTACGCAATGTATAAAGATCCAACCACAGACAATAGACGACTGCATACGCTTACACCGGGTGATGAAAGAATGAAAACTTGAGGATTACACCCACCAACTCAAACAAAAAAAAACTATAAAAGTGGTGATCTGTGGAGTCCTCGTAAAAGTCTCAGAGCAGCAAATTCTAAACCAATTAAATGAACAAGACTACCCTGCTCTAAAAATAACTAGAATGAACGGCAAAAACTCGATTCCCAATTATAGTAGAAGTAGAAAGGTAATATAAACCAATTTATGATATAAAAACCATAATACTACTAAACATCATCACGAAATTTCTAAGATCGACGGATCAAATTGTGTAGTGCCATTGCTGCAAATTATATAGCTATGTGCAAAAAAACTGTACAGCTGAATATAAATGCATAAACTGCGTTAGAACCCACAGTACCCATGAGTGCACGAAATCGAAAACTCTACCGGCTAAATGTGCAAACTGTGAAGGCCCTCCCAAAAAAGCACTGAACTTTCTTACAACCAGCGAACAAACAGCATCAATCTCAGAAATTCAAAGAGAACACAAAAACACGAATACCTGTACAGCAGCACAATACTCTACAACTGCAGCACCAAAAAACACCACCAACAATAATAGAAACCTGGCACAAGAAATTGGTTTTATAGTACTTGAATACTCCAAACTAAACCCAACCCCGGACAAGATGCAAATTTCAATCAAAAATTAAAAAGCATAATTAGATTATGTAAGCAAACGCGTTAAAAATTGCTTCAAATCAACTACGCACTATCGCTTGGAACGCTAACGGTATTGCAGGCAAAAACAATGAAATGGAAATTTACATAAACTCAAACAAACCGGACATAATTGCAATCAACGAAACACATCTTAATCCTTCGCACAAGCTTCAAACACCTAACTACGTCACGAATAAAAGAAACCGTCTACACCAAACGGGAAGTGAGGTGGTCCTTTTAATAAAAAAAAACTGCCAACATTAGCCTTTCCACTCGACAGCTGTAGATGCAGAACTTGAAGTCATTGGAGTACATGTAACGATTGGCCAGGATGACCACCTACGCTTCTATTTAGCATATTTTGTGGAAACTGAATGGAACCAAATCTTTAACTTACAGTACTACAGTACTATAGTTCTCTTTGATCTAAACGTCAAACACCACAACTGGAAGTGTAACACAACTAACGTCAACGTCGGAGAATCTACTACCCGACAAATACTAGCAGTAGACCAGGCATACTCGATACAAAAATTTAACGAAAACAGCGCTTAGCTCTGACTACATTCCCATTCACTTTACACTAGAAAATTTAAAACCACACCTAACGCAAACCGCTAGACTTACAACAAATTAGAAAAAGTTGACACAAACGTTAAAAACAATCACGTTCTCAAAAATTATAAGTAACAGAACGGAACTAAAAATGGAAACAATGATACAAAATATCATCGCACATCTTTACGTAAATAAAACAAATAAAAACTCAACATGCAAAACATACCAGAGAAGTTTAGCACCGACAGATGAAAACTTGTTAAAAAGTCTAAACAACAAGGTCAAACAAGTAGTAGCAGAACACTTTAACAAACAAATCGAAACCTACAACGACACAAATGATTCTCTTTGGTAGATTGACAAAGCTCTAAGGAAGGAAAAAATTGCCAATTCTTTAATTGAACACAACCAACATATTTCTTACACCGATAAAGACAAGCTTTTGCAACATTGTTACAAAAACACTTTCCGCCGAATTCTGACAATAACATATACAAAACCTTCAACATAACTTTACAAAACGAAACGTTACTTGAATTAGAGAGAGTCAACAAACATAAACTACGCGATATTATCAAGAACTTAAAGAACAGACAAGCTCCAGGTTTGGACAATGTATCCAATACAGCTATAAAACATCTCCCAGACAACACAATTGAACAACTATCAAACATTTGCAATGCAATTATACAACTAAAACACTACAGAAACTCTTGAAAACAAGCCAGAGTCATCTGACTCGCAAAACCAAACAAACTACGAAATGGACTGGACAGCTACCGTTTGATAAGTTCATTATCGAACTTCAGCAAAACAGCTGAAAGAACAATCCTTACTCAGTAGTACTTCCAAAAGAACAATATCGATTCCGACAGCACTCTACCATACACCAAATAGTCAGGATTACTGAATACATCCTTAACAACAAAAACAGAACTTACCTTACTAGAGAAGTGCTTCTGGATAATTCAAAAGCTTTCGATATAAGATATGGCATCAGAGCCTTCTCTACAAAATGTTTACCAAAGATATACCGCAAGCTTACATACCACTAACTAAACCGTATCTTAAAATAGAACTTTCGTGGCAGACATCAATTAAAAGACCTCCAAGACAAGACACATCACGGCAGGGGTTCCCCAAGGATTAATTCTGAGCCCAACTGTTTTTTAATATCTACACCAGCGATATTCTAAAAAACGAAAACGGACTAATGGCTTTGTACTCAAACGACACGGGGTTTCTAAATCATTTAAGAATAACAACTATAGAAAAAAAATTAAATTGCACTTAGAACAACTTGCCAAATGGTTTGCCGACTGACGCATAGCAGTAAATGTCGAGAAAAGCCAGGCCATAATATTTACCCCCAAACTTAAAAAACACGAATCAACGAGAAATCTTCAGTTAAACAACGCGGTTATACTATGAACAAACTCAATAAAATGCTTTGGGCTTAAGATTGGCAAGAAACTGACGTTCTCCGAACATACAAAGCAACAAATAAACAGAGCGAAAAGGCTAATATTTGATTTTTATCTTGTGCTAAACAGAAAAAGCAGGCTATTTGCTTAAAACAAACTAAAACTATACACAACCCTGACTTATGCAGCGAAAACTTTGCTACAAACATGCATAGCAAACCACGAAAAACTACAAGCGGTTTAGAACATAACCCTTCGTGGTTGTCTACACGCAAGGTGGTACTACGCCAACATAATGCTACACAGAAAAGCGGGTATTCCCCCCTCGTCCCACACATAAAATGAATAACCATAAAAATTCATAAAAAATAAATAATCACTGAAACTCTACAGTGAAAAGAATCATCGAGTACGATGCGACGCAAACAAAAAAATAAAAAAACCTAAAGTAGCCGTAACGACTTTAACTCTAAACGAATGTGTGCCGCAAGGCAAATAATCACGACTTACAAGCAATCTGTAAAAGAAAAATTTCTAAATAATTAACAACAAATAGTCACATGGTGGAATAAAAAATGTAAAAAAGTTGTCAGCTAGAACAAAACGGCACTGTATAAATTAAAAAAAAAGATAATATACAAGAAAACTTAGAAAAATTAAAACAAACACAAGCAAAACTTACAAAAACAATACTACAACGCAAAAAGGAATCGTGGGAAAATTTTGTTATCTTCTGTCACACCAAGTCATCACAAAACATATGGAAGAAAATACGAAATATAAATGGAGTAAAGACGATACAGCAAACAGAAACACTAAAAGTAGATCTCCCCCTTTAAGCTATGATTATTTTATTTAATTTAAACTTTTGATAAGTGAACCATAAAGTAGCTATCAGAAGAGCTAAGATGCGTTTGTGTACTATTTCCTGCTTTCGACTCGGTAAAGGAACTCTGTCTCATTATTGTTCGGCAAAAAAATAAATGTAATTTGATAGCTTAGATTTTTATTTTTTTGATTCTTGATATTTCAATTTTTTTGCCCCAGACTCCACACTGTACCTGGACTTAGAGGTAGCTTGCTCTCCTTGAATGTATGGGCGCTTACGTAAGAGGAAAAGGTGCAAGCTTAAACACTAGTTTCACTATACAAAAGAAATCCAATACTTTTTCATTTGTTTCAATTAACGTGGAGGTAGTTTTGTGGTTTTGTATTACATAATTTATAGTTAGATCTTTGAGGATTTTTGATTTGCATCAATCATACAAATTATATTTTGAATCACCACATCACAAGATTGTTTTGGGGCACTAATAGTTTTTGGTCACAACGTTCACTCCACTTTAACTATTGGTCATAATAGCCACTTTGGTCACAACGCCCACCTTGGTTACAACAATTAGCTTTCTGGTCACGATACTCTATCCTATTTATAGTCATCACGGTCCCCTTGCCGGTTTGTAGACGCTGTTACCAAAGCTAACCATAGTCCCTGGGTGGACCGGGCAGTCCACAAACTTCTCCAGACTCCACTGAAGAAAACTTTAACTGACACATAATAATATCTTTTTATGTACAATGAGATCTAGACTCTGCTACGCTGATGTCAAGTTGCGCGCATACCGTTATCATCTCTTGTTTTTGATAGAACTTTTTTGTATATCTTTGTTTGACAATATAAAGGCACAACGAAGGTTTCTATATCTACTCCAAATATTGTTTGCGTGAAGAAAGACTTACAAATGACACAATTCCAAAATGTTTAATTATATTATTGTTAAAGTTTATATTACTAATGTAAACTTTTTCTGTTTTTAATTAAATGTTTTATGTAACTTTTTTTAACTGATACTGATAAAGTGTTCAACTGAAGTAGTTGCTTCTGTCTCTATATCATATAAAAAAGGATCATTAATTTGATCATCACAGAAATACAAAAAATACTTACACACAAAACATTCAAGAAGATACACACCAAGCTACAAACGAGAGCAACGCAGATACAAGTACAACATGGGTTTCATTTCACAGAGAAAACGTAAAAGGGGGCGATGCGGCAAAAAATGCAACAAATGGAGAATTTCAGAATACCCCAGTTTTAATGTACGACCTGAAATCCGTAATAAAACAAAAATTCACAGAGATCGCAAATCTTGCAATTATCGAAAGGTGTTGAAAATAAACACAACATTACCTACGTAATATAATGAACAAGGTTTATTAAACTTTTCAAAAATAAGAATGCATACATAAATAATAATAAAAACACAAATAACTAGTATTCTGGGTACATATTAAACGAGAATATGGTCGTATGATAATTTACCGATTGTTTGTATTTAACATTTGTCTATGAAATGCCTGAGAATTGTTTTCCATAACCTCTTCATCGCTGGAAGATGATGAATCAGCTTATAGAGAATTTTTTGTCATAACAATTTATGAGCAAGACCGGTCATTATCAAGAATTGCTGCGCGCTGATAAAACATAGCTTCTAGTGACATATCTAAAGAGAAACCCGATCGCCGTATTTTAAATCCATGCATTTAAACAAACATCATGGCATGTAAATAAGCCGGCGTCACTAACTTTTTCTATTTTTGTAGTTCAATTTGTTTGTCCTTTATCTCTCCAAGAGGAACGTAAATTGTGCTCGGCATTGAATTAGTATTAAAAATTCTAAATCCAAACAGTCTCGGCAGTTGTTTCCCAATTATAGCTTTAGTAGTATGTAATAGTTTAGTGCGAAATAATTGCAAACTGGAGGGTACATCTTTTATAGAAAATTTTTCTAAAGAAGCACAAAAACAGGTATTTGGGCTGTTTTGGTAACGCTTAGCTTTTCTTTTTCAAGTGATGTACGGTAAGAAACACAAACCAAGCAATAAAATCTGAAACATCAAACTTTATTTGACACAAAATATTTTCAATGGTAAAAGTGACCTTCGCAAAGCTCAAATAATAATATTGCGCTCACAAGCATGTTATGCGAGGAAAAGTCGAAAAATTGTGATTCACGTTCACTTGACTCATTTTCTGCTGGGTTAGATACGTTTGAAAGCATTCGGATAAATATAAAATAATCTCTAAACACAATCAATTTTAGAGCCAAAGTGGAACTTTCAGAAATTTAACCAGACTTTGATTGAATACGTTTGGATTAAATAAATCATCTAATGATTAAATAAACAATTTATATCGCGTGATTCCTGACAATTGTTAACTAGTTGATGCGCATTTAAAAAAAAACAACAAAATTAAATGCTTACTGGAGTCTTATGGCGGTTCACAGTTCTACAGCTTCTAAGATTATGACACGATTCGAGCTACGTTGCCACATCCTTTCAGATGTAAAAGTTGCATAGTGGAGATTTCATCTTCGGAAATGTGCATCCACAGTTTAAATATTGAACTTTTTTCAACAGTTTGTCGCGTTCGCGATTCCTTGTCATATCTAAAGAAAACTTACAGCAGATTGAACCCGTAATAAAAAAACATTTTGCGACGCGAAATAATCGACATGCTTTTTTATTAAATTTTCTTTTTTACCGATTCTACAATTTTTTCTCCTATTAATATTAAACAAATGCGCTACTGACTATAAAAAAGCATTAACGAGATGAACTTTACTTTAACGTGAATCCTTTCTCTTATTTTAACAGATTTATAACGCTAATAATAGTAATAATCTTTACAATTGCCTGACTGTTGATACAATTTCGACATTCAAAATTTACTTTAATTTTATTTTACCTACTTTCGTTCTATGTTGATAACTTTACAGTAACATTGTTTATGATTTTCTTAGATGTAATTATACACTCCCGCGGACTTTTTTGTAGTAAATTTTGTGCTCAATAAATTGTTTATGTGCAATTTTCATTTATATTGTACCGTTTTTGCAGCGGAAGCTCGCGCGGATCTATTTCTGCAATTACTATAATCATTTTTCATCACTACTGAGTGAAATTAAGATTTATTATATTTTTAAAAAATAAAACGAATCATAAGGAATATCTTGTTTAATAATAATAAACACTGCATCCGAAAAATACAAAAAATGAAGTGAAATTAGACACCGCGCCAAGTTCCAGATTAGTTTCATCTGAGCGTTTCATCGTTTCGTTACACGAGCTTTCGAATCAAGCTCCCTATAAGTGTTTTCAACACTAAAAATACAAAAATGAGTGGTATAAAGGAAAACGCACGCATCATGTCCAAATCTTACAATAGTCGAATAACAGTAGATTACGTCATAACAGAATGTAACAAATATACCAACGAAAAGCAACAATAAAAGATAGCAACTACATTAAAAGAATCACTTCACGACAACGCAGGTGCTGCTAAGATCATCAGATTTCTAAAACAAATACAATTATCTAATTGCCTGTAAACACAACAATCTAGCAAAAAACTAATGTACCAGGGAATTAGTGGTCTAAGACCAAAATACCTTTATATTATTAATAAAAAAAACTTTTCAAATTCCTAAAAGTATAAGAAATTCTAAATATCGCAGAAAAAGTTAAAACTTAAATCCATTGTATTAACAAAGTGTAAGATAACAAATTAAAGGGTGTTTTTATTTAAAGGCTGAAATTAAAGTTGCTTATAACTAAATACGTCAAAAATTCAAAATAGCATAGGAAGTTCGAGCATTTAGCAAAAGATAAATCCTGAATATAAAAAAAAATGCGTTCAACTAGTTTAAAAAATATATTTAATGATTTACAACTATATGTTAAAACCAGAAAAACCAGGATATGTTGCGTAAAACGGCTATTGCGTACTACTAAAAGCGAAAACTTTAAATAAATTTTCATAATTTTGTATTTTGTTTCAGAATGTAAAATTAATGGACAAACAGCGACCGATGATCGAGATGTGACTTCAGACGATCCGTGTTTGAAATGTCGGTGTATTGGTGGAAGATTGACTTGTTCTAAAAAAGCCTGTCCCGTGCTGCAGTGTAGTTCCGATCGGCAACACCAACCTCCTGGAGAATGCTGTCCTAAATGTACGGGAACGCGTAGCCTTTATACGTATCCCAAAACGTGTACATTAGGCAGCCGTTTTCATAGAGATGGTGAACGATTCGATATTGGGCGGTGCACACGGTGCAGTTGCATTAACGAAACATCAATATGTCATCGAGATTCTTGTCCAATTCTAAACTGCGCTCCAGAATTTCAACAAAAACGACCAGGAAATTGTTGCAAAGAATGTGTCTTTCCAGAAGAATTAAGAACGCAGTGTATTTACGCAGACGTTGTGTATGAGGCGAGTTCATATTTATTATATTAATTTTATCTACAAACAATTTTAAATTATTTTCATTCATAATACTTATTTATCTTAATAGTAAAGGATATGCAGATCACGATATTTATCATATAGCGAAGGTCTTTTAAAATCGGATATCCGCAATTTCAAGGTTGATTTTTGATAATTTAGTTAATTTTATATTTATTTAAGTAATTATAATGAAGGCAATTTAAACAGATCTTTAATCTTACGTAATTGTGCCAGGCAGGATGGCCAATCTTGGAAACTGGATGCATGCAGTTCTTGTATATGCGTTCAAGGCATGCCCAGCTGTGCGATGACTAGGTGTAATGTTACGTTACCTTGCCCACCAGGGTCTCGTCTTACTCATCCTGTTGGAGAATGTTGTGGACGCTGCGAAGAAAGTATGTGCGTTAAAAATGTGTTTAATCAAATTTATATTTAATTGTTTGCAGGCGAAGGAGTATGTATGGCGTTTGGCGATCCACACTACAAAACGTTCGATGGAAAAATTTACAGCTTTCAAGGCGTTGGTCGTTACCAATTTGTGGCGGATTGTGAACACCACAATTTTTCAATACGAGTAGCTAACGTGTACCAGAATAAAAACACAAAACTGTCGACTGTAACTAAACGCGTCGCCATCAAATCTGGTAAAATGCGTATAAACTTAGGTCAAAACTTACGAACTAAAGTTAATGGACAAAAAGTCGATTTGCCTTTTAAAATAGAGCAGAAATTACTAATTGACAAACATAAAGATCACATCACTGTTAATTTACTAAATGGCATAAAAATCTTATGGACTGGGAAGAGTTTTTTAGAAGTGACGATGCCGGCATTATATAAAAACAAGCTTTGCGGACTATGCGGCAATTTTAATAAAAACGTACAAGACGATTTGAAGTTGCGTAAAGGACCCGTTGTCAAGGAATCGGAAATTTTAGCGTTTGGCGCTTCTTGGTGTGTCGGTTCTAAAACTGTATGCACAAAAAATGCCAAACAAACGGCGAAAATACGTCCTTGCAAATCACGACGACTGGAAAAAAATCCTTGCAAATACTTGACAAGCACAGAGTTGTTCAATGGTTGTGATTCGAAACTTAATTATAATAAGTATTATAAAGCGTGTATGGTTGATATGTGCGAATGTCCAAACGGAAAATGCTACTGCGAAAGTCTTATGGCTTACGCCAGAGAATGCCAGCATTTAGGAGTTGAAGTACCAAACTGGAAAAAACACAGTTACTGCGTAACCAATAAAACACGACGAAAGAAAACACCACGAACAACTTATTCTAAAGAAAAAATAGATTTCTTATTAAAACAAAGGGGAGTAAACCGAACAAGAAGTGAACATGTACCACTGCCTATACAATAAATTTACTCAAATTTTGGAACTAGTCATTGTCAGTATTTATCGCTACGCCCGAAAATGAACTCATTAGTGAGTTCTAGTTTTTATTTATGTTGTACATAATTGTTTAAAGTATTAAATTGAGTTTTGACAATCTTAGGAAAAACTACCGATTCATCGAGTTTGGCTTAGTCAAAAGACATCAATAAAAATGTATCAGTTACAAAACCTCAACTTAATTTTATCGTAATCTTAGACGTAGTTTTTCTAAAGTATTTTAACTCATATTGTGTTTAATTTAATACTCGAAAAAATTGTAATTTATGTGTAATTAGAAATAATGATTTGTACCAAAGACGCTCACATACCTTTTTATCGATTGTAAAGTTTAAATTGTTTTTAAACAGTTTATTTGAGTAAATACGTTTTAGTATGTTATTTATTTATCGAGTAATATGCAATTAGTGTTAGTATTATTTTTGTTTTATGATCGTAATGTATTGCACTTTATTAGTAAATAAAAAAAAATCACTTGGTGGTAAAAGTTCTGTACGAAAACGGTTTAAGGCCAAAGTTGAATCTTCGGATTGCCGTGTGGCCAAAAAGGCTGAATATAGATCTCTTGGGTAAATGCATTTAGTATGGTTTTTACATATAACTTATTGATATAGAATTATAGCCGAGTTGTTCCTAGTTTCTCCTTAAGGTACGGATAGTTTGACAATTCCAACCGATACCGATAAGGTAATGTATACGTTTTGATGCACTTTTATCCTCACGACTAAATAAATGTTAAAATGTAAATTGTTAGAACTGTGTCACTTTGTGATTTACGTTTACATGCATGCATTTAATGTTGATTAGTAATAGATTGTTCTTACTATAGAATTGTCGAAATTGACTTTAACGTAAATTTTAATATGTACATAAGAGTCTTTATCCATCAACTAACGCTTTCGTTGTTGCTGTAGTGTCTAAAACTAATATAGCTTTATGTCGGCTTTTTTAAGATTAAAATGTGTCAAATAATGTTTAGTTTCGAACGTCTGTAGGTTTTTATATCTGTAATATATCAACTAAGCTATTTATGATTAAATTAAATGTTGTAATATTCAAAATTTATTTTGTAAAATTATTTAATTAATGTTGTTAAAAACAGTTTTGTGAATAAATAATAACAAATAATACTTTTAATCTTGTGTAGTTCGATAGTAAAAACTACTTTTGTAGGCCAACTTACTGTTATAATTTTTTTACAGATTTAAAAATTCAATTTGCCGCCAAAATCTATTTACAGAAAACGTCCTCTACCACTAAGAACAGGAATGACAGTTTTTTGTTAAGATCTGCTACAAACAGCTTAGACGCGAAATCCAATTTCTTTGTATTACTCTTAAAGTATTTTTAAATAGTTAAATCAAATAGTTGTTGTTAACAAAAAAAACTTTTAATAACTTGTTACAAGCTTTATGTCTTACGAACCTTGCACGGCCAACTCACACAGTCGGAGGTAGGGGAGGTTCACAGGAAGAATGCTTAAGGGCGCCAGATCAGATCCAAGATAACACTTCTGTCTCGATCACGACAGACGGTCCAAACTTGTAACTAAATTTGAGGTTTGTAATCTTTATTACTCTGGTGTTCGAGTAGCCAAAATTCGTTAATAGATAACGATAATTACAGGAGAAAGAAAAAATAACAAGAGAGATTAGCAAATATAACCACTTTATTGTGTTAACGTTGAATATTGACAAGAGTATATGAAATTTCTTCACTCATCCATGCTCTAATGATTTCTACGTGTAATTAACAAATATTACAACTTTAATTTAGTAGCGTAGCAAGTTGACGACGATACATTAAATTCTCAATCCATAAATACTAGAATGACTAACAATTTTCGTTAACAAGTGTAGAAAACTTTGATTTCGCAACACATAAGATTTACAAGATTATATCGAAGTTTTAGTACATGAATCCCCGCAGTATCGGCAACACACAATACACATTTAAGTTGGATCGAAACGAACAGCACCGAAAATCTCGTAGTAAATATGTTTTTCCCTCACAGCATGCGATACAGTTACGTGAATGATTAAGGTTACCTTATTGGTATATAAGCAATAAAGGTAATTACGGTCGTTAACATTAATCAAAATTCTGTGAGTAACTTTCGTGACCACGATATAAAAGTTAAGCAAATAACTCACCCCAAAATCCAGTGTCCACTTTCGCGAAGAAAACGTTTTCCCCGCCAGCGGCCTGTAATAAATAGTGAAAAGCAAATCGTATCACACACTAACTCACAAAGAATAGGAAGCTAAAAAAAGTAGTATTAATAAATCATTAAATGTTATATAAAAACCCGTTGTATCGAATACTGTAGGTAGCAATTTAGAACAGGTGGCTGATAACACAATCGACTAGTATACACGAAATAACATCTCCCACAGTAAGGCTTGTCGAGACTCCGTTTTCGTGGTGGAGAATATGCCTTCCCAAAATCGTAATTGTTCGGTAACGGTATTTCTCAATAATAATTAATCTTCATCATTTCTTTATTGAAACGAACATGTGCTCGAAGCGTGGGGAAACGGCTATCAAATTAAGGAGAAATTACAAACGAATTTTAATAAAACGGCAGTAATTATCTTACCCTGTGACGACTCAAATATTTTACGAACGTAATGTAATTATAATTTGATTCCCATTATTAAGGATGTCCCTTGAAATTACTTTAAGACGTCCAGACCATTTTATGCAATTGACAGCTTCACGATTTTGTCGTAAAAATGACAGCCACGAGAAAAGATCAATAGAGGGCGTCAAAACCGGAATCTAATTTCAATTCAATATACAGGGTATTCCGTAATGAAAATTTCGTACGTAACAAATTAGCTATGTTGGTGACCTGCCCCGATTTGTAAGTAAATACACTGAAAATTCTTTGCTTTGCGCGCACGTAGACTAATTTTTTTTAACATGCAAAGTGTCGTTGCAAACATAATGAAAGAAGAACTAAAGACTTCGTCAAAAATTAATTACAACCCGGATTTGAAGCAAGCTGCCCAAAAACTGTCAAACGAACCCCCAACAAAACAACTTGGAGGAACAGGGAGCTTGACAAAGCAAGGGCACGCACCAGAAAACTATTTAAAACAGCCAAAAAAAGCGGTGACTGGGATGAATACAAAACCAGCCTCACAATATACAACAATGCCATTAAAAGGGCAAAGAGAGGCTCATGGAGAAGCTACTGTAGGGACATAGAAAACGAACCTACAAGTTCTCGGCTCTGAGCAAAGACCGCATTGAAAACATTGTTTTTTTGCTGACCAAAAACGGAAAGCTTACAGACTCGGTTAAAGGTACTTTGCAAGAACTACTGCAAAAACACTTCCCGGGTTCGTCGTTAACTAAATTTCCTAAGCACCAAGACCTAAAGGTACGAAACAGACGGGCACCCAAAAGGAACTGTAACTTAGCGAGAAAAATAATCATTCCTGAAAACCTAGAATGGAGAATCAATACGTTTAAACCCTTTCAGTCTCCAGGAGCCGACGGAATTTATCCCATCATGCTGCAAAAAGGATTTGGTGCTCTTCGAAACGCTGTATGCAAAATTCTCAGAACCAGCTTAGCACTTTCGCACATACCAAACAGCTGGCGGATTGTTAAGGTGGTATTTATACCAAAGTCAGAGAGATCTACGTACGCCCAGGCTAAATCCTACAGACCGATCAGCTTAACTTTTTTCATCTTAAAACTACTTGAAAAAGTAGTCGACAGGTATATACGGGACGGAGCACTAAAGACTTCGCCTCTGCACCGAAACCAGTATGCTTACGAATCTGGAAAATCTTGCGAGCTAGCAATTCACTAACTAATAAGCAGATGCGAAAATGCAATCCAATACAATGGTATTGCATTGGGTGCTTTTATAGAAATTGAAGTAGCATTTGACAATACTACCTTCACCTCAATTGCAAGAGCAATGAACAAAAAATGAATCACACCTCTAGTCCGAAACTGGGAGTATTTGCTTTAAGTTACACCGACGATCTCACTATTATCACAAACGGGAAGTTTGGGGCAACTAAATCGAACATAATGCAAAGTGCACTAAACACCGTCAAAAAATGGTACAAAAAAGAGAGACTATGGTTATTTATTCGTTATCTACATCACCAACGAACACGAGTTGTAGTGGCACAAGCAAAGTGAAGAAAATAGTCGTCATTATAAAATTTTTGTTTAAAAATACTTTGCCTAGATGGTCCATCACATCCCCATTTGCAAATCAAATCCAATTTATAAATTTTATTCGGTGGGAGAGAATTCAAAACTTCAGTTTCCACTGTTAATATGCGGTCCACCGTATAATCTAACAGTGCTTTAAGTTTTACCGTAGCTTTACTTTGGTTTATATTTATGTCATCTTTGGGTGGATATATTTGCCCCTAAGACAGATTTGTACGATAGATACATTTTCGAATTACGTTCCAGTGCTCCAGGCCGTATTCTCTGACATACATGTTTGAACATACGGTATTCAATTATTAGAGAAAGAGCAGCATTAGCGGAATAACAATCAAGAGTAACTTTCACTGGATTCAAAGCTTTGCAAATGGCAACCACACCCAAAAACGTTTTTTGTTAAGATTTCCTTATAGTTTACAAAGGCGACGACTGTGCTTAGTCAATCCGTATTTTCTCTAAAAACCACGGATAACGTGTAAGAATTATAAATTTTTTTGGACAATGGAACGCCGTCCACGACTTAATATACTTCATAGCATTATCGTTTAAATGAACCAACAGCAACTGCTTAGCTGCTTATCCAATTCAACAGTAAGACAATAACAATCAATAAGGATTTGATGATGAAAATAATAGTCGGTAAACTAAAATGATTTTTATGAGAAACAAATTTAAAGCAGCGGATTTTGATGGTGTATAACTAAATGGTGTAAAAGTAGCGTGACATTTGATTGGTCGCTAAATTATGTTAAATTATTAACTTTTACTCAATGTACAGCTTTTGACAAAAGTAATGTCCCTCGGACACATAGGCAACCAAAACATCAGGTTCACGATCGTAAACGAAGATTTAAAAATAAAGACGCATAAAGGACGATTAGATGTTGCGTTGCGCTAATTTGCAATGGTAGTATTGCTAACTGGAAAAAGTGATTCACAATAACAACTTTGATAAGGTGGGATTTGTATTACCTCTAAGTGAAGTAGCATAGCAAATTTATTTACAAAGCTTAAAAAATAGATATTACCTGTATTAGACCAAAAATTTAATTAAATTCAATTCAAAAACGCAAATAATAAATTGCTCTACGGGCGACAATATTACAAAATAATGTTCACATGTATAATTAATACAAAAATAGATATCTTGTCTTTAATATTTAACAATTTCGTTTTAAGCGGCAATTGTGAATTTTGAATTTGTGACAATAAATTAAAAGCGCATTATATTTGCATAATTTGATTACGGTTTCCGACAAAATAGATTCTATATGGTCTACCTATTTATATTACCTTTTTGAGCTGAACAGCCTAGATTCTATATCAATCACTTAAATTAGCCAAAAGAAAAAAAAGTACTTTGATTTTGAACTAAAAAAATAAAAATTCTATATAAAGGAAATAGCTTGGAGCACCTTCGATAACATAGATAATGACCAAAAACGAGATAATTTATTGTTAATACGTTTAAAAATACTTAAAAAACTATTTTATTTCTTATTTGTTTTTACTTACTTTGCAATACACAAAATTTATTATTTACTAGTCATTCAAAAAATCAGTTTTTTATTTATTCTTTAATAAAGTAAAATATTTTAATGTTTTTTCTATAAATTTAGTTATGTTGTTATTCGTAATATCGTGGTTGTAAATTTTTATTGTATTACTGAATGCATTCAAAATTATTTTTTTAATTGATAAAAAATCTTTCTTTTTTTCAAACTATGTAAATATATTCTAAAGTAACATTGCAATAATACAATAAAATCTTTATCCTGTAAAAAAATTAATTAATGGATTATCAAAAATAATGCATCATTTACAACGCTGTAATAATTCACACAATCGTTGCATTTAGATTTGATACCGCTAGATAAATTTATTGTGCTGTATCTTGAGCAAAAATCAGTTGTATCACAAAACATCAAAGTGCTGACGCGAACTGAGATTAATGCTTATAGAATATACTTTAGCTTTAGCTATATCAATTGAATCGATTGAAGGTTTCTTACCTAAAATGTGAAAAGTGGTTTATGAGTGTATACGTGTAATTATAAGTGAGAAAGAAAACGTCTAAAAATAAAGTTATAGATAAGCGCATACCATAAGAAACCTATCAGTATATCTTTTTTTTACCTTTTTTGAACTTTCTTTTATTTGTCACTGTTAAAATGTTTTGTTTTGAAATAAGTCTCTTAAAACTAGACTTCTGGGAAAATCTTTGGAGACCATAGGAAAAATAGTTGCGCTATGGGAGATCGGTGTTCCAGTTACTGAAATAGCAGAGAGGGTTGATTTGCTCTTGGGGTGTAGTTATTTAACGAAATAGAAATTTTAATCATTGAATCTTGCTTTTGTGCTTAAAGCGTCGCCATATAAAGTTTGTAGTATAAAATCCGTATTTTTGAAATATCTAAAAAGCTAATAATAAAATGCTGTGCTGTTTAGTAACAATCACCCGTTTTTGAGAACACTAGCTTTTTCTGGAAAAACGCTGTATATTTAAAAAAAATTATTTCTATTTCGTGTTTCAAGTAGTCATGCCATGATTATCGCTCAAACCTATAAATTGAATGTTGCAGAAAACTAATTTTTCGTAATCCTAGTCCAGTATTTAGCGCTCTTTATTTATTATTTAAACTGGACCTGCACATAGAACTTTATTTCTTCCGTTGGTTTTTAAAGAAAAAATGAACGGAATATTATGCAAACAACCATCTTTACGTTTACAAACAAAAGGAAGATAAAACACAAAATGTTCTTTAAGATTAAATCTAATTTTTACTTTAGCTAATCCACGTATTTTTATGACGGAAAATCATTTATAAATTTCTGATTTTGTTTTAATGCTTACTATATTTCATCACAAACATTTCTTTTTCTCAAAAGCGGAAGTGTGAAGGAAATTTTTGTACTGTTGTATATGTTTAATAATTGTTGAATAGCTTTTGTCAATAATTGAATAATATATAACAACATGCACGACAAATTTGTTTGGCGCGGTGTCCAGCTCACAAAAACAAGATTTTTTTATTCTATAAACCTGTGTAATCAAAGAAATGAACTTAGTTTTTTTCTCAGAAAATAAAACTATCATCGTTTAGTGTTAATTAAGAAATACTTTAATAATGAATGCATACAACTAACGCCAGGGCATTGCAAACTATTATTACTTTTTTGGCAATCAATTCCAACTGTTAATTTGTTAATTTGATGGGAATGATTTACATCAAAGAGTCGATTGTATGCATTGGTTAATATTAATTCATTTATTGAAATAGAATACTTCAAGATAAAAATTGAGACATTTGCTTATTGCAGGAAATTTTTTGAAATTCCTCAAATATAATAACGACATTTAGGTTTTTATTTGGCGGCATAATCGAATTAAGGGAAATTGCACTTATATTTTACGACTCCCTTATTTTTTGTAGTCAACGCAAGTTTGGAGATGGATCCGAAGGGAACAAAAGAGAGCCAAAAATAATCGTCTCTTACAAACGAGAAAACGTACTGGACGACGCCGGATTTTAAACCATAATAACGAGAAGAACATAAGGCAATGTTGCGCAGAAAGACCATTTTGCACGTCTACCATGATTAGAGATAATCTACAGCTTACTTGGAAATATCAGGACTGAGGTTAGGAAATTACACAGTATTGAAATTCACAGTCGCATTCCTGCCAGAAAGCCACTGATAACGAAAGAACATACCCGACGTCGAGCACAATTTTGTCAAGCCAACGCAAGACGTAATTGGCAGCTTGTAATTTTTAGTGACGAAAAAACATTTTGCTCTTCGGAAGATTTCCAAAAAACACTGTGGAGAGCGAATAGTACCAGATACAATTTTGAAAATATCCAACCCATAAAACGCATTAGACGTATAAGTACAGGTTATTGGAGCTGGATGAGCCAAGCATGTCCGGGAGAGCTTGTCCAAGTAAACTCAGGGTTCCGTCTGAGGAATATGTGTCCATACTAGAAAATGTTATGTTACCATCGGTTAGGACAATTTATCCAGAAGGCGAAATAGTTTTCGTTCAAGGCAACTCTCCCATTCATCGAAGACGAATAGTTCGAGAATGGTTCGAACAACATCCAGAGATACACGTCATAGAGTGGCCAGCCAGGTTTCCAGATCTTAACCCCATCGAAAATCTCTGGACAGCTGCTGTGCGTGAATGGGAAAATAACATCATGATTTGAAATATAGACCAACTTCACGCAAATATTATGCGTACTTGGAATACTCTACACCTGAATAATATTGGTAATAATGAGATTGGTAAATACATGCCTGCTCGCATTCAAGCTTGTATTGAATCCGATTGATACTACACAAAATATTAATTAGCCTTTATTACTTTTCCTTGTTCAACTTAAACAAAAAATTAACACATTAATATTATGTTTAATTTTTAATGTTAGGGTGTTAATCATTAATTTTTTCTTTAATTTGCCTTTCTCTTTGCATAGATAGTTATATTGTTACTTACATTTATATTACATGTCCATAGATAATTTATATGTAATATAACAATAATTTTTTTAATTCTTATTAACCAAAATATAAATGAGTTACATTTATATTCTGATTAATACTTTACACGTAAATTTTTTTGATGCTAATTTCTCTGTTTAGATCAATTTTATAACTAAATATATGAATTAACTACAAATCGCGGGACCACGACCATGTCATGCCAATTACTTTCACATTGATTATCAATTCGGGGTATGATGTATCTGTAATTAAAATATTTTGATTATCTCATTTCCATACTATTTCAATCTTATATAAACTATTAATGTTATGTATGGAATATCATTGATAAACGTAAACTTGTAGTTTGTTTTAAACGTTTCATAACCAGCTTATCGATATTACATTCCATTATCTTCTCTTATATGAAAAGTAACTTGATTATATTTATACACCACAATTATGTAACTTTCATCTGTTATCTTTAACTACCTAAATTGTTACAATTTAGCCATAATATATTTAAGCCAAAGGATGGCATTTGTCAGGCCAAATTAGTGACTGCATGTTAATATTTCGATCTTCAATTAGCCAATTATGTGAGAGGTTGGTGACATTTGTCAGTTTATTTCTTATCTTCAGTTTAAGTCATTTCTACAATTTAGTGCAATAGGGAATTCAATCAACTTTCATATTACGAATTGTATATTTTATAAATAAGTTGTAATTTTTAGTATAACTTAAATATAGTTACATGTTATATTGCATATATTGTTCATATTACCTTTCATTCCTGCAGAAACATCTTTTCTGTAAGTTCACTTTACGTAGTATATTCATCTTAGTTAAATTAATATTTTTTCTTTACATTATGTTTCTCTTTTTTGCTGGATGTATTTTAATAAAACGATTACATATTTATTCTTAAGTCGATTGTCGTTTATGTGATAAATTATTTTTATGCGCAAACATCTATTTGTATATCTTAATCATCTCAATGCCTTGCATAACTATAAATTGTACTTATTGCTTTTAAAATAAAAAAAATATGTTAGTAACTTCGCGTAATAAATAATTACACTGTGTGAAGAAACCACTGTTCAAATTTCAAACCTTTATGTAACTTAAAGTTGACTGCTTTAACGTCACATTTTTTTTAGTACAACGTAATTAAAAACAAATGAGGAATAAAACTGTTTTAAATATAGTAAACAGAGAAAGATGAAGAATATAATATTTTATTTTGAGAGTTATTAAGAATAAAGTCTTCTATTTTTGGTCATTATTGGTAATGTGTCTATCTAATTCCTTTATATAATAAAGTAAATTTATAACATGTAAATCTGCTTTTGAATGAATTGACCATTCTGTTTAAATTGCATGAACCAGTGTCCCAAGTGAGTAAATACCTTAAAACTAGAAAAATCTATACAAAATTAAAAATTAGTGTAATACATTAGCGTTCAACCAGTGGCTTTGGTTGCAGTATTGGTAACGCTCCTAGCTATTTCTGTTTTTTAACAAAATAATATTACCACACACAAAATTTAAATTTTTTTAGTTCAAAATCAAACTACGTTTTTTTCCTTTTGATTAATTTAAATGTTTGATATAGAATCTAGGCTGTTTAGCTCAAAAGGGTAATGTGAATAGGTAGAAACCGTTTAGAATCTATTTTGTCGGAAACCGTATTTAAAGGAAAGTAAATATATATGCGCCTTTAATCTATTCTCAGAATTGTTTGGTATTAAAAACAAGCTATCTATTTTTCTTACTAATTATACAATAGACTTGTGTAATTTATAATATATAATTATTGTAATATTGTCGCCCGTTGAGCAATTTAATATTTGCATTTTTGAATTGAATTGTTAATAGATTCTTGGTCTAATACACGTAATATCTCGTTTTTTAATGTTTGTAAATATATCTACTATGCTACGTCACGAAGAAGTAATACAAGTTCCACCTTATCAGAGTTACTATTGTAAACCACTTTTGCAAAACTACCTTTTTAAATTAGCGCAACGCAACAACCGTCCTTGTTATTTATAAATCTTCGGTTACGATCGTGAATGTTGTGACGGTAATTTTCATTAAGTACGCCTTTGTTGTTACGGTTGAAATCTTTTTTTGACGTGAAATTAGATTCGAGTTTTGACACCCGCTAACTATCTTTTACGCGTGACTGTCATTTACGACGTGCTCTTCAACTTGGAAACTACTTGAAATGGTCGGTGGATTGATAAGTAAACGTTTTCTACATTTATACACCATCATGGTGACCAATCTATAAGTGGAACACACTTAAAATTTGTTTGCGTCGACACCGGGTAAGATTGGAACTTTTCATTTATTAAAACTTTGTTGTAACTTCCTGTATTTTGACAGCCATTCCGCCACGTGCGCATAATTAGTCCTAATTGTTACTTATTAATGAGGAGTCCGTTTCGTATAACTATTTCTTCAAACAAATCTTCGAAGGCCGTAAATTAACCTTGGTGACGATCACCTTATTCGGGAGATTCTAATTATCGAATACGAGGGAATTCGAGTCGAAGGCCGTAACTTAACACCGATGACTATCACCTTATCCGGAAGATCCTAATTATTGGATTTGAGGAATTCTATTCGGAGGAAATTGTTTAATACCATCATATTCGTAACCGTAATGTAACAGCATACGATAAGTGTCGGTTCGTTTACTGTCCTTTAAATGTGTCTTTATTTGTAGTTTGTGAGTCGCCAGGTAGACACGTCTATATTTTTCAGGAAGTTTAATTGTAGGAGGCCGTAGGAAAAACGTTTTTCTGACAGCACTCCGGAACTTGGTAAGTCAATTTTTACTTATTTATACGTGATCGCTAAGGTGTAACTCACGACTTATTATATTTGCTAATTGTACGTGCTAATTGATTTGTTACTTGTGTTTGTTACTAAATTAATTTAGATAAATTACTTATCGCTTGCTGCTTATATCCACAATTACTTATCTTTGTTAATGTTACTTATTAAAAAAATTTTATACATGTTATATTACTTACACGCTTGTTTGACGTGTAGTGTAAGTTGCCGATCCTACTGTTATGCTCTTTTCTATATTCTATACAGTCCCGGCGTATATTTGATTATTTAAGTGTTAGTAGATTTAGCGTTATAGAGAAATTAAAGTACCATTGTTGTTAATGATCGAGTTTCTTTTCCATTTTAGTCGTTTCTTTCAGCAGTTACGAACTTACCACCTAGTTACAAGTTTCTTACCATTTCTGCTGTGAGCAGGCAGAAAAGACTTTGGACAGGCTCTGGCGCCCTTAATTCTTTACATTATTGTTTAGGAACCCTACCCTCTCTCCGAATATTGAGAGTTGGCCGTGCAGGTTCGTAACCAGCTAAAACTTGTAACAATGTGATACTTTGGTTGCCTATGTATCTGATGGACATTACATTTGTCAAAGACTGTACACATACATTTTTTCGCCTCGACTACGAGAATTTATAGTAGATGTCTACATTTTTTTTTTGTTCGGTGTATATGGAAAATTCCGATGATATAATAAATGTACTTACTTCCAGAAGCAGATTACATCTTGGAGAATTAAAGTTGCTCAATTTTACTAAAAGTTATTTCACTTCAAACACAACGTAATTTTTACACCGTGGTGCACGTCTGATGTTTGGAGAGTTCCGGTTCGAGTGAGATTCCAACAGCTAAATGCAACATCTGCCACTTCTCGACCATTCGAACCGACGCTACAAATACCTTTCTACCCGGCCCAACGGTTAGAATTTCTTAAATATAAATTTTTTGATTTTTGGTCATCGATTTCAGTTTTGGAACCACTGTACGGCGGCTAGTTGTACCCAGCACAGTGAATCACATGACACTATTTTTAATATTTTTGAATGCTCTTGTACTCTATATTATTACCTCAAACTAGAGTGCTGTGTAAAGTGTATCGGAGTTAAATAACTGTTGCTTCAAATGTTCCATTTTTGAATATACATAAATACATTCATTTCCATCTGTAATTAAAGTATGGATAATGATAAACTAGGTATTTGTTCATATTTTTGATAGCTTTAATAACTTCAAAAGTAATTTAAAATTAAAAATAAATTTAAAAAAAAATTCTGTATGTTGCAAAATAACAAAGGTTTTTAGTTATATTTCCAAACATGAAAGTACATCATAACATAACGACGAGAGGCCTTTTAATAAAGTATATTCTTTTTTGAAAAAAAACACCGGAACAAATGCAGAACCAACATTATATAATGTTGCCTCTGCATTTATTACTAAATCTGTCAAATTTGACATTAACTTTAATATCGTTTTATTTTTTCAATTTTAACTGGCTTTCACGATTTTTTAAATAACTTTTTCGCCTATCGCATACTCGTTCTAATATAATAATTAACTTTAAACACTTAGTTTTATGAGGGTTTCTAGTTTCATTTTGCCACACTAGAGCTTTTTTCCCATTACGTAACTACACTAACAAACTGTAACGAATTTTAACATTAATTTATTTATACACAAAATATTTACAATGCCCCCACGCTGCCGCTGGAACACTTCTTTCAAGTTGTTCAAGTGTTCTTCAAACGACCTTCCAACCAATATGACGTCGTCTAGATAAGCCAAGCACGTCTTCCAAGACAACCCGCGCAAGATGGTCTCCATCAAAAGCTCAAACGTTGCAGGAGCGTTACACAAGTCGAAGGGCATCACAGTAAACTGCCACAAACCAGTTACAATTGTAAAAACTGTTTTGTCACGATCCTTGGGTTCCAATTCTACCTGCCAGTAACCACTGTTTAAATCTAACGTAGAAAACCACTGGGTTCCTGGCAAAATGTCTAACGTATCGTCAATTTTCGGTTTAAAGGGTAGATGTCATTTTGGTCACGTTGTTTAGCTGTCTGTAGTATAAGCAAAACGTCGTTGATCCATCTTTGTTTTTTACGAGTACCACTGGGGACGCCCATGTGCTATTTAAAGGTTCAACCACGCATTCTCTCTCCATATCCGAAATTATTTGTTCGGCTTTATCTCATTTGGCTAAAGGAAGTGGGCGTCGATGACGAAACTGTTAGATCAACACTTTACCTTTAGCCAGCTGGTCTTGGCTGAGGTTTTGGCATTTGGAGATAAAAATATAAAATAAATGTTGTGGGCACTTTTTTGGCGACGTATCTTCGTTAGACTTTACGCATCTCACAATTTGAGATACTGGCGTTTATTAGCCTACCACGGGCTTCTTTTTAAACGTTATTAGATCTGAGTTGATATTTATGATCCTTACTGACATCGTATTTTTGCTCGTACGAAAGTTCTACCATTCATTGGTTCAATAGCGCAAAAGTAGCCTTTCCGGAGATTTCCATTCGGGCGTGCCATCACCACACTTTCAGTCCTTGCAGGCAGAGTCACGTCTTCACTCAATAAAACTTCCACGGCTGCCTTCTCTGACAAATGAAAAGGAATTTTTACATTGTTGATCTTCAGGACATCGTTCTTCATATCCAAATGGAACCCAAACTTTTTTATAACGTTCATTCCCAGGATAACTTCTTCCGTGATGTCGGCTACCAGTGCTTGATGTTCGAGCACTCTATTTCTCAAACCAATGGTTACTATGACTTGTCCGTGAGTAGGTATTCCTTCACCCGTTGCCGTTCAAAGTCGTACTGTTACTGGTGATGTTCTTTCGTTTTCCAATAACGTGTCAGAACAAATGGCGGTTTTCGTCGCTCCCGTGACAACCCGTAACTGAACACTTTGTCCATTAATCTTGTCATCGAGATGAATGTTAATCTCCGCGGCGTCGATTTTCGCCCCATTCGGTCAACCTGTTCTAGTTTTCCGGATGCTCTTCTAGTTTTCTTTTGCATTTAGTACAGCGTCGTCGTACGTGGCCCACTTCTCCGCAGTTCCAGACGTCACTTCTCTTTCTCTAGCTGCTTGTTCCCGAAATACACGTCGCACAATTTCTTCAATTCTTTTTTTGTGTGCGCGAGGGTATTTCTATAGCACCACAGCGTTTATGGATGCTTCAATGCGACGCCTGTTTTGCCGCCTTGAACTCCAAAGCATGGGTTAAGACGTCATCAAACGTTTTCGGTGGAGCTTACCGGAGAGTCTGCTGCGTTTTGCTGTCTCGGAGGCCATCTACAAAGGTTTGAATAGCCAACTGCTCCAAAAAGGTATCTGGTGTAGTAGGATACGCAAGTCGTGTTAATCCGTCGATGTCAGCCTCAAACTCTTGAAGACTTTCGGCTGCTTTCTGAACCCGACTTTTAATTTGAGCTTGGTACACTTGTTGAAGATAAGTTTCTCCATATCTCTATCATATCATAAATTTGTAATTTTTTTGTAGGCGGGCAAAAACAGTTTGCAAGATTCCAAGAGCGTAAGGACACTATTAAAGACGTCGCTTTCTATTTGTTGCTCCAATCATTAGCCGTACTGCTTGTAGTAGGTTGACCATGGCACTTTGCCATCAAAATTTGAAGGTACTAGTTTATACTTGTAAGTGGTATATTTCCAATGGTCCATTAATAAATCTTCACTCGTGACGCTTCCTTCACCATAATAATTCATTTGGTTTATTCTTTTTTCAAGCAGTTTCATTCTGTCATCTAATTTGTTCTCTATTGGTTCTATTTTGTCATTCACAGATTTTCAAATTTCTTCTTTTAAATTTAACATATCTGCTTGGGATTCCTCTTGAACCATTTTAGTTTGGTTTTCTATACTAACTTGTATTTGCTCTTCAATAATCTTTATTGGCTTTTCAATTCTCGTTCGTATTTCTTCAACTTCTAGAATTTTCCAACAATTTTTCTTCTATTTTCTGACAATTTTCAGTTCTTCTTCCATTTTTTTAGAGTTTTCTTCCGTTTTTCTAGAATTTTCTTCCATTTTCTGAAAATTTTCGTGAAACTTTTCTTCAATTTTTTTGGAATTTCTTTTCATTTTCTAAGACAGTTTTTCTTGCATATTTTTATTCATCGATTCTTGACTAGTTTTTATTGATTTGAGAAATTCAAATAGTTTTGCATCCATTTTGGTTTGATAACGAGTTACCGGCATAAGTTATAACAAGGATAAACAACACTGAATTTTAACACGCTATAAATAAACACGCAAATCGCCAACTAAACAGTTAATTATTTACCCAATCAATGTTTTTATTACGGGAGCGATATTAAATTACTTACTGATATTTACACTAAAATTGCAAATTCCACACTGACATGAATGTAACGAATTTTAACACTAATTTATTACACAAAAAATATTTACACGAACGAAACTAATTAAATCTAACGATATTTTAGAAAAACACTTATGCTCATTTATATAGTCACACAATCACTAGAAAGATAATGTCCGCGAATAACTTCTGTTTATCTAAACCTGACACTTGTTTACATTAAAGGCACGTACGTTATGCTCCGTTATATTTATCACAAACACACGCGTTTATCACTTATTTATTTAAACATCTTCTTAACGCTTCCGACTGGGAATAACTGACTTATGCTCATTTTAAATCGTTTTTATATATTTCGGTTATTTATTCAGAATTTTCTACATCATTTCCAAACGTTCTAGTTGTTGATAGTAACTTCGTGAACGTTCTCAAAACTGAAGGTTTCGAAACGAATATTGACGTTTGCTATGTTGGCAGCGCAAAAACCGTATTTTTGTTATTACATTACTAAAAATAAAATTACTTACATTAAAAGAGAATTTATTACAAAAACAATAAAAAAACATGAATAAAAAACATATTTTACTAATATATACAAAACTTGACTTATATCTTTAGTACAGTATCAAAACTATCGTAGAATACTGTACTATTATACGGCACATTTTTTTGTTACAACTCAAGAACTATTTACAAAAATTATCTAAAGTAGTGTTTATCACTCGCGTATGGAACATGTTTCTACACGCCTACCGATATTTTAATGTTTACAAATATCTATTTGTTTATAATGGTTGTCGTGGATACTCACTATAGTGTAGTTTAGTGTAATAGACGCTTTGATATTGAAAAAAAACTGTTTAATTTATACATCAGATAAAAACTGTACCATGAAGTTGGTTATTTTTTGAAACATTTTATTTAAATTAAACCCTAAAATCTATAGCAATCAGATATTCCTTAAGAGATTCAACAATTCAGAAGAGTTACTGTTTTGTATGAATTGTCAGAAGTATATCTGTTCTACGAAGACAAAGTTTTGTTACAGGATATCTGAGTTATTACCTAATACAAATAATAAGATAATCACTAAGAATTTTTTTAAATTAAATAATTGATATGTAATAATAACCTGGCACACTAAATGTAATTTAATTAAAGATAAATACTTTGCAAACATTAATGATGCTTGTTATGATTTTAAAATCATCTGAATCTCTTCTAAAGTTTTGCCTTTAGTTTCAGGTATATAAAATACTGAAAAGAGGCCAGTACCTAAACAACAACATCCGAAAATATAAAAAGGAACGTGAATTCCATAATGATGCTTCAAGAACTGATACAATTGTATAGAAATAAATCCAAAAGTAACATACATAACATCAGCTATAGTTACGCCGAATGCTTTTACGTTGGATGGAAAAATTTCAGCGGTCATAACAATTGGAATTAAGCCAATACCAAATTTAAAACAAATTGCGTATAGCATCATTGTACTTGATAAAACCCAATTATACGATTGAACTTTTATTTCTAAATGCTCCAATGTAAAATAAACGGCCATCAGAAATAAGCACACCGCGGTTAAGAAGCAGGAACTACCTAAAATTAATTTTCGTCCGATTTTGTCGACAACCACAGACGCACACAGAGCGGACAAAAGCATCAAAACTGCAAATAAAATCGCTGATAAATTCGGTGATAAGAACACTGCGTCTTCTAAAATCGAATGAATGTTCATAAATGTTACACTAATTCCACTAAAGTGTTGAGTAAAATTTAATATCGTCATAATAATAACACCTTTACGATTGCTTTTAACTGTACATAAATCTATACATCTTCCTGGTTCGTTTTTCTGTCGTTCGATTGCTACGCCGATTTCATCTAATTCTTTACCGACGTCTTCACTCGCACGTACGAATTGTAAAGATTTTCTAGCTTTGTCTTTTTTCCCTTTTAGAAGCAAGTAGTAAGGAGTATCTGGCATAAACGGAAAAGTAAGTAATTGTATTACAAGAAATAATGCACCAACTGCTGAAGATATGGGTAATGATACAAATGGAGCTACCGAGTAAACTACGATTAGACCCATCAACATAGTAGTATAAGTAAATGTACCAAAAAATCCTCTAATTCTCTTATCCGTAATTTCAGCAATGTATATAGGAGTTGATACAAAAGCATTATTGCTTCCAATTCCACCTAAAAGTCGCCCAACGTATAAAAATTCTTTTGACGTAGCGCAAGCTATTAATATCCATGCTACTAAATTTTCTACAGCTGCTATCAAAGTGGATATTTTGCTTCCAAATTTGTTAAGCATGACTACAGTAAGTGGTAAACCTACAATGCTTCCAATCCATAAAATAGATTCAAGCCAAACTACGTCAGTTTCGGTTATATCTATTGTACTATCAGGTTTTTCCAGCAGTGGCAAAACTGGAGCAGTCCAACCAGCTTGCATTCCATTTGAAATTCCACTAATTGATGCTACAAATATATTGATAAATTTAAAAAAATTCATACAAACAATGTTTATGCACCGCATAACACTGCTAAAAGTTGAACTGCAATCGCTTTAGTGCTCATTCCATCTGCTGTAACCATTTTAAATTAACCATGTGACTGAACTATGAAGAATATTTATCTACAAATAAAAATTAAATTTTATAGTTGTTATTTAAATAGAAAAAAATACTATATTTTGGCTATAAAGATTAGTTTTCTTTCATTATTTCAAAAATGTATATACATTTTATGCAGCTTTAAACGAAAGAAATAACTAAAGTGCAATGAATAAACTAATGTAACTGACTTAGTGTATTGCACTTTTAGGTAGGAGAAGCAAAAACTCACAACGTGGTTTACTTCTAAACGGCGACGTTTCGTGACGCTATTGTGCGCGCTTCATGATGGCTAATAAAAAACGGGTCTAAGATGAGCTGTCCGGTGAAACTAATAGACACAATTGTAAAATTGAATAAATAAATAAACAAAGACATTTACAGTTAGTGTAGAAGTACAATAAATTACAAATAGTAAACATCTACACAAACAAATATCATATAACTAAGTTATAACAGAAATATTTCTTATGAAAAATTCAACATATGCAGTGGTGTAATCCAGTAAATTCTAAAATGTGATTGATATTGAGATAGATGCAAAATTATTTGAATGTCTACAATCAATAAAAAATAGTCTAAAATGGATAAATAAAAATATCAAAAAAAAATTGGAAAATGAAAGAAAAATTATTAGAATTCACTCTGAACAAAAATTGTTAAAAAATCCTAGAAGTTTAAAAGAAGAAATACGAACAAACATAGAAAACCAGATTATAATGGTTCAAGAGAAATCTGAAGCATATATGTTCAATTTAAGTGAAAAAATACGCGAAGTTCTAGAAAACGGAGAACAATCTATAAATGAAAATTAGAAACAGTAGAGGATAAATTAGAAGACAGAATGAAACTGCGTAAAGAAATAATGAACTAAATAAATTGTCACAGTGAAGAAAGTGTCACAAGTTTAAGATTCTATCTTCAAATTTTATTGGTAAAGTTCCATAGTCATCCTACCACAAACAGTTTGAAACCGCAATTGTAACTAATGGTTGAAGCAACAAGTAGAAAGCGACGTATTTCTAATAGTGGCCTTACGTGGAGAAGCACTCAGAATTTTGCAGACTATTTTTTGCCACCTACAAGAAAATTACGAACTCTTAATAATACGTTTAAAAATGAAATATATATTCATCTTCAATAGATGTACCAAACCCAAATAAATAATCGTGTTCAGAAAACTGCGGAAAATCTTTAAGAGTTTGAGGTTTGCGTATCCTACAGTACCAGATTCTTTTCTGGAGCAATTAGCTATTGAAACCTTTGTGGACGGCCTCCAAGACAGCAAAACGCAGTAAACTCTACGATTAACTTAAGTTTGAAGCAGCAAAACTGGCGTCGCACTAAGGCAGTTATAAGCTCTGCTGTGCTGCAGAATACCCGCGCAGGTACCGGAAAGCATTAAAGAAATAGTGTATTCTGCAAACAAGTAGCTCGGGGAATAGAAGTGACATGTTGGAACTGCGGGGAAGTGGACCACGTACGACGACGCTGTACTAAGCCCAAAAGGATACCGTAAAAGCGTCCGGAAAACTGGGACAGGTCGGTCAAATGGAGCAAAAGTGGACCTCAACAAGCCATGCTCCGGAAATTACCATTTATATTGCATTGTTTATGAAGTAATCGCATAACATTTATCTCGATGGCTAGATAAATAGACAAACTGTTCAGTTACTGGTTGACACGGGGGGCGACAAAGTGCATCATTCGTCCTGATATATTACTGGAAAATAAGAAGACGTCACTAGTAACAATGCGACTTCAAACAGCGACAGGCAATGAAATACGTACTCACAGACAAATAAAAGTATAACCAATAATTTAAAAAATAAAGTACTCCACCATCAAGTACAAGTAGTTGACATCGCGGAATACGTTATCCTGAGAATGGACGCTATAAAGAAATAGGGATTCCATTTGCGAAATGAAAAACGATGTCTTTAAGTTTGACGGTGAAGAAATTTGGTTTTATTTGTCAGAAAAGGTAGTAGTGCGAGTTTTATTGAGTCTAGATGGAAGTTTCTGGGAAGGTTATATTAACGCTATTAAACCAATAGAGAGTGACTTAGTTAAAAAAGGACTATTCGTTGGCAGAACGTTGGAATGAGTAAAAGACACGATGCCAGTAAACATCTTGAATGTCAACTCAGATCCAGTATCGTTGAAATAGAAGACTGTAGTAAGCCAATGTACGCCAGTATCATAAATTGTAAAATGCGTAAATTCTAGTAAAGTTACGTCGCCGAAGAAGTACCTACGACATCAATCAGACGTTCTCACCACCAAGTAACTCCTTCCTTGGTGAACAATTTACACCAAAAATTTTTGATTTTTTTTTCATCTATTTCTAGCGTATCCACCCTTTTAAGATGAGCTGGTAAGACTTTTATTAATTCTAAATTGTTGTTTGGCTATTTTTTTAACGTAAATCCTCCATATTTGCAAAGTTTGATTATCTGTTGTTATAATTGCGTTGTCAGTTTCGGTGTTCCTGATTTGTCTTTTATCTTACGATAATTATAAAAGGGTGCGAACAGCTAAATATAGTGCCGGCACATTTGCGAAAATCTTCAAACTACCTGGCAAGTTTTGAGCAGTAGTATATTTGGTGTGGTCTGTTGCAATATATGCAAGTAATTTTATTTGCATAAAAAGTTTTTACTTTATAACGATTTTGAAATTTGTCGTGTGTTCTATAATGTTTGGTATTTTGTCTGGTTGTATAATCCTCGAAGGAGACGTGGTTTGTCGCCGAAGCTGCAAAGGCAATGGGAGGGTCCCTATAAAGTCATGCAGCGTATTAATGACGCCATATATCGCATTCGAAAACCGCCCAGAAGCAAGCCAAAAGTGGTCCACGTTGATCGTCTAGCCCCGTTTGCTGGCAATAACCACAATATGCAAGTTCAAGTCTAAACCAGACTGATAAGCAGCAGAACTAGGAATCAAATTAAAGAAATGGAGTTCGAGAAGTTTATGAACTTATACGGAGGTTCTGGAAAAGCTAGGTTCCGAGTTACCGCCGAGGAACAACAAGACCTGTTCGTCGTGTTTAAAAAGAACTTTGGGCAGCTAGATGAATTACGAAGACAGCAACCGGCAGTCGGAAAATTTTTAGGACTACGTGGTGACAGACGTTTCGTTTTCTATTTTTCACCACGAAAACATGTTGGAGGTCGTCTTCCGAGAAACGGGCGTTCAAGTGTTGGTCTGTAGTTACCAACCAAGAAGAATATCGGGCCCGGAAAATTCCATTGACTGTTACTTTTATGGTCAAGAAAGTTGCCGAAATGGAGGAAGCTGCCGCTATTGCAACGATCCTTTTTACCGGCGTTGCATCCAGTCTTCTGTTCTGGAACCGAACAGTCCTAAAAAGGGGGCAGTGAAACGTTCTCAAATTCAAAAGCCTTCTCGAAGTTGTTATTCACGTATACCGAAAGATATGGAACACTCGTGAAGGATTTTAAAAATGTGTATAAATACGGAACAAACAAATCGTAGGTGAGTTATTTCCGTAATGCGAAGACAGCAGTGTTAAGAAGATTATTCAAGTCTAAATAAATAAGTCGTTAACGCGTGTGAGATAAACCTACGGTGAATAATCTGGTACGTAACTTTAACGTAAACAAGTGTGTGACTTTATCCTATCTTCGTGTCAGTGATAGCGCTATATATAAATTATACTGTGTTTTTATTAAATATTATTATATTTAATTAGTTCGGTTAATTTAAAAGTGTACAGATTTTTAGTATAAGTAAAAATAATTAAGTTTTAATAATAAAAATTTGTTACAATACTTTCTACGCGATCGCTTAATATTTTTAGGTAAAAATAATCAATGCAAAACGGTGGCGATCAATTATACGAGTTTATACAAGCAGTTTTTAGAAATTATAAATGAATTCTGTTGCAAACGTATAAGAAGACAAAGCTAAAAAACTTAGATATAGAAATAATAGTTAAAAACTATGAATAAAAACGTACCACTTAACTTTTTAGATTAACTAATTAATACTAAAATCAGCATTTAGCTTTTGACGTTCACAATGTACAAAAAAAGATAAACCGCTCCAAAACAAATCTTATCGTTTTTTTCAAGTATGAATATAGATAAATGAGTAAGATTTGTACGCAAATTATGTTTAAAAGTCAGATAATAGAGACTATAAATCTTTAATTAAAAGATACTTTTAACATTACATTTAAAAACAACGCGAAATATTTTTATTTTTTATGCTTACGAACTGAAAATTATTTCGAGAAAATTTTTGAGTGTGTGTAAACGATTTATATATAATAGGATAAATATGTCACAATATTTTTTGTATGTAAAAAATTACTTTAATTGTCTTGACCTATGCTACTTGTGATCTCTTTGGGTGTGATGTCAAAATTTAAAAAAAAATTTTGATAGAAACTTTTCTTTTTTGTCATAATTACGAATTAAATTGTATTTATCATTGTGTACATATAAGTTACGTTAAAAAATGTGTTAAAACTAAAATTTGTTGAATGTCGTCATAAACAGTGCCGGATTTACAGGTAAGCACGTTGGGGATTCTGCGTCTAAAAGGTCTACCAAGAGTAGTTGAGTTAATCTTTTAAGATTCCTTTTCATGCTAATTCTTAGAGGCTCCCTTGTCAAAACTATAGATCTTTGACGTAAACAAAATTTGTTTTAAAAACTATATTCCATTTTTAAGAAACATTTATGTTTGCATTATGCATACTAATTAGACAACACAAACATTTAAATTTTGAACAGAACAGTTTGCTGTTCTACTTGTTTACTTCGCTTACTAATGCATAATAAAATACAGTAATAGTTGCAACTACTATATACCGAATCGTATGTAAAGTTGACAATACGTCTTTACTTTTTATGAAAAGTAAAGTACATATGTTTTAGTTATTATGAAACATTATTTACTCACAGGTAGCAAACGAACACTTTTAAGTAGGCAAATTTATACTTAGGTGGTAAAGGACACGCTGTAAATGTTTTGTGAGCTGTGATAATTACTGCAATAAGAGTCATATTTTATATATGGACATTTAATATAGTTCTGCACTTTGTTACGTGCATAAATTTCATATATGTATATTCATTACCTTAAAGTTTGATTTCTATTTCCGACGCCCTCTAGGGATTTTATTTTTACTTTATTTCCTGTTAAACTGTCAATTACTTAAAATCGTGCTTGTGATGGTATAACCTCTGAATCTTATAACATCACCGTTAATGGAAATGAAATTATAATTTCAAAACGCATTTATAGTAGTTTATTCATCACGGGGTAAGCTTTTCCTATCTGTTTTTAGAATTCTTTGGTAATTTTCTTCTTAATTTAATAGCACGTCCCGCCACGTTTTTGGCTGTATGTTTCGATGAATTATCGATCGATGAAGGGTCAATATCAACAAATACCTTCATGGAACGTCAAACCACTGCGAAACCAACTTTCACTTAATGTGTGCAACAGCATTCGATAATCGACTTATGTGTAATTTCTTTTAGTATTAATTAACAATTTTATAGATTTTTGCTTTCTGAGTCATTGTGTTGACATGATTTGCTGTTCAAAATTATTCCAGCTGACTCAACGAGGAAAACGTTTTCTTCGAGTCAGAAAGGTCTCTCACGAAATTTTGCTGGTTTTAACTTACGTAATTACAATAATTGTTTCAATACCATCAAGGTAGTTTCGCTGATTATTTGTGTATCGCATTCTGTGTACCATCGATATTTGTCATGTAATTTTCTTTGCTATCGACGCTGTGTAAACTTATTGTGTGTTGCCGATACTTCTGGCATTTATGAAGTGAGTCCATCGGCGAAGCAAGCGTCGTAAGTGATAGTTCACTTTATGGGCTTTCGACTTTCGACTTTTGCTATTCTTCTAGTTCATTTTTTTTGGTTTTGGTGGTTGTGGCGGTGTGGTGGTGATTAGTCGGCTTTTTGGGATTGGTACGTCATCTATAAGATTCTCTTTCTGCTTTTTGATTTGTTTTTTTTTAGTTTTCTATTTCGCTTGTCAGCATTAAAGTCTTGAAGTATACTTTCTAATTTGGGACAACAATTGGTACGATTTCGTTCTATGACTAACTGTGATATCTTTTCTCTTCTCTTTTTTTTCCTTTTTTATTCTTATTTTGGGCGGTTGGTTGAGCACCGTAGAGTGGTCTCTCTTTTCGTTCTTCTACGGGGAGAAAAACGAATTAGGCATTAACATCAAGCCTTATCTTTCTCCGTCTTTTCCTAGCTCTTATCTTTCCTATTTTTCATTTCTTTCTTCTTGAGCTTATCTATCTTTTTTATGTGCCAACCGTTTTTTTTTTCTTTTTTGATCTTCTTTATGGTTCGCTTTTTGGGCGGTTGGTTGAGCATTAAAGCATTGGTCACTCCCTTTCCTTTCTTCTACCGAGAGAAATACGAATCAGATACTTACATCTATCCTTATCTTTCTCCCTTCTGCTTATTAGATTAGTTATTAGTGATACTACTGGTACTTACTGTTATTGTGATTTGAATTTTAGTCAGACATGACAGACAGACAGACAGATTTCTGCTTTTGATTTACTATTTTGATTCTACTGTTTAGGTTTTATTGTGATTTTAGTGTGTTAGCTATGTATTCTTTAGATGAAAAGCCACCACATCTTACTTCATCAGAGTCTGATTCGCAAATGAACTTGGCTGATTAGAATATTACTTTCACTGGTGACGATCCGTCTGTACTGATCGAGTTTCTTATTCGTATCGACGCGTTATGTTTGTCTTGTAGAGTTTTTCAGCATCAACTTTTTCTTTCAGCTCCGGAAGTATTATCGGGTAAAGCTTTTCTTGTGTTTAGAAGTAGATGACATACTTTACGTTTTTGGAATGAAGTTACTGCGATGTTAAAAACTGAATTTCTGCCTTTAGATTATGATGAAACCTAAGGAATCGATTGGGATGTACACTTTAAAGCATTTATGAAGGCGCATGACTCAGCAAGTTTTAATTTGCAGTGTTGACTCAGAAACTGGTCAACTATAACATTAAGGAGTATCTATTATTTATCTTTGTACAAAGGTCAGGTAAGCGATAACAATGCTTGAATGCTCTACACTTAATATATATTTTAGCCAATAAAGTTAATTTTCTTAAATCGAAATCATTTAAACAGTTGACTATTTCTTTTTAAATTCACAATTTTTGAAAAACGTAAACTATTATAAAACCCCTTATTATTTGCTTCTAACTGCATACTTTAATTCGATGTCAATTTCTTATTACGTTAAAATATTTGACTTTGTCGATATTTTGAAAACATATGTATTTTAGACGATATCTCATATACTAGGCCGATTCTAATAAAATTTAAACCACCTAACTGTAGAAAAAATATTAATTCTAAAATGGTGGAGTAATCAAATAACGAAATTAAAACAGGAAAAAATTATAAAACTTGTTTCGTATTATATATCTATTATTATAAATGTATTGTAAATAAAAATAGTAAATACATATGTTTATTAATTTTTGAATTTGATTATAGCGATTTCAAAAATGTTATCACTTAAACAGCTTCTCGATTGTCATTTTATTAAAAATTGGTTCAGTAGTTTTTGAGATATCGAATGCAAACTCACTGATCCACATACCAAAAAATACATTTTTGAGATTCGTGTAGATCCAAATTTTGAAATTGATATCATCAAAAAATGCCGAGATACGATACTCGTATAACGAAAAATACATAGCATTGGGATTTTCATGGACATAAGATAAATACTGTCCTATACCAATTTGCGTTGTTTGTAACGATAAATTTTCAAATGCTTCTATGGTTTCTAATAAATTACAACGCCATTTGGATACAAAACATCCTAATTTAAAATCAAAGACTCCTGATTATTTCAAAACGTTATTAAAATCGTCTCACAAACAAGCCGAGTCATTTACAAATTACATAAAAACTTCAAGTAAAGCACAGAAATGTAGTTTCTTAGTTGCCGAGCTTATAGCACAAAAAATGAAACCTCATACTATTGCTGAAAATTTAATTTTACCAGCTTGTCGTTTAATGGTCAAAACTTTAATAGGAGAAAAAGAAATTTTAAAAATCCTGCTTTCAAATAACACTATTAGCAGACGAATTCAAGATATGTCGAAAGACGTAGAAACTCAAGTAATAGAACACCTCAAACGTGATAACATATTTGCCCTGAAAATCGATGAATATAAGTGGAAAAGCTCAATCAATTGCTTTTATTAGAATTATTTTTGACGGAGATATGATTAGTCAATTTTTCAACAAGAGTTAAAGAATGCAATCCTTGTATTATTACAACCCACTGCTTTTTACATCGAGAAAATTTAATTTCAAAATGTATCGGCGATTAATTGACAAATGTTCTTCAGCAGGTTGTAAAAATGGTCAGTTTTATAAAAAGCAAGCCTCAAAAAGTTCGCATTTTTTCGAAACTATGTGAAGCAATGGAAGCAGAACATTTAGTGTTATTACTGCACACAGAAGTGCGATGGCTATCAAAGGGCAAGGTATTAGCACGATTTTATGAATTACGAGAAGAATTACTTGTATATTTTACAACTGAGCAAAACAAATTTAGTGATTATTTGAGTAATGAAGAATGGTGTTCAAAGGTAGCATTTCTGGCAGATTTATTTCATCACTAAAATAAACTAAATGTAAGTTTACAAGGCAAACAAGAAAATCTGTTAGTATCTACTGATAAAATTAATTCTTTTAATGATAAATTGGGTATGTGGAAGAGAAGAATAAAAGATAACAATTTAGATATGTTTCCGCTAGTTTCAAAACTTAAACGTGACAGTAGGATTTTAAATACAATATTTGAAATATTAATTAACTTAGAAGAAAAACTTCAGCATTATTTTCCTTCTCTAAATATTAGTGAGTACGACTGGATTAGAAATCCTTTCTTAAACATTACCACTAATCAAAATTTATCAGTAGAAGAGGAACTTCACTTCAACTATTCTACTAATTTCTCTAGAAAATTTTCCGGCTTTATGTAAACCTACTGCACTTGCTTGAACTTCCAAGAGATGTCCACGTCTATCCATTCTTAGATAACTAGTAGTAGGTATAGTAATACAATAACTGTTTACGAATAGTTCAAAGCAGAGACTGAAAAATACGCAAAGTTTTGTTGAAACTTATTAGTATAATCTGTCATAAACGATTGGCTAAGTTGTATACCAAGGTTACACTATCTGAAAAGACTAAATTAAATCCTAATTAGGTCATAACAAGTTTCAGTTTTAATCAGGTTATAACTAACCGTCCGTGCCATATATCACAAACCTCTACGAATATTGTTTGTGCAAGACAATAGTTCAGTGCATACGGCGAGAGTAGTTCGGCAATGGTTTGATAATAACCATGAAGTGACCTGTCTCGACTAGCCCTTAAAATCTCCTGATTTGAACCCCATCGGAAATATTTAGGCTCGCATGGTTAGCAGGTGAGATAACGGAGATATTCTTGGTAATCTCAACATCCGAACCATCCAAGCACTAGATAATCATGTTTTCCAAGTGTGGGACAATTAATTAATTAATTAATCTTTGTGAGAACATAGTTAACTCTATAAGAAATACATTAACTGATTGCATCGCAAACAACGGGCTGTGGCCGAGGTATTAAACTTTGATGTAATTTTATTTATTTTTCTGTTGTATTTGTAAATTGACAATGAGTTATTGTAACTCATAATTATTTGTTGATCATACGAAAACCGATTTCGTAAAGAAAATGTAGCAAATTCATTAAATCAAAATGAAACTATTATTATCAATATAATATGTTACTATGTGTTTATATTATATATTATTAATTAGTGATAATGATATATTACTAGTCCTTTAACTTGTGCTTTGCTTGTAATAAAACTTTTAATTTTCATCCAATTTACATTTGTTTGTTAAAATGCTTATAGAATATTTTTTTTAAATATTTTGTGTTATGCGTATTTATTTCACGAGTGTGTATTAATCATAAAAAAATATCTCTTTAGATATGACAATATTGTGCTTATATTATTTCCAATTGGTACTAAAAAACAATCAATGTGTGAGAGTAAAATTATAGTTATGTATTTTAATAAATATAATAATACGAAGCATAAGGAAAGTATTGCAATTATCTCAAAATGAGGAGTATCGTATCTCGGCATTTTTGATGATATCAATTTCAAATTTTGGATCTACACGAATCTCAAAAATGTATTTTTTGGTATGTGGATCAGTGAGTTTGCATTCGATATCTCAAAAACTACTAAACCAATTTTTAATAAAATGACAATCGAAAAGCTGTTTAAGTGATTACATTTTTTAAATCGCTACAATCAATTTCAAAAATTAATAAACATATGTATTTACTATTTTTATTTACAATACATTTATAATAATAGATATATAATACGAAACAAGTTTTATAATTTTTTCCTGTTTTAATTTCGTTATTTGATTACTCCACCATTTTAGAATTAATATTTTTTCTACAGTTAGGTGGTTTAAATTTTGTTAGAATCTTCCTAGTATATGAGATATCGTCTAAAATACATATGTTTTCAAAATATCGACAAAGTCAAATATTTTAACATAATAAGAAATTGACATCGAATTAAAGTATGCAGTTAGAAGCAAATAATAAAGGGTTTTATAATGGTTTACGTTTTTCAAAAATTGCGAATTTAAAAAGAAATAGTCAACTGTTTAAATGATTTCGATTTAAGAAAATTAACTTTATTGGCTAAAATATATATTAAGTGTAGAGCATTCAAGCATTGTTATCGCTTACCTGACCTTTGTACAAAGATAAATAATAGATACTCCTTAATGTTATAGTTGGCCAGTTTCTGAGTCAACACTGCAAATTAAAACTTGCTGAGTCACGCGCCTTTATAAATGCTTTAAAGTGTACGTTACTACTATGCTATATCTTTTTATGCAGGTGTTAGAACCAGCCTCTGAGAAGACGCACCCTTTAATCATACGCCGCAACTTGACACTATTTTATCAATCTCATTTCGCACTAGAATCAAATCTTAACTCTTGTAATTCTTTTAACTTTTTGACATCTGTGGGAAGTGATCGACTTCTAGCATCACCTTATACAAATAAAACTGTTGCTTCCGCACCTTCGACTAATGCTGTAGCTGGTTCTCTTTAAACTTCGTCGTTTTCTTCTTCTGCAACTACTCTTAAGTCTACTACTTGTGTTCACTGTTATCCTAAAACTGAGAAACTTTTACGACCTATTCGTTCTTTAGCTTCTCTTCCTAGAAATTTTACTTTAATTTCTAAGATTATTAGGCCTACTACCGATCTTTGGTACTTAGGTTTGGTTTCTAAATTTTCTGATTTTCCTCGTCGTTTCTCTCGTTGGTGTATTGTGAAAGGTCTTCTATGTAAACGTGTACGCATTTCTTTGTCTGACCCTTGCCTGTGGAAATTAGTTGTTCCTTCGGACCAACGCAAACAACTAATCCACGATCACCATCTACCGTCTGAGCGTAAACACCACCGTGTTAGGAGTACGTTGGAAGCTTTTCGGTGTTATTTCTACTGGCCTCATATGAGAGCTAAAGTAGCTGAATTTATACGTCACTGTTCTATCTGGAACGCACAGCGAAGCAATCCTATTAGGTTACGTGCCGTATTGCCAGGTACGATGAAGCCCTCCTACACTGATATCGCTACAAAGTCTACGCGTCTACACAAGGATCGTACTATTTCTCCGGATGAAACAACTCTTACTATTGCTTTTACACCTGTTTCAAATTGTGCTTTACTGTCTCCGCTTAGTCAGTCTTTTTGGGATTAGTACGTCATCTATAGGATTCTCTTTCTGCTTTTTGATTTGGGCTTTTCTTATCTTGAGTTTTCTATTCCGTTTGTCGGCATTAAAGTATACTTTTCAATTTGGGACAGCAATTGGTACGCTTTCGTTCTATAACCAATTGTGATATCTTTACTCTTCTGTTTTTTTCCTTTTTTCTTTGTTATTTTGGGCGATTGGTTGGACTCCGTAGGGTGGGCTTTTTTTTCGTTCTTCTACGGGGAGAAGAACGAATCAGGCATTAACATCAAGCCTTATCTTTCTCCGTCTTTTCCTATCTCTTATCTTTTCTACTTTTCATTCCTTGTTTCATTAGGCTATCTATGTTTTCTATGTGTTAACCATTTTTCTTTCTTTCTTGATCTTTTTTATGGTTCGTCTCTTAGATGGTTCGTTGGGCATTGAAAGGTTGGTCACTGCTTTTCGTTTCTTCTACGGAGAGAAAAACGAATCAGACACTTACATCTAGTCTTATCTTTCTTCGTCTGTATCTTTTCTTCCTTTCTTGTCTTTCTTACTTCTCATTTGTTTTTCTTTTTTCTTTTGTTTTTAAAGGTTTGCGTTTAAGGCACTTACCTCTTTTGTTTTTTTTTATCTTGGTTTATTGCTTAAACACTTTCTTTTGTTTTTTTCTTTTAGTAACATCCTTCTTTACGGTTTACGTAACTATGTGTATCTTTTCTTGTCAGTTACTTTTCTTGCTGTATTGGGTTTAGTGGGTTTTTGTTTTGTTGATCTTGGTTTGGAACTTGGAATAGACTGCAACGTCGCTACTTGTACTCTGTATTTCCGCTTAGATGGAATTTTTGATGTTGTCAGTCACCGTTAGGATATTTCTCTTCTTTGGGTTTCTTTTGCTCTTGGAATATTCTAATCCGTTTTGGCATTTACGTTCTAATGTGACATTTCAATCTGTTTTATGCTCTCTCGAAACTTCCTGTTAAAAAAGAATGGAGATTTGACAATCACCGAAACGTTATCAAAATCTATCTTGTGACCTGTAGTGAAATGATATTCAGCAACCGCAGACTTAGAAATATGCCTTTTGCTTATACAACGATCATGTTCTAAATGCGAGTAATGACAGAACGACCGGTCTCACCAATGTAGACTAAACCACATGAACAAGGAATTTGGTATACACCTTAAGATGAAAGTGTAGGAAATTTGTCCTTGAGAGAAGGAAGAATCTGAGAGATTTTGCCTGTCGAGTTGAAAATAGGTTTGATACCATTCTTACGAAGAAGTTTCACTATTTGATCTGTAACCTTGTAAATGTAGGGTAAAAAGGCCAATTTCGGATTGGAATCGGAAGTAGAAATGTCCTTAGGTAATCGAGTACGTGGATGTAGACAACGATTAATAATTCTATGAATATCTCGCTTCATATAACCATTGTTCACTAAAGTTCTAGTAAAATGACAGAGTTTCGAGTCTAGATTCTCAGGTTGACAAATAGAAAAAGCACGATGAACCAAAGATTCAATAACAGAACGTTTCTGTGCAAGATGATGATGAGACGAAGCATGAAGGTATCTATCAGTATGGGTGGGTAGGCGATAAACAGAATGGCCCAGGAGTCCGTCGGGCTTACGAGTCACAAGAACGTCAAGAAATAGGAGAGAACCATTACTTTTGATTTCCATAGTGAATTTGATATCCAAGTGTTGATTGTTAAGATGATTAAGAAACTTAGACAATTCGAGATGACCATGAGGCCAAACAATAAACGTGTCGTCAACATATCTAAACCACACTTTAGGTTTTAATATTGATGATTCCAAAGCAACCGTTTCAAAGGATTCCATAAAAATGTTAGCTACAACAGGTGATAGAGGAGAACCCATAGCAGCACCAGAAACTTGTTCGTAAAACTTGTTATCAAATTGGAAGTAAGTAGAGGATAGACACTTTTCAATAAGAGGAACCAAACTCAAGTCCTTGCCATGTTAAGACAGAATCTGTTTGATGATAATAAGCGAATCCTTAATAGGAACTTTAGTAAAAAGTGAAGTAACATCAAAAATCACCAGAAGATCTTGGGGTTCAAGTTTTATAGTTTCTAGACGTTGAATAAAATGCTGAAAGTTGAGGATGTGAGAAGAGGTTTTACCTGTAAACTCGCAAAGAATGTTGGACAAGAACTTGGCTAGCTTGTAAGTAGGAGATTGGATAGTACTCACGATAGGTCGAAAAGGAATACCTTGTTTGTGAATTTTGGGAAGTCCGTATAGACGAGGTGGTTTAGAATCTAATGGGGTAAGTCGACGTTTAGTTTCAGGAGGTAGATTGGAAGATTTGATGATTTGGCTAACCTCGCGTTCAGTCCTCGAAGTGGGGTTATGGGTTAGAAGAGCGTAAGTTTCCTCAGACAAAATAGAATTGATTTTCGTAACATAATCAATTTGGTTTAAAACTACAGTGGCGTTGCCCTTGTCGGCTGGAAGAACAATAATATCAGGGTTCTTACGAAGACTTTTTAGAGCTGACTCTTCCGACTTAGAAATGTTGGATTTAGGAATTTTAGATGATTCAAGGATTTTGCCAGTGTTAATACGAATGGAATCTGAGATGTGGCGAGGAAGATGTCTTATAGAAGACTCAACAACACATAGAATATGTTTTGATAATGAAAAAAATTCATATAAATTTTATGCACTGTACACCTCAGCAATTATTATATTTGACACGTGAAAAATATTGGCCAATTTCTGGTAGAAGCACAGCTAGAATCATTGTTAAGCAATGTTTAAGAAGTAAACCAAAATTATCTAACTCATTAATGGGTAATTTACCAAGTAAAAGAGTTCAACAATATATGCTATTTATGTTTATGTGGGATTAGACTATGCAGGTCTATTTAATATAAAAGATAAAAAAAGTAGAGGTTGCAAAATAGTTAAATGTTATATATGTATTTTTGTCTGTCTTTCTGCAAAAGCTATTCATTTACACCTTGCTGCAACTAACCTTACAAGTGAATGTTTTTTAAACTGTTTGAAAAAGTTTATAGCTAGAAGGGGTAAACCTAAAAATATTTATTCCGATAATGGTACGACTTTTGTAGGAGCGAACAAGGTTTTATATGAATCATTCAAACAAGTATCTCATGCTTTAAAAGATACGTTATCTATAGAATATATTGAGTTGCATTTCATTCCTCCACAAGCTCCAAATTTTAGCGGTATTTGGGAAGCAGGCGTAAAAAGTGTAAAATGCCATTAAAACGTGTTTTGGGCGATACAAAATTAATTTATGATGAATTTTATACAATTTTAACACAATTAAAAGCTATTTTAAACTCTCGCTCACTTACACTAATGTCTTCTGATCCAAACAATCCAACACCATTAACACCGTCACATTTTCTAGTTGAAAGAAGTTTGACCACAGTAATAGAACCTAATCTGAAAAACAAAATCGGAAAACTCAATCAATATCATCAGTTACTGCAAACATTAATACAAAATTTTTGAAGACGTTGGCATAAAGAATATTTAAATGAATTACAACAAAGAAAAATTTGGTAACAAACTCAAAAGCAAATAAAAGAAGATGATTTAGTTGTAGTGAAAGAAGAGAACTCTTTACCATTTCAATGGCCTATGGGCAGAGTAATAAATGTTCGCCCTGGTGAAGATGGAATAGTTCGTGTAGTAACAATTAAACTACACAACCGTAAAATAAAACGTTCGGTTACTAAAGTGTGTGTTTTGCTATTAGAAATAAGTAATTAATTGTTTATTAATGTTCATAATTTTTATATTTCTTGTTGTGTTGAACTTAATTGTTCAAGGCGGGCGGCATGTTGCGTCATAGGTGTCATGTTGTGGGAATCGTTATGCGACAAATATTTGTTTGTTTATATATTAATATAAAATTATATAAAAAATGTCAATTCATAATAAATAATTTTTATAAAAAAAAGTATCAATTACAATATTAAAAATACAGTCCACTACTACAATATACAATATACAATTATCTATTATTTCAAGTAACATATATATTTATAAAGGTATCGTTACTATAATTTTATTACAATTTATAATAAAGTTTTAAATATAAATGTATCGTTATGTTGTTGTAAAAATACAATTGAAATAGCCAATTATAAAATAATCATAATTTAAACTAATTAATTTATATCGTTGCAACTTCCATTAACTCACATTAAAAGTAAGAAATCAATTTTCGATGACGATCAAAATATCCATTATTGATAATAATTTAAACTTGTGGTTTACTTATTATATACATCGTTACAATAAGTAGGTAAAGTTTGATAAAAATACTTAATGCAAAATGCCGCTTACTCATTATTATCTTGTTCAAATAGTCCATGACAAAAGAAAATAAAATCTGAGCAACATTTATTATCTGTCCTTGGCTATAGTACGTTACGTGTACTCAAGTAGTTATTTTTAAAATGTATTATTGTAATTTTTAGGAATTTTTGTTGCGTTATCGCAACATCAACGGAATTTCTCTAAAACGAGACAGAAACACTGTATATTGTTGGTTGCTTAACAAAAAGTCATTATTTTTGTCACTGTTTGTACAAGACAAACTCGTCGTCATTTGTTTCCCAAAATCTTGTGGTGCCCCATCTTGCTAGAACCACATGCCACTACGAGTAAAAAGTAAAGCTAAGTTTCTGCACTAAGACGACTTACAATAAAATGAGGTCCAATATGATGATTATTTAACAAGCCGCATCACACGTATGTGTGAAATAACCCTCAAGCTATTTTTTTAATTACTGCTAATACCGTATTCGATTTTATTAAATCTTTAAAAGGCAAATGCTGGACTTTTTGTAAATGATAGAGATAAAGCCCATCGTTGTGCAGAATTCTCCATTCGCTGCTTCGAGACATTTCCGTTGCATGAGACATTCTACGAATATTGAGAGATGGGCTTTGTTCAACTGCGTTTAAAATTACTTAACCGTCCCCAACTTCATCTCTTTTCACACAACAACGTGGGAAATATTCTGTTATTTGTTAAATATACGTTAATTTATCAAAGCTAACTCAATTATCTATTTTTTTAATTCCTTTGATACCCCCGCAACAAAGAAATTTACCTAAAGGTCATCTAACATTTTTGATCGTAATGACCCCCAAAATATAATATATGGTATAAATTTGACAGTCGAGTCGCGAAAAACAGTGTATATGTTTGATGACATTATATTTAAGTACCTAAGTACATGAAAATCATAATTGCTTATAACAACTACAAAAATAAAATTTTTCCTATTTGCTATAAAAGTTTATAGTGCAATAAAGTAATTCGTTTATAACACGTGGGTGTTATTTAAATACTCATTACATTGTATTATAAATATCTTATTTATTTTAATTACTTGACTTAGAAGTAACTTATAACATGGTTACATATAGTTTTTTGAAACCAAAGATAATATGTTACGTAATAGAAAAAACAATTTTTTATTTCGCAAAATAAAAACATAAATTACGTACGAAAATATATTCAACACTTTTACAATATTTTTATTGCTAATAGCAGTATAAATTTGGAACAAAATTGATTTTTGTTAAGTCTTTAAAACCATCTGAATTTCTTCTAAAGTTTTACCTTTTGTTTCGGGTATATAAAACGTTGAAAAGATACCTGTTCCAAAGCAACAACATGCAAAAACATAAAAAGGCACGTGAATTCCATAATGTTGACTTAAAAACTGGTACACTAGTATAGAAATCAACCCAAAAGTGACATACATAACATCAGCTATAGTTACACCCAACACTTTCACATTAGTTGGAAATATCTCACCAGTCATCACAATCGGTACTAAACCAATGCCAAACTTAAAACAAATTGCATATAGCATTATTGTAACAGGTAAAACCCAATTGTATGATTGAACGTCTTCTCCCGAGTGCTTCAAAGTAAAGTAGCCAGCTATCACAAATAAGCATAAGCTCGTTAAAAAGCAAGAAGTACCTAAAATTACTTTTCTTCCGATTTTATCGAGAATCGCGGACGCACACAATGCAGCCAAAAGCATCAAAACCGAAAAAAGAATAGCTGCTGCGTTAGAAGATAAGAACACTGTGTCTTCTAAAATCGAATGAATGTTCATATACGTTACACTAATTCCGCTAAAATGTTGAGTAAAATTTAATATTGTCATAATGGTAACCGCTTTGCGGTTGCTTTTTATTGCAATTAAATCTATAAATCTTCCTGCTTCCACCTGTTGTCGATCTATTGCCGAAGTAATTTCAATTAACTCTTTTTCAACGTCTTCAGTCGCACGTAACGATTGCAAAGCTTTTCTAGCTTTTTCAGTTTTTCCTTTTACAAGCAGATAGTAAGGACTATCTGGCATACATGGAAAAGTCACTAGTTGTACTATAAGAAAGAATACAGCAATTTGTGAAGATATAACTAGTGAGACAAATGGAGCTACAGCATAAACTATGATCATGCCCGTTAACATAGTAGTATAAGTAAATGTTCCTAAAAAACCTCTTATACGTTTATCTGAAATTTCAGCAATGTATATGGGAGTTGAAACAAAAGCGTTATTGCTTCCAATTCCGCCTATAAATCGAGATACGTATAAAAATTCTACTGACGTAGCACAAGCTATTAATATCCACGCTGTTAAATTTTGTACTGTAGCTATCAAAATTGACACTTTGCTACCAAATTTGTTCAACGTAAACACAGTTAGTGGTAAACCTACTATGCATCCAATCCACAAGACAGATTCAAGCCAGATTGTATCAGTATGAGTAATGCGAATTATGCTATCGGGTGATTGTAAAAGTGGTACTACGGGCGCAGTCCATCCAGCTTGCATTCCGTTCGTTATCCCACTGATTGACGCTGCAAAAAATATTGTTGAATAACTCAATATATAAAGATTTTCTATTTACCGCTAAATGCTGCTAAAAGTTGAACAGCTATTGCTTTACTATTTGTTTTACCTGCACCATACATTTTGAACAAATAGCAATTCTTGATTTTGAAATAGAGTAACCGTATCTGGAGATATCTTTAAAATAACTAAAATAATTTTTTTTGTAAGGATAATAATTAAATGCAACGATGTTGGTTTAGTTGATTTTACGTTTATTTACAAAATGTAGTTTTTGTTATAAATTAAAAGTCAAATATGTATTCTCAAAATCGAATATTTAATTTAAACGCATTTTTTAAGATTTTTCTATATTCAAATATTGTATTATAGTATTACTCAAAAATATTTAACCATATTACGGAAGTAATTGCCTAACTTTTTTTGCAAAACAGTTACAAAAAACATTATAAAGCGTAAAAAAATAAGTGTATAAGAAAATCGAATAATTATATAATAACATAAATAAATATGCAATAACAATTTAAATACCAAGATTACATGTTAGATTTTGTTTAGTTTTATTTTAATGAAATATTAGAATTTATGAATAACAACGTACCATATAATATTGGTTTAATAGACAGTTACACAAACTTAAATTTTTGCATGGATTAGTACAGTTTAGGTATAAGTATAAAAGTATAACGTCAATGAAAGCACATACAGTAATAACCTGTTCTCATCTAGTTGTTATCATTTTTATAAATTGAACTTAAAGGTAAACAAAATAACTAAGTTTAGTGCCTAAATGGTTTTAAAAAGTTTAAGTTATCTCGCCAAGTAAGATTAAACGACATTTAATGCGTATTCGTGCAATTCATGTACGATTTTACTAATTTTACTAATTCTTTGTTTACCATAACATTTTAGTATTTACATTTATCTATTTATTATTATATTTACTGACAAACAGATTTGATCTCAAGTTTTATTTTGTTCTGAATAAGTTCCATAGTGGTATAAAGCCTTGAATAATATAATTGGTAATATATTAAAATTTAATTAATTTTTTCTTCATACCTCGGTCGAAAGTACGTACTTTCGTCCCTAATAGCAGGGACTAAAGTTGAACATTTACTCCGTTTGAAAAGTACACGCGCGCCCTCTATAACGCCGGGAGGAAAGAATTTCTCATGCGTATTAATATTCGTAACTAGGGACTCGCTCCGCTCGTGCCGCAAATGTCGGGGGGCAGGCATCAAAAACATGCTTATCAACATTTTTAAAGTTAAAAAAAGTAGAATTAATAACGTACTTTCGACCGGCTATGAAGAAAAATCGTATACACTACGCGGGCCAAAAGTTGAAATCTCGGTCCTGCGCGTCATGATGCCCTCGGCTTCCCCTCGGGGCATCTTGACTCGCAGGGCCGAAAATTCAACTTTCGGCCCTCGTAGTGTAATATACTATTTTTAGCAATTAACAAAACTTTTAACATACAAGATTTGTATTTTTTATATATTAAACAATATTTTTTGTTTTAAAGTTTATTAAATACTATCTCATACTTAAACAATGTAATACTAAAATTTTAATTGGTTGAATTAATGGAAGTATTTCAATCGCTTTTATTATTTGCTATTTTAATGTTTATTAACTGAAATACTATTTGCAATTATATATGTGTGCATTATTTTTTATTATTATTTTCCATCATCTATAAAATCAATTGTTAATAACATAATTAAAGAAGATAGTAACGTTTATTTCTTAGTATTATTACTGACTTTGTGTACTAGATCACGTTTATCTTCGGTTGTAACCAAAACAAGCCTTCACATAATTAAATGCAAATTTTTTAGAATTCAGTTCGACCATCCGATTTATTTCTGTCTTGATTTTTCAATGGCTTTCTGTAGTTGTTGCTAAATGATTCGTGTTAATGTACTCGTACTTCATAATATTTAATTAAACTCTACTTGTTTAACCTTCGGATTACCAAGCAATTTGTGAGGCGCCGATTACCAAGTGGGGTCAGATTTGACCCCAAGTTTTTTTTTCTTATTTTGTAAAGAAAAACCGATTAATTTGTAATGGTAACCTTTATTAAGATTTTAAATTAACATTAGATTTCATATAAACTAATAAAAATATAAAAATAAAATGTAAACGTAAATTAGTTAGGGCAAACACTATTACATATTATTGTAGTTTTTTTTCTGGCAATGCTGTTTACATACAAAGAGTTTGTACTTTTCACATGTTTTCAAACATTTTTTGTCATTTGCTCTTGGACATATCTTATTACGGACGAAATTTTCATTACGTACGCCTATGTATATTGACTTGAAATTAGATTCCGGTTTGGACGCCCCCTACCGATCTTTACGCGTGACTGTCATTTACGACGAATTCTTTAACTTGACAATTGCATAAAATGGCCGGTGGGGCTTGCAATTAAATTTTCTAAGACTATCCACCGTAATGGGAACCAATTTATAAGGGTAATACGCTTATAATACGTTTGAGTCGTCACCGGGTAAGCTAATAGCTGTCATTTATTAAAACTCTGTTGTAATTTCGTTCCGCCACGTGCGGGCATCTGTTCCTAGTCGATAACCATTGATGAAGAATCAATTTAGAATAATTATTTCGTCGGACGAATATAATCCGAGGCATACGACATATGGCTAAAATTTAATGTACCGAAGCTAACTACAATTGTCGAGATTCTACTCAGGCGGCAGATACCTGCGTAACCACCGTTTTCGTCGGGGTATAACAGCATACGACGACCGGGTTAGGCTTTATGTACTTGCGTTAAATATAAATAATCATTTTGTAGATTTCACTTTCGTGAGGAATTAGTTTGACACGACTTGCTATTTAAGAGTGTTTACAGGATTGCTTGCCGAGGAAAGCGCTTTCTTCGTACGAGTGAAAGTTCCTGTTTAGGGGTAAGTGATTTGATGTATTTTATTCGTTGTCAAAAAGGTCACTCACGAAACTCTTACTAATATTTGTGCGGTAATTATTAATACTGTTGTTTTACCAGTTAGGTAGTAATTTTTTTTACTTATTTTGAGTTGCGCATGCTGTGTACTACCAACGAGTAATTAACGTTAATGCTATATTAATTTCGTAATTAGTCTCGATGTTTTATTATCAATAAGGTCATATTAGTACTTCCTTTATATATTTTGCCTACGATGTATTACCACGACTTGTTACGATAGGTTAATATTCCTGTAGTAATTTATTATCACTGTGTGATTGTCGGTAATGCCATATTACTAATTATTTTGTGTATTTCGCATATTGTACACGAACCATATTTACTACGAACTATTCTTCGCTATTTATTTCACTGTACTTTACCGATGTATTGTGTGTTGCCAATACGACTGGCATCTCTGTAATGAGAATTCGATATACCTGTGATAATCCTACTATTCTAAATTAAAGTTGTTATTATGGTTATTTGCTCTTTTATGACAACATACCTTCCTCTTTGACTCGTTGTTAGTTAATAACCAACGTCGACTACTCGAACAGCCGAGTATAGGGTTACGAACCTAACATCGTGTTACAAGTGTGAACCGTTCTGTCCTGAGCAAGATAGAAAAGTTACTTTGGATCAGCTCTGGCGCCCTTAAGAATATTTACTGTTTCTTTGAACCTCCCCTCATCCCGACTATTGTAAGTTGGCCGTGCAAGGTTCGTAAAACCAAAAAAACTTGTAACAAATTTGGCTGCCCAACTTTAAGGGCTCGATTTTTCGATTCTTTTTATATTGAATTTCTCATTCGTTATAATTCTTTCTGCTGTTTAGATTTTTTTTTCTCTCTAACTAGTGTAGGATTACTAGCAGGAATAAGTAGTTTATATTGTTGATTTTCTCCCGATTTCGTGTGTGCGATCATCATTTTTCTAGATTTATTGATTCTTTTATTTTCCCTTAGTCTTCCGTGGGTTCGAGTTACTCTGCTTTGCTCACGTAGTTATTGCTACTAGACTTGACGTCTGAGTTACTTTGCTAGCTTGTAATTTTTTTGCTCTCTCTCTTTGTACTGCGGTTTGACTTAATAGTAGTAATTAGCTTAGGTTTCTTGTAAGTGTACTGGTGCTTGGATGTTAAGATTTTTGGATTAACTTGACTACGTCAGTTAATTTTTTTTCTTATTACTTGTATTATTATTAGGGTTTAGTCGTACAGTTTTACGTCACGATTAGGTTAGTTTCTTGAAGATTTTGTCGTAGTTTTGGAAAACGTGATTGGAACTGTACCACTATTTGATTTTTGACTTTCCTTTTCTTTCTCTCGTTCATTAGGAAAACTCGTCACTAAGATGGCTACTTGGCGATTAGAAGTGAATCGACTTAAGAAGCAGGAGTTTCAATATGAATTAGTTTCTCGTGGGTTTGATCCTACAGTAGTCGTTTCTACATTAAGGGGTGCGGTACGTAGTGCTTTACAATTGGAAAAAGAAGCCTCGTTTCGTATGGATACTGTTACTTCAGTTTTTGAGGATGATAAGTTAGCTGTCGAACAAGCTATTGGGGAATTGCAAACGCTATTAAGCGAATTTGATGGGAATTTTTCTTCGTCCATTTTCAAACGAGCTAGTACCTTGTGGGTACACATTCATCGTCGTTGGGTAAAGATGTCACCTGATGGCGAAGATGAAGAAAATTTGCATCGTCAATTTGGACTTATGCTACAAACCCTTCGTAATGAATTTACAGCTAAAGGGAAGAAGACTACTAGAACTACGTCGGTTTCTTTTGCTAACTTACCTTCGTCTAGTCCTAAACAGGTTGCGGTAGAATCACTACTTCAGGATGAAGAACCACCTCTTCTTACTTCTTCAGATTCCGATGCTGAAATGGATGTATCTGTTCAGACTACTTCTGCTCTTTCAAAGACTACTGTTACTAATGTGTCACTAGCTAAGTGGAACTTAACTTTTTCGGGCGAGGGTTCGTTTTCACTCACCGAATTCTTGATGCGAGTTGATGAGTTGTGTTTGTCGCGTGGTGTCTCTCCACAAAATTTGTTTAATTCGGCTGCTGAAATTTTGACTGGGAAAGCTTTGTGTCTCTTTAGGGTGAATCGAGATTCTTTACGTTCTTGGCAAGATGTAGTTACTTTGTTAAAATCAGAGTTCTTACCACCTGATTACGACGATCGTTTATGGGATGAGATTCGAAGTCGAACTATGGGACCTCAAGAATCGATTGTTCCATCGATCCTCTTCCAACGTTTATCGTTGCCCGCTTCGGAAGAAACTCAGCTCAAGACGATACGACGCAACTTAACACCATACTACCAATCTGCCTTAGGTTTAGCACAGATCTCTACATTGACCCAGTTGATCGATTATGGCAAGCGGTTGGAGTTAACTAAAATTTCAGTGGATAACTATAAACCACCTCCTTCGCGGCGTACCACTCGACTTTTGGAACCTGCATTGGCTTATGTTAGCGACACCTCTATTTCTTCTATTGCTTCTACTTCTAAGAATCGTTCAGTACGATTCGAAGAAAATACTATTAATTCTAATTCTTCTCGACGGGGTTTTCTTAATTCTTCTCGCGTTATTTGTTGGAATTGTCGTCAGATAGGACATGTCTCTCCGAATTGTGACAAACCTCCTACTCTTCACTGTTACGGATGTGGACAGGCAGGGGTTAGTCGTCGCAACTGTACTAAGTGCAATACTGTTTCGGGAAACTAGGACACGAGTCGTAGATTCTACGATATCTTTAATCTCGGATTCTATCTTCGACTTGCCTGACAAGCAACGTATTCTTTTGGATTTTATATTTGCCAGTGTTCGTGATGATGAGCGTCCTTATCTTAAGGTTAATGTATTAGGTCTCTCTTTCTTTGGTCTTTTGGATACCGGTGCTTCTCGAACCATTTTGGGCGGTTGGTTGGGCATTGAAGGGCTGGTCACTCCCTTTCGTTTCTTCTACGGAGAGAAGAACGAATCAGACATTTACACCTTGTCTTATCTTTCTCCGTCTGTTTCTTTTCTTCCTTTCTTGTTTTTCTTACTTTAGATTTTTTACTTTTTTTCCTTTTGCTTGAACACTTTCTTTTTTCCTTTTTTTTAGTAACTTCCTTCTTTAGTGTTCACTACAACTGTGTTTCTTTTTTTTCTTTTCTTTCTCAGTTACTTCTCTCGCTTTATTGGGTTTAGTGGGTTTTTGTTTTGTTGTTCTTGGGTTGAAGCTTGGGATAGACTGCAACGTCGCTTCTGGTACTTTGTACTTCCGCTTAGTCGGCATTTTTGATGTTGTTAGTCACCGTTAGGATATTTCTCCTCTTTGGGTTTCTTTTGCTCTTGGAATATTCTAATCCGTTCTTCGGCATTTACGTTCCAACGTGACATTCCAACACAACGAGCACTGACTCACGATGCTCACTTGACAAGTGAAGTTTTCTATTCTTTATTGGTTCTTACTTTGGTTTGGATTTCTTTTGGATTGGCACTCATTTAGTGTTTAGCTTTTTGGTAACTTTGTTGGTGTGACTCTGGGATTACTGATTTTTTTCTCTGCCTTTTTGGTAGTCCGACTTATGTCGACTTTTAATCAGAATCTTCTTTTTGCTTGAGATTTCTTCGTTGGTTTTCTTTGCTTAGATCGTTAGGATCTGTTTGGTTTTTTTGGTGGAAGAATCTCATATCGTCTGTTGACGACTTTTTGAGCACAACTGCATTAGTTTTTCTTTTTGACTTTCTTCTAAATCGCGTATCACAATTCAACATCTAGATACCTTTTTCTTTTTACTTCTTTAGCTTAGTTAGCTTTGGGGACTTATACTTGGGGTTGGATTTGTATTCATGGGTTGGGGTTTCAAGGGATGTTAGGGCGTTGTCCTTGACCGTAGTCTAAACTTCTTTCTTTCCTATACTTCTTCTTTTTCTCTTGGTGTGCTTAGTACTGTCGGTCAGCAAGGTCTATGGGACTGCGTTGCTTTCTTGATTTATAGCGTAACGACTGTTGTCGACTTTCAACGAGTACCTGTTCTGATACTTCTCTTCTGTTGGTTGAGTTTCTGGTTCTTTGGAGTATCATTCCGCTTCATGCGACTTTTGGACACATCTGGTTGGTGATGCTTAGCAAACTTGGAAAACTTCTTTCATCTACGTTTCTTCTGGGGTTGGGTGTTATTGTGTTTTGGGGTTGGTTTTGGATTTTAGGGTTCTATCCTTGGCGTATGCCTAAATTTCTATCTTCATTTTAGCTTTTGTTTTCGTTATTCTCGCTCCACGCTTTTATCTTGCTGGGGGGGAATTCTGTTACGGACGAAATTTTCATTACGTACGCCTATGTATATTGACTTGAAATTAGATTCCGGTTTGGACGCCCCCTACCGATCTTTACGCGTGACTGTCATTTACGACGAATTCTTTAACTTGACAACTGCATAAAATGGCCGGTGAGGCTTGCAATTAAATTTTCTAAGACCGTCCACCGTAATGAGGACCAATTCATAAGGGTAATACGCTTATAACACGTTTGAGTCGTCACCGGGTAAGTTAATAGCTGTCATTTATTAAAACTCTGTTGTAATTTCTCGTAATTTGATAGCCGTTCCGCCACGTGCGGGCATCTGTTCCTAGTCGATAACTATTGATGAAGAATCAATTTCGAATAATTATTTCGTCGGACGAATATAATCCGAGGCATACGACATATGGCTAAAATTTAATGTACCGAAGCTAACTACAATTGTCGAGATTCTACTCAGGCGGCAGATACCTGCGTAACCACCGTTTTCGTCGGGGTATAACAGCATACGACGACCGGGTTAGGCTTTATGTACTTGCGTTAAATATAAATAATCATTTTGTAGATTTCACTTTTGTAAGGAATTAGTTTGACACGACTTGCTATTTAAGAGTGTTTACAGGATTGCTTGCCGAGGGAAGCGCTTTCTTCGTACGAGTAAAAGTTCCTGTTTAGGGGTAAGTGATTTGATGTATTTTATTTGTTGTCAGAAAGGTCACTCACGAAACTCTTGCTAATATTTGTGCGGTAATTATTAATACTGTTGTTTTACCAGTTAGGTAGTAATTTTTTTTACTTATTTTGAGTTGCGCATGCTGTGTACTACCAACGAGTAATTAACGTTAATGCTATATTAATTTCGTAATTAGTCTCGATGTTTTATTATCAATAAGGTCATATTAGTACTTCCTTTGTATACTTTGCCTACGATGTATTACCACGACTTGTTACGATAGGTTAATATTACTGTAGTAATTTATTATCACTGTGTGATTGTCGGTAATGCCATATTACTAATTATTTTGTGTATTTCGCATATTGTACACGAACCATATTTACTACGAACTATTCTTCGCTATTTATTTCACTGTACTTTACCGATGTATTGTGTGTTGCCAATACGACTGGCATCTCTGTAATGAGAATTCGATATACCTGTGATAATCCTACTATTCTAAATTAAAGTTGTTATTGTGGTTATTTGCTCTTTTATGACAACATACCTTCCTCTTTGACTCGTCGTTAGTTAATAACCAACGTCGACTACTCGAACAGCCGAGTATAGGGTTACGAACCTAACATCGTGTTACAAGTGTGAACCGTTCTGTCCTGAGCAAGATAGAAAAGTTACTTTGGATCAGCTCTGGCGTTCTTAAGCATATTTACTGTTTCTTTGAACCTCCCCTCATCCCGACTATTGTAAGTTGGCCGTGCAAGGTTCGTAAAACCGAAAAAGCTTGTAACAATCTTACAACGACCTCTTTTTGGGCGAGCGATAGTTTCGTCTTGCGGTCCCACTTCCTCTGGTTCTGTGTGTAACGAAACGGCAGAGGTGGCCGTAATTGTTTTGAAAATTATATATAAATTTGTTCCAATTACGCGTGAGCTTTGGACGCTCGGCTGCGGACCACCTCTACCGCTTCGAAGCGCGCGACTCTCCCCTGCCGAATAACCATTCAACCGGAACGGAACAGCAAATAAAAGCCGCCGTCAACGTTGAAAACGCTCTCTCTGCCGAGACCCGTTTCTGGTAGAACCTCTTTTCCGAAACCCGACCTGTGTTTATCCGATTCTTATTACTTTACGACTTAATGCTTTTGTACCCGGCTAACTCTTTTCCGAACCGATCCTGATCCTGTTTAATTGTGAGCACCGATTAACCGAAACCTGCTATCGTACCCGGACCATTCTAAACTCATACCGACCCGCTTCAAACCCTGCTACTCTTACGATTTTTGCATTCACTTTGCCGTTTTGTATTAGAACCCTGTTACGTCCAAACGCCCTCCCTCAAGTTGACCACAAGCTCCGGTTTCACCGAATAGTATTTGTTAGTAGCGAACCTCAGTCCGTTAGTGAAGGGACAAATCACTTGCACCAGGCTGGTGTAGGATTTGTCTTGCGTAACTTAAATCTACAGTTACGTTCAACCCTTAATGTAGTTGAAGTTGATGCGTTGAGATACTGCTTGAGCCAGGCTGGTTTAAAGTATCTCAATACGTTTCGCATCACTACGTTTTGGTTTCGGACTGAGATCTAAAAGTAATCATTTCAAATCGGTGTCAATTTTGAAATACTCACCTGAACTTGCCGAAGTTTTCGATTCACCGTATAACTAAACCGCCACAACTCGTAATAGTAATAACGTTATTGAATTCCACCGTGTTATTTGTCTGAAACGTTGTCATTAATAGACACGTGGTCAACCCGTCGTAAATTAGAAATCAAACTCAGTTCACCGTAGCAGTGTATCCCCTGGAAAACTTAATTAATTATACCTGTCTTATAACCTTTATTATCATACCTGAATAATTTCCCGCTTTTATCCCTTCTTAAATTAATGTTAGCAGCTTTCAACAGAATTGTAACCACGCCATTTACGTTTATCATACTTTTATCATTCTTTCAGGAAAAGTACAGTTTTTTTGCAGGTTAAATTGTGTGGGCCGCATTCAATCAAGTTCGATTTCACGGAAAGTGGTAGGCCGCATTCCACCGAAGTTAATAACATTAATAAAATACATTTTATTTGTTATGAAACAGGAAATAAAACTACACCACCTGTAGAGATTTATTGTTAAAATTACATATTTAATTTGCAGAATAAATGTATGTTAATTGTGTTTAAATTAATAACGTTTTAAATCCAATGCTGAGACTGTGAGCCACAGGGGTGTTACATGTGTCTGCCAAAACCATCGCTATTGCATTCTGCACATGTTTTGGTCATCCTTAAAATGTACGTTTTTTTGATATGTGGGATTACTAATTCAAACCCAAGTTTTTGCAAAAATAATCTCCTTCGGGTTGTTTTTCCTATTTCAAAATTTCCAAATTTCGTAGTGTATCAAGGAAATTAAAAAATAGAACAAGAAGCCAGCGATTTGTATTTCTTCTGCATGAGTATTCCTTCACCATTTTATCGACGCTGTCCACAGCTCCTTTGCAGCTATTATAGTCCAAGATAACTTGCGGTTTGTAACTGAGGTCTTCTCCGGAAAATTCCAAATCTTGGTGTTGCGTTGAAAGTAGCTTAACGCTTCGATATTTTTTAGGCACGTAAGATACTAAAATTGTTTCTTCTCCATATAGAATTTCGCATGAGTATTCTTCTCGATTTATTTTTGGCAAAAATTCTTTTGGTATTTCTCTACGTGATTTACGAATTGTTCCGGTCAAGGTTTTTGATTGCTGCCGTAGCTCCTTTGCCAAAGACATAGACGTTAAAAATCTGTGGTAATACCATAACCCTCTCTCAAAGCTTCAACCAAATCCAAAACTACCCGCTTCCTTAGAATTGAAATTTTATACTCGTGCATAAAACGATAAAATTGTGTTTTACCTTGTTTCCTTTCTGAAGCGTTGTCTACCATTCCAGTATATATTTGGAAATTCCAGCAATATCTGTTACTAACATCGCATAAAGCCCAGATTTTAATTCCGTACTTATCTGGCTTCGACTTCATATACACTCGAAAGGGACATTTGCCACGGAAAGGAACAAAATGTTCATCAATACATACTTCAGCATTAGGGTTATTTGATTTTTTGCAATTTGCAGCGAGAATATCGTGAATGTTACGAATAGCTGCTAATTTATCTGTTGCCCGTCGTTAGTCTCGGGTGTCCATATCGTCAAATCGAATGTATTTCAAAAGGTCTCTCATTCGGTTACGAGACATTGCAGCACAAAAAATTGGTCTATGGAGAGACATGTATTTCGTACTCTACAGCTCCAATATTGGTTCTTGGCGTGCTTTTAAACCACCAGCTAGAAGCATTAATCAAAAAAATGCATGTAACTCATCCGCATCTACTGGCTTCCACGTATCGCCTACAATTCTTCTAGCTCGAATGTTTGTTTATCTAAGTATTATGTCTATTATGTCTTCCGAGATAAATAAATGAAAAGTATCTAGGTATGTTGAAATATGTTTACTGAATTTTGTTAATCCTGGCGGTGTTTTTGGATTATTTTACTGATTTCGTCTTCTAACATGAGGCTTATCTTTTTTTTCATATGGAAACATCTTTACCCACTAGTATAACTTTATCATTGGGCGAATTATCATCACTGTCATGGTCTTCCGAACTTTCAATCGGATTTACATCAGGTACACTTACTTCTTCAAATTCGGCATCACTATCGTCAGATAAAATTTCATCTTCAATTGCATTCAGTAAACTAATATTGCTAGCTATTTCTTCCACTTCACGCTGAGACAAATATTTTCTAGCCATAATTCAACAACAACTATTTCCAATCAAATGTAATAACACAACAGACACACTTTTCAACTGATTCGAACAAACTCACCGAATGTAATGACTAAAGACGGAATGGTAGTAATCATGATTCAGACGAATAACACGTTAAAACACGTTGAAACAAGCAGATTAGATGACAAATGCGGATAAAATATTAGAATTACTTTTTAGAACGTCGGTTACCAAGTGGGGTCAAATATGACCCAAACGACAATATTTTTTTACGTCGCAAAACAAATTACAATTGAAAAATTTGTTATATATTATTAAACATTGTTGAAAGAAACTCAGCTAAAAAAATATTGGGACAATTGTAAAAAAAACTTAAGAAAAGACAACAAAAACAACACGTCTGGGGTCAAAAAAGACCCCAATGGTAATCGGAAGGTTAAATGCTTGAAAACGAAACGCGTGTTCAGGGATTATTCTTAAATTAATTGATGTGCTTACTCGCTGCCACGCGTTGTTTTATGATAAATTTATAGTCTATTTCACTGTTCAGAAATTCAAAAAGACGTTAATTCTTAAAAATAATAGCTCTTAAAAATATGTGCGATAGCTCATTGGATTCGGAATAGCGAATGAATGTGCATACGTGCCTTCATTGATAAGTTGCGTATCGCGTTTATAACATCTTCTATCACAATCAAAATGTGTTGAGTCGGGTGAACTAGATCTTTCTGATTTACCAGAGAGTAAATAATATTCAGAACTTGTACGTGAAAGCCAATACTTACTACAAAATGTAAAATAAAAAACATAGTATGCTGTCGTCTAAGAAATGGCTTATTTAGATTACTAAAAAACCGGTTTCTCCCACCATCAGTAAAAGTAAAACAAACAATTGATGACTTGGTTTTGGATGATGGAGGGCAATTTCTCAATCTTCCAGTCAATTTAGTTCTATACTTACATCCTTCACTTAAATATTTTTTTGCAAATGCCCTACGATTATTTTTGTCCAACGGTAAAATTGAAACTATTAAGTCGAACATGCAAATTGTGTGGTTTTCATCATGCTTCTGTCAAGTCATTAAATCGTCACATCGAGAAGATCCATAAAACAGTAAACACGTACATCGAAACAAGAGTAAGGCATATAAGAGTGGCTACTCGTGCTAACGAACTGATATTCATAATACAAAATTTAGACGAGTGCCAAGATGTTGAATGGTGCAAAAAGAACGATGTCGAAATCCCAAAATCACACGAAAGCGAGCAGACGCACATTATCGAGCAGCAAACGTCTAATGTCATCGAAGACTTAGAGTCATTGATTCAAATGTCATGGGCTGAGGATGGTTAATTCAACTTTATATACCAAAATTTTAATAAATCAAAATAAAGTAACGTGTTAATCGTTACAATTTGCTTGAATAAATATTAAATGTGCATTAAATTTCTCCATAAGAATATATTATTATTTAGCGTCATTGTTGTCAAAGTTTTTCGTTTTGTAGTATCAAGTATAATATATCATTGACAGCTTACATATTAATGAAACTTAGATTTATTGGACGCTTTGTGTGCTTAGTTTAACACGTCCACTGTAATTGCATAGATAAAATTGGATTTCCGTAAATGAGATCCTTTTGGTTGCCCTGAAGACTTAAATATATCTGATGCTGACTATACCAATGTTTACGTAAGCATAGGAGAGGGGGGTAAGAGCTTTGCTTACTTTTGCTGACAAGGGGGAAAGAGGGTTAATAATTACAAAAAAAACTGCTTACGTAATACTTGAATGATACTGTTTTAATGTACGGTGAGTGTAATTATAACCTCCACACCACAAGTAGATTGTGGGTTGAGCAATATCCTAATAGATAATTGCTTCCAATAAACTTTATTTTGCGTATGTGCAAAAATTTACAGAAACTGGAGGTGTTTGTCTTACCTTCGAAAGCCGTGTTCAAAAAAAGCACTCCCTGCATTAGCAGAAAGAAGAATAAACCTTTTCAATAAAATCAAAATTTTTATAATTTTTTTTCTTCAATGTTTGTGCAGATATTGTAAATTGTAAAAGATCGGTCACGAAGTAGCACTAGAAAATTAGGCCGCGCAGCTAACGTGTCCCTTAGTACACTACATCGTGTTTCAAGGAAATGGAGTGCTGAATTTTCACAAAACGCATGTTTGAAATAAAGAAAATTAAACAAAGTAACTTATAGTGGCGGTTTTCTGTTAATGTTTGTGCGGGTATTTAAAGAAATAGTTTACCTGAACCGTTTATTTTACCAGAAGGCAACTTATATTTTTACAAGAAAATTTTGAGCAAGAATTTGATGACTTACCCCTTCAAGTTTACAGAACAATGTGGTTATCAGCAACTAAACAAAATGTATGCTGTCTTTATCTGGTAAGTAAATCTTTAATATCTTGTTGCATTGAATATCCGATCAACAGTTCGTGATTTAATAAATTTCCTTTTTCTAGTGCAGCACACTACCTTGAGCTACGTACTTAAACTTAAAGTGAGGTAAGTAGTACGCTTGTGATATAATACTCATTTCTGTTTCAGGTTCTTTTACCGTGTGATTTATTTTGTTTCATAGATTTAACATATTATTCTTTAAAGTCAGATTTACGTTTAAATCGTTTCTCTATTTGATGCAAACGATTAACAGCATAAGGTTTGGAATAACTAAGGTTTATGGGAGGATCATCTCTAAAAGGTAATCGCTTCATCGTTTTGACTGTGAGTATTCTTGAAGTGTTCTTCACAATGTATTTCAAGATCTGTCATAGGTTTTTTGTGTGGTATGTTCTCTTCAATTTCCCAAAACCGTTTTAATAATTGATCTACTTCTAAACTAATGCGAGTAACTACAATATCGTGTTGTTGAGCAGCAACATCAGTTTGTGATACTCGTGTTGATATTAACCAACTAAGACGGGAGTTAATTGAAATAAGAGAATTATAATAATGTAAATCTTTAAGTATTAGGTGAGTAGGCTGTGAACCTACCAAACCACCCAAATTTGCTTGGTAAAAATTTGCCACAAGAAAGATGGGTTAAGTACACAAAAGTGTATCAAATTAGAAGAAAAGTGTAGGCAGACTCAGTTGGATGGGATAAGTAACGGAAACCTGTTAAGGGAGCACGTGGTTCAGCGTTACGGCTTATCCTCGCTTCTAAAGAATAAAATCAAATTGGTAAGAAAAAGATTTTTACAAGCAGGAAAGAAGAAAAAGAGGCAAAGTTTGTCAAGTAGCGACAACAAAGATATCCGGGATAAAAGAGTAGACGTTACGCCCTTTATATAAAGTGTTCTACAGTTGCTGCCATGCACCCAAAGTAAAGACCCTTAACTGACGTTTGGTTGCTAAAAAAGACAGAAAAGTGTTGATTGAAACGTTTTAGTCAAGGAAGTTGCACAAGCCAGTCTTGCGTAGAACTTTGGTGCAGTAATTTTTTTGCAAAAGAGATGTAAGGGAAAATGTTTGCATATAACACAGAGGGTATCTACAGGAACGATGCAATGAGAATAGTTTTAAGGAATAAAGGTTGGAGCAAAGGCAGCTTCCTGATCACGTGGGGGTGTCGAAGTCTGTGGTACGAGATGTCTAGGCCATAAGCGAGTATGGAAATGACTGCATTATCAAAGATTGTATTTGCAAAGATGTTTTTTGTGAAGCAAATAAACTAAAAATTAAAAATTTGACAAGGGTAAGTGAATCTCAAAAACGTAAGTTCACACAAAAGATAACCACATCAACAAAAAATTTTAATAATCTAAAAATAATTAGATAGTTATATATTAAATAAAAATAAGTAGTAATGAAGACTTGTTAATTACCAATACAACGGCAAAAGCAATTATAGGTTAGCAAAAATGTTAAGCCGAATATTTGTAAGACGGATGATAGCTACATTTTGACAGAAACTGATTACAGCGCCACAGTTCACGAGATCCTGAAAGAGTTCTACTATAACTATTATAGCAGTGTTTTTAAATATTAAAGAACATTAAGCTTTCATTCCAGAAATCCCAAAAAAAGAACTGGTTTTAATCTGCGGTTTTATTATGCTTATCTGTGCTAAAAAATAATTTTAAATTTGTGTATTGTGCATTTAAATTTTTATCATAAGGTGGTAAGCAAATTATCTTATCTTTAACGATATTTTTTAACATTGAAATAAGTTTAAAGTTTTTATATACACCTATCACTGTACTATTATAAAAAAATTTAAATTAATTATTCGGTTATTTCAGTTCTTGTAAAACCTACCATGTGCCTAGCTTTGCTTCGCCAGAGCAGGGTACCCGTTTAAATCTAAGGAAAGAAATAGTTTGACTACGCTAAGTGTGCGATAACCCTTAATTGATTAAAGTACGGGATTAAATTGTTTTTATAAAATTGACTCACAAAATAATGTATTTAGTTTTAGTAAATCTCAAAATAAGTTTATTTTAAAACGCTGATAAACTACTGCCATTGAAAGCGTATACTACCACAAATAATAAACAATATCGCTGTTACTAAATGCAGTAATCCTCTTAAATGAAATGGCATGTAATCTGTATACATAAAAACAATTTAATTTGGGATGAGATTGTAAATTTTGAGATTAAGAGTTATAGTCGGATTTTTTTAAAGCGGTTTAAAAGTTTAAACGCCTACAAAGATAGACAAACGTTCTCTTTTTCTTTTCGTTTGATTATTTAAATGAGAATTTTGTAACGCCTACAAAGACAATAACTTATTCACGTAATGACTATGCTTTAAACAGTGGAAATTCTACGCTTTATTGTTCTAGCGCCGTCTTTCTCTTACATTAGGAAAACATATTCATGCCGTAGAATTGCGTGAATAAGTTATTGTCTTTGCAGGTGTTACGAAATTCTCATTTAAATAATGAAAGAAAAAGAGAAAGAGAACGTTTGTCTATCTCCGTAGGCGTTTAAACTTTTAATCCAAATAACGCCACTTTAAAAAAATCCGACTATAACTATAAAGTATACAATCGGTAATTAAGATATTTTTTATTTAAAAAGCTTATAAATGTAACTAATATTGTTATGAATTATTTGTCCTTGCTCTACTTAAAATTATCGTCAACTAAACATGAAATTTAGCAAAACTTGTTTCTGTGGCTTAGACTTTGGCACTTTCTGTAATATCTATTTTTATTAACAATATTTTATCAAAAACCAAGTTTTGTTAGAAACAAATTATTTCGTAACAATATCTGAAATTCTATCTTTCTTTCTTCTAAAATCCACGTGACAACCTTAGCCGGAAACTTAAACCACAGGTTGTTATATAAACACATTTCCACATTCATATAAAACATACAAAGTTTGCGAATTTTATGTATTACTAAGAATTATATATTTACTAAAATTCTAAAAAAATTAATATTTGTTTTAATAAACATAAATAAATATTGCAAGTAAATAAACTAAATTAAATATTTAAGAGCAATTTACTTAATGTGTACTTTCAAAATTATCAATATGTATCCTCTATTTAGTAAATATTCTCAAAATAGGGCTCAGTATTATAAATTGTGTTTTAAAAAATTTCAGAAAGGCTGTCAATAACAGTATTATCAGAGTTTAGAACAGCGGTTCTCAACCTTTTTAACTCAGTGACACACTAAACTACTTCTTAGAAATGTGCGACACCCCTATATCTATGCTTAATTTGTAATGTTTGAAGCGACGGAAGCGGGGTGGTGGAAACCCCCAATGGATGAGGGCATTATTGACTTATAAAACATTGTGCAAAAAAATTTCTCTGTGGGATGTCGGTACGGCTTCCGGCGTGTTCCGGCTGAAATTACATGTAAAATTTTTTATAGATGTCAATAAGTACAGACATAGCAAATAAACATATTTTTCATTGCATGAGAACATAACATACAAATACAAAGAGTAATAAAATATAAAGCTTGTAGGAACTTAAAATTAGTGTGCAATTTGACCCTGGTGACTTTTGAGGAGTTTATCTATGCGAGGACGAATTGTAGATAGGCACACTATCATCTCGCTGTCCACATCAAGTAGTCGAGATCGGTATCTCGATTTTATATTTTTCATCGCAGATAATACAGATTCGTATAAGTACGATGTCGAAAAGGGCAATAAAACAGATACTGCTTTCTTTGCTAATTCCGGGTATTCATCCTTAACTGAAATCCAGAAAATATCTGTCGCCACTTCTTTAAATTTTGATTTCAAAACTGTGTCAGAATACATCTCAATAAGTTGTTCCTTTTCAGAATAGGTTAATTTCGCTTTGTTTACGTTCTCCTCGTCAGGTGCTATTACCCACTTACAGCTAGCAGTCGAGATAGAGGGAAAGTATTTACTTATCCCTTCTTTCAACTTACATAGGTGCTCTTTTATGCTCTCTTTCAGCAGAGTCCTTTCTTCAGGTTGCAAGTTAATGAAAGTGATAGCCGTTGCTGGAAAAGCAATCAGATCGTTCTCTTCTATCGCCGAGTTCCACAATACAATTTTTTTGGAAAATGCACTTATTTTATCAGTTGATGATATTATGGTTTCCTTTCGCCTTTGCATTCAAAGAATTTAGCTTACTAAAAATGTCAGGTAGGTAAGCCAACTTTGCAAACTAAACCGAGTTTTTAAGATGTTTACAAAAATCACTTTGACCATCTTCTGTTTCAAAGAATGTGAGTAGTTCCTCTTTCAGTTCTAGAACTCTGTTTAGTATTTTTCCTTTGGAAACCCAACGAATTTTACTATGAAATAGCAACACTTTATGATCTGCGTCCATTTCTTTACATAGCTTTTCAAAAACCCTTGACTTTACAGGACGAGTTTTAATATAGTTGATCATAGAAACAACAGTTTGAATAACCTCACCCAATTGACTTCCATCTGTAGATTTTACTACTAGAGCTTCTCGATGTAAAAAGCAATGAGTCGTTATTACCGATGGGTTTTTCTTTAATGCGAAACTTAAAAATCCTTTTATATTTCCCGTCATTGCCGCAGCGCCATCTGTACATATCGCAATGCAATCAGCCCACTTAAGTCCGTGATCCAAAAAGAAACCGTCAACAGTAGCAAATATATCAGCTCCTGTGGTTGTTGTTTCCAATTCACGACAAAATAGGAATTGCTCAATAATTTCAGGCCCATTCACAAATCTCGCAAAAGATACCAATTGGGCTTTTCCTGAAATGTCCGTGCTTTCGTCCAGCTGTAGAGCAAATTGTGTATTTGCGAATTTTTCCCTAACATTACTTTGAATATCGATTGACATATCTGTTATGCGTCGATGAACTGTGTCATTTGACAAAAGTACTTTTGAAATTTGTTCAATTGCTTCCGGGCCTAAAATTGTAGCGACAATTTCTTTACACGCTGGCAAAATCAATTCTTTGCCAATGGTATGCGCTTTCTGTTTTTTAGTAATTAATTCTCAAACTTTAAATGATGCTAAAAGTACCTTGTCTGATAGTTTTATTCGTTTTTCCATCATAACCGAAGATGCTTAAATGGAGGAAAGCAGACGTTGAAAATACTCGCGTGGTTTTTGAGAGACGCTTTGGTGGTTTTGTTCCAAATGCCTTTTCATCTTGTTAGGAACCATCGATTCGTTTGAAAGTTTAGCACCACATACCAAACATTTCGGCTTAGGCTTATCTTATTCACCCGTCCAGGTAAAACCATAACTTAAATACTCTTCTTTGTAATGGCGGCTGTGTTCTTTTCTTGACCCTGCCTTTATAGTTTTCTTATTAGAATTAGATTGCGAAGCAGACGGAAGATCTAAATTATTTTCGTCCGTTGTCATTTTCCTTTTTAATAATCTGTCTATTGTCTCTGTAAATAAATTTATTTTGGTTAACTTACAATAAATACCTTTGAATACTTCTGACCAGAAATAATTAACAACAACGAATTTACATTTCAATTGTAATTTTGCATTTATGACTCGATATGTTAATTAAGTTTACCTTATCTTTTTATAAAGTGCAAAAAGAGTTATTATTGAATCTACGTTACCCGAAGTCGAATGTAAAGAAATTCAACCAAAAATCCAACACGCTACGCATCTTTTAAAGTTACAATTAATCTTAGCAACTTAGATACAGCAATGAATCCCAAGCTATGGCCCGCTGGTTTCTACGTCACTAGGTTTTTTCACCGAAGTCGAAGACAACCTGTTACATGCCAAAGTTAAAACAATGTCACTGCCTGAAATGAGGTAACATAAACGATGTTGTGCCACTAGCTCAATGGAGAAGGGTGGGTTGTAATTTAAAATTCCGTGATAAAATTGGAAACGAGATCGACATAAAATCGAACTAAAACGGTAAAATAGTCAAAAATCGGTAAGGGCGCCAATCAAGGTCATGATGAGGGTAGCTTCCGAACCCCTGATTATCCGAAAGTTCATCTGGTTGGTTACAACCCCGGAACTTACCTTGAGTTGTAACTATTCTGAAATACACTTAAAAACAAAAAGTACGTATGCGGCAGCTAAATGAATAAAAGCTCTTTACATTTAACAATTTAACATTTATTGATTGAATATTTAAAAAAAAAACAAGTAATTAAGAAAATCAAACAGATTTGAATAAAAGAAATGAAATAATCTTAAGCAAAACAAACAAAAATGAACAATCTAAACACAAAAAAAAATTAAAATGTATAAAAAGAAAATACTACTATAATAGCGTTAACTCGACGTTTTCAATTAAAACATAACGCAAATAAATTTCAAGGCCTTGACCGCATAACTAACAAACAATTTAAATAACTTAAAAAAAAACAATACAGGTTATAAAATATATGTCCGAACGTTAATTCGAACTAAACAAAATATAGTTTACAAGTCGTTACATTATCTTATATTCGGGAATACGATTTACTTTTCAAACGCACCAAAACAAAGTTAATTTATTTTAACTTCGCGCAAACACCTTAAGTGTTCATTGAAATAATTAAATTTAACGTTAGTCGTAATTCAATCGCTCAAATTCAAAGCTCTTACTGCATTTCAATCGCGGTTCACTTCACGATAATAACCAAAATCGATAAATACCTTTAGACGAACTGTCGGCACAGCGATCCGGAAGCTATGACCTTAGATTGACTTCGGCCGCACCAGGAGTACCTTAGTTGGAAATGGGCTTGATGGAATCCCCAAATAATAGAACACCAACGGAAGATTTATCTCACAATCTAATTTTATAACCGCACAACGGCGAAATTAGGATTTTTCCACATACCACATCGACATTAAATCCCACAAACGTGACAGTTTATGTTTTAGAAACCATGAATTTTTTTACAAGCCGTACAATACGAAATTTGAAAATTTAACATTTTCACCAACACACTTAATTTTCACGATTTCTAATTAACTTCCGCGGTAATACATAACGAGAGGGTAAGGTACCCTACTCACTCCACTACATCTCACGGTCCCCGGTATTTCTAATTGCGACCCACGATCGATTGATCATCCCCCAAAGACCAACCTTTACCATCTTTTTTTCACTTCGTCTTCCCACCTAAGTTCCTCAACTTGTGCGGTAACGTCTTTGAAAAAGATAGAACATTAAACAAATGAACGTAACAAAGATGACAACTATAATTAGCCGCGTGAATTCCATCACGTAGACTTCGACAAAAATATTTCCCATCAAAATGCTTAGCTCGCGTATTTGCAGGTGGCTCATGATAGCGGTTAATCAAATAGAACTCAGCCTAAACAAAGTGTAATTAACAAGAAAAATGGATCAACTTACATTCCCAAAAAGGAAGTCGTAAATTATATAGAATTGTTATTTTACTGAGATAAATAAGTAAAATACTAAATCAAAATCAAAACCACGGAACTTTATGCATTCAAAAGAAAATACCAGTAATGATTGAAAACAACTTGAAATACCAATCAACTTAAATCACACGCAATACAAATAACGAGCAAAACGTTTTTGATGCTAACACCGTATCAAACGACGAAAACAAAACCAAAAAAAAAACAAAAACTCAGACAGCAGAATCGATTTACGGGGTCTAACATAAAAAGATAATGGCTGAATTACAAACGCAGGTCACAAACCAATAAATTTCTAAAATTTAAACTACTTCATCTAAATGTACAGTGCATACGAAATAAATTAGACTTACTAGAAGTGTTCTTAAGTGACAAAGATTATGATCTAATTTGTGTTAGTGAACACTGGTTATCTCAAACTGATCTTACAAACGGCTTAAAAATTGGTGAGTACGAGCTAGTGTCTGCATTATGTCGAAGTAAAGCAACACACGGGGGAGTTCTTATATTAAGTAAAAATAATATAATTGTTAAAGAACTAAACACTGTTAAGTTGATATCATTAGAATCGCATTGTGAAGTCACTGCACTATTATGTAAAACGTTTGATATAGTTATTCTTACAATTTACCGTTCGCCCCTAGGAAACTTCAAAACTTTTATGAATAATCTGGATAGTATATTAAGTATATTGTCTGATTACGCAAAAATTAGGATTTTGAAAAAAAAATTTATTAATTTTTGTTATATATTTTAAAACTTTATTATTAATAATATTGATATTTAATGCAAAAAGCTTAAAAAAATTTTTTTTCAATTAATTATAAACGATTAAAAATTGATAAAATTTAAAAAAAAAATCACGTGACTATAAACGCGCCATGATTGGTCGCCATCGTTGTGACGTCATAATGTTATAGCTATAGGCAATATACAATAGACAATAATATTGAAAATTTATTGCTAAAAAACGAGTTGTTAGATTCCGATTAGCTATGTGTGATAAAGGATTTATAAAGGCAAAGTCTGATAATATTCCTGACGTTGATATATTTATGATAACCAATTTTTCAAAAATGACGTTCGGTGTAATTCTGCGGAAGTTCGAGGTGATAAGGCATCAAGGTAAGACTGTTAAAAAATAATATAATAAATGAAAATATTTAATTTTATGTATTTATTCTCCATGATATTAAATATAATTATTTATTTCACAAATTGACCAAGCTATAGGTTATATTCAACTAAGTCGTAAAAATAATATTTGTATTGTAAAAGGACGGGTATGTCCAGAACAGCAAGTTTGGAGTAAATCTTATTTGAATATTTAACAATGACAACAGAATTAAATATATCAAAACACGGTAGAGGCATTTCATTATGTCGTGAACTGTGACCTTGAGTCGAAAATCGGAATTAATATACTAAAAGTCAAAAATTTGACAAGTCTATCTGAATTCCAAAAACATTAGTCTGTTTAAAAGGCACTCACGTTAATAAAATTTAAAAATAACCAGATATTTATTTATTAAATAAAAATTAATTTATTTATGATAATACCTCAAGACTTATTAACAACAAACACAACGATAAAAGCAAAGATAAGTTAGAAAAAATGTACCGGTGAATGTTTGTAAGACGGATAATAACAATATTTTGACATATACAGACTACAGCGCCACAGTTCACGAGATCTTGAAAGACGTCTACTTATTATTTCTGTATCAAGTGCAATGAGTAAAAACTAACATTATGACGTCACATGCGCTTGGGTTTGTTCGGGAGCTGTCGGCGTGTCTTCGGTACAGGATTCAAAAATTAATTTTTATTTTGAAATCACTTTGAATTATTGCGAAAAAAAAATGTTTTGTTGTAAAACTTATATATGATCTTTCCATTTATCACAAAAAAATGTTTTTTTCAAAAACCCAATTGTTATAACGGGAGCTTTTAATGTGCACTTTAATACCAATAATGTGCACTCAGTACAATTATGTAACTTACTGACTTCTTTCGGAGATATTCAAACAATCTGGCAAGCAACAAGATTAACTAATTGTTTAGACAATATATTTATTAATTTTAATATCGATAATTTTACATCTGATATTGTTGATTCGCATTTATCTGATCATTTGGAACAATCTATTACAATTAATTGCGTGTCTAAAAACGAAATGTTCCATATATATAGCATCTATAGACCAATAACAACAGTAGAACGTAATTCCCTTTTTACTTTATTAAGCGAAACAAACTGGTCTGATATAATCAACCTTGACGACGACTCTAACGAGAAATTTAATTGTTTTTTCAATCATTTCTACACTGCATTTAACAAAGCTTTTCCTGAGCAGATGGCTAAAACACGACAAAACACCTACTGCATAAAATGGTTTAATCAAAATCTAAGAAGCATACGCAAGTACTACCATTTAGTCTGCGAGTTGTACAGAAAATATAAGACAAATCATCTTCAAGAGGTCTACTCGTTCCTACTATCAAAACACAATCAGAGATGCTCGCATTTCGGCCAATGATACTGCAATTAATTCTGCGCGTAACCCGATAAAATCAATGTGGAATATTTTAAATCGATATAGAAAATCTAAGCCGAACACAAAACCCGATATATCTGCAAACGATTTTAATACGTATTTTGTAGAACAGACAGTCCAAATAACAAATAAAACACATAATCATCATAATAAATTAGATTCCATCGATATCTGTAAATTGAAAACGTCTAATCTTAAATAAATTTAATTTGAATATACTTCACATATTAAAATCAGAGATGTACTACATTCATTAAACAACAGCAATAGTAAAGATGTGTATGGTGTTACTGTAAATCTTATAAAAAGCAACATAAGCTTATACGTTGAATCACTCGTAAAATTAGTTAACAGCGTTTTTTCAGATGGCGTCTTTCCGGAATTACTAAAAATTGCGACAGTCACACCTATTTATAAAAAAGGCGATGTAAATGATGTAAACAATTATCGACCGATATCAATACTTTCAGCATTTTCAAAAGTATTTGAATGTATGCGCGCATAGCAAAATATTTAGAAAATAACAATCTTCTTCATAAACATCAATTTGGTTTCCGATCGGAACGATGTACATCCGACGCAATACTATCGTTTGTCACCAACACACTAGACTGCTTTGAAAATGGTCAATACTGCAAAGCAACATTTATAGATTTGTCACGTGCTTTCGATTGTATCTCCCACAAAATTCTTTTAAATAAACTAAAGCTGATATACGGGTTCGATGTAGTCAATTTATTGTTAATTAAATCATATCTGTCAAACAGAAAACAATCTGTTCGTACAAACAATAAAAATAACGAAATGCTTAATCTAAGCAAGGGTGTACCACAAGGTAGTATTCTAGGACCGCTTCTGTTCTTAATTTTTATTAACGATTTACCTACATACATACCAGAAGAGTGTACCCTTTTACTATACGCCGACGATACTACCATTTTAACTAAACATAATAATCTCGATACAATAATTGAAAAAGCGGATTACTATTTTGACTATGCCAAAGATTGGTTTCAAACTAACAATTTAAGCGTAAATACAGCTAAAACAGCAAACTTAATGCTATCCTTAAAACCTATTAACACAGAGAACACCAACTTTGTAAAATTCTTAGGAGTTTAAATAGATTCTAAATTAAATTTTAATAAACACATCGATTTCATTGCCGTAAAATTTAGTGCTAATTTGTTCGTCCTTCGACGACTGTACAATGAGGTGTCGTTTCAGACACTAAAGAACGCATGATTTGGTCTATCTTATTCAATTTTAGCATGGGGACATTCTCCATCCCATAGCCGCTTATTTAAACTGCAAAAACGTGCTATAAGAATCATTAGTAACTTAAATTATAGACATGACTGTCGAAAATCATTTGCAGCTAATGAAATTCTTACAATCCCGCCAACAGAAGTGAACGAATCCTTTCATCGTCAATTCTGAATTCAGTTCTACGTAATTTCTGGAAAGTTTCCATTACTTGATTTATGTAGGATTCCATTCAATTACAGTTTTCTAGTCGCAATGAAATTAAGACACGAGGTAAACCACTCTTTGTTGAATGACCTGCGGCTTCATATATATTTTTAAGCGTTTGGCATTCCTCTTACGTCGGTTTTGATTCTCTCACAAACAACGAAGAATCAATCGTTAACACTAACTTTGCCTTTGCTTTGGCAATTAATAATGTATCAGTTTCAATACCTTTGATGCACTTCCAAAACTAGAAAATTCTTAATGGCGCACGACCAGTCGTCAAAGTTTTGTCTTTCTAGAAGTTTCGGCACACTTTCTAAGTAATTAAAACTAATAAACTAAGCAGTATGCGTTTTCTGGGCCCAGAACCTGTTAGATGTAAGCGATGTATTAGCGTATATGGTGTAAACACGAGTTTATATATTAAAATGGACTACCAATGCTAATGTATGAAACGGCACCTTTATGTATACGGTCATGATGTGCGCTTAAACGTCATCGGTCACGTTTTATGTGGCGCGACATACTACACAAGGTAATAAACCTATAATATGTAGAAAGGAAGGTACATTTGTTTATGTCTACGGTACGCACTACTTGTCAATTTATCTCTAGGTTGTTTAAAGTACTTAGATATTAGATAATATTAATTAAATGAAACGTTAAATATGAAATATAAATACAATGTATCTTTAGCTTGTAGTAAGAATACGTAAAAGTAAACAATCAAAACAGTCGTTTGACACGTAGTACGTACCGTTTGTTTTTTACAAAAACGATTTTTATCTCTTACAATGTAACCAGACAGCACACAACATCTTCAAGACGTCTGTTTTATGCCTGTTTCATGTCTGAACGTCTGTCGATCTAAAGAAGAAGTCTTAACAATATCTACTGTAAAGCATCTTAAAGACGTCTGACTCAAGACGATTTAAACACATTTGTTTTAAGATTCTTCAATTTTTTTTTCTTTATAAATGGCTAGGTGTATTATATTACTTTAACGTTTGCAAGAAAGAATTTTAAGTGTTTTCACTACGGGAGTTTCTAGAATTTAGTATTGGCACTGCTGCGGCTGGCAGCATTACATCCACAATGCGTTATGAGATTTAACTTTCATTTAACGTATAACAACAGTATAACGTATAACAGAATTTTAAACTCAATTTAAATGTTTCTGGTACAAAAATAGATAAATGGATTGGTACAGTACAGGACAAGAGAGTTGGCGTGCAGGTGTAACCTTTATCTATATGCAGTTGGTCCTTTCTCAATCTAAATTGCATATAGCAATTACAATGTGCAATCATTTTAACAGGTGCTGGTTTATAAACAAGTTAAATTCTTTCACAATGCTATATTTGGTAAATATTTATTATTTTATTAGTTTAAAATATAAGAATTTTGTATTATTTTTTAGATACCAGTAACTAAAACGCAAGGCTTCAATAAGTAATAAAGTGGTCACGCCACCTCCAAAAATTAAAAAAACCAATTTTGCAGTTAGTATTGTATAAATACTAACTATTACTATTAGTACAATATGGTTCTATTATAATTTTTCCAATAAAGAAATGTTTCATATTGAGTGTTTTATTGCATGTGCCGTTTTACCCAAAATATTTTTTGTCTTAAACGTGTTCTGAAGGGATATCCTAAAGATGTTGACATCTCTGAGATGCATATAAGATGTCTATGTGCTGTTATGGTAGTGTACACTTTTCAGCATGTGATTGCTCGTTCAGAAAGAAACATAGCTTTTCGTTGTTGCCAGGTCGATGGTTATCATATTAGATTAACCTATAAATAACGACAAACTACTGTCGTTAAGTGTCAAGTTGTCAAAACTAATGTAACATCAGTATAACTTAATGAAGTAACTAGGCAAAATTCTCTAAAAAGTGCACATCACAGCCAATTACTAACTGGAGTACTTATATCGACAAAGCGGCGCAACAGCAGTCCTTCTTGAATATAAGTTAGTGAATGTGAATGCCACAGTGAATCAAAAACAGACACAGGAAGAAAGTTTTATTTCTGGTGTGATATCAGAATGCTTGGTTCTGTGGCAAAGGTTGTTGCCCGGATAAGAGTTAAATATAATACGACATTAAATGGCTTTTGGCTTACAAAATAAAATACTTACTTTTACTAAAACCTAAGAGATACTTTAAAACTCTGATAAACTGCTACCATTGTAGCAAAGTCACGAATCAATAGTAGAATATTGTAACGTTTGTTTACACTAATTTATTTATACTTCTACTAAAAATATATACACCTTTAAACTAACCGAATTAATTAAATCTAAAGATATTTAATAAAAACACTTACACTATAATTTATATCGCACTTACACGAAGATAAAGTCCGCGGATAACTTCTATTTATCTAAACAGCGACACTTGCTTATATTAAAGTCACGTACTCCGTATCTTTATCGCACACGCGTTAATCACTTATTTATTTCAACTTGTATAATATTCTTAACACTGCCGTCTTCGAATTACGGAAAATTAACTGACCTACGATTTGTATGTACCGTATTTATACGTTTCTGCAAACATTCTTGAAGCCTCTACATTCTGTCGTGAACGATCTAGAAAATGGATAAAACTTCGAGAAGGCTCTTAAAATTCAGAACGTTTCACTGCCCCCTCCTTAGGACTGTTCTGATCCAGAACAGATGACTGGATGCGACACCGGTAGAAAGAATCGTGGCGATAGCGGCAGCTTCCTCCATTTCGGCAACTTTCTTGACCATAAAAGTAACAGTCAATGGACTCTTCCTGACCCGATATTCTCTTTGGTTGGTAACTGCAGACCAACACCTCGACGCTTGTTTTTCGGAAGACGACCTCCAACATGTTTTGAACCGTCCTCCAATTCAGTTGATCTAAGCCACAACCAAGTTTGGGTAATTCGAATTTTTTAACATGGTAAAACACCATTTCTTTCTTAAGATTCCATAATGTCCGCTACAAATTTTTCTATAACAACTTGGTGCTTGAGTATTTCTTGGTGACCAGATAGAAAACGAAGCGTCACCACTTAGTCTTAAAACCTTACCGACTGCCGGTTGCTGTCTTCTTAGTTCATCTAGCTGTTCAAATTTTTTTTAAATACGATTGTAACCCCTCGGGACATGTCAAGATCTTCGCTCACGCAATGTGCGATTTGTGTTTGGAACAGGTCTTGTTATTCCTCGATGGTAACTCCGAACCTAGCTTTTCCGGAACCTTAAGAAGACCGTTTTTTACTATCAAGGAGTCCCACTGCGCCTAGTACGCTTTGATGTTTCTGCACAAAGCACTCACTTCTTCCCAGGTTAGTCGTCGGCCGTTTTCTTTCCAGTCCAGGAGTAGTCTTATTTCAGCATAGTTTTCTTGTTCGCGACGTAACTGCTCAGGTTTTCACTCATCATCAACCATAGCAGTTCTTTGGAGGCATTCAACTTTTTCTTCTAGTCGCGAACAATGGCTGCAGCCCGCAGGACATAGTCTTCTGGACAAGGCGTCAACGTTGACTGCTTCCGGCACTGTGTTCTGTGTCATAGTCATACTCTTACAGTCTCTTGATCCATTTTGCCACTTGCCTTTCCGGGTTACGGAACTGCAGTAGCCATTTCAAAGCGGCGTGGTCTGTTCTTAGTAAAAATTTTCGTCCATACAAATATTTGTAGAAATGTTCGATGGACTTGACGACTGCTAACAGCTCCCTCCTAGTCACGCAATAATTCCTTTTTGGCCTAAACAAAACTTTGCTAAAATACGCGATAACTTTTTCTTGTCTGTCTTGAACCTGCGAAAGGACCACACCTATGGCCAGATTGCTTGCGTCGGTGTCCAAAACAAATTTTCCATCTTCTCTTGAATAACTCAGAATCGACGAAGTGACTAGGGCCTGTTTTAGTTGATAGAAAGAATTTTCGCAGTCTTCATTCCATTTAAATTTTGATCTTTCCTCCGTCAATTTTCTCAAAGGTTTGACCATATTAGCAAATCCGGATACAAATCGTCTATAATAGATGCACAACCCAAGGAAACTTCGGAGCTGATGTTTGTCGATTGGTCTTGGTCATGCTTGCACTGCTCGATACGACGTGGCCAAGGTATTGCACTTCCTTTTTAAATACGCGGCACTTCTTTGGGCTCAGTTCGAGATTAGCCCCACGTAGTCGCTGAAACACTTCTTCCAAGTTGTTCAAGTGTTCTTCAATCGACCTTCCAACCACAGTCACGTCGTCCAGATAAACCAAACACGTCTTCCAAGACAATCTAGACAAGATGGTTTTCTTCAAACGCTCGAACGTTGCAGGAGCGTTACAAAAGTCGAAGGGCATCACACTGAACTGCCACAAACCAGTTCCAATCATAAAAGCTGTTTTTTCACGATCCTTGGGTTCTACTTCTACCTGCCAGTATCCACTCTTTAAATCTAACGTAGAAAACCACTTGTAACAGGATAAAATCACACTAACAATTAGGTCCTATGAAAGTTAGGCCAAATAAACTAAACAACAATTTCCCGCCTAGAAAAGGTAAATTTGATAGCGGTATAAGTTTTTGAAAAGAATGTAGATACTGATAAGAACGTCAGAACGGAAAATTCGGTCACTTCTTGTCTTATCACATACGAGGTGGAATGTACATCAGAGCCTGTGCCTAGTGCACCCGGAAAATTACCGGATCAATTCTGAAAGTACAATTATTATTCTCTGTATATTTGGATTAGTATTATGGATATTTGGTTGTCGTGAATTACCGTAGAGAATCACCGTATTGAACGGGATAAAAAAAAAACTACCTCAATTACAAGCAAGCCGCATTACACCTAAGGTAAGCACATTCGATTTTCAGCTTAATAACTAAGCTAACGATAGTCATTTTAGGCTTTATTGTTTTTGTTCTTGCCCCTGTTGCTCGTTTTTACTTATTTTTGCTTTTTATTCGTTCTCTTGGATTATGGTGTTGTAAATACGTTGTATCGCTGTGAGCTGCTTGCGATTTTGGGCCCTACCATGTACAACTTGTCAACGGGGAAGTTTATGTAAAGTAATTCGTCTCGCTGTACTTACTTCGTCAATCTGTCGCATACATCGGGGAACCTGCTTCGACACCCGGAAGCATTGGGGCAACATCGACCTACAAAGTATATGATTTAGTGTGCGTTTGATTAAATATTTGGTACGTACCTTCCCATCGATGAAGTTATGCCGAAGACAGCTGCGACAAGGTCAGTCCGTGTATTAGTGTTCGTCCTGATGTACCTGTGTCACTTTACTTGTAAATAGTTAAGATTGGTGAAGTTTAACTCACCTGATACCACAACAACAAAATAAAACATTTACACAAAAAAAAATAGTCACTCATACAAAAAAAAATAGAACATTCAAACCGCACAAATTCAAACATTCACACCCCGAATAAAAACTACGAACAAAATAAAAGGGATTCTATAAAAACGAAAATAAAAAGACATTCAATCGCATGCAACATGTGTTCAACTTTCAGGCACGTTTTTTTTACACTGTTGTCACTTGTCACTTAACTAAAGAACGAAAAATCCCGTCACTTAAAAATTCTTGTTGTGTAAACCGGTCATTGATTCATATTTAGTTTTGCATTGTGATTATATCATTATTATAAAGAAGGTGATACATTTCTGCTGTAGGGGATTCCAACGAGTAACGTTTGTAATTAACGATAAGCGTTTATTTAGTCATTTGATATTTCCTTTATTGTGATTATTATAGTTGCGACGTATATGTATGCATATATATATGGTTTACTTGTTATTTTGGGGTAATTGACGAATTGCGCGTTGTAGTAGTTTTGGTCCCTGTAAGAAAAAGAAAAAAATAAAACACGAAAAGAAACTAATCACCTTTGTCTTGCATTTAATTCAGTTTGTTTTTAAACCAACAAGGTTTACAGTTCATTAGAGAGGGTTAATGACACGGTGAGTAAGGTACATTTTGTATATGTATATATATTTTATGTGTGTTATATATATATTTAGGATATAATTAAGGCATTATTATTGGTATGGGGTTTTGTTTTATGTTGATTACTGGGGACTTGTATAAACGTGGTTGACGCTGTTTATATATGTATCATCGATTTTGGTTAATTTGTTGATTTGATAGAGAAATAAACACCTTTTGGTTCTTTATCCTTGGCTTTTATTGTTGCCGTCTTTCGCGTGGTGTATTTTAGGTTAGTTGAGTTGGAAGAAGAAAAACCTAGGGCTAATCCCTCCACTTGGGTTCTGTGGAGGTTGTATGCAGAGTAGTTGCTTCGTTCAGTGGATCACTGAACCCTGGCGCCCGGTAACTGTGACGACCACCAGCACAGTTCCGTCAGATCCACGACCCGAACGAGCTAGCTGGGCGAAGCAATCTACCACCCCCCTTCCTCGTCTCCGCACCACCACAGGGAGTAAGGCGTGATACACTGAGATCCTGACAGGGTGTATAACGTATCGTCAATTCTGGGTAATGGATAGCTGTCCTTTTTGGTCGCGTCGTTTAGCTGTCAGTAGTCTACGCAAAACCTTGTTGATCCATCCTTCTTCTTTACGAGTACCACTAGGGATGCCCATGAACTACTTGAAAGTTCAATCACGCCTTCTCTCTTTTCGCTAAAGAAAGTCTGCGTGGATGTCGTCGTATCGGCCGAGCGTCTCCGGTATTAATTTTATGTGTCACCACCTTAGTTCTTCCTTTAGAACCACTCTCCAGCGCGAAACATCTTGATACTCTTGGATCGACACTTCAACTTTAGCCAACGGGTCTTTGCTGAGGTTGTGGCATTTAGTGGTAAGAATGTCCAATAGATATTGTGGACACTTCTTCGGCAAAGTTTCTTTGTTAGACTTCACGCATCTTACAATTTGAAATACTGGCGTGCATTGGCCTACGACGGTCTTCTTTTTCAACGTTTTTTGCTTGTACTCAAGTTCTGCCAACGACTAGTCCCTTTTCAACTAAGCAGTCTCCCATTGGTTCAATCACGCGTATGTAGCCTTCTCGGAGATTTACATCCAGGCGTGCCATCACCACACTTTCAGTCACGTCTTCACTCAATAAGACTCGCACGGCTGCCTTCTCTGACGAATAAAAAGGAATACCTTCATTGTCGATCTTCAGGACATCGTTCTTCATATCTAAATGGAACCCATACTTCTTTATCACGTCCATTCCTAAGATAACTTCTTCAGTGATGTCGGCTACCAGTACTTGATGGTCGAGTACTCCATTTCCCAAACCAATGGTTACTTTGACTTGTCCGTGATTAGGTATTTCTTTGCCCGTCGCCGTTCGAAGTCGTACTGTTACTGGTGATGACTTAAGCTTTCACGGTTGTTATGTTTATGATTATAAGCGACTTTCGGTTTAGACCGCGTTGTAGTAAAACACCCAGACGTAGGCTTAGTCCTAGTCTCTTCTTGAGAGCCAAAACAAGAAGTAGAACTTGACCCTTGCCGTATTGTCGTTCGTGAACCCAAACAAACTGACGTTTCTTGTCTTGCCAAACGTCAGTTTGTTCACGAACGACAATACGACCAAGGCCAAGTTCTACTTCTTGTTTTGGCTCTCAAGAAGAGACTAGTGGTGTCTTCCCGTTTTCCAATAAGACGTCCCATGTCCACCAGTAACTGAACGCTTCTTCCATTGATCTTCCCATCGAGATAAATGCTATGCAATTGCTCCCTAGGCGATGCCATTTAAATCGTAATTTCCGGGGCATGGCTCGTTGAGGTCGACTTTCGCCCCATTCAGTCTACCCGTTCTAGTTTTCCGGACGTTCTTCTGGGCTTAGTACGGCGTCGTCGTATGTGGTGCACTTCCCCGCAATTCCAGCACGTCAGTTCTCTTTTTTCTTCCTCGAACTACTCGTTCCCGAAATACCCGTCGCACTATGTCTTCAATGCTTTCTTCTGTGTGCGAGGATACCTCTGCAGCACAACGGAGCTTATGGCTGCCTCGGTGCGACGCTTGTTTCGCCGCCTCGAACTCCAAAGCATGGGTTAAAGCGTCATCCAACGTTTTTGGTCGAGCTAACCGGAGAGTCTGCTGCATTTTGTTGTCTCGGAGGCCGTCTACAAAGGTTTGAATAGCCAACTGCTCCAACAAGGTGTCTGGGGCTGTAGGATACGCAAGCCGTGTTAATCTGGCGATGTCAGCCTCAAATTTTTAAAGACTTTCGGCAGCTTTTTGAATCCGACTTTTAAATTGAGCTTGATAGACTTGTTGAAGATGAGCGTCTCCATATCTTATTTCTAATCGTGAAATTAAGAGTTCGTAATTTTCTTGTAGGTGGTCAGGAACAGTTTGTAAAATTCCAAACGCTTCTCCGCATAAGGACACTATTAAAGACGTTGCTTTCTGCTTGTTGCTTCAACCATTAGCCGTAGCTGCGGCTTCAAACTGCTTGTAGTAGGTGGACCATGGAACTTTACCATCTAAATTTGGAGGTACAACTTTAAACTTGTGATTTGTTTCTACGCGATGGTCTATTATTAAATCTTCGCCCATGACGCTTCCTTCACCATGGCAAATCATTTGGTTCATTCTTTCTTCAAGCAGTTTTATTCTATCTCCTACTGCTTCTATTTTGTCATTCATAGATTCGCAAATTTCATCTTTTAAATTTAACATATGTGTTTAGGTTTCCTCTTGAACAATTTTCATTTGATTTTCTATGCTCGTTTGTATTTCTTCTTTTAAACGTCTAGAATTTTCCATAAAATTTTCAAATAATTTTTTTTCAATTTTCTGAGAATTTTCGTAAAACTTTTCTTCCATTTTTCTAGAATTTTCTTCCATTTTCTAAGAATTTTTCTATTCATCGATTCTTGACCATTTTTTATTGATTCAAGAAATTCAAATAGCTTTGCATCCATTTTAACTGTTTGCAAACCGGCATAAATTTAACCACGAATAATAAATTAACAAAAAAGTTAATAACACTAATTTTTAATAAAGCCCGACACTGGTTTAACGAAATTGAACAGCTAAGATTAAATGCTATAAACAAACACGTGAACTAAATTTTTAATTATTTACGGAATCAATGTTTTTATTACGGGAGCGATATTAAATTACTTAATGGTGTTTACACAAAAAGAAAAATCGCGAACCCGACACCATGACACCACTTGTAACGTTTCTTTACACTAGCTTATTTATTTATACTTCTACTAAAAATATATACACGTTTAAACTAACCGAATTAATTAAATCTAAAGATATTTAATAGAAACACTTACACTATAATTTATATCACACTTACACGAAGATAAAGCCCGCAGATAACTTCTACTTATCGAAACAGCGACACTTGCTTATACTAAAGTCACGTACTTCGTATCTTTATCGCACACGCGTTAATCACTTATTTATTTCAACTTGAATGATCTTCTTAACACTGCCGTCTTCCGATTACAAAAAATAACTAACTTACGATTTGTTGGTACCGTATTCGTGGAAGTTCTAGAAAATGGGTAAAACTTCGAGAAGACTCTTAAGTTTGAAAACGTTTCAATATTTTTTACATTACGTATAAGTATCTGCTAGTTTATAACTTTTTTTATATAAAATCTTTTTTAAACTCAGAAGCATATAAAGATTCTAAATAATTACCAGATGCTGTGATCTGCCCAAATGAAATCGCATGTAATCTATATACATAAATATAAAGATCTAAATCATTTAACAATAAAATAACATTTATTTTAATTACAGATATTCATTCTGGATATAACTGGTGTGGTTGATTTCTCATTGAACAACCAGTTTTTTTGCAGACTCTGAAGATGTTCACTTCAACGTGTAACAAAAGCTCAACTTGTATGAAACTGACCATACCGATTATATCCAAAATGAAAAACTCTAATACCAAAGTAACTTTGACGATGTTTTGAAGTATTTGATCATGTCGTTAAAGTTCGTCGACATTAATCGTCAAGTACAAAAACAATAGTTTTACTGACATTGTCAAATAAACAACTTTGCTTTATGCAACCGTGCATAAATCTATCAATAATTATTATCTGTTCTATAGACCTTGGCGCTTTTTGTTAAAAATTAACATTATCTTATGAAAACGCGGTTCCGTTAGAAAAAAAACGTTTTGTCACCTAACCATACCTGAAATTGAATTTAACAAAAAATTCATACCCAGCTAATCGCTTTAATAAACGAAAACGATACGTTACGTGACAACCCTAAACGGAAACTTGAACCACAAATAGTTATATAAATTCATTTCCACATTCTTATAAAAAATATACGAAGTTTGAGAATTTAATATAAATAAATTTATTTATAATTTATAACAAATAAATAAACTAAATTAAACATTTGAGACTTAATACTTTAAAAATGATCAACGCGTATCTTCGTTTGGGCCACCATTGTCAGTAACCGCATTATCAGAATGTAAAAGTCCATATGAAAATTGTTGCTTCTGTGATTTCAGGAGTAGCTGAATTTCTTCTAAAGTTTTACCTTTCGTTTCCGGAATATAAAACACCGTGAAAAAACCGGCACCAAAGCAACAACATCCAAAAATATAAAATGGCACGTAAATTCCATAATTTTGTTTTAAAAACTGATATAAGTTTATAGAAGCAAGCCCAAAGAGGACATACATAGCGTCCGCTAGAGTCACACCTAGCGCTTTGATATTTGTTGAAAATATTTCGCCAGTCATAACAATTGGAACTAAACCGATACCAAATTTAAAAGAAATGGCGTACATCATAATTGAAACTAATAAGATCCAATTATAAGGTTTCACGTCGGCCCCTGAATGCTTAAGTGTAAAGTATATTGCTATTACAAACAAGCATATACCCGTTAAGAAACTAGAGCATCCCAAAATCATTTTTCGGCCAACTTTATCAATAACGGCCGACGTGCACAAAGAAGCTAAAAGCATTAACAATGAAAATAAAATTGCTGCTGTATTGGTAGATAAAGTAACAGCGTCTTCTAAAATCGAATGAATGTTCATAATTGTTACACTAATTCCACTAAAATTTTGTGTAAAGTTTAACATGGTCATAATAATAATAGCTTTGCGGTTGCTTTTTATCACAAATAAATCTATGAGTCTTCCTCGTTCACTTTGCTGGCGTTCTACCGCAACAGCAATTTCATCTAATTCTTGCTCGACGTCTTCAGTAGCACGGAGATATTTTAATGCTTTTCTTGCCGTTTCTGTTTTTCCTTTTACAAGAAGATAATAAGGACTATTTGGCATAAATGGAAAAATAACTAATTGCACTACTAAAAATAATTCAGCAACTAGTGATAATGCCGTTAGTGATACAAACGGAGCTACGGCGTAAACTACAATAACACCCGTTAGCAGCGTGGTATATGTAAACGTTCCTAAAAATCCTCTAATTCGTTTATCTGCAATTTCGGAAATGTATATAGGAGTTGAAACAAATGCGTTGTTGTTCGCAATTCCACTAATAAATTGCGATACGTATAAAAATTCTACTGACGTAGCACAACCGATTAATATCCATGCTATTAAGTTTTGTACTGCCGCGATCAAAGTTGATACTTTACTGCCAAATCTATTTAATAAAAATATGGTAAGTGGTAAACCGACAATACATCCAATCCATATAATAGATTCGAGCCAAACTACATCGGTTTCGGTTATTGGTATTGGACTATTAGGTAGTTGAAGTTTTGGTATAACTGGCGCAGTCCAACCAGTTAACATTCCATTTGGAATACCGCCTATAGACGCTGCAAATATTTTTTTAAAATGACATAAAAACGGCAGTTCGTTTACTTACCACCTAATGCTGCTATAATTTGAACTGCAATTGCTTTCTTTGTAAGTTTTTCTGTATTAGACATTTTAACGATTTGCAGTGTTGCTTGGGATGACCGTTTTAAGGCACTTTAATAATTCCTGCAAATATAAATACGTATTTAGTAAAATAAAAAATTTTTGTTGCACTATAGACGCCAATAGTAAATATTTTATAAAGATTACAGTATCAGTGTATCGTTAACAAGAGTTACAATATTGATATACACTACTTAAGTTGTAAATTTCGTATGTTACAAAAAAAATGTACTCATTTAGAGAAAAGTTAGCTGACAAACAGTTCAAAAATAGTAAAAAAATATTATACAAACAGTTTCTTCTTGATTACATAATTATGCACAAATTTAGACTGTTAGGTAAATAAGTCACTCTCTAAAAGTTATATTAAAAATTATACGGATCAGAATTGACAAGAATTCTGAGTTTGCAATTTATAACTTACAGTATAGATCTAGGTAGAAAAAATCTAGTATTATTACAGAACTTATACTAAGAACAGGTTGCAACAATGCGCATACAGGTTAAAAAAAACAAAAAAAACAACTAGTCAAAGAGATGCAAGACAAGTGTTCTCTTACCAGTTCTGTTTAATATTTACAATGTTTTAAAAAACACTATGAAAAGAACTTAACATGCTAAAATAAGTAAAAATAATGTATGAATTGCAACGAAATACTGAGAAACATGGACAAGAGAAAGAATAACCAGAATCATTAAAAAAAGAAAAATTGAGTTCTGAGAAATGATAAATAATACTACAAACTATTCTTTAAAAAATGCAGAAAAGCTAATAATAATAAAAAAGATAAAAGAGTGGTTTTGAAATGATGTCTAACATCATTCCTGCATTTCTCAGAATCAAGTTCCACATTCAGACACGTTTTTCTAAAAGCATCCTACACCGTGCTAGTCTAGCGTTGATACGCGAACGGATTCAGCACACTAGGCGAGAGTTAGACACCATTTCGAAACAACTCTTTTATCTTCATCTTGAGTTGGCCAACACTCTATCGCCGGATGATTGGAATCTCTTTGACAACATTATTTTTAAACAGTCTGATACCACTCTACGACCTACCCCTGAATTTCATCTCCAAAAGTTTCAATTATTGGAATCCAAAGATCGTAAAGTTTCATCCACTACTAACTCTTTAAAAACGGTTGTCAATTTATCTAGTTTGGCCCTCACTTCAGAACAGGAATCGGTGCTATCTAAAAGTTTGAATTTTGCTGTTGCTCCCAAACGTATTCCTATAGAAGATATTTTATGTGCTGTTGAGACTCTTCCTCGCCACATTTCAGATCCCATTCGTATTAACACTGGCAAAATCCTTGAATTATCCAAAATTCCTAAATTCAACATTTCTAAGTCGGAAGAGTTAGCTCTAAAAAGTCTTCGTAAGAACCCTGATATTATTGTTCTTCCAGCCGACAAAGGCAATGCTACTGTCGTTTTGAACAAAATTTATTATGTTGCGAAAATCCATTCTATTTTGTCTGAAGAAACGTCCGCTCTTCTAACTTGTAATCCCACTTTGAGGATTAAACGTGAGGTCAGCCAAATCATCAAATCTTCCAATCTACTTCCTAAAACTAAACGTCGACTTCAGCTTTGAGATTCTAACCCACCTCGTCTATACGACTTCCCAAAGTTCACAAACAAAGCATTCCCTTTCGACCTATCGTCAGTACTATCCAATCTCCTACATACAAACTAGCCAAGTTTTTTTCCAACATTCTTTGCGAGTTTACAGGAAAAACCTCTTCCCACGTCCTCAATTCTCAGCATTTTATCCAACGTCTAGAAACTATAAAACTTGAACCCCAAGATCTTCTCGTGAGCTTTGATGCCACTTCACTTTTTACTAAAGTTTCTATTAAACATTCGCTTATTATTATCAAACAGATTCTGTCTCAACATGGCAAGGACTTGAGTTTGGTTCCTCTTGTTGATAAGTGTCTATCGTCTACTTACTTCCAATTTGATAACAAGTTTTACGAACAGGTTTCTGGTGCTGCTATGGGTTCTCCTCTATCACCTGTTGTAGCTAACATTTTTATGGAATCCTTTGAAACGGTTGCTTTGTAATCATGAATATTAAAACCTAATGTTTGGTTTAGGTATGTTGACGACACTTTTATTGTTTGGTCTCATGGTTATCCCATGTTTGTCTAAGTTTCTCAGATATCAAATTTACTATGGAAATCGAAAGTAGTGGTTCTCTCCTATTTCTTGACGTTCTTGTGACTCGTAAGCTTGACGGACTTCTGGGCCATTCTGTTTATTGCAAACCCGCTTATACGGACAGATACCTTCATGCTTCGTCTCATCATTAACCTGCACAGAAACGTTCTGTTTTTGAATCTTTGGTTCATCAAGCTTTTTCTATTTGCCAACTTGAGAGTCTAGACTCGGAACTCCGTCATCTTACTAAAACCCTATTAAACAATGGTTGTATAAAGCGAGATATTCATAGAGTTATAAATCGTTGTCTACATCCACGTACTTGATTACCTAAAGACATTTCTTTTCCCGAATCTAATCCAAAATTGGCCTTTTTAACCTAGATTCACAATGTTACAGATCAAATAGAGAAACTTCTTCGCAAGAATGGTATTAAACCCATATTCAACTCGACAGGCAAAATCTCTCGGATTCTTCCTTCTCCCAACGACAAATTTCCTACACATTCATCTCAAGGAGTATACCAAATTCCTTGTTCATGTGGTTTAGTCTACACTGGTCAAACCGGTCGTTCCGTCAGTACTCGCATTTCAGAACATGCTCGTTGTATAAGGAAAAAGCATATTTCTAAGTCTGCGGTTGCTGAACATCATTTTACTACAGATCACAAGATCGATTTTGATAACGTTTCGGTGGTTGCCAAATCTCCATTCTTTTTCAACAGGAAATTCCGAGAGAGCATAGAAATCATCAAACACCCTAATAACTTCAATCGCGATCATGGTTTCGAGCTATCCCCTCTTTGGTTCCCGGTCATTAGTCCTTTATCGAAAACACGCCCCTTTTCAATTGTAACCCAATCAGAGTCGAGCTCGGTGACGTTCTTTCTTCTTTATATACGGAGACTGTTTAATCTTAAGTCGTTTCTATAGAGTTTAGAATCTGAATTGCTTCACAAGTTGATTACCTAACTCTGTAGTGGTTTTTTGTTAGATTTTCGTTTGCTTTTTCAAGTTTATCGTTTTCTTTCGTACCTTCTTAGAATTTAGAATCTAGCTTGGTTCACAAGTTGAATTACCTAACTTTTGAGAAGTTCTTAGTTAGATTTCGGTTGCTTGTTTGAGTTTTTCGAAAGTGGGCGAAACGTTGGCAACTTCGGTTACAACAATAACACGGTCCAAACCCGAAAAACATTTTTATTTTAGTATAGACTCCGGCCGTGGAAGCCTTCGCTATTGCAGTGCTCTAATCTTTACAAAGGCGAAAATAAAATACAAAAACAGGTTTATCTTGATATTGAGGAGGACGATTTTTGACGTTTAAACTACATTTGTAAAATCAACTTCCTGACCCCCAACAACTACACTTATGCAAGGCCCTACTTGTAATAGATCATTTTTGGGATATTTAATAAGGAATTCAGTGGTATGCTTGGTTTAGATAATGCCGAAGTATCTGACACAGAAACAATTAGAAAAACAGGTCTAAAAGTTTCTATTGAATTTTGAGTCCAATTTTTTCGCTGATAGCAGTGACTATTGCAAGTCACACTTTGATAATAATAGTTTAAAAAACCTAAAAAACACGCTTTTATTGCTAACCGAACTAAAAACTAGAAAATAATTTTTAATTACAAAGAATTTATAATACAGTAGTAGAAGGTGGAACAATCAATCATAATTTGTGACCTCAAAAGAAAATTATAATAAAATTTAAGTTATTAACAGAATAATTCAATTCAGAGTAAAAAGCGTGAGGTGCATTTTACTAAATTTTAATAACTCTCCTCTCATAGAAAGTTGCCAATAGAATGATTGTAACATTTACTATATCAAGCACCCCACGCTTTTTACTCTGAATTAAATTATTGTTAATAATGATTGATTGTTCTACCTTCTACTACTGTATTATAAACTCTTAGTAATTAAAAATTATTTTCTAGTTATTAGTTCGGTTAGCTATAAAAGTGTTTTTTTAGTTTTTTTAAACTATTATTTATTTTTCATTCTTTAGTTCGATTTTTATTTTAATTTTTTTACGACCAGATATTTCACCATTCCTTATATATACGGCGAACGCGAAAATTTAGTATGTAGCATGTGTTAGATTACATAGGCTCAGGCGGCGGCGGATAGTTCGTAACTGCCAACGCAAAGCTGTTTTAGTCGGTGAGAATTTATGATTAGATATGTTTTAATTACAATTAATTCCTTCTTTATCGACTGTAAGTCCAAAGCTATGCAGGAATCGTACTTGAAACAAAAGTAATCGGGAGCAAGAACTTATTTCAAGAGGAGGGAGCCTAAGAAAGAGCGGTAACCGTGGAATACACTGACACAATTTAAACGCGATCAGGCTTTTTTCCATATTTCTAGTTAATTAAAGTTCCAATTGTTTTATTTTTAATTCATATTCGTTATTTCCATTGCAATCGGTAACACTTTGTGATTATAAATTTTTTGATCCTTTGTAATTTAATTTCTCCTTTATCGACTATAATTTCAAGGCCGTGTTGTTTATCAAATTTTGTTCCGTAAATTCAAGAAATTGAAATTTCTGTCCAGATTATTTTTTTGTAAATAAGAAGCCTTTTTCTGAATTACGGTTATTAATGTATTATGAATATTATAAATAATAGTATCTGTTTATTAGACTAGTCAGAAACTACATATACATAAAGAACAAACAAGACGAGAACGCAGCTATCTTAAAAAAGTCTTTGGCTCTGTCGTGTTAACACGAGTGCCACAAGCAAAAAGTCCAAAACTGCTCGTCTGCGCAGTTCACGCGCTCTCTCTTTGTTCATCTCATGCAGAAGATCCGTAAAGAGATTTATTAATCCTGATGATCCTAATCCGAATAATGGAAATTTTTTTATAGAATTATTACATTGTTATCCTTGAGACGTGTGCAAAGTTTCAATTTGATCAGACTTCTAGAAACCGGTGAAAACTAAGCTCAAAGATTCCGTTACATACATAGATAGATACATACAACCCAAGCTTGTAAAAGCGTCTTAAAAACGGCTCAAAGAACAGCAGAAGAAAAGTTTCTCAAACCAAAACTAAAGCAAAGTAGTAACAAGTGGCGACAGCGACTCAAATGATGCATGAGCTGGAGCCACCTTAGTACAGTCATCACCACAACTTTTTGATAGTCTGCCAGATAATACATTTTTGCCTAAGAAAGTTGGTAATGCTAGTCGATATTCTGTTGTTAGGCAGAAAATTGCTCATGATTTTCCAATATAAATTTTAAATAAACTTTTTCTACGTTCAATGTACATGTATATATCTCGCACTAATGAGCGCATTGATTTGTATCGCAAAACAAAGCCTAAACCTAACACGCAAAAGATGACAACCAATACTGGAGTGGAGAAATAGAATTAGTTATTGACTGTATGTTTGTTATGTGTTGCAATCGCGTACCCTCACTTAGTCATTATTGCTCACGACAGCTTTCAATGAGCAATGAAACTATCAAGAAAGCGATTTCACGTAATCGGTACAAATTTTTGAAATCATAACTTTACTTTTTGTCGCTTCAAAAACCAGTAGCTTGCAACAAACCTTTATTACATAAATAATGTAATTTTAGGCTTGAAAGGCACTTTTCAAAAATGTCAACAAAACAGCTCTTATCAAAGTATTGATGAGTCCATTAACAAATTCAAGGGAAAATCAAATTGTCTTTCAAGCCGGTCAAAACAGGAATGGCTTCGATGTGATACTGCAACATTTTTTTAACAAAATTCTAAAACATGATTTTGTTATTTATTTACTGATTTGATAATTTTTTTCAAAGGAAGTGCTATATTAGCTAGATTAAACCAACGTCAATTGTAATCTGAGCTAATGAATTATAAAACTAACTATAGTCACTTAAAAGTAAAAAATAATATCAAGTTTAATCTAGCCATGGTATATAACACCTACTATTAAGGTTTAGAACTCACATCAGCAAATATTTATGTTGATACAGTAACAAAAAAAATATATTTTTTTACAACGCACGGTAATTCTCAAAGACACAGCAATCTCTACTAATTATAGACGCTAGTAAAATACAAAACGTGTGCAGTTTACTGCTACGGCTTACACCTTAGCTTTCTCACGAGTTCTTGTATTCAAAACAATAATTTCAACAACTCCTGCAAAAACACGATGTTGTAACTGGTTGTAACGCATAAACAAATCGTAATTGACTGTTTACTCGTAACTTAAAGCAGACGGCTAGCTCAATACAATTCGGCAAGATTGTAGCAGGTGATTTTCAGTGTGCTAATCAGAAAGTAATTAAAAACGGTGAGAAACTATTAATTGTAGATGCCGTTTAAATCTGTCGAGCACTGAAATAGAACAAATGAAAAAGACAGGTTACAACAACGAATGTATTTATTTTTAACAAGAAGAGAAAGAGGTTAAAAAAGCGATGTAGAGTTACATATATATTAAAAATTAAGAGTTCATCGATAAATATCACAGTCAATAACGACGTTGCAAGCCCCTGAGAGTAAGCAACACTCCATACATCAAATTATCGTGGTACAGTATGACAGAAAAAATTAATATGTAATCTAAGAACTAAACTTTGATTCGATGCGAATCTAGAAAATCCGCAATCAGAATCAAATCGCACTTAAAATAAATTCAACCCGTAATTGTACAAACAAATTTGCGTTTGTTAGTCGTGATAACATCTATCCCTACATCGTGCGTATTTTACGTTCGACACCAATACAAATTAATAGAGATTAACAAAGGTCTACTAACGTTTATCCAAATATATCCGATTAACTAATGGTATGCCTCTAACGTCCTCTAAAATTGCTAGTATAAGAAATGAAGTAACTAGATATATGATCATATCATAAATAAGTTGCTCGTAAGTCAAAGAATCAATCGTTGTAACCGAATGCGTCAAGCTTCCGAATCATTTTGACTATTTCTATCGCAGGTGTGTCTCCAAGTTTAATAGACCATCACACAACGACTTGATCTCAGATTATTTTGAAAAATTGGTGTTAGTAACCAATGTCCAACTTAGTACGTGCTCCAAGTTATGGATTCTAGCAAGATGTATTTAATTGACATGTATCATTTAAAAAGAGCAAACATGTGACGGTAGTCAGAGTAACCCTCACATATAAAGTAAAACCAATGCACCCATTAATAACGTGTATGAAGGCGAAAATTTAAAAATAAAGGTTTCACTGTACACGAACTTTAAGTTTCATCTACAACCCTTTTTGCATTGATCGGAAATGCGTTTTATTAAGTAACACCAATACATTTAAAAAATGGCAGCCTACACTCTGAACGTATCAAGGGGGCGCTCCGAGACGGATCGTGATTTAACTAGCTGATTTGGTTTACAGTTTTAATTTGCAAATGACGATTTTTATTTGTGGATACGACTTGTAATTTTAATTTGCGAGCTAATTAATTTAACTGATATATTACATTTATTGTTTAGTAATTGATTGCTGTTTACTTTTATTTTTGTGTTTAATCAAATTAACCTCGACTGTTTGTGTGTTGTTCAAAATCTACTTTTTATTGCACATGCACATTTCCAAAAATGAAATCTCCACTTTGCAACATAGCTTGAATCGTGTCATAATCTTAGAAGCTGTAGAACTGTGAACCTCCATAAAACTCGGGTAAAATCCAGTAATCATTTAATTTTGTTGTTTTTTTAAATGCGCATCAACTAGTTAGAGTGTAGTGAAGCAATTGTCAGGAATTACGCAATATAAATTTAATCATTGGATGATTTATTTAATCCAAACGTATTCAATCAAGGTCTGGATAAATTTCTGAAAGTTCCACTTTGGCTCTAAAATTGATTGTGTCTAGAGGAAATTTTACATTTATCCGAATGCTCTCAAACGTATCTAAGCTAGCAGAAAATGAGTCAGTGGACAAAAATCACAATTTTTCGACCTTTCCTCGCATAACATGCTTGTGAGCGCAATATTAATATTTGAGCTTTGCGAAGGTGACTTTTTGCCTTGAAAATATTTTGTGTCAAATAAAGTTTGATGTTTTGAGATTTTGTTGCTTGGTTTGTGTTACTTACCGTACATCACTTGGAAAAGAAAAGCTAAGCGTTACCAACACAGCCCAAATACCCATTTTTGTGCTTCTCTAGAAAAATTTTCAATAAGAGATGTACCCTCCAGTTTGCAATCATTTCGCACTAAAGTATTACATACTACTAAAGCTGTAATTGGGAAACAACAGCCGAGACTGTATGGATTTAGAGTTTTTGATTGGAGAGATAAAGGGCAAACAAATTGAACTACAAAGATAAAAAAAAATAGTGACGCCGGCTTATTTACACGCCATGATGTTTGTTCAAGTGCATGGATTTAGGATAACGCAATCGGGTTTCTCTTTAGATATGTCACTAGAATCAATGTTTTATCAGCGCGTAGCAATTCTTGATAATATACGGTCTTGCTCACAATTTGTTATGACAACAAATTCTCTATAAGTCATTGATGTTGCTGATTCATCATCTTCCAGCGATGAAGAGGTTATGGGAAACAATTTTCATTCTCATTAATTTCATGAACAAACGTTAAATACAAACAATTGGTGAATTATCATACGACCATATTCTCGTTTAATATGTACCTAGAATACTAGTTATTTGTGTTTTTTTATGATTTATGTATGCATTCTTATCTTTGAAAATTGTAATAAACCTTGTTCTTTGTTTTCAACACCTTCCGATAATTGCAAGATTTGCGATATTTTTGAATTTTTACTTTCCTTTTACGATAACGTTTTGCAAAATATAATTAAACAGAGCAATGCATGTGCACTGCAAAAACTGCAAATTTACCACTAAATGCAACAAAGGGTGAGATATGTTGCTTTTGTGGTATGCTACTTTTCGGGTATGGAAAATAGAACAAACGCATGCATTGGGCTAGAGAACATGATGTCCCAAAAATTTTGTCTGAAAATATGCGTTAGGACTTTAATTTACGAAATCTTCATCGAAACGACAACACACATATTGGCACTATTTATTCCCAGTATCAACAAATTTTTTTAAGAAATTGGTGGATTAGAAGAAAACCTAAGTATTGACAAGAGCATGATACTACTGCTACTATGCTGAAGAATACATAAAGAGCAAACCTATCAGATTTGGTTTCAAGAATTGGGCCTTATGAACTGATAATGGTTGCTTGCTTGCTTTCGACTTTTATACAGAAAAATCAACAGAAACGAATTAAAAAAATTTGGATTAGGTGGTCAAGTAGCACTTTCCTTAGTGGAGCTTGCTAATATAGTACCAAATAAAGGTTACAAACTGATCTCTGATAATTATTTCACTTCTGTGGGCTTACTAAATCATCTTGCAGGAAATCAAAATATCGCGGACATTTTGAATACCGCTCTTCCAAAGAAGTCGCTGTTGTTTAGTGGAAGAACAATAAAATTGTGTGTGCGGGCACAAATTTTGACGGCATTGCAACCGAAAATGTACTCCGATACTCCAGAGATGCAAAATCAAGAATCAACGTACGAAATCAGAGATACTTCAAAAATAGAACAAAGGTATGGGAGGAGTCGATAAGTTAGACGGAATGGTCGCCAATTACAGACAGCGCAAGTAGTGTTGGCTAATTTTCGCAAATTTTTTTTTATGTGAGCATTGTGAATGACTGGTTTCTTATGAGAAAATTCAATTCTACTGATCCAGCTGTAAGATAAGATAAGTAAGATACTGGAACGTTTAGCTTCGAGAGCATTCACGAAGTTACTATCAACGACTACACTTGACTAAAACGTTTTGAAGATTCTCGAAGGATGGCCGAAATATATTAAAACGATACAAACGAATCATAGATTAGTTGTTTCGAAGTCGCAAGTGTTAAAAACATGTTTAAATAAATAAGTGATTAACCCGTGTCGAGAAAAATATAACAAAGTACAATTTTACGTGACTTTAACGTAAGCAAGTGTTAAACAGAAGTTATCCGCGGACACTATCTTTCGAGTGAGTGTAATACATAAACTCGCGTAAGTGTTTTTTTCTTAGTTATCGTTAGATTTAATTAGTTCGTGTAGTTATGAACGTGTAAATATTTTTAGTATAAATAAATTAATTATACAATCGTTACATTGGTGTCAGTGTGGAATTTGCGATGTTTAGTGTAAATACCATTAAATAATTTAATATCGCTCCCGTAATAAAAAAATTGATTGCGTAAATAATTAAGCTTTTAGTTCGCGATTCGCGTGTTTGTTCATAGCGTGTACTTCTAGCTGTTTCAGTTCGTTAAAGTAGTGTATTTAAACTTTTTATTAGTGTTTATAACTTATGCCAAAATGGATGCAAAACTATTTGAATTTCTTGAATCAATAAAAAATAGTCAAGAATCGATGAATAAAAATATTCAAGAAAAACTGTCCGAAAATTTTTAAAAAAGGAATGAAATGTTTTACCAAAATTCTCAGAAAATAGAAGAAAAATTGTTGGAATATTCTTAGAAGTTGAAAATAAGAAATATGGACGAGCATAGAAAACCAAATTAAAATTGTTCAAGAGGAAACTCAAACAGATTTGTTAAATTTTAGGGAAGAAATATGCGGAGTTCTAGAAAACGGAAAACAATCTACGAATGAGAAAATAGAAGCAATAAAGGACAAATTAGAAGACAGAATGACAGCGAAAAAAGCGCCACGAATGAAGATTTAATAATGGACTATAGGAAAGAAACAACTCACAAGTTTAAAGTTGTACCGCCAAATTTTGATGGTAAAGTTCCATGGTCAACCTACTACAAGCAGTTCAAAGCCGCAGCTACAGCCAATGGTTAAAGCAACAAGCAGAAAACGACGTCTTTAATCGTGTCCTTACGTGGTGAAGCTCTTGGAATCTTGCAAACTGTTTCTGACCGCCTACAAAAAATTACGAACTTTTAATTTCACGTTTAGAAATGAGATATGGCGATGTCCATCTTCAACAAGTGTATCAAGTTCAAATTAGAAATAAGTTTCAGAAAGCTGTCGAAAGTCTTCAAGAGTTTGAGGCTGACATGGTCAGATTAACACGGCTTGCATATCCTACAGCACTAGATACCTTCTTGGAGCAGTTGGCTATTCAAACCTTTGTAGACGGCCTTGGATGACGTTTTAACCTATGCTTTGGAATTCGAAGCAGCAAAACAGGCGTCGCACCGAGGCAGCCAACAGTATGAAGATGTGGTCGCGCTGGAGAGTGGTGTTAAAGGAAGAACTAACGTAGTGAAACATAAAATTAATACCGGAAACGCTCGGCCGATACGACAACATCCACGCAGACTTCATTTGGCGAAAAGAAAAGATGCCAAACAAATAATTACGGATATGAAAAGAGAAGGTGTGATTAAACCTTCAAGTAGCCCATGGGCATACCCAGTAGTACTCGTAAAAAAGGATGAGTCAACGAGGTTTTGCGTATATGATGAACGAAACCAAATCGTGGATTATTCCCCAACGAACAAACGATGTCATTAATGTGAAAAGAAGACAAATTTTGTTTGCGTAAAACGCAATTTGGGTTTACACCTTAAAAACTGTTTTAAAGTTTTTCATACAATTTAGTCTTCTATGCATAACGTCCCCTAAATGGGACGTTTTTTTTAAATACAAATCAAATGTTTGTGTATTTTTTCCTGTCTTTATACATAATTCTCAACCTATAAACAAAAAAATTATTTTTCTACTATTTAAAATAAACTCTATGCACTAATGGGTTGATATATGTGAATATTATAAAAAAACTTAAACAGTTAGATTATCATAATTTCGTGAATTTATTTCTGAACAATTTGAGAAAATATCGAATAAGTAATTTTAATTCTGGAACAAAATGTTATACTGTCGCATTCCTATTTTGTTTTAAACAATTATTTTTTTATAGAATAACATGTGTCTACAAGTATCACCAACCAAGAAGTCTCACTAGGTATAACCCGTTTTGTTTAAGAACTAGATCACTAAAATGCAAAAATTGGAATGTAAAAGATTAGTCGAAATTGTGTTTTCTGCGTTGCATCTTTTTTTTCCATTTTCAGATCAAATCAAAAATACTTTATTAAACTGTATACAAATGAAATAGTTTTTGATTTTTTTCGTAGATACAAAAACAATTCACCGATTTCTAAGAAAATCATTTGAGAAATTTTTTTTGACGAGCTTTTACTGATTATGAACCTATACTTTCTTGCACTACCAAAACAATACATATTTAACAAATCATATATGATAAATTCCTACAGATATAAGTGCAATTAGCCAATTATTAAGTGACAATAAATCTCGTAACGCATTCAATGCTATTATCGAAATGACCCAAACTTAATTAAATATGTGTTGCGTGTAATTATAAAAATTTTTACTTACTTAGCATCTCGACAGACACAACATTTTAAACGATAAATAAGTTTAAATTAATTTTCAAAGACGATGCAAGTCTATGAATTTTTGTTGCCGACTAGGTCATAGTTTATCTTCCTGACGATAATCGCATCATGAAAAAAAATCTACACATTTCGTTTATTATAGTTTTAAGCAAACCTACTTTTTGAATATCGTCTTTGCAAAGTTTACGTATTTTGATTGTAAACTGGTTCCTCGTTACCTCAATTACCGGTCACCGGCAGTAGCTGTACTTTCCTTGATAACATAAAAATGATATGAAAACCAGCCGATGTTTAAATTTAATATGAATTAAAATTAATTTTCAGTGTTAATTTTATATGCATTTTGATAAGCTTGAAAAAAGCAATTTAAAAAAAAACTGATAATGCCGACACTATTGTTTTATGATAATTCAATAAATTAAAACAACAAGCATTCGTATTGCAAGATTACAATATCTGCTTATTATTCGAAGAATTGATATTAAACAATAACAATTCTAAATGGTGAAATTATCAATTACTTTCAACGATTCTGTACTTTGGATTTGTATAAGCTCTACAATTTTAATCAACTATACAAGCGTTACGTGATAATTTTGATAAAACCGAGTGATCTTTCCAAACAAAATCAGCTGAAAAGTTTATCAATCACATGCGTATCAGTCTATAGTAGCATTCTAACGTAACCGGCAAAAACTTGACATTTAAAGCATCCTAAAAATATTAGGCAAGCTTTCAGTTTAGGTCATTAACACTTTATTACAAAGATTTCTGAACAATAAGTAAAGTAATGGAGTCGCATGTAAGTTTATAAAACATAAAATATAAAAGGAAAACACAAATCGAAAAAGAAAAAATCCAACTAGTTTGATATAAACCTAATGCTGACAAACTACAAATTTATAAAACGTTTCAAAATACGATTAGTTAAAATGACCGAAACGATGTACGTAAATAAAGCAAAGAAAAAATAGTTTTTGTTAATTTGATGGATACAATTATAGTAAAAACAACTGAAGACTGAAGAATGGTTGAGTATTTAAATACGATCAAACATAAGTATGCTAGCTTTATGACTAAATAAAAATCTAAGTCAGGAAATGAGTAGAATGCAAACAACATTAATAAAAAGCAGTGATAGCGTTAAATCTTATAATCAAGTTAACTTAAAGTATTTTTTTAAGTCAAATGTTTATTGTCCTTTGGTTTATAAAATCAACAACATTAATTCAAGAACGATTAAAACTGAACTTTATTTTTCGAAAACATCAGAATTTTTTAGTCAATTTAACTGATTTAATTAAGCAGAACGCTTGACAGCTACACTGAAGCAAAATAGCAAAGTATTTGACAGCTGCTATTTTAGAGATAAATAAGAAAATTGTAGACTTTTCTTGGTCTAATATTCTACTTGGACGATAACTGCAAACTAACACTTAAGTTTCTGCTTCTAACATATTTTGAACTGTCTTCTAAACCAGTTGATCTAAGCCGCATTTATATGCAACAACATTGATTTCTATTAAAATAAAATAAACTAATTCAAGAGTAAAAGGAAAAGAACGTGCGTGACAAGTCAATTTTTTGACAAAATGGAGCTGAATATGTCATTGGACAGTGCAAGTGACAATGTGTCATATGGGTACTCCTTACAGGCTGTAAATGTGTGTAGTCAATGGTTTTAGATAGATTTAATATTGCAGTACAGGGAATAAACTTGAGTTGTCTATGCGTTGCAGGGAAAGAATGTGCTTAGTCAGAACTACAATACTGTATAATGTTTCATTCGCTTTCGTTAGTCTGTGTGCGTATTTGTCGGAGTCACATTTGTTGATTATGGTTATGTACACTATTGTTTAATTATGTCTAGTGACGAAGATCTGCGGCAAGTGTGCGCACCTGTCGCCAAAAAACGTAAGAAAACAAGTCGTTTAACGAAAGTAAATAAAACATTACGTTTTCAAAGTCACGAGGAGGGACCTGATTGTGGATGTAAGAGACTGAAATCTTTTACTGTAATTTCTTTGGAAGAAAGGCAAAAGAGTTAACAATGCCAAGGACTTCTAAAATGTCCAAAGCCTCTATTTGTCTGGATTAATTTGGGTCACACCGATAATGCAAAGCCGTTGTCGATTATCGGAAGAGGAGAGTTTGCGTTTGCAGGGATCATATCGTTATTGATGTTCCTGTATACGTCACTGCTTTTATATCAATACATGGAATAACAAATATGAGAATTATGAAGATACAAAATTCTTTAAAAATGTCTGGTACAGCTCCAATAGATAGAAGAGAGAAACACTCATCCAGACACCGTAAGCTTTCAAAAGATGCAAAGAACCATATTTGTGGCAACGTACGTTCATTTAAAAGAAGAGAAAGTCATTACAGTACCAACAAGTCTAAAAAAGTGTATTTACCCGAGGAACTGAGCATCAGAAAAATGTTCGACATGTACTTAGAAAAACTGAAAGGTTTTCCAGTGTTCTATGGATCTTATAAGATCATTTTTAACAGCGATTTCAATATTTTTTTGGTTATCCTCGCTCGGATACTTGTAGTACTTGTGACGTGTTTACAGCCACAACTAAAGCATTAACTCTTAAGCTTTTGGCTAATTTGACTATTCAAGAGAAGAACGAAATCAACAAGAAAACCAGACAGTTAACCATCGCTTATGACGTTCCTAAAAAAAAGGCTCAGATTCTGTATTCTAGGAAAAAAAACTGATCGTCAGTAAAATAGAAAAATGCTTGAGACAAAAGCTATTTGCATGGATTAAAAAAAACTAATTAAGCATCGCGATTCATACAATGGTACATGAGTTAAATCTATTGCAATTCAACAAATTCGTAAAAGATTTAAGCTTGCACCAAACGAGTATTTATTCCCACATCGAGCTTATAATGGTGACACCATGGACCTTTTGTGTAATATCTTTATGATTACCTATTTTTAGAAAATTTGCTCATTTCTGCTGAGAAGTACAGCAATCTACAAGAGCTAAAAAAAATTTGCGGGGAACCAGCAAAAATTTTCTATGAAAAACTACCAAAGCAGCAAGAGAAAGAGAAACAGAAGAAACAGAATTAAGAAGACCAGACAAAGTAGAAGAAAAAAACAATACCTAATATACAAAAACACAATACTTAATAAGAATAAAATTATTTGTTTAGTTATTTATCACATTCTTATTCTGTATGTCTCATAGTGAGCCTACTAAAAACAAATTCTATTTAAAACATATCAAATTTATTTTCTTTAAATTGTTGTAGCTAGCATTTTAATAATTTTATATTTCAAAAAGGATCGCTAGCAAATATGTACATGGTTTTGAAACCCTATTTGTTTTAATTAATTTAATTTACCTAATGTAATTTATATATCATACTAACTGTATACCGTTCGCGGGTAAAATAATTACAATAGTTTTTATTTATTTCTAAAGCACACGCATCAAAACACTGAATATGCACTTATTTATTTACACCGGCAAATCAACTTTAAGGTTTATTCTAATTTTCTTTGTTAATTTTTAAATGTTTTGGTCTTATCTTGTACTAGAATGTTCTATTCGTTTTTTAAATCGCCTCTAATATTCTCAAAGTTTGAGGCTGTTCTACTATCTTGCTTACTCTATTATATCTTAGTTGTAAGTTTGAATACAATTTGTTTTTAAGAGACAATTAAACTTTAAATCAGTAGACCATTCCAGTAAACATTTTCTACTACAAGTTTATTATTTATTGTCATTTGTTACACTGCATTATTTTAACAAAATTAAATTCATAAAAAATCATTGATTTTTAAGTTATTATTGAATATAAAGTACTGATTTTGTTTTATTCATCACATAGACGATGCACAAATATTACGTGTTAGGTAATGTTTCTTCAAAAAGCTGAAGATGACTCGAGTTTGAAGAAAGTTATCAATTGACAACGACGAGATAATCATATATACTATATATATTATATATACCATATATATTATATATACCATATATATTATATATGCTATATATATTTATTATATGTACTATATATACTATATATACTATATATATATGTACTATAGGTTTGTTGAAGACAATTAATTATGCCTTATTTGAACAAAGGCAACAGCGGTTTTCCTTAAAAAAATCTTATTAAAAAGACACATTTGACACATAAAAAAACGCATTTTGGTTTTGTTGAACTTGTTTCAGAAGCTTTTTGGTCTTAGCGATCACCAATTATTAAACAAATGAATCGTTACTATTGGGTTACTGTGGTATTAAGTAGCTTACCCTGAAGCGTATAAAAGCGACTTAACTATTTCCTTGGTTAAATTAAAGTTAATTAATGAGAATAATTGTCGTAAAGAATTCAGTAGCGGTAATAGCAGTTGCAGTAATTCAATTTTAAAAACAGTAGAGCAAATTAAGTTATACTCTTTTTTTTCTGAAAATAACAGTCACCTAAAGAAGGAATTTAAATTTCAGATGAAAATCTTTTGATTAAAGATAAGGCAAACAGTACGAATCCATATGAAAATTTTCTGTTTGCGTTATCGTATACAAAAACAAATGACTAGAAGGTTGATTCTGGTACTAGAAGCCACCCCAGTAAACACGGATTGAAACTGCTGCAGTCACAAAATTAAAACAATTGTTTCATTACGTTGTTTCGTGTTAGTTCCATTTTTATATCATTTACATGTAACTGACAGTGAATAAATTGAAAGAGTTCCGATTTTTCACAATCAGTTTTAAACCGTTTCAGTACTTGCAATTTTTATCCCATAATCAGCAACCGTTTAAAAACTGATTTATTAAAACCGAATATTTTTTGAATAACTAGAATTGTTTGAAGATCGATTAAATAAGATTAAATTATTTTCAAAACAGTGGAATCGTTCTAGGAAAAACGAATACTTTGTGATTAGTCAGCATTAGTCGTTGCTATACTTTTGATTACTGTCGTCAGCGCTTGCGCTGCAAATTGATATCTTTTCACTTGTTCGATTGTAGTTTGATAAGTGATGCTGTGTGTACAATTACGAAATGGAACAGTAAACGGTAAGTCGAAACATTTTATTATAATCTATAAATGTAATCGATATTATTATCATTTCTGTTATTTATGTATCATGTTTTAATGTGTATTAAAAAAATGTAAATTAACACACATGGTTGCGTTAAGATAGATTATTGCGTAAATCTGATGATACTTTAGGATTTATAATTACAGTTCAATTCTTCAAGTTTTCTATACGATTATGTACAGCTAAAGGTATTCACAGTGTTTTTATAACTTTCTAATGATTGCTAAAGTGACATTTATATTAAGTTTGTGTTGTTTTTGATTAAAAAAATGTAATTAATTTTGTGTAACTCTATGATTATGTATGTATATAAATGAAATATTTATTTCTATGTTACAGATGCGGTTAAAAGTTGCTACCCAACAGTAACTGATGCAGTTTCCGAGGCTTCCGTGAAAAGACCACATCCAGGAAAGTTGCAATATGTAAAAAACTCAATGTGATATTGTATTTAAAAATATTTATTGTGCAATAAAATTTGAAACGTGCATTCGAAAATGTATTATTATATTATTGAAAGAATTGTTTTAGTTCATTATTGAAACAAAAAAATCATACATGTATCGATCATTTAGTATCAGTTCAAGAACGAAGCTTTTAAAACGTAAACCGAATGCAACATTTAGTTTGCAACAGATTTGAATTTAAAATACCGAAACTATACTGATTCAAATAAGTGAAACAGCGATGGACTTATAGCTATTTTATTGCAGTTAGGTTTCTTTTATGTTTGAAACAAGAGTGAATCATAAATCTTTTGTTTTGAAACTGTTACTAAACATTTTCAATTTTGTGTTTACTGGGACGTACCAAACAATAAAAATTTGTTGATATGCATGCCAATAATGTGACTGTTGCAAAAATGAAAAAGTAATTGTGAAAAGTAAGCACTTGTGTAAATATTTATTTACATAAAATTACTTTTTAAAGTCGATGTCATGCATAGCATTGACGTATAATTAGGTTCAATTTGTGACATTAACTTTGACATTTAGAATAGGTTTAAGTTGAATGTGTTTGTTATCGACTTTAAGAAGTAATTTCATGTAAATAAATATTTTGAGATGTGTTTATTAGTCATATGTATTGTTAGATGTAAAGTCCAAGTATGTGATAGACGACTAGTTGATAGGAATTTATTCGCGTGTTTAATTGTCGTTTAATTGTAACTAAATTAAATTTTTATTTTCTACTTTTTAGTGCATTTTTTTTGACGCATTTAATTTTGTTTATGTGGGTTCTTGTTTTTTAATTTTTATTCAAATGTAAACATTTTCGATTTTATGTGGTTACGGCACAATTCGAATTTAAAACATCGAAGCTGTTTTGTTTTTGGGAATCGAAATACTTTTATACCAGAACACAATAACTGTGCCGAATCTTAGCGGAAACAAACTTGATTAGTTTTAGTAGGCATAAATAGAGATTGAATTACAACCCAATTAGACAAGGTTTGATATGTGCCGAAAGCTAATAGAAATGTGTTTTCGATTAGTAAAGCTATACAGAAAGGACACACGGTTGTATTTCCTGTTAAGAGATTGGTGAATCTTGCAACAAAGCAAGATAGTGTACAGCTTTGACATGAAAGACTTGAACATCAAAACACATGCAATGTAATGTCTGTTCTTGCAAAATATAGTATTGATGTATCTAAAATGGATTATTTATGTGAAGAGAGGTCTCTTAGAAAATCGTTTCGTGGTCCATTTTAGCCTAGGTTAACCCTTCTAAAGCAGTAGGTAGACTGATCAGTGCTAACGTCTGTGAACTAATGGAAATTGAGTCAATAGAGAAGATTCACTGTTACGGAAATAAAAAAGTAAGTATATTTTCTGGTAACCTATAAAACGCGTATGTATGCTATACATAAAAAACACCCACCAAATATTTATAATTGGAAATATAAGTAAATAAATTATTGCTATTTTTGAATTATTCCGAGCACAAACGAAGCCTGCCGAAGTGAGTGTGACGTCACCACATCCTTTGAACAATATTATAGTATTATGATAGCCTGGTTTTATATTAATTTTCTTGTTTTTCTTGTGATTTTATGTGGTTTTATTGAGTTTTTAGTATAGATTTTCTGCTTGTAGTTGTTGTGAGTACGTAGTGTGTTGATAAATTATTTTTTTTCTGTAAAACGTAGTATTAGCAAAATAGTTTCTATTGAACAACCCTAGTTTTTGCTTTAGTTATACTAATAGTATAGTTAGAATTTTAATAGCTTTCACAATAAATACCTATAGTTCTAGTTTTCATAAGTAATTGAATTGAATCATTAATTAAATAGTTTACGTAGGATATAATACTTTTCCGTTTAGCAGTAGTGGTAGTTATTGAATTTCTAACATTTTTAGTAATAATACTAACTGTATTAATTAGTGTGTTTATAAGTAGTTGTTACTAACAATATCACATTTTGTGTAAAAATTGATTTTTTTGTTCAATAAAGGTGTTGTTGTTTCTCCTTCATATTTATGCAAATAGAGCGTTATACTTAAAACATAAAATTTATTTATTAGCAACTTTTAGAAAGAGAGACAAACGCCTTATTTAGATTTTTTGTGGTGCTGATATACAAGACAGTAGTTGTAGCTTTTCGAAGAAGAAGGTTTCATAGGTTTCATGCTAATAAATTTATTAGTAATAAATTTAAAGCGCCTAACATTAAAAAAAATTTCAATTGCTTGTATATTGGACAGAGAAAAATCAATTTTTGCACAAAATGTGATATTGTTAGTAACAACTACTTATAAACACACTAATTAATACAGTTAGTATTATTACTAAAAATGTTAGAAATTCAATAACTACCACTACTGCTAAACGAAGAAGTATTATATCCTACGTAAACTATTCAACTAATGATTAAATTTAATTACTTATTAAAACTAGAACTATAGGTATTTATTGTAAAAGCTATTAAAATTCTAACTATATTATTAGTACAACTAAAGTAAACTAAGGTTGTTCAATACAAACTATTTTGCTACTACTACGTTTTACAGAAAAAAACTTAATTTATCAACAACACTACGTACTCACAACAACTACAAGCAGAAAATCTATACTAAAAACTCGATAAAACCACATAAAATAACAAGAAAAACAAGAAAATTAATATAAAACCAGGCTATCATAATACTATAATATTGTTCGAAGGATGTGGTGACGTCACACTCACTTCGGCAGGCTTCGTTGTGTGCTCGGAAAAATTCAAAAATCGTCAACTTTAATAATGTTTTTCTTCGTTAATCAATTAGGGATCTACTTTTAATTACTATTATTGTAAACATCAGTTATGATATAATGGATATACACTATTTTCTAAAAATCGAATTTTAGTCTATTGATGGAAACCACTACTATGTGCTTTGTAAAGATGTTTTCAGTAAATGTGGTTGAATGTTTTTTCTCACAAACTCATAAAAATAAAGTAATAAATTGTTTAAAAATATTTCTTACTGAGGTTCAACAAACTGGAAATCTTGTGATAATCTTAAAAAAACAAAATAGGACTGTTGTCTGCTTACCCTATGTTGCAAATAAAAAAAACTATAAGCATTTTTGTGGGCTGAGGCTTGTATTGCTGCACTGTACACTTTAAATCTAACTGGACCTAGTCTAGTAGAAGGTAAAGCCCCACCGAATTATAGTTAAGAGATATATTCAACAATCTTAGACATTTAAGAATGTTTGCTACGGACTGTTTCGTATATGAGCCACAACTGAAACGTAAAAAATTGATGCGAACAACATTCCTGGAAAATGTGTGGGATGTCATGGTTTCAGAGATGGGTATATATTAGTCACAATGTACATTTTAAATCTGAATTAGCCGAACCTTACTTCTAAACCATAAAAACAGTTAATTTTGACTTGGTGACATTTGAACAAGAAGTAGTAAAGCTAGATGAAAATCTACAAATGGAAGAAAGCGTTGTAACAAAAACATTTACAAAAGACGAATGGTCTAGAGATGTACCTAAAAGATAAGGGCTCTTAAGGTATTTCCTAATCATACAGATACAGTGCACGCCGTTTATAAAATCACGTTGTGTAACAATAACCGAATGATAACAATATCCAAAATTTAGAAAAAAACAAACAATTAGGTATTAGAAGGCTTAAAATGCATGCACCTTGTATCTGAATAACATGTTGTTAATTTCAAATATGAAATCATAGCATCTATACAAGCAAAAAACATCAAAATAAAAATGTTTATAAAACATTTAAACAAAACCAATATTTTGAGTTAAATAAATTAAAAATTACATATTTTTAGTATTAAATGGTCGACATCGTTAAAAAAGAAATCAACGATAACGTTATCATGTTTACTTCAGTTATCTAAAAACTACACATTTGTTCATAGTAATTTGCTGACACTAAAAGTAAAAATAAATACGACGTAATTAAATAAAGCTATTGTAAGAACGCACATTCTTTCTAAGTTAATTAGCAAAAATAATGTTTTTACAGATGTTTAAATGATGTAATGTTACTTAGGTCAGTCAAAATACTTGTATAAATAAATAACACTGCAAAAATAAAGCTAAATATGCAAAACAACTATTTTTAGAAAACCATAATAAAATTTATAGAAACATTCTATCTTTTCCGACCATTGACTCAAAGTTTCCAAATATTTTGAAAACGCTTTACTGCCATATTTTTAAGACTATTCTGTCCCAGAACAGGAAACTGGATGCAGCAACGGTAAAAAATGTCGTGGCGATTTTCGCAACTCAATGGACTTTTTCTGACCCGATGTTTTACTTGGATGGTAACTGCAGATCAATGCTGGAACGTTTGTTTCTCGGAAGACGACATTTCACATATTTTTAATTGTTCTCCAATTCAGTTGATCTAAACCACAACCAAGTTTGGGTAATGTCAATTTCTTAACGTTGTAAAACTCTATTTCTCTCTTAAGATTCTAAAATGCTCGCCATATGTTTTTGTATGACAATTTTGCACGTGAGTATTTCTTGGAGACCAGATAGAAAAGAAAGCGCCGGTCATCATGTAGTTTTAAGATTTTGCCGACCGCCGGTTGCTGTCTTTGTGGTTCATTACGTAAAATAATCCATCGCTACCAGAATGTATTTGTTTTCTTAATCAGATTCTGGGAACGGCTTTGCGATGACAATTGCTACTCATTCCCACGTTATACTGTTTCAATGGTGCTTTGCGCATTTTTCTTCGACTATTTTCTGATGCGCAGACAGTGAACTTACGGTACTAATTCATAACGTCCTTCTTGCAGTTCACTTAGTAGGATATGTCTTTCCCTAATCCTTTTTTTAAATCAAAGTGTCCTCTTGATGCTGCAAACACCTGTGACACTCGGCTCTTCCACTTTCAAAGAGTCTTATTGTGCTTAGTAAGGTTTGGCGTTTCTGCTCAAACCATTCACTTCTTCCCAGGTTGATCGTCGGCTGTTTGCTTTTCATTGCAAGAGTATTCTTACTTCAAGATTATTTTCTTTTTTGCGACATTTTGCTCAGATTCTCACTCGTCATCAACTATTTTTCTTGTTCATCTTGCACCTGTAAAAAGACTGGAGCAATTTCAGATTACTTGCATTTTCCATTTTTTTTGGATAACATAAAATCGGCAAAATGACTAGGCTCTGTTTTAATTGACGGAAAGCATTTTCGCAGTATTTATTCTATTTAATTTCTGATTTTTCTTCAGTTAATTTCGTCAAAAGATTGGCAATATTGTACAAATAGTAGGTTCACAACCTAAGGAAACTGCAATCTTGATGCTTGTCAATTGATCTTGGCAATGCTTACACTCCTCAATGTTTGTATGGGTCAAACTTGACTTCAATTCTAGATGCAACGTGGCCACCGTATTGCACTTCCTTATTTGGGCTTAGTTTTATATTTGCCCCACGCAGTCATTGGAATACTTCTTACAGGTTGTTCAAATGTTCTTTAAACGACTTTTCATCCACAATCACGTCGTCTAGATAAACCATGCACGTCTTCAAAAACAGTCTTTGCAAGATGGTTTCTATTAAACAGTGAACTGCCCCAAACCAGTTCCAATTATAAACGTCGTTTTTTTAAAGTTCTGGGATTTTAATTCTACCTGTCAGTAACCACTCTTTAAATCCATTGTAAAAAACCAGTGAGATCTTTACAGAATGTCTAAAGTACTGTCCATTCTTAGTAAAGGATAGCTGTCTTTTGTCGCTGTCGTTAACCTGTCTGTAGTCTACGCAAAATTTTATTGGCTCATCTTTCATTTTTACTAACACTATTGGAGGCGCTTATAGATTATTTGAAAGTTTAATCATACCTTCTTTCTCCATATCCGTAATTATTTGTAAATCTTATTGTCATTTTGAAAATAGGCCAAAAGTGTTGTCCAATCGGCCAAGCGTTCCTAGTATTAATTTTATGCTTTACCACGTTGGTGGAAGTACTCACCATCACAAAAACATCTTGATACTACTGGATCAACTGTTTATATGTAGCCAGTTAATCTTGACTACGGTTTGAGCACTTCTTCAACGACGTAGTTTTACTAGAATTCACGTATCTCATAGTTTGAGATACTGGCGTACATTGTCCTACTACGGTCTTCTTTTTCAACGTTACTGGATCTGACATTCAAGATTTTTACTAGCATTGTGTTTTTTACTCGTACCAGTGTTCTGCCAATTAGTAGCTCCTTTTTAACCAATTCGTCCACCATTGGTTCAACAGCGCGAATAGCTTAACTTTTGTTTCTTTTGTTTAACTTTTCTAAGTTTTTAAACGCTTTTCTTGTCCTGTTTCTTAGCGTTAGTACAGCATTTTCGTATGTAGCCTAATTCACCGCAGATTGAAGTCGTCATTTTTTATTCTTGAAGTATTCGTTGCGTTATTTCCTCGATGCTTTTTTGTGTCTGAGCGGGTACTTCTGCAGCACATTGGACTTTATGGTTGCTTTGGTGCAACGCTTGTTTCGCTGTTTTAAACTATGAAACTTGCGTTAGAACGTCATTCAACGTGTTAGGTCGAGCTAACCGTTTCGTTGTATTGAAGAAGATATCAGCTCCAAACTCTTGAAGGATTTCAGCAGCTTTTTGATGGCATGAAATTAACAATTCGTAATTCTCCTAAATGTGGTCAGGAATAGTCCGCAGAATTCCAAACGCTTTTCTACGTAAGGGCATTATTAGAAACGTCGATTTTTGCTTGCTATTCCAAACATTAGCTGCAACTTCAAACTGCTTTTAAAATGTTGACTTTACCATCAAAATTTGGAGGTACTACTTTAAACTTGTTTCTTTTTGATGTTTCATTAGTAACTCTTCAAGCAGGTTTATTCTTTTATCTAATTCGTTTTCAAATTTGTCACACATTTCTTCTCTTAAGTTTAAAATACGTGCTTGTGATTCTTCGTGAACAGTTTTAATCTGGCTTTTAACACTAACCTGCAGTTGTTCTTTAATAGTTTCCATTCTATTTTTAATGCTGGCTTGTATTTTTTCTTTAAAGTTTCTAACGTTTTTTTCCATATTTTTATTTATTGATTCTTGACCATTTTTTATTGATTTTACAAATTTAAATAATTTTGCATCCATATTTACTTTTTGCGAATGCACTCACTAAATTTTTAAAACAAACAATCTTTTATTATTAAACTGATAAAAAAAAGGCTTAACGACCGACACAGTGTTGACACTTTCCATTTTTGACTAGAATAATCTCAACTTCCTTTGAATACTTTCTATATTCTTACGTTATTTTGATCTAGAACATTCTATCTTTTCTGACCATCGTCTCAAAGCTTCGAAATGGTTCGGGAACACTTTCTTAACGATTATTCATTCAGGTACTCGCTACGACTTTGGAACATGTATGACGCTGTGCTGCAGAACAAGTCAAAAACTAACAACATGTTAGAAGGGTGGCATAACACGTTCTCAGTATCGGTTGGAATTCCAGCTGTTACGCGTTCTTAATAAAGTTTACGAAACAACAAGCTGACACTGAGGCAATGATTTGAGAGTTAAATTTGGGTGAAAAATTAAGAGAACGAAAAATTTTTCTAGCATTAAAACTGAATAAACAATTCTCAACATTGTGGACGATAATGAAACACGTAAAGAAAACGATGACATTGCTAAATTATCTTAAGGTCATTGGCTAAAACATGAAAAATTGATATCAATAAAATGATTTAAATAAATTTTATTTATAATTTTAAAAAAATGTCGTACAATCGGTAATAACATGTTTCGTTGTAAAACTACTACTTTTAAATACTAACATATTAAAACTAATACTAATGGTAGCATGACTTGTCTAGAGTATGAGCCAGCTGATAAAATTGTGGCAGATGTATTTACAAAATTTTAGCGGCTTCAAGATATTGTTTGTTTGCAAAGTGTCTGGACCTTAATGATAATAATTTCAAGTACTTAGTTTTAACAACAAAAATTTGTGGTGTCGTGTCGAGATCGCTTTATTTCAACGTTTTCTTGACAATTACTTGTGTGATTAAAACTTTCTATGCGTAATTACCGGTAACTTTTAAGAAATTAACTCAAAATTAGTTATAATAAAATTTGTAAGTTCTGAAAAGCATAGAAAATTGATTTGTTATATCTAATTTGGCGTATTAGTCATAACCGAACTCCTAAAATTTGTTGGGTCATTAACGATCCGCTAGGCACATAAGACATGTTATATAATTTATTATAGAAAAAACCTCTTACAACTGCAGAGTTTCTGGACTGAACGTTTAGATAAAGAGGATATTGTGCCAGACTGTATTTTATTACACCGCTTGACGAGAACTCAGGTGGCGAAGACTGAAATAATGCTAGTAAACTGGGTAAAAGTAATGACCAAAAAAGAAAAGAAAGAAGGTAACAAAAAAAAACGTAAATGGAAAGAAGGATTATTTCCAAAACACAAAACAAAAAATTTTGTAGACAACAATTTTCTAAGGTATACAAGAACAAGAACATTTAGTTAAACATACTGTAACGTATTCTATAACAAAAAATTGTCATTTGGAACTTGGAACTGACGAACTTCTTGTGTGTATCGGTATATTATATTTGAGCGGATATGTACCCGTCCCAAGACGAAGAATGTTTTGGGAAGGGCGTGATCATTTTCGCAATACTCTTGTCGTGACTTCAATGAGACGTAATAGGTTTAAAGAATTATTTAGATTTATTCCTGCTGCTGATAATTAAAATTTTGTCCAAAATGGCAAGATAGCAAAATTGCGTCCTCTTATTGCCACAGAAATAAAAAAATTGTTAGATATGCACCAGTCAGCTCTTACTATACTATATTTTCGAAATAACAAAAATACGTTCTCTAATTAACGAAAGACCTGGACGAATTAATATTTATGCGGTATCAGTGTAATGCTGACGTTGATTTAATCTTGAATTTTAACTGGTATTGCATTATTAGAACTAGCTATTTATTTGACGCTCAAAAGTGAAAGCATTGACGTTAGTAAGTGTGGGTGTTAATATACGCAGTTGGCTTCAGAATTATTTCCAACTAATGTTAAATCAGCGGGTGTTGCTCTTGTGGTCGTGCATACATAAGAGAAAAAGGTAGAAGCGTGGGAATTAGTATTAAAGAGCATCAAAAGTATAATAGTCTTAAAGAATCTTCAAAGTCAGCGGTGGCGGAACATGTACTAGAAACGGGTCATCAAATTATGTTTGAAAACACAAAAATTTTGGCGAATCTTTCTAATTACTATCAGCGAAATATTAAAGAATCCATTGAAAGAATTGAAAGTTCTTTTAATAATAACTAACTGAGATTCTAGTTTTCTTGTACCGGAGATTTGAAAACCAGTTTTGTCGATCAATCCATCAGTTTGTTCCGAGATCTGAAGATGTTCAGTGCGATTTATGACAAAAGCTGAGCTTGTGTGATAATGACAACACGGGAATTATCCAGCATCGAAAATTGTATTAATAATATAGCTAATTATAGAGTAGGTTTTCGAGGTAAAAAATGGGTAATGCCAATTAAGCTTTGGATTTTTTATATATGTATGAGTAATGCGTGGGTTTTATTCAGAGACTATGATCTGAAAAAATTGACAACTTAGATTTAAGAAAAAAAAATTTGCATAGCGGGTCATTAACGATCAAATTTTTAAAACTATCCAATATTTTTCATATCTGATGTTATTTTCTTTATACGTGTGCCTTTAGTACCCATTGCTTTGATTTTTAGCAACTTTGAAAAAAATAACCTAATTCGGGCACAAATGGGTTAATGTAATACTAATATTTAATTTACAATGCGTGTCAAGTGTAATCATTAGTTTATACAGCAAAGACTAAGCAACGTTCCATTACAAACAACCTCATCTTGAAAAAAACAAATAAAATGGAACCATATGCCACTGTTACATTTTAGGAAAATCAGGTTTCTTAGAAAACTAGAATTAAAATGTATGAAATTTTGTTGTGACATTTGAATATAGCATAATATAGTAGTTTACGATTTTTATAAGCATAATCTGCTGGACAGTGGCGTAACTACGTTTTCTGAAGCTTACCGCGATGATTTGAAATAGATAAGAGCACAGTCGTGTGGTGCACGACAACGACGACGGCGCCAAAGCGCCGAAGGCGCCAAAAGTCTCAAAACTCAAAAGTAAAAAAAAGATAAAGCAACAAACAACATTATCAGAACAAAATTTATAATGATAAAAAAAACCAGTAAGAAATTGCTAGCTATTACATTGTTTTTTATTTGTTTATATTTTTATTTTTACTCTTGAAGACGAGGAAACCGAATTACTTCTCAAAAATAATATAATTTCCAAATCAGAGTACGCAATAATAGCATTTATTTGATCGAATACGTAATACGTAACATGATAACATAAACTGTGTGAACTCAAACAAATCTGATTTTATTTATGTTTCAGCTTGAAATTTGAATTGCAACGAGCGAACAAGCGTTTTTTTTTCTTGTCTGAGCTTGCAAAGTACTACGAAACTTTATATATTTAAGCGCTGCATCGGTCGCGATTTCATTTGTTGCATGATGCCCGATCGATAATTAACTTAGCGAAATGAAAAGGTGCATGGGGTAAAAGATATCTGCTTTTGAAACTTTAGTTTTTTTATAGTTTTACAGATTTTATAGTGATGTGTTTTGTGTTGTGAATTAAGGTGAGTTTATCTAAAATTTATTTTTTATTTTAGATGTATTCAAACATTAAAATCCAAAAACTTGCATCTCAAAAATCCGTATATTTGATTATATAAACATCACTGTTAATTGAAGTAAATTCAAACAGAATAATTGATAAGCACTAATATTACTATTTATAAAAATTTATAAATTTTGAAAAAACTTTAAATAAGTAATGTTGAGAAAATACTTTTGAGTTTGAATTTGAGACGTCGAAAAAATTCCATTTTTCATGAATAATTTGTCAATTTGTTTACTTACGTATTAATTTTTTTCACAGTATACAGGATGTCAGAAAAAAGAAGAAATTGCCTGGATACCAAAATTTGCTGAGTAAAAGAAAAAGAGAAGAACAACTGAAAAACCATGTCAAAATTACGCATTTTTTTCAAAACCCTAGTCTACTTTGCCAAATATTAACAACAATAATACAGCTGAATCCTAATAATCTGAACCTGTACTTGAAACAAGTATCAGCAGCAGACAAGAAACTGATTTTCTAAAAAACAATCCATCAACATCTTCAAGTTCCGCTGATAATGAAAAATCAACACCTTCAAAAATTACAGAACAGAAAATATGAGTCGACTTTCGAAAGATTCAAGAATTAATAGAACGTGGCCCTGCTCATTATCAAAACAAAAACAAATATTTATCCGACAGACAGTTCGGAGCCGGGGCGTAAGTTTTCCAATAGTTACTTCTTTAGAATTTTACCAAACAAAAACAAAATTGAGCGTTTTTGGTTATTGTATTCTGAAACAAAAAATTCACATAATTGCTTCTGTTGCAAAATTTTTAATGACAGCGATTTGAAATCTGTTCGCCTTAGTGATGAATCTGGTTACAATGACTGGCAGCATTTAAGTGAACATTTAAACATGCATGAAAAGAGCAAGTTACATATCGAAAATGTTCTAAAATTTCTAGAACTTTCTAACCGTTTTAATAAAAATGAAATAATTGGTTCTAAAATTCAAAATGTAACAAAAAGAGAAAGAGAAACTAAATACTGGCAAGCTGTTATAGAAAGAATTTTCTACGTGATTCAGTTTTTAAGTCAGCAAAATTTAGATTTTTGTGGAAGTAGTAATAAGTGAGAAAAACAATAGTAGCTTTTTAAAATGCATAGAAATGATTTCCAAATTCGACCCGATTATGTCAGAACATACAAAACGCTCTCAAATAAAAGATCACAAAAACTATCTCGAGGATAAAATACAAAATGAAGTAATCAATTTGATCGGTCAAAATATCAAATCCAAAATTTTAGAACTAACTAAAAAAGCAAAATATTATTCCATATTATTAGACTGCACTCCTGACTCTAGTCGCCAAGAACAAATTTCAGTTTGTATAAAACTTGTTAATTTAAAGAGCACGGGAATTAGTATAAAAGAACAGTTTTTATTATTTTGTCCTATAGATAGGGCGTTCGAGAAAGAAGGCTTAAATATCAACGACTTGCGGGGTCAGGGTTACGACAATGTGGGTAAATATGCGTGGTGGGCATAATTGTCTACAAAAAAAATTTGGATTTCAATCCGCGAGCTTTCTTTGTTCCAATCATACCCTAAACTTAGTCGTCAATGATGCTGCAAAATCAAATACTTTGAGCATCATTTTTTTTTCTTTAGTTTAAGAACTGTTTGTATTTTTTTCAGCTTCTACTCAACGCTGGTTAATTCTGAAATCTAATGTAACAAATTTAACTTTAAAACCTTTATCGGATACTCGATGGTCCAGTAGAATAGATGCAATAACTCCTTTAAAGTATCAACTTGGGGAGGTTTATGATGCTCTGTTTGAAATAAGGGAAGGAAACTTTGAAAATAACGTAAAAAATTTGGCTGCTTCATTGGCCAAAAAATTGCAAAATTTTGAGTTCATTTCCATTCTTATATTGTGGTATATTTTAAGTAAAGTTAACATTGTTAGTAAAATTATTCAATAACCCAACTTTGACGTTGCTCAGTGCTGTAATCATTTAAATAATTTGAATAATTTTTTTAAAGCTTATCGTTCCGATAAAGGTTTTAATGATCTATTGACTGATGCTAAAGAAATAGCATCCACATTAGACATAGAACCTAAATTAAAAAAATAAAAAGGTCTAAGACCGCAAAAAAAACATCTTGATTATGAATGTGACCAGAAACTTATCCACGACAAAACTTTAAAGTTCAAAGTTGATTGTTTTTTTAATGGTCTAGATTACTTTTTTCTTACTCTAATAATTTCGCGTTTTTATGGAATATTGATAAATTTAAAAATGATTCTGAAAACGAACAATTAGAATTATATCAAAACGTTGAAAATTTATTGAACGACAAAACTTGCAATGAACGAGACATAACTGCCGTGGAACTTGTTAAAGAATTGCAATATTTACAAAAGTTTTATGAAAAAGTTATGTCTCCAGAAGAAACTTTAAATTATATAACAATTAACAACTTAGTGGATTCTTTTCCTAATGCGAGCATAATACTTCGTATTTTATTAACAATGCCGGTTTCTGTTGCTACTGCAGAACGATCTTTTTCAAAACTCAAAATAATAGAAAATTATTTCAGATCGACCAAGGGGCAAAATATTTAATTAAACAATTTGCAAAAATTAAAGCCGGTAAAGCTCAATTCACTTAGCTAAAATATTAATAACAATACCTAATACCTGGATATTAACCTTTAAAAGGTGACATGTTGCATTATTAAAATAATTTATTTTGTTTTTATTTGTCGATCAGATTCGTCTTGTAATGTTTTAAATATTTTTTTATTTCTTGTGATTTTTTATGATATATTACATTTGAAACTAAAATACAAAAATTTTGGGTTGTAATACTGTTAGAATATATTTCTGTTTTCTATAAGTTTATAATTATGTTATGTACCTCAATGAAAAAATACTTGTATAGCTTATGGCTTGTACTTGTAAAATATAAAAATGAAAATAATTTTATGAAAATACTTTTTACAATTATTTTTCAATAGTGGATAATAATAATATTCAATAAATAATGCGTGTTTAAAAAAATATTTCACTACTCTGTCTTTTGATAATTCAGACATAGACTACTTAGTTATGTTAAGTTTAAAAAGAAACAACTCCATCGCCACAATTATATTATCAATCGCATTGCAAGATAACCATAACCTTAATTGTTCATATCTAATGTATACATATTTATAATTGCAGGCTAATTCGTAATCAAATTTAATTAAAATTTGTAAACATTATTCTTTTGATTTTTTGATAATTACGGATTATGTTTTTTGTATTTCTTTTTTAACCTCTTTGATGACGATTTTAGAAATTTACAAAAAAGGCTAAAAATAATTTTCCTGGAAAATTACATATGTTTGCACTTGATTTCTTAGAGAAAGCAGTCTGCTGCCTCAGTCTCTTATTTATTCCAGTTAATAAATCCTTTCAATTATTTTATCAACATTTTTGCCTTCTAAAAGTACGGTATTAGTTTTTTTCGTGTTTTTTAATTCGCTCATTGCATGCAAATTCTCAGTTATGATCTATTATAGCTTTGTTCTAATATCTATTTTGTCGAGAATAGTCATATTAGCAATCGTCTTCAATATTATTTTTCAATTTCTATAAGCAATAAATTCCAACAGAATTATTAAATATTCATAACATTGGAAAATTACTTCTTAGTGTTTACATAAAACTAAATGAAGTTCAGTAGATAACCAGTGAACAGATACATATTTTCTATTTATTTAAAAAGAAAATAATGAAAGTTGCTCACGTGACAAGAATTATTACAATCCAAGGACTTATATTATTGATATAATTTAACCTTTTCTAATTGATGTTGAAAAACATCAATACACGCTATCGAGTCAATAAATGAAATATTGAAATAAATCTCTAACTTGTTTAAATTTACCTAAGTTGAAAAAGCATTTTTTGCGTCTCGACGATTTCGTGGACTTGACACAACTATACTCAATGTCTAAAAACTAACAGCAGTGACATTTAATCTTAGATATATTTAGTAAATTATTTCATAACACGATAAGATTTCTATATTTAATCTTATGTTTTACAGGTCAAATGTTAGAGAACTATTCATACTTATCCCACGTGAATAAACCTCTTCATTTAAATCATGTACAAATTAGAAAAATGTTTATTTCTAGTTAATACAACGGTATTATAAAGAGGACTTGCTTACGATTTATACGAAATTGAGGCTAGTGTTAAAATTTAAAGAAAAAAACAAGTGAATTATCAGCTTTACGAACGAGGTCAAGTGATTAAAATGTAGTTCTTTATTATTACTCCAGTCTACAAAATATATCAATGAACTGCGGGATAATTAAAATAGTGAAGAAATATCGATAACCGTAGTGCTCTCAATTTTGCAATAAAAACCGATGACATATTAATGCAAAGTTAATAAAACTTCTTACTAACCTTTGTAACTGCAGTGCAAAAATGCTGTAAACATGTACGAACACAGATATCAAATATTGGCAACGCTTTCAGGTAAGCACGAACTTTATTTATGCGCACTAAAATATTGTTAATGTATTTTTTAAGCGACCGTTAGTGAAGTTTCTGATGGAATGCAATATGGTTGGTCGGCACCAATTACGCCGAAACTTATGTCGCCAAATAGTCCAGTTGAATTTAAAGAATCTCAAATAGTATGGGTCGAAACCAGCTTATTATTGGGAACAATGGTAGGGATACCGATAACAATATTTCTTTTGGAAAATTTTGGAAGAAGAAACTCGATATTGGCTGCCACAGTTCAAAATTTACTAGCATGGATATTAATTGCATTTTCAAACAGTGTGGGTGTCGTATATGCAGCACGATTTATTTCTGGCATTTCGGCCAGTGTAGTTTTTGCCGCAGCTCCAGTTTATGCTGCTGAAATTGCACACAAAAATATACGAGGATTTTTGGGATCGTTTTTTTCGATGATGATGATGGGTGGGATTTTAATGGTGTATTGTGTTGCTCCATTCGTTTCAATTCCCGCATCATCTGCAGTAGGTGCATTTTTTCTAATCGTTCAGTTACTTACTTTTCCGTTTATGCCAGAAAGTCCTTATTATCATTTAATAACTGGGAACAAAGACAAGGCGCGAAGATCGTTGCAGAGGTTACGTGCTACTATTGATGTTGAAGAAGAACTAGAAGAATTATCAGAAGCCGTTTCTAGACAAGAAAGTGAAAAACAAGGTTTTAGTGATTTGATAACCGTTAAAAGTAACAGACAAGCTCTTTTGATCATGTTAGTATTAAATTGTGCTCAACATCTATGCGGTATCAGTGTAATGCTCATGAATTTGCATTCAATTCTTAAAGATGCGGCCTCGGTGATGTTACCCAGCACTGTAGCCATTTTATTTTCAGTGATTATGTGGATAGCTGCATTAGTTGGTTCATATTCAATTGATAGATATGGCAGAAAAATTACGTTGATTATATCTTGTATTTTAACTGGTATTGCATTATTAGGACTAGCTATTTATTTCACAGTTCAAAGTGAAGGCATTGACGTTAGCAAGTGTAATTGGATACCTGTTGTGTTGGTGTTAATATACGCAGGTGCCTTCAGATTTGGTTTAGGATTAATTCCCATAATACTTACCGCTGAATTATTTCCAACTAATGTTAAATCAGCGGGTGTTACCATCTCAGAGGCTTTTTTTACTACATTTTCTTGTATCACCGTATTTTCTTATCCATTTTTAACGAAAGCATTTGGGCTTAAGATGCCTTTTTTTACGTTTAGTATTTGCTGTTTTCTCACTTGCATCTTTGTGATATTTTGTATACCTGAAACCAAAGGAAAATCTTTGGAAGAAATTCAGCATATTCTTCGAAATGGTAGAAACAGTTATAAGTCGTTTGGAAGTTATGGTTCAATTACTTCTATCAATAGTGAAATAAGTCGACAACGACATTGGTCGTAGTATTTTTGCAAATATCGTTTGTGGCATTTAACGCAACAAATCTTTTGGAAAAAGAATTTTTAAATTTTTGTACGCTCTGAAAACAATTAATAACTATGTTCATTTATTATTAACGCCCTATTTGTGCGTTATCTCATTTTCTATGTTAAACAAAGTAAAATTTAAGCGCTGTATGGATTACCTTTAACTTACCGTTTTATGAAAGCACTATGTTAGTGTCGTCGTCAATAACAGAACATAACTGTACCGAGAGAACTGGCAGTTATTATTTTTATAATCAATGAATTTTGTACTTTTTTTAGATTAAAGTATAAGCACACTTATTTTTTGTTTTTTTTTATTATTTTGTATGTCTCATTTACAAATTAAATTGATTATTTTTTATATATACATAAAAACTTTACACAGTTATACCTGTGGTGAATATTTTTCTTAACACCTGCGGTTGATCCTGAACTATTTGTTTTGTGCAAAAAAAAGACAAACGAAAGCATTTTATGGTGTACTAAATTTACATATCAAGTATTAAACGCATAATTTGTTAAACTACACCAAAGTTCAATAATAAAAGCTTTATGTGTAAAACTCAAAGAAAGTGAGGATTATATTTCGTTATTATAGTAGAATCTGTTTTATCGGACACTTAACAGCATATTTATTCAACCTCCGTTTTTGCGTTTTTCTCGTCGAATTCTAAGATGGTAAATTCTAGAAGTGTGAATTTAGATACAACTAAAAGATAAAGGTAAAACGTGATTTATTTATTATAATCATTTAAATTGCAAAATAAATATACTCAAGCTTTAAAGTTGCTTTGCTTTACATGACAATTGGATTGTTCGTGTAATGCAGAAATTTGAAGTAATGCGGATAGAACCATTTCTTGCATTGTTTTTCTATATTAGTAGAGAAATATGTGATTAAACTCAGCATCAACAATGCGTTAGGCACAAAAACACATGAGTAAAAAAAGAAAATAAGATCTTTAAATTTCTCGTTTTTTTTTTAACTATTTTAGCCGATAGCAATAAACTTTTTCCATAAGTACGTATTAGATAAACTGCATTGTTAAAAGAGAAAACTGAAAAAAATGCTTACCCATTTCTGTTACATAAGTTGAATGTTCCTCAAAGCTAAACTTACTGTCAAAACTCTTTTAACAGAAAGTTTAAAAATGCCTTCAAAATGCCTTTTCGTCTTTTTGGTAGTGTACAAAAGTCAGTTTTCCTTGCAAACTTGAACGCAGAGTGTCATCAGTCGTATGACTAAAATTGAACGTAAATCGTTCAAAAAATGCGCAGTAATCAGAATACGTTATAGATTATTCTAAAAAGATGGCTAAACTTAATCAATCTCCTAGAAAATACTTTACCAAAAGAGTATTTTATATATATTTTTTTAAATTGATACTTTTCTTTGGAATCAAATTAATTCATTTAGAATTTACTACGCTTCTTAGATATTAATTATAGAAATTAATCTCGTTCTTATCGAAAGTTGGTAAATTTTCATGTTTGCTATTTTTGCAATACCCGGATATTAAAAATATAAATTTGTTTATACGTTTGTATTTAGTAGAATTACTAAAAAATGGATTTATAAGATAAAGATTGCCTAACTCTTTCAGTCAACAGTATAAGCTTAAAATGATTTTAGGCCAACTGATTATAGCATTTTCTTAAAAACGATGGAGTGTTTGTAAAAATAAATGTATAAATATACCTACACAAAATTAGTTGTACTAAAATTAACAGTTTTGGTATTTTTTTGAGAAATACTCGATAAGTTGGGAACATGGTAGTATAAAATATAACAGCTCACAAACGCTCACAAAAATGACGCTATATTGAACCCTATTTGACAGATCACTGTTGGATCACTGTAATGTCTCGACATCCAATGTGAGTTCTTATTTTTGTGGGTAATTTAAAATGTAGCAGTTTGACCAACCCAAAAACGTTAAACCTGAAGTCCAAAAAACGCCTTAATATAGTTAATTACAATTGAGATGTCTATAACAAACTCTTGATACAACGAACGATGGGTTATAACAAACGTTTTTTTCGGTCTGTTTAAATTTTCTATCATAAGTATTAAAAATAAATCAATTATAATAAAAGTTGTTTATAACGAACGTTCGGCTATTACGATGTATTATAGAGAATTCAGGTTGCGTTTAACTAGGTTGTAACAAAGAAAGATGATCTATAACATCGTACTGTTTTTCATTACGCATGTCTAAATGCATTGAAGAATGGGTTACACACATAGTGCACACACAAGAACGTCGGTTCAGTTTGTTACAAGCTTTAGGTCTTACAAACATTGCACGGCTAACTCACACAGTCGGAGATAGGGGAGGTTCAAGGAAATTATACTTAAGGGCGCCAGATCAATCCTAATTAACACTTCTGTCTCGATCACGACAGACGGTCCAAACTTGTAACTAATTTTTAGGTTTGTAATCCTTGCTACTCTGGTGTCCGGGTAGCCACAATTAAAAGAGAAAAGTGTGTTACCATAAAAGAAAGATTAACAAGTATAACAACTTTAATGTAGTAACGTAGAAGATTAACAGGAATATATTTAATTTCTCAATTCATAAATGCTAGAAAGATTAACAAGTATAATTAACAGGTACAAAAACTTTAATTTAGCAACGTAGCAGAATAACAAAAGTATGTTTAATTTCTCGATTCATAAATGCTCGAAAGACTAACAAGTATGATTAACAGGTGTAGAAACCTTAACTTAGCAACGTGAAAGATTAACAAGAGTATGTTTAATTTCTCGATTCATAAATGCCAGACATATCGGCAACACACAATGCATAGGTTAAATTACATCGAGATAGCGAAGCAAATTTCGTAATAAATATTGTCTGTCCACAGCATGCGATACACTCTAACTGATAATTGAAATTACCTTCTTGGTATGTAAACAGTAAACGTAATTACAGACATTAACATTAATCAAAGTTCCGTGAGTGACTTTTAAGACAGCGAAAAAAAAATCAAACAGACTTACCCAAAATCCAGTGCTTACTTGCGCGAAGAAAACGTTTTCCCCCGGTAGCAGCCTAGAATAGATATTGAATAGCAAATCGTGTATGGAGCAATAGAGAAAAGTATTTGTCTAAACAAAACAAAAATAATAATTCTATTTAAAAAATTAGACAGTTAGTTGTATGTAGACCAGGAATTACTGCAGTGGTTTGCTTTAAAAAGAAGTCAGGAAATATTTTGCAGACAAAAGCTACCGAATTTGCTATAATTATACAGATGATATTTTGACAACCGTATCTATTAGCATTGTTTTTTATAGGATAGTTACGCATCCTTATGGCAAATATGACGATCATTTTCATTGTAATTTTGGACACAGTACGTAGATGGCGTAAAGAAAGTTGGTGTCCAACGTACTTAAATCCGAAAAAACGGAGCAGTTTGCAAAAAATGCTCATGCAGTTTAGCAATTTAGTGTGACAAAATGCATAAATAAACGTATCTAAACATTGTCTAAACAAGTGCAATAAAGCTAACTTTTAGATAAGGTTTTTTTTTAAATTACTGCCGACATATTACAAAACAAAAGACAATAAAAAGTGTCAAAAAATTTGATTTGAAGTTTTCAATTTAACCAATTCTTTTTTTGAAAGAATTATCTATGACAGCAATAATTTATGCAATACTGTTTAAATGGTTGTTTGTTATTAGTAACTTTAAACATTTCTTTCCATCCTGTTGGAGTAATGTTATTTACAGTTATATTTATTGAAATGGACTAATTTTTGTTGTTTTTATTTTTTTTGTAGTTTTCTTTACTTAACTTTATTTAAAAATGAAGAGATGGTATATAGTAATTATCTAATCTAATTCACCTATTTATAAAGTTACAACTCCTCAGTGGCACTTTTTCGATTAGGTCATTTGGTCAATGACTGTGATGCAAATAAAAAAAAACAATACTTGCAGTTTTCTTTTAATCATTATCGTTTTTTTTTAATTTTTAAATAATTTATAGAATGTGGTTAGGTGTTCAGTTGCAAATTCGGTTGCGTTACCTTAGAAAATTATCCGCGAGCACTTAAGAACATCCATAAATCGGATAATTATCCCCAAATCGGCAACACTGTTCTGTATTGTATAGGCAAGCGTTCGACAACCTGCGAGCCGCATGCGACTCCTAGAATCATACTTGTAACTCTTCTGATTTCACAATAGATACATGTTTCACAGCTGATAGCGGTTATCTGATTTTTTCTAATACATATTATAGTTGTATGTACTTATATTTGGCCCTTTAAAAAAATAATTTTTCACTTGGGAAAAGTATGGCTCATAACTCCAGAGAGGTTGCCGACCCCTGGTATAGGACCTGAACGGTAATTAGAATTTCTGTGCCACCAATGAGACAGACACATTTGAGTTTTCTACAAGTTAGAAAGGGAAAAATTTCTCTCAAATGATTCATTGCGGTCATAAGCCGTAGGCTATCGGCAATCCGCCTACGGCACCTACCTAATGCAGACTTTACAACATTTATGTTTTATTCGTATTTTGTATCACGTATGATTAATTTTTTGGTGCATTTTTTTAGTCGACGTACCAGTTAATCCACATGTAAGAAACTGTAAAGTTGTTAGTTAGATAGCAAATATTACATTCGCGAATTTTAAAAAATGTATTTGAATTATACGCGGCATAATATTTCTAACTGTACTAAGCAAAAGTAAAAATTTGTTTATATAATTGCAGAAACCATCTTAGTGACCAGTGGTCAGCTGTTTCGTCCTATTTGGACTCCTCAGCCCTGCAATTATATAAACAAATTTTTGCTCTTGCGTAGTACAGTTAGAAATATTAAGCCGCGTAAAATTCAAATACATTTTTTGAAATCCGCGGTTGTAATATTTGCTATCTAACTAACAACTTCAGAATTTCCTACATGTGGATTAACTCGTACGTAGCTCCGTTCCTACGAGATGGCGTTTAGCTTCAGATTTATTAATCAATTTAACACCCGAATGAGATAAAACTATGGCAATTTGTTTTATATAGTTGTGGAAACTGCATTAGAGTATTCCAGTGCTGAGGAGTCCAAATAGTCCATTTAATAGTCCAGGAGTCCATTTCGTTTTTAAAATGTTAGAAGCTGTTGATAGAAATACTTATTCCCTTAAAGATAACCACGTTAAATGCATTGATTATGCTCAATAATGCTTGCGTGCGTCCGTAAACTATAAAAAGTTGTTTTTGACATGCTTCTCTTATAGAGGAGTAGAAGAAATAAATTTTGATGAAAGCAACAATATTTCGCTGGCTCAATGGATTCGTATGCCTGAAAAACTTCAGAATATGATTGTTTGGGCGGAAGAAAACGATTTAAGATTCGATTCAGTTATCCTTGAAAATTTTGTTCCAATAGATGACGAGGTGGTAATTGGAGAATTCCCAAATGATAATAAAATTATGTATTCTGTATCTGATAAATAAAACACTGAATCTTCAGAAGCGACAGAAATAGAAGAAAACGAAGATGAAGTCCAAGAAATGCCAGCGTTGACTTTAGCGGCGTTTGCAATTGTTACAAAATATATTAACCGAGATATCTTAAAGCTAAACAATGAAAGCTGTTTAAATGCATGTGATGTTATTACACGAAATTTACAGACGCAACTCACTACAAATGGAATTCTAGAACAAATAAAAATTATTGACGTGTTTAATATCATAGATTCAATTTAGGCTAAATTTGTAAGCTGTAATAGTTACGTTAAGTAGAATCTTTAACATGTTAGATTAGAAAAAAATTTATTAGGCAAAATACAAGAAAATTTACAGAGAAGTGTAAAAATACATTTTATACCAAATTTTAATCCAGTAGCTCGACCGCCAAGAAGGATCCTAATGCCAAAATTAAAGAATCAATTAGATGAGTTAGAGAAAAAGGGTTGTTACATGTCGTTATTTTGTATTCATCGAGAAGATTTATTCTAAATTAAAATTAACGACTGCACTGTCTAAGTACGCTACTGATTCTTCTTATGAGTGGGAATAAAAACGGTATTGTTGTCAAACGTTCATTTTTATTTTTTCTTTACTGGTTGGAAATCGCTAGTGAACGTTCGTATAGCTAGATGTTATTTTAAGAGATGTAAGTAGTTTTCTTTCTGTTGTATTTTCTTCACCAGTGATTTCTTTTACGCTTTTAGCGGATTTGCTAAGGATAACAAAATCATATTCGAGGTCATATTCGGTGTTTTGAGTTGATTATGCGACGTTTCCAGGGGTAAAACAATTCTCAAAGATGGCGTCGTCACGTTGTCTTTTTACTTTTTTTTAGTGAGTTTCGGGAGTTTACCATATTATTTTTGTACCCAGCTGTTTTCGAGATATGTTTGTAACCTGTGGAGTGCACATAATCGGAAGGGACGAGAGAAGACTCACACCTATATCAGTAACGTATTACTTCGCTAAATTACGTTATGCACATTATTTAGTATAGCCTCGATCTTCTTGCATTTATATTTATTATTTTGCCTATGTCAGCATAGTACGTGCTACTTTTTTTTAATAACGTAAAATTTTGCTTTATGTAATTTGCTTCAATTGTATTCATTAACGGTCAGACTTCAGCGTATTCAACTGTTTTATGTAATAACGTTAGTACATACTAACTTAAATTTAGGTTCTGTCGCATATATCATCTGTAACTTTAGGTATTGTCGTTGAGTACGTTGACGTAACATCCGTCACATCTTTTCGGATATTTGAACGCAGTTATAATCAAAGACAAAATAACATTAACCGTCGTACATAAGCTTATATACCACGCATAGTTCAAGATTGAAATCAGATAAATAGGAATCGTAGAAGTCACTGTAATTGACGAAGAAGTGTCGGTTTGGTAAGTTTAGTACTAATATTTTTCCTTTTTTGCAATTCATTTTTATCATTTTCGATTGTTGACTTGTTTCGCGACTGCATAGTAGACGAGGTAGTTTGATTCAGTAATATTTATATTTAAATTAAAATTATTCACATATAACAATTGTTAACAATTGAATAATATAATGTACATTCCACTGAAACTTCTATGAAACTAAACTTTAAATTACACACAAATGCGTTTACTTCTTTAAAAATATAATTAAGAAAAGCGCCTACAACTGTATTGTACTGTAGTCGACAAATTTCTAATTGTTATTGCTTTATTTATCTCTGCTAATTAACTACTCTTCTCTCTTCTTAAAATAAATGCATTTGTGTTAAAAGATGTGTTTTCTCAATTTATTATTTTTAGTGATCGACAGAATTAAACAAAGTATGTATTCGGTGATTTTACTTGTTTTGCCGATACAAGTAAGCAATGCAGAAGGAACATTTTGCAATTTCCCACAATTCAATAGGTTACAGAAGAGTTTTTATATTAATTTATAATTATCCTCCTTCTGTTTTTTTCTAAATAATTGTTTTTTTCCCAATAGGAGGTCGGTGGTAAGCAAAAATTAATTTGCTATGGATACAGTTCTTGGCCAAATAGTTACAGAAAAGTTGACAAGGAAAAAATACTTTACTTTTTTAGATTTAAAGGATGGATTTTGTCAAGTAGAACTTAATAAGGAGTTCATTAAAATCGGTACATTCAGTACGGTATTTGGTTTCTATACTTTTAATAGACTTTCTTTTGATATTTTAAATTCCCCTGGATATTTTTAGATGGTATATAAAAGAAATTTTGGTGATATTCATAATGTAGTGGTATATTTTGATGGTATATTATTAGCGACAAAATCAGGAAGATAGTCACTTCAACTAGTATTAGAAAAAACAAAAAGTTTGAGTGTTAAATTTAATAAGGATAAGTTTCAGTAGATATAGAATCGAAAGTATAAAGTACATAAGGTTTAGCATTACTCCTAATAATGATAGAATTAAAGCGATAAAATGTATAAACAATACAAAAGTTCTTAGGTATGGTTAATTTTTTGAAACGGTTTATTCCAAATTTTGCAAAGTTAACAGCCCCAATTGAGAAACTATTAAAAAAAAAATCGTAGTTTGGTATGGCTACTTATATATGACGAAATTTTTCAAAAAATTAAAGCAATATTATGGAAAAACCTTTATTATAAAATTTTGATTCAGCCAGCCAATCTACCAGTAACAGCTTCTCTATTAAGTCATTTGATCAATGATCGTTCGGAAAAATGAATAATGGCGGTACATTATTTACTCTAAAAATTTCGTTTAAATCTAATTATCAGAGTATGAAGTTCATGCGTTTAAATTGAAAATTAAGATACGAAAACATGCGAATCTACATAATACAATTTTATGCAAGTTAGAAAAAAAGATAAGTAAACGTTTAAATGCCTCTTTGTGGTCTTAAGCCCGGAGGTCATTCCGCCTACTCACTGGCAGTGCAATGCTTGATTTACATCATTTATCATTATATTTGCAGCACGTGTGTATAAAACACAGATGCTAGAGTGCACATTTCTTTAATTGATCTATAATATTCATTTGTAATAGACGGCTTATCGTTTGTCTTTCAAAATTCAAAAAACATTTTAAACTTATTCACTCCAAGAACAATTTTTTTTAGAATAACACAGCTAATGATGAAGAGCTAAAGACACTTATTGGCTTTACTCAATTTGGGTGGCCAGCATAGCATAAATTAGTATCTAAGTTGTAAAAGTTTATTGGTTCTATCAAGCAGAAATTTAATTTATAAGCAATTTGTTATTCTTAAATAATAAGTCGATTGTTCCTAAGTCACTAGTACCTGATATGTTAAATTTAGTTCAAAGATGTCATTTTGGAGTCAGTAAAACACTAGCTTTAGCAAAAACAAACCCAATATTTATAAGTATATTGAATCAACGGTTTTTAAATGTAAAAGTTGTGAGAAATACAGAAGAAATAATCGCAAAAAGCCTATAATAGCACAGACACTTGAAATTGCTGTTGATATTTTTGAATTTCGCGGAAGAAATTACTTGGCAGTAACGAACTATTTTTCTAAGTAATACAATTAAAAGGTAAAACATCCAGCAATATTCGTTAAATATGGAATTCCAAATTACTGCAGACAATATGCCATTTAGCTCATATGAATTCCAAAAATTTTCAAAAAAATGCAATTTTAAAATTACGACGAGTAGTTCTCATTACCCTAATCTTAGAAAGCTGTGGGCATAGCCAAATGCATGTTAAAAAAATCTGATAATTTTCTGACATCTTTAATGTTTTATAGAATCACGCCGATAATCAGGGTAGGGTTGTCACCTGCCTAATTGTTATTGTACAATTGTACCCTAGTACCATAAGGATGTAAATTAAAAACAAAGAAAATTTTGGACAAGGCTTATTATGGCAAAGGTAGTAGTAAAGAAAAATTATTTATAGAAGAGGAAAATGTAGTATTAAAAAAAAGATAAAACTTGAAAACCACTTAACATTGAAATTAAACTTGTTGAACTTAGATCATATATTGTAAGAGATTGATTAAATATGTTGTATAGGCGTAATAGCAATCATATTAGAAAATCCCTTATTGAACTAGTATTGTAGTATCCCGAAAGTATAGCTAAAAATTTGGAACAAACTCTTAAAGTTGTTTCTGAAAAAAGGTTGAGACGTAAATCTATACGATTACAGGATTATGTAATATATTAGAGAAGATAGATGTTATGAAGTTAGCAATGATTTTTTCAGAGTAGGATCATGTAATGTACTAAAAGAAGGGAGATGTTAGGAAGTTGACAATGATTATTAAAAGCAAATTACAGTTATAAGTTATAACCGTAATATGTTATAACTTATAACAAACGTCCGGCTATAACGAACTATTTTGTTGGTCTCTGGAAGGTTTTGTATAACCGATCTCCACTGTAAATTTTTTCAAAAATTATAATTTATACAGTAATGCGGTTTACAACCGAAAGAAAACGCTGCGATAGAAAAATATTCAAAAAAATACAATACAATAAAGTATAAAGAAAGAGTATCTCATTTACTGCTGATATTCTGGAATGAAAAATACTCAAACAAAATAGATGTTGTTGCATTATTTTCGTTCCACTTAATCGTCAAGATTGAGGTTTTCTTTGAAAAAACAAAACCGGAGCTTCAGTCACTAGGTAACTTATAATTTCTATTTAAAGTCAACTTCAAACAAAGCGTCATCTAATAACATTAGTGAAATTCATCTTTCAACGTTTACATCTCTATAGTTATTTAAATCTATCATGATCTATTAAGCTTTCAGAAAATATTTACTAATTTTTTAGTAGACATCTCAGTTTTACCGTTTAACCAACTGTGTCTAGCTTGTCCATTTGGGCAATTTTTTGGAAATTTAACTATTTTTTTCATATGATATTCATGATCTAGTCAATTAACAATCGATCACGTCTTTTTTTACAATTTGAAGAGACGTAGAACTTCTTTGATAGCACACCGTATTTTTTTAATTATTATATCCTGGTAATTGTTACGGTCGAAATTTTCTTTACGTACGCCTATGTATTCCGACGTGAAATTAGCTTACGGTTTGGACGCCCCCTACCGATCTTTTACGCGTGACTGTCATTTACGACGAATTCTTCAACTTGAAAACTGCATAAAATGGCCGGTGAATTGGCGATTGAAATCTTCTAAACTTATCCACCGTAATGGGGACCAATTTATAAGTGTATTACGCTTATAATACATTTGAGTCGTCACCGGGTAAGATAATAACTGTCATTTATTAAAACTCTGTTATAATTTCTCGTAATTTGATAGCCGTTCCGCCACGTGCGGGCAATTGTTCCTAGTCGTTAACTATTGATGAAGAATCAATTTCGGATAATAATTTCGTCGGATGAATATAATCTGAGGCATACGACATATGGCAAAAATCTAATGTACCGAAGTTAACTAAAAATTGTCGAGATTCTACTCAGGCGGCAGATACCTGCGTAACCACCGTTTTCGTCGGGGTATAACAGCACACGACAACCGGGTTCGGCCTTGTGTATTTGTGTTAAATATAACTAAACATTTTGTAGATTTCACTTTCGTGAGGAATTAGTTTGACACGACTTGTTATTTCAGGGTGTTTACAGGATATCTTGCCGAGGAAAGTACTTTCTTCGCACAAGGGAAAGTTCCTGTGTTTTTGGTAAGTGATTTTATGTATCTTATTCGTTGTCAAAAAGGGTCACTCACGAAACTGTTGCTAATAATAATTCCGTAACGATTAACGTAAGAGTATTACCATTTAGGTAATAAGTTTGCTTGCTCTGTGTTACGTCTGCTGTGTACTACCCATAATTATTAGGATAATTTAATGTTAATGCCATAATTGTTATCACTGTTTTATTGTCAGTAATGCCATATTACTAATTTTTTTATGGATTCCGCATATTGTATACAAACGATATTTACTACGAACTATTCTTCGCTACTTATTTCATTGTACTTTATTGATGTGATGTGTGCTGCCGATACTACAGGCATTTAGGTAGAAAATTTGATGTACTCCTTAATCAAAGTGTACGCTAATTATTAATGCAAATCGTTACTCATTGTAGAATTTAAGGTTGGCGCATAAGCAAACTGTGATAGGTATTAATTCTACCTGGAAAATATTAACTCTCATATCTTCTATTATTATTCCAACGTTAGACCATTAAATCGATTATACTTCTTAATCTTTCTTTTTATCTTCCCTGCTCCTGTGATTATCGTTACCTACTAATTACTTTTGGCTACTCGAACAGCCGAGTATAAGGATTACGAACCTAACATCGTGTTACAAGTTTGGACCGTCTGTCTTGAGCGGGACAGAAGTGACTTTGGACAAGCTCTGGCGCCCTTAACTATGTTTTCTATATTCTCTGTGAACCCCCCCTCTCACCGACTATTGTGAGTTGGCCGTGCAGGTTCGTAAAATACCAAAAACTTGTAACATAATAATACTTGAGTTACCAATCAAATTAATGATCCTTTCGTATAGTCCAGTTAAACTACGACGTTTCGTGATTATAATTAGGACTCCACTAAATCAAAAACAATAAACAATGATGATTAAATAATGACATAATAAAACAATAATATAAAAACACTTAAGGGCACGGCATAACATCACAATCCTATAAAAAGAGATCATTAATTTGATCGGTAACTCAGGTTTTTCAATTATAAAAGAAAGCTTAGTAAGGCTTTAATTGCCAATTCAAATGCAAATTATGCATTTACTATAATGGACTCTGAAATAATTGGTATTTCTGCTGTGGGTGTATTACAATATTTATGCGATTCAATCAAAAATTGGTTAATTAAGAATTAACTACACCAAAGAACAAATAGCAGTGATAAGAATGATATAAATATTGTCACTTACGCTGCAATGTCTTGCTAACGTCAGTTTGTTTAGGTTCACAAACAATAATACGGCAAAGGCCAAGTTCTACTTCTTGTTTTGGCTCTCAGAGAGGGACTAAGACTTACCCCAAAAAGTAGATTCCAAGACATAACGGCACAGACAAAACTGCGCCGACACAATGGCGCTGACAATAGGGAGCGGACAACAAGGGCGCTACGACAAAACGGCGCTGCGACAGAACAGCGTCGAAAAAACGGCGCAGAACAAAAAGGGCGCTTCGACAAAACAGCGCCGCACTTTATATAAATGATATATGTTTACAAGATGATATTATTTAAAATATACATACTTGCAAATTAATACAAAAAGTTTACCAAATTAAGAACAAAATGTTTTTTTAAATTTTTATTGTAGTTGCAAATATTTATAAATGAAGTTTACAAGATTTGAAATATATGAATGATGTTTATGAATGTGCCTGTAACTCAAAATTATGAGCTATTCCTCGCAAATAGTCAAATATATCCCTGTTTCCGTAGTCTGCCACTATTGCACGGATGTTGTCCGCAGTTTGTTTGTAAGTTCGACGTTTTGGAAGCGGTTGGTGTCCTGCTACATTTTCTTCCACAATTTTTTCGTTAAGTGATTGGTCCTTCTTTAGAGCATCGATAAATTTCCATATCGACGGATGGTATGCCGATATGAGCGATGAAAATCGTCTATGCCAACCTTCCACCGAATTGTTGGTTTTCGGTAAATCGCAGAGGGTACAGCCGTAACAATTCTACATCGTAATCGGATATGACAGACGACGTGGTAGGTTGCACTACCACGTCGTCTGTCATACCTTCCTATCCACGTTTCTTCAAAATAATGCAGGAGAGGTTGCAAAATATTAAAGTTTTCTGTAAAAAATGTATCCTCCTCTAGGGCACAACTTCGTTTGCTGGTACAAACGCAAGAGCTGCAAGTTGCTTAACTTGCAATGCAAAATCAACATCTTCTTTTTTGTCTCTAAATGTTCTTTGATAATCACCAACTATTTGCAGATCTTGAAGCGAATTTGGCGCTGGGAGGCCTCTACCACCAGCAATTCTCATTCTTTGAATGGCCCGTTTCAATGCATTGACTGGGGGCAACTTACGCTTAACTGCTGTCGGCACATTCTGTACCTCTTCTTCCAGTATTTGACCTGGAGTGTCAGTGTGCGTGGAAACCCTCTCTTTAATTTCACAAATGAGTTTTCTTGCAATATTTTCATCGTTGTGTGCAATGTGATTATGATTTTCTGACTTTTATAAAAATTACTTATTGACATTTAATCAGGCTTAACTTCGTTAAAACTCATTATTTATTAAGTTAATGTTAAATAAATAAAATTTTGAAGGTATACATTGTTTTAAAAGACTTTCATGCATAAAATGCCATTAAATGGAATCTTTCCATTATAATGTACCCTTTTCTTTCGGTATAGAAAACCATCGTCAACAAGAAGTTTGGTACCATTTTGACTGTCCACGAATTCCAAAATTGTGTTCACCAATTTTGTGAAAAGATAATAAATTTCTTACCTTTATATACCGTGTTTCCTTTTCCAAAAAAAGAACCTATTTTCTAATGACAGTAATTATCTTAATATACTATGCATAAGGAACTCATTTTTATCTACTAATGATGGTATTCTAATTATCTTAATATACTATACGTAAGGAACTCATTTTTATCTACTAATAATGGTAAAATGCCAGTAATTATCTTAATATACTATGCATAAGGAACTCATTTTTATCTATTAATGATAATATTCTAATTACCAAATGGTAGTTAATAGTAGATTATGTAGATTATGAAATTAGTTTATAATGTGGAGGATTATGGCTGGAGGATAATTTTGGTTAGCAGGATAGGTAGGTACCACAGGATAAAAAAAAAGAACGGAAAACAAACAAAGAAAAAACGATGAATACTATTACAGTACATAGCGTCTAAACATCATGAAAAACATGCGCCGTTTTAACGTATCGCCGTTTTGTCGCAGCGTCCTTTTTGCCGGCGCCGTTTCTGTCTGCGCTGTTCTGTCGTAGCGCCGTTTTGTCGTAGCGCCTTTTTGTCCGCGCCTTTTTGTCAGCGCCGTTATGTCGGCGCCGGTTTTGTTTGCGCCGTTATGTCGTGATAGGCAAAAAGTTTGGGTGTTTAACTACGACGCGGTCTAAGCCGAAAGGCGTTTATAATCTTAAATAAAATAACCGCGAAAGTTTCAAATTTTATAACGACGTGTACATTGAGCTACATTATAAGTAGCGCCAAGTTTGTCCACAGTATCAATTCCGCCCTGGTACATACGAAATAATAGCAAGGTTCTTTTCATAGCTAAAAACATTTGACGCAGTTGATTGCTGTTATATTCACAAATTCAATGAGCAGTTCTGGATTATTTTTTCTGACCATTCCAACAACCGTCAAATTGTGATTTTTATCGTAGTTTTTTTATAAAGGGAAATGATGTGAACCAACTATATATGTATGTTACATTGCGACCAGTGTCTTAAATTTAGCAATTAGTATATCAACAACATTACACGCATCAGTTTGACCACAATATGACCCTTCTGGTTGCTTTCCAACATAAACTTATAATAAAATGTTTTTGTATCGACCATTGCAAATATTTTTAGTCCCTGTTTGTTTGTCCTATTTGAAATATATTGTTTAAATTCGCACCGTCTCAACACTTCCAACTTTTTATCAATCGTTGTGTACTAGCTGAGCGTGTAGTTTATTTTACAATTTTTCATCACAATATCGTATAAGGTTTGTATAGACGCCAATTTGTCTACCACCTTCGCTCTTTTCTCGTATCTTTCAAAAATCGTTCTTTGGACGTAGTTAGCTAAAATCTCTCAACGCTAGTACCTTTCCTGTCCTATACTTTCTTAATATTACTACTCCGTAAACAACCAACCAAATATAACAAACTCAAGAAAGCTTTTATTTTAACGAGATCAGTGGGTTTTACATTCTTGCCCATGTAGCAAGGAACATTAGCTATTGATCTGTTAGACATTGAGTCAATGTTGAAATTTTGGCAGAATCTTTTGAACCAAGCATGCATAATAATATTGAATTCATAGATAAATTACATCACTAAATTGTATTTTTAAATAAAATCAATACGTTTCCGTTTAAAAAACAAAAGTATTTGTCTGTTACGCAATAAAAATTCTTTAAATTTACAACGGAAATTTCATATTTCCGTAACATGCTAGATATGAAGATGTTTCCATAGATTTGCCTAACCTGGTATATACATATTTATTATTATAAGCAATGATAGTCAAATCACTTTTTATTTAGGTAGTACCTACATATTTATGAATTTTGACCCAATATTGTATTTCAATATAAGCACAATATTGCAAAATGTTGCATACTCATAATCGGACCAATGTTGAGCAAGTTTCAGCCAATAATAGCCCAATATTTTATTGCTACTTTAGTGACTCTTGAAAATCTTTCGGATACTAAATTGATCTTCTTGTTAGTATTTTCTACAATGCATTTCAAAACTTCAACTGAAAAAAATAAATCCCAACATTCCACTGGACTTTTTTGAGGTCTAACAGCAGGAAGGTGAATAGCAATGAGGTCTAACACCAGGAAGTTGAATAACCATGTTAGATTGTCGTGTTCTAATTTTCTTGGTAGTAACATGTTTTTTCCACACTGGTTTATCACTTTTGCCGATAAAAAAAGGCACTCTTGATTGTCTATTTAAACTTTGAACTTCACCGTCGTCGTCATCATTAGATTGCTCTGTATCGGTGTATTTAATCCGTTCCTTGGTGGCATCTTCTTCCAAGTCGGATTCATCATCTAAATGTGCTGCTTCTGCATCTAGATCTATTTCTTCAAGCATTCGAAGTAAACGTCCTTGCTCTCTTTTATAATTTATCTAAAATTTTATTTGCAGTTATTACTACCCAAACAACACATTGGTACAAAAAATGTCTAAATGTCCGGCTAATAGACGTTTAATTGACATAAAAACGTTTTTAAACGCGTTATTAACGTTTATTAGACGGACATTTAGACGTTTTTTGTACCAATGTGTTGTTTGGGTAATTGGCTGCATAATACCTTGTACCACAAAATAAACCACAACATTTAACATTTAGCAACAGTGACGTTATCACTTGCGCCTGTCAGGTCTACCTAATTTTATCTTAAATCAACGCTTGACGGTGTAAAACTATGCATAAGAATATAAATCTATACAATGCAGTCTTCCTACTACAATTGCACTACAAAATGGGCTGAAAAATTAAAACACTGGTTCTGCGACTGCGCAAGCACTAAAAGGTTAAAAGCAAGTTATAAACGCATGGGATGGGTTACATCTTTGCAATAAAGCTAAAAGGACTAATTACAGGTATAAACCATGACAATAAATGAACATTAATCTTTCACGAAGACATCCCGGGTTGTATCAATTTCAAATGAATACATGATACTTTCTTTTACTTGTGAACAAATCACATTTTTCTTCGGTTTGCTATTATCGTTATTAGGGAATTTTTTGTTAAATATTTTCTAATATATTTACAATCGCACATTGTTATACATTTTTATATCTGCCTGTTATCGCCAAGGACGCTTCAATACATTCAAGCGGACAAGGCACTTGCATTTGTAAAAGTGTAGAAAGCACACATATTTTTATAATTTTCCTTAAAGAATTTATTTATAATTTAAAGCGTTACAAATAAAATAAACAATTGTTTTTGATATTTCCAAACATAATTTAATAGGTTATGGGCCCAGAACGTTTTTGTGATTAAGTTCCAGTAGTGTGTGTTTCTGTATTTAGACAGTTGTTAAGTTACCTGAAAATGGCTACGACAACATCGTCTTCACGCATAGAGTTGTTATCGAAAGATAACTATGACACGTGGAGTATGCAGGTGGAAGCTCTACTTACAAAAAACGACTTATGAGAATATGTAAATGGAACCAATGTAATGCCGTTAGCAGGTACATGTGACGACTCGTCATAAAAAGGCGAAAGCAGATTTAATTTTGCCAATTCAACCATCTGAACTAAAACAAATTCGTGGGTGCGAAACGTCAAGGGACGTATGGATTAAATTGGATTCAATATATGCTTCAAAAGGTCCTGCACGAAAAGCAACGTTGTTGAAACAATTAATGCTTCAGAGATTAGAAGAAAGTGGTGACGTGAAAGAACATTTGGCAAAATTTTTCGACGCTGTTGATAAGCTCAAAAATATGTACGTTAATGTAAATAGTGATTTGTTAACTATCATGCTTTTGTATAGCTTTCCCTCAACATTTGAAAATTTTCGATGCACAATAGAGACACGCGATGAACTCTCTACCGCCGAAGATTTGAAAGTAAAAATTATAGAAGAGAGTGAAGCGCGCATACAAAGAACTCATAATGTTGTAATCGCCATGGCCGCTGGTAACGATAAAATTAATAAAAATTCTAGAACTACAAGGAAAGGAAAATGGAAAATAAAGCGTGGTGTGCTTAAGTGTTACAAATGTGGTGTCTCTAGTCATAAAACGAATGCATGTAATGAGAATAAGCACGTGACTGATAAAAGAAGACCTACTGAATCTTATGTTGCAAGTCATACAATTACTAGTATAAACAGTGCGAATAACGAAAGGTGTAATAAAAATAAAGTCTGGCTTTTGAACAGTGCTCATTTGTGCGGTGAAGAAAGGTTGTTCAAGAGTATTAGTGAGTCTCCAAAATTTAAACTAAAACTAGCAAGTCAGGCGTCTGCTGAAGTGAAAGGAACGGGTGTTGTTCATATTTCGGTAGCGAATGATAAAGGTCATCGACTCATAGAGTTCAAAGACACTTTGTTTGTGCCTGATCTCCGAACAAACCTGACATGAAGTAACCTTTTGTCAAAATGACGCGTATATTCGTGACAACTGTGGAAATGTGATAGTAATTGCCGATCGGATAGGAGACCTTTACCATGTGCGCAAAAATCCTGAATGTGCTCAAGCTGTTTTACAAGCTAAGTGCTCTGAAATTTGGAAATGGCATGAGAAATTAGAACACTTGGACGGCGAAGATTTTATGAAATTGGTTCGCAAAGGTGTCATATTCGCGAATGGTGTTGAAGACGCCGACCAATTATTACGATGTGAGGTGTGTTTGAAAGGTAAAATGACCGCGTTACCTTTGGTAAAAATAGAGTACCGTGTAATGAAACTTTAAAAATTGTTTATTCGGATGTAGTTGGTCCATTTAGAACTGAATCGACAGGTGGTGCTAAGTATTTTGTGACATTTGTGGATGATAGCACGAGGTGGTGCGACGTTTACTTTTTAAAGAAAAAGTGCGGTGTGTTTGATGCTTTCAAACTTTATCAGAAATTAGTAGAAAGACAAAGTAGAAAGAAGGTGAAATGTCTGCAATCTGATAACGGTGGCGAATATTGTAACACCGAGTTTGATGAATATTTAGCTGCAGAAGGCATCGAGCGAAGATTAACAATCCCTCGAACTCCGCAACAAAACGGTGTAGCGGAGCGAATGAATCGTACGCTATTAGAGATGGCTAGATGTTTATTGTTGCAGTCTAGTTTACGTGCATCATTTTGGTCAGTTGCGGTTGCTACTGCTTGTTACATACGTAACCGATGTCCAACTAGTAGCTTGAAAGGAGAGATTCCTTATGAAAAATGGACACAAAAGAAATTAAAAATAAACAATCTTCAAACGTTCGGGTGGAAAGTGTTTGTGTTAGATAAGAATCCTCTGAAAGATAAGTTTGAAGTCCGGTCTATGGAAGGTGTGTTCGTGGGATATCCCCGTGATAGAAAAGGATTTCGTGTGTGGATACCAAATTTACGACAAGTTATCAGCGCTCGTGATGTAAAATTTTTAGGTATTTTTGTGTTCAAGATGCTTTAAAAAGTGACGCGTGTGATGAATGGAAAGACGCGATAGAAACCGAAATGTTAAGTTTAATTAAAAATGACACATGGGAAATTGTTAAGGAAGATAATTGTAGAAACATTATTGGGTGTCGCCTAGTTTTAACAAACAAGTTTGATTATGATGGTGAAATTAAAAAACGCAAGGCTCGACTGGTAGCTAAAGGCTATAGTCAGAGATATGGTGTTGATTATCATCAAACGTTTGCTCCTGTGGCTAGATTAGAAACAATAAGATTACTGTTAGCTCTTGCAGTTCAATTTAAAAATCTATCAATTCGACGTTGTAGCGGCATATTTAAATGGAAATTTAAACGAAAAAGTTACGATAAAAGTGCCCGATATGTTGTATGAAATGTTAGAAAGAATTTTATCAAGACACAAGTTGACTTTAGATATTGAAATTCGAGCAAAGAAAATGCTTCAAAGTTTACGTGATGGGGGCAATGCGTCTAGGTTGAAGAAAGCTCTGTATGGACTACGACAAGCAGGCCGTCAATGGTATAAGAAGCTTAGTGAAAAACTTTTGAGTTTAAGAATTAAGTGTTTAACAAATGAACCTTGTTTGTTTTACGACCATTGTGATGGAAGTTTAGTACTTGTGCTTGTGTATGTTGACGATATTCTTATCGCTTCGCGAGAGCTAAAAGTTGTTATAAAAATTAAACAAAGTTTAATGAAAGACTTTGAAATTAAAGACCTTGGTCTTGCAGAAAATTGTCTCGGTTTTGAAATTAATCAAAGTGAAACTCAAATTGAACTTTCACAAATGGGTTATGTACGAGGGTCATTAAAGCAGTACGGAATGGATCAGTGCAATACAGTGGCAACTCCTTCTGAAGTTAACGTGGATTTTAACAACGATAGCGAGAATTTGTCACAAGACTATCCGTATCGTGAATTACTAGGTGCTTTAATGTATTTGTCAGTTGGAACACGTCCGGAGATTTCATATACTATTTCTAGATTAGCGCAATTCGTTGATAATGATAAGCAACGCATGTGTCACTGGAACTGTGTAAAAAGACTTTTACGGTACATAGCAGGAACTGCAGACTTTGGATTAATATATACAAAAAATAATAAACCATTAATTGGTTATGCCGACGCAGATTGGGGAGGTTGTGTTGTAGATCGACGGTCGTATACGGGATACGTGTTTTTACTTACTGGTGCAGCTATTTCGTGGAAATCGCAAAAACAATGGACGCTTGCGGTAACATCTACAGAAGCTGAGTACGTCAGCCTATCTGAAGCAGCTAAAGAAACAATTTATTTACGAAGTATGTGTCGTGAATTAAAGATAAATGATATATGCAATGTGACGTTGTTCGTTGATAACAGAGGAGCTGAATGCTTAGCTAACAACCCTGTATTTCATGCTCGTACGAAGCACATCAATATCAAGCATCATTTTGTGCGTGAATCGATTAATGACGGAGTTTGTTTTGAAGCACATTTCAAATAAGAATATGATAGCAGACGTACTGACGAAACCGTTACCACGAAGCAGTCACGAAAAATGTTTAGTTGTTGCTGGTAATGGTAATTAATGAACTCCTCCTCTATATACATTTTATTTACAGTACAACGATTTGAGCGAAGCCAGGCGAAGCGAAGGAAAAGATGTCTTTTCCGCCAGCGCACTGCTTCTTATACAATTACCCCTACTTAATGCGGAGCATGTTTTTGCTGCCTTATTTGTAAGGCGGGAACATTCAAACGAATGTATCCCTACAAGTACCCCCTTGCCAGTGATTAAGTACAATTAATTGTTATAATTAAATACAAACTATGAATATATATACATATGAAATAATAGATACTTAAACTAGGAAAAGAAACGTAAGATTAAACACGTAATTATTAGGTAGTTCATTTGACTATTTGTAGTTCACACATAACACGTATAATATGACACATAACTATGAAAACTGTTTTAAGACACATTTTTTTTTTTTTTTGAATAATTACTACGTTGTGTACCAAGTTATCGACTCCAAATCTTGATACTTCGATGGGAATCTTACTTTTCTACCTGATCTTGTGGTAGCTGTGGACTGTTCTTTTTCCTGTGTTTTACCTTTTTGAACTGTTCTGTTAGGTTGAGTTGTAGGAATAACCAAGTTGTCCTCCGGAGGGGTCTTACTTAAATTTTTGTTGGCATCTGCATTGTCAACGAAAGCTGGTTTTATTCTATCCATCGATATAACTTCTTGTTTGCTACCGATTTCAATGGTTATTGTTTTAGATGTTCGGGATATTACTCGGAACGGGCCTTTGTACGGTGACTGAAGAGGCTTTCGGACGGCGTCATCCCTAACAAATACATGGGAGCAGTTGCTAAGTTCTTTGAAAATGAATGGTTTTTGGTTATTATGGTGTTTGGGACTTATTGGTTTTATCTTCGCAAAATGCTTGCGGAGTTTGATGATGAATTCTGAAGCGTTGTCATCTTGGACAGGCTCAAAAAATTCGCCGGGTAGTTTTAGGTTTTGTCCATATACTAGTTCGGCTGAAGTTGCCTGTAGGTCTTCTTTAATTGCTGATCGTATACCAAGTAAGACGAGTGGTAAACTCTCAACCCACGAGTCATTAGCTTGGCATTTAATAGATGCCTTCAGTTGTCTATGCAATCGTTCAACTATTCCATTGCTCTGCGGATGGTACGCAGTAGTTCTGATATGTTTTGTACCAGTAAGCTTAACTAACGATGAAAATAAAGTTGAGTCAAATTGCCGACCTCTGTCTGTGGTTATGCGTAAAGGCACTCCAAATCTTGCAATCCAGTGAGAATAAAATGCAAAAGCAACTGTCTCTGCTGTAGCTTCGGGAATGGGAATAACCTCTGGCCATCTTGTGAATCGATCTATACATGTTAAACAATATATGTTGCCTTTTGAAGGAGGCAGTGGACCAATTATATCTATGTGAACGTGTTCAAACCTTTGTGATGGTGGAACGACATTGTGCAGTGGTGTGGTAACATGTCTGGTGATTTTATTTCTTTGGCAAGGAATACACTGACGACACCATTTCCTACAATCTGTCTTGACTGCTGGCCATACAAATCTTGAAGTGACTAACTTTGTTGTAGCTTTTATTCCTGGGTGCGATAAGTTGTGTAAACTATTGAACACTTGGAATCTCAGCTGTTGTGGAACACATGGTCGAATTTTGTTAGTGGATACATCACAGAAAATATGAACGTCATATTCAGGGAAGAATATTTTCTTGATTTCTAGACCTGACGATGACTGTAACTGTTTAAGTTCTAGATCGGTTTCTTGCAATTTACTTAGTTCGAAGTAGTTAATAGGGGCCAATGTTGTGGTGCTGTTAATTCGTGACAGCGTGTCTGCCGGTACATTATCTACTCCAGCAACGTGTTGAATATCCGTTGTGAATTGGGCGATATAATCCAAATGTCGGAATTGTCGTGGTGTACATTTTTCAAGTTTCTGGTTTAACGCAAATGTTAAAGGTTTGTGATCGGTAAATAAGGTGAACTGTCTGCCTTCTACTGCATGCTTGAAGTACTTAATAGCACTGTATGCTGCTAGGAGTTCTCGATCATATGCTGAGTATTTCTGTTGCGTACTGTTAAATTTCTTTGAAAAAAATGCAAGTGGTTGCCACTGATCATTTTGTCGTTGTTGTAAAACTCCACCCATTGCATTATTAGATGCATCAACCATGATGGAAAGTGATGCCGTTGGGGAAGGATATGCTAACATTGCTGCATTTGCCAGAGCATTCTTGATGTTATTGAAGGCATTGCTTGCTTCATTGTTCCATTCAATAAGTGTTTTGCTGTTGGCTTTACTACCACCCCCAAGGAACTGATTCAAAGGTGCCTGAATTGATGCTGCTCCTGGAATGAAACGTCTGTAATAGTTTACCATTCCGAGAAACCTTCTTAGATCCTTAATTGTCTTTGGTTTGTCGGAGTTGATTAATGCTTCAACTCTGGTTGTGGGTGGTGCACATCCGTTGCTATTGATGGAATAACCCAAAAATGTTACTTGTGTCTGGCCAAATATGCATTTGCTAGCATTAATGCATATGCCATATTCGTCCAGGCGTTGAAAAAGGGTACGAAGATGTATAATGTGCTCTTCTTGTGTTTCTGATGCTACCAATATATCATCAATATAACTGTAACAGAAGTCTAGGTCGCTTGTGACTTCGTCAATGAAACGCTGAAAAGTTTGTGCAGCATTACGTAACCCAAAGGGCATTCGAAGGAATTCGTATAGACCAAATGGTGTTGTAACTGCTGTTTTCACTACATCATCAGGGTGTACTGGTATTTGATTAAATGCCTTGACCAAGTCAATTGTAGAAAATACAGTTTTGCCCCAAAGCAGGTGTGTGAAGTCTTCGATGTGTGGGATTGGATAGCAGTCGTGAATTGTTCTTGCGTTGAGCGATCTATAATCTCCACATGGACGAAATTCACCATTCTTTTTGGGTGCCAGATGGATAGGTGAGGACCAGTTACTTTTAGATGATTGTATTATGCCTTGTTGCAGCATCAGTTTAAATTCTTGTTTCGCAATGGCAAGCCGGGCTGGTGCTAATCTTCGTGGTCGATTAGTCACTGGTGGACCAGGTGTAGTATCTATGTGGTGCACTGTAGAATGCTTCACTTTTTTTGGTATTAATGCACAAACGTTTGTAAGGGAGGGGAATTCACTTAACATTTTATGATACTCATTGTCACTAATAATTGTTTTAATGGTCACTGTTTCGCATTGCACTAGTTTACCCGGGGATGTCAAAAATGTAGAATTGTCTATGAGTCTCTTATTCCTAATGTCTACTAATAAACTAAAATGATTTAAAAAGTCTGACCCGATTATTGGTTTGTCGATATCAGCTATTATAAAACGCCACAAAAAGGATCTTCTTAGCTTTAAGTTTAGTTCTAATGTTACAAATCCATAAGTTTGTATTTTTGTATGGTTTGCAGCAAATAACGAAAAATCACTTTTTGTAACACTTGATTTTATTAGGTTTCTGGGATATGCACTAATATCAGCACCAGTATCTATGAGGTATTTGATTTTGGTATGTTCTTCCATTACAAACAAGCGGCATGGTGTTGCAGGTGGAAGACTCGTAGCCGCTAGTATTGTCTTCCTTCCTAGTTTTCCTGTTTATGGAAGTTGCATGGTTCTACACACTTTCTTGCTTTTGATTTAAACTTGTAGTGATACCAACATAATCCTGAAGTAGGCTGATATTGCTTCGATCTGGAATTAGATCGGTGTCGATAACGAGACCTGCTGTATGAGCGTTCCCTGTTGCTCAATTTTGTAAGTTCTGCTACTTGCTGAGTAAGAGCTTCTATTTTAGCTTCCAGTTGTGTTTGTGTAGCCCCTGTAGATGTTGGAACTGACACTACAGCCTGAAAACTTGTATTCATCGTGCTAAAAATTGTATCGGCTAGGACGGCTTGATCATCGAGACTCTTTTCAATTGCAGCTGCCGCGAGGATTGCTTGCATACTGTGGGGTAGACGTCCACGCCACAAACTTTGTAAAAGCTTCTCGCTAACATCGTTTCCCGCTAAATTTTTTAGGTGACGCATGAATTGCGAAGGCGTTCTATCCCCAATTTCCTCATGTTCTAATAGCCTTCGAATGTTTTGTTCTTGCGATATTGATAGTCTCGCAATTAATTCGGTTTTCAATTTATCATACGTTTGCTGTGCGGGTGGTGATAGCAAAATGTCTTTTATTTCTTGAATATATTCGTTTTCGAGGTTAGCGATCGTGTAATTAAATTTAGTGGTGTCGCTCTTAATGTTATTGATTTTAAATTGCGTTTCTAGTTGCATGAACCATAACGCCGGCTCCTCTCGCCAAAATTTGGGAATTTTAAACGTGGTCGCCATTTTGCTGATTTGCAGGTCGCCATCCCCAGATTGTAACTCGTCGTTAATAGCGTTACTTGTAGCCATTATTTCGCGAAACACTTAACTTAAATTATTAACACTAATTACTTACTAATATTTAAAACATGGTATTTATCGGGGTCACCAATTTAGTTGTTGCTGGTAATGGTAATTAATGAACTCCTCCTCTATATACATTTTATTTACAGTACAACGATTTGAGCGAAGCCAGGCGAAGCGAAGGAAAAGATGTCTTTTCCGCCAGCGCACTGCTTCTTATACAATTACCCCTACTTAATGCGGAGCATGTTTTTGCTGCCTTATTTGTAAGGCGGGAACATTCAAACGAATGTATCCCTACAAATGCATTGAAGGACTTGGAATTGGTAGCTGGAAACACGATTGTGAATAATGTGCGACTTGAGAGGGCGTGTTAAATATTTGCTAATATATTTACAATCGCACATTGTAATACATTTTTATATCTGCCTGTTATCGCCAAGGACGCTTCAATACATTCAAGCGGACAAGGCACTTGCATTTGTAAAGGTGTAGAATGCACACATATTTTTATAATTTTCCTTAAAGAATTTATTTATAATTTAAAACGTTACAAATAAAATAAACAATTGTTTTTGATATTTCCAAACATAATTTAATATTTTTATGGTTGGTAAAATTAGCGTAATAAAGTAATTTGCTATTTATTGTTACTCTCTCTCTCTCTCTCTCCAAGTGTTCTTTCAAGACTATGTCGTACTTAAAAAACACTAAGAAAATTTAAATAAATTAACATAATCTAGGTCTTCATCATTTGAAGTATAAGCAGTTTCCGATTTCTTATCTCCATAACTGAAACCACGTTTTTCTATGAATTTAATTCTTTCTGTTACTTTTCTTTTTTGTTGCCTGTTACCGTTTTATCTATTTCATCAGAAAATAACAATTTGTCTTGTTGTGGTAGTACAAATAGCATATCGGACCTCTGACATATATTTGAACTTCATCTTCGTTGATACATTGAACAACATAGCCAAACTACACAACAATATTTGCTTAAGTCAGTCACAACTCAGTTCCATTTCCTCGTTTAAACGCTTTTTCAGTCCGAAAGGATACCTCACAATCAAACTTAATAATGTCAGGTGTTTAAAAGTAGTCAAAACCACTACTGAAATTATTGTCATTTTCTGAAATATCTTCATTACTATTTCTGATTTTTTGTACCTCAACAGTAAAGTCAATCTCATGGTCATTCTGTTCTCCACAATCTATGTAATACAAGGTTAAACTTTAGGGAGCTATTTTTTTTTAAAGAAAACTGTCCAACGAAATACACTTTTTGGTTTTGTCAGCCATGAATCGGCTTCTTTCTTTCGTTCATATTTTGTTGGCACCACGCTTGCGTTTATTATTTTCCATATTAGTTTTTTACAAATTCAATACCAACACGCGGCAACTGACAACAGTTATTGCTATTTATAAGCATGTTGTAAAGTATTTTTTGTGCTGCCAACATTGTAAACGTCAATATTCGTTCGTTAGTGTAGTTACGTAATGAACGAAAAAAGCTCTAGGGTGGCAAAATGAAAACTAGGAATCCACATAAAAGTAAGTGTTCAAAGTCAATTAATATATTAGAATGAGTATGCGACAGGTGGAAAAATCATTTTAAAAATCTTGAAATTCAGTTAAAATTGAAGAAAAACGATGTTAAAGTTAATGTCAAATCTGACAGATTTAGTAATAAATGTAGTACCAACATATTATATTTCTGTTGATTTTTTTTTATTTTTTCAAAAAAGAATGTAATTTTATGAAAGGCAACACAAAAAATAATGTACATTACTCTCGTCGAAAGAATCATAGCATAACTCACTCACATGCAACGCTCGGCCGTGCGGCCTCGCGTCGCATTAACGTTCGTTATGCTATTTCTTACTTTCGACTCTTGTTACGTAAACTACTATTCTTTTCTACGTAATATGCATTTTAAGCTAACCCTCCAAAGGTCAAAGACGCACACAATATCATGTGTACATTTGAACATCTGGTTCAAAGGGTACCTAATAATTTTTGCCTGAAAAAAAAGGTTTGTGATTCTTTTGGCAGGAATTGTACCATAAAAAACATTTATTTTCTTATGGAATAATATAATAATAAATTCTGGTAAATAAGTCACGTAAAGAAATCCTAAGTTTACAGCATTTTATTAAATATACAAATTTTTTTACGAGAGGGCTTTAAAAGCTCATGAAAAGAAAACGCTCAATTTAGACAGGAACGAGTTGAATATAACATTTTATTGCTCAAACAGAGACTACGAAGCCCCCAAAGTATCAAAATCTCTCAAAAATAGTTTGACGATTATGTTGACAAGTGCGCAAAAACTGTCAAAAACGATTTACAAAAACGAACAATTAAAATTTGTCACAGTTAAGAACAATAAATTAGCTTAATCGTTTCTTCAATAACTAAAAATACAATTTTTTTTAAATTTCCAACTTTTCGCTTGCTGGTAGACATCTGTTTTTTTTGTTTCAGCAAAGACTCATAAATATGTTATCAAACATATCTTTAGTTTGCTCTTATTTACTGTTTTTGCTAAAACTTTGCTTTTATAATAACTTCAAAACTTCGATTTCAACTTTTGTAAAAGACTTGCAGAATTAAAAAAAAAACTTAACTTTGTTCTTAAACTATATGGAATTAAAATGTAAATCACAATTTTTCACTTTCAATTTCTGTAGGCAGATTTTATCAAAATCCATTATTCATAAAATCAAATTTGTGTAATATAGTAAAACTTTTATTCGCGTCATTGTAATTCACAAAATTAAAATGTTTTCGCGTTTTAAATATATTCAGATCTAAAAAAACATTTTTTTATAAGGTATTATACACAAAAAAACTTATTTTTAAAAACCAAATAAAATAAACACAATAAAAATGTTGATGTGTTAAGAGTCATGCGCATCTTGTATTGATTTCCAGGCTCCCGAATTGGTCCAGTTACCCGTCAACCGTCCACCTTTAATGCATTTCTACAAACTCAAATGAAAAACAAAATACAAATCTTAAATAAGAATTAGTGTAAAATGTTTTATCAAAGATTGTTGCTGTTGATTATTTTAATTTACCTATGTGTTACCATATCAATATCAAACCCCGACGCGAAAAGACTTTATGATGATTTATTAAGTAATTATAATAGATTAATTAGACCAGTTAGTAATAATACTGACACCGTGTTGGTGAAACTTGGATTAAGACTATCACAACTAATTGAATTGGTACGAAAAAAGTTTATTATTATCGCTGATTTACTTTGCGAGTATCAACTTGTTGCCTTTTTAATAAGATTTTTTTTAGAATCTAAAGGACCAGATTCTAACAACCAACGTGTGGTTGGAACACGTAAGTATGATTCCTTTTTGTGTAAATAAAAACCGAAAAGATCGTTATAGGAATGGGAGGATCATAAGTTCATGTGGGACCCTGCGGAATATGGAGGTGTGACTGAGTTATACGTCCCATCGGAACATATTTGGCTACCTGACATTGTTCTTTACAACAAGTATTATATACATTTGGGGTTCTTAAAAAATATAATTTTATAAATTTAGTGCGGATGGAGAATATGTGATTACTACTATGACTAAAGCAGTACTGAGACACACTGGTAAAGTTTTATGGACTCCACCAGCAATATTTAAATCTTATTGCGAAATTGACGTTAGATATTTTCCTTTTGATCAACAAACGTGCTTCATGAAGTTCGGTTCTTGGACTTACGATGGAAATCAGGTATTTATTAGGTACCTGGAATTATTTCCGCTAGAGCTTGTTTTAGATCGACTTGAAACACATACATCAAAAAGTTGGAGAAGATAAAGTTGATGTCGGTATTGATCTTAGAGAGTATTATCCTAGCGTGGAATGGGACATTTTAGGAGTCCCCGCTGAAAGACACGAAAAGTATTATCCTTGTTGTGCCGAACCCTATCCAGGTAATAAATAATAAACACGAAAACATTTTTACCGTAGTTTATTGCAGATATTTTCTTCAATATTACTCTTAGACGAAAAACATTGTTTTACACGGTTAATCTTATAGTTCCTTGTGTTGGTATTTCATATCTTTCAGTGTTAGTATTTTATCTACCTGCAGATTCTGGAGAAAAAATTGCGCTTTGCATTAACATTTTATTATCACAAACCATGTTTTTTTTACTCATATCTGAAATTATTCCTTCAACGTCTCTTGCATTGCCTCTGTTGGGAAAATACATATTGTTTACGATGGTTTTAGTTGGTTTATCTGTTGTCATCACTATTATTATATTAAATGTTCACTATCGAAAACCAAGCACGCATAAAATGGCACCGTGGGTTCGTTCGTTTTTTATAAAAAGCGTGCCAAGACTTTTGTTAATGAGAGTTCCTAAAGACCTACTGACTGAATTAGCAGCTAACAAATTTTCCGCTGCACGTACGTTACGGAAAAGAGAAATGGATACGTTGCCATCGACCGATTCGTCGTCTACGTCTTCGTCTTCTACAGCTTCGCGCCATCGTGCAAGCGGATGCAACGGTCTATATACAACAACGGCCACTAACAGGTGTATATTTAAACTACACGACTAAAACTGAATTACTTTAAATTTTAGATTACGCGGTTTTGGTGGTACTTTCGGCGGAAGATTAGGCTACAATGGATTGTCGTCTGTCTTCTCTGGAATTGACGATAACGATTGTGGTGGTCGTAAAAAATATCCGTTTGAATTAGAAAAAGCTATTCACAACGTGATGTTTATTCAGCATCATATTCAACGACAGGATCAATTTAATGCTGTAGGAAACGCGTATTAAGGACGCACACGTGTCTAACCCATTTTTTTGTAGGAAGATCAAGATTGGGGATTTGTTGCAATGGTTTTGGATAGGTTATTTTTATGGATTTTTATAGTAGCATCAATGGCTGGTACATTTGCAATATTATGTGAAGCACCCGCACTATATGACGATACAAAACCAATCGATATGGAACTATCGTCAGTTGCTCAACAACAATTTTTACCAGATTTAGACTTCTGATTGCGTACCTCTCATCGTTACTTGTTTTTATAAATCAATCTTTACTGTTAATTAAAAATTTTATAGCGTTTAATAAGTAAGTGTAAGTACGTGCGAATTATACATAAAGTAATCAAATGTTATTCTAAACGTGTCAGGCGTGTTCATACGATGTTCTAATTATCCAAGTAGGTTAAGCAAATATACAATAATTTAATGGCATTTTTTATTAATTTAATAGTTATAAATATAATATTTATTTGTAGATTTGTTTTAATTAGTGAAATTGTGGTAATGCAGTTTTTTACAAGTATTTTTATATCTTCGTTAACGTAATTTACAAACTTCTGCTGTTGCTCTTTTTTCTTTCGTTATGCTAAGCTTCACTTTCCACGCTAGTAACATAAATTACTAGTAATTCTTGCTAGTTAACTTATAACATTGTTTATGTCATTCATGTCTAGAGATTATATTTAACTTTTTTTACGAAATTGTAAATGAAGATTGTTTCTGTTAATGATAATTTCCAACAATATGTTTCGAGTGCACACGTTTTATTCTTTTTAAGTCAATTCAAGTAAAACAAATTAAAAATATTGTTTTAACATATTTTGCAGTTTAGACATTTTAAAGCTAAATCTATTTAAACTAAGTACTTACACAATTTAAAACTGATTATTAAATACAACTAATAAAACGTAACGATGTGAAAAAATATAACTTATAAGTAATTTATGTATTTACTATCACTAGGTATTTACTTTATTGGTTTATGTAACCAATAAGTTTATTTACACGACATTGTATTCGTATTTACACCCGCACGTGCACTTTATTTATTTAAATCGACAGTTTTCTTAACACTTCCGACTCGATTCGAAAAACTAAACTTGATCTTCCTTCGAATACTTTTTATCTTCTTACGTTATCTGTTTCAAGAAAATTTCGGTAATTACTCAAATTCATCTTAAATAATCTAGAAGTTTCTATGCGTTTTACCGCCCCCTTCTTAAGTATATTCTGTTCTAGAACAAGAACCTGGACGCGGCACTGATAGAAACAGTCCTGGCGATAATAGCAGCTCTCTCTATTTTGGCAACTTTTTTGAGTATGAAAGTAGCGGTCAATGAGCTTTTACTGACCCAATGTTCTACTTAAATAATAACGGCAGACCAACACTTAAATGTCTGTTCCTCGAAAGATATTTACACACATTTACATGTTTAGAACTGTTCTCTAATCAAGTTGATGTAAGCCGCAACTATGTTTGGGTAGTGCCAATTTCTTAATGTTCTGAAACTCTATTTCTGTCTTGAGATTCCAATGCTCGCCACAGATTTTCGTATAACGGTTTTTTCACGTGAGTAGTTCTTGGTGACCAGATAGAAACCAAAGCGTCGGTCATTACGTACTGTTAAGATTTTGCCGACCGTCGCACAGTGATTCCAAATACCGAAAAGTTGACCAAAATTTAAAGACATTATTCAAATTGTGTAAGATTTTGTATAAAGGGTATTTTGAGATCGCTGATTAAGAATTTTTACTCAAAATTTAAAAAAAAACAAAATAGCTTATCGAATATGACTAACCATCATTTCAAAAATGGTTATATTTGTATAAAATTTTGTATATACGGTATTTTGCGGTCGCTGATTAAAAATTTTTACTCAAAATTTAAAAAAAACAAAATGGCGGATCTAATATGGAGGTCTCAAAATAATCACAAATTTTTAAATTATAGTATTGGCAATCCTATAATACTGATTTTATATACAAATTTTATTATTTACTTTTCTACTTCAATATTTGTGGTCTAGCGTATGCACGGATTCGTCGTCGCTGCTTATAATTTCATAGCTCGGCATTTTTAACAGCTTCAGCGACTAACGCATTTAGCTGTTATAGTAGCAATTTTTGGATGTTCAATATCAGAGGATCTGAGGCTACCAAAAGCCTCTGCAACATATTGATCCATATTTTTAATGCGGTTACATTTTTGAGCGAAAGCTAGCCGATATATTTTTTATGACTTAATTGCAAGATTTTTGAACTCCTTCAAACTTTTGTCCAATTGGTAGAATTGAAACTTCAAGAATTGTGCTGCTGCGAAGTAGAATTTTGTGCACCATAGTTGGCATACAAAACCAGGGATACAGTTGCACATACAAACGAGCCGTTTCTGTGCAATATTTCTCGTTCTTAGGAACATTAATATCAAAGCCGCATGCAAGCTCTTGTAAGATGACGTAAAAACTTTTAATCAACGACTGATCTAACCCAGTAGTCGCTGCAGCAATTTTCGCATTTTCAAAAAAAAAAATACGGCGCCCAGTGTTTCCGTCATTTCAACTTCTATATCTCTGTTTAAGCATCTCTACCAACAGCCATAACCGTTGACAAAACCTTTCTGAATGTTTTTTTTTTCGCGAATTTCAACCTTTAATTTATCTTCCCGCCAATTTGACATTCTTTTACACCTAATTTGTATGAAAGGTGCAAAAAGCATTCAAAAAAACTAATCCAGACATGCAAACTGGACATCCCAAATTGCAAATGATGATCATTTTTTTTAACGCCGTCAATATCGTTAAATTTTTTTGATGTGCATTTGCAAAGGGAGCATCTCTGACTTAAAGATGTGCAAGTTAAGAAGTTGCAAACTTTTCTATCAATCATGGTGAGCAATAGTTTGTATGTAACATTGACTTCTTTTTCGCCAACAATTGTTTGAAACGGTGTTAAATTTCGCTTTTGGTTCTCAATGTCATTGACTATAATTCTCGTATATTCAGCAGTTTCGTGTAAAAATGCGATCTTTAATGACCGACAAAATCGAGAAGATAAAAAAATTTTTCCAATTTTCGTGACAGGCAAAAGCTGAAGAGGCACAATATAAACAAAAAATATATTTGTGTCGGTTTTGATGCCATGAGGGTCGTCATCAAATTTTTGCTTAAAAGTGCTCTGTCCCAAAGTACTGTTGCATTTCCACTTACAAATTAAACCAACATTGTGAACATCATTAAGGAAGCTGCAAATCTTTTTGGGCCCGCAAAATTGTTTCGACCATGTGATCAAGCAGTACTTGAAGTTTCACTTCAGCACTACGTTCTGTAATTCGCATATTTACAGCAGAGGGGCAACACTCTTTCTTAGCGTGCAAAACGTTCTTGTATGACGGATATAATTTGCAATTATGGCTGATATTTGCAGCTCTAATGATGTTATACATACTTGGAATCTCTTCAGCAATCTCCTTGTGACAACCTTTGCTGCATCCACGTTCCCAGCATTGCGCAAACTTATTTGCTACGCGTAGACCAGCTTGTCGATTTTGTGTTGGTTTCGCATAGTCTGCGTTCTCCTCCGTTTTATCCTCTCACTGCAAGCTCCAAAATCAAAAGATAGACGCCCTGCAGTACGTTCAGGTGTATCCTCAGCTGTTGTGTAATAATCAAATGTAAGACCAATTTGATTAAACATATTATTAATGTCTAATTAATGTATAATTTATGTTATTAGCACGCTTTACCGTGCAGAGTTTTATTTTGTGTTTTTGCGTAGTTCGGCATCTATTTCCAGTCACAATCTATTTGCAGCAAAAAACTTGATATGCATCTTCTGGTGTTATTTTAACTTTGTGCGCATTTTATGAAAAAGTTTTCGCAAGGAATTTTTCGCATAACTAAGTAACGATGTTAAGTATTTTTTGTTGTTGTTGATATTAATAACATTCACAATTAATATTATCAATTAAATTCATTCTTTTTGTATTGCAGTATTTTAATGTAATTACAATTGTTATAACTGTAATGCAATTATACGACTATTATTACTTGATACATTTTTAATCATCATTTTTACTACTTTACTGATTAATTATATTTACATTAAATGAAAAGTAACACTGATTTGTAAAGTACCGTAGAACGGGGCTAAGTGGTCCACCGCGTGTAAAGTGGTTCGAAAGGACAACTATAACAAAATAATTTAAAACAAATATTTGTCACAACAACAACAGCGCTGCGGTCGTTCTTAAGTGCTTCCTAACACCCACCGAATAGTTCGCCGTGAGTAGCTTGGCGGTTGACGTTTACTTATCGTCAGAAAACGGGGATAAACAATTTATGTGAACTACTTTTGGCTTGCCTCTGGGTGGCTTTTGAATGCAATATATGGCGTCATTAATACGCTGCACAACTTCATAAAGCCTTTCTTATTATCTTTGCAGCTTCGGCGACAAACTACGTCTACTTTTTGGGGATTATACAACCACACCATGTCGCCCGGTTGAAACAACTTTTTTGTGCCTTACCTTATTTGAAGAAGCAACCGGCATCCCTCGCTCTTGTCGGAAATAATTTATCTAGCCATGTTTCATTACATGTAATTGAGCAATGTAGAATCAATGAAATTCGATTTACCATCCAATGCAACACATCTATGTCAACCACTGGACGTGGCATTTTCCGGTCCGTTAAAGAAAAAATGGCGATCCGTTTTGCTTGAGAAGGATCAAACATTCTGAAACGTGCTCTCAAATCCGAGTTTTCAAGAGTTTTTACTGCAAGCCCTAGATTTATCCTACCTGGAAAAGGTCTAAAAATTTGGAATCGCACGGCTTAATAGATCAGTGCTACTGGTTTGACGAAAAATTTTAGACAACTGCTTTGAACACTTGCCAAAGATCAAACGATCAACCGCATGTTTCAAGCCATGTGAACATATGGAACCTGAATTACCATTAAACTTTTTGCAGAAAACTAGGGCTAATCCGTAGAAAAAAAAGAAATTGTAGAAAATTCTCAAAATCCGAGAAAGTTTTGCGTCGAATCATTGGAAAAAGTGTTTCCAATTTAGTACTGTCATGGTTTATATCCTCTAGATAGTGCTGATAGTGGTTGCCAAAATCAGCCTACACGACGAGACCGCATGATATGAACATATGGATAGCTGATTATTAAACTTTTTGCGAAAACTAGGCCAGATAATGTAGAAAAAACAAGAGGCAAGAAAATTGAAACGCAGGAAAAAGTGTTTCAACTAGACTTCAATGATGTTGTTAGATTTTGCTGATAGTGGTGACAAAATCAGCTATACTTTGTAGGACCGATGATATCGAAATTGAATGTAACGTATGATACTTTCTCAATCAATCAAAATGTGATATAGCAACAAATATGGCTATAAGGACTTCATTGTTGTTAGTTTTCTAGGACACTTTGTGGGACCGATAATCGAAATTAGCGGAAAAGAGTTAAAGTGATTTTTGATGTGGTATAATTACTTTATTTCACATTTTCAAGTTCGTGATGAATGTGTATGAAAAGTAATAAGATTATTGAAAAGATTGCCGTAAAACGTTGTATTTGAGGTAGATACCAATTTGATATCTTAAAAATACCGCTTTCAAATTTGTCTTAATTTGGTGTTTACATTTTACTGTAAATTTTTTTCACGTGTTTTAATGTACCTACCTATCGTTTAAGTTTGTTTTGTACAATAACTACATGAGAGTTATTATCGGAGCGTATTTATCTTTTTTTTAAATTACATTTTTTAAAAAACACTATACCGGAATTTTTTTTTCCAACACCCAACTTTTTAAAAACGTAAATTGGTGACCCACTTTACACACTAAGACGGTTAAACATGCCAAACCATGGATATTAAATGGGCGGATCTCTTTCCCCGTGGCTATACGTAAAGTGGGCCGGTTAACAAAAAAAGATTATTAACCGACATAATTTTTTTTGGAAACAAATTTCCCAAGACATAGGTGTGGTACCAATAGCTATCTAAATTTGAATTTATAGCCAAATAGGAGCAATGATATTTGATATTTACGAAAAATATATAAAAAATGTGGCCTACTTAGCCCCGCTCTACGGTATGTATTACAATGACAATTTTCAACTTTTTTACAAAAAACTGGATTAAACAAAAATGTGCAAATTTGTGCTGCTTCTGTCACTTTCGCATTATTTAAAAATAGTTAAATAACTTGTTAGAGAGTGAGATCTCTTAGGACTTTTGACTTATGTAATGTTAAACATTAAAGTTTGAAACTGGAACGTATAAAAAACTTATTCTAAATATTACGTTTGTTAAACAAGAAAGAAAATTAGTTGTCAACAAGCTATAACGTTCAAAAGTACTCACTTTTGTTAAGAAAATGCATTTGGTTCCAATTCAGGTCACTTGTACACGAAAAACTTGGTGTAGAACTATAGAGTGCTCGGATTTTCGTGCGCGCGGCGTCGTATTTCGCGATCAAGCATGACACATGATAATTTTGGGAATGGCCCTGCAATGTCAATCCCTACTCTCTTAAGAAGACTTCTCACGTTGTACTGTTTCATTGATGCTTTGCGTTTTAACGCTGGACATCTTTGCAGTTCTTCAATAAAATCTTTTTCGTACTTTTCCTTCTTCACGCAAAAGTATTCTCCTAATTTGCCATTGTGCAGATGCTGCAACACTTCTGACACTCGGTTCCTTGGCACTACCAACTGTAGTCTGTTTCCGTGCCGTTAATACTTTCTAGGGAAAGAAAAGAAAACTTAAGGAACCGTTTTCTACTCTTAAGAAGTCTCACTGCGCCCAATATACTTTGATGTTTCTGTCCCAAGCACGCAATTGTTTATATTTCTTAAATACGTGGCATTTTTTTTGGGCTCAGTTTTAGATTTGCTTGACATAGTTGTTGGAAAACTTTCTTTAGGTTGTTCAAATGTTCTTCAAACGTTTTTCCAGCTACAATCACTTCCTGTAGATAAACCAAACATGTCTTCTGAAACAGTCCTTGTAAGGTGGTTTTTATCAAATGCTCAAACGTTGCAAGAGCGTTACACAGACCAAAGGGCTAACTTCAAAATAACTTATAAAAAATTAGCGAAACTGACTGATAAAATCTGCATCATCTCAAAACACCAAATGGTTTGGTCTTTGCCGAACAACATATGTTTGTCTATATACTACGTTTGTAAAATCAAGCAGTTCTTCGCTATCGGACTAAAATTATTTACATCCTAACCTGTTATTTCTATTCTTTTTGATACGGTTTGTATACTATACCCACATGCAATAAACACAAAAGACGACAAGGTTAGGATTGAATTATGAAATGAAAAATACGTTTCGAGTCTATTCGTACCACCTCGGGTTGCTGTTAAGCCTACTCGAGTTCCTGTTAAGCTTTATTAGCTCCTTTAATCGACCGGTATCTTCCTGGTAACGATTAGCAAGACATTGATAAACTGGCTTTTAGTGTTACAATTATAATTTTTATTAAAAAACTACTAAAAGTTATGAAAATGCAGATAACAATTTAGAGAAATATTCACTATTAAATTTGCTAAACAATTAAATATTCATCAAATATCGTTAGTTAAGACGTGTTAACATAACGAAAGTTAAAAATAACAAAACTTTTTACATGCGTACATATAGATATTATGTATTAAATATTATTAGCACATTTTGTAAATATACATGTAATGTTTTTTAAATATTTGAAAAATATACAATTGGAAATATTCACTAAATACGCATTAAATATTTTAAATATTGTGAACGTGTTTTGAATATATTATGAGTATTCACTGTTGTGTGGTTTGGCTTCACACTCGATTTCCTTTTAAGTTATTGTATCCTAAACAACTTGATGCCGCTCAATAAAAAATGTTATCTTGCACGTTTTCGTCTGACTCTCATACGGCTATAGTCCCTTGTTTATGACAACTTTGACCTTTCCTAGTCTATGCTTAATAACAGCGCATAAAAGTGGATAGGTTTCCGTTAAGACGACTTGCAATTTTTCTGTACAAAAAACAACCTTTACGTAAACCATTCATTCGGCCGTTGTTGAATTAACTTAATCGGCGGTAATTTTCACGCATAATGACACTATCAAAATCAATTAAACAAAAAAAAACACAAGAGATAACAATATTGAAACGTTTGAGAAACTATTCTCAAGTTTGAAAACTATCACGAGTTTTTTGTACATTTCCGAAAGATATAGAAAATTCTCAAACGTTTGGCCAAAATGTATAAATGCGACACAAACAAACAAACAAACAAACAAATCATAAGTCAGTTATTTCAGTAATCGAATTATTCTAGAAAATTTAGAATCATATTGAGCAACTAATAACGAGTATAACCTTTTTTGTTTTGAATATATATCTTCTAACCGTCTGGGTATGGATGCTGTCAAGTGATTTAAGTAATCCATATCAATTGTCTCCCAAGCATTTGGATCGCTGCAATTGGTTAAAAGTTTCAAGTCAAAAGACCTCGCTGACCAGGGCAACACATTTAGGTTATCGATGATCTAACAAATTGTGGGATCTCTTGAGCGAATCCAATACCACACACTTTAACAGGGCCATCGTTAAAACTTTTAAATATTTTTTCGTCGCTAAAAAGGACGTGATTCCAAAATTTTAATGGTTTGATGACATATTGTTTGAGAACTTATTAGTGTAACCAAAAAAAATTCAAAATTTAAATATTATTTTAAAAATGTGTATAAGTATGTAAGTAACAAAAGAATCGGAAAAAAAGTTGACAAGTTAATTATAAGAACCTCCAAAAGGAGTGCATTGCAAACGTAAACGATAAAATCATTTGTTTTATTATTTAGTAAAAATAACTAGCACTTAGCAAAATTTGATATAATGGACAAAAGGTAGTTTACCAAAAATTATTTGGAATTTGTAATTTACAGCGTTAAACCCCATTTAAACAACCAAGCTTTAGTATTCCGGCACAGATACCGTCTCGATTTTTTTTTATTGAGTGTACGTATGATTATTTACTTAAATTTTATTCGTAAAACAATAAACAATTACAAATGTCGTACATAAATTAATTCGTAATGCTGGCAACATTGTTAAGAAAGTAGTCAAATATTAGCACAATTAAAGAAAACTATTACAATCTTGTTAGCAACACTTTACAGTACCCTGCACAGTAACGTAACAAAACAGTTCAGTACAAAACTATACTAAGCGACCTCTAGTGCGCAGTACAAATTTATGATTTGCATATTCCAGTAAGGTTGATTATCTTCCAGTCAGCAAATTCAAACAAGACCTTGCAATAAAAAAAGAAAGACATTTTTGTTAGCGTATGTTGCGCCGCTTAGTACATTACATACATAATTAACTACTATGTCCATTTTTTCTATTAGAATTGGCTTATGACCAAATGGACTTTTTTCTTTTGTATACCCCAATTTTTTACAAGAAGTTCATTTTCCACAATTGTAGCAAGTCTTAATGCCAATGTTGAAACGACAGGGTTTATTAACTTGAGCGTAGTCGCGCTTTTTTATTAATTCTCGCAATTCTGTGAATTCGTTGGCATATTACCCATGGTATTTAGATACGTATATAAGAAATTAGCGTCACACTACTGCGCTGGCGGCGATATTTTCGTTTGTCCGTTTTGATCACCTCGTCAACCAAACAATCTTTGTCGATTTGGAAGTGGATGACTTGTAATTTCGACAATTCTTTAAAAGCTTTGATCAGAACTAGTTTTGTTATTAGCAGCGTCTTTAAATAACTTAAAAAAAGAAACAGGCTTACGAAATTGTTCAACGTAGTCACTTCGATTGTGGTACCAGGAAGCATTGTACTTAATCTGCTCGTCATACCACTGGCCGGCGTTGCCATGAAGAGAGTTAGCAATGAGTCGGACGATGGTATCATCACTTCACTGATAACGTTCGGCTAGGTTGTGGACGTTGTACCCGTCGTAGGTCAGAATCAGACACCCATCACCTGCTTGAGTTGAAATAGCTGATTTTCTTTTTAATTGATGGCTATCTCGCTTTAAGGTTTTAGATCATGTTCCAAAGACGAGGAGGACAACACGTTCGATGAACTTGAAGTTCGGTGTTTTTTTACACATGCTCGTTTGCTCACTAAATACTATCGCTTTGTAGTTACTTATTTTTGGTTTATATTATTAAAACGGGTGTATATTCTACTTCTGAATTGTACGGCTCAATATAATTATTTCAAGTTTTAATAAAAAATGTATTAAACATAACATACAAAATTATAGCACCGCTGGCTAAAACAGAACTACTCTACTTAGTATAAGCATATTAGGACGCTGGATCACGATGCTAACAAATGTGCGTACAGCAAATGTAATTAATTTTATTTAGATAAAATGGAATAATTACTTTTACAATAAATTTTATTTCTGTTTGTAATTAAACTCTATTATTGGTTACATGAAAAAATTCTCGGCGTAAATATAGTTGAAATAGTTTCATTTTCAACAGGACATTTTATCCTAGCAAAATTTTCTAAAATGAGAACAACTAAAGCTAGGGATATACCCATCGACTGCGAAAACCAAAAAAAGACATTTGCCCAACGGCCACTTTTAATTTTCACGAATGAGACTACTACAACTAACATAAAATATTCAACAAATACTATTGGCAAGAAATATCCAAAAGCTAAGCTTGTACAGGCTTCATGGAATACTGCCGATAAAAAGAACACTGCATATTTTGCTAGAAATTTATTGTTATTGGTTAAGTTCCTATAGACGTCGTGATAAACATAGATGTAGAACCAATCGCTTACAAGAACGTTCCATTTGTTGAAAAAATCCACAAAATTTTTCGAAGACCACCAGTCCTAAAAATTTAACTGTTATTGCTGGTCTAATACTAGAAAGAAACTGATTACTGTCACTGGTCAAAAAATGTTGTCTTTAGTTACATTATTCTTATAAACCTAGTGTAGATCTTTGATCTTGTGGACAGTGCCGCTTCAATCGGTTGTCAAAACGTTTATAGTATTTTCAGAAACTAGACACTAAAAAAGTCGCTGTTTTTAAGTCAGCAGTCGCAAGACACATACAAGCAGTAAATAATACATTAGTTTGCTTCGGGCTCTAAGTTGTAAAAAATAAAATTTTTAATTTGCGAATTAGTCGTTCCAATTTTTGACTTAACGTACCAGTCCACGATACGATGAAAAACCTCCACTACAGTTTTTTTATAGTAAATAAAAAAAAATATTTAGGAAAATACGTTACCTTATAAAAAACTCGGTATGGAAATCCAAGGATTTCAGCAAATATATTCTGTACGCAGTGAAGAATGATGTAAAATATAAATATTATATAGATCAACACAATGAAATGAAATTTGAAGCTCAATGCAAAAATATCCATTAAACGCAAGTTTTTTAAATTTCCTAATTCTGATAACATCATCGTATCTATAAAACAACTGAAAGTTATAGCTACAACTACTATATGGAGCAACCATTCCAGAATAAAACTCCACCTAATCGGAGTCTTTAGTCTAAAATTAGTAAGTACAGTCAATTTTATATATTTAAACTTATATACAAACTTAGGATAGGAGTCGTTGTACACAAGAGTTGGAGCAAACATAAAATATAAAAAATTTGAAAACGTGGGATAATATTGATGTTCTTCTGATTTCAGTTTATTTTTTAGCATTTTTGGTACAGTGTCTCGTACGCACGCGTATGTTTTTGCAAACATTCTAAACTAAAAAACCAAATAGACATTTTTTAAGGTAACTGCATTGATCTTACACTTTCCAAAAGAAGACTAGCAGCACATAAGTTTGTAACATATCCAGTCGAAGTCACGTAAGCGGCAAACGTGAACACACCAAACCAATAACACACAAAACCTACTATTAAAAGAGAATCGAGAACTTTTAAACACGTAGCTGAAATAAAACTGTTAACGTACAAATGTTTTTCGGGAATATTTAATACTTACATTTTGGAGATAAATACAGCCTTAATCGTCCCCAGACTTGCAGTGCTGAGAATGCAATCACACAACTTATAAGTACAATACACCATGATACGATGAATAAGCTAATACTTTGGAAGTTTACAAAAATTAGTTTAAATCCAAATTTATTGCTGTATAAACATCAAATTATTAAATATGTTATAATAATCGACAGTGATACAGACCCTGCATTATAAAATATGTCGCTAATTGCAATGTATCCCAAATATCCTAAAATTGCTGCTATGCCAATCTGAGCCACGGCAGCTTTATCTTCGTCTTTGGACAGTTCAGTAAGGAGTGAATCTTTCGTTTCAAAAAATTTTGCTCTCACTGCTACATCACTTTTTTCTTTTTTGGTTACTATTTCTTTAGTGTTGGTCATGGTCATAGCTGTGTGGTAACTAGACCTAGAAAACAGTGATTATTTTAATTTATATTTTTTATATTTTTGCATTTTAAAAATATTATAGCATTACATCATATTAAATTTAATATGGTTTATCAAAAATTCGTGTGTGTGATTATCATTTACTGAGTGTTGCTATATCAACTAATCAATACGTGAAAAAAAAACTTATCGTTTCGTTGTGAATACGGTAACTGCTAGATGAGGAACAGTTTCTGATTACCAAAATGATAAAGAAATTGAAGAAACCACCTCAAAAACAAGAAAAAGGCCAAAGAATACGCATGGCGTCATTTTATAAAGTTTTCTGAGACCCGGAATTGTTCAGCTAAATAACCTATTTTGAGGCTACGCAGATAACATAACAAAAAAAAGATGATACTGATTATAAAAAACTGTAATTAAATTTAATTGGAATGTAACTGCAAACCTGTTGCAGGAACATTTCTTCTATAAGATAATATAATAATAATAGTGTTCACCAAACTAGAGATGCCAAACGCAAAGAACTCCAACAAGATGTAGATAACACAAAAAATATGTCTTATTTATCGTGAACCAACATCAACTTCAAAAATATTGGATCGAAGATATGTTCGAAGGTTTATAAAACCAAAGTACTTGTGTTTCAGTGTTGTGTAATTTTTGAGAAAAGTTGAAAAACCGTAGACAGCGATGGTTGTATGCAGCTTTTTATCGGGTGTGTGTATGTTTACCTGGCAAGACAAGTAAAGAACCTCAACGTACAACTTTTTGAAACATGATAAAAAAATGATAACCTCCAAACCGCGATAATTAAAAGTTATTTGTTATCAAAAAACTAACTCCGCGTTGTAATGTGTGCTTCCTATTTATTTCGAGTACTTTTGTAATGTGGTTCTTAATAATAAATGAGTTTGACATGCTTGCTGAAGGCGATTGACGGTGTAGGGTAGGGCGGGGTTAACTGAACATGCAATAAATACTGTCCCCTAACGATAAATGGCACAATAAATTAATTACTACGGTAATCTAGACTTACAGAAAACTGTTTTACCATAAGCAGATAAATGTTTGCTGGGTTTGTCAACGCACTACAGCTGTTGTTAGAAATTAGTGGTTAAAAGTATTTTTTTTTTGTGCCGCGTAAAAAGGCCATAAAATTGTGAAACGTGTAGAAACGTTCTTTCCCAGTAAACACAAAATTGATAATGTTTAGTAACAGTTTCAAAACAAAAAATTTATGATTCACTCTTGTTTCAAACATAAAAGAAACCTAACTGCAATAAAATAGCTATAAGTCTATCGCTGTTTCACTTATTTGAATCAGTATAGTTTCGGTATTTGAATTCAAATCTGTTGCAAACTAAATGTTGCATTCGGTTTACGTTTTAAAAGCTTCGTTCTTGAACTGATACTAAATGATCGATAAATGTATGATTTTTTTGTTTCAATAATGAACTAAAACAATTCTTTCAATAATATAATAATACATTTTCGAATGCACGTTTCAAATTTTATTGCACAATAAATGTTTTTAAATACAATATCACATTGAGTTTTTTACATATTGCAACTTTCCTGGATGTGGTCTTTTCACGGAAGCTTCTGCATCAGCTACTGTTGGGTAGCAACTTTTAACCGCATCTGTAACATAGAAATAAATATTTCATTTATATACATACATAATCATAGAGTTACACAAAATTAATTACATTTTTTTAATCAAAAACAACACAAACTTAATATAAATATCACTTTAACAATCATTAGAAAGTTATAAAAACACTGTGAATACCTTTAGCTGTACATAATCGTATAGAAAACTTGAAGAATTGAACTGTAATTAGAAATCCTAAAGTATCATCAGATTTACGCAATAATCTACCTTAACGCGTGTTAATTTACATTTTTTTAATACAAATTAAAACATGATACATAAAGAACAGAAATGATAATAATATCGATTACATTTATGGATTATAATAAAATGTTTCGACTTACCGTTTATTGTTCCATTTCGTAATTGTACACACAGCATCACTTATCAAACTGCAACCGAACAAGTGAAAAGATATCAATTTGCAGCGCAAGCGTTGACGACAGTAATCAAAAGTATAGCAACGACTAATGCTGACTAATCACAAAGTATTCGTTTTTCCTAGAACGATTCCACTGTTTTGAAAATAATTCAATCTTATTTAATCGATCTTTAAACAATTCTAGTTATTCAAAGAATATTCGGTTTTAATAAATCAGTTTTTAGACGGTTGCTGATTATGGGATAAAAATTGCAAGTACTGAAACGGTTTAAAACTGATTGTGAAAAATCGGAACTCTTTCAATTTATTCACTGTCAGTTACATGTAAATGATATAAAAATGGAACTAACACAAAACAACGTAATGAAACAATTGTTTTAATTTTGTGACTGTAACAGTTTCAATCCGTGTTTACTGGGTTGTATCCATTTTAACTAGTCGAATCGGTAAGTAATTACGCACAGTTGAAGCTTTTTTTGTCGTATCTATTTCACAAAAGCAGTTTCAAAACCCTGCAATTTTTGTTATCACTTGCTTTGAGGTTAACTGGTCAACAAAGTGTGGGGTTAACTGATCATATGTTCAGTTAGCCTTAAAACTGGGAAACAAAATTTTGTTATTGCATTACTATTCCTTCAGGAACGGAAAGCAAAAATGCCTAAGAAGAGAGTTCGTACAACACAAAATAGATGGTATTCTAAAGAAGAATTGAAGGAAGCGGTTCGCGTCGTCGTAGAGCAAGGTCATTCGTTACGAAAAACTTCAATTGATTGCAAAATACCAAGAATTACTTTAAAAAGATATGTTGACAAAACTAGGGCAGCTGGTAATACAGATGTAAATTATCGTCCTAATAATGAGCACTTAATGGTTTTTTTCTTAGAGCAGGAAATGATGCTAAAACATTATATTGAAAAGGCATGCAAAATACACTACGGATTTACATTTAAACAAGCACGTGGTTTGGCATATGAATTTGCAGACGTCAATAATAAGTCAATGAAAAAAATTGTATTGAAGAAAAAATTGCAAGGCGGGAATGGTTACATAATTTTATGAACAGGCATAAATTGTCATTAAGAACTCCGGAACAAACAAGCCTTGCTCGAGCGACAAGTTTTAATAAATTCTATAATGCAGCTTGTGACAAATGGATAGTAAATAATCCCGGAAAGGGTTCAGCCTTTACGACAAAGGATGCTTGGCGGGAAAACAAAACAAAAAAAACATCTGTAGTGGATTCCAAGGAACTGGCATTAAACCTTTTAACAACAATATATTTTCAGTAGAAGACTACTTGTCATCATATGTGACAAACAGACCACTACCTGATCAGCAAGCGAATGATTTGCCAGGAAGTTCTGCGAATGAAAATATCGTCGTTCTAACTCTATGACACAACCAAGTACAAGCACAATTGTTACACCAGAACAAATTCGTCCACATCTCAAAGCTCCTCTTCGTACAAATGGTAAACGTCAGCGTAAAAAAAGACAGTCTTCTATATTAACAAGCACCCAGTAAAAAAAGCCTTACAAGAAGAGGCACTTGCTCGTGAAGAAAAGGCGGGAAAGAAATCAAAACCGGTTGCAATTCGTAATGTAACAAAACGTTTACTGGAAAAGAGCTGCAGTTCTCTAAGTAATGACGATTTCTCAGTCCGAGATTCTGATTCAGCAGAAAATTTAACTGGCCTTGAATATGATAAAGATACAGAAGAAACAATAATAAGTGGAAATTACTGTTTGGTAAAATTTTTTGGCAAAACTTCATCAGTTTTCCGCCATTATATTGCCAAAATAGACTTTAAAAATAAAAATGGTTTTAATGTCCAATTCTTAAAACGATTAAATCAAACAAATAAATTTATTCCTACGGAAAAAATGGCGTATGTGCCGGAGAAGACATCATTTGTAAGTTACCAAATCCGACTGAAAACTTAAGCGACAGTGCTAATATGTTGACCTTTACTATTGATTTTCATGATTACTCATTTACAAGTTGTTAAAATAATAAAAAAAAAAGTTTATACTAGCTATTGTTGTTATTAACGACCTGTTCAGATAACCCTCACTCATGGTAGACTTAACCTAGAAGGTAGGTTAAGTGAACCATATTACAACACAGTAAGACAAAATCTATACTAGTGTTGTCTTATCAATTTTCTGATAACAAATGCGGCAGATACATACTAAAAGGTCCAGAGGATTCATATCTACAAGATTTTGCCAAAATAAATTTAAGAAGTACCAAAATTTTAACATTATTTAAAAAGTGGTCCCGTTAACCCTACTCTAGCCTATTCAAAACAAAAATTGATTACAGCAGAAGAAAATATAGAATTAAAAGACTGACATGTCAACTTCCAACAACAACATTTGAATACAACTAGAGCTTTCCTATATAAACCATGAAACATGTGTTAGACTCAATGGCGGCTAGTCTATAAGGGCTTCAGGGCGCATGCCCCAGGCGTTTATTAAAACAAAAAACAGTTTTGATTAGTTCTTGTGGTTCTGTGTTTTTTGCGTGATTTGTTGTTGTTTTGTTCACCTACAATGGTTTTTATATTCATTGAATATGCCGATATGTACCTGACGTACAGTTTCTGTAATGGAAGTACTAACACGGCCATCTACGAGTATAGCATAGTTACGTTTTGAAATCAAAGACAACTTAGAGAAAATACATTTCAAAGACTGGATCAGCGACTTCGAGAAACTGGTTCGTTTATAACAAGAAACGCTAATGATGTTCGACCAAAACAAAAGCGTGCAATACAACTAGAAGAACAAATTCTAGATATTGTAACCAAAGATTCCTCGCTTAGTGCCCGACAGTTCGCTTCAACAATAATAATCTCCAATAACACGACCGTTCACTTGGTTCTACGAGATAACCTGCTTCATCTACATCACGTTTCTAAAGGTTCGACCTCTATATGAGAACGTCATATTACGATAAAACACACTCCCAGAAGCTGGTGCATAAATTTATAGAATACGGCCACCAAAGAAGGTTTTTGATTAACGTTTGACTAGGCATAATAAATCACAGGGTCGTTGAGTCAATTTATCTACCAATTCGTCTCAATGCCAATTGGTACCTTAATATATTGGAACAAGTTATTGACGAGATACTGTTGAACATACTTCATAACATCATTTACATGCACGATGAAGCTCCTGCTTACTTTGCTCGTAATATAAGAGAGTAGTTGGATGAACACTTCGCGAATAAATGGATTGATCAAATCCTACGATCTCCGATATCTCCCAATATCTATCTGTTTCGTGCTATTGAAAAGCCTGTGATGTAGGCAATTATGAGGGCATGTTGGTAGTTGAGAACAGTTATTACGTGCGCGTTTGGTGATAAGTTACGTTTGCTTTGGTGATGGAATAATAAATAGATTTAAAAAAAAGGAAGATAATAATTTTAGTGTACTAAATATCTTTGCACTAATAAAATGCAACCGTATTTTAAAATACTTCGTAGTCATTTAAGTACTCAAGATCTAATTATATAAATTAAATGCCGTTTTGATGGAACTTAGAGAAAAGCATGTGTTACTGGAATTACCGATTGTAGATGTACGGCAGATATTAAGGAAATTTGTGTCGCACACATATACGTTAACAAAATTCTATTATTACATCATTAATTGTATGTACCTAGGTATTATTCTTACAATACATAAATTGAAGACCAAAAACCTTGCGCAACGTGTAGAATTTAAAACGTGGTACCAATGACGAGTGAAATGTTTTTGATTGAATAAAGAAAATAAATAAAGAAAATAGCAACGCAAGGTATTACAATCGTATGCTAGTTTACAGTGCTGGCAAATGTATGCTTACATAATATTATCAGCACATTCGATAAATATACATTATGATGTTTTCCGAATATTTGTGGAATATACAATTAGAAATATTCACTAAATATGAATGAAATATTTTGAATATATTTTGAATATTATAAACGTATTTTACAAAAAAGAATCATTTATATCCACCACAAGACAATAACTTAGAAAAACTGATAGTTTAAGGAAGGTAGCTAGACAAACTATAGGGTCTGACAGGGAGGAACTTGGAAGAAAGCGTCAAAAATGAAATAAAAACCCCCTAAATGGTAAAAGATAACTATTAATTAATATACAACGTACAAATCACGATTTCCGGACTCAAAGAACACAAGACAAAGAAACTATGTTTACTTACTGATAATATATAAACTTATTTACAACCAAAATATCGATTTCTGAACGGTCCAAATAAACATTTTTTGTTGATAGGAGGTCGTGAATCCCAACAATAAAATTCGTGTTAGCAAAAAAAAAGTTAAAACAACTTACTCTTTTTCTTACTTCAAGCTGCCGTTTTAAATCTATTCACTTACTTACACAACGTTATAAAAACAATAAATCCAAAGTGATCCTTTGAGTTATACTTTCAGTGTGAAAAGTTTGCGTTTCTGATTAACAAGATGCACTATGTAACTTCGAACTTTTATAGTCACTTCCTCTTCCTAAATATAACCAATATTATTATGCGTTATAATTAAAAACGGGTATATATTTATCGCCTACAATATTGACGATGTGATGTACACTAAAAACTAACATTAAGTTCTCACAAAGATTATGACTGTTAAGAATCATAAATTATCTTCTTTCTGACCTTCAGTCAAAAATAATGATTAGTTCCTTTCTACTTAAATTAATAGAATTATTAACATAGTCACCTTAAAATCGATTACAATAAAATCATTAAGTATAAATCTACAGTTCTTTATACAAATAATTCAAAACAATCAAATGATTTCTAAATTTGTAACTATTAACGCAATCTAATTATCCAAATTATTTTTATTATCAAGCTAAAAAAATTGTATCGCAATTAATATGTAACTTTTTATTAACTTATATAATTAAACTATAAAATAAAATTTACTTAAAATCGATGGAAATGCTATAATTATCAAATCAGTATTGATGATATTTAGTTTATAATAAACATAATTAAAAAAATTCTAACTTTTTTGTAGACAAAACCTTGTTTGATTATTGATATATACTTAATTTTTTTTCATTAAATAACATTGACATTTATTAAAAAGACAATATTTGTTAAGAAAACAACGTTGATATTATGTATATGTAAGGTACGTGACAACTGAGTTCTCACAACACAATCTTCAGATGTATTTGTCTTTGCTTGTTGTTATTGCTACTATAATCACAGAATTTAGAAAGTGTAATATTTGCTTCTTCCTGCATATCTGCTGCAACCATTTTTTATAATTTGCTCTTGATTTATATAAATTAATTTTTTTTACAGCAAACATTTTTAATTAATTGTGTGTAAAAAACTACGAAAGAGAATTGAGGGTATCAAAAAACTAAAAGGATAACTAAATCATGAATTAATTGAAAAGTTGTATCGAGTTCAATATATAGTATGTCAATTTGAAAACTTTGGATTGGGAATGTATTTACAACAAAAAATAATATCAAAAATTACAAAAACCCGTTTCGACAATACAGAGATAAACCCAATTGACATGGTCAGTGGCACTTACTCTATTACCCCGACCACCCCAACTTCAAAAATGTAAATTGCAACCCCCTACTTATGATACATAGTTGAAAAGGTCTTTAAGAGGGCTACTTAGAAATATCAAAAAAAAATTCCATTTGACAGTTTTGTTATGTTTGTAAATAATATGTTACAAAATCGCGAAAGAAACTTTCAAGTAAATTAATTCAATTATTTTGGCTTCAAAATTAAAAATCAAAAGAAAACATGGGTCCATATACAGCGTGTCCCAAGATTGATGTTACAAAAGGTGTGCGCAACTAAAAATTTTTGAATTTATTTAGACTTTTTGGAATAACGAGTGGCAACAGTGTAGATGCAAATCAAATTACTTTTTAGAAAAGTGATTTTTATTGAAGAAAGAATCAACATAAATTGTTTTGGAACAGTGGGGGGAAATAATATAAAAAAAAGATAAACACAGAAATATTGCAATAAGAAGCAAGCGAGAAGTATCCTTTATTATAACATAAAAGTACAGTTAGTATTTTGACAGTCGGAGGAAGGAAATTGAGAGAAGAAAGCCAAGGTTGCCAGATTTAAGAAAAGAAACCAGAAACGCAGTAAACGAAACAAAATGGAGGAAAAAATCGTAGAAGCTATAAACGGCATAAAACAAGAATTGAGCGAAATAAAAACCGAATTAAAGAAATTAAATACAAAAATATAAGAAACTGCAAATGCACTAAATAAATTACAAAGAGAAAATAAGGCACTAAAGAAACAGGTAACAGATCAGGAAATAAGAATTATGATACTGGAAAAAGAGGTAACGAAGAAAAAATATAATAATTCATGGAATGCCAGAGGAAAATGATCAGGACAAAGACAAGTTAATGGAAAAAGTAGAACAAATGTTTACGATCATACTGGATGAGAAGAAGGTACTACCAGGTAATAAAATAACAAGAATGGCAAAATTCCAGAAAAAAAAATAGAATAATAACGGTGGAATTAGCAACATGGAAACAAAAAATAGAAATTCTCAAAGCTACAAAATTTTGAAAGGTCACAAACATATGAAAAACTGAAAACTTCTCTAGGGCAGTAAGAGAACAAAGGAAAAAACTAGGATACTATTTTAAAAAGGCAAAGGAAGAAGGATGCTTGGAAAAAATGCGATATATTAAACTAATCGTGAATAACTAAGAATTCACCCTAGAAGAGATATAAAAAATACCGATCCCACAGAGCAATACCGAACAAAAAATTTGAACAGTGATTGAAATGTCACTAAGAGACGCAGAAAATGAAGAGTTTATAAAGGCACTCTGAAGGATAACAAATACATCACGGCGATCAAAAAATGAATAAATGGGAAAAAGCAGACAAAATCAAAGATGACGACAGGATACGAAAAAGGATATGATTTTGGAAAATGGATAAATAAACAACAAAAAAACATAAAAATGAGATAAAGATAGGGAACATAAAACGTTACTGAAAGAACGAAAAATTATGGAATTCGCAACAGAAATAACAAGATATTAAGTGGCTGCAGTGCAAAAGATACGATGGAAAAGAAAAGGGGAGATAATAAAAAAAGATTTCACACTATTATACTGAGGAGAAAAAAAGCAAGAAGCAAATGGGGTTGCCTTTTACGTAAATAACAAAGCAAGTGGAAAAATATTATGCTTTAAACCAATAAACGGTATTCTAACCTAAATTGAAACCAAATCTACAAATCTGTCAATTATAAATGTATATGCCCCGACGGAAAAAACTGATAAAAATGATAAAGAGAAATTATACCAAGGATTAGAAAAACTAACAGAGAAAGCAACAAGACATGATATGATAATGGTGATTGGAGATTTCAATGTATGCAAAGAAGAATTCGTAAGTAAAGTGGCAGGAAAACATACAATGCATGATAACAAACGATATGGAAAGTAGACTGTGCGAATTTGCAGCATCAACAAACATGAAAGTAACACAAAATTCAAGCACAAGAAAACACATAAAATAATTGATAATACCAAGAGGAAACACTACACAAAGAATCAGATAGACCATGTACTGGTAGCAAAGAAAAACGCTAGTTCAATAACCAATGTAAGAACATTTAGAGGAGCGAGTGCCGATACCGACCATTTTTGGTTATAGCAAAAGTAAAAAAAAATTCAACGAACAAAGAACAAAACAGGGAAAAGAGAAACGCTAAAAAATGGACAGATTTACACAAGAAGAAATGAAAACGAAATACAAAGAAGCCACGCAACAAGAACTAGCAACAGTAGAAATAGAGGAAGATGTAGACAGCAAATGGACAAAAATAAAACACGACATATATAAAGCAGCGCAGAATACAATTGGATACAAAAGTATTAAGCGAAGGCAGGAGTGGTTTGATAACCACTGTGAGAAGGCAGTAGAGCAAAAAAATAAGGACTAATGCAGAAGAAGACATAAATGAATATACAAAAAAGAAAGAAAACAAGCAAATTATGTAAACGAAAGAAAAACGAATAGATAAATAAATTAATCGAAAATATGGAAGGGGATAACAAGAAAAATAATATGAAGGAATTATACAGAAAAATACGAGAACAAAAACTGGAAATAAAGTAAGGAGCAGAGGAATGAAGGCTAAAAATTAAATGTTGCAAAACAGTGCTGGAAAAGTTAAAAAAATATGGAAAGAGCTGCTGTGTACACCCCCTTACGATATGAACAAGGACCCAAAAAAGCAAGAAGGGGTAGTAAAAACGGAGAGGAAATACAAATAACAGAACCAACGTATGAAGAAGAAAGCAAAGAGATAATAGCGAGACAAAAAAATGGAAAAGTTTCAGGAACATATCAAATATGTGGAGAAATGATTAAGTACAGTGATGAAAGTGCACAAAGAAAATTATATCAGATAATAAAGGAGATTTGGAGTACGGAAAGAATAGATTGGAAATAAGGGATAAAAAAAGTGTGCAGTAATTATAGAGGATATATTGTGTTGCTAAATTCAGCCTATAAAATATTCTCCACAATGCTTAACATAAAACTGACGGAGCTCTTGAAAATAGGTAGCTACCAATTTAGGCTCACCAAGGGAAAATCTGTAATACATGCTATGCAAGCAATGAACACAATATCACATTGTACATGATTTTTTTGGACTTTAAGCAAGTTTTTGATAGCATTAACAGGAGGAACTTGATACAAGCTTGAAAGACGATAGAGAGATAGAAGATGCCCTGTCAGTTACTCGGTTTAACGTAGCGCTGGAAAATGTGATAAGAAAACTAACCTGTGAAGGAACAATAATCAGCAGAGAAGGACAAATAATAGCATACGCAGATGACATGGTAATAATAAGCAGGACGGAAACGAAACTAAAAGAGATATTCACACACCTAGACAAAAAAGCAAAGCAAATAAGGCTGACAGTAAATGAGAATAAAACAACATATTTCAAATATAGTAGCAGTGATACAGGAGCAAAAAAAAAAATTTTAAATCAACGAATACGCCCTAGAACAAATGAACAAATTTAAATATTTAAAAGAAACAATAAAAGAAAACACAAACAAAGAAGAAAACAAAATAAGAGAAAGAACACAAACAGGCTTAAAGCATACTATGCAAACAAAACATATTTCAAAAGCAACAAAATAAGCAAAAGTACTAAAATGCGAATATATAAGACACTGATAAGACCGGTAATGACTTACGCTATGGTAACGATGTGCTTAACAAGTAAAGAGAAAGAACAAATGAGAAGAACCAAGAGGAAAATTTTAAGACCAATACTAGGACCATTCAATAAAAATGAAAGTAGACAAAGAATGTTTTATAAAATAGTTCCCGAGATGAAGGGCGAAGACATAATAAAATTCATCAAGTCTAGAAGAATAGAATGGCTGGGACACATAAACAGAACAGAAGAAGACAACACACTTAAGAAATTACTGGAATGGAAACCAATAGAAGATAGTACAAGGAAAAGACCAAGATTGAGATGGATAGATCAGGTTAAAAAAGACCTAAAAACATTGAAAATCACAAACTGGAAGGTGAAAGCAACAAACAAAAGGAATGGAAGGAGGTAGTTAAAGTGGCAAAAACACACGCAAAGTTGTAGTGATAGCGATACAGTGACACTTTTTAATTATTTTAGTGAAGTGCAAGAACAAGGGGGTTAATCCTCCCCGAAAAATGGATATGGAAAGCCCGAATGAGCGGCTAAATTCCTTAAAGGAATGTTAAGCCAGTATTATTATTTTGGAATTAAGTCCTGCTTAGTTTGAAACTTATTTTTAGTAAAATCACGTAGGACTTGACAGTTGAGCAAGAACTATTTCTGTTTTAGATAGAGTACTATTTTCGTTTACAGTAAGTTAAAATGTTACTAAAACAAGTTGTTCAGAATGGCAAATTATGGCTTTATACAGAATTCTATAAAGATCTACATATTTTGACTAAACCGTGATTGTTTAGATTCAACACAACAAAATTATATTTATTATTTAATCCATAGAAACAACAATCGTTGCAGCATTGTTTTTGTCGTATCTCTTTTTTCTTTCTTGACGTGAATTGAAGTAAAGCTACTACCAATCGTAATTTAACAGAAATATTAGTCTACCTACAATTGTCTTTTTTTAGCCTACTTACTATGGTTTTTTTCTTTGTCAGAATGTTTTAAGAATTCAGATTTTGCTGATAAAAATGGCAGTTATTGTTAATAAATTTACTGTAAATATTTTTTCTGTCGTGTAATTTTCTACAGATAAAATCTTGCATAAATACTTTTGTTGAATCTAAACAATGACGGTTTAATCAACGTAAGCAGATCTTTATGAAATTTTGTCTAAAGCCATATTTTGTTATGTACTGTACCTAAAAAGAAATAGTTCTTGCTCAACTGTCAAGGCCTACGTGATTTTACAAAATCAAAAGTACACTTAAACTGAGTTTCAATCTAAGCAGGACTTATTTACAAAAGGTCAAACTAAAATTCCAAAATTTTTAGTTCTGCGCAACTCTTCTAACAACCATCCTGGGACACACTGTATATGCTGCATTTCGTGTCAAATTGTCAAATTAACTCATTGGAACAATAATAAAAATTTTAAGGTCTTGTCACAAAAGCCCATGATTTGACGTAAAATCACAGCACGGACTGTTACTTCTGTGTTGTAAAAAAGAGTTTTCAAAAATATATAAACACAAACTAACTCCATATGTAAGAAAAATTTAGAAAATAATTGATTGTGATCTCAATGGCTTGATACGAGATTTGGGTTTACCAAAAGAAAAATCACTAGCACCTATGAATTGAAGAAACCTCATGAAAAATTCAGCTCTTTTTACAAAGTTCAAAGAAATAATAAGTCTCACAATTTACTTTAAAATAGTGTCTCAAAACCATCAATTCTATTTGCACATTCTACAAACGCTAAAGAAACGTATGACAGCATGTCTTTGGCAAATCTGTGGTGACTTTAAGTTTATTTCTTTCTTACTTGAACTGCACGGAAGTTATACTAAATATTGTTGTCTTTTGTTCTTTGAAAATTTAATATAAAATTTGAGCCGTTCGTGGATTCTAGTTTAGTGATTCTACTTCATCTACACATTCAATCACGTTTGATTAAAGAGTTTGTGAAAGCACTAGAAAAAGAAGGCAACTGTTTTACATACTTAAGGAATAAATTTCTTAAGCTGTCTGATGCAAAAGTTTGTTGGTTCAAAAATCAGGAAGCTTTTCAACGATAAAAATTATGAAAGCACGATGAATGATTTAGAACTGGCAGCATGAACTTCTTATAAAAATGTTTGCAAAAATTCTATAGGAAATCAAAAGAGTGAAAACCACCAAGATATCGTGGTTAATTTGTTAGAAAGAAACCGCCTAAAGACGTTTGCACACCATCGGAATTGTTCGTCTCTAATAATTGATGAAGTTTTCAGCTTTCAGTGCATTGTTTTCATCCTTTACTGTTACTCATAGTGTTACGTTGGCCCATTACAGGCGTACATAAAACAGTACTGTTTATTTCGTAATACTTCACGTTTCTCTTATAAAAAATATTCAGTTTTCTGAAGTTCTCCAATCCTAATAAGCTTGATATAAAACTATTACATTTAGCTAAAAACAACAACCCTGAAGTGTTTTTGCGAGTAAAACTGCAAATGATGTAGAAGAAAAGGACTGTAGCGGAAGAAGATAATGCAGATGATTTAATTATTGCCGAAGTAGATCAGACTTCTGATTCTAAACAAGAAAAAACGGCAGACCATGTTGCTGCACCCAAATTTGTTTCTAAAGGTGGAACGGAATGGGCAAAAATTCCAATGAATACGAGAATCAAACGTTCAAATTAACTAATTCTGGATTTACCGAATCTAGTTTAGCTTGGATTAGTATAAAAGAAGCATTTGGTTTGTTTTTCACTGATGATGTAATAAATATAATCATAAAAGAAACATACAGAAAAGCACAGGCCTTTTACAATAAATAAAATTTAGATCATCCTAATGAATTTGGTGCAAAGAAAAACCAACAGGTGGCCTATGGCACTATTTTATCATATGGTGAATATCGCAGGAATAAATGGCTGCAAACTGTAGCTTACTGCTGCTAACCGTAGTTGGTCAAATGACAGCGCTAACTGTCGCTAAAAGTTTCTAGTAGAAATAGGGAATAAAACAAGTAAAATAAAAGATAATTGAACGATATGCAAATACATATCTATAAATATAAGAAACAAATAGCATTTGTACTGCCTGGACTGGCAGAAGATAAATCTTTCAATGCTACAACCACCAGCAGACAAGGACGCTGCTACGTCTGCCAAAGAAACAAAGATATAAAATCACGAAAATCTTTAGAAATATTTTGATACTATTTTAGATTTAATATAATTAACTTTTGCAAACAAGGTAGAAAGTACGAAAACGTGCAAATGCACCCCACTTAGTCTTCAACGTTACAAATTTGACCTGGTCTGTTGAAGATTAATTATGATACATAAAAATATTGTGGCTAGCGCCATCTCGTTGTGGAAATACATCAGAGAGTATTTCCTGGTGCTGATGATCCCCAAAAGGGTGAAATGGCCGTACACTGGTTCTATCTGGTGGTAATGTTTGCAACTTTACTGATATAGTTACTTTACACTATATTCGTTGGTGGATTGCAATCCTGTTATTATTCGATACCTTTTTCGAATTTTCGCGGTCAGCAAATCTAACTACCAAAATGCTAAGATCACTATAGCACCAATTTGTTAACAATGATTTCTTGTAGCCGACAAAAATTTGCTACGAAAAAATATTGCACTGATACTGCACCATATATGTGAAAAGCAATAAAAGGTTTTTAATTTCTATATTCAAAAATTATTCAAATTACTAGTGTGGCATACGCATTAGATAGAGTGACTAAATTAGTGCGTTCCAAATATCAAAGTATTAATTTATATTCACTAAAGATAGTGTTTCTGAAAGCACGTGTGACCAAGTTTAGGGAAATTGTTGGTGTACTGTGTTAGTTTTATTGATCGGTATAAAATAATTTTTTACACGTAGACGTAGAAAATAGGTAGAAAATACGTAGATAATGTATAAAATGTAAACAATTTAAATAATAATTTTTAAAAACCCAGCCTGCAACAACTGTTGAAATTAGAATTTGACATTTGCTGATTAAGCTTATTCTAATTCTATTCCTTCTTTTAATTTAGTTACTAATAATTACAAGTTGTATGTATTAATGTGAATCGAGTAGTAATATCTAAGTCTTTACCAAATTACAAATTCAAAGTAAAACTCCCACAAAGACAGTACTTAAGTTTTGAGTTTGAATAAAGTGTGTTTAATAATTATCAAGGTTCCACAATTTTTATCAAGATATCGATGGAAGATGTAATTAATAGCTATTAATGTAAAAATAAAGGCGTATTTATATCGTCTTATATCTCCGTTTTTACTTACTCTAATTGTAAAAATAAACAATTTTTTGCGTTCTGTTTTCCATGGCTTAAAACTGTAATAAAAAATATAATTTTAATCAATAATTACTGTTTTACTACAAATACAATTGTTATTGTTATTGTCATTATTAATCCATTTTCTAAAAGTAGTATATCTAATTAAAATTCACGACATTTATGGGAAGAGACCGGCACTTTCATTTACATATTTTAAGTTGCTGTAAACGGTCAATTTTGTTAAAACGCTATCCGCTAAATTGTAAGTAGTTCTTCTTTCTATTTAATTTTTATCATCGGTGATATTTATTACTCTTTTAGAAAGTACGCTGTTATGAAGAATTGTTTAGTATACTAGCAGGATTAAGCGATCTTTTAAATTACGTTGGTGTTGCAGATAATTAAAATGGCGTTGGCCATGTTGCTTTTCATACGTTTAAAATTTTTTGCTGGTGCTTCGAAACGACTTTCCCGGTGGTATTAAACTGTGGAAATCATATTTTTTTGTAAATGGTGATGCATTTCTGATAACCTCCGGAAGTCGTACTATATGTGTCGAACGGTTTACACAAGTGTGGATTTTGTTATCAAGAATCTATTTATTGCGATAGACACACCAACAAAATTCCAGAAGTTATAGGTAGTTAGAGGTCATAAAAACTATTACTTTTTTAAATAAAACTATTTCCGCAGTACAAGGTGTCCTAATTTTGATATATTTATACCAGTAACTCTGTTATTAAAAAAGTTATAATAAAATGTACTGCTAAAACGAATTATTTTGCTAACATCACAAAAGTGATCGTTTTGATGACATCTATACGATCTAGAAATTTGTCATGGTATGATTACAGAACATACTTTATAGGTAACTAAACAAGCTTTACTTGTGTTTCAGACAACTATGAAGATGCTTTGAAAAAATGCAACATCTTACTTTATCAAAGTGATTCCTCTGATCAAAATGAAGAAATCTCAAAAACTTGAAAAAGGGTTAATAATCAACAATCAGATTATGAATATTATAATGACAAAGATCTTGATGATCTCCCACAACCATCATCCAGCAGTGAAAATAAAAAAACGCTGACAGAAGAAGAAGAATTGATTCCTTTCCCTACTACAAACTTTACTAAAATTGAATTATAACACCCCGCTGCGTTATTATCCATATTTAAGATAAGACTTTCGGCATTTCTTGCAACACGATCAGTTACCACCATAATATCTTGATAAAGCTATGATATTTTCATTTAATAATAATAATAAGCCTTTCGACAGCCAGCGTATTTCAGTGTGAAGGAGTAGTTGATGAAAGTGTTTCTTCACATAACTGCCCAAATAAACGCGTATTCAACACGTTGATTCGGATTCGGTTTACTGCATCAATGAATAATTGAAGAGATTCATGCAATCTAACACTCAAATTTTTAGAAACTAAATATTTTCGATGGATGACGCAACGTATTGGCCCCTGACACATTTTGTTTTAAATAGCTTATCAATCTACGATAACGTCCAACCATGGCAGGTGCTCCATCTGTAGCTGCTGCTACTATTTGATAAAGGGATTGCTTTTTCAATGAAGTAATCCTTCAAAACATGAAATATTGATTCACCTTTAGTGTCGGTTGTCAAAGTTCTTGCGAAGAGCAGTTCTTCGTACATTTCTTGATTCATAATAAAACGAACATATGCCAATAATAATGCTGCATTACCAGGTAAAGTTGACTCATCCAGTTGTATAGGGAACTGGCTCGTTTGCAAATAATTCTACAAAAAGCTCTCAATATTAGAACTCGTTTCATCAATACGTCTTTTAACAGTATTGTTGCTTAAGGGAATTCTTTTTATGGTATCAGATGCAGGTTTGTGTAAAACAGTTTTTAGAACCTCTTCAACGACTGGCAAAATTAACTTCTCGCCGATAGTTTGCGGTTGCGGTTGCAAGATATTGTAAGACGCCCGCAAACCATCATCGTTTCTTTGTGACGTAGAAGCGAATATTCTGTCCAGCGTGGGTTTCTTCTGCAGTTTATCTTTGAGTGTTTGAAACTATTTTAAATCTTTATCTGTTTTATCAGGGTGACATCTTATCAAATGATCCTGCAGCTTAGATGGTTTCATAGCGTCATTGCCCAAAACTTTGTTGCATAAAAGGCACATAGGCAATAATTGTTTGTCCGACAATGATGCAATGAAGCCAAGTTTTAAATAATCAACATTGTACTGTCTACATTTCTTTTTAGATTCGGACATGGCATCAGTCATCTGTGGGCAAAATTAATCTATTTAAATAAGACATAAAGCTCAGCAGCTGTATATTAAAAAATCAAAGTCAAATTTAAATCGTATGGTCTTAGATTTTATGGTTGGCATAGGCGTACAGCCATTATAAATGAATGTGAGAAGGGGAATGTTATGAATGTTACTTAAGATTTTGATGTGACGAAACTTTAAGGAAATTTGAAAGTAACATGACAAAAAATGTTAAAATAAAATATTATACAAAGAATAATAATAACAAATTGTTATGCGATTTATCTCTACGTACATTCGACTACCATGTGTAAAAATTCACTGGTTTCATTTTAGCAATAATACAAAAGTTCAATTTTAATATAGACAAGTATGTACAGTGCAATATCCATAATCTGAACTTCCGTAATCCGAACATTCCAGTAATCCGAACTGGCCCACAGTGTAACGACCAATAGACAAAAGTACAATTTTTTTACTTTTTTTGTGAAGTTATTTGGTATTTATAAAAGAATAATAAATGCCTAGCAAGGTCGTAAATAAGTAAATATTGACACACATACATATTTATTTATGTGACCGGTCAAAATATCTAGTTTAATTCCAAAATAATTTTTTTAGTATGTTTCCTGTATGTAAACTATTAAATTTTATTTTAAAAAAAACAAAGAAATGAGAGTGTATTCGAAATTCTTCAAAAAACACGCAGCTGTACAGTTGTGGATTTCTTATTCTCTTAATTTATGTTTCAAAGTGGTAACATGTTAATAACAAAATACATACGTAATATGTATGTACAGTTGTCTTTTTTTAGATTTTTCCGAAAACATTCCATAATCCAAGCATCTTCTTGCAGCAATTAGTTGGGATTACGGAGATTGCACTGTAATTATAATAACGATTGTTAAAACTTTGAAAAAGAAACTATTGAGGAGTACTTGTGTAATTTTGCATGATTTGAATATTAAACTACTTAACTAAAGTCATGATTGGCGTAATTTATCTATCTTTGCTAACTACGAGTACAAAACTAAAATTTAATAAAAAATAATGTACTTACTTTTCTCCAGCACTCTCAAACAAAACAACACTGATTCACTATAATTAGTGTGATAAGCTACCAGCTTATATTTTTTTAATATTTTCTTAGCACTTTCCTTTTCAAGATTCAAGAATCTAATAAACGTATTTGTCTCACATTCGTATTTATAGAATGACGAATTGAACAAGTCAGTGCAAGTTCGCGAAGCTCTGAGGCTGCGCGTATGTTTGTAACAAGATAATACTGGTATATCATTATGTGCAGGTTTTTAGTTTTTACAAGTTCAAAATGTATTACGACCACAAAGCGAATGCCTACATCCTACAACTTACACAATTTTCTAAATATATATGATAAATTTTTTACCTAAGGTTTTTAGGTTTTTAACCTAAGTTTTTTAATGCATAATTATCCGAAGCATATTCATAACTCTAAAACTAAACGTGGTGAAAAAATTTAATTTTTGAAGTGAAACTTCTTTATCGGCGTTGGAAAAAAATTTACCGTCACATTTTTTTCGTTACGCGCCATCTTTTTTTTATAAAATTCTAAAATATTTTTAAATAAATACAAATTGTACAAGGTGTTCAAAGGTAGTAAATAAATAAAAAGTTCGCCCGCGGGTGGGCTCGAACCACCAACCTTTCGGTTAACAGCCGAACGCGCTAGTCGATTGCGCCACGGAGGCACATACTATAGGTCACAAAACGGATGGTTATAAGGTACACGATCAAAACGTTGCTATAAGATACGATCAATTGTTGTTTTGTAATTAATGGCTTATGGTAACTGAAATATGAAATTGAATCTACAAAAATTAGTTAATTGATTTACAAAAATTTGTATTCATGTTTATGATAATAAAATCCTTTTGTTTAAAATTTATTTAACTTTATTTAACCAATTTCTGAAAAGTTGCATGTAGATCATTTTGCGAAAAATAAGGCCATAAAGAAGTTTCACTTCTTACGTGTGTACACTAGTACACGCCCTCATATTTTTTTTGTTATGTTTTCAGTTAAGGACTATAAGAACTACCCAGTAAACACGGATTGAAACTGTTACAGTCACAAAATTAAAACAATTGTTTCAATACGTTGTTTCGTGTTAGTTCCATTTTTATATCATTTACATGTAACTGACAGTGAATAAATTGAAAGAGTTCCGATTTTTCACAATCAGTTTTAAACCGTTTCAGTACTTGCAATTTTTTTCCTATAATCAGCAACCGTCTAAAAACTGATTTATTAAAACCGAATATTTTTTGAATAACTAGAATTGCTTGAAGATCGATTAAATACGATTGAATTATTTTCAAAACAGTAGAATGGTTCTAGGAAAAACGAATACTTTGTAATTAGTCAGCATTAGTCGTTGCTATACTTTTGATTACTGTCGTCAACGCTTGCGCTGCAAATTGATATCTTTTCACTTGTTCGGTTGTAGTTTGATAAGTGATGCTGTGTGTACAATTACGAAATGGAACAATAAACGGCAAGTCAAAACATTTTATTATAATCCATAAATGTAATCAATATTATTATCATTTCTGTTCTTTATGTATCATGTTTTAATTTGTATGAAAAAAATATAAATTAATACACATGGTTGCGTTAAGGTAGATTATTGCGTAAATCTGATGATACTTTAGGATTTATAATTACAGTTCAATTCTTCAAGTTTTCTTTACGATTATGTACAACTAAAGGTATTCACAGTGTTTTTATAACTTTCTTATAATTGCTAAAGTGATATTTATATTAAGTTTGTGTTGTTTTCGATTAAAAAAATGTAATTAATTTTGTGTAACTCTATGATTATGTATGTATATAAATGAAATATTTATTTCTATGTTACAGATGCGGTTAAAAGTTGCTACCCAACAGTAACTGATGCAGTTTTCGAGGCTTCCGTGAAAAGACCACATCAAAGAAAGTTGCAATATGTAAAAAACTCAATGTGATAATGTATTTAAAAATATTTATTGTGCAATAAAATTTGAAACGTGCATTCGAAAATGTATTATTATATTATTGAAAGAATTGTTTTACTTCATTATTGAAACAAAAAAATCATACATGTATCGATCATTTAGTATCAGTTCAAGAACAAAGCTTTTAAAACGTAAACCGAATGCAACATTTGTTTTGCAACAGATTTGAATTTAAAATACCGAAACTATACTGATTCAAATAAGTGAAACAGCGATGGACTTATAGCTATTTTATTGCAGTTAGGTTTCTTTTATGTTTGAAACAAGAGTGAATCATAAACTTTTTGTTTTGAAACTGTTACTAAACATTATCAATTTTGTGTTTACTGGGTACATACCTAAATAACAATTATTCAAAAAAAAAAAAATTTAAACGAGTGAGCTTCACCCACATAAGCTCATGGAAGAAGTTAAACTTCTTTGCCAAATAATTTCTTTTATTTTTATTTATTCAATACTATTATTTAAATTTATGGGTTCAAATTGATATAAAAAAAATTATAAAATTTTTAAAATACAGATTACATACTACAATTAAAAAAATTCAAAACAACGGCTTCATGAAGCGTCGTTTGATTTTCATACCATTTACTTTCGTTTGGACCATCGTATTTACGATTGTTTTAATTTGACGTTTGTGTTTGTCATTTATTGAGATCTTTTAAAAATTTACATAATTTTTGTTTTCAATTAATTTATTGGTGTGCGGTGTATCTTGAAAGTTTATTGGCGTATTTGAGTTTTAAGCTTTGACATTTATTTTTGTCAGCTGCTAAATGAACAGTTTTGGCTTATTAATGTATTCTTTATTGCCTGGGAAGATTGTGGTACCTGTTTACCCTATACGTGCCTTTGATTGCGTCGGTACAACCGAAAAATTTACTTGTGTCGATACTAAGAGAAAGATATTTTATTAGTGATTATATTTAAGTCATGCTGTAACAAAAAAGATGTTAGTCCTAAGCTAATTGTCGGAAGTGCATTCCTTTTGGGTATCTTAAAATGGTTCACTTTGGACTCACAATTCAATCTTCTCCAGCGAGGTGGATCTTTGTTTCTTGTGCCCAACAAAAAGAATTCTCTCGCTTTATTGCAGTCAACATTGTTATTGGCAATTTCTGAGTTTTGCACAACTATACAAACACGTTGTCGGGCGTTAACAATGAATAAGGTATTTCGATTTCAAGCAAATTTAAATTCACTTTTATTCAAGTAATGTGTAATGATTTTAAAAGCTATGATTTTTCCAATTAAAGTTTTATGCTATTTACCGATGGACAATTTATTTTTGCGAGTTTAAAATTAATATGATTTCCTAATAAATTGTAGTTTAATATGCGCACAAAAACCTTTTTAAATTGACCTCAAACGTTACTTATTTTACGTTAAACGCGTCAATAATTTCTTTTGTGTTATTACCTAAATTAAAGATTACGTAGGTTCGATGTAAGTTTTGTTAAGCCCGTACTCATTTGACCTATTTACCTTTTTTTGCAATTTGGTTTTGTTTTTCTTCTTTAATCTTTCAAGATTCTCTTATTATTTTAATAAATGACAGAATTTTAAAATGCAACAAAGCTTTAATTCAATCGATTTCATACTCAGTTTTATCTTTAGTATTACAGATTGGGCGACTTATGTACTTTGAGGTAAGTTCTAAAAGTACATTCACTCGACAGCGTATTTTCTGATTGACAAAGGCTAGAAAGTAAACAAACAATTAACGCAATGTTGACAATTACTATAGTTTTCGAATGGATCATAGAAAAAAAAACCTTTAGAAACGAAACTTGTATGATCAAGATTAAAAATTACTTAATAGTTTGTGGATCAGACACTTGGCGCTAGTGTTTTTAGTTCGATAGTTTTCGATATCATTCGAAATTTACGAAGTCTTTTTGAAAAAACGCGGTAAACGTTTTAAACGTCATTCATAAACGTCATCATTACCTAAATTTTTTTAGTTTTGCGCGCTTTTGCTGTTTCTGTTATTTTGGTGTTTTAAGACACTGAAGTTTGTTTTGTTGTTAAGTACAATGTATATAGTACCTATAATGTATAGAACGACTGTATTACCTAGTGTTATTCGTATTGTTAGTGTCGTTTCATAAGTGTTATTTAAGGTTTATGTATAGAACTTTTGCGGTTTTTACATATAAAGTGATTTAATTTTTATGTTCAGGTTGAGCTTACAGAAGCTTGATGGGTGTATAAGAAAAATATTAATTTGGAGTTTTGGAGTTTGAAATTTTGCTGCACATAATTGCTTTATACAATAGCCTTTTTCAAAGCATATGCCATAATTTGTTACTGTTACTTTTGCAAAAGTTATATTAATTATTGCACATGTTAAATTAATATTTATTGTTTTACTATTGTAGGATTGTACTATACGAGAACTTAAATCATTACAGAAATGTAACAAATAGTAATTCAATGGCATTTGTGACACAAATATATAGTTTATAAATCTCAGAGAAGTTAAAAACTGGTAAAGCAAGTATCACATTTAATGAACTCGTGACAACTTGAGGTTGCTATTTCTGTTACATAAAATGTATTAATCAGATTAGAAATTATGTGAAGTGATTTATGTTTTTATATACAGATTCATGTAGATGGTAGGTACCTTTAAATTAGGCTAAGTAAGTAATGTATGAAGTATTCTTTAAACCTCACCATTGTAATATGTTATCATCAAAGAGAATATACCCTCTTTCGTATTACCACATTTGACTTATTTTTTATTTCTTTTTAGCTAACTTCAGCTATTTCGATGTATTGACATAATTATATCATTTTCAAAAACTATAAAATTTATTTCTTTATAATTGTCAATTTTATGTTTCCAAATTCTATAATTATGTCAATAGATCAAAATAATTGTAGTTAAGAAATATACAAAACATTTAACATATTGAATTTAAATTTACCGCTAAATTACAAATTAAAACACTAGCGCCAAGTGTCTGATCCACAAGTTATTAAATAATTTTTAACCTTGGTCATAGGAGTTTCGTTTCTAAAGGGTTTTTTTTTTCTATGGAATGGATCTAAAAACTGAATTTACATTTGTAAAACAACTCACCCGTCGAGCAAAACATATTTGTGTTACAATTTTAAGGCATTTGCTTCATTAACATCTTCTACACGTAACAAAACACGTGGATTGTCACAACCCTATTAAGGCTTAGAATAGCTCATGTCAAATTAAACGTCAGAAATCTAAACAAAAATAGTTTGCTGCGACTGTACTGCCCTTTTTCCGTTACGGTGCGGTGCTGCCTCCATTTTCGTTACCATGCAACCTACCAAAATTTTAGTTTTATTTTCGCTAAAGAAGTTTCACTTCAAAAAGCTTAAAATTGCCGGCCAGTGTTATTTGCGCATACAAAACAAATTATCAAAACTTTATCAGGTAGTTAACATTCTTTTTATATTACTCAAAAATTATTCAATCGTAATTAATTACAACTGACTTTTAAACTAGTTCAAATGCAAATTATTCACTTAGGTAAAACGGAATAACTATTTTTACAATTAATTTTGTTTATATATTTTTATTTAAATTGTATTATTGGTAACATAAAAACATTCTCGGTCTAAACATAGTTGCGATAGTTTCATTTTCAATAGGACATTTTGTCCTAGCAAAAGTTTCTAAAACGTGAGTAACTAAGACTACGGAAATACCTGTGGACAGCGTAAACCAAAAAAAGACATTGGCCCAACGGCGATCTTTAATTTTCACTAATGAGACTATTCCAACTAACACAAAATATTCAATAAATACTGTTGGCAAGATATAACCACCAGTTAAACAAGTACAAGTTTCATGTAATACAGCCGATAAAAGGAACACTGTATATTTTGCTAGGAATTTATTGTTGTTGGTTAAGTTTCTATAAACGTCGTGATAAACGTAGACGTAGAACCAATCACTTACAAGAACGTTCCACTTGTTGAAGAAATCCACAAAATTTTTCGAAGACCACCAATCCTAAAACAATAGCTTATTATTGCTGGTAAAATTAATTTAATGCTAGAAAGAAACTAATGACTGTCACTGTTCATTTTAATTTAATTAATGTCTTAATTTACAGTGTTTTTATTGGTGTCACGAAAAAAAGTCGCGGGCAATTGGTCGCACGTCAAAAGGTCGTCGACGAAAAAAGGTCGCCGGCGACAAAAGAACGCGGGCAAATGGTGGCGCGAAAAAAGAGCGCGTAGGAAAATATAGCGTTTGGTTTATACTTAAAACGACGAGCTGGTAATATGGTATAGATGTAGACCGTCCCACAACACTGTAAATATGTTCAAAATTGCATTCAACTTTTCTTCACACTTTATCCAGGCTTAGGACTGACAGGTAATAACTGGCGTAATTAAATTAAAATTGGGGAAATTATCATTACTTAATTGTTGTGTAATAGATTATATTTAGAGCTAATAACGTTTGGATAATTAGGTGATCCATTGCAAATATTCCCATTACACTTAATGGATAACTTAGCTAGTTGGTCAAATATTTCAGCTCATTATTTGTAAAGTTGTTGTTTTGTCAAGATGGTTTTAACTTACGTGAAAAGTCAAAAAGGTGCCAATATGTTAGTGTACAATGGATGTATCCATAAAAGGAAAAAGTGATTGGTGAAAAGACAATTTGGAAGTGTGGTCACTACAATAAGGGTAAATGTACCGGAAGAGTTCACACAGTGGGAGATAAAGCAGTGAAAAGTACAAGCCACAATCACGTTGCAGATGCAGCCAAATTAGAAGTAAAACGAGTTTGTAAGAGAATAAAAGAAATGGCTGAACAAGTTGAACTAACGACACAAGTTATATTAGCTAGTGCTTCTCAAGAAGTTTCTTTGGGTGCAACTGGGCAGTTACCTTCCATGGCATCTGTTCGTCGTAGAAAAAACACAAACGTTGAATCGTAGTTGACGAATATTCTATTTTACATCTATGTAATGGTATTACTTAACAATAACAAAAATAATGAAAATGCGTTTTCTCAACTCGGAGTCGTTTTACCTTCTGCTGTTGAAAGAAATAGAGGGACTGCAATCGCTGGGCGCGCAGTCGTACGATTAATCAGTTTTAAATTTAAGTGATTGTGGCGCCAACATGCCCCCGGCCTTGAAAACTGTTGCTTTCAACTGGTAATAGCGGTAGTGGGCATAACTTGGCTACTGCCCGTTGTGTCGCGCCCTTAGATGTTTTCACAGTTGTTACTCTCGAAACTCCATCAGAACCAGGGTGTAGTTTTAACACTCGACTCAATCGCCAATCGGTTGGGGGTTGATTGTCTTCTTTTAGTAATACCAAAACCCCCACTTGTAATGAGCCACATGACTGTTTTCAACGGCACCGTTGCTGCAATTCAGACACAAACTCCTTACTCCAACGTTTCCAAATATGTTGCTTTTTTTGCTGTATGTGCTGATACATGGACAGTCGAGTGGCATCTTCGTCTAGTAGGGATTGATTAACTTCGCCAATAAGAAAGTGTGAGGGAGTCAGCGGGTTTAAATCGTTAGGATCGTTCAAAAGCGGTGATATAGGCCAAGAGTTAAGAATCGATTCAACTTGTACCAGTAGCGTATAAAAGTGCTCGAATGTTAAGTGTGTGCGATTGGTTACCCTTTTTAAGTGTTGTTTCATGCTCTTCACTACCGCTTCCCACAAACTCCCCATGTGAGGTGAGTGAGGTGGGAAAAATGCCAATTGATTTGATCGTTCACATAACTTGTGTTTAATTCGTCACGGTTTTTCGCTATGAATTTACCTAACTCCTTTAAAATTGAGTTAGTCGCAACAAAGTTAGTACCGTTATCCGAAAAGATATCTGAGGGTTTACCTCGTCGTGAAACGAATCGATGCAGCGCAAGCAAAAATGATTCCTTAGTGAGGCTTGTGACAAGCTCCAAATGAATCAGCTTAGTAGTAAACCAAATAAAAAGGCTAACATAAGCTTTAATTAATTTACAACCACGGCCGGCTTTATCCTTTAATAGGAACGGGCCTGCATAGTCAACACGTGTAACTTCAAACGGTCGCCTTGGATGGAAACGTTGACTGGGCAAATTTCCCATTATCGGCTGATTAATTTTTGGGTTAAAACGAAAACATATTACACATTGTCTTACGGTTTTCCGAGATAAATTCCTACCATCAAGCGGTCAGTAATCATCTCGTATCACTGAAAGTAGTAATTGGGGACCCGCATGTAGTAGCCATAAATGCTCAGAATTAAATATTAGACGTGTCAAATGATCTCTTGCTGGCAATATTATAAGGTGCTTTTTGCAGAACGAATTGGCCATTCTGCCGCCAACTCTTAATATGGTTTCTTTGCTAAGAAAGGGCTTATTACAGTATACATTATAGTACATTACAGATGTAAAAAGCAAAAAAAAAACAAACCAAAATTAATAAGAAAAAAGAAAAATTAAAAAATGACAAAGGCTTTGTGAAAACCGACTTTAAAGTATACATTATATTACATTACATATATAAAATGCAAAAAACAACAAACAAAATAAATGAAATGAAAACAAAAATTTTAAAAATAACTTTTAAACACGCCAGTTATTACCTGCCAGTCCTAAGCCTGGATAAAGTGTGAAGAAAAATTGAATGCAATTTTGAACATATTTACAGTGTTGTGGGACAGTCTACATCTATACTGTATTACCACCTCGTAGTTTTAAGTATAAACCAAAAGCTATATTTTCCTACGCGCCCTTTTTTCGCGCGACCATTTGCCCGCGTCCTTTTGTCGCCGGTGATCTTTTTTTGTCGGCGACCTTTTGACGCGTGACCAAATGTGCGCGACATTTTTTCGCGCGACCAAATGCCCGCGACCTTTTTTCGTAGAACCGTTTTTATTAAATTAGTAGAGGTCTTTCAAGATTTACCGCTCTAATTGGTTGTCAAACGTTTTTTAGTATTTTCAAATACTAAACACTAAAGGAGTAGCAGTCTTAAAATCAGACGTCACGAAACACATACTAACAATAAATAGTAAATCAATTTCAGGCTCTAAGTTGTAAAAAAAATCTTAAATTTACGATTTATGAATTCTAATTTTTCACTTAACGTCCCAGTCCACGGGATAATGAAATACCTCTACCACGGTTTTTCTAATAGTAAATTAAAAACATATTAACCGAAATACGTTACCGTATAAAATACTCTGTAAGGAAATCTAAGAATTTCAGCAAATAGATTTTGCACACAATGAAAAATGATATAAAAAATAAATATTATAAATATCAACACAATAAAATGATATTTAAAAGTTAATGCAAAAATATCCATCAAATGCAAGCTTTTAAAGCTTCTTATTTCTGATAATATCAACGTATCCAGAATACAACTGAAAGCTATAACCACAACTACTATATGTAGTAACCATTCCATAACAAAAGCCCACCTAATCGGTCTCTTTAGTCTAAAATTAGTAATAAGTTATACAGTCAATTTTATATATCAAACTTATATACAAACCTAGAATAGGAGTCGTTGTACACAAGAGTTGGAGCAAACATAAAATATAAAAAATTTGATAACGTAGGATAGTATTGATGTTCTTCTGATTTTAATTTATTTTTTAGCATTTTTGGCACAGTATCTCGTACGCACGCGTATATTTTTGCAAACATCCTAAACTGAAAACCAAAATAGACATTGTTCTTACAATAACGGCGTTGAGCTTACAGTTTCTATAAGAAGACTCAGAGCACATAAATTCATAACATATCCTGTTAAACTCATGTAGGCGGAAAACATGAATACACCAAACCCGTAACATACAAAAGCTACTATTGACACAGAATCGAACACTTTTAAACTTATTGCTGCAAACCAACTGTAAACGTTCAAATGTATCTTTAGAATAGTTGATACTTGCATTTTGGAGATAAATACAGTCTTAATCGTCCCCAAATTTGCAATGCTGAGAATGCAATCATGCAACTTATAAATACAGTACACCATGAAACCATCAATAAACTAACATTTGGAAAGCTTATAAAAATTAGTTTATAGCCAAATTTATTGCTGTGAAAACATCAAATTTTCAAATATGTTATAGTAATCAAGGCTGGTACATACCCTGCATTATAAAATATGTCGCTAATTGCTATGTATCCTAAATATCCTAAAATTGCTGCTATGCCAATCTGAGCAACGGCAGCTTTATCTTCGTCTTTATATAATTCGGTGAGCAGCGAATCTTTTGTTTCAAAAAATTTAGCTCTCACTATTAAATCACTTTTCTCTTTCTTCGTAGTCGTTTCTTTAGTATTGGTCATTGTTGTAATATGTGGTAAATACACCTAGAAAACAGTGATATTTTAATTTGACTTTGCATAAAAGATGTGTACGACAAGTTTCTTTTGATTATCTGCTTTGCAAAATACTTGCTAAAATGACATTTTTTTGCTAGTTTTTAAGTTGTCCGTTTACTTATTTTGACATACATCTACTAATTGCTTTCAGTGTGTGATATTTCTGTGAGATAAATCGAAAAAGCAATGGTTATATGCTGTTTTTTGTGTTGTATAAATAAAAAAATACAAAATTGTCAGTGTAGCATTCTTAGAGTTAATTGGGCTAGATTGACAAAATGCAAAAACTATTGATCCTGTTCTATGGTCGTGCTTAGCAAAGAAAGTGCACAAACAAAACACTTTACAGTTGGACTCAAAATTTATAATAATAGTAGACAAATCAACAATGCTGACGACCAAGTGCACTCTTAGGCTCCTATCACATTATTCGGAACCAGGTATCCGGTGCCGGATATCCGGGTTTGATCCAGCTTTTACATTAAGTACGGTTTTGAAACCGGTTCCAGTGTGGAAAAAATCATCATCCAGTAGCGTAGTATGAGTATTATATCGGCGTCGGAAATAGAGACGACAAAAACAAATTTAGTGGGTGAATCCTATTAATGCAAAAAGAGGCGAACTGGGCGCATTTAAAATAATCTTCAAAGATTTGAGAAAAGATAAAAATAACTTGTTTAACTACTTTAGCATGTCGATAATTTTTTTTGATAAACTACACAACCGCTTAAAAGATAAACTAAAACGTCATGATTCCATCATGAGGAGATGCATTCAACGTATTTAAATACTGGCGGTTCCTATTAGGTAAGTAAAAGCTGATTAAAGCTGAATAGGTATATTGACTCTGGGGGGATATTCGAAAGACTGTTTACTTTGACTGCGATAGTCATGATTGGTACTTAGCTGCATCTGTTCACAGGCGCTTGGTCGTATTTGTTGGATTGCACTTGGGTACTGAGAATAGTGGATCTGCTTTGGCTGACCAATAGATGCGAATGTGTACTGAAGAATTGGATTCATTAAGCAAGACTAATGGTCTGGTAGATATCGATTATGAATTGTAATAGGTTGATATGTTTGCTGGACTCGTATTTGCTGCTTTATGTTAGCTATTAACAGTAACACTCCTATTTGAGACTGCATGATGTCGTCTTCTTCGAAACTTTTTAGTGATGGTATTATACCTTTAAAGAAACACAAATGCCGGTCAGGAGGTTCTTCCAGCACCTTCAGCATTTTAAGCTTCATCTCATCTATTTTGCGTTTCCGGGACACTACTGTATGTTTCGGCAATCTGAATTTATCAGCATTTTCAACTTCAGGTTCAGCTATTTTTTCGCATTGTCCTTTATTTTATTCATTATAAGAGTTATCCTCATCGATCATCAAAGAATTATATGCTTTCCTCTCTGCACAAACTTTTTTTAAAAACTGTAATTGATCGCTGTAGATGTACTTTTTTTATATTTAATGCGTTACTTTTAAGATTTCAGAAAAGAATACCTAATGTTTCCCCTTTTTTTATAACTGCTTTTCTTGAAATTAAAAGAAAAAAATTGTTTCAGATATCTGGCAAGTGGTTGTACTTTCCCGGATTTACATTATAGCTACAGCCTTGGTATTTCAATCATAAACATGATAGTAAAAAATGTGTGTCGAAGTATTTGGTCTATTATTGGAATGGAAAGCAAATCTATAACTACAAAATATGTTTTACAATTTTGAACAATACGGGAAACACATTAGTTGTATTAATGGCAGTAGCAGACTCAGATTATCATTTTGTATATGTTCATGTCGGAAATTATGGCAAAGACTGTGATTCTCAAATATTTTAAAGATTTTCATTACGGATAGCGATCTAAAATACGGAAACTTGTCTCCCTAGAGCAGCAAGTCCAAATGTACCATACTTGTTTATAGGCGATGAGACTTTCGCACTACATAAACATCTTCTTAGGTCTTATGGCGGATTCAACCTAACTTTAATAAAGCGGGTGTTTAATTATCGTTTATCGAGGGCTAGGAGGTGCGTCGAGTGCTTCTTTGGTCTTCTTAGTAACAAATTTAACAATATTTTACAGATCGATTAATATCGAAAAATATAATGAAATTATATATATATATAATTCATTTGTTTAAATGAAACTAGATTTTTTTAGCTATTTTAGCTGCAGACAGAAATACTAATAATGTAATATTAAGAATTGTCAAGTCTAAAATGTTTCGAATATCTTGTACCTATAAATGCAGAATAATTGTAAAATAAACAAATCTTACTAAACTAGTTTTTTCATTGTCAGTTAATATGTCACAATTGGGTTCAAATGCCATACATATTTTTTCTAGGACTTATTTGTTTCATTTCTCTTTATGTAGACATTAATGGTTTTGTCCCAAAATACTGGTTTGGCTTCAACGAGAGATATAATTATTTTTACGTCAATTTGCAAAGATCAATTTGATTTGATGACATGTTTGTTCAATTTCTGACGCGCCGAGCGTCCGGATTCACGGCCATTAAACGTTTTATGTTCATACTTAGAATGTCTAGAAATATCTCAAATTGTGTTGCATTAAAGAATCTGATTCAGTTTGCAAACGATGGTGCGAATATAATGACTGTTGTGTCTTCTCAATAATAAGACAATAATAATTTAAAAGATTTTTAATTAATTCAGAACATTGACATTTCGTAACTCACTAAACCGGTTTAATTTATGAAAACGACTCTCATGCTTGTTGTAAAATGTCTAGGTTTCTAAAAACACTAAAGACGTTGTCTATAAAGGTATAGCGGTTACAGACGCGAAACTGGGATGGATGAATAACCAATGCTTACAGAATTAAGTTGACAGAATGACAATAGCAAAATCTAAAAAACCTTCGCTTCTTGTTTAACAGAGGACGCGCCAGATAGAACAACACTCAAGATGTGACTGATCTTACAAAAAGTGTTGACACTAAATCTGTAATTATAATTTAAAACTCACGCACAATATTATAAATAGATAAATTGAACCAATGCTCACTTATATTTTACATTTAAACATCTATTATAATTAAAAAAAATTAAAATCTTAATAATCTAAATCAAAGACAATTCTAACTACTGCTCACCAGTGGTAATTATAAAAGAATTGAAAATTGTATGCCCCAGTTGTGTATGCATTACAGGCGCTTCACGGCCTTGACGCTAGACGAAACGCCCAACGTTCTAATTATACACAAAATTCTAAACGATCTGAAGATCGCAAGTATATTGCCCACCATTAACTTATTAGCAGTTGCTTATGAATACCCAACAGCACAACTTACCAATTTCGGGTAATACCCTTCAGCTTAAAAAAGGCCACGGCCAGATTTCAAAAATGTATGATTCAAGAAGTATTTCTTGGTTGTCAAAGAAAGTATGTATTAGTTTACTTGAACGACATATTCGTTTACTCAAAAATGGTAGAGCACTTGCGGTTAATGTTTGAGCGCCTACAACAAAACCAACTCTATATCGCCGTAGAAAAATCCATATTTGGCACTAACACGTTTAACTACTTTCTTTTTATTTACAGATTTTATGAACAAAAAAAAGTTTTTACGATAATACATAGCTTCGCCTTTTTCGATAGAATGAAAAGTAACTATTGTGCTAAGTAGTGCTCAGTAAGTGCTATTTTGTGCCGCAGAAACAAATTCTATCTTTTCACTATTTGCAGAGTTCATGACGGCAAAATTATTATTATGATAGTAGATAACGTTGTCTTTTTGTTTTATACAAAATGAAAAATGACATCTTACTGTTTATTGTACTACACTGAAAACAATCCGTGTATACATTTAAGATTACATGTCTGTAATAGTAAAAAATAATAATTGCAATTCTTTATTTATGTTTATTCACACTCAGTTAGTAACGTACAGTTTCCCGAACCTCTTAAAGGTTGGTAAGTGAGCGGTTTCCATGGTTAAAAAAAACGAGTAATTAATGAAACCTCGCGGTCAGTAATGTACACTTTCCGAACCTGTCATTCGTGTGTGTTATGTTTTAACTAATTTGATAAAATGACAATGATAAATTAAATACGTATATGTCAATTGTGAAGTGTGCCTACTACGTTTTAATTTTTTACCGAAATAAACGATAATATTTTGGAAGTAGGTTTTCATTCGTTTTTTATTAGTTTTATGTTATTTATTGAAGTGAAACTTCTTTATCGGCGTTGGAAAAAAATTTACCGTCACATTTTTCGGTTACGCGTCACATTTTCCGTTACGCACCATCTTTTTCTTGCCCCTACCACGGTTGGTTCAGACGAAGAGTACTTTCACTTTCTCCAACGGAGTAGGGATAGCATGTCGCTTAAGCGGACTTACTCCCACCACCAGACTTTACCGTTCAAAAATACACGTGCAGTCCCCTTCCAGTCACCCAGAATCGTGAGAGGGTCAAGCCACGTTTTTTTCTTGCACCCTTATTTATTTCTGAAACGCAATAGCGACGTGATAAATAATATATCAATACTAAAGTGATCAACAAAATCAAAGGCTTTATTTTAATTCTAATTCCAGTGGATTTTTAACAAAAGTAAGTAATTTTCAGTTACCATAAGCCATTAATTACAAAAATATATAATAACGATGACAATGATAGTAATAATTCTATTACAATTAATGAAATGCTGTAATAATCTTAGTAGCAAAAAGTTAAAGTGAAATAATTGTATTATTTGTATTCATGTCTATGATAATAAAATCCTTTTGTTTAAACTTTATCTAATTTATTTTATTTAATGGCTGATTGTGAATAAAATTGTATACAAACCTTGGCAAAACTCTTCCATTTGTCTCGAGAACTAGTTCACCTCGAGGCTATGCCTCTCGGTAAACTATAGTTCTCTCGACAGAAATGGAATATTTTCCGCCTCGGTATGTAATCTACTATTTCTGCAGTAATATATAATCATAAATGTAAAGTAAAAATTGTAATGCGTAATTTTTTTTACCTCGTTATTTTATAAATATTTTTATAGTAACCTGTTTTTCAGTGTACTTTGTTTTGTACAAATATATGTTTTTCTCTTCATTTGAAATGAAATATAAAATTACTAGACAAAACTTGCTACTTTGCGCCGCAAATATGTATGTATTTATATATATTTTTTGCCCTTAGGAATTTCATGAAAATGACAATATTTTTTACTTTCTGCTGTCGTTCCGTTACATTTACCTACTTCCAAGTCATCGTCTCCAAATTATTGATTTTAAACGTTTTCCTAGAAGGAGATTTAATTTTATTTTTGTAGTTTTTAAACGAAGCGAAACTTTCACTACATCCGCTAGAGCCGAGACTTTGATACTGCCTAGCTGGAACAGGATAGCAAAGAACCTAATTTCGTTATTTTATATTTTGTACGCTGCCATAATTGTTACGATGCATACAGGCAGTGCAAATCAGAAATAATATAAGTACGAAGACTGCGATATCTCCTCTTGCTTACTACCCTTTCACATACTGTAAAAAAATGACAGTGATTTAACGTCATTTATGTACTGTACTTATACTCGTAAACCTTTTAAACTAATTTTTTTGCCTTGTTTTTGAAGTGAAACTTCTTTATCGGCGTTGGAAAAAAATTTACCGTCACATTTTTCGGTTACGCGTCACATTGTTCCGTTACGCGCCATCTTTTTCTTGCCCCTACCACGGTTGGTTCAGACGAAGAGTACTTTCACTTTCTCCAACGGAGTAGGGATAGCATGTCGCTTAAGCGGACTTACTCCCACCACCAGACTTTACCGTTCAAAAATACACGTGCAGTCCCCAGTCACCCAGAATCGTGAGAGGGTCAAGCCACGTTTTTTTCTTGCACCCTTATTTATTTCTGAAACGCAATAGCGACGTGATAAATAATATATCAATACTAAAGTGATCAACAAAATCAAAGGCTTTATTTTAATTCTAATTCCAGTGGATTTTTAACAAAAGTAAGTAATTATATCTCTTTTTCTAATACTTGGGTGGGATTGTGGTATTTATTTTTTTAAATTTAAGATATTTAAGGTTAACCTCAGTTTCTGATTGTAACTATCGGTCAATGTATATGATTTCATTAAAATAGTATTTATTAATTAATACGACTGCTAATTTAATGAACATCAATTAATTAATTGATGGAGTTTTTACTCGGTCACTAAATTTCGTGGAATGTAAACCATATATTTCATATTTCAGTTACCATAAGCCATTAATTACAAAAATATATAATAACGATGACAATGATAGTAATAATTCTATTACAATTAATGAAATGCTGTAATAATCTTAGTAGCAAAAAGTTAAAGTGAAATAATTGTATTATTTGTATTCATGTCTATGATAATAAAATCCTTTTGTTTAAACTTTATCTAATTTAACTTTATTTAACCAATTTCTGAAAAGTTGCATGTAGATCATTTTGCGAAAAATAAGGCCAAAAAGAAGTTTCACTTCTTACGTGTGTACACTAGTACACGCACACATTTTTTTAACTTTGTTTTAACCAGATTTATATAATAATGGAACGACCAATTTTGATTTTGAGTTAATTTTAGTATATTCTTTAAAGCTTAAAACAATATTTATATGTATTTAAATAAGGAATTCACTGCACAAACACGAACTCGGTCGGTTAAGAAATACTCTCAAAAAATGAATTAGAAGTTTTACATTCTGCAAAATTAGGTTTGCAATTATATTGCTATAATGTAAAAATAGTGATAAATGCAGTGCCCAATATAATAATGTATTGTACGCCACCGTTGCGACTTGTGTTGGCTCCTCGCCATCTTGTGTTATTAGTCCCCAACTAGTCCGATTACAAGTCTTATATAAATAATCAATGGTATAATAAAGGCATGGGAACGAGTCCAAGCAAACCCACCAAAGGTACGTATGTTCATAACCGATGGCCGTCTCACACTGTACATACCCACTAAGCGCCGAGAGAACGTGGTATATGTGAACCACGACGCCTACACGGCTGACCACCCAGAATCAAAAGAAACCTTACGTGTAATCTCTAAAAGATTTTGGTAGCCTCAAGTACGCAACAATGTTATTTAGACACTGGGTAGAAACATTTCCTTTGACAAAAAGTGCATGGCTGATCCAGGTTTTACACAAAATAAGTATTCACTTTGACAGTGTCTGAGGTAGACGTAGATACATGAGAGTTTCTACATTAGACGAAACCTATATGCCACCCACAAGCCAATTTAGTTGAAAAAAGAAATTAAGAGATTAAGAAGGGATTACGAATGCAACTTTACCGGTCACATGCGACGAAGCTTTAGCTAAGATTCTGCACCAATTACGATTACGTCAAAAAACTCTGGAAGAAGCGTATTTATTCTACCCAACTCTACGACCAGGAGACTGTCAATTACAATCAGAATTTACTCGAGAAACCAAATAATCAAAGGAATAAAGTAAAACTGACGCAGTTATCAATCGAGATACGTTAACTACAGTCCGATCAAAACCCAGTGCGCACATGACGACTGAGTAACGGAACGAAAGCATCCCGAGAAATGAGTCGGTCGGCCTGTGTAAAATAGTACGAACCAGAGTTCAAGTATATTGAACCGAACATCCGAGTCAAGAATCGATAAAGATTTACCTACGCGACCTAGAGCCAGCACCATCCAAACAATTGACACTCGCATTTCGGGTCAGCTGCGAAAAACTACTTACGCTTAAAGAGCTCACAGAGTCTAGCGGTCTAGCTGCTCGATCAAAACACCTTTACTTCGTGTTCGTCGCCATTATTCATGGAAAAATATATAGAAATAAATAGCGAGAGATAAAGCAAACAATTATTTAATAAACACGATCTTTGAACTTAAGAATACGACAACAGAGTAGGAGTCAATGTATAAATATTTTTTTAAAACTAAAATATCGATTTTTTAACATTGGTCTAAACAAAATTATCACATTTTTTTTAAGTTTACACGATATGTCGACAGTAGCTCGTAAATTGCAACAACAATAATCGATAACATTTTTGTTATAGCAAACGAGAAAAAGAAAAATAACTTACTCTTTCCCTTACTTCAAGGTAGCAGTTTAATCTATAGATTTACTTAGACAACTTCATAAAAGATGATGTTTCGAGTTCTACTTTCAGCATGTCTGATTGACAAGACGCACTATGTAATTTTGAAGTCACTTCGTCTTCAACAATATAATTATGCGTTATAATTGAAGACATGTAAATATTTATCGTGCGTACAGTATTGACGATTGATGTACACTAAAAAAAATTTCTTCCAAAGATTATAGTCTGTTACAATTATATTATCTTCTTTCTGACCTGGTCACAAATGATTAGTTTCTTTCTAGTCAAAATTATATTAAACATTGCCATATTTAACTGATCACACTTAAAATCATCACTATATATTTATTTATTAATTAATGTAGGTACTTGTGTGTGCAGTTCTTTAATGCAATTAATTAAAAGTAAATATTATTTTTACCAAAAAATAAAACAATCAAACGAATCCTAAACCAGTGACGTACTTAGTTATTAACGCAATTTAATTATCCAAATCATTTTTATTATCAAGCTTAAGAAAAACATTTGAGTATTATCAATGGTATTGTGTAACGTTTCAGTAAATTATTTATTTTAATAGATGGAAAAATGGATATATAAGAATAACATGTTATCCTAAAGTAATACGATTTAACGTCATTTTGGTTTTGCTTTTCGGTTTTTATCGTTTTTTCCGGTTAAAGTTAATTGGTTATTTTATTAGAAAACTAATGTCATATATATAACGCAACAACAGTTTGGGAAAGGTCAGTTTAATCTACTATAAGAAAAAATATATAATCATTTTTTTTACAAAAAAGTTCAAAATGTGTTGCGATTTGACAATTTCGTATTTATCTTTTTGAAACAACATACGCCATAAATTATTGTTGGTCAAGATTTTGGAAACGGTGCTAAATTTCAACGTGTTTTGACGAAACACGAAATTGATAACGATAGCTATGCTTGATCATGTTACTGTTGCATAGGCCACACACACCACAAAACGAATGTTGAGGGATGGGAAATAAGGGTTAAATCTAAAAGCAGTATAAAATGTAACCTCGATGAATAATCATCTCATATGTAAACGTTATACTAATAAACTAAAATAAAGTGTTCCAAATTATAAATAAATTATTACTTAACAACACATAACAGTTACCTTCTAACTTTTTATTACCTAATTTACTTCGAAAATATCTAACAAGTACATAACTTTTTAATGTATTCAGAACATTAACTTATCAGTAAACAAAATACTTAAAACTGTCAAGTGCCAGCCCGGGTCTCATGTCTAGAGGTCTATAGACCCGCCTCACCATGGTTGGAGGGGAGGAGGAGTTCCTATCCTTATCCGGATCCACCAATAGTCCGTTTTTATTAACTACATACCATAAGTGTTTCAACACGGCACTGTAAAACTGACCTTTTTCTTGATTTAAAGTCAGACCAGCAGAAAATAAGCGTTTTAGAACTTTTTGAAAAACATGAGTATGTTCCTCAAATGTAGTGGCGATGATATCATCGGAATACGCAAAGCAGTATGGTTGTAAACCTGCACACATTATCTGGTCAACAAGACGTTAGAACGTAGCCGGTGAGTTGTGAAGACCGAAAGGCATTCGAATAAATTGAAATAAATCCCGATGAAGTACCGTGAAAGCAGTAATAGGTTTCGATTCAGGCAAGAGAAGAGGAATCTAGCGTCACTAAGCGATCTAAGATAAAAGTAATATAAAGCTGTAGGTGGGCCCAAGTTTTTTATAAACGGTTTTAGACAACGTTAGCGAAAGCGGTTAATAGCTTTGTTTGATAAGCCCAGCGTGCGTTTGATTACGATGTTGTACTAAACTAGTATAACCAAGACCAGTAGACTGGGAAGAAAAAGTTTTAGTAAACAGAAAAGCTTGCCTTTAGATCGGATTGGATGTTAAGGGCATCGGCAGAAGTATTAGTTGAAGAGATCGTATTAAAATCAAAGACCTTTAGTAAAGTCAAGTACAAACAAACATCAAAGCCATCGTTTTCCAGAAATCTATTCGTAGTAAGATCAACGACTGAAAAATTTCAAGAATAATAAAAGTGTCCAAAACTTTGGTTTTACTTTCTATGGTAAAAAGAAAAGAAACAGTACTAAGAATAAAACATTTCTCACTGTTAGCGACATTACAGAAAGTTGTAGTAGATTTCTCAATAGCGATTTGTAATGACTGAAGTAATTGCCAACCCAAACCTCCTAAGATCGTTTGTAAAGATCTCGTATTCCGTATTAAACAGAATAGATACACAAAACAGTCACATTCACACGTTCGATTGTGTTCCGGCCCTACATAGGCTAGATTAGGTTCTAAAAAATGACTATTAGTACTTCGAGATGGTGGTGTTGGATGAAGAGGAGGATGTATGCTCACCAAACCACCCGAACTTGCTTGGTTCAAGTTCGTCATACATAGGATACAACGATTTAGGATATGTTACGAGAAGAAAGGATTACCTAGTTAGATGAGTTGGATTGGTTGTGTAACAGGTTCGTGTTATGTGAGCACGAGGTTCAGCAAGACACGTACCTTGCAGCTTATCATCGCATGTTAGGCTGAAAACAAAGTAAGCGGGAGAAGGATACGATGTTTTAATAGACGGGGATAAGGCCTGTTAGTCAAGACAGCTACGACTAAAAAGAAACTGAAAATGTTAGTTAACTAAAAAAAATCAAATAAAACACTCTAAAATAAACTACATGACGTTAAATAACTAAATAAATAATGCAAAAATCATAATGCAAAAATAAACTAAAATAGATTCTGTTTTACGTTTGACTCTGCTATCCTCTAGCAAATGCAATGAGTAGATTGACGTCGGACACTAGTCTAAGAACAGACTCATAGGAATCGAGATACAGGTTGACTTGGGTTTTTAAGGTACTCCGGTAATTGTCAAACCCCTGACAGGCGAGAATCCTATGTGACGTAGTATCAGGAACACCAGACGACAAGCACAGGTCGTCATCTGCGACGCTAATGCATGTTAAATGGCAACGGAACCCGCCGTGCGATGTGAGAATTTGGACGGCCGCTCGTCCCGGGTTATGAAACATGTTGATCCAGTCTAGGTAATTGAAATCAAAGAATAGGCGTTACGTCCTTTATGGGATGTATCTCAGTTTTTAGCTCTGCTGGGGCTTTTTGGGTATGCTTTCTTAAGCAACCTACGACTCGCTTTAACCTATCTTGCTTTTTAACTCCACTGCGGTGCATCAGCTCTAGAATTCGAACAAACTCGGTTTATGCCATTTTGGCTAGATTAGAGGATCAGCCCGATCGGCTTATCAATGGAGATGTCAATAGAATTAGGATCGTGACACTTAGCTCCACGTAGAAATAAATAGGGTGCTGACAATTGTGTTCAGCTTGACAGGATCTATGCGTTTGACATCGAAGATACGCTTAGGGATCGGAACCGATCGGATATTTATGACGGTCAAATCAAAACGTATCAGTGGTGGTCACTTTCAATAACCTCTGAAATAATTATCCATTTACAAATTTTTCATTAGTTAGATGAAAACAGTAGCCGAGAAATACCGCTTAGAAGTGGATGCGGTAATCGTGTTGAACAGCATGGCCACACCAGCGAGCCTAAACCCTGAACCACAACTATACAGATTTGGCTCTTGAGTCAGTAAAATGTCTATGTCATTGTCGAAAGAGAAGCTCATGACTTGCAAAGTCGCAGTACGAGAACGTTGAAGATTCACTTGTGCAATCTTAAGAGTCAGAGATGCGTCCTCACTTTCCATAATCGGCATTAGATATGTTTGCGTCAAGCCTCTTTAAGTACGCCTGGCAGTTGTTAGAAGACGTTTTGTGTTGTATCACATCGCCTTTATAGCAATATCTTATGCAATTTAGGCATTTAGGGTTTCCTGTCGTTTTTCGTATCATGATTTTTAGCACAATTAACGCATTAAAGCTCGTTCTTGCAGACACCTTGGGTGACCCAACTGCTGGCACTTGAAGAATCTTAAGATGCGCACATGGTTATTGACCCTGCATGAATTTCAGGCTACGTAGTCTCGACGGTCGGCCATTTGATACTTTTGTATCTCCGAAGTTACTTCAATGACATAATTAGCATTTGTCGTGTCTCTAGGCCCGATTTTCGTTATAACCTGGTGTAAGGCCTGTTTAACTATTTCGTCAGAAGCGGCATCTTTGTCAGTGGATACCTGTGCAGGCAGCACATTACGTTTTATTGACGTCGAAATGACGTATGAGACGTCATTAAGAAGTGGTTATGTTGGCATATGACGTCAATGTGCTTCCCGGAGTCGAAATGTACAAACGGCATGTAAAAATGCACAACTGCGTTTTTCAATTTCAAATGCTGTATCAATGTATGCTAAGCCCTTTAAACCTTCCACCTTTATGTAATAGCGAAGGCTTCCACGGCCGGAATCTATACTAACATTAGAATGTCTTCCGGGTTAGGACCGTGTCATAGTTGCAACCGAAGCTGCCAACGTTTCGCCCACTTTCGTAAGGGGCTTCATCAGGGCGTGAGATAAATCGCAAAACTCAAACAAGCAATCGAAATCTAACTAAGAACTTCTCAAAAGTTAGGTTATCCACTTGTAAAACAAGCCATAACCTAAACTATGAAAAGGTAAGAAAGAAAAGCATAACCTGAAAAAGCAAACGAAAATCTAACAAAGAACCACTACCGAGTTAGGTAATCAACTTGTGAACTAAGCCAGATTCTAAACTAGGTAGAAGTGACTTAAGAAGAAATAGTCTCCGTATTTAAAGGAACAGGATCGTCACGGATGATTAAGCTCGACCCTGATTGGGTTACGGTTGCTAGGGGGCGTGTTTTTGTTAAATGACTAATAACCGGGAACCAAAGAGGGGATAGTTCGAAACCATGATCGCGATTGAAGTTATTGGGGTGTTTGATGATTTCTATGCTTTCTCGAAATTTCCTGTTGAAAAAGAATGGAGATTTGGCAATCAACGAAACATTATCAAAATCTATCTTGTGACCTGTAGTAAAATGATGTTCAGCGACCGCAGACTTGGAAGTATACCTTTTCCTTATACAACGATCATGTTCTGAAATGCGAGTAATGACGGAACGACCGGTTTCACCAATGTAGACTAAACCACAAGAACAGGGAATTTGGTATACACCTTGAGATGAAAGTGTAGGAAATTTGTCTTTGGGAGAAGGAAGAATCTGAGAGATTTTGCCTGTCGAGTTGAATATGGGTTTAATACCATTCTTACGAAGGAGTTTCCCTATTTGATCTGTAACCTTGTGAATGTAGGGTAAAAAGGCCAATTTCGGGTTGGATTCGGAAGTAGAAATGTCCTTAGGTAATCGAGTACGTGGATGTAAACGACGATTAATAACTCTATGAATATCTCGCTTGACATAACCATTGTTCACTAAGGTTCTAGTAAGATGACGGAGTTCTGAGTCTAGATTCTCAGGTTGACAAATAGAAAAGGCACGATGGACCAAAGATTCAATGACAGAACGTTTCTGTGCAGGATGATGATGAGACGAAGCATGAAGGTATCTGTCCGTATGGGTGGGTTTGCGATAAACAGAATGGCCTAGAAGTCCGTCGGGCTTACGAGTCACAAGAACGTCAAGAAATGGAAGAGAACCATTACTTTCGATTTCCATAGTAAATTTGATATCTAAGTGTTGATTGTTAAGATGATCAAGAAACTTGGACAATTCAAGATGACCATGAGACCAAACAATAAACGTGTCGTCAACATATCTAAACCACACTTTAGGTTTTAATATTGATGATTCCAAAGCAACCGTTTCAAAGGATTCCATAAAAATGTTAGCTACAACAGGTGATAGAGGAGAACCCATAGCAGCACCAGAAACTTGTTCGTAAAACTTATTATCAAATTGGAAGTAAGTAGAGGATAGACACTTTTCAATAAGAGGAACCAAACTCAAGTCCTTGCCATGTTGAGACAGAATCTGTTTGATGATAATAAGCGAATCCTTAATAGGAACTTTAGTAAAAAGTGAAGTAACATCAAAGCTCACGAGAAGGTCTTGGGGTTCAAGTTTTATAGTTTCTAGACGTTGAATAAAATGCTGAGAGTTGAGGATGTGAGAAGAGGTTTTACCTGTAAACTCGCAAAGAATGTTGGACAAGAACTTGGCTAGCTTGTAAGTAGGAGATTGGATAGTACTCACGATAGGTCGAAAAGGAATACCTTGTTTGTGAATTTTGGGAAGTCCGTATAGACAAGGTGGTTTAGAATCTGGTGGGGTAAGTCGACGTTCAGTTTCAGACTTCCACCTTTATGACAAAAAGAGGTCTCGTATTGGATGCTCCTGTATCCGTTAACATGAGTCCAATCAACGCCGCATCGTTTACCGCTGCACGTGTGGTGGATAGGTTACTGTGTCGACAGGTCGCACATTTAGACCTAACAAAGCCCAGACTACCGCAACCGAAACATTTTATAGCAAATGACAACTGGTATGCAACTTCACTGAGTATTGCACTAGATGTTTTAGAAGACTCTGTTGTTTCTTTGTATCTATTTACATTCTGACTGATTGTGTCCAACAAGTTTGCAGAAATTACATCTTAGCCTTGGTTTCGACTCAGGTTGAGATTTATAATCCCGATTTACCTCTTCAAGAGATCGCGCTTGTTCGAAGTGCAAACGTTTTTCAGTTGGATAATGTATTGACATTCGAAACAAAATTAGTTTCTGAGCAAACATTCTTTAGTTTTTAAACGATCTCTGGCGCAGTTAGGTTATGAATGACTGCCGGATCTTCATACGGGTTGGGTGTGATTGCATTGTCTTCTTCAAGAACGTAGTTTGAAGAAGTGTTACACTAGTACACAAACTTTTTAGTATCATAGAATTTTCTCTTCTCTTTCTCTATAACGGTTAAGATTCTGGTGTAACATTTGATTCCACTTATGAAAATAGTGATTTCTTATTTTTTGACTTTTTGAGAGTTCATTGACAAAAAACTATTAGTCTTTTGTAACGATTTTTAATTTATTTATAAACGAAATATTTACACGATTACGACAATAAATCTAACAATATTTAATAAATAATGTCCGCGAATAACTTCTGTTTATCTAAACCGCTATTTGTTTACATAAAAAACACGTATGCTTATACGCCGTTATATTTATTTTTCACTAGCACGGGCACTTTATCCATATAGCTTGGCACACACGTTAATCACTTTTTTTTAACCGAAAGTCTACTTAACTTCCAACTTCGAAAAACTGACCTCAGCTTTTGAATACTTTTTATATATTTGTGTTATCTGTGTCGGGAATTTTTTACATCCTTTGGTAAACGTTCTCGAAGTTGACAATAACTTCGGGAACGTTTCAATATTTTTTTACAACATACAAAAAAAAATACGAAACATTGTACAAGGAAACTTTATTTGAATATTATGAATATTAACAATTATAACAACACATAAAAGTCTTGTGTAATATTCACAAAGAGATCAAATTTAGAACCTTATAAATTTTCAATCTCAAATGGAATTTGCTAACAGTAAGTAAAACATTTAGAAAAAGAATGATATAAAAAGATTTACACATATACATGAATTATCAAACCCATTAGTAATAACGTTTTCAAAATTTCATTCAATTTTATTGAATTAACAACTACTTATTATTATAATCATAATAATAAACCACATTACGGTGACTAGCGAATACTTTATTAATATATCATTAATAAAAATAATAAAATAAAACAACATATTCTTTAAGTAAAACGTGCTGGTAAATTATATAAAATTTCATCACTTATTATAACTTAGTAAAGCCTAAAATAATACTGAATTAATATACTCTTAGTACTTAATTTAAATTCGGACCTAAAATTAAACTTGAGGAAATCTATTAAACTGACTAAGTGGAAATTTAAGGTTATTTATCACTTTGAAAACTATAGATCATCGCCTTTAGAATAAAAATAATTCACCGCGCGACATAAATCGTAATCAGCGGCTAAAACAACTTGGATTAGTTTCTCCCTCGGCGCAGTGTCGCCGACGATATCTCGTAATTGCGTTAAAGAATTTTCTAAGCGTGCTGTATCATGGCTTAAAGGCAATTCTTCGAGGGAACTGCTGTTTGAGTGACCACCCTAAGTACAACCAGTTAAGACAGTCACAGGTGTAGGGTTAAACGTACCTGCATTAATAACCCGGAATGACCTTTGTGAATGTCGGAATTGCTCGAGTCGGGACTAGTAGGAGTGCCTCCCATTAATAAAACTGCATCTGAATGCGACTTTCTTGAAGGTGGTTGCGTCCAAATGCAATCGAAAATTTCAGCTTGTAAGGCAACAGGCAATTCGAAGAATAATTCACTTTCAGTGATTTCATTGTGAAAGGAAATAAAGTTCAAACAGGCGTTCTAAAAATCTTTAATGTTAAAAAAATAAACGTTTGTATTTTAACCAGGGGAAGCCATAACTTTTCATCTATAGATTTGTATGGGGCGCGCACCGAACGCACGCTAACATTTTTAATGTGAAAAACAAATTTCTTGAGGAAATTTGCGATAAAGGCGTAGAGCACACAACAAATAATTGCTACAATTCTTATCCTTTAAACTAAACAAACCATAATTTAAATTACTCGTTAGGCGCCTTCACCTAAAATATTTTATAACTCAAAAATTATGTTTTTTGTTTCGATAATTTTTTGTAATAGATAAATAGAGTTATAATCAACATAATATTAAATATTTGGGCGGGCATTTTTTGATTAAAGGAAATTATTCTTTTTCAAAATTCACCCATAACGTTTCACTGTATTCCTTAGGCGTCTTCGCCTAAAATATTTTATATCTCAAAAAGGGAGTGCGGTCAATTTATCGAAAGCAATTTATTGCATAGCAATTGACCGAATGCAATTTATCGAACAACAATTTACCGAAAAATCAATTTATCGAATGACAATTGACCGAATGGTAAATTTATCGAAATAAATGCAATTCGTATCCTTTGTGAATGTTTTCAAGTTGGTCTATAATTTTAACGCAAAATTAGAGGTAGAATTAGAAAGCTATTATTGTGAATCTCCGCATGGCTTGTCGCTAATGAGCTGGCTCATTATGGGCTACATAAACTAAACAATGTTGGTGAAATAATAAAGTGTATTTTAATCTTGGAAAATTCGAAAGTTTCAAAGCTAATTGCTAATCGCTATTGATTGACACATTATTGTTATGGGTATATTAAAGCCTTACCCCTTACGAATATTATTTACTTGCAATTGTTACTTTGAGTGAAGCACAACAAAAATTTAAAAATGCCGTTAGTGTTTATAAATAGTGAAAAGGATAAGAAAAAGTTAAACGTGGATGGTCATTTATATTATCAAGATAAAAAAGTTGATACCACAATTTACTGGAGATGTGGAAATTACAAAAAAACAAAATGTGGTGAACGTGTTATCACAGTCGAAGATCAAGTAACTAAAAACAGTGATAGCCATAATCATGCTGCCGATGCAGCACATGTAGAGGCAAGTCAAGTTATGAATAAAATCCGTGACAGTGCTAGAAATACTCAAGACGCACCTCACTATATTGTGTCCAATGCCACTGCAACAGTTACTCAAGCGAGTGCAGCTCATCTTCCAAAGGTAGATGTTATAAAAAGGACAATAAGAAGTATTCGCAAAAAGCAGAATGCTGCTCCAGCTTTACTCACTCAACGTAGTGCTATTATTTTTCCTGAAGAATTTACCAACACCAAACGTGGGGCTCCGTTTCTTTTACTTGATTCCGGTCCCGCAGAAGATCGCATTTTAATATTTAGTACGAGACGAAATCTTCAACTCCTAGCAGAGTCGGATCATTGGTATGCCGACGATACTTTTAAAACTGTGCCACACCTTTTTTGCCAAATGTTTACCATTCATGGATGAAAGCAAAATAATGCTATACCATTGATCTATGCCCTTCTACCAGACAAAAGGGAAGAAACATACCACCGATTATTACAGGAGATGAAGGAATTCCAGCAATCGACGCATCGTGGTTGTTTTTTCCATTTTTGCCAATGCGTTTATCGCCAAATCCAATCACATGGTCTGAAAGCAAGATACGAAACAGATGCAGATTTTGCCTTGAAAGTGAGATTACTTTCTGCCATAGCATTTGTTCCTACGCAATATGTGGTCGAAGCTTTTGAGATGTTGTGCGATGACGATATTCTGCCACCAGAGTTACAACCAATTGTCTATTATTTTGAAGATACGTGGATAGGGCCAACGTCGCCGTGAACCTCGATTTTCACATATTTTATGAAATTGCTTTGATGCAGCAGTTCAAGGTTCACCAAAAACCAACAATTCTGTAGAAGGTTGGCATCGAGGTTTCGAACAACAAATTACAGCAGATCATCTGAATATCTGGAAATTTATTGAAGCAATCCAGAGAGAACAAAGGCTTCACCAATTAAGAATCGAACAATATGTAGTACTCGTAAAAAGTACAGAGACTGTACTCAGAGAATCAAACAACTTGTTGAAAACTTTGACGCCAATAACATGCACGACTATCTGCGTGGCATGGCACATAATACTGCTTATCAAAATAATTAAATTAGATTCCATTGAAGAAAAAAGTTATAAATACAAAAAAAGTAAATAAAACTTAAAAAAAGGGAAACTGGTAAGCCGACCTACACATGGTGTTTACTGGATAACGCTAACAGGCTTTATAGTAGTATTTCAATGTTTTTGGAAATACGTTTTAAAGCCCAGTTTCAAAGTTATAGCTTTCCAATTCTTGAAGACTGCATTTCTTCCTTTAATTTTGCGTTAAAATTATAGAGCAACTTCAAAGCATTGCTAGTTGCCTATATTTCGATAAATTTACCATTCGGTCAATTTTCATTCGATAAATTGCTTATTCCATAAATCGATTTCGATAAATTCACCTAGACCCCTCAAAAAGTTTGTTTTCTTGATTATTACCCTCATTTAAAATTAACCAATCATATTACACCATTTCAATCACGTTTTTCAATTAAACGAGCATTAATATAGTTTTCGCAATTTAACTTTCGATGCACGTCATTAATGACGTAAAATTCATACCACCCTATTTATAGCAAAAAATAAATAAATACCGAATTGTCTTATGGAATTTTTTTTTGTCGCGTTGTTGGTGTGCTTACTAAAGTTGCAGCGTTGTTGGCATCTGTCAAATTTAATTTGTGTTTTTTACGTCAAAGTAATATGTCAAAGTGCTCATTGTTTTTTATAATTATTTTTGATACAAAACTGTACTATTTTGAGCTTGAACGAGATAATGGTGGTCCATTGATATCAGTAAATGCTGTGCGAGAGGTACCCTTTTACATAATATTTAAATTGTGGTAATACATACATATATTCTACAATTATTTCTGTATGTACAGCGGTTGCTAACAACGAGGTTCTTAGATCTCCTCAAAACGTAAGCGTAGTACACCTGTTACGAATGTACGTAATTCGCAATGTAATATTAAGAATGTACGAAAAGAGTAAGTTTACATGATAATACCGACAACATGGTTGAATAACTACGTCACTGACGTTAATGACGTGCATCGAAAGTAAAATTGCGATGACTATAAGCGATAACACAACCGGAAGAGATATAATTACAGCGATAAGTATGCCTGTTGATAAGTAACCATGAGTACGCACTAAATTCAAAAATTCATAAACCTCAACCATGTCACGTTTTGGCTCGACTTATTTTGTAGCATCACTAATAATTATGACAATAAATATTTTTTTTGCTTTTTTCGAGTAACAATCATTTGAATTTCATTCGTCTTTGTAAAATTATCTAAAATTCGACACCTGGACAGAACTCAATGATAAATAATGATAATCTTTTTGCAATACATAAATTGAGCTATAATCAACAAAATATCAAATAATTAAAAGTGTTTTTTGATTAAAGAAAATTATTCAATTTCAAAGATCAGCGATAACGTTTAACTGTATTCGTTACGCGTCTTCAGCTAAAATATTTTATATCACAAAGAATATGTTTTCTGTTTCGATAATTTTTTTGCAATAGATAAATAGAGCTATAATTGACACAATATCAAATAATTGGAAAAGTATGTTTTTGATTAAACGAAATTATTTAATTTTAAAGTTCAGCTATAATGTTTAACATTATCGGTTACGCATCTTTAGTTAAAATATTTTATATGTGAAAAAAAGTGTTTTTTTTCGAAATTTTTTTGCAATAGATAAATGGAGCTATAATTAACAAAATATCAAATAATTCGAAAGGTCTTTACCTAAAATATTTTTTTATCTTTTTGCAATAGACAAATAGAGCTATAATCAGCAGAATTTCAAATAATCAGATGGGTATTTTTTATTAAAGAAAACTATTCATTAAAATATTTTATAAATCAAAAAGTATGTTTTTTATTTCGATAATGGTTCTCCAGTAGATAAAGGAACTATAATCAACATAATATCAAATAATCGGAGGGGTGTTTTTTAAATAAAGAAAATTATTCAATTTTAAAGTTCAGCTATAATCTTTAATTATATCCGTTACGAGTCTTCGGCTAAAATGTTTTGCATCTCAAAAAGTATTTTTTTTAAATAGATAAATGAAGCTATAATCAGCAGAACATCAAATAATTGGAGCGGCGATTGTTGATTAAAGGAAATTATTTAATTTTTTAGTTCGGCGATAATGTTCCGTTACGCTCCTTCACGTAAAATATTTTATAACTCATAAAGTATGTTTTTTATTTCGATAATTTTTCTCAATAGATAAATGGTGCTATAATCAGCAGAATATCAAATAGTTGGAAAAGTGTTTCGTGATTCAAGGAAATTATTTAATTTTAAAGTTCAGCTATAATGTTTAACTGTATCGGTTACGCGTCTTCAGCTAAAATATTTTATAACTCAAAAAGTATGTTTTTTATTTCGATATTTTTTTCCCAATAGTTAAATGGAGCTATAATCAGCAGAATATCAAATAGTTGGAAAAGTGTTTCGTGATTCAAGAAAATTATTTAATTTTTAAGTTCAGCGATAATGTTCCGTTATGTGTCTTCACCTAAAATATTTTATAACTCCAAAAGTATGTTTTTTATTTCGATATTTTTTTCCCAATAGTTAAATGGAGCTATAATCAGCAGAATATCAAATAGTTGGAAAAGTGTTTCGTGATTCAAAGAAATTATTTAATTTTTAAGTTCAGCGATAATGTTCCGTTATGTGTCTTCACCTAAAATATTTTATAACTCAAAAAGTATGTTATTTATTTCGATATTTTTTCCCAATAGTTAAATGGAGCTATAATTAGCAGAATATCAAATAGTTGGAAAAGTGTTTCGTGATTCAAGGAAATTATTTAATTTTAAAGTTCAGCTATAATGTTTAACTGTATCGGTTACGCGTCTTCAGCTAAAAGATTTAAAACTCAAAAAGTATGTTTTTATTTCAACATTTTTTTCTCAATAGTTAAATGGAGCTATAATCAGCAGAATATCAAATAGTTGGAAAAGTGTTTCGTGATTCAAGGAAATTATTTAATTTTAAAGTTCAGCTATAATGTTTAACTGTATCGGTTACGCGTCTTCAGCTAAAATATTTTATAACTCAAAAAGTATGTTTTTTATTTCGATATTTTTTCCCAATAGTTAAATGGAGCTATAATTAGCAGAATATCAAATAGTTGGAAAAGTGTTTCGTGATTCAAGGAAATTATTTAATTTTAAAGTTCAGCTATAATGTTTAACTGTATCGGTTACGCGTCTTCAGCTAAAATATTTATAACTCAAAAAGTATGTTTTTATTTCAACATTTTTTTCTCAATAGTTAAATGGAGCTATAATCAGCAGAATATCAAATAGTTGGAAAAGTGTTTCGTGATTCAAGGAAATTATTTAATTTTAAAGTTCAGCTATAATGTTTAACTGTATCGGTTACGCGTCTTCAGCTAAAATATTTTATAACTCAAAAAGTATGTTTTTTATTTCGATATTTTTTTCCCAATAGTTAAATGGAGCTATAATCAGCAGAATATCAAATAGTTGGAAAAGTGTTTCGTGATTCAAAGAAATTATTTAATTTTTAAGTTCAGCGATAATGTTCCGTTATGTGTCTTCACATAAAATATTTTATAACTCCAAAAGTATGTTTTTTATTTCGATATTTTTTTCCCAATAGTTAAATGGAGCTATAATCAGCAGAATATCAAATAGTTGGAAAAGTGTTTCGTGATTCAAGGAAATTATTTAATTTTAAAGTTCAGCTATAATGTTTAACTGTATCGGTTACGCGTCTTCAGCTAAAATATTTTATAACTCAAAAAGTATGTTTTTTATTTCGATATTTTTTTCCCAATAGTTAAATGGAGCTATAATCAGCAGAATATGAAATAGTTGGAAAAGTGTTTCGTGATTCAAGGAAATTATTTAATTTTTAAGTTCAGCGATAATGTTCCGTTATGTGTCTTCACCTAAAATATTTTATAACTCAAAAAGTATGTTTTTTATTTCGATATTTTTTTCCCAATAGTTAAATGGAGCTATAATCAGCAGAATATCAAATAGTTGGAAAAGTGTTTCATGATTCAAGGAAATTATTTAATTTTAAAGTTCAGCTATAATGTTTAACTGTATCGGTTACGCGTCTTCAGCTAAAATATTTTATAACTCAAAAAGTATGTTTTTTATTTCGATATTTTTTCCCAATAGTTAAATGGAGCTATAATTAGCAGAATATCAAATAGTTGGAAAAGTGTTTCGTGATTCAAGGAAATTATTTAATTTTAAAGTTCAGCTATAATGTTTAACTGTATCGGTTACGCGTCTTCAGCTAAAATATTTATAACTCAAAAAGTATGTTTTTATTTCAACATTTTTTTCTCAATAGTTAAATGGAGCTATAATCAGCAGAATATCAAATAGTTGGAAAAGTGTTTCGTGATTCAAGGAAATTATTTAATTTTAAAGTTCAGCTATAATGTTTAACTGTATCGGTTACGCGTCTTCAGCTAAAATATTTTATAACTCCAAAAGTATGTTTTTTATTTCGATATTTTTTTCCCAATAGTTAAATGGAGCTATAATCAGCAGAATATCAAATAGTTGGAAAAGTGTTTCGTGATTCAAAGAAATTATTTAATTTTTAAGTTCAGCGATAATGTTCCGTTATGTGTCTTCACCTAAAATATTTTATAACTCAAAAAGTATGTTATTTATTTCGATATTTTTTCCCAATAGTTAAATGGAGCTATAATTAGCAGAATATCAAATAGTTGGAAAAGTGTTTCGTGATTCAAGGAAATTATTTAATTTTAAAGTTCAGCTATAATGTTTAACTGTATCGGTTACGCGTCTTCAGCTAAAATATTTATAACTCAAAAAGTATGTTTTTATTTCAACATTTTTTTCTCAATAGTTAAATGGAGCTATAATCAGCAGAATATCAAATAGTTGGAAAAGTGTTTCGTGATTCAAGGAAATTATTTAATTTTAAAGTTCAGCTATAATGTTTAACTGTATCGGTTACGCGTCTTCAGCTAAAATATTTTATAACTCAAAAGTATGTTTTTATTTCGATATTTTTTCCCAATAGTTAAATGGAGCTATAATTAGCAGAATATCAAATAGTTGGAAAAGTGTTTCGTGATTCAAGGAAATTATTTAATTTTAAAGTTCAGCTATAATGTTTAACTGTATCGGTTACGCGTCTTCAGCTAAAATATTTATAACTCAAAAAGTATGTTTTTATTTCAACATTTTTTTCTCAATAGTTAAATGGAGCTATAATCAGCAGAATATCAAATAGTTGGAAAAGTGTTTCGTGATTCAAGGAAATTATTTAATTTTAAAGTTCAGCTATAATGTTTAACTGTATCGGTTACGCGTCTTCAGCTAAAATATTTTATAACTCAAAAAGTATGTTTTTTATTTCGATATTTTTTTCCCAATAGTTAAATGGAGCTATAATCAGCAGAATATCAAATAGTTGGAAAAGTGTTTCGTGATTCAAAGAAATTATTTAATTTTTAAGTTCAGCGATAATGTTCCGTTATGTGTCTTCACATAAAATATTTTATAACTCCAAAAGTATGTTTTTTATTTCGATATTTTTTTCCCAATAGTTAAATGGAGCTATAATCAGCAGAATATCAAATAGTTGGAAAAGTGTTTCGTGATTCAAGGAAATTATTTAATTTTAAAGTTCAGCTATAATGTTTAACTGTATCGGTTACGCGTCTTCAGCTAAAATATTTTATAACTCAAAAAGTATGTTTTTTATTTCGATATTTTTTTCCCAATAGTTAAATGGAGCTATAATCAGCAGAATATGAAATAGTTGGAAAAGTGTTTCGTGATTCAAGGAAATTATTTAATTTTTAAGTTCAGCGATAATGTTCCGTTATGTGTCTTCACCTAAAATATTTTATAACTCAAAAAGTATGTTTTTTATTTCGATATTTTTTTCCCAATAGTTAAATGGAGCTATAATCAGCAGAATATCAAATAGTTGGAAAAGTGTTTCATGATTCAAGGAAATTATTTAATTTTAAAGTTCAGCTATAATGTTTAACTGTATCGGTTACGCGTCTTCAGCTAAAATATTTATAACTCAAAAAGTATGTTTTTATTTCAACATTTTTTTCTCAATAGTTAAATGGAGCTATAATCAGCAGAATATCAAATAGTTGGAAAAGTGTTTCGTGATTCAAGGAAATTATTTAATTTTAAAGTTCAGCTATAATGTTTAACTGTATCGGTTACGCGTCTTCAGCTAAAATATTTTATAACTCAAAAAGTATGTTTTTTATTTCGATATTTTTTTCCCAATAGTTAAATGGAGCTATAATCAGCAGAATATCAAATAGTTGGAAAAGTGTTTCGTGATTCAAAGAAATTATTTAATTTTTAAGTTCAGCGATAATGTTCCGTTATGTGTCTTCACCTAAAATATTTTATAACTCAAAAAGTATGATTTTTATTTCGATATTTTTTTCCCAATAGTTAAATGGAGCTATAATCAGCAGAATATCAAATAGTTGGAAAAGTGTGTCGTGATTAAAGGAAATTATTTAATTTTAAAGTTCAGCTATAATGTTTAACTGTATCGCTTACGCGTCTTTAGCTAAAATATTTTATATCTCAAAAAGTAAGTTTTTTAAATCTTTTTGCAATAGATAAATGGAGCTATAATCAGCAGAATATCAAATAATTGGAGAGGCGTATGCGATTAAAAGAAATTATTTAATTTTTAAATTCAGTAATAATGTTACGTTACGCGTCTTCACGTAAAATATTTTATAACTCAAAAAATAACGAATTCTTTTTCGAAATTTCTTTTTTCCAATAGATAGATGGAGCTATAATCAGCCAGTCTGTTTTTTTTAGTTTAATGGATAAGTATTGTAGCAATTATTTAATTGTTTTGTGCTCTACTATTTATACAATCGATTTACTTAAAAATTTTCTCAACGAATTTATATTCCACATTAAAAATGTGAACGTGAACTCGGCACAAATCTATAGATGAAAAGTTATGGCTAACTTCCCCTCGATCAGAATTTGGCACTTACCCTCAAAATTCTGGCGTTATACTGATCGGCCATGCTGAGAAAGTACAAAACGGAGTCTTCGTCAATGCTCATTTGTAAACCATACTCGCATACTTGTTTCAAAGAATCAACTTCGTACCTATCGCTCAATAATAACAATTCGGCCAGTTGGTCTGAACTCAGTGAACTTTGGCATAGTCTTCCACTATAAAGGTATTCTAAGAATATTCTAAACACAATTGGATTTGTATCGTGAACTATAATTTTTCTATCGATAGCTTCGCGCATCCCCGACAACAGTGCTCTTCTAAACCAATCGCACCTGGCAGCAACTATCACACGATGTGCGCGTATAGTGCACGTTTCGTACTCAACTGGACTACTAGCTTCTTGGTGTTCTCGAACCGTTTGATCCGACGCACTATTACTTACTATAATTTCAAACTCCATGTCAGTACCAACTTCACTTTTAAGAAGTTGTAAGCATAGTTTTGATAGATTACTGTTTATTGGAGCTGGTGGCAGACAAAGAGATTCCACCAAATTTAACTAAAGTCAAACAATAATTTAATAGTCCTTGATTTCATACCACCTTACCGTGTAGGCGTGCGTTTGCTTTGGTGTTGAACTAGAAGGATTAGAAGAAATTTTCTGACAATCTTCAGGATGAGTTGTTACTTTACTGGCATCTAACAGTCCCAAGCTGTACAACGACTGCGTAAAAGCATCTCGCTGCACCAATTCACAAACTTGTACCATAACATCTTGCAAAGTGCTTTGATGTGATACTAACTTTTGCAAAACCCCCGACTGAAACTTTTATTTAGAAAAATGTTTCTGGAAACGCAAAAAACCTACCACTTTGCTAGTACCAACTTTAAAACAAAATTTAAATTCACGCCATTCTAATTTTTCGTCTAAGGCACCCGTGACTTCTTCAAGGCGCAGCAGAAATATAGGCAATTCTTCGATTAATTGTTCCAAATTACGAGCTACCGATCTAACTTTTTGAGCAGGAGTCATATCGTAAAAATTCTCCCTGAAACACACTTAGTCGCGGATGTTTCAACCAATCGTATAAAACACGTACTTTTTATGCAACAATAATCCTAAACTACACGTAATATGTTCGTGAAAATTTCTAAGTTTCGTTAATTCCCGTATGTGTAAAACATTCCTAAGAGATTTTCCCAACATATCTCCTACTCCAGATTTTCTGCGGGTATCGTCGTGTGGTGATAGGACTTGAATTATTTGATGTAGCGCCTTTTCGACCTCCACAATAAGGGTGGAAACCGTATCAAGTATTACTTCAATCTGTAAATGATGGCATGAGTATTCAATTCTAATGTGTAGTAGGATTTACCTCTGGTACTAGATATGTTGCTACTTCGTTTCTTTGCAAAGCAGTCATTGAGCTAAACGTGTTTTTGACGGCGTGAAGAAACTTATGCAACTGAGTCATGAAAATTGGAAGTCTCGATTTCGCGTAACGGATAATTTCGTGCCTTTCTTCTCTCGATAATTCATTTTTTCTCTTAGTAAATAGATCACAAAGTAAAAGTAGTTTTGCACCAACTGTAATTGCATAGTATATCATTAAAGTTTGGTCTATTAAAAAAGTATTTAATTTTGGTAACCAAAACAGACTTTGGGACGATAGACCTTAAACCCCTAACTTGGACAAGATCTTTTCCTTGGTTTAAAATGTTTACTTTTGTGTGAAACGTCGCATAATTGCACCATTCTATAGTAAACTTGTTTATAATAAGATATGATAAGATATCATGTAAACAATGACTACTGCATTAACTAAATTGCATAATGCTTACCTACAGCTGCATCTCTAACCGATTGCTTAACAACAAAACAAAGTTTTGCCGGATTTGAAGCAATTGTATCAGTGGGAGAATGATTATGACGAACATTAAAGTGATCGATTATCTGATTAGCACATGCATGCATGTCATTAACCAATCCAATAATTTCTGCAATAAAACAATTAAACCCACTTTAAAACAAATATTACATCTTACGTTGTTTTAATGCCATGTTCTTCAACCATAATTGACACATATTCACCAACTTCGTGTGGCTTTGATACTGTGCTCCAAAAGCAATTACTTGTCTCGCCGTAGCTTCGGTAAGATTTTCTGGTAGACATTCGGCATATAGGAAATTTAATATTGTACCTATCACGTCTTCTGGAAGTTCAGATAAAGGTGGTGGTTGTGAATTCCAAGGAATTTCGCTGCCAAGTAATTGTACAATGCTGGAATGTATCTGGAACTGGTTCCCTTATTAGTTTATTTTGCAATTTCCCGTCAATAATGCCTTACTTGCTTGTTGTTAGCAGCAATAATTTTAATGTCGCTAAAGTACCCATCTTCAAGTGCAGGTAATAAAGAAAAAGTGGTGTTTAAAGCGTAATCATTAGGTTCCTCCTGTATTCTTTTACAATGTAACATACACCAACCCTCACATGTTAATACTACACTATCACGTGGTTCAATTTGATCACACTGTAAAATACTGATTATATCGGAAGTTATTTTTAAAGAAATTTTGATACCTTAAATTCTATAACATGTCCTGCATATGCTCCAAACCGCAGAATAGTGCCTAAAACAGATGTGCTGTATATTTCGTAGGTCTCGCAACTAAATAAAGGAACTGCTTTTAGTTCTTCTGATACATTCCATATTACATCACCGGTTTCATCCAAACGGAATCGAACTCTACAATGTATGACTCGTACACACTACTTAAACTGTAAATTACGAACTTACCCTTCCAGGCCAGTATTTTCATTGTGGCTACCGTTAATATAACCATAACCTATGACCTGCCAAAGATAAATTAAAATCAATATGAATACAATGCAAAAATGTAACAGCTTGTAAACCGTGACTCATAAGGTTATTGAATTAAAAGACGCTGTGAATAAACTGCGTTATCAGTACGAAGTAGTGTAATTAAAAGTCAAATCTAAACTTTTTATTTATTTACCTCCCAAGTACCAATAAATGATCGAACAGCCATTATTCGTTGACATTATGCACTTTGAAAATCTGTCAAAAATGCATTCTGCAATGCGCATATCTTTTAAAACTAATTCTCGTTAGACCTAATATCTTATTTTATTTTACAGAATGAAAGATTTATACACGGCTGCGCAAATTAAACGTGGCATTTGCAGGTTTGAGAAACAAGTCAAATTGATTTCTATAAAGCCGGTTTTAAGCTAACCAATAATATGACAGGATTTTAAATTTAACGTAATCTAGAACTCATTGTTGCTTAAATGTTTATTTAAATCAAAAGCACATAAATGTAAAACGTATGTGTCTAACTAACTATCTAACTGCTATTCCCTTCCTTTTCTTAGCCGGAAAATTTTAATATGTACAGGGTAAACCAACAATAATACTTTATACGGATATAGTAACCACATACTAATGTAACATCTGATCTATTTTCAATTTGAAACTTTTCATTAAATAAAAAGTATTTTAAAAACATTGACGTTTTTAAAAAAATTGATATTCTAAAGATGAGGTTACTTTGTTAATAAGCTTGAGATATGTTAATTTAAATATATATATAAAGAATTTGAATCATTTATATTGGTTGACAATAATAATTTTAATAATTTAAAAAAAACAATCACAATAATGAATCTCCTTAACAATTCTATGAATATTTTGCCAATGTCTTCATTCCGTTGTTTAAAACCAATAAGTAAAGAGCGGACAGTCAGGCATGGAACCTGCCTATTTTGCCTTTTTGTGTAACTTTTTGTCTTTTTAAAGAGTATTATTTTATATTGCCTTTTTAAATATAAATTTTGAAAAGTTTGTGTAAACAGTGTTTTAATAGGTAGATGACAATAACGCATTACAGAATTTTACTTAAATTACGTACAATAATATAATTAACATTTTTTGCTCAAAAGGTCTTACCACGAACCTATAATTAACAACAGGGATTTTCATGTTTTGTTAAGCAATGGTTTCCAGAAAACATTAAATATAAAAGCCGCTTATAGAGAAGAACTATTGTAAGAATTTATACTAGGATTATATATAATGACAGAACACTATTTACAAAACCGGAAGGATTTCGGAATGAATCATATTTTATAGGTCTATTCAGTACTTACCTAAGTAAAGCAAACAAATATAGATAATTTTAATACTGTCCGGTGGGATTCTTTTAATGATTGAAACACATGACTAAAATATTCTTTGTTTGTTATAAATACCTGTGATATTGTCACACTGTGATAGTCTATTGCTGTTGTACTGTGAGGAAGTTTTAAAAAATACCACCTATTAAACAATCAAAATTTGAAAATTATTACAAGTAGAGTAAATTGGACAATAATTTAACAACCGACGGAAAAAACCTTTTTTGTCAAGTTTGTTTAAAATCAGTAAGTTTGTATTATCTTAATTTAAATGCTTTTAATCACTAGTTTATGTATAATTTTAGATCGGTGCTACTAAAAATTACCATGTAAAACAACACTTGGGTAGTTGTTTACATTTAAAAAATATTTAAAAAACTACGTTAAAAAACGTTATAGAAGATCAACAGAATAAACCTGGCCCATCAAAAACAACTTTTGCTCTAGATTTGAGCAAAGCATTAGTGTCGGCTCAAATTCCACTTAAAAAAACTTGATAATATTAATTTTCGCAATTTCCTAGAAAAATACACCGAACAAGTTGTTCCAGATGAATTAACTTTGAGAAAAAATTATTTAGACATATGTTACCAATCGGTAAGCAGTTTAATTAAAGTATTAATAGTTTTCAAAATGCTGGTTTACCTTTTATAGAAAATACAGACAATAAGGAATGACATTGGGGACCATTACATTTGGACTTCGGTTGATGAAACAACCGATTGCAGAGGTCGATATATAGCAAATTTTGTCGTAAATGGTTTGAACTAGAACCAAGAAAAGCTCATTTGCTAGCATCCAAAGAAATTCCACAGTCCAATCACAAAACAGTTGCAAATTTTTTTGATGATTGTTTACGTTAGTTTTTTTTAAATGATTGATTAATATAATCTAATCTATTAATTACAATTATATAATTTTATGTTTGTAGGACTTCTGTATCCCAATGGCGTAAAAAAGAAAAGGTTCTCTTATTCGTAACCGATGCATGATCAAATCCGCTCAAGCATTAGAAATATTTTATCCGAATTTAAAGCATTTAACTTGTCTAGCACATGGAATACATAGGATGTGTGAATTCATTAGAGACGAGTTTGCAATAGTAAACAAGTTAATTTCTGCCACCAAAAAGGTAAAAATCTCTAACATATTAGATTCTCTTTTTGATTATTGGATCTTGTTTCAGGTTTTTGTGAAAGCACCATTACGGGTAAGGGCCTATAAAGTAAAACTTCCAGATGTTAAACTTCTACCGGAACCTATCATAACAAGATGGGGAACTTGGTTATCTGCTTGCATTTTTTATGCCACACATTTTGAAAAAATTAAAGAGGCACAGTTCATACTATAATCTGAAATTGTCTTATACATTAATTGAATTGTGTTACTTCAGGTGGCTGAATTATTTGATGAGATGGCCTTTGCAGAAATTGCTAAATCTCAAAAAGCTTTTAATGACAAAGCTGTTAAGAGAGGGCTAGTTTTTATAAAAACACACTTTTCCGGCATTATTGACGAATTAAAGAAGCGAAACCGCAATGACAGAATCTTTCACTACATTCGACAGAATAAGAGCAATTATAATAGCATGCCCAGAGACTATAGCAAGAAAAATTAATCAAAAATTGGATTCCGTCACATCAAAAAACTGTTCTTTTGATCTCTTTAAACAATTGACTAAAATTTAAAAACGGGAGGTCATAAAGCATCAACAGAAAATATCTTTAACAATAACAGAAACATGGACATTAAAATTTGCTCCACTAACATCTTGTGATGTCGAAAGAACTTTTTCCTTTTATAAAAATATTTTAAATGATAAAAGGCAACAGCTTGTTAGTCAAAATATTGAAAAATTTTTGATTTGTGCTTGGGAAAATAATAGCACTTAATAAACATTGTAAAACAACAAAATAAACTGTAAATTTTAATAGATATTTGTGCCTTTTTGGCGGGTTTAATATGCCTTTCTTGCCCTACTATCCACTCTTTACTACTGAGTAATGCGATTCTTTTACCAGTAATCGTATTGGTAAATAACCATGGTTCACACCCTAATAGCACAAAAATGTCCTATGGACTTCTCATGGATGTCTTTTCATGGACATTTGAACGTTTTTCGGACGTCCACAAAAGATCCAAAGTAAATATACTATGGACGACCATAGTACGTCACTTTGGCACAGAGTTGAACATCCAAAAGACGTTCATAATAGTTCAAACCGTATTTTCACTGTTCATGCATTACAAAATTAGATACAAGAATTTATTAATGAAGCATTAATACATAATATAATAAAACACAACGATTTGTAGAATATATAATCCTATGCAATGCCAGAAAAACAATACAAAAAATTCAAATTTCTAAAAATTGATTACACATTTCACGAAATGATATTATAAAGAACAATAGAAAAACAAAACTTAATAGTTACTTAAAAAATGTTTTAAAAGTAAAATAACATACACAATAAAATTAAAAAAAAACATATTTCTTGTTAAAAATGAAAAACAAAAGTAGTATAGTAAGGCCGGTTCTGGATCACTTGGGTAAGATTGGTAAGAGATCGTGGAGTTTCGTTGCTATCGTTTCGTTTCGGGTATGCTCGAGTTGCAATCGCATTTGGTAAGTCGGAATAGATCGTATTGGTGGTGGGGGAATCGCAAAACGTCTTAGGAATCGTTTCGTTTTGGTTATGCTCGGATCTAGTCAGTCGGTAATATTTGTGAACATTTAATATTAGTATTTTAATAACTCTTATTCGTTTTAATAAATTTAAGAACGAAATTAAGATGGAATCATTTTTTGTAAACTTGAGCGAAACTTCTCATTTGGTTCCTTATCTAAGTGCTAGAAGTCTATTAATAAATGAGCAGTATAAAATTAAGTGTTTTAGTAAAATCGATGGTAAATTTGGGGAGCAAATGATTGTCGAATGCCAAGATTTAAAGGTACCTCTACCACAAAAATTTATTAAAAAGTTTTCGATTGAAGACATAACCCAAATTCATGGCATAAATGGTTTAGGAAAAAAACATCAATCTTATGAGACGAGAAGCTGTTGGTGAAACAACGAACATTGAATTTATTCAAAAATAAAATAACAGAGTTATAATGTATGACATGTAAATATTTGAAAAATGTAAAGTTGAAATAAACAATAAATGTTTAAATTCATGATACGTTTTCTATTTCACTATTACAGGTTTTATCATACCTTAGTAAATATATTGTGCAGTCGGTGATAATAGGAAGGAGAGAGAAAGTTTATAAGATTTGAATTAAATAATGTATTTTAGTTTGATGTAGTGCTGTTTATGCAATACTGTTTTTGTTTATCTAGCTGTTGTGAGATTCATCAAAGCCTAACCATTTTACATACATTTTAGTACCTTTCTTTCGTAAGATTCTTTCAATTAAGTACGTATCCGGATGTTTAACTTTTTGTAATTCCATTTCATAAAAACCTCCTAAAATATCGTCCCCTTTTCTGTCTTTTAGCAAATAGGTAGTTGGGTTAGTTAGTTTAACTTTCCTAGTTATAAAAATTTCATTAGACCAATTACGGGAGTATATCCCTTTTCAAACGCATTCCGGTGTTTGCTAATTCTTACATAATCCCTCAACAAAAATTTGTTATTTTTGTTTGCTATTTTCATGTGCGAGTATGCAGATTGTAAAATAGGTTTTTCGTTGTTTTTGTTAACCATCTATGTTTTTCAAAGTTCGATTAACATGTTCTACAATTGATGCTTTTTTTACTAAACGTACTATAGTGAATCTTTGTGGTAGATGTACTTTAAAATCTTGGCATTCAAAAATCACTTGCTCTCCAAATTTACCATCGATTTTACTAAAACATTTAATTTTATACTGCTCATTTATTGACAGACTTCTTGCACGCACATAAGAAATTTGTTTCGTTTGTTACAAGCTTTATGTCTTACCAACCTTGCACGGCCAACTCACAATAGTCGGAGGTAGGGGAGGTTCGCAGGAAATATGCTTAAGGGCGCCAGAGCTGATCCAAAGTAGCACTTCTGTCTCGCTCACGACAGACGGTCCAAACTTGTAACCCAATTGAAGGTTCGTAATCCTTCTACTCGGCTGTTCGAGTAGTCCAAATTAGTTAGTAGATAACAATAACCACAGGAGAGAGAAAATTAACAAGAGAGCTTAACGATTTTAATCGCTTTAAGATGTGAATGGCAAACAGTAACAAGAATATATGAACTTTCTACATTCATCCGTACTTGGAAGATTTTTAAATATAATTAACAAATATCACAGCTTTAACTTAGTAGAGTAGCAGATTGACCGCTATACATTGAATTCTCAAATCATAAATACTAGAACTAACAATAAGCATTAACAAGTGTAGCAAACTTTGATTTCGAAACACATAAGGTTTACAGGATCATATCGAAGATTTAGTACATGAATGTCCGCCGTAGCGGCAACACACAATACACATTTACAGTAAGTCGAAGTAAATATTCTTCACCCACACACAGTATGCGATACAGTAAAGTGAGTGATTACAGTTACCTTATTGGTAGATAAGCAATACATATATTTACGATCGTTAATATGGATCAAGATTCTGTGAGTAATTTTCGTGACAACGATATACAAAAAAATCAATTAAATCAACTCACCCGAAGTCCAGTTTCCACTATCGTGAAGAAAACGTTTTCCCCCTCCAGTGGCCTGTAATAATTATTTAAACGCAAATCGTGTCACACACCAACTCACAAAGAATAGTAAGCTAAAAAAATTAGTATTAATAATTCATTAAGTATTGTATAAAAACCCGGTGTATCGAATACTGTAAGTAGCAATTCAGCTGACAACACAATCGACTTCTTCATTAAGCATTATATAGAACCCCAGTGTATCGAATATCGTAGGTAGTAATTGAGAACAGGTGGCTGATAACACAATCGACTTCTATTCCCAAATCAGCATCCACGACGCAACGTTCGACGAGACCTCGATGTTACTTAAATAGCAGGCCCTCACAACAGCTTATATGCTCGGTAGTATTATTCATTAATGGTACTTATGCATCCTAATTGCTGCTTGAAATACACAATAGCGGACAACGTGGTAGGAACCGGCTATCACATGAATATAGAAATTACGAAGGACCCCTAATAGATTTAAGACAAAAATATCTTACCCTGTGCCGAAAGAATCGTAATAAATTTGCAATCGCCTTATAAATTTATGTTCATCACACCTGATGTTCTTAAAAATTTAAGAATCAATTCGAAAACCTCGGCACCGGCCCGTTACTGTAGTTGACAGCTTCACGATTATTTCGTCACGTCACGAGAAAAGATCGGTAGAGGGCGTCAAAACCGGAATCTAATTTTAATTCATCTACAGGGTATTCCGTAATGAAAATTTCGTACGTAACACGTTCAAGTTTGCAAAAAATGATTCCATCTTAATTTCGTTCTTAAATTGATTAAAACGAATAAAAGTTATTAAAATACTAATATTAAATTTTGAAAAATATTACCTTTATATACGCACAACAGCATCCCCACCATCGCTACGATCTTCCCCGACTGACCTAGATCCGAGGATAACCAAAACGAAACAACTCCTACGACGTTTTACGATTCCCCCATCACCAATACGATCTATTCCGACTTACCAAATGCGATTGCAACTCGAGCATACCCGATCTTACCCGAGTGATCCAGACCGGCCCTACTATACTACTAACAAAATAATAAAATAATTGAATTGTCAATTGTTAAATTGCAGCCATTTGAATCTAGCTTAAAACTTTTAAATTAATTATTGTTATAATCACAATATAATTTTTGTAATAAATTTCAAAAATGCAGCTAATCCCTATTGAATTCGATCAAAATTTAAGTGCGAATGTGAATATCAGATATAGTAGTATTAGTGGGTAATACACCTTGACTATAAAAATTTTGTTCTTACTTATAGTGGCAATTGCTGTTTTATAACGTACTTTTTGGCGTCACTTATGGTGTTTGACAACAACGCAAAAACTTTTTTGTTAATTACTCGAACTACAAATATGACCAAATTCAAGTCATTATTTGCATCTAACCTAACTAAGAACCTCTTAAAAGTAAGGTAATCAATTTGTGAATCAAGCCAGATTTTAAACTGTACAAAGTAAGAAAGAAAACGATAAAGTTGGAAAAGCTGTTATGTTCTCTCGGATTTTCCTATTGAAAAAAATGGAGATCTAGGTGTAATGACGGAACTACCGGTTTCACCATTGTACACTAAACCACATGAACAAGAAATTTGGTATACACCTTGAAATTAAAGTACAATTTGACAAGGTTACAATTTTAGTAGTAGTCTGGCAGTACAGTTTAAAGTTAAAGCAAAGACATTCCTCCACTTTAAACTATATTTAGCAGCTTATTGCGCATTTTTTGTTTTTCTTTGTAAGCATTTTCTTAAACTAATTATTTTTAATGTTTGAACCTATAGTTGTCTCTTTAAAATTGCCGGGTCAGCAATTAATCCGTCAGCCTTAGCACTAGCGGTCTACTGAGAACACGAATGACAACGTACTTTTAAATTTCGGTTGGATAACGAATAAAAATAATTAAAATGCAAATATTTATTCAGAATAAGTTACACACGTTTTATATTAAAGTAATGTAAACAAAATGTGGCAAAAAATTAAGTTAATAATCTAAGATTTAAAACACCTGAATTCTATGGTTTTCTCGATCACATAACATGATGTTTCCGTTAGGTGTAACAGCGACACCTTCAAGTCCTTTAAACTCGCCATCACCAGAACCCCAAGTACCAAAAGACTTCAAGAAAGTCCCGTCTGGATGGAATATTTGGATTCTATTGTTTCCAGAATCAGCCACACAAATGAAACCTTGATCATCCACCGCCACACCCCTGTAAAAGCATTTCCAATTAATAACAGTTACAGTACAAAACGCGAGTTACCTTGGAAATTTAAATTGTCCTTCGTTTGAACCTTCACTACCAAACGTTGAAAGTACTTTTCCATTAACATCAAAAATTTGTATTCTATGGTTATTAGAATCGGAAACAATTACTCTGTTGGTATTTGAAACAGCGATATAATGGGGATGTTCTAGTTGTCCAGGTTTATTGCCTATCGAACCGAATTTTCCAACAAAGGTACCATCAGATTGGAAAACCTTTAACCTTAGTTTCAGCAAATTTCCAGTTTTTATTAATAGAGAATAATACCTGCACTCTATGATTTTCTTTATCACACACATAAATGAAACCTAAAGAATCAGTTGTAATACCCCATGGGTAGTTAAATCTTCCATCAGCAGTACCTTGGCTTCCAAAAGCTCTTAAAAATCTTCCAGCAGGATCAAAGACCTAATTTTAACAATTCAATTAAAGAATTCATGTAAACATTATAGTTGCTTACTTGAATTCTGTGATTGTATCGATCGGCTATAATAAACTGGCCAATTCTATTAATGGCAACACCAGCAAGGCAATCAAACTCGCCTTCTCCATTACCGTATTGGCCAAATTCTTTAAGAAAGTTTCCGTTTACGTCAAATACTTGTACGCGGTGGTTCGAAGAATCCGCAACAACAATGGAATTGTCGGGACCTACGGCAACACCGCGTGGCCATGTAAATAATCCGGGCTCGCTCCCCCGCCCCCCTATCTTAAACAGTAAATTGCTTTTTTGCAGGTATTGGTCCTTAGGGGAGATACCTGCTGCTGCCGCTGCGATACCTATAATGTATATGTAAGTGTTGTCAACGCTGCAATATTTCGATACTCACCGGCTGCTGCCACCGTAACTGCTGTAGGGGTAGTGGGGGAGCCTAACATGTTTTTTTGATCGTCGTCGGAACTCCCAACATCTGAAGATCTTAGTGGAAGACCTAAAGATAATCTTCTGGCCGCACTAGAACTACTAGCTGAAGGGGAAACCGATCCTGTTCCTGTTTCTTTATCTTTTGTAGAACTTCTATTGCCATATTTATTTTTTAAATAACGTGCCCAAGAACTAAGCGCTGCTCCATCTTTTTCATTAGTTGTTGTACGATCGGGAGAGTTTTCGCGTGACTTTAGAGCATGAGAGGAACGACTACGAGAAAGATCATTGCCAGTAGTTGTTGTTGAACCATAACCTCTAGATTGCATGTAAGCAGTAGGATTTGCTGTTGTCGGAGAAATTGGTTCGTCGGCATCATCGTCGTCGCCGAAAGCGTGGCTACTCTTACTCCTTGCTAGCCTTTGTCTCCTGTCTTTTAAAGCCGAATATCGAGTTTTAGGAGCAGTATACTTTTCGTCTTCTACATCGTCTGCAACGTTAGAAGATGTTTTAGATTTATTCATAAAACGACTTGTATAACTAGGTGTTGATTCTTCTTCTTTAGGAGTACTTCTTGTTCGGGTATATGAATTTGTTGGTGTTTTAGAAGAATCTGATGAATCACGTGCTTGTGCGCTTCTGGCTAGTAGTGCGCCAATATCCGTTCTAGACATATCTGGGTTAGTTACAGGCTTAGGTGTCTCTTCTTCTTCCGATTCCTCTTCGCTTTCTGTTTCTTCTTCACTACTAGTTTCAGGTTCTTTAGCAGCAGGAGGTGCAGTTACTACAGTAGGAGTTCGATTTGGTAAAAAACGACTTTGAAAGGTTTTTTGATCAGACGAACTTTTATTAGTATTTGATAAGGCTGTACGTGCACGTTCCGGAGTTGATTCAGTTACACGCGCTACAAATTTTGGTTTAGTTTCTTCAGGTGTTTGCGAAACGGTACTATTTCGTATTGCGCTTGATGCGGAAGATTCAGTAGATGTTGTTGAATCCGAACTTGTAGAACGAGTAGGTTTCTTATGTGCGGTTACGGGTTCTGGTCCAGAAGGTCGTCTTATTGTAACCGTTTTTGTAACTTTCCGTTGATTTTGTTGAAGAGAACTTGCGGAAGTATCAGATTCTTCGTCCGACGAAGCGGCCTGGAGAAAATATTGTGTTAGGTTGAAAGCATAACGTGCGTGTTTCACACACATAAAGAAAATAGAAGACGTAATCTTCTTTTTGCATAAGAAGATTGGGCAATGCACATATAGAACAGAAACATGCGAATATGTGATCGGTACTGTATTATGTGTTCTTATTCGTGTCGAATACGTTAAAATCACAGCAAGCAAAATAATTCTGTTATTTTTTACTACATTCAATCAGGTACTTGTTGAAGTTACGGCTCACCACTCACCTCAGAAGCTGGTGTTCTCCTGGTATTTCCAATTCTGTCTTCAGGTTCTTCTGTTCGTTTTGTTATTGTTACAGCAGGCGCTGTTTCTGGCGTAGTTGCTGACGTTGTAGCACCTTTGTTTTGTTTTTTAATTTTTGATATTTCGTCTTCTTCACTGACTTGTCGATTTGCTAATGGGGGTTTTTTAGGTGTTGGCGTAACTTTTGGTTGAGGAACTGGAGGTGGGTTTTCTTTTTCTTTCTTTTTGATTGTTTCATTTTCTTGTAACTTTTTCATGACGCGGGGAGAATCGGCTAAACGTTGTATTCCACTAAGTGGCCCCCGCGTAACTTCTTCGGTGTCTAAACTTCGTTCGCGTTCTTTCTGTTGATCACTGAAACGGACCCCTCTGGTTGTTGGTTCTGTGTCAGAATCGTTATCTGCAGGCGCGTGACGACTGAACCGCGATCTATAACGCGAACGAGCAGGTCTGCTGCTATCTTCATAATCATCTCCGTAGTCTGTACCGCCGGTTCGTCCATAGCGATCATATCTATCTGTGTTTGTAGTTGTTGACCTGCTGGTACGATCACCAAATTTTCTACCACTTAGTGGAAGTTCTTCTGGTGTATTTTCTCCATATCCTTTATCGTAACCTCGTTCTTCTTGTTGTCTAAATTGCGAAGCCAGTCTGTGATCGCTTTTAGAACGCATTAAACCAGGACCACCAGGTGGTTGCAACAAGCCACCGCCGCCACCAAATTGATGTTGGTTTGATATATTTAAGTCCCCAAAAGCTGCTACGTGTAATACTAATTGATTAGGATCGTGAGCCAATATTAATCGTACTTTTCTGCCATAATCAGAATTTTCATATTCAAAATTTCTTATAAATTCTACAGTCTTAAGAAATATTTCTTTGGCATCCATTAATTCGCAATCATCCCAATCGACGGTTTCATTGATGTGTTTATCGGCTAAATCACAGTTACTGAGAATATTCGAAATTTCTTGTTCTAGGTTTTCTTTAAGGCTTGTTAGAGTGCGTAATTCAGTACCCAAGTATCTATCTACTTCGCTCCTTAAGTAATCTGTCCTATCTTTTAGTGCTTTAGACAATCTTCTATAAATTTCGTCAACTTCTTCAGTAACCGATGAGCAGTTAGTTTGAATGCTTTGAGTGTTTCTTTCGACAAGCGTTAAAGAATCTTGTAATCTGTGGATGCTTCTACGTATTTGGTTATTAATTCTACATATTTCGCGTCTTAAAATATCCATGTGAGCTCCTTTACACTCGGGGCAAACTTTTTTGTCGCAATGAAAACAAAAACTACAATAAGCTTTTTCCGAGCAAACGTTACATCGTTCCATTATCTGGCCACTTGTTGGATCAGGTAATTCTCCAGTAATTTCTATGTGAAGTTCTAAAAATCTTTGCAGCGTAACGTTTGTTGGAAATCCTTGAACGCCTTGATAGGGAATTCGGTGTTCCGCACGACATTCTGGACATTTTACCTACAAAAACAGCGGTTAGTGTTGTAAAATTAAATGCGGTTTGAAATAAGCGATTCCATTTTGGTGTTTGTTAGTTAGACGCGTATATTTAGAACGTTCGGGTTAAGAATGCGTTTTACCTGGCGTCGTACGTAATCGACTAATCCTTCCAAACAAGGCTCCATACAAAAACTGTGTTGACATGGTAGTAACTTTGGATTTCTGTATCTATCTAAGCAGATAGCACAAGTCAGTAACTGTTCGAATTGTTCCATGGTTCTGAAACAAATGTGCGTATTTTTAATGATAAGATCTACTCTAGTTATTGTTGTTTTGACTTGCCAAGTTATAATAATAAAAAATAGGCCAAGTACATTTGACATTTAGTTTAGAAAAGTACATTAAATGCTATTAAGACACAATTAGCGTTGAAATGTTCTAATTCTTGTAAAAGAAGACAATAAAGCTTTAAATTCAAGCAGGTAGATTAAAAATAATCTCCAGACACAAGAAAACACTCAGTTAAACGACTATTAGCAAAAAAAGAAGCAAATGTAATTACGTTTCTAAAAATAAAACTGAAAAGCACCACGTGTTGGTTTATCAAAGGTGTATTTTTATATCGGCGTGGTTAAATACAGCGCCGGTAAAATTGCGCGGAAATGTATTTCTTAGTTTGAATTATAATAAATGGTTAACAAAAGTTTTCAATGAATAGTAAGCAGTTTATTCGGGTTTGTTACTCAGGATCCCTGAGTCTATTTCTCTAAATAACTTGTCTGCATTCTTATTGGTTATTCGATATTTGCGGAGGTTTTCGAGGAGCGTCGCGATGCTTCGCGTGACGTCAACTCGTATAATTTTAATGTTCATTAAAGGTTTTTATTATTTGGATTAAAAAGGGAATTTTTATAAAACCGTAGAAAATTTGTAACAAATAAACGTTCAAGATCTTTCTTAAGACAAATTAGCAAACGCTTTTTAAGTTCGATTAAGAACAAAAATGCCTTTTTTCCAAAAAGACATTTAACTGATAGCTTTAAAAAATGTGTTAGAAAGCTGCAAGCAGTTACTTTATGACACGTTCTGTAAACTTACATTGTAATCTATGTTTTTTAGAATAATTTCATCACGAATTTAGTGTAGCTCGGTATGCAGTTGTTGAGGTTCTAAATTCAAATTTAGATTTTCAGTGCAAGAAACTATGTGAACTACTTACAAGCAACGCACTGTCGGCGTCGTGTGAGTTTGTATACGATTCAGTTTTATAAAGTTGGAAGGTTTTGTCGAGTGGGTTTTAGTTGGACGGTGGTTATAATATATTTCAATACGGAGGTAATTTAGTGACGTGGCTGTTGGCCCTGTCATCATCTTAAATTTAGAAACAAGGATATAAAAAATAGATAAGTAACTAGGAGCGATGCGCTTACAATTTTCCCACGTTTTTCACACGTGATATTTTTAAAAACACTTTCAAATCCGAAATGACTTCATTTTTAACGTAAGTACATTCACATTTAAAAAAGTTAGTGTTGAAAAAAGATTCAACGCACCTTGTAGTTTTAAATAGCACTAGAAACACACACTGCGTTTATAAAGTGACAAAATAAAAAGTTTCAGAGAAGGTTGCGTATGGATATTCTTGAAACAAGACTGTAAAGGCCAACAAAGTAAATAAAACAAAACTACAGCAAAATAGGTATAACAAAGACTCATAAAAATGTTTTATTACTAATTCGTTAAGCAGAAAATTAAATTTGTGCTGTGATGAGGCAGATGATTTTCAACAGCTTAATTCAATCGCTCAAAATTTAGCGGTTTTTAAAATGTAATTTAAAATCTTTTTTTTGTTTTGTCATTTTTTATTAACATCTTATGTTTATTGTATTGACTTGCAAAATTTTACATAAGTGTTTTATTCTAAAATATATGTTGTTTAAACTCAAATCTAAATGGAGCTGTAATGGAGTTGTTGAGGTAAAATCTAGTTATTTAGAAATCCTATTTTCTGAACTCTGATAGAATTACAGCAATAGTAAAAAGTGTCCAGAAAGTAAAAAAGATGCGCAAAGAATGTTTAACTATCATAGAGATTTAATTAAAAAAATTTTAGAAATATTAGTACTATTAAAAAATTGAAAAATGCTTTTTTTAATGGTTGGATATCATGCAGTGTGTTTAAACGACATGAAAAAATTATTATCAGATGCTTATAAAAATTGTCGTCACAGAAAAAAAGTCGTATATGCTTTCAAGTGTGGTTTCAGTTGTTGCTTTACGCAAAATAGAAAATTTGTTAGCTTTTTTCACGTAATTAAACAAAAACAGAGATAAATGCACCACTGGAAAAGGCGTAAACATTGAATTCGTTTATTTCAGAAAGACCCCAAGTCACATTTTAACAGGTTTTGGGAGATGCAAAAAAAAAACGTTTTGTAAATCAATGCTTTCAAAATAAAACTTTTTATCATTGAACGATTTCAATAAAATACATCTTATTTTGTGGCTACTTAAGATTTTTTTTTCAGTTTTTGATAGGATTTTTGTAAAATGATTTTTTTGTATGTCAAGGATTTTTATATGCCTTTTGAATTGGCATTTTAATTGGGATTTTTTTTTGTTTTTGGAAGAGAAACTTTAAAAGTACTCCATTTTAATAAAACCCGAACATAGCACTGTGAACACAATGGTGCAATTTGGAAATGGAGAACTAAATCCGCTTATCTCTTGTCAACTTTTCTGTTTCGGTCAATGCACATGCAAACTTATAGTAAGTACCTAGGCTAGCAGTCTGTAAAGTTTATAACATTTTTATCACAGCAGGATCGAAAGTTCGCTTTCTAGCCCTATTTTCAGGGGCGAAAGCACCACTTACGCTCCCTGTTAATTATTTTAATAAATTAGTACGCATGCTTTAATTTTTATGCGCATGCTAACTTATTCTAATTATTATAATAATAATTGCAGTAAATGAGAAGAATACTCTTAATTTTTAGAAAAATAAACAATAATTATAACGTTACAATTTCATGTACTTATGAAACTATTCAATATTAATTAATTATAATTATTAACTGTTATTATCATTTATTTGTAATTCTCATTATATTGGTAATAATTGTTTGGTTTTCAAAATTATTCTGTATTTTCAAATAAAATAAATAAATCTTGTTAATTTATAAATTTAATTATTTAATATTGATATTTTTTAAGATTTATTCTTTAATTTTTTCATTTAATTTTTTTGTAAGAAAGCTCCAACTCTGAATTCCTTTGTTTTCGCTTTGAATCTATTTTGATTGCGTAAGATTTTAATACATTTTATTGCTCGAACAGAGACTAGGAAGCCCACAAGGTCTCACAATCTTTAAAAAATGATTTGACGTTAATGTTGACAAGTGTGCCAAAACTGTCAAAGACGGTTTACAATAGCGAAAAATTAAAATTTATGACAGTTAAGAACTAATAAATTTTATTTTTAAGGAACTTTCGATCCCGCTGTTATAAAAAAATTGTATACTTACCACGGGAGGAAAGTATGACATCCCAACACGGGTAGTATTGTGACCCTCGCCTACGACTCGGGTCACAATACTTCGCGGATTGGAAAGTTATACTTTCCTCCCTAGGTAAGTAATATACTATTTCCCTATTATTCTACAGACAGTGAATAAGTTTTGGGCACTAGCGGTAATAATGATAGCCGTATACTTCCGGATGTCATAAATTCTGTCAAATCTTCACAAGTGACCACGAGTCGGAAAAAAATGTTTTGAAACCTACTTATATCGGATAAAGCCAAATACATGCTTGTTACGCAGTATTTCTTCTTTCAGAAAACAGGCGCAGCTTTTTGCATCTGGTTCAATCTACTTTTTAACATAATCTAATACAAAGCTAAAAAACTTAATTACGAGTCTTATGTGTTTCCGCTTAGTGGTAAATATAAAAAACAGATTTTTTTGGCTGCTGATGCAAAAAACATTAACGGTAAGTTGAGTCAGCAATCAAAAGCGATTGCTTCAGCATCATTTATTTGTTTAAATTTCTGAGCTCTATGAAAATGAAAAATCCTAACAACTTCAACCGTTAGGATGGATACAGATTAAGCAACACATGGAGATCTACGCTGCGTGAAAAACATGAAAGAAGTCACCAGACGTCTATGCACGCAACTTAACAGACCAGAACAAACACGGATCAGCGAAGTGGTATATAACTAGAAACGCAAGACGATAACATCAGAAACATCATTAGAAATCTTCTTAAGAAGCTGACAGCATGATCAGCGAAACGTTAAGTGAAGAGTAAAAACAGTGCTATATTAAACAACGGCCGTGAAAGCTTGCGTTCTACTATCAATAATGTTTCTTGTTATCTTTTTGTGTCACATTAGCTATTAAAAGTTTTTTTATTCTCTTTAGTCTTTATATTTGAAAACACTTAAAAATTACTTTTGCAAATTATTAACAGTCTGATCAACTTAACAAAGAAGGTTGTAACTTCTCGCGCTATCGTTGCTCCCTTCACTACGTTTTCTTCTTCAAGACATTTTGCTTACTATTAACACAGATAAATAAGGTATACAGATAGCCAACCGCATGCATTAAATTGGAAGGTACTTTTCTGGCGGCCAAATGAAATTCGTTTGGCGGCAACACACTTGTGAGATTAGCACTGTAATAGCGCTACCCAAAGAATAGTCAGAAAACGAATTGTAGAGATTTTGTAATTATGGTACATCTATTTGTTTGTAGATGACTAAATATTTGTATGTATATCGTTAAGTTCTAATTATTGTGACAGTCTTATCTCATTTTTCGTTATCTTGTAACTATATCGAATCCGCTGTCAGCATTTGTTTATACAAAGAGCACGTACAATTGCTGAAAAGTGAACACACGATTTTTTTATTTTATGATTACAAGTACACATTTTACCTAAGGTGCTTCAAGTTATAAAATTATAATTCTTACATAATTTAACAAGAATGTATATATAAATGATAATCAAATTAAATCTACGAAAGTTACACAAATGTCAAAAAATATATAATTATACCGGACCAATAGCCCTGCTTTTTTTGATAAACGAAAAAATTACTATTGTGCTGAATTGTATTCAGTATGTGCTATCTTGTGCCGTAAAAACAATTTCTTTTTTTTTTCATTTATTTTACGCAGACTATCAATTTTTATGATAACAAATAGCCCCGCCTTTTTCGATATAATCAAAAATTACTAGTGTGCTGAATTGTGCTCAGTTTGTGTAAAATAATTGTTATTTCTTTTTATATGTAGATATTATGAAACAACAAATTGTTTTTTTCTTAATTTCAAAATAGTGTTACGCGTACCACAGTTTGGGAAATGTAACATTTGTAGATACAGTACAAGTTATCTCTCTTGGTGGATTCTGTTTGCAAAATCCACTTTTCCTTCGTAGTTTTCTTTATGTTCGTGTCTCTGTAACAGTTCTTCCTAAGTGCTTTTAAAGGTGCATCTTTTTTCTATATATTACCAGTTGTAGCTTTCCTTTTGGGGTCTCTTTACGTCTAAGAAAAGTAGATTTCCATTTTGCTCTTTTTCTATAGTAATCGCTCTGTGCAATGCTTTGATGTGGCTCAGAATTTGTTGGTTTCTAATAGATGCTATCATTAGGTAAAAAAAAACAATGCAGCTTTGCTTACAATAACTATAAAAATTTGAACCAATATAGTCTCTGTACCTATCATTATTGATGTTGTCAAACATTTTTAAACTCAAACGACAAACTAATTCGCCCAGAATAGAGGTTCATCATATTTCAAATTTGTGGCAAAAAATTTGAACACATTAAGGCGAGGTTTCAGTCGATCTACAACTCTGGAACGCGCGTCGATATTATTAATCACATTTTAGCAAGTACTAACAAATATTTACATACTATTGTAGTAATATTTCAAGTCACGATTTTAGAAGAATTGACAATAAACGTGTTCTTAGAAAAAAATTTAGTTTAGTATATAGTTTTTAATAAAGCGAAACTTTTTGGGGGTTTTTGAACTTGAACGTTTGTAGTAAAAGTTTCGCTTCGTTCAAAAACTACAGAACAAAATTAAATTTCCTCTTAGGAAAACATTTATTATTAATAATATCAGAGCCGATAACTTGGAAGATGACCAAAATATTTGTGAGTAATTAAAAATATGGAGGCGCATTTTGGAGTTGCGACTTGATTGAAACCAAGTCTGATTAAAGATTTATTCTCTCAACGCGGAAAAGCTATATGACAAAATTCAAATTGTTCTGTTTAGTAGTTTCTGAGATTTGTAAGTAAATGTAACGGAACGACAGCGGAAAGTAAAAAATATTGTCATTTTCATGAAATTTGTAAGCGCAAAAAAAAATATATAAATACATACATATTTGCGGCACAAAGTAGCAAGTTTTATCTAGTAATTTTATATTTCATTTTAAATGAGGAGAAAAACATATATCTGCAGCAAAACAAAGTACACTAAAAAACAGGTTACTGCAAAAATATTTATAAAAAAACGAGGTAAAAAAATACACATTACAATTTTTACTTAGGTAAGTTTACATTTATGATTAAATATTACTGCAGAAAATATGAATAAAGTATTGCAATTATTATTTTTTACTATTACAGACATGTAATCTTGAATGTATTCACCGATTGTTTTCAGTGTAGTACAATAAACAGTAAGATGTCATTTTTCATTTTGTATAAAACAAAAAAACAACGTTATCTACTATAATAATAATAATTTTGCCGTCATGAACTCTGCAAATGGTGAGAAGATAGAATGATTTCTGCGGCACAAAATAGCACTTACTGAGCACTATTCAGCACAATAGTTTCTTTTCATTTTATCGAAAAAAGCGAAGCTATGTATTAATTTTTTTTTGTTCATAAAATCTGCAAATAAAAAGAAAGAACAATTTTACGACACAAAGTAGTACATAATGGGCATAATTTCAGCACACCAGTTGTTTTTGATTTTATCGAAAAAAACGAGGCTATCTGTTTTCGTAAAAATTGACGATTTTTGTGAAAACAGTAAATGGAAAAAAGGAAATTGTTTTTGCGGCGCAAGGTAGCACATACTGAACACAATTCAGCACAATAATATCTTTTAGTTTATCAAAAAAGGCGGGGCTAACTATACTGACATATTTTCAATGACGCTCTCCAAAATTTCTTCTGAGTGCTGTTCCATTTTACTATACACAAATTCTTGTCCACGTTAACGAAATCTTTAAATGTCATATCGTTGATATCTGCTAAAGTTGCATATAAAGCTCAAAATAATTTTAACTGAGTACGATAGTGGAAGAAAATCATCTTCATCTTAATCAAATTTGACTCCTGTTTCTTGAACATCATGTTTAACAATGTCTGCTTTTTGAAAAAAAAAATATAATGGTTTGCTGTTTTACATTGATATTCCATATTTTGCTGAGATCTCTCATGGAGCCCAGTAAACTTATACTAGTGGTATGCATGCCAATTATTTCTTTGGTAAACAATAAACATTTAAAGAAAAGCTTTGTGTCATCTGCATTAAAAATATCGTCTTCAACATACCATCCACTTACATTAAGTAAGTTTTAAGAATCGGATAACAATGTATTTTCCGTATTTTGCATCAATTCCACATTCTAAGTACAACAAAAAAAATCAGCTTAATCCTGCTGCTCAATTAAAACTTAAAATAATTGAATATCGTTTTGTATGTACAGCTTTATGTTTGCAGTGCATTTATTAATTTATTCAAGTACGTATTTTAACCGACCTACGTAACGCCACCTCATTTAAGCATCTACTTTATCTTCTAGTTGTTTTTTGTGTACTCGTGCAGTTCTTAGAATAAAAACGTTGTGATAACATTATTTTGTATTTATTTTTGGTGTCAGTAAATTACTGAGAAAAAATGTATAATTCTTAGAACTAAATTAAACATCATAACTAGGTCTGAGTAGTGGTATCGATATTCGATACACAAAATACTGTATCACTCACATCTAATCATAACATTATTGTAACATAATTTATCATTTTTTTTATTTCACTGTGTCAATAAACTTAAGGCAGTAATAAATGTAAGATGTCCGTAATTTTCGATTTATTTGGCTCCAAATTTAAATATTTGAAACGTTGCATTAGAACATTATTTTTTGCTTGTACTGATTCTATAATTTCACCTTTTAAATTAATCCGATACACGCTGTATGTATTCTTGTATGTATTTACTCGTTTCTAACCAATAAAAAATCATTTGGTTATTGTTGTCAAAAGCCCCAAATGTGATTCTATTAAGCGGCGTGCACTGTATTTATTTTATATAGTTTAATTCTTCACTGTTGAAGAACTTTCTACAATCTAAGTCATTAATTCAATATTAAAAGATGACGTAACTACAGTACTTGAATAGTTTAATTCATTTATTGGTGTTTAATTTATTTCATTATATCTACTATATTGGTTTTTATTTTAATAAAATATTTTTTATATGTATACGTTGCCTACATTACAGCTTAATTATCAGTAAAAGAATGAATAAAATATATAAATTATTCAGTCATTGTATTTTTTCGTAAACTTTACATATTTTATATTTGATTATTAGTATTTATTAGTATTTAACAGTTTCCAATTTCTATTGTTCTGAGTCGACGATTCAGCTGATATGTAACCGACATTAAAGTTACCGTACATAAACATTATTAGTCACAAGTCTGTAAAAGTTTTAAGATAATTTCGTCGAATTTTATTACGTCACTACTACAAGTACACCATCTGTCAAAGAAAAGACAATTTATTTCAAAGTTGTGATAGTTATTTTATCTGCCACTCAAAACATTTTTTCTTACTTTGCCATCTGTTGTTAATTTTTCGTACGTTACAAATATTATAGTTAACTAACATTTTTGTATCCGTACTAACTGCCAAAACCTTGATATACGCTGGCTATCTGTGACAAAAATAATGACCCTCTGTTAAGCAACCAACAATACACAAAGTGTTTCTGTCTCGATTTCGAAAAATGCCGTTGGTGTTGCGATAACACAACAAAGATTCTTAAAAATTACATTAGTAAATTTTAAAAATAACTACTTGAGTACTCGTGGCCTACTATAGACAAGAACAGCTAGATAATAAATGTTGTGATAAATGCTCCCATTTTCTTTTATTTTGTCATGGACTAGGTACATATTTGAACAAGATAATAATCAGTAAACGCTTTTTTGCATTAAGTGTTTTTATCAAATATAAAATAAAATTTTTACTTTTGTATTACTTACTTTACCTACTTATTGTAACGGCTTATAACATAAGTAAACCACAAGTTTAAATTATTATCAATAATGGATTTTTGATCGTCATCGAAAATTGATTTCTTGCTTTTAATGTGATTTAATAGAAGTTGCAACGGTATAAATTAATTGGTTTAAATTATGATTATTTTATAATTGTTGTGTTTTTATCCGTTATTTAAAATTATTTGAACGATAAAAAGCTTTTATTGTTTACTCAAAATAGTTGGGCTATAGATTAATTTTTTTAGCAATTATTATCTTTGTAATTTTAACTCATTAGTTAGATTTTTCTGATTTACCTTTAGATTTAAAATAATGACTTTGAAACAACAAACGTGATTCATGAAATTTCTTTAATGCATCACATAAAACGCCTACCATTAATGGCTTTTGTCCAAAATTCTAAATATGATAACAAAAGATAGAAAATTATGTTAAAACAATAACAAGCATAGTTATAGTTTTCGTTATACTTTGGTCATACTAGTACAAACTTTGCCAAAGTTGATTATGTTTTTCTAGTAAATTTACTATTTTTTTTTGTTTATTTTGTGTGGTATCCACGTTAATGTTAAATTTAGTTTTTTTTTTAAATCAATTTTGGATTTAGTATACATATATATATAATATGATGGTGTCAATGACGTGATTTTTGTATTACATTAGTAACTGTTACGTATCTATTGCAGACGAAAAAAAACACGGAATGTAAATAGAAAATTTAAATCATTAGTGGTTATGGGTACTGTCGTAGTTAAAATGTCATCAAACGGTTCAAAAATTAGTTAAAAAATACGTATTTTATATAAATGTGTCATATACTTACTATTTTTGACAGTCAAATATAGACATTTGATTTAACAATTTCTTTAAGAAGCTATGTTACACAGTGTAATAACATTGTTATTGAATATATTAAGACAAGAATAAAACTGTCTAATTTTTTGTTCTATAATAGGAAATAAATTTTAAGATTCCTGTATTCGGCAATTTGTAGAATATAATAATATAATAAAATATATTTTAAATATTTCTAGATTTTTTTGAAAATTTGAGTTGTGCAATAAAATATTTCATAATCAAATAAAATAATTAAAAGGAAGCGAGAATCATTGGAAACATCTTGTTGCCAATACAAATATTTTAAGACTATTTTCATCGGTAAATTTTGTTGTGTATTTAAATAAAAGAGTTTTGTTTAGAAGCAACATGAAAACAAGTACCAAATATTTGCGTGTGTTCATTTGTTTTACATATATGAACATCTCAGGTATTTTTGTTTTTTGGCATACTTTTAACATTTTGTAGTGTCATTCATATATCAGGATAGCGAGTTATGTTATTTTACAGGCCCACGTCATTTATATGTGTATGATAGTTAAACTTACTTCGCTAGTTACAGATTTAAGTAGGAGATTGAAGAAGAGTAAACATAATGCTACGAAAATAAAATAACAGAAATCATAATAAGTAAAACAAAAATACCTTTGACAAACAAACTTTGAAGTGTGAAGTTGGTGAAGAAGATACTTTGACCGACTCGGAAGAAGAACGAGAACGATACGAGAATTTTTCGCCCCTGATTTAGAAAAAAAGAGAGAATGATACGAAAACTTATCTTGCTGTTGAAGACTTGGAAGTATGAAATGAGTGTAATGGGCGGCATAAAAAATGTTAGTTTACACGAATAGAAAAATTTTAAAAGAATTCTAGAAAACGTCACGTCTCTTGAAATGTATTCAATGCTTGTCCTATAGATTTGCAAAGCAACATATGGTTGGTACACAAAAATCAAAAGCCGCTCGATACAACCAATGAGATGCTACAAACAATGCAAAAGTGAAAAATTTAGGTTTTATTATGAATGGGTTTGGTAGTTCTTTGGTATATTGGTCAAAACGTAAAACTTACAATTTTGTATTTGGAAATATCATATCTCGGAACCTGTATTTTGGCAATATATATTAAATAAAACGCATCGGCATGGATTATAACTATTCAAACTGTGTTCTGTGGATAGTTATACATAAGTCGGGAATAAAAGTTTATTGCGTATTAAATTTGAAAAAAGTCTAAAGATAGATCATGAGGACAAAAATGGTATAATAATATTCAAATATAAAAACACCTGAGATGTACGAGTCTTGTCTACAAAGCATGAACCAATGCGCCAGATTCTCCAAAATAGTGTTCAAGAACTATTGCAGTAGTTGTTTGGCTATTAGAACTGTTAATTGAAATATTTTAAAAAGTAGTTACTGAATATGCGACCCATAAATTTGTACTTTGCACTAGAGGTTGTTAGTACAGTTTTGTACAGGAACTGGTTTGTTACGTTACAGTGCAGTGTATTGTAAAGTGTTGTTAACAAGATTGTAATATTTTCTTTTTTTGTGCTAATATTTAAATACTTTTTTAACAATGTTGACCACATTGCATTACAAATTAATCTATGTACGACATTTCTGGTTATTTATTGCTTTACGTATAAAATTTAAGTAAATAATCATACGTACAATGACAACGTTATATAGGACTTCAATTTTTTTTAGTATGCATTGCTGTTACTTTAAAAGTTTATTTGTATAGTTTCTTAGAACTGTTATTAAGTTTTAGATTTAAAACACAGGTTTATGGAAAATGAAATCCTTTTTATTTTTTTTTATATACTTATGCAAACATTGTTCTGTCGTTAACTAATAAATAATTTAAAAAATTTTGTTTGTGTGATTTTAAGTACGCACACTATGCTATATTAAGTTGTATATAAAATACGCGCCTTTTACTAGGCAACACACATTCCCTTTACACAATTATTAACAAGAACTTTAGAAGTTTCAAAGTTATATGTACTACTTAATTCAATTTTACTACGCCTGAAGATGGCTTAATTGTTTTTACAAGCCGAAACATGTCGCCAATTAATTAGAACAAAGAAAATAAAATAAATATTAATATGGTTGTCATGACTTAAGATTTGAACCCTTTTATTTTAATAAATAATTGACTATTGTCAGAATATCAGCTATGTGTCATTTCCAATGTAAGAAATAGCAATATGTTAATAGTTAAATTTGTTACTTGTTTCTATCAAAAAACCTAAAGGTTATTTAGAAAATTCTTAGTAAAAAGTAGTAAAATCTGCATATCTTAAAGGGTAATAACTTTTTCATTTAATAGAAAACAAATATTTTAGATAAATTCATATTTCTTGATTTTGTAAATGTTTATAAGAAGTAATCTGCTGTTATGAAATTTAAATTTTCAACAAACATTACAAAATTCTCTTAAATTACAATGATTACATTATTTATAGCGTGTTACAGTGAAACCGGTCGTTTGTGACACTTTTGAAAACCCAAATTACTTCAATATACATTATTAATGTAAATAAAATACTCCATTATATATCTAACATTTGCTGTCTTTACAAATACCAACTCATTTGTACACAAAGTTTTAATTAACGGTTGTTAAAAAGCCCATTATTGATTAATTTTTTAAAATAGTGGTGTGATATTTCCGGGTTTAGTTTTTAGATAGATCGCAAGTTCCTAATGCTCTTTCTTCATATATCGTATACCAATACCTACTTGAAATTAAAATTAAATAAAATGCAAATTTATAGGTAAACGTTGGTCTTATATTTACTTCTAATAATAATCGGCATTAAAAGATTTTTTTTAATTTTATAAATGGCAACGCAGCATCAGTGTTTAATGCGTCACTTCTGATCTGCGGTTTAAACTTAGCTACTCTAGTTGAAATGTTAACCAAATTAATGAATTGCGCTTGAGTACAAACAAAAAGGAAACAAAAACGCAATCATACATACATACAAGTATTGCATTTTTATTACATAAGTTGATTATCTTTAAGAATATTTTAATCAACGGCAGAACTATAGCATTGAGTCGAGCTTTCTACAAGTGCCAATTACTCATCGAGGTAGAATAGTCGGACGCGGATGAACAACCAATTAATACCAGTGAAGTTAAGAGACTTCAACTTGACAGGCGTAAAACCCAAAAATATTTCAATTAATAAAACAACAACCAACAGTAAAAAAAAATATAGAAAAACCTTTGACTGTTCTCGACTATAACAAGGGAAAGACAGGAATAGACTTATCAGATCAAATGGAGTCGTTTGTAACCACTATACGTAAAGAAATAAAGCGGTACAGAAAGCTAACTTTAGAACTTTTGCTTTTGCCTACAAACGTGTCACAAAAAAAATTAATTGATAGTTATTCTGTTTTAAAGTGTTCATTTTTATTTGGTTTTATGTTTATGTTTTATGGCTTTTGTTTTTTTTTTCAAATTTGATTTATTGTATCGGATTTATGCTGTTTAATTCTTCAAACGATTAGAAATTAAAATTTTCTTCGGCTAAGTTTAATTTCATATTCCTCCAGAGCTTAGCAAATATATTGCAACTTTCGTTTTGATGTATCCTGTATTCTGCATTTAGTGTTTCGATTACATCGCGTTACATTTATTCTACTTCTTGTTAACGTCAAATTTTCATACTGGCAACCGCGTGCTTTCTGTTTGACAGGTTTTTTTCTAAATCATTGCAAGTTATCACTTATTAAATGACGTGTTAAGTGTTGTAGAAATTAATATAACTTTGGAAATGTTACTAGAATAGGATTAGATTTTGGTTGTGGTTATCAAAGTAATTTTTTGTACGACTTTACCACGGTATGAACCACGTTTATTAACCTTGTGTTATACACCGTTAATAGTTGATTTGAACCAGTTGTAGTCAAATTGGCCCTTTCTACAATATAACAGTTTAAAATGGGAAATAAACTTTATTTTGAAAAACCTATTTATTAAACATCCATTTTAAAAATCTAATACTAAAAAAAACTTAGGTTTATAGAAACACAAAGTTAGTACGTTTTAACTCTTGTAGTGCTTACAATAATTTATTGCGTCTAATAATTATTAGTTTACATTCTTCAGACATTTGTATTTTTATTTGAATTAAAGCAAATTTGAAAATTAGTGATTTAACAAAAATATAAAACTCAACAGTTATTTTTCTATCAATAATTTAAAAGACTACAAACATTATATTTTATATTTTATCAGTTTGGGGTAAATTATTTCAATTTTTCATTATGCAAATGTATGAAAATTTATCTATTTATTTTCATGAATACCAAAATACATACAATAAATCGCTGGGTATTAGCCTATAGAAATAGAATACGATTTAAAGTCTGTTATTGATAGTGTGGCTTATCTATCTACGTAAGAAAATTCTAATAAATATTAAAACTAATTTAAAACAAGCTTATTGGTGTAACCTTGTTTTTTATTTAAAAATCTGGTAGTGTTTTGTTTTATAATTTTTGATTAAACTTTAATAATTATTTACATAGATTGTGTACGTTTCATAAATTGATTTATAATATTTTTTGATGTACGTGCTGAAAGGAAAACCACTCAAGAAATAAATATTTTACGAGAAGTGATACTAGGGTGTGTTATTACTGCTGTTATTCAACGTATACTCTGAAGTATTTAGAACAGCGTTAGAAAACTGCGAGACTGGAATATCAATCCATGAAAACAACTTGATAATCTGAGTCAATTCACGTCAGTAAAATGTGAAGCATTTTTAACTGTCGGCCACGTTAACACTACAATTAGTTAATGAAACTTTTTGTATTATTTTATTAGTTTATTATCACAACGAATTCTGGTATTTGTTTTTTCTGGTGTTGCTGTCAGTTTTTTTTTACTACTTTGTTTGCACAATAATCGTCAGCTGTTTTCCACAGAATAAATACATAAGAAAAGTTTTTTATGATACATAGAATACATACGTTTTTTTGTTATACAAATCATAAAATTAAAAAAGCAACAATAATTACAACGAAGCTTTAAACGTAAATAAGGACGATGGCAAAAGGAACTATAAATTGAAGTAAATACATGCACGTGATTATAAAGTTAAATAATGGTAATAAATTCACTTTTACAATAACGTTTATATAACCCTATACTGCTCAAAGAGATTATTTAAAGCAACGTTGCTAATCATCAAATGGAAGTTAAAAGATGAGAAAAGCAACGAATTAACATATTTATACGTATTTGTGAAGTAAGATCGCAACAGGATAACTGTTTTACTAGATAATAAGTCAAACACAGGGAAAAGTCGGTGTATAATAATTTGAAAGATGATACAATAAAAGCATCGTACAATTTGATAGAACGACAATGTCTTTTAAAATATATGACCGTATTAATACTGTAGTTAAAGTAAGACGCATTAGATAATATAACGTATAATATTCTGCATACGACAGAATTCGGTATAACAGTATATTTACAGCATTCATAAAATGGTAAAATGGTAATTCTTTTTCGCGATTGCGATGTACCAAAGTGCGGTCAATAATACTTGATATTTACTTGTGTCTGCACAAAAACGATTTAATAAAGGTTTTAAAAAGATGAGTTGCAGTTCACAAGATAACGCCAATTTAACACATCCCTAAAAAAACCACTAAAATAATCCGGACAAAGAAACTTAAAAAAACCTCTGAAAAAACCCTTGGAAAAAACAACAAAAAAACCACACAGAAAAGTTTTTTATATATTATAAAATGTTTTGCTTTAATTTAAACGGTTTTCAAATCTGCTTCTTAGTCTTTTCAAGTTGTTGTTTTGCTATAATTACTGTCGTTACTTTTAAAGTTACTTTTAGTTTTAAAGTATTTTTTTTTGTTTAATTTTGAATTCACTTACATATTTTAATCAAGACGTGTTAATTGAAATGTTCTATGTTCTTAGGTTCTTACGGACCCCCAGGGGTCCCCGGGACCTTTCAAGGTGTCTGTGGAGAATTAAAATTGATTTAGAAGACACTGAACAACGTCAACTAAAAAAATTGTGAAACGTTTTTATTAATATGGAAGTTTAAATAAATAACAATGAATAAATTATTAGTAATTTTTACCCCCAACTAGTTTATAATATAAACTATAAAAAAGCCGTACATCTAATCAACAACTTAGTTTTGTGCTATGCGTGATGCAAAGTGCATACAACAAATTTTCTTAGTCTTAGACAAAAGAAGGAAGTATAATTATTTGTATGGTTACGCAGATAGCGTACTTTAGTTAAGTAAGTATATTTGAATCAAATTGATGCCTCTTTTTAATCTAAATTTATTTAAGCAAAGTTATACTCTTGTTTAATCCGACATGCGAGAAAACGTTACTTTTCTCACATCTGTTGGTCGTCTGATATATATTAAAAGTTCGACTCTTATCAATTCAGGAAGTACTCGGCAAAATCAGTGTGGTTTAACAAAAGAAGTAATAAAGACTTTTTCTCAATTGATTCCGGAAAATAAATCAAATAACACTTCAATTAGTAATAAGTGGAATATTTTTTATGATGACGACTCCAGTCTTCATAAATTTTTCGAAGGAATCGTAGAGTTTTGTACTCGTGGCGTTACTAAACATCAACTTGTGACACCATTACCGGAGCATCTAAAAGGCAATAGGTTTATATGGTATCGGTCAATTAAACAATTTTGTTTATAAATTAAAAATCTTCTTCCTTGTGATTACCAATCTTTACTAATGGATGAAATACGGAATCGTACTGAAGAAGCAGAAGAGCCAGTAACAATTTACGTGGCTATAATGCAAAATTTGTTTAATTCATTGGAAAATAAGTTGACAGAATACACTTAATTATTAACCATTAAACGTAATTTGTTGTCGTATTTGCCCATTTAGCCTTTTATTGAATTCATCGCAAGTCATTGTCGTTCTAGTCCTCGTCCTTTGGCAAATTAATGTCTTAACCCTGACTTTGCGTATCGCAGGCCTAAAGCTTTTTTAAAGCTGGCAGTAGTTGAAACGACAGCACAGAATTAAACGGAAACAACGTTTTTCAAAGAAGCAAGAAAATATGAAATAATACGGTTTTTCAGAATTATTACACTTTTTGGTTGAATTACCAAACATGTTTAACTTTACATTGAAACTCTAATTTTTTAATCTGAATTACATCTACATGCACATCGATATAAGCCACCTAAACTACGATCGCGAAATAATATGTGGCTAAAACCGCGATGTAAACCGCAACCGCGTTCATCGATGTATATTCGATATGCTTGCATTCTTAATATTTGCTTAAGAAAAACAAATATGTTATTTTTCAATTACGCGTTGGGCCGTATCCTAAAACTACATCAACGTTTGATAGTGTAGAAATTGTTTGTTTTCAGACGGAAGCGATGTGAGATGTTTGGTAAATAAACTGCTCTTATTTAACGATAGTTTATATGTGTAAACTGAGTCATAGACGATAGCTTTATGAATTTGTATATGCTCAACTTAAGAAACGTTGAGAGTCATAGAACGAAAAGAAAAATATAATTTTGCTTGTGCAATGTAAACGACATTTTAGTAACAAATCGTATTGTTTCCACAATAAAAATTGCACTAACCGACACGATTTTTATAATTGATTTTAATCTGAAATAAGTATTTTACATTGTTGTTAACACAAAAACTATATTCTAACGTAAAGTATCACGTCACATTTTCAAAACTGTATAACTAAAAAAATACTATAAGAAGTTTAAGCATGTTCGCGGCTATTCCGTGAAGTGCAGCGACAACTACAAAGGATACAACGTCACGCATTACAGAGAGAAGTAGAAAATTGTAATCAAATAGTCATTGCGGAATAAAATTAAATCTTCTGGAATCAATAAGTGCATATCCGGCTGGTTCATTTATTGTTCAGATGCTGATGCGGTATGGCTCGAAACAAATGAATTTTCACTAAATTGTTATTTAGTTAAGAAAGTTTGAAGCAGTGTTCTACAAGTTGTGTTATGGTAAGTTGTATATTATTTTCCTCTTTAATTAAACTTGACACAATTTCTTTAAGGTTCTTTATGAGAAGTGGCATCAAAACACTTTAAGTGTCTATATAAGGAACCAACAAATCACGTCACAGACTGTTATTTCTGTCTTGTATTAATTGAAGGGTTTTCAAAATGGAATAAACACAAAGGAACGTATCCAGACATTCTATCTGTAACCATACCGTTGAAAAGAACTGATTGTGAGCTTCCAACTCTAATGCATTCAAATTTTTTTGCAAATTTCACGTACGAGAAAAACATAAACGATGTTTTGAATGTGTTATTCTCAGTCAGATCTCAATAATTTGCTACGGGATTTGGGTTTAACCAAAGACATATTAGTAGAGTTCAAGTTTCTACGGGTTCCATTCGTAAAACAATTTTCCATTCTAGGTAATTCCGGTATTGTGGTTATCACACAAGCTGAGCTTTCGTCACACGTCGCAATAGACGTTTTCAGAGCCCGAAACAAACTGATTGATTGCACAGTGAAGTCTCGCTTTCATAGACCGGACCCCCGATCAATAAAATTGGTTTCTAAACCAAGAAAAAGGAATGCTAAAATCTCGGTTAACTTTAAAAGGATTTTTAATTATTTGCCAAAATTTTAGTGTTCAAAGTTCATTTGAATTATTGAATGGTAATTTAAGAAAGATGAGTGATAATCAGGAGGAAAAATTCCATCAAGACATTTTAGAAATGGAAAAACAATATTAAGGTAGATGGGAGGCGGTTATGATTAGAAATTATTGCTGGATTCTCATTAAAGAAGGCAATAACCAACATAAAAAAAACAACTCTATGTAAAATTTTGCAGTTTTTTTTGTGTCTAGTTAAGTATTTTTGTATTCTTGATACTAATTAAACACTTAAGTATTTGTTATGTGAAGATTTTTGTACTTATCTATTTTTTTCATAACTTTTGTTTAACAAAATTTGTTAATTATCAAGGGCATCAAATTGCAAGATTGTCAGGTTGCCCGAAGTTATTAACATCCAATAAGTCACGTCATATATAAATAATTTAATGGTAAAATGTTCTACTTTGCCCTCCCACTTTTAGCTTAATGATGTCTTTTTTATAAACTTTTTTTAGGTCCTTGTTTTAAGAGGGGTAATCAAATCACTTTCGGTAGTTTTAAGACGACGTTTCGTGCTACTAAAAATTTACAAAGCACAGAACCTTTGCATGTACTCGTGCCGCACCAACAAAAACAGAACAGTATAAAAAAGAATATAACTAGTTTCTGCAGCGGCTGAAAGTGAAAACAAAAATATAAGTGAAACTATAATGTTTGTTTATTTTCAAGACATGGTAATTATTTATTTTTTCACGATCTAGTATGAATGATATTGATTTTAGTAACACAAAATAAATTGTATATAATACAGGGAGTGTATAAATAAACGAAAAGGCTACACGCTGCAACATTCTTCTTTCAATTCTGAATCAAAAGTCCTAATGTTAAATTGTTATATTATGCTTCGTATATCTTTAAAAATATTATACTACTCATTGGTAATACGTTATTAAATTCTACACATTACGCAAAATATGATTTGCTCTTCAATTTATTTATTGTCACATTAATATCTAGGTACATAGAATTATTAATGTTAATTTACAATGTATTTTCCAACTAGTTTTCTTTTTACTTTTGTTTTATAGTAAATCAACAACACTAATCCTTAAAAAATTGTTGAAATTTAAATCCATCTGTTTCTACGCATAGTTGAAACTTTTAAGGTATCGTCTGGATTATTCGTTTAAGTCTTTTTGGTGTAATATCTAATACCGCTGCGTTAATATTTTTTGTAGTTAGGTCAGCGTCTTGAGGATGCGTAGCATACACACTTTCTTTGATGAAACCCCAAATAAAAAAATCACAGATATCGCAAATCTTGCAACTATCGGTAGGTGTTGAAAACAAACACAATATTACATACGCAATATAATGAACAAGATTTATTGCGATTTTCAAAAATAAGAATATATACATAAATAATAGATTAAAAAACAGAAATAACTAGTATTCTAGGTGCGTATTAAACGAGAATAGAGTCGTATGATAATTCACCAATTGTTTGTATTAAACATTTGTTCATGAAATGGCTGAGAATTGTTTCTCATAACCTCTTCATCGCCGGAAGATGATGAATCACCAACACCAATGATATATGGAGAATTTCTTATGATTTTGGCGACTACCGCGTTTTTTTTGCGGGTAAGGGTATCTTTGCCAGCGTGGTAATATTTGGAGTTGTTTTTCTTGTAAACCATCCTGCATTGGAACCGCCACAATTTTTGTATTAAAATGATTTGCTTACGGTCGGTTCCACCAACACAACTTAAACTTAAGGAATACTTAAAAACAATCGTTGCTATGGTTTTAACAATTGTATCTCCGTTTTTAAGCGTTGCTTAAGTTTAAGTCATGTTGGTGGAACCAGCCGTTAATTTTCTTAGATTTATTCCGACAGCGGGAGAACAAATCAACGTACTAGAAAGACACCTGCAAGCTATGGTGAATTTTTGCTAGTAGATTAAACTGTGACCTCCGTTCCGCTTCAGTGATAATAATGTTTTGTTTTCGGACACATGTGTTTACTTCTGCTGCGTTTTATAGAGTTTTCACACTGTCGGATCGTCGCCCCCAGAGTTCACATAAGTTGAATTATGTTCTTAGACAATCAGCCTGATGCTATATCACTCTCCTTATAAATAGCGATGTCGTTATCTAGTCCAATTGCTATTTTTGTGAAATCGGTATGCTGTATAACTTATAACGGTTCCACTCATATCGACTCTCGTTATCCTTTCTCGTTATTTTAAACTATAACGATTATGATATAACCGCGGCGTTTCGGTAGCCGTTATAAACATGACGATTGTGATGTATAGGCTTGAGAGTTTTTTTGTATGAAAAAATAAAATTTGGAGGTGTTTTGCGCGTTGCATTATACGAGGAACTGGAAAATGCAATCAGAAAAAGAATCTTTTTAGTTTTACCGTGTATTTAAAAAAGTAAAGTTAAAAACGTATTCTTTCATACAGGCAAAGGAGCATTTTACGCGAAAAGAGCGACCCGTTTGAAGTAACTACGTAAACAAAATGTATAAAAAAGATGTAAGTTATGTAACGGTGTGTTTTGCAACTCAATTTTATTTCGAATTAATACAAGATGCTTATAAGTAGTTTGTTTGAATGTATTAAACAATGTTGCTTGATGCGAAGTAATAACATTCTGCTGAACTTTCATTGTTTATTATTTTGAAATGAATCAAGATCAAGATGCTTATACTTTAACGTATTAATTAAAGCCATTATTCAATAGAAAATTGGAGCTATCGAGAGATGATGTACGTCACTTAATGGAAGTCGTAGCAAATATTTGAATTTTATTTCATACCAGCTAGTTTTAGCCTGGTTTTTTTCTTTAAAATACCGATACAGCAAACCTATTTTATCAGTGATTGTTATGTCAATCGTTATCTTCCACCACTAAAATCTGATAGCAATTGGTCGCTAAGTATAACAAAAGTGTTACAGCATTAGGCTGAATAAAGTAAGCCCAATGAAAACAACAAATAAACTAATACCCTAAAACGTTGCAAGATAGAGGAAATTTGCGCATATACATTTTTATAGAGGACATAATTCACTATAAAAAAGTCCGCAGAACGGAACGGAACCTTCTATAGTTTAGAAGATACAATTTTGCAAAGTTACACGATAATGTCTCACCTTACACTAAAATTCTGTAATTCTTAAGCTATTAGATATAATTATACCCTCCCGCGGACTTTTTTTGTAGTAAATTTTGCGCTCTATAAATATGTTTATGTGTAATTTTTATCTATATTGTACCGTTTTTGCAGCGTACAAGGCGGAAGCTCCCGCGGACCTGATTCTGCAATTACTATAATTATTTTTTAGCTCTGCTGAGTGAAATTAATACTTATTATATTTTTAAAACGTAAAACAAATCATAAGGAAAATATTGTTTAATAATAATAAACATTGCATCCAAAAAATACAAAAAATGAAGTGAAATTGGACACCACCGCAAGTTCCAGATTTGTTTCATCTGAGCGTTTCATCGTTTTGTTACACACGCCTTCAAATCAAGCTCCTAATAAGTGTTTTCAACATTAAAAGTCTAGAAGAGTGATATCGCGAGATCTCGCAGGTTATAGGATGGAACCATCGCGACCTTGTGATTTATTATGACCTTTTTTGGTGACCATATTTTATAAACTTATGCGGATTTTTAACTGTCTAATGGTGAAGATTGTGGGTATTAAATACGCCATCTCTAGTAAACATAAATTCATCGTTCAAAAGAATACGCTGGAGAAAGTCGATATCTTCTTGAATAAAATTTATGATTGTGTTACAAAAATTTAATCGTAATATGTTGTCGTTACCATAAAGAGGCTGTACTATAGAAACGTGATATGGATTTCTTGTAGAACCAAGTCTTGTTATCAGGGATATTTTTTGTTGAAGCTAACTGTCGGGTACTAAGCGAAGGATCTTCGTGAACAGCGCCTAGAATTTGTTCTTCAAGTTAAACCCCACGCCTTTGTCTTGCTCGACCAGCATTAACGTTTTTGTTATAAACGAACTAATTTCTCAAAGTCGTTAATCCTGTCTTCAAAATGTATTTCCTCTAGGTTGTCTTCAGTTTGAAGTACGTATGCTATACTCGTTTGCATTAGCATTTTTAACTTAATATTTCTTAAAATACAGTTTTAAGATCCTCCTAAAATGTTTAATTAGTTGAAAATTTTTACCTATTCAATTGATAGGATCCTTCAAGGTGGAGGGACGGCAAAAATAAAATCAAACCTCGTATGTTGTTAAGGCGACGTTTCGTTGGCTTTAGTGCTCAACTTCTTCAAGCCAGTCTATATAATTTAAAACATCAACAATCAGTAATACATATTACACATCAATACAATAGTTATAACATTAAAATCTATCATTAACAATTAAAAAATCGTATTTTACATTAATATGAAAAAAGGTGACTAGAAAACCAAATCGAAAAAAAAATTAAAATTACACATATTCAATAAAAGTACCTTAATGCAACTACAATATTACTAAATATAATGATAAGATAATATAAAGCAATAAAATAAAATAAAACCAATTAAGAAAACTTACCAACAAATTAGTGGTTGGTTTTACCCCAATTAATAAGAATACAATTTTTTAACATATAAATTATATACATAACAAACAAAATCGTGGCGTACACTTATAAATAATGAAATAAAATTATTGAAACCTTGATAGATAAGTAAGAAATTGTTAACGGTTATCAATATTAACATGCCATTTTAATACACTGCAAAATTTTAATTTTTGATGTATTATGGAAATTATTAATAATTTTATAAGTTATAGTAGAATATTAATTTTTAATTTTACTAATAATGTTATTGTAGATCAAACTTAGTTTGTCAGTGTCCGTTCTAAAATTTACATTGTTTTTGTAGAAATTAATAAAGACCATTTCTGAGATTAATCTCTTTTTTAAATTATATTCTACATCTAGAATTTCAGGGCTGTCAAAATTAAAAGTATGCCCTGTTATGACGTGATGGCATGTAAGACCTGTGTCACTAGCTTTAGTACTACAATCATACTTATGGTTTTTGATTCTATTTTTTAATTTTTGTTTTGTTTGTCCTATGTAGTAAAGATTACAATTATTACAATTAATTTTGTATATTACAGATGATTTTTCTAATAAGTTTGTTTTATTTTTTAATTTGGTGTAGATTGTATTATAAATAGTATTATGGTTGTAGAGAACAATTTTGATGTTATCAGATTTTTTTATTAATACTACGACTTAAACCCGGTATGTTTATTAATCTTTTGTAGTGTATGATAGGTTGTGATAGGTTAGACCTATAAATATTATCAATAAATTGTACTTGTTGATTGGATTTTAAAATTTTTTTTCTAATAAGAGAAAATGGATAATTATTATTTTTTAGTATTTTCGTAAATAAGTGAATGTTTTTAGTGTGGAATTGACTGCTACTAAGTTTAAGAATTTTATTTTTCATTGTTTTAATTAAATTAATTTTTTGGTTGTGTGGATGTTTTGAAAAATAATTTAGAATTCTATTAGATGCCGTTGGTTTTGTATACCAGTCTGTTAATATGTTATTATGTTTTGTATTGTTGATTAGAAGTAGGTCTAAAACCACTGCCGTCCCTCCACCTTGAAGGATCCTATCAATTGAATAGGAAAAAATTGTCAACTAATTAGCATTTTTATTACAGAAACCATACATCAGATACATATCGGCATATTCATTGAATGTAAAGACCATAATGAGTGAACAAAACAATAACGCAAAAATCACAGAACCACCAAAACTAATCAAAAGTACACAAAAAATCACGAAAAAGCAAAAGGTTATACAAAATGAAACAAGAAAGTCAAAATTGGATACATAAATGTCAAAGTTTGACAGAAGATACTCTGTTGAAATTGTATTAAAATGGAAAGTTTGTTTTACAACTTTGCCAAATGTGTTTTTTGTAAAAAATTTTTAACAAACAAATGTTAAAAACAAACTTTGAAGTCAAAAAACAAAACGTTAACGAAACAAAAGTATCAAAATTCTTTTATTATTCTTAATCGCAGCTATTTCTAACAACGGATATTGAAACACTTATTTATAGACCAAAAGTCCGAAGTAGGAGAACCTCGTGAAGACGTATCAATGTATAAACACCGGGTATAAATTTGTTGATTAAAAAATGCATTGATTCATTTTAAAATAAAAATAATCGTCAGGTGTATTTCTGTTTGTTTGACGCCTGTTATGAACGTTTAGTTTTTAACTTCTATCTAAACAAAATATGTATGTCTTGAGACCTAGATTCTTTAACTTATCAAAAACAACAAACACTACATTTGCTAAAACTAAAACAACAACAATGTTAGAAATGTGTAAAAAAACATTTTCTAGTACATGTTATGTACGTGGATGAATAACATATAATTACTAAAAACTTTGCATCAATCAATACATAACTATGCACACTTAATTATTTTAAACGTTTAGCTTGTATAAGCAAAAGTATAATTTGGTGTAGCAATAGCGCAAAAAAGATTGAAAAAAGTATGCAACGGGCTACGAAAAAAACTAAGTTTGATATTTACTACAATTTTTATTTTTAATGAAAAATAATAAAAATCATTAAAAATTTATTTAGCATTGCTATTGATTGTGAGCGTGCCAGAAAAAATCTAAATATTTAGGTTATAAATTTAAATCCAACAATAATTTAGTAAGCAAGGTTTATAGAGAAAGTAAACCGATTATTTATTTTTTGTTGATACTTGTGTACGTTTACATGCGCCATTTTAATTAAATGTATGCGTTCATAATTAAATTGCAACTGTAGAGAAACAAAACCAAAATAATTTTATTATGATGTTAAAGAATTTGCATAATTCCAATCTTAAATCATTCACTATATTAAAAGTAGATATTTGCGCGAACTTAAGAAGAAACTTTATCATTATTTTAGAATAATCTATGCCAATAAGTTTGATTGAGTTGGTTCAGCTTAAAATTCTTAATAAAGAATATACAATAATTTTATGAAATAAGTTAGTGACACGTAGAGTTTTAATGATAACTATTAAAAATATGTGTTTTAATTTTTTAGAACCAAATTATCTGTTGTAGAAACAGTTATAAATTTCATAAGATAGTAAAAAGACAAGAAGGGAATATATTTAAAACAAAAAAAACTTTAAAACTAATATATCTCCTCAAATAATTAGTTTTGCTTTGTGTAATGATCGTTTAAAAATAGTAAAAGAGTCTAATAAAATATTTCTTGTATTTGTCATTGTCGTATTGTAAAATTAATATTAGTAAAAGTTCTAAATTCTGTAATGCATAATCACAAACATGTTTCAGTAATTGTTATTCTGACCATACACAATGATGTAATTTAGGTAAATCAATTTGTAGTTACATTTTTATATCAATTATTCTCATTGAAGTCTAATTCAATAATTAACTGAATGTGCAATTCAACATCAAACAATAACCAAAACTGTGACACGCCAGTGGCTTCAACTATAATTAGTGTAAACTGTAAAGTGCAATAATAGAATTTCAAATCTGAATTGTATAAATTAATCTTGCACGTTCTTATATACAATAAAATATCTACAAAATAACTAAATCAAACAGTTTAGTTCTAAATAAAAATGTATTCTCGATTATACATATATAATATTGATTTTTTTTAAAAGCGTTTAAAATTTTTTTTTAAATATGCTTAACGTTAGAGGTTCTATTAACATTATTATTATTAATGTTTAAATATTCTAATAAAGTGTATGTGTTGGTTAAATTAATAGTAACGATAATAAGTTAATTTATCGTTAAACACAATTTAATTTCTGAGTTTATTATCAAAGATAATGCTACAAAAAATTTAAAGCAAAAGAATTCTTGAAAGATAAAAAGAATTTGTATAAACTTTTGATAGAGGAAAAAAACTTTCATTAATTCTTAATTCTAATCATAATAGCTATGTATAAACTTATTGTATTTAATTGTCACATTATTAACGTCTAAGGTTAGCGCTTGCTGAGAATAATTAAATATAGTATAATAAAAAAGGAGGCGGAAAAAAGATGAAGAATTCCGTCAGTTATTGCATTTTCAATTAGTATTGTTTTCTTTAAAAACTCTCATTGTTGCAGATTAAAAAAGAGAAGCAAACATTTATACAGTCCATTTTTAAACTAAATTGATAAGACTCGATTTTGGAACATTAACAAATTTGGTCACTTTGAGTCGAATATTTTAACTTAGCTGCATACAACACTTTGAGTGCAAACGTTTTACATGGAAAAAGTTTAAGATTTGGTTCAATACAAGCAAGAAAGTTTTCAGCGGCTACATCAATTAATTTGGAAATTTTTGCCGTTATAAGAAAATACGTTCTGCATTAGATCGTTAGATTTCAATCAACACGTACATAGAAAAGAACACGTAATAATAATAAGTCAGTGTTCTACGTAATAGTTTCTATCAATTTGGTTACCAAATTAATTACTTTACGGCAATTCATTATATTGCGATCATAATACATACGCGGTTTGTGTCAAATGTCATCGATTTAACAAACAGTTTTTATAAATATTTGTTGCGTTAAATTATAATAAATTAATTAAGATATGTTTCATGATCTCGAGAGATTGAGAAAATCGCGTTAAACATCTCATAGTCACTAATTAAATCAGTATCTTTTTCTGTTTAAACAGTAAATAATTTACATTGCATTTATTTCTGTAGATTCAAGTCATTTACAGTATAAAAAGATTGTTACATTGGTATTTACTTTAATAGTTACGCTTAGTTAAGCGTCTCTGTCACACATTTGTCCTTTGCGCGCATATAATTCAGTTTTATTTAACATTTTACATTTAAAATGGCTAATAAAAAGCAGAACCCTCAATTAAGATTGACGCTTATCAAAGCAAACGACCTTATTGAAAGATTGGATTTATTTAATAATTATTTGCAAAGTGCAGCTGAGTTCGAGTTGTCAGACATTGTAGAGCGGAAAATTCAAACGAATTTAAATGTTTTTAAGCCTCTTCTTAACGAGTATAAGTTAGTTTGGCAAGAGTTTCAAAATTACGATTTAGATCGTAAAGATTTCGACATCATACCATACGCTCAAGTACAAGACAAGTACATCGATACAATTGTCAGTGCCGAAACGTTATTAGATCGTTTCAATATTGCCACAGCTTCAGGTTCAGAAGTTGATACCGGTCCATATACATCATCTAATAATTCCGAGAGTATTCAAGTACGATTACCGACTATTTCTTTACCAACCTTCGACGGTAACCACCAAAATTTTAGGAGTTTTTTCGAAACATTTAACGCATTAATAGAGTCAAACGAAAAATTGTCTGACGTTCAGAAATTTTTATACTTAAAAAATTCTTTAAGAGGTTCAGCAGTTTGCATCTTGCAAGAACTTAAAAATGAAGCTGCAAGTTATGAATTAGCTATTAAGTTGTTAAAAGATAGGTTCACTAATGAAAAATTATTGCTATTTTCTCATTTAGATAGCTTGTTTGAATCTCCACGTTTAGTTAAGGAATCAAATCTAAGAGAACTTAATGATAAATTATTAAAACATACCAGATCAATTGATAACGAAAACATTTCAAATGCTACATATAAGGCTGGCGTGATTGCTTATATTATCAAAAATAAAGCCGACCCCAAAACTTCGGAAGAATTCGCAAAAAGTTTTCCCAAAAAAATTCCTTCTTTAGAGGAAAGTTTAAATTTTATTGCTAATAGATGCAATGTTCTTGACGATGTAAAAAATTGCAAAATTAATCAAAATACTTTTCAGTCTTCAACTCGTAAGTTTAATACTGAACATCATCAAAATAAAGGCAAAGTGTTTTTGCAAACTGAACGACCATGTCCTGTTTGCAAAGGATCACATAGCCTTATTACTTGTCAAAAGTTTATAGGCTTACCTGTTAACATACGATTTTCTAAAGTTCGTTCTTTTAGGATTTGTAAGGTATGCCTTAGTCACGACATGAGTTCTAAATGCAGTTCATCTGTAAACTGCAAACATTGCCAACAGCGTCATAATCATCTGCTGTGTTTTAAAAATGAACGGCTGGCATTGCAAAATTCTGCACCTTCTGTTCAACAAGTTGTAAATAATTTTCAAAATGACGAATTGAAACCAAGTGTTAGTAACAACAATTGTGCTGTATCGGATACAAGAACTGGTGCATCTTCAGTTTGCAACCTGGCTTGTAATTCTGAAATACTCCTTTCAACTGCAAAGGTTAACGCATGTCATGGTAATGTAACTATAACCGTTAGAGCAATTTTAGATTGCGGCGCTCAATCTAACTTTGTTTCTGAAGAGCTATGCTCAAAGTTAAATTTAAATATTAGGCCAGCTCATGTTGAGATTTCTGGCGTAAACGGTATGACTTCTCTTTGTACGAAAGTTGTATCGCTTCGAATTTCTTCTCAGACAGGAAATTTTATGTCTGATATTTCATGCTTGGTAGTTCCAAAGGTCACCGATTCATTACCCCATGTAAGTTTCAATAAGACTAATTTAAATATTCCTGTAAACGTACGCTTAGCAGACGACAGTTTTAATATATCTGGGAATATAGATATATTGATCGGTTCTCTTGTCTTCTATCGCTTGATCTTACCTAACCAAATTTCATTAGGCAGGTCTATGCCCCTCCTTCAGAAAACTTTACTTGGTTGGATCGTAACTGGAAATTTGCCCAAGTCTATCTTAGCAATGACTAAATCTCACAGAATATCAATGAATCATGTAACTACCTCATCAATCCTTCAATCTTCTGTTAATTTAGATCAAACAAAAACAAAAAGTTTTGGCAAATTGAAGATGTTAGTCCAATATCAAAGTTATCGTTACTGTCTCCAGCCGAAAAATATTGCGAAGAACATTTTGTGAAAACTGTACGAAAAGGTAAGGATGGTAAAATTGAAGTTTCAATTCCTTTTAACGAGCGTATACAATTCTTAGGCAAATCTCAAACTAAAGCCGAAAGTCAGTTTCTTAAATTAGAAAAACGTCTTCAAAACGATCCTCTACTTCGAGAGGAATATTGTAAATTTATGCGCGAGTATGAGAGCATGGGTCATATGACAAAAGTTTCTAACCTTAAATTTCAATATGATGCTGCGGTATCTACATTTGTCGAGACAAGTATAGGTTTAGTAAACATATGTAATATCCCTCCTCAATTTTTTCCTCACCATGCCGTAATAAAATCAACATCATTAACTACTAAAACTCGTGTAGTGTTCAACGCTAGTTTTCCTACTTCTACGAATATTTCTGTAAACGATACCCAAATTATTGGTCCACAAGTTCAAGATAATTTATACGATATTTTACTTCGGTTTAGGCGATTTGAATTTGCACTTTGCGGTGACGTAGCAAAGATGTATCGCATGTTTAACATTCGTCCAGAGGAAAGAAAATTTCAAAATATTTTATGGAGAGAAGATTCATCACAACCTCTTGAAGTTTACGCTTTAAATACTGTTACTTATGGTACCGCTTCTGCAAGTTATCTTGCAACTCGTTGCCTTGCTTATCTTGCTGACGAAAATAAGGTAGCATTTCCTGAAGCTGCCCAAATTATTTGTAGCGACTTTTATATGGACGACCTTCTCTTCAGTACAAATTCAATTGAACATCTTTTAAAGATGAAGAACGATGTGTCTTTTATTTTAGCTTCGGCAGGGCTTATTATTAGAAAGTTTATATCTAATAGTTGCGAGTTTTTAAAAACATTTGACTCCTTATCAGAATTTTCAACAATTCCTCTAGGCGAGCGATCCAGCGCAAAAACCTTAGGATTACATTGGAATTCTGTTGAGGACGAACTGTTCTGCAGAGTAGACACAATTGCTGAATGCTCTATTTTTACAAAACGAATTATTCTTTCTTCTATTGCTAAAATTTACGATCCACTTGGTCTAATTTCTCCATTGGTCGTCAGAGGAAAATTAATAATGCAAAGAATGTGGTTATCTCGCATTGATTGGGACGAACCAGTTCCAATCGATATTCAAAAGGACTGGATAGTTTTATTATCTGAGTTTTCTAGTTTACCCAAATTGCGCATAACGAGAAGCGTAATTCCATCTACATATTTGACAATCCAACTTCATGGATTTGCTGATGCTAGTTGTCTCGCATATGGTTCTTGTTTCTACGTGCGTTGTGTCTTATCAGACGGTCGCATAACTTCGACTTTGTTGACTTCAAAAACGCGAGTAGCTCCTCTACATCCCATAACAATTCCTCGACTAGAGCTTTGTGCAGCAACGATGCTTGCACAGCTTAGTCAAAGAATACTCAACATTATGAAAATTAAATTTAATGACGTTTTTTACTGGACCGATTCATCAATTGTCCTCAACTGGAATAATTGAGTTGCAAATAAATATAAAATTTGTGCAGCAAATCGAATTGCATTAATACAAGAATCTTCAAATGTTTCCAGACAGCGTCATGTACGCAATGAAGACAATCCCGCAAACATACTATCTCGCGGTACTACCTGTTCTAATTTGAAAAAAATGTTCTCTTTGGTTTTATGGTCCAAGTTTTTTACGACAACCGCAAGACAAATGGCAGATTTCCAAAATTCCTATTAGTGTAGTCGATAATCTTGAAGTTAAAATTTCTAAATCTTACCAAGAACTTGTTTTGTATTGTAAGGTTAGAAATACTTGAAGTAGTGATCTATTTAAAAGTTTTCTTCTTTTTCTAAATTACAACGCGGATTCACTTATCTGCTACGATTTATTTCAAATGCAAAATGCAAAACCGTGCTAAACAAAAGGTGTCAGTTTCTGAGCTTGATCATGCTTTGACGATTTTAACTTATCTATACCAGCAGCAAACATTTAGCTCTGAAATAAGTTTATTAAAAATTAAAGAAAATTCCTTTGATTGACAAGCAAGGATGCATTGGCGTCGGCGGTCGACTAACGGCTTCAGACTTTGACTATCAAAACAAATTTCCTCTTTTGTTACCAAAAAATCATCCATTTACTAATTTGGTAATGGAAAAATTTCATATAGATCTATTAGCTGCTGTGCGTGAGGTATTTTGGCCTATAGCTGGTAGGATTGCTGCTAAAAATATTGTATACAAATGTATAAAATGCTTTAGAGCAAAACCACGTCTAGTTCAACCCATAATGGGAAACCTTCCCAAAAAGCGTTTAACTCATCATGAGTTTCCGTTTTACAATGTAGGGCTTGATTATGCCGGACCAGTTCTTATTAAGGACAAGCGTACACGAGGCGCTAAACTAATAAAAAGTTACATTTGCGTTTTTGTCTGTTTGACAACACGTGCTATTCATCTCGAATTAGTTTCGTCATTGACAACAGAAGCATTTATTAACTGTTTAAAAAGATTTATTGCTCGTCGTGGTCTGCCTAGCTCAATCTCTAGTGACAATGCAACTAACTTTCGCGGAGCGCACCGAGAATTAAAGTTACTTTACGATCTGATTGTTCAGAATGGAGCAATTTCTGATTATTTATCGACACGTTCTGTCAAATGGGAGTTTATTTGCTCACGGACCCCTCATGAAGGAGGAATTTGGGAAGGCGCAGTAAAATCCGTAAAAAACCATTTAAAGCGAATTTTAGGACACGCAAGTCTTGTATATGAAGATTTTTACACGACTTTGACTCTTGTAGAAGCTATTTTAAACTCCCGCCCGCTATCATATTTATCTTCCCAACCTGATGACCTGTCTCCATTGACTCCAGGTCATTTCCTTATTGGACGACCTTTAACCTCTATTCCTGCACCTAATTTTCTCGTAGTACCAGAAAATCGGTTAACTTCTTACCAGCGGGCTCAAAAGTTAGCCACACACTTTTGGAACAGATGGAGTGTCGAAGTCGTCCCCGAATTACAAAAACGTTGCAAGTGGTATCGCCAATTATCACAATTACTTAAAAAAGATGTTGTGGTTCTCCTCCAAGAAGATCGAGTTCCACCTTTAAATTGGCGTTTGGGTAGAGTTGTCGAACTCCATCCTGGTGCTGACGGTGTGGTGCGAACAGTGACTGTGCGTCTTGCCAACGGTACTTTATTTAAAAAATCAGTGCGCAAACTTTGTGTTCTTCCTAGTAGTAATGACTCAATGTATGTAGACTAATTAAATTTATTTCGCTATTCTACACTTTACCTTTTGTTTCATTATTATTTGCACTATAACTTTTGTTACTTGTTACACTTAATTGATAATTATTTAAGTAGTTTTTGTTATTGTTTAAGTTGTGTTTCGTTATTAAGTACAGTTTTGATTGAAACTATATTTAATGAACCTTATTATTCTAATTTATAAATTAAGTTTCTAGATTGTTGAAACCATCCCTAACTGTTTCAAGGGAGGCGATGTATTTAATTGTCACATTATTAACGTCTAAGGTTAGCGCTTGCTGAGAATAATTAAATATAGTATAATAAAAAAGGAGGCGGAAAAAAGATGAAGAATTCCGTCAGTTGTTGCATTTTCAATTAGTAGTGTTTTCTTTAAAACTCTCGTTGTTGCAGTGTTAAAAATAGAAGCAAACATTTATACAGTCCACTTTTTTAACTAAATTGATTAGACTCAATTTTGGAACATTAACACTTATCATTATAGTGCAAAACAAAAGAAATCAGTGTTTTTAAGACAAAAAGAAGCCCAACGTTCAAAAATTGATGGAGTTATTCTATAATTAGTGTTATATTATCAATTGTTTGAACTGATGAAACAAAAAACAGTACCTTTGTTTATACAAGGTGTTAAAAAAGGAGTGCAAAATATTTAACGAGGTAGTAGTATAAACCAAAACAAATAAAAAAATTCTAGCAAATATATTTTTACCTATTGTTTTAATTTTTATCACAGTCGGCTGATGATTTGTGAAATAAATTATTTGAATTTTGTTGCCAGTACACAAGAACCATAGCACAATGTGTAATCTTTTGAACGACATTCTTTTAGACAAAAAGCAAGAATTCTACCATGACGTGGCCCAGTTCATTTTTGATTGCCGTTAGAGTGCATTTACACTTATCCTTTCCACGTAGATAGGTAGAAACGGGCGGACCTGTTTAATGGTTTGCAAGATTGCTTGATTTAAATCTTCTAGATTTATTTATTTAGAGATATTTGGAAGCATGCGTCTACGGCATTTCTGCAAATATCATTGAAAAGCTGCAGCTAGGAATTAATTCAAAATCGCCAACAAATGAAACCAATGAAAGAATTATAAAAAGAGTTAAGCATGGCACTTCGAACATGTGTCTACTGTTATTGTTTTTGCTAGAAGCTTTTTTTCTACAAATGCAAATTGAATATATCTTAAACCGTCACTTTGAGGTCCCATGTTTATTAAAACTATTTCTTTTATTTTGGTTCATACTACTGCTTCCTTAAATATTTATACCAATTTCTTAACACTTTGTATAGTTATAAACATGAATTAACTTTTCTAGTTGCAGTCCTAAACGCTAATTAGCGAATACGTCTTATTAACGTTATTTATAGTAGAAGAAACCGTGTCAATCGTAACAGTTGTCAAAACTAACAGAATTAATCATGGCGCTATCGATGAAGAAATTGAGAAACAATGCTCGTAAAGATACAATAGATTTGCGTTGCCCACTAAAAATATGTTCCCAGTTATACCATTGGCGTTATAAGCAAAAGAAATTACTGCAAAACATAAGTTTCTACTCATACAATATTTTTGATGTACTATTTAGGTCTGCCCGTTTATTTTACGTATGATGTGATCAAATGAATGTATGTTATTTTATCTATCTATTGCGCAAACCATCTCTATTAGGCTCTGAGTAAAAATGTCACGTTGGTGTTAATTGTAACATAGCAACTAGTATCGATTGTAACCTTTTACAATTGACACCTTGTTTCTTCTTCTTCTTCTTCTTCTTCTTCTTCTTCTTCTTCATAAATTACGTCGATGACCTGTGTTTACCGATACAAATAAATGACTTATTCTTGGGACGTTGATGTCCAGCATTTTCGACATCTTTTCGGAGGCATATTCTATCGTCTTCCATTCTCTGTACATTCGTTCCACATTCGTCTTCTTTGCCTGTTTCATTTGACTATAGCCTCTGCGCTGCATCTGCGTCGTATCTCGTCGTTTCTTATTCTGTTCAGTGTCGTTTTCCTCGTAATGTTTCGTAGTATTTTTATTTCGTTGGTGCGCAATAGATTTTTCGTTCTGCTTGTGTCAGCTCTTGTTTCCGTTGCATATGTCATAATTGATCTAATGCATGTCTTGTGTATGCGAACTTTATTATGTGAGACGTTTTGTTTTTTCTAGTGGTATAATTGTATTTTTCTGCTTCTATTTTGCACTTATTTAATAGGTGTTGGAAACCATTTTCTGTTCTGAAATTCGCCCATCCTGTATGCATGTCTTTCTTGTTTGGCCTCTTCAACTATCTTGTCTATGATCAAATTAAATAGCAGAAGGCTGTTCGCTTGTCTTATGCCTGCACTTATAGGAATTTTTTTTGTGAGCTCGCCGTTTGTCCTTATTTTGGTTTTGTTATTGTTGCTTAAATCTTGTTTAACTTTGATTATTAAACTTGGAATTTTTTTTTGCTGTAGTATTGTAATAACGTCTTTTAACTGTACTTTGACGAATGATATGACTATGATACTAATTTTGGTCTTTATTACACTTGTGAAAAGTTTCGAGACAGCTCTTCTTCTTAGTTGTCTGAGCACTTTTTATTGCCTTTCTTGTATATTGGAATAGTAGTATTTGTTTTTTCGTTCTTCTGGTACATTGCCCTCGTCTAAAATTTTTTGAAAGAGCGCCGTAAGATGTTTTACAAAATCCCTATTTGCATATTTAATTAATTTTTTAGTTATCGTATAAACGCCTCTACTGTTTCTGTTATGATAAATTCACTGTCGTCATATGTTTTTTTGTCATTGTCATTTGTAGGAGTTGCTGCACTGTACAGTTGTTTAAAATGTTCTTCCCATTCAGTCTTATTTACAACTTTTATTTCTTTATATTTGTTTATTGGTTTCTTTTTTCCTCTAAGTATTTTCTTTTATGAACCATATAGGTTATTTTCCATGTCTTTAGTAAACTCAAGCCAATCCTAATATTTCTTATTTTAGATTTAACTTCGTTTCTAATTTGTATGTAGTTTTGGTATTCTTGTGGCGTTTTCTTGTTTCTGTTGTGATGTACGCTTTACGTTTTTGTTCTGTTAGAAGTTTTATTTTTTTTGTAAATCATGGTCGTTTATTTATATCCACTTTTCGTTTTCCTAGCGCTTCCTCTGCTGCTTTTAGGATGTTGTCTTTACCTTTTTTCCAGGATTCTTCGACATCATCTTCTGGCATTATTAAGTTAATATGTATTTTGTTTTCTAATCTGTTTTGATATAATCTCATAGTACTATTGTCCATTATTCATTCTATGTTAAGTTTCTTAATTATGTTTGCTGTTTTCTTTCTCAATAGCGGTATCTTACATAATACAAGGTTGTGGCCAGAACCAACATCCGTTGACGCCAGTGTTCGGACGTCTAAAATTTGTGTTCGTTGTATTGATATGCTTGTAATTATATAATCTATAAGGGACTTCTGTCATCGAGTATTCGACCAAGTGTATGTATGTTGTGATTTATGATCGAAAAATGTGTTGTTCACACGTAGTTTATTGTGGCAGCAGAACTCCGTTAGCATTTCTCCATTTTCGTTAGTTGTCTCTTCGCTCAATTGTTGCTGAATGCGTTGAATAACTTTGAGACAAGCTACTAGTTTTTCTAGAGAAATCAATTTTAACAAAGTAAATGTAACTACATTTTTTGATACTTTGTCGATTGTGATAGACAGATACCATTTTGAACTCTAAAACATGTATAATTAAGACGAAACGGGAATAACTACAGATCGAAAACCAATCAAAGCCATCGCCAAAAAAAGGTACAAAACAGGTAGTAACTATTACGTCACAAGAACGAGCAACTCTAATTATAATGTATGTGGTTGTAAACCCAATTGGCAGCACAATACCGCAAATGTGGATATTTCAATTTTTTATTTTTAAAAATTTTTCTGATAATTTGGAAGCTCATTTGTGAGTAAGAAGGTGGTTAAGGCGAGAACGACAGCGGTTCTAGATACATTCACAGTAGTATTGAAATTTTATTTATTAAGGACTTTAAAGTGTAAGTATGACTGCTCAGTCTCAAAAATTACAGATTTTCAATTTAAATCTTGAATTGTAGCGTTTTAAGCACCATAAAATCCGTAGGTGATAATAATTTTACACTATAATTTAGTTTCTCTCTCTTTTTAATTCAAATGATTGCTACTATGAATTTTTTGTGCTACAACAAAACGAACTTAGATAAGTATGGGTCTGAATTCAAAATTAACATGTTAAACAAATCTTTGTTTACTTTTAGAGAGCAAGTTTTACTGGTATGACTTAACCTTTTCATATCTTTATTTTTTGCCTTTCTCAGATAGCTCACCTATCGAGACAATTACATGATGTACCGTGACAGCTCTATGTACCAATAGTTTATGTACTGAAGAAAGCATGTAGTATCATACAGTGATACAATTGTACATATTGTTCTGACGTTTTCAAACAATACTGCTCAAAATTGGTCAGATTTATTTTGCATCTACTGTAGACTGTAAAATTATAGCAAAACGTTTTATTAGCTATTTATTGTTTTCGGTTATTTTTGAAGATGAAAACGGATTGGCAAAAATTGTTGTGCCGTGTTCTATTATTGGTTGTTCCTGAACTTAGTTTTCGAATATCTACTATAAGTTCCATTCTATTTCGGTATTGAATTTGCATGTTTTTCTTTCTTGCTTCAACAAGTTCTTTTTCATCCTTTGCTATCTTAGAAAATTTAAGACCTAATCCATAAGTTATAAACAACGGGCATTTGAAACACCGAATATACGCATGTAGTACATATCATCTAAACTGAAAACTTTTTGGTTTCATGCAATATGATTTAAGAGACATAATATCATTTATTTTTGAAATTTAGAATTTTTGTCTATCAATCGAAAAGACACGAGTAACGTCGCAAACACACGTAGTAGTCGTAGAGAAGCCATCAAGTATCCATCGTGCCCGATTTGACACCGTTAGATTTCTTTTTATAGGGCCACATCAAATCAATCGTTCATAAGACCTACCCAGCAGATCTACAAGATTTACAGCAACGAATTATTGACGTTTGTCCTTCCATCACTGGTGAGATATTCTAAAAGGTGAGACAAGAAGTTGAATTTCGACTATTTTTCTGTTTAGAAAAAAACGGTGAACATTTTGAACTGTTCTTGTAACTACTTCTTTAAATGAGGTTTAACACTGTATTTTTAAAACGTTAACAGCATCTTCCAAAACTTCATTATTTGCTAATTATTTCAAAACTGTCAAGTGAAATGTTACTTTTTTATCTCTGAAAAACATTTTTAAAGATTTTTTTAACAATGTATCATAAGTGGGTAGGTAGGGTTGTGCCACTGACCATGTCAATTTAGTTCTCTATCCTTATTGTCAAAACAGGTTTTTGTAATTTTTTATATTATTTTTGTTGTAAATGTACTCCTAAACCAAAGATTTCACACTGACACACTGTATATTAAACGTCATTTTAATTTTCATCTGCAACTAAACAAACCAAAATTACAAACGTGGCTTAAAAAAGTAGTTTGATAAAAAAAATTGATTTATATAGTTGTTTGAGTATAAATTTAGGTAAATTAAAATCTTTTTTTGGTTGATTAAAAACTTATCAATTTAACTAAATTATTGTCAGAACATGAAGTTGAAGATTGATTTTAGTTGGTTTATTTTTAAGCATTGTATCTAAATGTTGATTTATCGGAACTTTGGAAGTCAAAACCACAATGGCCCTCTTGATCTGACAACTAACGTACAGTCGACAAAACATAAAACTTAAACCGCCAAAAAAAAAATGAAGTGAAGAAAATGTCATTAAAAATAATAAATGTAAACATCGAAAGCAAATTATAAACGGTTCTATAATTTTTTTAATAATTTCGAGTAAGTTTACTTGTTTTAGTATTTTACAATTATACATAAGTATCTTTTTTATTTAAATTTTTAAAAACCGTTTATGTTAATATTACCATCTGTTTTGTCAGTTTAAATAAAAATTAATTTAATGAAATCATAACGTTTCTATTTATGATTCGTTCATTGCTTTTCAAACAAAATTAAAGTATTTAAAAATACAAAAAATGATTTATAAAACATTGGGTCAAAAAACGTGTTAGCTCCTAAGTATGAAACGTGTTTGGTTATCACTCTTTGTGTCTAAAATTGTGTTGAACTGTCAGACGTGCTATGCTGGATATGATTAATTAGTCTTTGTAAAATTTCCTCGTGCTATGCTATATAAAGTAGTAGCATAAATGTAAAAAATATTTTTAATGATTACGTAGTGAATTTTGAACGTACTTTTATATGAAAGAAATATTACAAACATTATCTTAAGTAATGCATTTGTTCATTGTCTCAAACCTTTATTTACTATATCAACTTAAAAAAAATGTCAAGTCATTGAATTCTTATTTTAACTTCCTTTACAATGGTTAGTAAATTTAGTCAACAAGATTTCAAAATATGAAGAAGTTCGCTTGCCTTTATCTATTCGTTGCCAGGAATTATAAATAGGTGATAAATAGTTACATTCTCTCATAAGAGAAAGGAAACAAATCATTTAAATTAATTTTATTATTGCGTTTTGGTAGTTTAGAAACTTCTTCCTGTTAAAAAAAAAGAATAATTTTTAGTAAAATATGCAACATTTATAATGGTGCAACAAACGCGACTAGATCTAATTTAAGATTCTTCATCTTTGCCAACATTAATTTAATGTGAAGGTAAATAACTTAAAGACTCGTTTATGACATTAAATTTTTGTAACCTACGAGGTCGTTTGACCTTTGAGTTTAAAAATTTTTGAAACGTTCTAAATACATTTACGCGTGTATAAATTTGGTCGTAGCAAGTAATCAATTGACGCGTTTTCAAAAATAACTATGATTGAACTGGCACAAATTTTTGAAACCTACTCAATGTTAATATTCGTAATCATTGGTTTATAGAATTGTACGACAATTTTTTTTTAACCAGTTTTTGATATTTTGCTATTGTTAGTATTTACGTTGTTTGATGATCAAAGCAAATGCAATTATTGATTGTTTCCGTTTTTCTTACTTTTTTTTACATTATAACTTTATTTGTAAAAGTTTAATTAATGCCCTTTTTATTAGAATATATCAAGAATATTGGATTTAATGGCGACTGATCAAAGCGTCCCAGTTTCACTTTTTGAGTTTTATTACTATAATTAAAAAAAGAAACAATACAACGATCATGTGTTACTCGAAAAAACATCAAAAACCTTTTTAAATCAAATGATAATAAATATAAGAACGTAATGTATAAAAGTTAATATAATACATGTGTTTTGTATTCTACTACAATGTTTATAGACAATTACAAACCGCTGGCAAAATTCAAATTCAAACGCTATTGTTGGTAGTTATAAATTTAGACATAATAGATCAATAAAAAATTAAAATTACTTGTAGGTGCAGGTGAGTATAAGAAATCTATAGCAAAAAAACCAATCAATTTTGTTTTTAAATTTAAATGTTAAAAAGTATTTAGAAATGTAGTTTCAATCATTGATTACACCTACAGTTACGTTTATTAGGTACAGAACTGCGGCGTATTCTAAAAAAAATCAAGTTGTATATTACTAGTGCCATCTTAAAGAAAAATCTTGGCTTTATTAATAAATTTTCCGAATCGTTTTCGTTACAGAGTAAATTAGGTAGATGGAGTCACTTGAAAACATTTATTTTAGAATACATTTTTATATTTTTAGCGTCGAAGAACTATTTATAAACTGAAATCTATAATTTAGTTAAGGTTTTTTTTAAGCTAAAGTTTGTGTAACATATCAAAAATACATTAAATTTATTACGTTAAAAAATGCAAGTAGATTACAAATCTATATACAGTTTTAATGCTACAATGCAAAACTTTCCATCTCGGCAAAAGTTTTCAACTTTCCAATTATTTACTGACAGTTAATTTAAATTTCGGCAATACGCAAGTTACCGTTTGTTGTAATTTAATAGAAAAAACTGTAAAAATATCCCACAAAAAGAAATAAAACTTTTCCAACAAATCAAGTGTTAAATTTAAAACTTTGCAACTGCTTTTCTTTTTATATTGATCGATTATTTAAGAAAAAACATACTTTTGTTTGCGTAATTGAATTTTTATTATTTAATGGAGTTTGTCGAACATGTTTTTTAGTACATCGTTAAGACTAAAAACAGATATTACAATGATTTTTTTATTTCATTGTAAATACTACAAATTGCTATTAATAGGTGTTTGAAATAATGAGTTTATTAAATACATAAAAATAATTGACAGATCAAGTAATTAATAGAAATTTGAATACATAAAGTAAGTCGTCGTAAACGCATTACAATTATATAATTTTACATTCACACTGGCTTATTAATATTCATAAAATTGTCACGGTTTCTAAGGCTTCTTGAAGTTTGAGTTATGTAACTGAGAATTATATACATTCTGCTTACGATATTAAAGTAAGTGTTAAACTTTTGATTGTATTTGTAAACGCTTCAGTCATAAATAACAGTTACAAGTTTAATTATACTAAGGTTTTGCAAAAAGCGTATCTTCGTATTTGATTATTAAAAAGCAACTATTAAAATAAATGTAGACATATATAGATAAAAATTATTGGTTTTATTATTACAGTGCAAGATTGGAGTATAAATGAAAACTTGTTATTTTTTGAAGCACAGATTATGACATTACCGTTTATAGTTTAGAAAATACAGCCATACATTTGTCTTATTAAAATTTAATCATCTATAGCAGCGTTTATTAAACTTTTTTAAACGGTGAGCCTTTACAAATTAAAGCTAGTTTGGCGGAGCCCCAGTATATTTTTTCAACTAGTTAATTAACTAAATAACCGTTATCAAAACTTTTCATTTTAAGAAAATAGTAGGTAAATTTTATGTAAAATTAATAAAAACAGTTTTCAAAAATGATCTTTATTGTTAGTTGTTACAAAAGTGTTGGTATATTAGCGTGATTGATTGATTTAATGTTCGGTTTTATAGAAGAAAGTTAGAGTCTTACATCAGGTTCTGCATCCGAACAATTTTGATACTTGTATTTAGTGACGACGTACGAAGCAAATCCAGTTTCGCAAAGGTATGTGCTGACAAATAGAAGAAGTACAAAAATAACTTTTCTTGACAGTTCTAGATACTTGTGTTTAAAGCTACACCAAAATTCTGACAATAGTCGGTTCTCAAATGCCGTTTTTATTGTAGAGTGTGATGTGTATGAAAAACCATGGGGTTTTTCTCCAACAGCAAAAGGATATTTTACCTAAAAATAGTTTTTCAGCGTATTACTTCATTCATTTTGAAAGTACTGTGTTACAGAACTACATAGGTGTCTAAGATGCTCACTAATCTAATTTAATAGTTCTTTAGGTGGCTCCAATGTTTCCAACTCTTCACTCAATTCTTTTATTGTTAGAAAGCAGTCCCATTTTTTTACGGTACTCCTTGCAGAGACAGATTGGCTTAATTTAATTTAGAAAATATTTTTGTTAAATAGGTAAGTCTAAATAACCACATTTTATTACTCACCCGAGTTTCCAAATTAAATTGATGCTTCAAAAAAAAGAACCTACTTTATTTCGCAACTCAAACAATCTAAGTTAAATTTTACCCCGAAATAACCCTCGTCTTTCTGTGTGAAGTAGTAAAAATGTATAAAGGCTACCCATATCATTACACAATATCTTAACTAACCGCACATTTAAAGACTAAAACTTTATTAAGTGTATTATTTTTACTGACTTGTCAAGAACAATTTTAAGAGAAAACGGTAACTTTTTGGCAGCTAATGCTTGGCGGTAAATTATACAGTGACTAATAAAATTTTTAGCAATTTCTTTGATTCTTGCAACAGCTCTTGCAGTTTTTCCCACCATTGTTTTTGCTCCATCAGCGCAAACATCGATGCAATAATCCCACGGTAATCCATTTTTGCAAAAATAGTTTTTAATAACATTGAAAATTTCAGCCCCTGTGGTATTACTTTCTAACAGCTTACAAATAAATAGATCCTCTTCTATAGCATGTTCGTATTAATACCGTACAAATAGTAACAATACTGCTAGTTCTGCTACATCAGCGGATTCGTCGATTTGTCGAGAAAACTCAAAATACTTTAGACGAGAAAATAACTCAGATTTTATGTTATCTGAGAGATTTTTTTATGTGGCGAGATACTGTATCATTTGAAAGTGGTATCAAGGATAGTTGTTTAATCGACTTTTCGTCCAAAATGCATGTTACTATGTCAATTACACACGGTTTTATGAGGTTTTCTACTATTGCCATTTTGTGCAAGACAATGTAAGAAGCTTCGGTAGCATTTTTGTTAACAGTCTGTGATGCTTGAGGTGTAAAATTTTTTGTTTTTAAAGGCTCATCTAATTTTGCGAAAAAAATTCTACCGTGTTATTTTTATCTTCCGTATGCAAAGATTGAAAATGACGAAGCATTTTTGCAAGAAACATAGAACTGTTTAGTAAAATTTTGTTACACAAAATACACTGAGAACAATTATTGGCATTTATAAATATAAAAGCTATGCAACTTTCGTTATACTTTCTCTTTTTTGTGTCTTATTGAATTTATTTAAAGATGATTAGCGTACTAAAGAACGCTTATTACTTCTTTCTGGCACAATTAAGGTGTCTGCTTCTAAACATTCTAAAATTCTTCTAAATATACATAATAAAGAAAATGAAAAATATTGTACCTAAACTAGAAGGTCTAGGCTTTGATTTTGTACTTTGTGAAGTTGATGTTAACATACGTGGTTTTTTGAAGATTCCTGCATTAAGCCAACAATCCATTGCAAACAATTGATAGACACCGCTCATAAAATATAAATAAATAGCCCTAGGGCTCCGCGGAGCACACTTTGAGAAACGCTGATCACAACACTGCTTACAAGAACAAATCAAGAAAGGGAATAACTGTTGATTGAAATATTCTTAAGGATAGTAAAATTTATTGGAATATGCGACTTCTTAATTTGTACTGCGTACTAGAGATCGTTAGTATAGTTTTGTACTGAACTGGTTTGTTACGTTACTGTGCAGTGTACTGTAAAGTGTTGCTAACAGGATTGTTTCCTTTAATTGTGCTAATATTTAAATACTTTCTCAACAATGTTGCCTGTGTTACGTATTACTAATTAATTTATGTTTATTTTTTTACCTATAAAATTTTAGTAAATAATCATACGTACAATGACAACGTTATGTAGGACTTCACATTTTTGCTGTTGCTTTAATTAAAAAGTCTGAAAGAAACAACCAAACTGTTTTAGACTTTTTACAGTTTTTGTAATAACGAAAGAATTATTAGTAACGCAAAAGCAAATTTCAAAAATTAATTGTGCTTTAAATATTTTCGATATTTTGATACGTTTGGAGCTTAATTTTAGATTTTGATTTTTGGTTGGTTTTAAAATTTACGGTTTACAAGTACTTAACCTTTTTTGCGATTTTAAATTGGTGAGTTTCTTTTATTGTAATTACCAATATTTTGTTTTAAAATTAGTAATACTGTAGCGTGCCGTCGTTGTGATTATAGAAATAGTAAAAACTTTAAAAAGAATTATCCATATATGACTTTTTATGGTATTCCTATAAATAGCGAAGAAAAGTGGAAAAATTGGTTGAAAACTTTTGAAAATTCACGTGGCTACTACGTATAAACAATTAAAGTTTATTAAAAAAAAGTAATCTGCGATAAACTTAATTTTAATGTTATTTCGGAAAGGTACACTTTAGGTAAGCTAAATTTTTACTTTCTTAGAAGGAATGTATAGCGATCGCAATTTTTTTTCTATAATTTTACGTTTCAAGGTCTTCTGAATCAAAAAGATGTATTTTTAACAAAAAAAATGGAGTGTTTGTGTGTGTGTGTGTAACGATGTACTCACGATAACACTCAAACAAAAAGTCCTAGTAACTTGAAATTTGGTATGAAGCTGGCTTTTCATATTCTCTCGGTTTTATCAAAAAATTTTGTACGTATGTAAATTATTCGAATTATTTTTACAGTTTCTATAGAGATATTTTTCCTAACAAAAATTTAAATAAAAAAATTCTTACATTAACAGTTCACAAATATAATATAGGTTCGAATTCCGTCTGCGACGTTTTTTTAGAAAAAAAATTCCATATCTTAAAAAGAAACAAAATACGTTAAAAATAATAATTTTGACTGATTTATTAAAGGGGAAAACAATTTCAAAGCGCACAAATATATGGGTTAGTCGATATGATTTTGCCATGTTTTGGTTATATCTTAATGAAATCGAAGAGAAATATTTCAAAAAAAGTATAGCATGGTGGGAAGTCAGTACCAACGTGTACACATCATCAAAATAGTTTTATGACAACATATTTAAAAAAAAACATTCCTTCATCATTCCCTATAGGAAAGTCGACCACACCGGTTTTTTTATTTTGTAAAAACTTGTATTTTTTTTATCAAAGTCGGCTGATGATTTGTGAAATAAAGTATTTGACTTTTATTGCCAGTGCACAAGAACAACAATAGCACACCGTTTTTCCGTTGTTGTAAAAACCATTATAAACAAGTTTTTTATTCTAGATGTTTTTGCGTTTTTGCATTTTGAAAGTTCTTTGGTTTCCTGTACTTTTGAGCTTACGTTTTTTTCTAATATATTTGTCTTTAAAAGCTGAATCTTGCAGACTGTTGTAGATTTTGATATTCTGTATTTTTTTATTTTTACTTTGTCACTGAGTTTAAACAGTTTGCATTATTAGAAATGTATAAATTTCTATTTCTATTTATATAGTAGTTTACGTAACAAGATTCGAAAGTAAGAAATAGCATAACGAACGTTAATGAGACGCCAGGCCGCACGGCCGAGCGTTGCATGTGAGTGAGTTATGCTATGATTCTTTTGACAAGAGTAATGTACATTATTTTTTGTGTTGCCTTTTATAAAATTACTTTTTTTTTGAAACAATAAAAAAAATCAACAAAAATATAATATTGGTACTACATTTATTACTAAATCTGTCAAATTTGACATTAACTTTAACATCGTTTTTCTTCAATTCTAACTGAATTTCAAGATTTTTAAAATGATTTTTTCACCTGTCGCATACTTGTTCTAATATATTAATTGACTTTGAACACTTACTTTTATGTGGATTCCTAGTTTTTATTTTGCCACCCTAGAGCTTTTTTCGTTCATTACATAACTACACTAACGAACGAATATTGACGTTTGCGATGTTGGCAACACAAAATTTTTTTTTCTAAACGCATATTTTTAGATATTATTAATAATAATTATTATCTTTAACAAAATTTATGTTTTGGAGAAACCCAATTATTCACTTAAAATTGAATTTATTATTATTTCCGTTTTAAATATTAACAGCGGTTAAAAGTGAAAACTTTTTTTATTTTAGTTTGCTGTTCTAAATATCTTCGGTCTGATTTTAATACGTCGTGACGTACTTTTTATCGTGAACGAAGTATATCTTAATAATTGTGTAATATTTTGAAAATGATTAAATCAAATTTTTATTCACTGTAAAGTAAATATTTCGAAAACTAATAATAATATTAACAAAGGTTTTTTTCAAGTTTGTCATTAGAATGATAATAGTAAATACGGGAAAATTGAAATTGGTTTTTCCATTTTTTAATTTAAAATGCATTGTCGTTAATATGAATTATTAATAAATATAAAGTAAAAAATCAAATAAACCAATTCTTTAATGCAAAAATTAACATAGTTAAAAGTGACATTTTATTTACAGACGATTCTAAGCAGATTAAGCCATCGTGAAAGGTAGTTAATCAAAACAGGTTAATGTACAATCTTATTTAAGTTTCAAAATAAGTATTACTTCTTTGGAACTACAGCAGGGAGTTGACAAAAACATCAGTTTCGCCAGCGATTTGTCTCTAAAAAAGGCGTTCAGAGTCTTCAGAGTAGAAAAACTACAGCTAAGTCAGCAGCTGATGTGCGGGAAAAGCCACAGTTTCTGTGAAGATTATAAAATTACGAAATTAACTAAATCGATAAAAAACGAAATATTCAAACTTCGAAAATAATATCAAGAAATTCAAAACTCCGACACTATTTCACATCTTCTTAAAAATAAAAGACAAGCATTAAAAACGTTTATTGGTATGCAATGCATCCATAAAAAAAACACCGTAAAGAAATAAACCGAAAAGCAGCTATCATTATCGTTGTGTTATAAATTACCCAGTGCTTATAAATTTATGTTTTACTATTCAAGTTTTGTTTTACCTGAAATTTCAATTATCAAGTCGTAGTTGGGGATAGCTAATTTCAAACCAGGTACAAACAACTGTTTTACAGAAAAACTAAAAAAAAGTAGACGAAATGGCAGATAAAGAAAAACAGTACGTTTTGCGTTTGGCGTATTTGGTTTAGGAACTGCTTAGCAAATCACGTTCACGCCCAGAGTTTCTTCGTAGATCAATCTCAAATTTTGCTTGACGGCGCTTTTTCGAGCCAAACTTCTGATTGCTGCCTTCATGATGCTTTGGATGTTGTCACGAAAAACTATCCTGTGTCGTTTCCTTTTACCTAAACTTCGACCGTCTTTTCCGCATCTGGTCATTTATTCGTTCCAAAAATAAAAACGATTAACCTGATCTAGTAGGTTCTACATTCGAACTCGAAACGTCAAAATCTATATAAAAAATTAATTACGAAAACTGTAAAAAATATTTTAATGTTGATAAAACAAGTGATATAAGTTTTTAAATGTTGTGTACAATCTATTAATATTGTTTAATGAATACTTTTATAATTAACAAACAGATTATAGTTTATTAGCAAAAATTAAACAACGATTAAAATATAATTTAAGGTAGAGAGAAAATTCGTAGTTAACTGAATGCAATTCACATAAAACAATAATTATTGATCAACTGTTTAAAATTAAACTTTGTAGAACATTAAAATAGTCAATTGGTAATACCAACATTGGCACATGTTAAGAATGTTACACTTTATCGTAAGACCAGAATCTTATCAAAATAGATGTTATTCTTTTTATAAGAATGTATTGTAAACGTATAAATACTTCCAAATGAGTAATAAAAAACTAATGTATTTAATTACTTAATTTATTTTTGGCAATGTTAATTATTGTATTTGATTGCATGTAAATTGAAAGTAAAACGTTTAAATTAAGAAATTATAATTCAACGATATTTTTTTATTCACTTAAAGGTTTTAAAAAAATTAATTAGAAAAAAACCAGTACCATAATTGACATTATAGATTAACTTGTTCAGTTTTTTTTATATTTGAATACAATATCGCGTGGACCAATGAATAATTAAATACTGTAAAATACTAGTTATGTGTTATCTCCAATGTAAGAAATTAGCAATAAATTAATACTAATCTTTGTTACCTTTTTATGGAAAAATCAGAATGTTACTTAGCAAATTCTTACTAAAAAATACCATCTGCATATTTTAAATAATATCGACTTATTGTTTTTCATTTCATAAAAAGCAAATATTTTAGGTAAAATCACATTTCTTGATTTTGTAACTGTTTAATCAAACATTATGAAATTGAAATTTTCAACAAACATTGCAAAAACTTTCTTAAATTACAACGATTACATTATTTATGGCTCTTTACAGTAAAACCGGTAGTTTGTGGCACTTTTAAAAATCTCCAATTATTTTAATAAACATTATTAGTGTAAATAAAATACTTTATTATGTATCTAATACTGGACTTGACAAATACCTACTCTTATTAAAACCCATTATTAATTCATTTTCTAAAATATTAGTGTGGTTTTTTCATGTTTAATTTTTATATAAGTCGCAAGTGCCAGCTGTTTTTATGTATCGTATAACAATACCTTAAAGGAAAGTAAAATGCAAGTGTATCGGTAAATGTTGGTCCTTATATTTACTTCTTATAATAATGTGTGTTAAAAGAATACATGTATACAAGTATTGTTATTACATGAGCTTCTTTAAGAATATTTCAATCAACGGAATAACCGTGTACAATGAAAAATTCCATACATTTGATTGGTAGACAGTTGTACGTTTCGACTCTTGTCACACAATAAGACAAACCGTTGTCTATATATCCACGTGATGTTGTCTGCACCATGACAGCTACCATTCATTGGCTTTATTTGTGATTAATATTTGATTATTAGAAAATCAACTTGGTTTTTTCGTTTTGTCGTCAGAAAAATATCTTGTACAACGCGAGCTGAAAAGTCACAAACGTTTTCTTAAGACCTTCACGTAACTGCTCGTAAATCAATCTACAAACTCATGTAAAATCTTTACTTTGCAACACTTGTACAATTGACTATTTTAGACGACCAGTATGAAGTGTACAAAAATTTCTACAGTTTTTTAATAGTAATCGTGTAATAATGCAAAGAAAGGAAGAGCATAAACGTGTACAACAAAAAATCTATTAATTTAATTGGTCGAATGCTGTGGGTTTTGATTCTTGTCACACAATTAGAAGAAGCAATTATACAGAGCGAGTCTGAATATGCGGGAAGTACAATAATAATATATAAATAATAGGCATAGAATAAAGACGATTATTTAAATAAACTCATATAATAGCATGCACAGATAAAAAGTTATAAGGCATTCGAAATTGAAAAAAAATTACTTTTTTATTAATAACTTCTAAACTAATTAATGTAATTTATAATTTTTTGTAGTTGTACTTAAAAACAAAAAAACTGAAAATATAATGAAAATTAAATAAGCAGATTTTTAGAGTACCTCCACTCTTAAATCCTTTGCAACTTTTGAATCTTAAAGTTTTTTTTTCTATTTAAGAATTAATTAATTAGTTTCGAAGTTATTAACAAAAAAGTAATTTTTTTTCTAACTTTAAAGGCCTAATAACTTTTTACCTGTGCATGCTAGGATATAAGTTTATTTAAACAATCGTCTTTATTTTAGGTCTATTATTTATAGTTATTGTACTTCCCATATATTCTGATTCACGCTGTATATATCCACGTGTGTTGCTGTCTGTAGAAAAACAGCTGTCATTCATTAGATTTGGATTTATATGTGATATTTGCTTGTTAGAAAATTAAAGAAATTATTTTACTTCAAATGTTGAAGAGGGAACAACGTGTTTTTTAATAAACGAATTGGATTGCTGTTACAATATTTTGTTAAACATAGTAAATTTCGCAACTTGAAGATTGAATTTAACAGTGATAATTACAAAAACCTGATCTTTATTTTAATTGTAAAAATTGGTAAAATAATGTAAACATTTATAGACTTTAGAATCAACAACAAAAGATGTATTTCCAGAGTGCGTGTCTTGTTGATGGAACATATTTTTTTACAAGATTAGTTGCATTTTTTGTATTTTGGTATTTGCTACATCAAAAATGCTGCTCGTTTCTTTTTCAAAATTTTCATTTTTTTAGATTACGTTGTGACATTACAGGGAATCTCAATTTTTGCTATAGATTTAACAATGCTTCATAAATTATATTTATTTTAGCCTTCTTTTCTTTAGTTTGATTATGCAATTCTAAATATAGTCAAATGATTTTATTTAAAAAAAAATTTGTTTTGTAAGATTAATTAAATTACAGAAAATGGTTTAATTTTTTATTAAAACATGGTGAGAATGTACGTTTAGCACTACCAGTCCTTTTTCAAAATTAAATTTAATTTATTTTATAAAAAAATTTTAATCAATAGTTAAACGATTTTTTTTCCATCGGCATTTTACAAAGAGCGTTTAATTCAACAACTTGATCTTTTTTAACCTGTCTCCTCAAATTTTGTTTTAATATCTTGGAGTTCTTTGCAACGACGTTTTTGATTGCTTTGACATTTCAATTACTTATAATAAAATAGATTTAACAAAATAAGAACCGATTAAAAAAAAGCATTAAATAAAATGCATAAAAAATAAAAATTAATTATTTATTTTAGCTACAATTTACATGAAATTACTTGGCAGTTAGAATAGTCGCATTTATTTGGTATAGACTTCATTTGTTTAAAAGTCAGTTTAATTTTTTGTTAGCAAAAAACAATAGTGGTTATAGCCACTACAAACCTTGAAAATGCACACCGTTTAAGAGAATTTTATGTATGTAAATTTAAGAGTTTGATCATCTTCTCATGAATCCCATTATTACAATTTGACCAAATTGAAATAGGACCACAACTAAAGTACACTCTTGCTAATAAAAAAAATATCAAAATCGGTTAGCGCAGTAAAGAATTATTGCTGATCATACATTTAAAAAAACATTCTGACGAATTGAGAGCCGCCTCTTTTTTTTGAAGGCGATGGAGTGAAAACGAAAAGCTGTTGGGTGGGCATGATTTTTAAATAGAAAGTAGTATCAATAATGTTAATATACAAAAGTTCAAAAAATCAACACCTAGGAAAAAATCTAAATATATAAAATAAAATTTTAAGCAAAGGTAAACTTTAAATTGTTTGAATTTAATTTTAAGCAAAAGAAACAAAAAAATTGTCATTACTCACAATTTTTATAGAATTTGTAAAAAAAACATATTATTCTGCTACGTTTAGGAATGATTCAAAGAGTTTTATTGTCAATTAGAAAAAAATGTACCAAACCATCTGTAGGTATTAGATTAGGGAACTTATACAGAAGAACATCAGCAACAAGCGTTGTTAACCAAATTGGTGACTTTCTGGTACTGAATCGCTATGGCGGGTGGCAGTTCATACCATTTATTAATATGCAAAAGATTTAAACTTTTTTTTACCAACAGAAGAAAATTAAATAGTAAACAACGATCTTTAAGCACTTTATCTTCAAAGTTGTAATAATTTTCAACAAATATACTATTTAAACTTAAACTTAAAAAAAAATTTGCTGCTTAGAAACGCAAAGCTTTAATAATTATACTATGTTTAAAAACGTATTTGTTTTACATTTTAGTAATTTTTTTATAAAAAAAAATTGTTGTAGTTAATTTTACTGAATTGTAGTGAATCCATCCAAATTGTCTTTGTCGTTCTTTCTATAGTATATACGTTTTGGTATGTATTTGTTTTCATTACTACTTTCTACTATTCTATTCTGTAATATAATATTTTCTTCTAAATCGTTATTTCATTTTTTTAATGTATTTTTCTATTTGTTCTTTTTATCTTAGTTTTAGTCGTATTTTTATTATTGTTGTGACTGATATCTGATCTCTAATTATTTTTTTCCTGTTTATACCTTCATACCATCTGATTCATTGCGATTTGCATATACTTACTTTCCTTTTGTATTTTGTCAATTTTTTTAATTTATTATAATCAATTATTTTGTCATTTTGTTTCCTTGGGGTTTTATAATTATTCTGATAAATTGCTTTTTAAAACTTCTCATCTGTTCTTCTTTTTTTTTTGTTAAATTTGTTGTTACTACTGCATTCGTTACAACTGAACGTTTCTTTGTATTGTATATTTACACTCTTATATTTTGCTCAATTTTTTGTTCTCTAGTATTTTTTTTGTGTGCATCGCTCTATACTTTTGTTGTATTATCAGCGCTCCTAAGTAGTTTTATTCTGCCTTTTCTAAATAATACTTATTGTAGTACCGTTTGTGCTTTATTTATTTCTAATCTTTTGCAGTTTAAATTTTGTTTTATTGTATTAAATGTGGTTTCTAGTTCAACTTTACTTATCGCTACTACTGCTATATTTTTAAATGCTGGTATTTGGATTTATTTTCTTTATGCTGCTTTAAAAAACTTTGCAGTTTGTGTTTCTTTTAAATCTTCTATTTTTGTTCTAAGTAATCTGTCGAATGCTTGTTTGTAATGTATAAAAAAATGCATGTCTATGTTATATGTCTATATGTCTTTTTCAGATCGTGCTTGGTAGATCCTAGACTCATTTTTACATGCTTTGTGAGTTTACACTATGTAGATAGTGAGTGAAATATGATAGCAGGGCCATCTCATCGTATAAATTTACTACACACTACAACATCATTTATTAATATATAGCTATAGTTCTGTCAATACATTTGTGGAAGTACACGAAAGTGTTCTTTTACTGCTGACGAGTCCCAAAAGAGCGAAACGGCAGTCTAGTGGTTCACTCTGGTGGCATTTTTACATATGCATTGACATTGTTATCTTACAATGTTATACATTATGGTTTTAGCTCAAGGTTTATTCAAAATTTATTTAAATTACGAGTGTATAAGATACGTTTTAACGTTTCCGTCTTTATATTTATTTGCATACAATTTTGATATGATGTTTGGTAGGGCGATTGCTCTGTAATTTGTACATTTAAGCATAATTTTTTTTGATCGTATTGGCACTATTAATCCTACTTGCTATTTCGTTTGTATTTCCTATTTTCTCCATATATTTTTTATGTATACTTTGAAGTAATTCTTTTCCTCCATATTTTACCAGTTCGGCAGCTATCTTATCACTTTCTGCTGTTTTCATGTTTTTTATGTTTTTCTAGTTCTTCAATTTCTGGTATTCTTTCTAAATCTTCTAGATGTTTTGTTGTTTCTTTTGTCTCATCTACTAAGTTGTAATTTTTTTGCAGATGTTACTGAAGTAATTTTTCTATTATATCTCTTTTGTTTTTTTAGTATACTTTGTATTTATTTTTTTTCTTGATTAGTACAATAATGTTAAACTATTATTTTTATTTTTTTCCTATTACTTCTAGTAATGTAATCATGCATTTTTTTTCTGGCATATTTTCATTGCTTTTTTTTCTTTTATAATGTTTACACATTTTCTATCGAACCAGTAGTTTTTTATTTTTACTACCCTAAATTCAATTGTATTTTCTGCTAGTTCTATAATCTGTTTCTATTTTGTTTTTTATTTTGTCTGAATCGTTTCCTGCCACTAGAATGTTCTGCATTTTTTTGTTTACACTTTTGTAATGTTTTTTCAGTTTCTAGTCTGTTTTATTTGCTTCTGTTTCTTTCTTTTTCTTTGTCTATTTTAATTTTTGTATTACCAAGGTAATGGTTAGACCACATGTAGGAAACCATGAAGTTGTTAGTTAGATAGTAAATATTACAACCGCGAATTTCCACAACTATATAAAACAAATTGCCATAGTTTTAATTCCATTCGGGTGTTAATTGATTAACAAATCTGAGGCTAAACACCATCTCGTAGGAACGGAGTTACGTACGAGTTAATCCACATGTAAGAAACTATGAAGTTGTTAGTTAGATAGTAAATATTACAACCGCGAATTTCAAAAAATGTATTTGAATTATACGCGGCATAATATTTCTAACCGTACTACGCAAGTGCAAAAATTTGTTTATATAATTGCAGAAACCATCTTAGAGACCAGTGGAGAGCTGTTTCGTCCTATTTGGACTCCTCAGCACTGGAATACTCTAATGCAGTTTCCACAACTATATAAAACAAATTGCCATAGTTTTAATCCCATTCGGGTGTTAATTGATTAACAAATCTGAGGCTAAACACCATCTCGTAGGAACGGAGTTACGTACGAGTTAATCCACATGTAGGAAACTATGAAGTTGTTAGTTAGATAGTAAATATTACAACCGCGAATTTCAAAAAATGTATTTGAATTATACGCGGCATAATATTTCTAACCGTACTACGCAAGTGCAAAAATTTGTTTATATAATTGCAGAAACCATCTTAGAGACCAGTGGACAGCTGTTTCGTCCTATTTGAACTCCTCAGCACTGGAATACTCTAATGCAGTTTCCACAACTATATTAAACAAATTGCTATAGTTTTAATCCCATTCGGGTGTTAATTGATTAACAAATCTCAGGCTAAACGCCATCTCGTAGGAACGGAGCTACGTACGAGTTTGCCGCGTATAACACTTGCACTTGCGTAGTACAGTTAGAAATATTATGCCGCGTATAATTCAAATACATTTTTTGAAATTCGCGGTTGTAATATTTACTATCTAACTAACAACTTCATAGTTTCCTACATGTGGATTAACTCGTACGTAGCTCCGTTCCTACGAGATGGCGTTTAGCCTCAGATTTGGTGATGGTTAGAGTTTATATTTGCACTTCTGTTTTCTTTTTATTAAAACGTGATCTATTTGACTTTTGTTTTTCAAGTTGACCATATAAACTTTGCCGTGTGCATAAGTTTTTTTACGATTTTTTAGTATTACTTTAACTTTTTTTGTAGTTTTTCTGTTTATCTATTACTGACAATCTTTTACTGTCTGCTTTACTTTTGATTTCAATTTTTTGTTGTTTTGTTTGCTTATGTATTAGTTTGTATTAGGGGATTTTTGTTTTGTATGAGTTATTTAGGTGTTCTATGAGTTGCTTTTGCTTTGCTGCTATTTCCTTACAGTAATCATTATTTATGTATATTTTTGACGCCATAAGTTAGTTCACAGTTTTCAGTATTTTGATTTGAATCAACAATCTACAAGAACCAATTACTGACTATTAGAATTAAAATATTTTCTATGGAAAAGTCAGGACACCGATATTTTTAATCAACAAATGAGTTGATTTTTTTTAACGTGAAAACAATTTATGTTATTGAAAAAATGGCGTAAAAAACAGCAATTAAATTATAATTAGAGACAATGCAACAGGTATCTATTGGTTAAAAATTGTAAACCATAGGCGATGAGATGACAAATACGATACACATACAACCAAAAACAGTATTGGTAAACTGCCTAATCTACAATTAGAACTACTCGACTTCATAACTAACAATTGCAGCTTGAAAGCCTTGGATAAAACTGTAATCTAGTCAATATTTTGACAACATTGAACGCTAGCGCTTTTCTTACATAAAAGATTCTCAAATTTAGTTTTTTCAAAATAAGTTATAGCTGTGTATTATGACACAAAAAACTAACTTGCGTTTGTAAATTAAAGATATTTAAATGATGTTTCTTTAAACGATTTTGTTTAATTAACATAGTTTAGATAAGAAAAATATTTAGATAAACAAAAACAAATTAAGTACTTTGAAACAAAATGCGTAAATTGCGTATACAGTAATATTACCATAAGTCTCGCGAAAATTCCTACAACTTCACAAGCAACTTTGAAAATAAACGACTTGTTTACCAGCGTAAATTTTCAACTCGAATGTCATTAAAATCTAATTAACAATATGCACATTTAAAATAAAGTCAATAGAAATTTTTTTACATAGATTGGAAAGTTAAAGTAATTATAGATAAAGTTTAATTGCAATGGCTCATGTATGTCAAATACATCGAAAGCTGTTTAAATAGAGTTAGTTGATTTGCGATTAAAGCAATACACTAAACTTAGAATTAATTAGAAATTATATAATAGAGGGTATATACTTACATTTCTTAAACGGACTCTTACTTTGCTATCGATTTCCGAGGCCCCGAAGGGCGTAAACTGAAAGCTACTCTTCAGATTTCGTTTAATCTGAAAAAGAAAATTGTTAATCATTTCTACTACAGGTGTCAATGATATTCTAAGATCATTAAATAAATCTTAATTTTTTTTTATTTTATACAAAGACAAATAATTCTTAATTAAAGTATAAAAACCACACAAATAAATTTCGTCAAACAAAGAAGTAAAAAAGTCCTAATAATCTTATTTACTGTATTTCTTAACTTACAAAAGACTTTGCTTCAAGAGGTATTAAGTGTAAATAAAAAAGCTTTTCAGTGACAAATAAGAAGCGATAACCACAAAGCATTACATTATTTAAGCGTCAAAAAGAAAATCGTGACTGCAATTGTATATTTCCGTTTTGCTATTTAACAAAAGGTGTAGGTGCAGCTGTATGTAGTTGTTAGTCTGAAAATGTTTTAAATAGAAATTTTTAGAACTTTGGGTACGTACAAATGTTTAAATTGTAAAATGTTTAGAATATTTGCACTTGAGTATTTTTAGTCAATTCTTTCACTTCTTAAAAAGTTATTTTCTTGTTTGGAAGTAAAACAAAAGATTTGTTTTACCTATAAATTTATTTTAAGTGAAAATATGTTATTATAGAAATTTCAGAATTTTTTTTGTAAAGATTCATTAATGGAGTTATTGTTCAGGAAAACTATTGATTTGATCTATCAAATGACAAAAAAAGAAGATATTTGTAGACCATACCACAGATTTTAAACATTTTTTTTTAACTAAAAGATTATTTTAATTTTTTCTTTATTGATCAGGTTTTAAGTACATTGCATTTTTTATTGTTGGGCTACTCAAACTCTTTGTCAAATTTTTATTCTCAAGCGGCAATGATTCACTTCTCGTATTTGTTACACCAATTACTATTTTAGAAAATACAAATCAAGAAAATAATGTAAATAAAAAATAACTTCGTTTTCTGTATTCTAATTAGGCTGAAAGTCTCTTTCTCTGTAATATTGTCCTACTTTGTTTGTTCTTTTTTGTATTTTTTGTTTGAGTGTATATTCTCTTATACTTTGAACGTGCTTCTTATATTTCGGCTTTTTTCTCTATCTAATATTATCTCAGTAGCAATTCTTTGCAGTATTTTCATCTCTACTGTGTTTAATGATTTTTTTGTTTTGGTGGTGTCAGATCTGGCTTCCGCCGTGTTGGTCAAGATTGGTCGTACTGTGCTTTATGATTTTTGATTTTGTTTTTATGTTTAAGTGCTTGTTTCTTCAAATAGCATCATATAAGCAGTTTTTAATTTTATTAGCTCTCATTATTTGTTTGGAATTTCATTTTCGACATTGCCGTGACTCAATATATCGATTTAGAGATACTTGAATGATACTACCTGTTCCATGATTTAATTCAAGCTTATATCGCAAAAGCTTTTTCCATGCTGTCATGCATATAGTTGTTTTAACAGTTGTTGACATGTATTGTCGTTGTGTTAAACATCTTATTTCTGTTCTCAAGCTTTTGCCTTCATATTTCAGCAATTTTTTTGGATTTCTATCGTGACAAAATTGCACAATTTGGGTAAAAAATGTGTTATATTTGGTAGATTAATAATACTATGTTTCACATTATACACAACCAAAACACTGTCACCTGGCACATGAGAGTAGTTTTTGAAAGAAAATGTTAAAATATAAACAATATAAGCGTTCTTAAGATGGCCGTCAAAACCATAATCAAATAACTTTAAACATTATATTTTTTTTTAATATGAAGAGTTAAGGTGCGCCAACAAAACGATAACTCTTTAAATTGAAATTATTTTTGTACAATTAGTTAACATCAGTTAAAAATTCTTTCTAAACTAGTTGTTTCTTGACACAAAAACAGTGTCTCGCTTGCAAACTTCCCAGTATTTTTTTCTTTACCAGCATTATTTGATTGTTGGTTGGGCTGTGTATCAATATATCGATACGAAATCGATATAGTTGTTAACGTCATATGGCCGAAATGCAGCAATAGCAGACTTTGCCTCGATGTTATAATCAATTAGGTCTGCTATTTGTGAATAGGCCTTGAGTTGTTCAGTACTTTTCATCATACCATATATACTTTAACATCTAACGATTATTTGTAAGACTTGCATTTTTCTTCAATTCAAATTAAATTTACTGGTCATCAGTATGGTATGATGAAAAACTAATATTCACACTGATACGTACCGAAATTACGATACGTATCAATATTTCGATACATAGATACGAATCGCGTATATACATATATTTGATAAATTCGGAGTCGGGGCGTAAATTTTTCAATAATTACTTCTTTAGAATTTTACCGAACAAAAAAAAGGCTTAAATATCAACTTTTTGCAGGGTCAGGGTTACGACAATAGGGCAAATATGCGTGGTGAGCATAATGGTCTTAAAAAAAATTGTATTTCAATTCGCGAGCTTTCTTTGTTCCTTGTTGCAATCATACCCTAAATTTAGTCGTCAATGATGCCGCAAAATCGAATACTATAAGTAGAATAGTAGAATAGATGCAATAACTCCTTTAAGGTATCAACTTGGGGAGGTTTATGATGTTTTGTTTGAAATAAGCGAAGTAAACTTCGAAAATAACGTAAAAAATTTAGCTGCATCGTTGGCCAAAAATTGCAAAATTTTGAGTTCTTTTGCATTTTTATATTGTGGTATAATATCTTAAGTAAAGTGAACATTGTTAGTAAAATTATTCAAAAACCGAACGTTGTTGTTGCTCAGTGTCGTAATCATTTAAATAATTTGAATAATTTTTTGAAAGCTTATCGCTCCGATAAAGGTTTTGATGATCTATTGATTGATGCTAAAGAAATAGCATCCAGCTTAGACATAAAACCTAAATTTAAAAAAAGAGGTTTAAGAACCCAATAAATAAAAAAAAACATTTTGATTTGTGAATGTGACGATGAACCAATCCACGACGAAACTTTAAAGTTCAAAGTTTTTTTAATGCTCTAGATGTAATCATAACATCAGTAGATGAGAGATTCCAATTACTTTCTTCTTGCTCTAATAATTTCGCGTTTTTATGAAATATTGATAAATTTAAAAATTATTCTGAAAACGGTCAATTAGAATTATGTCAAAAAGTTGAAAATTTATTAAACGACAAAACCCGCAATGAACGAGACATAACTGCCGTGGAAGTTGTTAAAGAATTGCAATATTTACAAAATATTGATGAAAAAGTTATTATGGCTCCAGAAAAAACTTTAAATCATATAACAATTAACAACTTAGTAGATTCTTTTCCTAATACGAGCATAATACTTTGTATTTTATTAACAATGCCGTTTTCTGTGGCGCAGAACGATATTTTTCAAAACTCAAAATAATAAAAAATTATTTAAGATCAACCATGAGGCAAAACCGACTAAGTAATCTTGCTATCATTTTATTAGAAACGGACCAGCTAAAAGAATTAGACCCCGAAGATTTAATTAAACAATTTGCAAAAATTAAAGCACGGAAAGCTCAATTCACTTAGCTAAAATATTTATAATAATACCTAATACCTGGATATTAACCTTTAAAAGGTGATATGTGGCATTCTTAAAATTGTTTTGTTTTTATTTGTCGATCAGTTTCGTCTTGTGATATATAAACGAGTATTTTTATTTGTTTTAAATATTATTTTATTTCTTTTTGCTTTTGTATCGTTTATTAAACTTGAAACTAAAATACAAAAGCTTTGAGTTGTAATACTCTTAGAATATATTTCTGTTTGCTATAAGTTTAAAATTATGTTATGTACCTCAATAAAAAAATACTTGTATGGATTATGGTTTTTACTTGGAAAATATAAAAATGAAAATAAATTTATGAAAATACTTTTTAAAATTATTTTTCAATAGTGGATAATAAAAACTAATTTAACCCGTATCTGTACTCACACATGAACGTAATGCAAATTTTGGGCGTTATTTTAAATTTGCACGACGCCAAAAGTGCTAGGCGCGGGCCTGCGTGTTTTTTCTGACTTTTACAGTTCTTTACAAGATGAAGTTTTTACAATCATTAGTGAGGTTGAACAAAAAAATTAATAAACTTTGTTTTACATAACAGTTATAAGTTTTGATAAAGAACTTTTAGAAAATAAATCAAATATTACAAATAAACATCTGTTATCAAATATAATATTAAAATTTTGTTTATTATTTTTTGTATAAATGTATTTCTGAAAAAAAAACTGTTTGTGTACTTTTACTGAAAGTTTTTGTTGTGATAATGTGTGTTGCATTACTAAACAGTTTACAAGTTATTGAATAATACATAAGCAATTTAGCATAATAACTAATTGCATATTTACAATCCTTGATTTTATTACATTACATTTTTTTATGAGGCACTGAAAACAAGTATTTATTAATAATTTTGGTATCGAATTTTCACTTATATATATAGATATACCGTTTATGTTGGACGTATGAAAACAAAAGCAGGAAACACATACGCTTGTATAACAGACGAAGACGAAAATTTTAATTAATGAAAGTAGCAGTAAGATACATAGAAACTTAAAATATGAGCTAATAAATTTATCTTTTGAAATAATTAATTACATCATAATGGGAAAAGTTTTAAAATTTGTATACGAATTTTAAATTAGTTTAAATAACAGGATTTGGAGGTTGTTTTATCCAATCACTTCAAACTGTATAATTGCTAAAGTTTGATCGTTATCGAAAAGCAAAAGTTTTTATAACAAGGATAAATTATACACTATTTAGTTTTTTTTTTAAACAAACAAGCGGATTATGAAAAAGCAAACAATTAAGTGAAACGATGTAATTGTTTAAACAAGCGTTGTTAATTTTTATCTATCGAGAGAATTGGAATGACATATAAATTTGACTTGTCGTATTAACATTCGTTTTCATAACTCACTTTTTCGTTAAATCAACGCTTTGATGTTTTTTTAACCGTTTTCAATAATCCTTAACGTTTGATGACGCTAATGGCGACAAAAATACGTGAATCGTTGAATAGTTATCAAATTAAGGTCTTTATAAAATGTTTATACTTTTTAATGAAAGAGCTTTGATCTGATAATTGTTTGTTTTTAAACTTCCCCAAAGTCGTTTTTTAATTTTTTTTGAGCTAAAATTAAATTACAAAAAATTAATTTATTTCAATTTTATTTTCTAGCACGTTTCGCAAAAAATGTGGTACTTTAAAAAAGTTTTCGAATGTGTAATTTAGCTGCGACAAGTAGTAATATTTGTGACATTTACAAATTTTAAATTTAGGCTTTTACAGCAAATGCAAAAAATATGGTGGACATAATAAATGATTTTAATTCAAGAAGTTTCTGAATTACTCTACATTCTGGTTGTTAAAATAATTTACTACGCACTTGACAGGGTTATTATTTGTGAGTTATGTCCAAATTAGAATATAGTAAGAAAAGGAAGGAGATGTATTTACGTTAATATATTCTCATCTAAAATTGCAAAAACAAACCATACGCTGTTTAGAGATAAACATTAATTGTTATTAAGTAAACGCGCTAGGAATAATCTTGTTCGCATGAACTTTATGTAGTAAAAAATCATTTAACAAGTATTACGCATTATTAACATTGCTGAACCACTGGGGTATATGTTAGAATGCGTAAATTGTCGCTTTGTCTGAGAAAAAAATGCAATCTGATATAAGTATTTACGACGATATCATTTGATAAAAATGTAATCTTTTTTCGAAGCTTTTTTAACAGATAGTAATCGGAGAAAGACATAAATTGTGAATAATAAAGTAAGAGGTTGGAAATGTGATTCCAAAGATTTTGTGATTAATTATTAACATATAACAAGTTTATTATTATATCACGTTTTTTCTAGTCTTTTTATTATAAAATTTGTAGAGTTTATTTAATCCTAGGATGCATATGTGGTACAACATCTACTGTAATATAGTCCCGCGTATTAAAATTCATTATAAAGCGTGATAAAACAAATTTGTTAAGATACAGCTACCTTGTAAAAATTATATATGTATGTATATGTACTGTATTAATTGCATATGTATATTATTTTTGCAATTACCTCATACTGCTTTTACATTTAACTTTTGGAGAACACATTTAGCATCTTTGCCTTTTGATTCTTTTATTTGTTTAAGCTGTAGAGATATCACTGTTTTGCTTTTTATTTTCAAGTTCTCATAAATCATCATTTAAATATCATACTTAAAAGATGGACTAATGTAAACCAACTGTTTAAGAATGCGCTGCTAACAGCAGTTATTTATATGAATGCGTAAATGACTAAAAGGGTTTGTGCGCACGCTAACTGCACTACTGGTCGGTGCAAGCAGCGCCTAATTAAAAAGTGCCTTGGTTTATTTCGAGCAAACTTTTTAATTTAATCCAGTTTATAAAAGAAAGTGTTATATTCAAACAACTTTATAAAACCAACTTTTTAATTTGAACTATTTTATTATTTTCCACAATTTTATCATCTTATTTCCAAATTAAATAAAAGCTATGACTTCAAAATCTTTTTCAAAACCTCCTACCTTACAAAGCATCTTCTCAACAGACATTGAACATCACAACAAAAATGGGAACGGTAGCATTTACCAATTGGTTTGCTCCTGCAAAAATTTTATATAGCCAAAACTAAGAGGGCTTTTGATATCAGACTAAAAGAAAATTTACAGTATATCAACAAACCATCAAAATATTTAAATAATCTGTCGTCCATAAAGTCAACCTTTGCTGAACATGTCCTAAATTTTAACTACTCAGTTATATCTACCACTCTGATTCATCCTATTTATAATAAAAATTGTAACCAATTGTTAGATTTACTTGAGATGATTTTTATAAAAAATGCCCCTAGATCATCACTGTTGAACGATCAGTTTAATTTCGTAAATTTACAGTTGAATTATTCATAATTGATATAAGAAGATGCTACCTCTGCCGTCTGTGTATGATTATAAAAATTTACCAAAATATTTTACCTTCAATTTTTATTTATATATAAATTTGATATTTTAGACCTTATCAATTTTATTAGAATTCCCACGCTTCTACCCGTTTTTCTTATGTATGCATGACCACAAAAGCAATAAATGGTATAAACGCCGTCAAATTAAAAAGAATAACGTCCTTCACCAAATTTAAGACCTCACCCAATATAAAAAGGGTAGAAAACCAAGTAACAATGTTGTGTTTAGACACCTATACGGTTTGTGGTATCTTTGACATAGGGTAGATAAGCGACACACATTTTTCGTAATCCAAGAATTCTCCAAAGTAACATTTCAAAATCGGATTTTTTTTATTAAAGATAAATCTATAGTTATTCTTAAAAGTGAAAAAAGGAACGCCCTTGTTATTATGAATCGAGCAGATTATGATAACGAAATCTACAATCTTCTCTCAGACAGATCGCATAAAGTAATTTCAAAAGATCCGTCTTTACCCATTGAAAGAACAGTTTTCAAAATTGTAAAAGAGTCGTAAATTAATAAAACCGACAAAAAACTTTTAAAAAATAACTTTTCGATTCTGCGAATTACCTAAAATTCATAAGTCTGATATTTTTCTTCGACCTATTGTCCGCGCTATAAATTCACCTACTTATAAAATCTCTAAATATCTTAAAAAGACTGAATCATTTACACTTAATTCTGAAGATTTTGTTCAAAGTTGCATAATTTTCGTTTGTAACCGACTGACATTGTGGTTAGTTTTGATGTCAAGTCTTCGTTTACTAGCGTGTACCTGATTGAATTAACGTTATCAGATCTTTATTCATGGAGAACAATATTTCAAGCGACATAATATCTATTATCGAAAAATGTTTAACGTCTCCATAGTTTACTTTTCAAGAATAGTTTTACTCACAAACTTCAGAAACCGACATGGGTTCTCCGTTTTTACCAGTTGTTGCTAATATATTTATAGAAGATTTTGAGAAAAAAGCTTTATCAATAATTTTTCTAAAATCCAAGTGCTAGTACAGACGCGTTGATATATCTTTTGTCATTTGGCAACATAGTCTTTCTATGTTCAATGAGTTTTTATATTATTTAATTTCAATTTTTCAAAATATTTTTTTTTACTATAGAATTTGAAAGGAACTCGTTTTTACTATTTTTGGATGTTTTAATTACTCGAAATGAAAATGGTTCATTATCACATTCAGTTTATTAAAAAATTACCCATACAGATAGATATTTAAATAAATTGTCTCACCATCACTCTTTTCAGAAATTATTAGTAGTGAATTCTTTAGTGTACAGAGCTGTTTTTTAAGTCATCCCAAAATCTTCAACAAAAATATAATTATTTAACCAAGGTGTTAGTCGCAAACAATTACAACAAAAAAAATATTAATGAATCTATTACAAAATTTATGTCTGCGAAACCAAGAGCAACAGCGGATTTTGTCACAATCAGTTTCTATCGCTTATCTACCTTATGTCAAAGGTACCATGGACCGTCTAAGATAAATGTTATCTAAACAAAAAATTATTACTTGGTTCTCTACTCTTCCTAAATGGAGTCAATTTTTAAATCCGGTGAAAAACGTTATTTCTTTTCACCTGACGACGTTTATAGCATTCCTTGCTCTTTTAATCGTGCATACATAAGCATGAGAATTCGTATTAAGAAGCATAAAACATGTAGTCGTCTTAAACAATCTTCTAAGTCAGCAGTGACGAAACAAGTTCTAGAAACCGGTTCTCAAATTTTGATTAAAAAAAATTATATTTCGGCTAATGCTTTTAATTACTATCAGTAAAAAAATAAGGAATTTGAAATAATTAAAAATTCTTTTAATAGCATCCGAAATTGAAGTTTTCTTTTTTCGGAGATTTGAAAACCAGTTTTTTCGATCGGAGGGCGGTTTATAAAAACGAGATTTCACGCCGCAATCAATTAGCTTATTCTAGACTTTGAAGATGTCCACTGCGGCGTGCGACAAAAACTCAATTTGTGTAATAACGACAATAAGAAAATTGTCGAAAATGAAAAATTGTAATACGATGTTTTAGTTGTTACAAATTGGCTGTCCAGTTTGATTCCCAAAGTTTATTGTCTCTAGAATCTATAGAAACTAACAGCTGCACCCATACCAATTTCCAAAACTCTTTGCGTTTTTCCTTGCATTGCAAAATAAAGACTGTTGAGGCAATGTGGAAAGGTCAACAACCTTAAATTTTTCAAGCTAAGTACATAAAAACCATATTGAACAAAAATGTTTTCTTTTCGTAAACATTTTCATGTCAATCAAGAATATCTTTTTTTAGTTAACAGTTTTAACTGTCTCAAAATATTATTGCTGTGTCTCCATCACACAGAGGTTAAAAATAACGTTACTGTTTTATAGCTAATCCTTCCTTGCAAACTAAATAAAACAATTATAAATAAAAAGGTTCATGACCTTAAGTACTCGCGATCATATTGAAAAATAATGTGTCTTATTTGAACCCGAGAGTTTTTCTACATATGTATTCTGGGTCACTACCTATATATAACTATAAAAATAAACATCTAACGCTTAGATCATATACAGGGTGTATCTGAATTACAGATTGTTATTTTTGAAGGTGAAATTAGAGCATAAATAAAAGCAAAATATGCCCAAATAAAAGTTGCATTAAGACATTTAAAAATTTCAAAATTTTTAGTAAAATAAATTGTAAATAACAGGCTTGTAGTTTCCTACGTTATGACGCCAAGAATAAGAATAAACTGTTTTTAGAAGTGGAAATTTCTTCTCAGCGATTTACTGACACCAAAAATAAAAATAAATACAAAATAATGTTATCGGATAACGCGTAATTAAATCACAATTGTTAAATAAAATTGTTATTTTGTAGATTTTTTTTGAGTACATTGGATAATTCCTCTTCTATTGGATAAAACACAAAAGTCTAAACGTCGCCATTTGCCTATTATTTATGGGGTTTTTGTATAATTCACTTTTCACATAGCTCCAGACAAAAATCTAAAGAGTTATTATCTAGCCTACGGGCTGACTAACGTCTATTGTCGTTTCTTCCAATTTGACGACCCGGAAAAATTATATCTAATAAATCGCGGAACAACTTACATGCGGAGAAGCTCTATCGTACATAAATCACATTGTTCTGCAAACTTTAAAAGGTAAGTCATAAAATTTTTGTGCAAAATTTTTTCCTAAAAGTACAAGTTTCTGGTAAAATAAACTGTCTTAAAATACCCGTTCAAACATTAATAGAAAACCGTCACTGAAAGTTGTTTTGTTAAATTTCATGAGGGTTTTTTCTTTCCAAACATGCGTGTTCTGAAAATTTAGCATCTTATTTCATGTAACAACAACACTTATGTGAAAGTATTATTTTGGCGCTAAAGTCAGAGTCAAAAGCTTCTTGTTGCTGCAACACTCACAAAACTGAAGTCGCGTCGGTTAACTGCTGGACTCGTTGAACATGGTAAGGGTGCAAAGAATAACTTCTTAAAACACAATGTAGCGTACTATCTCTAGTAGCTACTTTATGTCTGATCTTTGAAAATTTACAATATCTGCACATTTATTTTTCATTCGTTGCTTATACTTTTTGTTTTGACTACGGCTTTTGTAGGTAGGAAAAACACCTACAGTTTTTATAAGTCCTTGCACACACGCCAAAATAGTTTATTGAAAGCAATTGTCTATTAAGATATTGTTCAACTCACAATCTACATGTGGTGTGGAGGTTATAATTACACTCGCTGTACATACAGTATCACTGTTGTACAGAACAAAGAAAATTTAAATTAAATGTATGAAATGAAGTACGAGTACGATTGCACGAATCACTTAGCATCTACTAAGGAAATCCGTTAATAAATTGAGACAAAAATAAAGCGGATTGTCAAATTCAACTGTAAGAAAACTGAATCTTGCATTTAATTATATGAAGTCTTGTTTTGGTTACAACCGAAGATAAACGTGATCGTGTATACAAAGTATATTTTGTTAAGCTAGGTCAGTCATAACGCTAAGGAATAAACATTACTATCTGTTTTAATTATTTTATTAAGAATTGATTTTGTAGATGATGAAAAATTAAAAAAAACAATAATTAACTCAATAAATCAATGCGTTTCACGGATTTTCCAGCATTTACACCCATTATTTACCGCAAGTTACAATCAACAAACAATTTCCATTTGTTTAGATAGTCAGGACTGATCTGAAAATTTTAATTGCAAATACCTCAAAATTGGGCGATTTTATACCAAACCTTTAGAGACAAATTTTTATTTAACGTCACAAGGAAATTGCTTTTTGAGTTTGTAATCGTATTTCAGACACACCTATTTTGTTTAAAAAGTCTATCACTTCTTCATTATAGACTACCAATGCTTCTGTCGCTCTCTGAACCTTTTATAATTCCATAAATGTCTAATTTGTTATTTCTATTATGAGATTTTAAATTTAGAATTCAATTATGAATTTTGTTATCACTTCAACGATACAAAATGAATGCGATAAATAAAGAATCGAGTAAATGAAAGAGAAACGAAACCTTTTAGTTTGTCTCTGCTATCTTGGAAATATAGCAGTTATTGTGGTATCTATCTATGTTATTATATTTGATCTAACATATAACGTTAAAAAATGCAGAGCAAGTTTCTTTATGAGTTTGTTGTATAAGTTTTTGTATTTTGAGGATCTCAAACAATAATGTTCGTTTTTATATAAGGCAGACAAGACACGTTTTTTGTTTTTCATTGTTGATATCTTGGAGAAAAGCATTTTTTATGTTATCAACGGACTTGTTTAAAATATTTATTTTTGAATAAAAAGTTTATGGAAACAGCGATATTAGCATTGCAAAAATTTGCATAGGTAGATTACTATATATTTAATGTTAGAAGTTATAATATGTGTAGATCTTAAGGCTGATTACTCACCAGGTAAAACTTGTAAACCATTTTTTGAGTTTGTTTATTAACCGATTGAGTTCGGATTTTTTGCATTAAATTTTATATATAAATACAAATGGAACGCCTAAGCTCAACTTTTTATTTTTTTTGAATTAGATATTTTAAAACATAATCTAAACATTTTTGAAAAATCGGGCTTGGGCGTTCCATTAATACATTTATTCTAGAAATTTTAAAGTTTGTTTAAAAAAGAAATATTAAAAAACAACCCTAAAAAAATGGTTTACAAGTTTTACCAGTTTGGTTTTTAAATAAAGCGTAGTTGGCAGTAGTAAGAATTTCAGTATTTGCATTTATTTATCTTTAGTTCCTGCTGCAAAACATAACATGAGATAACTGAACTACAACGTAAATTATCTTATCAGAGTAAAAATTGTTTTTACAAATATATTCCAAAACTTTTAAATGGATTTGATACATTTTAATATTTTTTATATTTTTTCTATCTAAATAGTTTATCTTTAAAAATGACTATATACCGTAAGTATAGGAAGTGTGAACATATTCTAAATAGAATTTATTTTGTTTGTTAACAGTGGTCCGCATTGAAATTATTATCAGTTTTGAAATCTGAAATGTTTTTTATTATTGTTAATTGAAGTATAAAGTAACATCACAGATAAATAAGGTTAACATTAATTTGATATCAATAAAGCCACAAGTGTACGTCTTCTTGAAAAAAAATTAAAAATCTTTTATTAGAAATATAAAACAAAATAAAGCAATTAAAAATATAATCACAGAAAAAACCTACTAGAAAAAAAAAACCTAAAAAATTGTTTGGTTCACCCTTAAGCGCTTATTTTACTGTATTATTTGTAATTATTGTAGTATGTTACATTACTTCAACATTACTTAGCTGTTTAATTTTGTTGTTCTTATTCATAAAATCTAGTTATGCACACAGTACATTTTTGTGTTTTTTTAGATGTCATAAAGTAAACGTCATAGAAAGTCGCCTTCAAAAAACTAAGTATTTTAGGTTAAAGACATAGTCTGCGTATTAAACTTAAACAGTTAATTTACTGACAATAGCAATCACGTTTAAAAATATCAATATGTTCACTTATGCCTGCACAGATTTGGTACAGTCATCTCTTGCACTTGTCGCATCTGAACCACTCGCATCCCTTTTTCTGATTTATGAGTATGTAGGACAAAAATAATAGTAATTAAGTTAGCCAGCGTCGAAAGTAAAGTAAAGCATAGCATAACGAAAGTTATGCTATAAAACTTTCGACGAGAGTAATTATTTTTTGTGTTGATTTTGGTAAAATTACATTCTTTTCTCAAAACGAAGAAATTAAAATCACCAAAAATATAATGTTGGTGTAGTACCAATTTATTACTGAATCTGTCAAATTTGATATTAACTTTTGCATACTAATTCTAATGTAATAATTGAATTTGAACAATTTGTTTTATATGCATTTCTACTTTTCACTTTGCCGCATTAGAGCTTAGATAAAATCGAATTCTCTAATTGAAGGAAAAAACTAGTAAGTTTGATTTATGTTATACTTTCTTTTATTTATTATCTTTTTTCTAAAGTTGTTTGAAAAACTAGCATCCTAGAAATGGAAGAAAGTAGAGTTTGTAAGCAAATTTGGGCATGCTTCTGCAATACATATCATTTGTAAAGACATGTCAATTTACCCGATGCATTCCCATTTTCTTAAATTCTGAATTGAAGTTGGTTGTGCATCAGCTAGCAAATAAGCTTTTATAAATAGAACCTAAACTTTTATATATTATTACGATCTCCTTGTTATTATTACGTAAAAACGTGTTGCTTCTTGACTAGAATATTTCAAAAGTAGAGACGTAAAAGAAACATCTAAAGATTTTCTTGCTCTTGTTAATTGCACTTATATTTTCTGTGTACGTTAATTTGCATTCAACTTCTTGGCTGACAAACAATTGTTTCTAAAGTTGCTCCATTTTAGAAAATGAGGTTTCATGCGAACCCGGAGGTTCATGAGCGCTGGAGGAATACAGCTACCTGACAGCATTCATACATATTACATTGTACACAATGTTTATCGTTCAGCTAAAATCAGTGTATTAATTTGTTTTTGTCCCATTTCATCAACGTTGTAGACTTTTTATAGTGGAAACCTTTTTTAACCTTGTTTTTTTTTCTTAAAAATTCAAAATAAGGGTTTACATTTGTTCTATTAAAATTGTTCGCATCGTAATGTATCTTCAAGAACTAATAGAAATATTATGTTTTTTAAAAAAAATTGAATTTTGTTCATATTGCTATGATCGTTATTGTCATTATCCGATAGTAAATATTTGGAAAAAATTGGTAAATATTTGGTAAATATTGGTAATTATTCGGTAAATATTGGTAATGACTTGGTAAATATTTCAAATGTGGTGTACCAAATTTAAGTTAGTGATCAATCCCTCGTCATTATCTTATTGCAATGAAACGATGTTTTAGATGTTTTTTTCGGCAACCTCAGTTGCAAGACGCCACTAAACTAAATTTGTTGTTAAACCAAATAAGAATTCTACTATATTTTTAACGTAATTGTCCAATTGTTGCTCAACTGCGATGAAAGTGTAAGTTCTCTATTACCTTATCATTTTGTGGTTCTAACTGCTCTTTGTTTTCGCCGTATTTTCTTTACTATAAAAACGAATAAAAAAAAACATGTACAGTTGAAATTGTGCTATTTCTCACACTACACATTTTTATTTTAAAAATTTACATCTTTATTTTTTATTCAAATTTTTTGTATAGTTGCGTTTTTTGTTGTAAACTTAGCATTTATAGTTGTCAGACTAAAGGCAAGAAAACTTTCTTTCTAAGTAATGTCTTTTTTTTAACTAGATGCAGATTTCAGTCACATAGTTTTGATCTAGTTTAGGACAATTATTAAAAAAGAGAGTTAAAAATCAAATTAGTATTCGACAATATAAAAGGATTTGAGAAATGTTTAATCAACAGTACAACGCATCAAATCGTAAATTCTTTGAACTGTAGACATCATGGCTTATGCCAAGCTTATACTAATACGTTTTCACATAAGTTTAATATAGAACGGTTGTCTTTGATTATAAATTATGCAAGAATACAGTACACGCCCACAAGAAATTTTAATTGTCGCGGACTGCGGAAATAGCCTTAATAAATCTTCTAAACATTCTCGAAAAATTCGATAAATTTTTCATTCGTTTTAAAAAATATAAATAAATCACCGTAATTCTAAATGAATCTCACTAAGCCTAAGAAATCTCTTGAAATCTTCAAAGCTATACGCTATAAATTCCCAGTTTTTACCTCATGATAGTATAATATTTTGTTTATTTAACTAAAAATAATTTTTTGAAGTCAAAAATAAACAAAAGCACTGTTATATTCTTAGATGCCAACAACAAAAAAAATTGATTTTTGTATAGTTTTTTTTAAAATAAGTTGCTGATATTAGTTAATGTTAATACATATTATAAGTGCCAAAGTTACCAAAGCTTATAAACGATCTCAAAATCGATTTTTGTCAGATAGATGCAATCAGACACGCTGTCAACAGTGGTATTATTTATCAAAATTTACTGAATTTTGAAAAATCAATAGGAATAATAATTACCTTTGCTTTAAAAAACGTGAGTGTTAAATACGACTTGTAGAATCAGCTGAAGTCTAAACAAAAATAACGATTACTTGTTACTTGCTAAAATAAACTAACATAACTAAGATACATAAATGATGAATTGATCCATAATTTAAAATTAACGTTAAAATGAAAAGTTTTATTTACAATTAAAAAAGTTTTGATAAACATAGTAGTGAAAAATTGTAAATATACTACGGTTGTCAATATTTTTATTGTCTACGCGCCTAACGTTTCACGGTGCTTTGATACTTTGCAACATAATTTAGACGATGAAACTGTAATAATAAATGTTTGTATGAAAAATGTTAATAAAAGTCTTCTGTTGTTGAATTAGAAGTTTGAGATATCCAAAAAGATAGTGTGTCGTATGTATCAGAAATTGAGTTTACAATGTGGAATATTGTATCAAAGACTGAATTCGGACTTTCAGTGTAGTTAGTCTACTCTAAGGTGACTAAAACAAATTGAATGTTTCTGATTAACAAGTAACATAATTGAAATTAAATAGTAGATATTATTAAAACTTTAAAAAATAGTGGAATTAAGCTATAATGTACAAATATTAGGATGGTTAACTAGAAATTTCAAAACATTTGTTACATGTTATTTTGTAATCATCGAGAATATTTATGCTAAATTTAAGTTAACGGCTGCACTGTTTAACGACGCTACTGATTCTTTTTATGAGTGGGTATAGACGGTATATCGCTGTCAAACGTACTTTTTCTTTACCGTTTAAAAGTTGCTGTAAACGTTCGTTTACCTAGGTGTTATTTTAAGACATGTAAGTAATTTTGATTCTGTTGATTTTTTCTTGGGTAGTGATTTCTATTACGCTTTAGCAGATATGCTAAGGAAAACGTTTTTTGGGTATTGGTCGGATTAGGCAATTGGATTAATTACGCGACGTTCCTAGTTAGAAAAGCAATTCTCAAAGATTGCGTCACGTTATCTTTTTATCTTTCGCTAGCGACTTTCAGGGGATTACTATGCGGTTTTTGTATCCCGCTGTTTTCAATATACGTACGTAACGTGTACAATCCACCTTGTTTAATGTAATCGGAAGGGACGAGAGAAGACTCATACAGACGTATTTCGGGACTGCAAAGTAGACGAGATAGTTTAATTGAGTAATATTTATATTTAAATTAATCACTTACTTATAGCATTTGTTAGCAATTGAATATAATTAGTTGTATAGTGGGTTGTCTGAACGAAAGGGTTTACATTGGTATTATAGCTGTGGTATTATTATATTAGTCAAAAAACCTCTAATTGCTATTGGTCTATTTCTTTCAGTCGATTTTAACGACTATTCTCTCTTCTTGAAATAAATATATTATTGTTACAAGTGGTGTTTTGTCAATTTGTTCCTTTTAGTGATCGACACGGTCTGTATTAGATGATATTTACTTGTTTTAGGGCTTTTTTAATTTAGCGTAGAATTAGCACACCGAGACTTGCAATCCGCTTGCCGGTACAACTGAGTTAGCCGCCAGCAATTACCTTGCAAAAAAATTTTCGTGACAGATTTTAAATTTAAAGATCATCAGAAATGAATTTGTTGATTTATACTTTTTTTTAATTACAACATACCATAATTAAGAAGTACTTGTAGCTATTAATATTTAAAGTGCATTTTTATTTACGGTTTTCAATGCAATATTACTTTTATTGCAGGCTAAAAATTAGTATTGGGTTCAGTGCATATATTATTTTTTTTAAATTTAAACCTTCTGGTTTAAAATCATAAATTTGTTAAACTCAAACTTTACAATTTAACTAACTTTAAAACATTAATTAATTAATAGTATGTAAGTATTCTCTGATTTGCTGTAAAACGTACAATAGTAATTTCAGGTATAAATTTATAAAATAGCAAATAAATAAGCTGTCTTAGAAAACTGACACTAACACCTTTTCCAATTTGTTTTATAAATGGTCTTCCTTTTCTTAACGACAAATTTTACACGCTATTATTTGAAGACGTTTTTGTTTTATCATCACACACAATTAACAATTATCAGATTTTTCTTGCAACTGAAAAAATTAAAATAAAAGCTACTAACAAACAATATAAACAGTTTTATTTACTGTGTCTAAAATGAATTATAAAAAAATAAATTTTAAAATATATCAAAATTATTTAAAGGAGTTTTTAAATTATTACAATAATGAGAATACAATCTGAAAGTTTCATGGTAAAAAATAAATAAAAAAATATTAACAAAGCTTCTAAATCAAATTTATAAAATTTTAACCTGTAACATTACCAAGAAAATTGAACGTTTTTACTTTTTTTCATAAAACAACTCAAAACCAACAATTTTATATAACACTTTTTTTAAAAAACGTTTTAGAACCTTTGTTCTGCATGATACCTCTTTCTTTTCTATGAATGTACTCTTGATGGCGTGGTATAGTTTGGAAGCACTTTCAATTCTCTTTTTGATTTTAGCATCTTGTGTCTCTACATTATTTATGTAAACTTCTAGGTATTTAAAGTTTTCAACTTTTTTTATTTTCATATTTCCTAACTTGAAATTAAAAATTTACCTATTTGCTACTCATTATTTAAATTTTTTGCTTGAAGTTTTCCTTCTCAGATCTTTAAGTTATTTGTTATCTCTATCTCTTTTTTTGCAAATATTACAAGATCACCATGGTTATTTATGACGAGGTTGAACAAGGTCAAATGGAACACTCTTCCTAGTCCGGCATTAGTTGTGAATTTCTTCGATTCCATGTTATCTGTCCTTACATATGTTTTATTTGTCTTATTTAGGCTCATTGTTGCTATAATTAAAGATTCTGGTACTCTTCTGTTCGTCAAAGCGGATTCTTTTGTTTTTATATTATTATATTTTATATTTTCTAACATTTCTGTTGATATCTTATTATGCCCTGCGGTTTTTCCCTTCTTTAATCTTGTTATTGTTTTTTTGATCTTTTTTTGTTCATTTGGGATTTGTTTGATTCTATTTCCATTTGGTCAATATTGTCGTTTTTTTCTGTGCTTTTGCTTGTATTGTTTTCTGTTTTTATTTTTGTTCCAAATTCTTCCCATGTTTTTTTTTGTTTTCATTACTAAATTTTTTACTCTCTTTTGCTTTTTGATTTTAACTTCATTTTTAATTTCACTTTGTCTTTTTATTATTCCACATATTTCCTTGGCTGCATTTAAGAGTGCGTTTTTAAATCCTTTAATTTGTATAACTGAACTAATATTTTAGTTTCTGTTGTTGTTTTTGTATTTGTTTTGTCTTTATTTTCCATTTTCTTGTCTACTATTTTTGTTTTGGTCATAAATAAGGAGTGGTCGCTGTAGATCTCAGCTCCCCATTTTGACTCTGACATCCAATATTGTCTCATTTTTCTGTTTATTTGTATATAGTTTATTATTGGTTTTGTATTTCTGATTTAAAAAACTTTAGTAAACTTGTAGATATCCTTGTGTTAGAAGAAAGTGTTGATTACTAGTAGGCCGTTAAGTATTTTTAGTTTGTTCTTCTTGCTTGCCAATAGTATTTCTAGTGTTGTCGTCCTTTAGCTCACATAGGTTTTCCAAGACAATTACTGCACCATTACAATTATCTACTACATTAGAGGTTTTCTTCCAGAAGTTCTCCTTTATTGTTGCTATCTTTGTCAGGACCGTACAATACTATAATGTTTATAATTCTATTCTATTCTATTTTGGTTTCTGATATAAATTGATTTTACATTTCTTTCTGTTTGTTCTACTCCGCTCAATAGTAGCATGTATCCATTTCCGATTTCTCGTACTTGTGTTCTTTTCTTTTTTTTTCAGTGATTGCTAATACATTTTTTTCATTTTTTCAAATTCATCTAAAAGATCTTGTTGAAATTCTCCAGCCTTGTAATATCTTCTTTTTGCTATTTTATTTTTTCATTTGATTTATTAAATGTAAATCATTTTCATTGCCATTGCCCTTTTTGTCATCATTGACTGTTTTTTATCTTTGTTTTAAAGCTTTTCGAACCCTTCTTATTATTTTCCTGAATTTTCCTTAAAATTATCGCTTTCTGGAAATCTTTTGTTTACTGTTACTTTCTTCTCTTATTGTTCTTTTCTCATGTCCTCTGTGTTATTTGTGCTTTGGTGGTTATACTTATCATTGATTATTAGGTTTTTATACATTATTTGCGCATTGTATCCTTTATTTCCTCCCTCTTTCATTTGTGGAACTAGCCTTCTTTTTTCTCTATTACGTTCTTAGAGTAGTCCTCATTTATCCGTATTTCTGTTTTTTCCAGATTATTTGCACATTGTAAGATGTTTGATATAGTAACTTCTTTAGCCAACTTTACGAGTCTAAGCTTTCTCTTTTCGTTGTTATATTTTCCAATTCTACATATCTCATTTATGTCATTTGCTTCATTAATGTTAACTCCTATGTTCTGTATTACTGTTTCTATTTTATTTTTCAAACGTTTTTATTTTACACTTCTTTGTTTACTATTTCTTGAATTACGACATTTTTATTCATAATTTTTTTTCTAGTTGTTTTATAACTTCTCCTTGCTTTTTTAATTGTTTTTTTAATTTTGAATTTTTTTGCTGTTATTTAAGCTTTGTTTTAAACTTTTTTCAAACCCTTCTTGTTATTTTTTCAATTCTTTTTCAAATTATTGCCTTCTGGAAATCTTTTGTTTACTGTTATTTCCTTTTCTTGGTTTTCTTTTCTTATTTCTTCTGTGTGATTTGTGCTTTGGTCGTTATACTTATCATTGATTATTAACTTTTTATAATTTTATTGCGCATTGTATCCTTTATTTCCTCTCTCTTCCATTTGTGGAACTAGCCTTCTTTTTTTCTCTATTACATTCTTAGAATAGTCCTCATTTATCTATACTTTTGTTTCTTTCAGATTATTTGCACATTGTAAGATGTTTGATCTAGTAACTTCTTTAGTCAACTTTACGAGTACAAGCCTTCTCTTTTCGTAGTTATATTTTCTGATTCTACTCACCTCATTTATGTCATTTGCTTTATCAATGTTGACTCCCATTTTTGTATTACTGTTTTTATTTTGGTTTTTGTTATGTTCTCATTTTCTTCTTTGTCTACTATTTCTTTAATTACGACATTATTTTCTAATTCTTCTTTCTAGGTGATTTATACCTTCTACTTGCTTTTTTAATTGTTTTTTTAGTTTTGTATTTTCTTTTTTTATTTCTCTCATTTCTATAGCTACAGCGTCTATTTTCTCATTTAGTTGCTTCAAATTTTTCCCTATTTGTTTAAACATTCCCTCAATTCTCTAGATATCGGCAACTTGAATTCTGCTAAAGTTTGCATACTCCGGTCGTCGGTTAGAAGTCTCGCCCTTAGCTATCGTCTACTTTTTCCTCTAGTACACCCTTTCGGGGGACTCACTTTCTATCCGCTGTACAATTAGAATACTGCTTATTTTCCATTACGCTTAAATTTTAGTTGATTTATTTCGCTGTATGACTTTTAAAGGTTTTATTGGTTGTTACCAGTTTTTATTTGTGCTGTATTCCACGCACTGGTGCCTACTTATTTTTGCGCTTTTAATTTGCGTACTCGTCTCTATTATTTATCTTTTATAGTTTATACTTTATATATAGAATCATATGCAATCTATGTTTATAAATCTAAATCTAACTTGTAATTTTTTTCTCTGTCAGGATTCTGTGTTGCTTATCTTCTTCACCATATAACTTTTGCGTTTTATAATGCTCTTAATTCTCCAAAATTTGGATTTAAATTACGAATCTTTATCCCCGCACATTCAATGTTCACCACTACCAATAGAGAGGCATATCTTATAACACAAGTGTAAAATACAATTCTACAAGTTATATGAATGTTCATAATAAATAATTAAAGGAAATATGGCCAAATTAAGTAATTTCTTATTTGACGTACTGGTTGTAGCAAATTTTCTTCTTCATCAACTACTACTGAATCACCTAAAAACCATGTTGTTTTGTCTTCATTCGTATAATACTCTCCCAAAACTTCCTCGCTATACTCATCGTTCAAATAACAGAATCATTCACCAATTCTGGAAACTTCGCATTGCTTAACATAATTTTCAAGTCAAAGTCACAAATAATTTGACAATTTAAGAAATGCCTATGATTTCGGTTGATATAAATTAGACCAGAATATATATTATGCACTACTAAGGGTGGTTTAGTTAAATGTAAGATCCATACACTCTAATATCCCTAGAAATGCAAATTTGAAAAGAAAATTCGTTTGAACTCTGCTAACGTCTACCATATTTTTGGGAAAACTTATATAATTTTCTACTGCGTGTCAATTTCATGATAATTAGTGCTGACTTCACTATGTCAGACACTGCAGTGTTGGTTCTTACGGACTGATTTCAGATAGCTTTCAGGAAAAGTTAGCCGAATATGTAGATATACTATGAACTAACCACAAAAGACTTAGAAAAGTTAGCTTATGATTTAGCAGTTGAAGGACAAGAACAAAATACATAAAATAACGAAACTGCATCTAAAGATTGGTTATTAGGTTTTATGAAACGCTATCAACATTTATCTGTTTGCATTCTGGAAACAACAAGTCTTTCATGAACTACATCTTTTAACCGTGCCAATGTTAATTTGTTTTTAAACAATATTGGTGTCGTTTACAGTTTCAAAACCATCCAAACTTATTGCAAAAAAAAAAAGAGAATTAAACATATTGCAATTATAACCTTAGGAAAAAGCAGTACGATTAGTAACAAGATGACAAGAATAAACTCACTTGATGCACCAAGGAAAATTCTATATTACGTATTTTGTACAATTATAAATCACATTTAACGATTTCAGTGTTTTATTATATTCATAATGTTATGTTTAATCGCTTTTCCTCATACCTAGTATCGTCTGCAACCTTTGGACAGAATCTTGTTTACAGTATAAAAATTTTAACCGGCACGTAAATGGCTGGCTAAAGTCACACTCAGGCGTTTTTATTTATGAGATTTCAAACAATCTTATAAGAAGCGAGTTTTTACCTTCTAAACAAAAACCGTAGATATGACAGCACAGATAATTCTAACGTGACTGATTAACAATTTGGAATTCATGGTCCGGCGTTCGACAAGCAGAAACCTTTTGTTTTAAACTTGAACCCATTATTTTGGTATAAATTAATGAACCATACACAGAAACGTTCGTAGTAATAATCTGCATCTGAAATAGTAAATTATTTAATTGTTATAACTTTTGACTCCATAATCACAAAATTTTCTAAATCACATCGTTTGAAAACTCTGAATATGTGGCAAAAACGGAACTCGCAAAAGAAAGTCTTTAGTTTAGATATCTACTGGTACTGAATGTGATACACGGTTTTTTGTTAAGAATTTGAAGAACAAGTTTTAAGAAACTGTGCAGCTGTAACACTGAGTCATTTAGGAATCGTCTGAAATTTCGATTTAGCAACGTATGAAGATTATAAATCAGACAAAAGCAATCTAAAGCAAAAACTGGAAAATATTAATGGAAATTGTCTCACATTTTTATGTAATCCTGGAAAGCCAACCATAGTGTTTTTAACACAATTTGCTTACGATATGATTTTTCCTCAAGTTTATAACGACAATATCTCTAGCTCTGAAGATGAATCAAGTCCACGAAATATAAAAATCAGTATCAGAAAATGTTACGTTACATAAAGCTGCGGGTATTTCTTCGTCAAAGAATTAACGAACGTATGGACAATGCAGTTAATCGTTGCTACATAACACCTCAAAGATAAAACAAAGATGAGTTTAAAAAACAGGTGTTTAATGTATTATATCAAGTTGTGATTTGGTTGTTGAATGAAGAAGAATTTATTAAATGTTCATTAAATTCCCCTTTAAATATTAATACCTTAGGAGTTTGTTTGAGCATTATAATCAGCATTGACAAAAAATGCACGTTTACGACTTTTGATCTCTTTAATTTTTGTGTACCAAGTCATAAGAAGCAAGAAATTAATAAATGTGCTATACCACCTTGGCTATGGCTTATTATATGAGTAAGTGCAAAAATTTCTCACATCGTAATGTCTTGAAGAAATTAAACATTTTAAGGAAGTCTTTATCCCTCATGAATTATTCCAGGTCACTAAAAAAGAAAACCATTACGTTCATGCCAGTCAATACTGGCATGAACGTAATGGACAATTTTGATCAAAATGAAGAAAAGACAAGAGACTACGCATGAAATGGCAATTGTGTTATTTCAACAGCAACATTTTATACTTTTGAAAAGTGCATTGATAAAGCGACAATCGAAAAGGTCTCTTAAAGCTCCTTTCTTTCAAAATGTATCTTTATACAAAAAGTCACTTAACCGACTAGAACCTACTAAATATGACGAAAAAGCGGTCAGATACCTGAATGATATTAATACTGACAGTAATTTGAAATTTTCGACAAACATGTTATAAAAAATAATACGTTACGTCAAAAAAATAACACCTTTTTGGGATGGTCTGAGTACAATAATTTAACTAGTTCAGGCGATAATCCAGTGTCAAACGTGTCTTATTATCCTTTTATTAATGGGCCACCTACATCTTATGACACGAACTATACAGCACTTCTCCATCTAAAAAAATAACGCAAGAGTTAGGACAAACCCATCTGATTGTGACCGCCAATTTGACTCTGGCGTGTATTCTGAAACGTTGTGTAGACAAATGTTGCAGGGAAAGCATTTAATTAAATTTGCACTTGCTTTCCATGCTCTGACTGGGCAATTGAAGCAGGATTTGACGATCCATTCAGTGGATCGTTACTTATAAAATTAAATAACATTGAAACGTTATTAAACGATGAACATGTGAAAGTAGAGAACATTTTAAATACCATTTCCAATGTAATTCAATAGTTTAACAAAGCAATGTTAAAGTTTATTGTTTCCGGCAGTGAACATTCACCAACTTTCAAGTATTGGTTGTTATTTTTTGACGTTACCAATATCCTTCTGAAGTTGAGGAGAAGCAGTGACTTTCTGTTACATTTGGAAGCGGTATCTGAAACCATACCATTTTTAGAAGCTGGAGGACGTTACAATTATGCAAATTTCGTTTTAGTATATTTGCTGGAAATGAAAAACTTAGAATTTACTAATCCTGCAACGTTTCAAAATTTGTTGAACGGAAATTTTGTAGTTAAGAGGACAAATTGCAGCAAATTAATTTGCGTCGCATCTTATGTGGCTTTAGAGCAAATGATGAATAAAGATTGTAAAAGTGCTGGTAGAGTACTTGGTTTCACGAGGAAGGAAATACTTATACGGTATTTAATTGGGGAATATGGTAATAAATTAAAACAAATGCTGACTAACTCTTCAAAACATCATTCAATGTATGGTAGTTCAAAAATACTTCGGGAAGAAGACGACGTCATTAAGATAATGACACAAATTAAAGACACTTGGGTAAATCAATTCCACTATACTAATAGTGATTAGAAAATCCAGGTTGCTACAGGAAAAATTGCTCGTGCTGAAGTGCAAATGTTGTTAACAATTTTACAAAATAAACCTTTGGAAATATACATAAGTTCATTAAAAAACGGTTATGTTTAAATAGTAACATAAGCTTTTGGAAATCGGTACCTCGTCATAATCTAAATACTTTTGCCAGTGATAATTTGGGTTTAAAAAGGAACAATTCTAAGGCAAATATAAACCCAAAGTTCATGTTTCCAAGGATTGTTACTGCTGCTCAGGTCAAAGATCTCAATTTTGCCGACGGCCTTTCTTACAAACTAACAAATGTTCCATTATCAATTTTTAATGAAGAGGGAACTATGAGGATAACTTCAATGTCAAAATTAGCTAAAAAGATTGAAGCATTTTTAGATGTTGCTTTAGATTCGCCTGCAGAAATTACTGCCTATTTTATAGATGGAATGCTTTTATTTCTAGAGTTAAATGACAAAAACTTTACGACATTTAATGGACTAAGAAACGTTATTTTCAAAAAATGTTGCAGAATTTCAAAACATACGGCAACTGTCAATTAATCTATCTTTATCAAAACTTGTGAACGTCAAAGAAGAGGACAACAAAACACTTTTGAAACTTGTTCAATAATTGGTACTAGGCACTACAAAAAAATTATACAATCCCCTGAAAACAAAACCGCAATAATACAGTTTGTAACCAACTACTTATGTGTAAGTTTTCAAAAAGTTTCTGAAGGGAGGCAAATACATATAGCAGGCGGACTCCAAAAACCATAAGATTGTGTAATCGTACGTATACTCAGCGGTATTTTACAAATTAATGATATATGTACTTGTTTTTTATTATAGATTACTAGTTCAGGTTGGCATAAAGATGATAACTTCCAATGCTATCATGAGGAAGTCGACGCCCGTCTAATATTCTGTATATCGTCAGCATTGCAAACGCACAAATTCTTGTTAAGTCAGATGATACTGACGTGATAATTCTTCTCTTATACTATTTCGTAAGAAAACATTTTAATTTTATTTAACTATATATGGAAAAAGGTCACAGAACTTAAGGTTACAGATTACCAGCTTTTTATGCACTGACAGGGTGTGACACCACCAGTTCCTTTTTCAGAATCGAAAAAAGACAGCATGGTGTATATTTTTAAATCATTATAAAAAATACATTTTCACCTGTTTGGAAAAACCGCACTTGAGCAAAGCATTTTCGTAGCCCGGAAATTTGTTCTTTGCCTTTATCGTTTAGATTTAGACGACAGACAAAAAAAGCGACCAATGAATTACCTCCTACTGAAGATATTTTTATCTCACATGCTAAGCGGCAACAGATTAAATTATTGTTTAGGTTTTAATATTTTCTCGAACAGATGTTTCTATCAAGTGAGTATGTGGATTAACTGTGACGAAGTGTATCATCCCAACTTAAGTCCATTAGATTATGGATGGGAAAAACAAGATCAAATTTTTCTCAAGATGACGACTCAACTCCCCATTTCAGTTAATTTAAAAAGTTTATTGAAAATAGAATGATCAGACAAAAATTGTTTGTCTAATAAATGTGTGTGCAAACATGAAGAAATGTTCTGCACACCTAACTGCAAATGCAAAATGCTGTGCAACCATTGCAAGATAGTTTCAGAGTCTAACGACGAAGATTCAATTTTAATGGAATAGTAATATTCTAACTAATTAATTAGTTGCTTAATCAATTTTGATGCACATCCAGAACACGAATAGTAACGAAAATTTAAAGTAAACAAACCAACTAAGGCCCTTTTCTTGCTTCCGCTTTTGCCACATAACACCAAGAGTTAACTTTCAAATGTGAATCATTAAAGCACATTTGCATAAGAACTTAATTATATTTATAATAAGTTGCTATTGCAGGGTTTGCGACGCGCGGAAAGGTAAGCGAGAGTCGTGCGTTAGAATGATGCTATAATTAATAAAATGTATAGATACAACCGCACACATAACCAAGAGAAAATGTGACCTATAAAATTCTGCAGTTTTTTGTCATAAAAATAATATAAATTCGTGTTATCGTAATCGTATTAGAGCATATCAAATCAGACAAAATGTTGTGAAACTGGACATGCAAATTTTTTGTTATAGTTTTTTTCTTGTGAGCAACCATTGAACTAACCAAATTGAAGTAAATTGTCAGAGCTTTCAATCGATGTTATATAGAAAATTTTGCGACCATGGAGACAAAAGTTATAACAATTTTCATAATTCTAAAAAATACGCCAATTTTCACAGTTTTTCCGATATAATTTTTTAATACGATCATTTCTATGTATGGCTTATTAATTTATACTAAAATACTGGGTAATTATTCATTTTCGTGTCGCGGCCGCCGGACTATCAATTTCGTCTTCTCAATCATCAACTTTTATTGCTAGATGTTCGACTTATACAACGCCATAACAGTTAAAACGTTTTCTGAGGGGTTTACCTTATAAAATTATTTTTAAAAAACCAAGCAGATATAACACTAAGAACAAAAAGAGAACAAGCAAAAAAAAAATAGATTAGTAGAATCTGAAAGGCCAGATTAATCTAAAAATAACAAACCTTGTCTTATTGCCGTACCCATGGCAGGACACATTGATACATTCTGCATTATTTAGTAACAAAATTAATACATTTTTTAAATTTATTTTTACATACACATCCGATTTAATACCTTTAATATGTTAAATGTATAATCTTTAAGTCCACGTCGTTAATTTTTTTCTAAATTAATACGTTGAAAAAAATGTAATGAAAAAAAAATGAAACAATTTGCTATACTCTCCCTTAGTCAAAACTTATTTTCTAAACAAGTTTCGTAGAAAATTGCATTTTTAAAAGCGTTAGCGTCAAAATTACATTTCGTTTAATTGTAATCAAGGCTTCTGCATTAAGGCGATTACTTTCGTTTCCGATACAATTAACGCATGTTGAAACCGTCACTTTGTTGGCACTTTGTTTAAATGTTTTGTAGCGAATTGTTACTTATTAGTTTATATTTCTTAACTTTAGAATTAAATTTTAGTAAATAATCAGGTTTGGAAAGCATAACTCGTTCTATTAAAATTGTTTAACATTTACTGCAAAAGACTATTTTTAAACAAGTACTACACCATTGCGGTCTTGATGCGACTAACAACAATATGCAATTAGTAATAAAATATTCACTACTAATCAGTGTAATCTAGACAAGCACAGTATACTGCAATAGTCGTAATCAGTCTAAATTAAACTCTAATCTTACTGGGAAGCATATTACGTTAGTGACTTTCGTAATGAACGTACATGCAGAAAAGATTCTTCAAACCTAATTAATTTTACATAATTGAAAGTATATTAAACATTTTTATTTAAAAAAAAAAACCAAATTATATTCAAACGTTATAAAATTTAATACAGATAAACGCATATTAGCAAGATAAAAAATTTAAATATTAGAAACTTGATTTATATTAGTTTTATTACTTGTATTACGTAGTTCACATTAAAAGGTACAGAAAAAGAAAAGAAAATTTATTACGATATATTTATTTTAATAAGTTAATTAAAAACTACAACAGATTTTTGTTAAATACGTAGAAGAAAGGGTAAAAGACATACGCACGAAATTTAAATATTTTTTCGTTTAACGCTTATGCAAATAATCCTTGTTACGTGAGATAACTAAAATATTAACTGTATCGCACCTAAGGGGTTTAAATGTATTACATAAACACTTGCGCATGAAAACGGTTTTCAGAAAGATTGTTGTGTTTATTCGCTATCTATAATAAATGTAAACATGCGTAGATTTTACGAAATGTTTCATAACTATTGATAAACTATATTATCGTTTGTTTCTTGTATAAAATAAAATCACAAAATAAACGTATATATTGTATACATAAACAATTATACAAAAAGTACTCTTTGGACAAAAAACGGTTTGGGTTAAATATCTGGTTTCTATTTAAATGTCTTCGTTAAAAGAAACAACCCAAATTTACAAGTATAAAATTATCAAATCAATCAACGAATTCAAAGTTAGCTTACTATAACTGCATTATCACCCTCATCAACAGTGAAATCAAGAAATGGTATTTTAAACTACAAATTTTAAATTTAAAATTATGGTAACTACACAGCAACATCGCATCAGAATTACACCCGGCCCTCTGAGATTCCCTCGATGAACAAGTTACTTCATGTAAATCATTTTTTAAAACCATATTTTAAATCATTAAAAACTTCCAATTATTTTTTTAAATCTGATGAGATTAAGGCATTTGTAGATATTACTTTTAATTTTCATGACAACATAAAAAATGTTACAAATGCTTCTTTTAATAAAAACAAAATATTTTTTTCAATAAAGGCCTAAAATTTGCCTTTTCAATACGTTATAATAATAATATATAATAATTTCAAAGCCACCCTGGAACAAATTCCCTAACATTAATTTATCAAATTTAATAAAAATACCAAAAAATTTGAATCAATTTTATCAATCTCACATCGATAATGATCAAGTAAATTTAATTAAAGTATAAAACAAAAAACATCCGACTACAATGTAATAGCGAAGGCTTCCACGGCCGGAATCTATACTAACATTAGAATGTCTTCCGGGTTCTACGGAGTTTAGAATCTGGCTTGGTTCACAAGTTGATTACCTAACTCGGTAGTGGTTCTTTGTTAGATTTTCGTTTGCTTTTTCAGGTTATCGTTTTCTTTCTTACCTTTTCATAGTTTAGGTTATGGCTTGTTTCACAAGTGGATAACCTAACTTTTGAGAAGTTCTTAGTTAGATTTCGATCGCTTGTTTGAGTTTTGCGATTTTCTCACGCCCTGATGAAGCCCCTTACGAAAGTGGGCGAAACGTTGGCAGCTTCGGTTGCAACTATGACACGGCCCAAACCCGGAAGACATTCTAATGTTAGTATCCGACTACAAGCCAATAATTTCAAAAGCAGATAAAGGTAATTGCACAGTGCTGCCGTACAAAGTAAAAAACACTTAAGGGTTGTATTTAGTTAGGACGTCTTGCACCGTAGAATAGTGAAACGCTAATCAAGATATCTCACTTTGTAGCAGTATGATTAAAAAAGTAATTTAAGTATTATTTAAAACAATCTTTTCTCCAACGGGCTAAATCGCGAAAAGTTTTTTTTTGTAATAAATATGAATAGTATCACGTTACAAATAAAACATAAGTTTTAATTGATACTGCCAACGGAATTTATTTTTATAAGTTTTTATTCTTTTACCCCGTTACATACATGTATTTTACTGACCTACTTGCATCGATGTATCTTTACATTCTACATGGTGACGAATTAATTGAGTTAGCCATTAAAAAATGTTCTATTAATTTTGTTAAAATTTCGTACAAATATAGGCAACCCATTAACCAGGGACCTGTGCCGGCGACCACCCGTTGTTAAACAATCGGATTACTAACAAAAGGATTATAACTGTTTGTAAACTGCAGGTAGAAACCTACTTAATTTGCTAACGCATTTATTTATTCAAATCAATCTAATAATACACCAAGTACGTAATCAATTTGATTAGAATATTGAAATTCATTCATAACGAATAAAAATAAAATTGCCTAAAGATATTTATTTACGACATATTAGCTAACAGTGTTAATAGTGACGAGAAAAATTTAAAACAATAAATACATCAGTCCAAAATAGGTACTAACATACTGTGGTCAACGCATAAATACACAATCTTACAAATAAACATAACTGATAATAATCAACTATGTATAAATAATAATAAGTCAGCCTGTATATTATTTTGTATGCATATAAATTAATTTAAAAAAGGGGAAAAAGTAACAACTTTACAGATGTACATTCTTGACATTGGATTTCAGAAGATACAGTTTTTTCCACATACATTAATTTAAAAATGTCTCTCGAATAGGTAGCTGTCGTGATTGTCTTGAAACCAAAATTTCGGGTAACAATACTATATAATAAAATTGTTCAAGCTTCGAAAGCATTTTTTTTCTCCCAAAACAAAGTATCGATTTTAATCTTTTCTACAGAAATACCAGTAGGAATCCAAACAACAAAATAGCAAATGTCTTTTCTTACGATATTTAATTGCCCTTGGATTTGGTACATGTAGCTGTCATTTTGTTTTAATTTTAATTCGATTTCCTCTACTCAACAAAATTTGATTTTATTCTTTATAACGGCTTCCATCGGAGTGTACATTTTTGCACCGTATGGGCATTTGGTTTCTACAATCGCATTTTCATCTACTACTTTGTCTGGAGATGCTGCCAAGCATGGGTGAATTTCATCCACAAATAAACCCCAAGGATTAACCTTTATATTCGTGACATCTTAAAAATCATCTATGGCTCAATGCTCATTTTTTCCCATATCTTTTAGCAGCACTTTCTGTAAACTGTTGGTATAATACATTTTTTATTACATTTGCATACGAAGTTGCTCTGCACAATTTACAAATGCAGTCAAAATTTGACGCTGTCAATATTTTAATTATTTCTCTAGCATATCCGGCGTTGGTTCAGCTGCATCCGGTTTATAATCAGCATCTGCGATTCCAGAGTACTTAGTACGGTAACGTATTGCTTTTTGATTGCAAATCAATTTTACGCTTTTGTTTTTCGCAAAATAACTACTACTTACGTACGTACTATTGGCTGTAGTTTTCACGATTTCGTGGAGTGTACCTAATTCATTATGCGCTACAGCAGTTTTACTCCTAATTTGATAACTACGGTGAAAAGCAAAATTCACACGTTTACCACCAACAAATTTCGCAACGTGGGAATTTTAAAGTGCTGCGGAACTGTTGGTAACATCATGTATCAAACTCTTGGAATCGTAAGATACACGACATACTGCAGTCATTATTTCCTTAAATAAACCGCTTTTTTCAAAATCTGGAATAATATTGTTTTTGGTTTTAGCACCGGTACAAAAATAACCCCGTATGATCACAAAAAATATGTTTCGGTGCATTTAAAACATCAAGTTCTAGTTCTTTAATTTTTATATTTGTAGTCACATCATGGATTTTTCTAAATTGAATGACTTTAGTAACTTTACTACGAAGCCTGAGAATATTTTCTGAGATAATGTCTTTTAATTCGTTTTTGGTTCTTTGACTTCTTGTAGTTTATTTATGTAATTACGCAAAATACGGTTTTTGCATTCATTTTTTGTATTACAGTAGAAGTACCATAGGGCATCGACTCCACAAGTTTTCGATGCACGCTGCTATCGCCGTCACCCACTAATTTTACATATTTCATACATCTCTATTGTTTTTTGGAAATCCTTTACTAAAATGACTACCTCCATTCCAGTTGATGGACCGGTCTAATTTCCATAACAGGTGTGCTCTGGACATTGATTATTTTTGTACAAATCCTTTCGTGCACACACCAAACAAAACTTATTTTTAACGGCCATATAGAGCACCTTCTTTGTCCGTAGTCCAACTATACACGCAACACCTCACAAAGCGTTATAATTAGTGCGATACGACTGTTTGCTCCACGCTCCGTCTGTTACAACTGCAATGTTTGGACACCCTTGGTCGTCTAATTCTATTAGTTCTAATGCTAGTTTCGTTTCTTCTTTGGCGGCTTTATTCATCGCGTCAATTGCTGCTCGATTATAAATTTGACAAACTTCATCTTGGTAAACGGCGTAAGTAGCACTTGATGGACTAGGAATATCTAAAACCGCAGAAAAGTCAGTTGGGTTTTCATTAAAATTTTTGGAACCATTGAAATTTTCAAAATAATATTCATTTTCAGATGAAAATATTTCTTCCTCAACGTAAAAGTTTATGTCGTTATCCATTAAATTTTCTTCAGTAGAAGAAAATGGCCGATTTCACTTCACTTTTTCATCGTGTACACGCGATACACATGGTGCACTAACTGTGCGCACCTTTTCGTTTGCTGCACGCATTTGTTCTTTCATACTACGTCTTGTTTTAGTCAACCGCAAGTATTTCGAATTTGCAAACTCTGTACGACGCATTCTCGAAAACTTAGAATTAACAACTAAACACAGATAATATCACTTCGTATTATGTTTGGTAATTACTGTTTAAATGAGATGTATGTAAGTAATTTGTAGAATAAAGTTGTTATTTATATTAGACTGGAATGTATCTATAATTAGATTTAACCAATAAATAGGATTTAAATAATCAAAAATTAATCTTAAAAAAATAATAATCACATTTTACGTTTACAATAATTGCAGGACGTTTTTAATAACAATTTATAAATAAACTTACATTGGTTCATTGTTTCAAAGGATTGACAATATTGCAAATGTTAGATGTTTATCAAGTAACTAAGTTACATGCACCTCTGTAGCTCTATGATACCTACCAGAAATTTATTTAATCATCAATATCTCAAAACGACAATAAAGAAATTAAAAGAATAAGAATACCTTTTATTGTTGTTCAACATCCTATTAGTATTAGCTCTAACTTTGTAAAATATCCATTAAATGATTAATTATAATTTGTTATTATAAGCTATATTTCGTATAAAACAAAAACAAAACAATTAATGATAAAATACATAAATATTTTTTTAAAACTTTTTTAAATTTAATTTTGCCTGACGAAGAACTTGACCAAGTTCGAAAGCTTTCATTTAAATGGTTCTAAATAAATACAACTTATTACTCTAAAAATATCTTTAATACTTAAACATTATTGGTAACTAATTTAAAAATATATTGTTTGTTTCTTCCAAAAGCATTTTTTCCGTGTAAACAATCACAGCAATTTAATATTAATAGAATTATTAATCAATGACTTATTATGTTAAAAAAAATTGTAGCATTTTGAATAAGAATAAGTAAATAAACTTAAGTTTGGTTTGTTTAAGAAAGGGATTTAGATGTCTATCATATTACAAATGGTAAATGCTGGTTTATGGTTTACATGCACCCCTGCAGTGAGCAGGTAGTTGGTGTCATGAGGTTTGCAGATACTACAGGCGTTTACTAAATTTCAAAACTAAGATTTTATTTGACTAAATACAACCCTAGATTTTGGATTTGAGCAATTTGTGTATTTTAAAATGGTTTTTCAAATTATTTCTTTATTTATTATTTAATCCTATAGTTATATTTTTGTTTTAACTTATATGTTTTCCTCCCTCTTTTTAAGGGTATAAATAAATATAAAATATTTTACTAAATATCTGTTTTAGATAGCTTTTGAGTTACTGTATTTAACCATCGCTCTAATATACAATCTTAAAAGGAAGTAATTTTACATGCTAGATATTATATAAGTGCTCATAAACAATAAAACCACCAAGCAAATTGGTTTTAAAATTTTTACTACAAGATTATAAGTAATAAAAAACTTATTTAAATAGATTTAAAAGGCATAAGAATTTCTAAATTGGTATATTACAATAAATTAAGTTAAGTGAGGTCGATTCTTTAAACAATTTTTCATTTCATTCATTTTTCATAAATGAGCATAAGATAAGTTATGGCAATCAATATCATAACTTATATTTTATACGAAAATGGACAGTAACCTTATATAAACAAATATTCTCATAAGGATCCAATATTAATTATTGTCTAAAAACTTAAAAGTTTATTGAAAACAAAATAATAAACTAACAAAATAACTATATGATAGTTATATGCTTTTGATAAAATCTGAACAGTACTTTTATTATTTTTAAAATTTAAACAACAAAACTGTACATAAACACAACTAAATAGTAATTTTATTATTTTTAACATTTAAAAAACACAAATTGTCTAATAAACATCAAATAAATAGTAATCATTACTACCTATAAATATCAGTATTCATTGCTTCACGGTAGTGTTTAGGTTTGAGCAACATAAGTTCCTAAGTTTGCAACATCTTATTTACCTGGTAAATTTTTCCAAAATATTTGTTTTCTTGGTGGGATATGCTGTATCAGCTCGCTAATAATAATATTTATCTTTGTTTGGTTTATACCTCTGTCGGTTGTGACTTGCTTTGGTAATTTTAAATTTAATTTAGGTTTCACAAACGATGCAGCAGAAAAAGTTTTTTGTTCTAGTTTAGGTTTAAAGAAGAGTTTCTTAGAGCCTTTATAAATTGAACACACTTTATATCGTTAAGTCTTGGCAAGTCTGACGCTTTCTATCTAGTTTGACAACCATTTTTGAATTCTAAGAAATCTTCTGCGTGTAAATTAACGACTTTGTTGATTCAATGACATAAACTAAGTCTTCGTAATCTAATACTTCTGTAGTGTGTTTCCATTTTTTTCCTATAAGACCATAAACCGCGTCAGCTTTCATGAAGCTGTGCCAGGCTTACTTTCTGGTCGCCACATTTCGTTAACTAATATGGCACAAGCTGTAAGAAGGGTCCAGTTTTTATTTTGTGCATGTCAACAGAGAAAATTTTAAAATCTGATACTTTTTGCTCGAGTCCTCATTGTATTCTTTTATAAATGTCGTATATCTTGCAAATGTCACATATTGCTTTTTTTGCTTCTGCTAGTTCTATTTCTTCACAGTTAGTTGCAATGGAAGTAGTTGATATATCATTTTCGTGAACATGCTTTTTATAGATGGAGCACATTGCACACACATCTTGTGTAGATGATGCAAAACATATATTTTTTTATCGAATATTTTTCTATAGGTTACATAACTTATTTTATGAAACTTGGATAAAAAGTTCTTGTGCATTTCACGAATTGTTATATCACATGGTAAATACCTCTTATTCGGGGCACGCTCTAAATTGTAAAGTGACACTTGCGGATGGTAGGTAAGTGTTTTTTTACATCTGTGTAATTTTTGTCGGCGATTGCTCTCACCTTCTCAGTCCGTTTTTGGCCTCATTAGAAGCTGACAATAAGTTTTCTAGTAGCAGCGATTCATCTTCTACAGCGTCTACGTTAGGCAAATCTTCTATCACAATATTAGTTTTTGACTGCGAATTTAAGAATATATTCTTTGGTTGCGATTTTATTTTAACATTTGGTTAGTTATATACCATCGAAAACCTTCTGAGTACATCTGTATCAACTTTTCTATATTTAATTTTTTATATTTCATTTTTCTTCCATCTTTATTAAATCGTTCAAAACACTTGTCTGCAACTCCTTTTGCACGACTCAAGTAGTTGAGGTAGATAACATTTTTTTATTTTCTTCGCTTTTTCCAAGTTTTTACGTTTAGTCTTGTTATTTTCATTAGTATTACTGGAACCAAGGGTTTCATTTTGTTTTTGTTTATTCTTGTTTTCCTTGTCGATCCCAAACACTTCTTATGCACTCTCTTTACCTTTATGTAATTTATCACTTTAGACCTCGATCTGTTCTGCGGTTATTTCTTCCATTGGAATTATTCCAATACCGTCGGTGTTTGCATTGAATTCTAGTAAGTTATCAGATATACTTAAAGCGGGAGTGCTGCTAGATACTCGTCCTTTATTCTTTGTATTGATTTCTGTTACATTTTGAAGTTGAACATAGTGTTTTATTTTTTGAGCCTATGACTTATAGTTAAATGTTTTTCGTTGATTTCTTTAAAGATATATGAGTCAACTACTACTGCTTTTGCTGAAGTGGTCTCGAAGGGTTCTAGCATAGGAAAAATTTTGGTTTGATTCATATATTCTAACAGTTTAATTTTCTTTGACAATTAATTACTTTTATTTTCAATCGACATGACGGTTGAAGATTGGGACAGAATACAATTAGAGTTGACTGTAACTTTATTAGCTCTATTAAAACTATGTTGTGGATCACTCCACCTGTAAACTCCATTTATGTACAGTTATTATTAACAAACAAACAAAACTCTAACTAATATGTATTACTATGTATGTAATTGCATTGGTTACGTCATTCGTTAAAAAGCGCAGTAACACATCGAACGTTGATAACTGTGTGACACTGTTATTTGTTGCTGCACTGAAGCGTATTTCTAACAGCAAGGTTATTAAGACATCAGTAAAAAATGCACTTGAGTTATTTAAGCAACAACAAATTAAACAATCTGTAATAAGCACTTTTGCCTTATAATTTGTTCTGTCAATTTAACCAAAAATTTTTTTAACTGCAAGGTTCCTCCACTTTCACCAATTTCAGCTGAAATTTTCTTGTTACAATGAGAATCCTCTGTTCTTTACTAACCACGTATTACTGTGGAGACGATACGTAGATGATATGATATTTTCTGTATTATAAAAGGCTCCAATTCTACAATTAATAAGTTTTTAGCTTTTTTCAACAATATCCATAGTAGAATAAAATTCATCGTTAAATTGCTTAAAGACGGCAATTTACCTTTCTTGGATTTACTTATTTCTCTTAATAATAACAATAAAGTGTCTTATAATATTTACAGAAAACCTACAACTAAACACTTAATTCCGTATGATTCCAATCATTCGTTTTCTCAGAAATTTGCATGTTTCCACCATTTGTTTAACAGACTACTCAATATACTTTTATCTACCAACGATTACAGTAAGGAATTTGTGACGATTCTTTCCATAGTTAAACACAACAAATATCCACTATAATTAATCATGAATTTATACCAAAAACTCGTATTAAAACATTCTATCAAAAAGATCCAAGTTCTTCTTTTTCATCTTCTTCTAAAAAATATTTCTCGATTCCGTTTATACCTGAATTTTAATACATCATCAAAAAGTTAAACAATAACAATAAATTTACAATCTCGTTCTCTAACACAACATTTTCTCTTCAGTTACTGACTTTTTGTCTAATATGGATCTTAGTGGAATCTATCAACTTAATTGTTCATGTGAAAAATATTATGTACGAATAACCACTAGATTAAAAAACATCTTAATAACCCACTTAACTATAATTTCGATTTGTTTTCAATAAAATCTACTTTTGCCGAATTGTCATTAGTAATAAACACACTTTTTCAGAATCATCAATGATACATCCTATCAATAACAATAGACATCCACTGGATATTTTAGAAGCTATTTACATTTCGTCTTCTGACAGCGATCTGTTATTAAATGATCAAATTAATTTACATCCGTTAAAACTTAAATAAAAGTAATATAAATTTACCAAAACACGATACCACGCCCATCTAGTTTAATGATTTAAGATTTAGTATTATAGTTACCTTAAAGAATTGTTAAAAGCTGAATAAAGTTTTACAATTTGTTAACCAATTTCCTCTTCAAGGCGTTAATTTTGTTTATAATAATGTTCTGTGTTCGCTAATTACGTAATTTTACATTGTAACTAGGTTTTAATGAAATGAAATGAAAACTTAATAAGGTCGAAACATGTCACTGTTTCAAAATACATCAATAATGGCTGATTGACAAAGTTTAGTTTTATTTATTTTCAATACATAGGTATTTTAATTAGAATTTATAAATTAATTAATAATTAAATGTTTATAAACACAAACAAATGTGTATTAGAAGAAAAAAGTTATTTGTACAAACATTTACAGAACGTAAATAAAATTAGTAATTTGGTAAAAATATTGTTGGCATTGTAGATGCTAAAAATAATTCAGTGATAATTGTATATTTATAACTTGCAAGAAGAAAAAATTGAATATTTTGTTAAAGTGTTTTATTTATAAAAAATTCAAAGACATGTAAATCTCTTCCTTAGTGGGACAATGTTTATACCAAATTAATTAAAACTTTATTCAAAACAAAAGAATTAGTATTTTCGTTGTAAATGTTTTTATGTTAACTCGTCGTTATTATTGATTGTCTAATAAAATATGTTAAAGTATGTATAAACTTCTATGCACGTTATAATAAGAAAATATAAAGTTCTGTAATTTATATTATTACTCATAAAAAGAGAGACAACATGGCGCAGTCGTGAACTAAACTTACAAGTTGAAATTTGAGCGTGGTGCCAAATTTAGATTGAACAGTAAATCAACAATGCAAAACGCTAGCAAGCCAAGTTCATTAAATTTATCTTTAAATCTATTAGAATAATGGCGTTAATTTCAACAAAATTATGATATTCATATCTGTGCAACTGAACATAAAAAAAGCTTTAAATGTCAAGGCAATAATTCTAAATATAGCAGCCGAAGAAGAAAAATTATTTAATACATTTGTTATTAAAGAAGACAAACAAAAAAAACAAGTTATAATCAAAGTATTTACAGAGTTCTGTGACTCAAGAAAAATATTGTCTACAATAGTTTAAGTTTTATAAACGAGATCAATTCAAAAGAGCAACAATTAAACAGTTTTTAACCGCTGTGAAAAAACTGGTGCAGTCTTGTAAATGTGGAGATAAAAATTATGAAATGATACTAAATACAGCGATAATAGGTTTAAATGGTTTAAATTTACAAGAAAAGCTTTTACACGAAGAAAAGTTTTACTTAAGAAAAAAAGTAGGCATTTGTTAAACAGTTGAAGTTTTAAGAATGCAAGCAAGTGGCAAAAATTAATTTATTAGAAAACATGTAATTTATACAATCATTTTAAAGTTTGCTGCGAATGAAAAATGTCAAACAAGTAGAAGGGCCGTTTAAACTAGATTCAGGGATAGATGGAAATGTATTAACACTAAATCTATACTAATATTATAAAGAGATAAAGTTTTCTAAGTATGAAGTAATTTCCAAAAGTAATCCGATTTCAAAAATGCTTTCACTAATATTTATAATTAATTGTTAGGGTGAATATAGTAATTAATTAACACTAGAGCAAAAGCACTCAAGATGTAATGTAGAACGTCAAATACGCACGTTGGTATCCATCACACCGCAATGTCCGATATGTCCCTTTCTTCAAAATTAGCTAAAAAACTAAAAATAGAAATGTCAACTGTCAGTTTGCAAGTCCATGGCATCACCAATGTAGCTTCCAATATAAATTTATGTATTGTTACAATCTGCTCCAATGTTTTGAATTATGGTCTAACGACGAGTTGTTTTGTAGTTCCGCAAATTTCACGCACGATGTCAGGTATTAAAGTTGATTTTGATGGTTGGAAGATTCCGGGAGATATTATTCTTGTCAATCCAAACTTTGACGTTTCTGGTGAAATCGATATCTTGTTGGGAGCAAACTGTTTATGGAGCGTAATTTAAAATCGCCAAATTCGTTTGGGTCCGGGATAACATATATTGCCCGACACTCATTTTGGATGGATTGTTTCGGTTTCGATATCTGCTAATTTCAGTTCCCAAAATAATTTTACAACACTTTGCGACATACAGCAGCAGATGACTTGTTTTTTGGGAATTAGAAGAAGTATCGCCATAAAAAATTCTCTCGAACGACAAGTTAGAGTACGAATATCATTTTCAAAATGTTCGGTGTATTTCTTCTGGGAGGTTTGTAGTGTTCATTTCTTTCAAAAAACCTATTACTGTGCTGGGTGAATCGTGTGAGCGTGCTAAAATGCGTTTTTATAGCTTAGAAAGACGATTTGACTCGAACTCTAGTTTCTGAGAAAAAGCACAAAACGTGTTCTTTCTACCGCATCATAGAATGATTAAAAAAGAAAGTTTTACAACTAAATTAAGAGTTGTTTTTAATAGAACGGCACATAATTCTACGGGTGTCACATTAAATGACATTCAACACGTTGGTCCTGTAGTACAGTCACACACCTTTTCAATACTTTTGCGTTTTAGACAGCATGTTTTTGCGGTATTCGCGGACATAAAAACGATTTATTGCTAGATACTAGTCGCTGATGAGCACAGGCCTTTTCAAAAAATCTTTTAACGTGACCTACGGCACGGCTTCTGCTAGTTTTTTTGCCACTCGTTGTGTGAAACAGCTTAGAATTGAATGCTCTCAACCTCAAGTATCAAATATTATTCAGTACAATTTCTATGTGAATGATTTGTTAACAGGCTTTAATTTGCTACAAGAGGCATAGTAATTGCGCAAGTCATTAAACGATACTATAGCAAAAGGAAGTTTCCTCTGAAAAAATCGATTTTAAATGATGCTCTAGTTCTAAAAAAGATTGCACTAGATAGCATTCATCTTGGCGTTTTAAATTTTTGCCAGGGTGCTAAAACGTTAAGCTTGTGGTTTAATTATTTTAACAATTTAATGTTTGCACCAACGCAACCTTTGCATAATAAAATTACAAAGCGGGTAATCTTTACCTATATAGCTAAGATATTTGACTCTCAATGATTGATTTCTCCTTGCACTAAAAATGCCAAGGTCTTGCTGCAGACACTTTGGCTGACAAAGGTGTCATTGAATGATACGGTTTGATAATCGCTGGTTAGCCTTCAAAAATACATTATCATCCCTAAATATTTGTTTATTCCAAGGCTATTTGTTTGTGTACATCCGGAAGTTGTTGAAATTTATGCTTCTACTAATGCTTCCGTGACTGGATATGGAGCATGAATCTACATTCACTCAAATAATGCAGAGGGAGTTGTTTACCCAAATCTTCTATGTTCGAAAACTAAAGTAGCTTCTTTAAAAGCAGTTACAATTACCAAACTAGAACTGTGCGGAACTGTGGTACTGGCTAGACTTGCAAGACAAATGATACGGGCTTTAAGCATTTCTTTCAATAGATAAATATTCTATATTGACTTTACCATTGTTTTGGGTTGGTTAAAAATGCTTCCAAATTGTCTAAAAACATTTGTCGCTAACAGAATTTCTAAAATTTAAGAACTACTGGAAAACGCTATTTGGAGGCACACCTTTTCAAGATCAAAACCCGTCGACTTTTTTTTCGTGGCGCAACTATTAATTGGTTAAAAAGTTTAAAACTTTGCCTTTACGGCCCTGGATGGTTGTTGTCAGATGAATCTATTTGCCCACCTGTGCTTTCGTATCACAGTTTTACTCTTTTAGAATTAGACTCTAATCTATTTGAAAGATTTTCGAATTTAAGTCAATTGGAGATTGCCTACTGTTTTTGATTTGTTCAAAACTGTAACAAACGATTGCAAAAAAAAACCTTTAGCAACCTTACGTATTTTGAAATCAACGAGGTTTTGGTTAGGCTCGTAATCCTTTTGCAATCTCATTTATTTAAAACTCAAATAGACTAACTTTAAAGGTCTGAGAATAAAAAGGAACGGCACAAATTTATTAGTATAAAACTTTTTTTGGATTTTCGTGGTATACTTTGCGTAGGGACAGATTACAAAATTTAACGTACCCCTTTGACAAAAAGCATCAAATACTAATTCCTGGTACTCATCTGGTACTCAAACTAATTATAACGTACATAAGATTATTGCATTCTGGATTACAGCATACGCTTGCTTCAGTTAGAAAGCGTATTTGGTTTACCTCACATCATCTCTTTGTAGACAAAAATTTAAAATGCTTTTGTTGTAATCTTAACACCATAAAGTTTTAATGGGCAACTTGCCTTCGAGTCGTAACCAGTAGGCTTTTCTATTTGAACGATATACACTGGACCCTTTATTTTGCGTAATAGGAAGGGAAGAGGTGGCAAATCCTCTTTATATCTGTATTATTGTTTCTTTTGTGGTTAATCTAGAACTTGTACCTATCTCCCAAAAAAATGATCTTATGTTTGAAAAGATTCATAGCTTTTCGTGACTTTCCAAATCACCTGTATTCGAACAATAGCACAACTTTTATTGGAGCTAAGTCAATGCTGAGAGACTTTTGTTGGCAATAAGAATAATCAAAAGATATTGCATGACGCATTTTTGGAAGAAAGTATATCTTAGCATTTTATCCCTCCATACTCGCTTCATTTTGGAGGCCTTTGAGAAGCTGCGGTAAATTTAACATCAATTATAAAAAGTATACTCTATATTCTCTTTGTCGGGGCTACAACGTTTAGTTTTTAAGAATACACCACTTTTGTGCTAAAACTTGTAAGGTAAACAGGTGAAACTTTTTCTGTTGCTACAAAATATTTTCTGAAATAAAAATGGTTTCTTATGCATTGACATTGACACTTATTCAATTTTATAGTAAATCTGCACACGTTTTGGTGAAAATGGTTTACTCAGTTGCTAAAAGAGTTGAAATGATTTTTATTTATGGCTCACAAAACAAGTGCGTTAGAGCCACGACAAGGGTTTTAAATGATAAGCATCCAGATAAGTATTTGAGTCACAAATACGTTACAGAATTTGCAAAAAAATTCACAGACACGAAATCGGTAGTAAATAAGAAAAGACATGGCAACAGAGCAGTAAATAAAATAACTTAAATACTGCACGGAAAGAAATATTATGCTGAATTTAATCATTACGGTTTAATATTTAAAGCATTTTCTTTTTTTCTAAAATTGATCCACATTCAAATAAACTTAAACTTACATGTTCTAAAACTTATAGTAAATTTCTTTACTCATAATTATAATGATTGTTAAAATTCAGACTACAAATTGATCAAATTCAACCAATTTTTATAAAAAATCATATCAATGATTACAGTACGTAATAAATTTCTACGAAACCAGAAGTAGGCGTTTCAAGTACGCATTTATGTTATCATTTGTTCTACGCTGGTCTAAAATGAGGTATCAGCCATTTACTTTAAGTTAAGGTTTGCAATACATGCTATACTTTTTGCTAAAGCTGCGGCAAAGATAAATTAACGTGTAACTTGATTTCGACAGTCTTCTGTTTGGACCTTGCACATTTTTTGGCATGCATGACTTGGTGATTTGCAATGAAATGAAAGTATCCAACATTTGCGTTTCTTTTAAAGAAAAAAGTTGATGTTACATCTCTTGTGTACCTAACGGAAAATGATTTGGACATATTTGGGTAACAGTCTATCTGCATAAAATATATCAATTTTTGCTTTATTACAGTAAACTTTTCTCTCCGTGTGAGTTTTCTTATTCATCAGTTCGTAAGAAACAGAGTTTTGTAAGACTATATCGAATTTAATCAGTGTAAACCTAAAGATTGTAAAACATATCTGCTTCGATGAATGGAGCTTTACTTTACATGGTTTTGTTAATAAACACAATGTTTGTTACTGGAGCGAAGAAAACTCCCATTTTGTCAGAGAAGGTCATACTCAAGCCTGTACTTGAATATAACATCGTAGATTCTTTAATAACCGTAAAAACAGAGAATCAACAAGACTTATAAACTCTTTTTTCAACAAGGCGAAATTCTATTACATTGTGTATTTAACTTTCGTGGTGCAATTGAGTGGTTAGCACGGTCGCCAAACTTGACAATTTTAGATTCTTTTTGCTGAAGCTATTTGAAATCAGTGGTATCCAAAACACAACCTGCTAATTTGAAAAATTTACAACAAATTGTTGATGAATGCAGGCAAATTCCGCAAAAAACATTTCAAAAAATAAGACTAAAATTTGAAAACCGGATCTACTACTGAAACAAACTGGTTCCAGTTTTATATTAATTTTTCCAGGAACAACGTTGATTCGTGTGTGCCAATTTTTTATTTGGTAATGTTGCTAAACTGCTCGACTATCTCAAAGACATAAAAGACAATAATATTTAGTAAATCTTCTTTGCAGACCAAGTAATAAAAAAATAACTTTGAGGTTACCACAGATTTGCCAAAAAAGATTTAAAATTGAATAAGATTTAATATAGTTGACATACTGAAACGTTTCTTTTGTGTTATAGAATGAGACAATGGATGTGACTGATTTGAGTTACCATTATCAAGTAAAACGACTTTGAGGTTTGTTCTTGACTAGTCGAGAAACAGTCGCCATTCTGTAAAGTTATATTTAATACTAAAAACTTTATATCACTGCAGTAAAAATTTCTTTTACCTTTGTAAAAAACCTGAATTTTTTTTATGACGTTTTATTCTTGTAGTGCAATGTAAAAGATTCCATTCTTTTAATCGAGATCCCAAAATAACTAATTTATTAGAAATCTTGACGTATCTATCCTCTGTAATTGCCGCGATCGTTCGCGTAATAGCCGCATACGTGACGTGATATCGATGTTAGTATACAGTTTTTTAAAACAATGCAAAATACTAATTTTAGACTCAGTTATAAAAATCGTGTCCGTTAGTGTTATTATTATGAAGGTAGTAATCACATCTTGTTTAAAGATTAAATTGTTTAAAATTTTAATTAATAAGTGGAAAATAAATACAGTGAAACCTGTTATTGTGGACCCATTGTAATACGGAAACCGGTACATTACGGAACGTTTTATTTTAGGAAGTATTTGTATTCAAAGACTTTTTTACCTAATTTAAGTAAAACGTCACAATGCGGAAACTTGCTTAAAGCGGAAAATTTAGCAGGTTTCACTGTAATATTTTTTTGCAAATAGGTTTTCAAAGAAAAGCTTTTTTTATTGATTGTTTATTTGGTGATTGCTATTTATTCATTCGTCCTTAACTCTCAAATAATTACACAAATGTGTTCACACTTCTAATAAAACAATGATTACGTACTAACAATAATAAAACGTAGAATAATAACGTATAGTAAAACTACTAAAAATTGTTTTTAAAATTTTTAAATGTAACTTATAATTTCCGATATAATTAGTGTATTATTTTACTAGTGTAATTATACCAATATTACTGAACTATGAAGATATTCATACTGTTCTGTACAGAGTGCTCAGAATTATAATTTGAATATTTTAACCCGCTTAAAGAAAAGCATTTTTTTATTACAATTAATGGTGTGTACTTAGATTAGGTTTTAATAAAACGAAATAATATTTTATTTTAGCTAGGTTTTTTATTAAATATGTGCTTAATTATAAAAATAATTGTTGAATGTAAAAGACACGGTTTACTTGATCGTTTGCTGATAGTATCGGCGTATCAGTTACAGTTTTTAAACAGCGTGCATTACAAAGTCGATAGACATCATCAGCGTTGTTACAATATTACTAAACGACACTCAATACAGTGTTGTTGTTGTCAAAACGGTTTTCTGAAATTAGATGGTTTCCATTTCTAGCGGAATAAAGACTAATGAGAATTGGAAAACGTTTAAAACAATTTTTTTCGTCTTGAACATTTAATTTTTTTACCAAATATTGTATACTTAAAAAATTAATTATTTGTAGTACGCATTAAAGTTTATATTGTAACGGAGTGAACGCTATGTTACCTAAAGCTGATATATTTGCATATACGGCGATTACAGCGCCTTTACAGGGCCGGATTTAAAGGATGGCGGAAGGGGCGATCGCCCATGAGCCCTCACAACTTTGGAGCCCCCACATAACTTCATAATTTCATAAAGTAAATAATACAAATTATTAACTTTATTCATTGTACTAACATAGAAACAAAACCGTAATTTAATGTAATACGCAACCAATGACTAATGAAATAAATCCTTTATTTCCAATTAAATTTATTTTTGTAGTTTTATGCTTCACTAGCTAAAAAATTACTAATATGATAGCATTTCTAATAATATCATACTACAAATGTTAAGATAATTGTTTTATCTGTTGTTTTAACGTTATGTTTTAAGTTCCTGGTAAAGATTAGGTGTTAACGTTAACTAATTCTAAGCAGAAAATAAAAGCAGAATTTATAGTATTAGAAAAAAATCATGTTTCGAAATAATGAACCGTTAAATTTTTAATTGTTTATAATTGTTTTCTGTATAGTATGTTGGTAGTGTGCTGGTGTTGGTGTAAAATGTAAAACTGAAAGTTAAAATTGAAAGGAGATTTAGCAGATGCATGTGTTTGAATTTTGAAATAATTGCGTTTCAGTTTCAAAGTTTCAGTTGATTTGTGCCTTCGAGACAAAATAGGCAGACAGAATAAACGAATTTATTTTGTTTCTAAATGTATGTGTGTACTTCAACTACTAAGAACTAGCACTAAGACTAGATACATTAGCTTTTGTGTAAAATTACGTAATTTTTAAAATATTGTGTTTTACTATTTATTTTATCTCACTTTATTGCGTTTATTTCAAGAGAAGTAAGAGGTAAGTTATTATTATTATTAACATAAGCATTGTAGATGTAGATAGTATGTAAATAGTTTGTTAATGAAATGAATTTCTATTCTTCAACAATGAGTACGTGACACTATTTATATGCTTATATCTTTCTTCCTATGGTAGCAAATAGGAAGTCAGGCTGATCTTCATAAGAGGAAACGTATTTATAAAAGTGGTGCAGAAAAACAAAAAATTTCTCAAGGCAAGGAAAACAAAAAAAAGAAGTCATAGCAAAATTGCGTCAAAATTCTAGTTCATCTTCATCTTCACTAGGCGACTGTCTTGCAGATACATAAACTCAAAATATCACTTTAGATGAAACACGGGGATTAAAACAACAACAACAAGAAGTAAGAAAGCTTGACAGTGAATTCGAATACGAATAAAACGAATATGTTTGTGACATAGGATTATAGTACAAAAATATGGGAAGTTTTGTTGACTATTGGGCGGAGAAAGAAAACAAGGATCTACAAAAGCGTGATAAAGAACTATTCAAACAGAAATCTTGCCAATACAATGACCACAAATAAGAAAGAATTAGAATACGACGATGCCAAACAAGTATGTTTAAACGCAAAACTCGGAATGGCGAAATAATTTATCAATCTTGTATATGTTTTTCATCATCAAATAGACGAGTCTACTGTTTTGTCGGTAAGTTAATGTTTTCAGTTCGTACGCAATTTAGTTATGAAGGATTTTTTGATTGGTAGCATGTAAGTAAATGCTGTTGTGACATTAGCTAATCGTTCCAAAGAGCTAGGGTGCATAGATAGCGAATTAGAAGAACAAGCACTAGAAACAAGAAACTTGAAAGGCTCATCAGTGTTATTAACACGTGGTTTAGTGCTGCGTGGTGATAATGAGTTGCCTGGTTTATCATATAATGGCAATTATCTTAGATTGCTTGAGTTAATAACTGAACATGACGATTTCTTGAAACAACATGTTAATAATTATGCAAATCGTGGAAATGGTCATGCAAATTATATTTCGTCAACTGTATGTGAAGAAAATATTTATCTGATGGGAAAACGGGTACTCGAGAAAATAATTTTTAGAATTAAGAAATCTAAAAATTTTTAATTTCATTAAATTCAACACCAGAAGAAGATCACATAGATCAGTTAAGTTTAATATTGAGGTAAGTACATTAAACATAAAATTCCTATTGAATGGTTCTTAAGATTTATATCAAATCAGGGTGACAAGACACAATATATATTTAGTACTATAGTGCATTAATAGAATTTCTAAAAAAAACATAGTATCGATATAAAGTAGTGTAGAGCATAGTCTTGCGTCGGTGATGAGCAAAAGATCTAATGGAGTGCAAGCTAAGATTCACGCAAAAAATTCATTGGCATCATGGATTTCATATGCGGCTCATTCGTTAAATTTAGTTGTCAAAAGCGCTGCAGAGCGTTGCTCTGCTGCAGGTGTTGTTTTTGACTTTTTAGTGGAGTTTGTGCCTGCAAAGCGCTTGTTGCAGGTTACGATCAAATTAAAGACACTTTAATAAAAATGTCGAAAGATATAGATCAACTACCCAAAGTGCGTTGCGATGCTAATGTGCTACATACCCTTATGTGTATGAACGAAACAGGTTTTTATGCAGTATTTTGTAATGAAATTTTAGATAGGACTAATGCAACTAGCCAACTACTTCAAAGTTCAAAACTGGATTTAAATTCCGCAACTGCAGCAATAAGTTCATTATAACAATTTGTCTTAGGGAGACATATGAATCGCATGGCGCGGAAAAGCTAGAATAACAGATTATGTCGTTCATCAATATTACCAACGAAACGTTCGCTTAATTCCTCTGCATTATGGTCACCACCAAAAGTGGAATTAATACCTCAAAATAAATTTAAAACAGGAAGACTCTCGGCTTATGAATCAGATGAATGAATTATGAAAACCGCTCGGTTTGGATTTCTGCGACGACTAGACAGTTTGAGTCCTCAAGAAATTGAAGCTCTTGCAAATGGTCTTGCGAGTACATATGCTGATGACCTAAATGGTAGCTTAGGTATTGATATAATATATTGATTTTTTTAAAATTTTTCAAGACGAATATATAACGAACGATTTAAAAGAACCTATTATAGAACTATTTATGTACAAGGTATTAATCGAGAAAGACGTGAAAGATGCTTTTCCAAATGTAGCAATAGCTGTCCATATCTTATGATTACAAATTGTAGTAAGGAAAAGTCGTTTTCGAAGCTAAAACTTCTGAAAAATAGACTTTGCACAACGATGATTTAGGAAAGACTGAACGATTTTACCATCATGAATCTAGAATCAGATATATTGCGAGAAATCAACATAGTCGAAGTAATTGACGAATTTACTTGACAAACACAAGCCCTTACAGTTCTAAGTCCGGTTTTGATGCTTTCTAGTATTTTCAATATATGTGTATCATATTAAAATGGTTTTTGCGCAACGTGGAATATCAAAAATTATTATTTGATACAAATTCTGTAGAATTATCAGAATTTTACTCTATTTACAGACTTAAGTGAGTATTTATTGTATGTAAAACGCGCGAGTTTTCAAAGCAACTTTCATTTTTTGAAAGCTGTAATTAGATAGCAAACTTTAAATCACGAACTACAAACTGTGAAAACTGTAATAAAAGCTACTGTCAATGCTCGATCATTAACATATAAAACGAAGGCTTGTTATGTTAGGTATTCAAACGGTCAATTCTTAAGTGCAATTATTGTAGTATCTCTTAGAAATTTATGGCTGAAACGTTATTTCTGCAAGCGGAGGATGTGGAGAATGTCCTTTAATTTCTGAATTTAAATGTTATAACAAATTGGCATAGGGTAAATTTACAGATGTCAATTTTTAAGTCAATGTCAAGATCCAGTTGTATTGTTTTCATTAATATCATTATTACTGCAACCTGTGTTTTTGTAATATTTTATTACTACAATAAATGTGTAATGGCCTTTATGAGGCAAAATGATATAAGATGTTTTATCTGATGAAATAAAAATTCAGTAAATATTAATCGTACTCTTTTTTGGGAGGATTCAAACTGGACTACTCTACGGTGAACTTGAAGGAGATATAATGTTTTGTTTAGGCATTTCATTAATTTGTTTACTGACTTCAGATTTGTGTGTTGCCGGGTATTTGTATGTTTTTGCATTTATTGGAATTTCTGTTCGAATGTGGATCTTATCAGTTACGCAATTTGTACTTGTTAATTTGTCACTTTCTACAAAAACTATTTGATTGTTGCTTTTCTTCTGGATTTAAATGATCGATAATTAAAGAAGTTGAAAATTTTTGTAATCGACATGAATTAGTATTAGATGATTTTAATAATTGAGTTTGTAAGTTAAGGGTATGACTTTCATTTTCAGTCACAAGCGTTAAGAGGTAGGATAGATCTGAATTTTTTTGAAAAAGTTCAATTTTTTCTAAAGGTATCTTAATCTGTTCAATACTTACAAAACGTTCGGTTGTATTCAAAACAGAACAAATTGCTTACGAATTAGGGTTTACTTTCACTATGCTTGAACATAGGTAAACGCCCTGAAGAATTTCTATATTTTGTGTTATTCCTTCTGATATTTCCGGATTTGTAATTTCTATAGGAATAATGGTTTCTGATCTTGGATTAATGGTTATCGGAATTGAAGTATTTATGGGTTGAACCTTCTGAGTTCTTTCATAATGATTTAATTTTATGACCTTATTTCAAAGTAATAATTGATTTGTAATTAATAATGCAGTTATTAGATTTCAAGATATCGTCACCAATGATTCCGTCAAATTCTATAGAAAAATTATTTACTACATGGAAATTTATGAGATATTTAGTGTGTTCATTAAGTTGGATTAGTATTTCTATCATACCAAGCGTTTCAATAGAATAATCGGAAGGTTTACAAATGCTGAACAAAAGGTTGTACCTGGTTGTCATTATTGTTATTATCCTTAGTCTGATTATGAACCTGTGTTGGTTGCGATAAATTTTGTCGACATCTATTATTGTAGGCACGTTTTCGACACTCCGCGATTAGATGACCTAATTTTTTTACAGTAGTTGCAAATTTTTATAGAATTGTTTGACACTTGACTCTGATTATGATCACTATGAGAATTATAAAGCGTATTGTTACTAATTGAACGCACTTGGACCTTATTATTAGAATTTACGTAAGGCTGCTTAAAATAACATCGCGAACTCTCGTGATTAGTCTTTTTCATATGCTACAAAACATACCTTGTCTCGCATTTTGATATTTCCTAATTTCTAGTGACGATTGTCGTTGTTGTTCTTCGGCGAGGGATGTTGAGATGGCTTCCTGTAGTGTTTTTGGACGAAGAACACGTATTAGAAGGCTGAAATCCTTGTAAAGTCCGTTGATAAAAACATTTAAAGCTTGATTTTCTAATAAACTTAAACACGCTTTTTTGCCAGATACGTTCAGTTTAGGGTCGATTATCTCTAGTAGTTTAATGTAGTACGATTCCACTCGATTTGCATATTGTATTACCAATTTTTTGTAATTTTGACAGCATGAACTTAACTCTAGCTGCCACTGACCTTGAGTTCTTCGGTCGGCGTAAATGTCTAATAAATTCACTTTAAGCTCATTCCAATTATTAAATTGTTTATTTCTTAGGAGAACACGCGCGTTATCTGTGATTTTTGTCTCTATGATTTTTAATAACACTAACTTGTCTTGATTACTCACTAGTTCCATGCCTTTTTCACTGTTATCTAAGAATTCGTTTGATTTTGTTTTCGCATTATCAAATCAGATTAACATCTTTTCGGCTAGTTCTAATGAAATTGGTATATTCTCGGATTTTGTCTGATTTTCTGTGGATTGGAATTGAAATTCAATTTCTTTTCTGGAGCTTTTTTTAGTCGATCTTGTTATCATCTAGACGAACATTTGCACTTATGAAAGGTTACACTATTACAAATATTTTCCACGCGAATTTATTAAAACAAAGCTACACTTTTCGCGACTTGAGAAAAAATATCCTACCGGCTGCGCCAATTTTGACTTGGCATTTATGAGGCGAATTGAAATAAGATGTTTTATCCGATAAAATAAGAATTCAGTAGATACTTAAATTAATTTTAATTAATGGTTTTAATTTGATTGAGTTAGTTACATAAATGCATCTTGATAAGTGCTTAAAAGAAATAAGAATACTCGCTGCATTATTCTTTAGTTACATTTTATATATATATATATATATATATATATATATATATATATATATATATATATTTGTAACGTCGTACTTGTAGCAATGCAAAATTTATGCTTCCATACCTATAGCAATAATCGTGGACGCGTTGCAATATTGCTACGCGTCCCGATATTTTGCCGTACTTGCCGCAATAATTGTGGCAACGCTGTTTTGAGATGTGACGTCAATCCCAATGTGTGTTGCCTACATTGTAGGTATGTAAATGAATTTGTATTCTACAAGTATTCTAAATTATTCGCGATGTATTTACAATACAGAAAATGTTTATTATTAACATTAATAAAATGATAATAATTAATAATTGGTGTTGTTAATAGAAAATACGTTATTAAACTTTTTTAATAGAAAATATATATTTTTTAATAGAAATGACGTTGATTACAAAATCAGTATAATTTTGATTTTTAAATGAATTCAATATTCGGAAATTTCTAATTACCGAGTTTTAATGCCATTCACCTTATGTGTTTTGTACTTACACATATAGATATTAAAAACGTGCATATTTAATGCAAGTGCAATTAGAAAATGCTACAATTAACATTATTGTTAAAAAATTGTAATTTACCTTTCTTTCTATTTATTCAATTAAATTGAATTCAACCCTTAAAAGTAAACGCATAAGTAAACAAAAAAATCAAACAGAAAAAATAAACCAATCATCCGCGAGAGGAGAAAATAACAAAAACGCCTTAAAGCTAAAACTAAGAACTACGAATCGTGTAAACTTCAAATTTTTGTCTCTTTATCAGACATATTTGCTAAACGTTTGTCAAGGAATAAACAATTCTTGTTTTTACTGAAATCATTTATAAGCTTTTAATAGGTGGTACAACTTTGAGAAAACAAACTTTATTCAAACCTCATTGTAGGTGTGCTCGCTTAACATTGGGTCAGTCATAATGTTTAAAAACAAGTGTTTGAATGTTATATTTATAGTTGTTTTACTGGTTTTTTGAATATGTAACTCATAATTTCCAAGAGTTACAACAAAACTAAGAACCTGTATAAGATCAATTCCGAAAACTTCCTTATCAATTTCAGCAAGCAGATTCATACTAACACCTTGAACTAAACCAGTTTTGATAGTTAATTAGCTATAGGAGCTATTATTATACATACTACAGGATACTACTTAAATATTATGTCACTTATTTAAACAAAACAAAAAGATACTAAATACGAATTCATAGAATCTTACGTAAAGTGTTTTAGTAGAAACACAGTATTATTACTGTGGTAGTAACGTATTTGGACGTGACCTATCTAAAGTATTGAAATTGATACATAGTTTGACTCGACATTTATTCCATGTGTTATCTCAATTTTTACCAATGGTTTTTACTGTAACAGCAATGTCCTACTGTTATCACAATTAGCATACTATTACAATTTATTTTAAAAAACATTTTTGTTTTATGACCTTTTATAAATTAATGTATTATTTTAAATTGAGTTACTTTTGTAAAAGAAAGGTAGATAGCTGTGTTATGATTTTATTTTCACATTTTGTTATCTTTACAAGTTTTACTAAAATCGTTTACATCTAATGCAATTTAAATTCATTAATTTTTCATATATCTTTTATTGAAATCAGTTAGATTTGTTATAAAAAAGCATCTAAAAACTGTTTATTTTGTCAGTTTTAGCAGAAGTTATAGTAGTAGGTTTTATTGTTTTTATTTTAAATTTATGGATATTAATACAATTAAAAATACGAGGAGTTATCACAATTTTTGACAAATCTTTGCCACATTTAGAGAGAATGGTTTCCGATAGGTTATAAACTCATTAGCACCAACGACGTTTTGCTATCTCGATCAAACTGTCTATTTCAACCTTTTCTCGTTTTAGACATCGCGCGATGTTGTTAGTTCGAGTTCGATAACTCTAAACCTCCCTATCAGAACAAAATTTTGTTTGCGCGATCTAATCGTACCCATCTTTAGTTACAAATTTGAGAAATTTGAAAGAAATCCGTATATAATTGTGATTACGTTGACGTTTTAACTGCAGTACGTTCCAATCCACAATTTTTGACAAATCGTTACCAAATCTGGAGACGATGGTTCCAGATAGATTATAAATTCATTATCATCAACGACGTTTTGCTATCTAGATGAAACTGCCTTTTTCACCCTGATCACGTTTTCAACATCTCACGATGTTGTTGTTTCAAGTTCGATAACCATAAAACTCCTGATCAGATCAAAATTTTGTTTGCGCGATCTAATTGTACGCACTTTTATTTACATATTTAAGAAGTTTGGAAAAAAATCGAATATAATTGTGGTTACGTTGACATTTTAACCGCAGTACGTTCTTATCATAACCCGAGAAAAATAGAATTTTTGACTTTGTCATTCCGTATTTTGGTAACCTTTCATCCAAAATTGTAATTTGACACATCATTAGATACCCCGTTTTGTCCCCTATCGTTTCTTATAATATAGACTATTTTCAAATTTCGATAATAAGTTTATTTAGCTTTATGTAAAGTGCTACACATAGTGCATTATAATTTTCAGTTTTTATTACGAAAGATGACTAAAATCCACAATTTTTGACAAATCGTTACCAAATCTGGAGGGGATGGTTCCCGATAGATTATAAACTCATTAACATCAACGACATTTTGCTATCTCGATGAAACTGCCTTTTTCACCCTCTTCTTGTTTTCGACATCGCACGATGTTGTTGTTTCAAGTTCGATAACCCTAAAACGGCTTGTCAGATCAAAATTTTGTTTGCGCGATCTAATTATACGCACTTTTAGTTACATACATGAGAAATTTGAAAGAAATCCGTATATAATTGTGATTACGTTGACGTTTTAACCGCAGTACGTTCTTATCACAACCCGAGAAAAATAGAATTTTTGACTTTGTCATTCCGTATTTTGGTAACCTTTCATGCAAAATTGTAATTTGACACATCATTAGATACCTTGTTTTGTCCCCTATCGTTCCTTATAATATCGATTATTTTCAAACTTTGATAATAAGTTTATTTAGCTTTGTGTAAAGTACTGCGCATACTGCATTATAATTTTCAGTTTTTATTACGAAAGATGACTAAAATCCACAATTTTTGACAAATCGTTACCAAATCTGGAGAGGATGGTTCCCGATAGATTATAAACTCATTAACATCAACGACATTTTGCTATCTCGATGAAACTGCCTTTTTCACCCTCTTCACGTTTTTGACATCTCACGATGTTGTTTCAAGTTCGATAACCCTAAAACGGCTTGTCAGATCAAAATTTTGTTTGCGCGATCTAATTATACGCACTTTTAGTTACATATATGAGAAATTTGAGAGAAATCCGTATATAATTGTGATTACGTTGACGTTTTAACCGCAGTACGTTCTTATCACAACCCGAGAAAAATAGAATTTTTGACTTTGTCATTCCGTATTTTGGTAACCTTTCATCCAAAATTGTAATTTGACACATCATTAGATACCTTGTTTTGTCCCCTATCGTTCCTTATAATATCGATTATTTTCAAACTTTGATAATAAGTTTATTTAGCTTTGTGTAAAGTACTGCGCATACTGCATTATAATTTTCAGTTTTTATTACGAAAGATGACTAAAATCCACAATTTTTGACAAATCGTTACCAAATCTGAAGGGGATGGTTCCCGCTAGATTATAAACTCATTAACATCAACGACATTTTGCTATCTCGATGAAACTGCCTTTTTCACCCTCTTCTTGTTTTCGACATCGCACGATGATGTTGGTTCAAGCTTGATAACCCTAAAACGGCTTGTCAGATCAAAATTTTGTTTGCGCGATCTAACTATACGCACTTTTAGTTACATATATGAGAAATTTAAAAAAAATCCGTATATAATTGTGATTACGTTGACGTTTTAACCGCAGTACGTTCTTATCATAACCCGAGAAAAATAGAATTTTTGACTTTGTCATTCCGTATTTTGGTAACCTTTCATCCAAAATTGTAATTTGACACATCATTAGATACCTTGTTTTGTCCCCTATCGTTCCTTATAATATCGATTATTTTCAAACTTTGATAATAAGTTTATTTAGCTTTGTGTCAAGTACTACACATACTGCATTATAATTTTCAGTTTTTATTACGAAACATGACTAAAATCCACAATTTTTGACAAACCGTTACCAAATCTGGATAGGATGGTTCATGATAGGTTATAAACTCATTACCACCAACGACGTTTTGCTATCTCGATGAAACTGCCTTTTTCACCCTCTTCACGTTTTTGACATCTCACGATGTTGTTGTTTCAAGTTCGATAACCCTAAAACGGCTTGTCAGATCAAAATTTTGTTTGCGCGATCTAATTATACGCACTTTTAGTTACATACATGAGAAATTTGAAAGAAATCCGTATATAATTGTGATTACGTTGACGTTTTAACCGCAGTACGTTCTTATCACAACCCGAGAAAAATAGAATTTTTGACTTTGTCATTCCGTATTTTGGTAACCTTTCATCCAAAATTGTAATTTGACACATCATTAGATACCTTGTTTTGTCCCCTATCGTTCCTTATAATATCGATTATTTTCAAACTTTGATAATAAGTTTATTTAGCTTTGTGTAAAGTACTGCGCATACTGCATTATAATTTTCAGTTTTTATTACGAAAGATGACTAAAATCCACAATTTTTGACAAATCGTTACCAAATCTGGAGGAGATGGTTCCCGATAGATTATAAACTCATTAACATCAACGACATTTTGCTATCTCGAGGAATCTGCCTTTTTCACCCTCTTCTTGTTTTCGAAATCTCACGATGATGTTGGTTCAAGTTCGATAACCCTAAAACGGCTTGTCAGATCAAAATTTTGTTTGCGCGATCTAATTATACGCACTTTTAGTTACATATATGAGAAATTGGAAAGAAATCCGTATATAATTGTGATTACGTTGACGTTTTAACCGCAGTACGTTCTTATCATAACCCGAGAAAAATAGAATTTTTGACTTTGTCATTCCGTATTTTGGTAACCTTTCATCCAAAATTGTAATTTGACACATCATTAGATACCTTGTTTTGTCGCCTATCGTTCCTTATAATATCGATTATTTTCAAACTTTGATAATAAGTTTATTTAGCTTTGTGTAAAGTACTGCGCATACTGCATTATAATTTTCAGTTTTTATTACGAAAGATGACTAAAATCCACAATTTTTGACAAATCGTTACCAAATCTGGAGGGGATGGTTCCCGATAGATTATAAACTCATTAACATCAACGACATTTTGCTATCTCGAAGAAACTGCCTTTTTCACCCTCTTCTTGTTTTCGAAATCTCACGATGATGTTGGTTCAAGTTCGATAACCCTAAAACGGCTTGTCAGATCAAAATTTTGTTTGCGCGATCTAATTATACGCACTTTTAGTTACATATATGAGAAATTTGAAAGAAATCCGTATATATTTGTGATTACGTCGACGTTTTAACTGCAGTACGTTCTTATCATAACCCGAGAAAAATAGAATTTTTGACTTTGTCATTCCGTATTTTGGTAACCTTTCATCCAAAATTGTAATTTGACACATCATTAGATACCTTGTTTTGTCCCCTATCGTTCCTTATAATATCGATTATTTTCAAACTTTGATAATAAGTTTATTTAGCTTTGTGTCAAGTACTACACATACTGCATTATAATTTTCAGTTTTTATTACGAAACATGACTAAAATCCACAATTTTTGACAAACCGTTACCAAATCTGGATAGGATGGTTCATGATAGGTTATAAACTCATTACCACCAACGACGTTTTGCTATCTCGATCAAACTGCCTTTTTTACTGTCTTCTTACTTTCGACATTTCACGATGTTGTTGGTTCGAGTTCGATAACTCTAAAACGCCTTATCACATAAAAATTTTGTTTAAGCAATCTAATTGCACGTATTTTTAGTTACAAATTTCATAAATTTGAAAGAAATTCGTATATAATTGTGGTTACTTTGACCCTTTAACCGCAGTACGTTCTTATCATAACACGAGAAAAACGAATTTTTGATTTTTCTTATTCCGTATTTTGGTAACCCTTCATCCAAAATTGTAATTTGACACATCATTAGATACCTTGTTTTGTCCCCTATGGTTCCTTATAATATCAATGATTTTCAAACTTTGATCATAAGTTTATTTAGCTTTATATAAAGTGCTACACATGGTGCATTATAATTTTCAGTTTTTATTACGAAAGATGACTAAAATCCACAATTTTTGACAAATCGTTACCAAATCTGGAGGATGGTTCCCGATAGATTATAAACTCATTAACATCAACGACATTTTGCTATCTCGATGAAACTGCCTTTTTCACCCTCTTCTTGTTTTCGACATCGCACGATGATGTTGGTTCAAGTTCGATAACCCTAAAACGGCTTGTCAGATCAAAATTTTGTTCGCGCGATCTAATTATACGCACTTTTAGTTACATATATGAGAAATTTGAAAGAAATCCGTATATAATTGTGATTTCGTTGACGTTTTAACCGCAGTACGTTATTATCATAACCCGAGAAAAATAAAATTTTTGACTTTGTCATTCCGTATTTTGGTAACCTTTCATCCAAAATTGTAATTTGACACATCATTAGATACCTTGTTTTGTCCCCTATCGTTCCTTATAATATCGATTGTTTTCAAACTTTGATAATAAGTTTATTTAGCTTTGTGTAAAGTACTGCGCATACTGCATTATAATTTTCAGTTTTTATTACGAAAGATGACTAAAATCCACAATTTTTGACAAACCGTTACCAAATCTGGAGGGGATGGTTCCCGATAGATTATAAACTCAATAACATCAACGACATTTTGCTATCTCGATGAAACTGCCTTTTTCACCCTCTTCTTGTTTTCGACATCTCACGATGATGTTGGTTCAAGTTTGATAACCCTATAACGGCTTGTTAGATCAAAATTTTGTTTGCGCGATCTAATAATACGCACTTTTAGTTACATATTTTAGAAATTTGAAAAAAATCCGTATATAATTGTGATTACGTTGACGTTTTAACCGCAGCACGTTCTTATCATAACCCGAGAAAAATAGAATTATTGATTTTGTCATTCCGTATTTTGGTAACCTTTCATCCAAAATTGTAATTTGACACATCATTAGATACCTTGTTTTGTCCCCTATCGTACCTTATAATATCGATTGTATTCAAACTTTGATAATAAGTTTATTTAGCTTTGTGTAAAGTACTGCGCATACTGCATTATAATTTTCAGTTTTTATTACGAAAGATGACTAAAATCCACAATTTTTGACAAACCGTTACCAAATCTGGAGGGGATGGTTCCCGATAGATTATAAACTCATTAACATCAACGACATTTTGCTATCTCCATGAAACTGCCTTTTTCACCCTCTTCTTGTTTTCGACATCGCACGATGATGTTGGTTCAAGTTCGATAACACTAAATCGGCTTGTCAGATCAAAATTTTGTTTGCGCGATCTAATTATACGCACTTTTAGTTACATATATGAGAAATTTGAAAGAAATCCGTATATAATTGTGATTACGTTGACGTTTTAACCGCAGTACGTTCTTATCATAACCCGAGAAAAATAGAATTTTTGACTTTGTCATTCCGTATTTTGGTAACCTTTCATCAAAAATTGTAATTTGACACATCATTAGATACCTTATTTTGTCCCCTATCGTTCCTTATAATATCGATTATTTTCAAGCTTTGATAATAAGTTTATTTAGCTTTGTGTAAAGTACTGCGCATACTGCATTATAATTTTCAGTTTTTATTACGAAAGATGACTAAAATCCACAATTTTTGACAAACCGTTACCAAATCTGGAGGGGATGGTTCCCGATAGATTATAAACTCATTAACATCAACGACATTTTGCTATCTCGATGAAACTGCCTTTTGCACCCTCTTCTTGTTTTCGACATCTCACGATGATGTTGGTTCAAGTTCGATAACCCTAAAACGGCTTGTCAGATCAAAATTTTGTTTGCGCGATCTAATTATACGCACTTTTAGTTACATACATGAGAAATTTGAAAGAAATCCGTATATAATTGTGATTACGTTGACGTTTTAACCGCAGTACGTTCTTATCATAACCCGAGAAAAATAGAATTTTTGACTTTGTCATTCCGTATTTTGGTAACCTTTCATCCAAAATTGTAATTTGACACATCATTAGATACCTTGTTTTGTCCCCTATCGTTCCTTATAATATCGATTGTTTTCAAACTTTGATAATAAGTTTATTTAGCTTTGTGTAAAGTACTGCGCATACTGCATTATAATTTTCAGTTTTTATTACGAAAGATGACTAAAATCCACAATTTTTGACAAACCGTTACCAAATCTGGAGGGGATGGTTCCCGATAGATTATAAACTCATTAACATCAACGACATTTTGCTATCTCCATGAAACTGCCTTTTTCACCCTCTTCTTGTTTTCGACATCTCACGATGATGTTGGTTCAAGTTTGATAACCCTATAACGGCTTGTTAGATCAAAATTTTGTTTGCGCGATCTAATAATACGCACTTTTATTTACATATTTTAGAAATTTGAAAGAAATCCGTATATAATTGTGATTACGTTGACATTTTAACCGCAGTACGTTCTTATCATAACCCGGGAAAAATAGAATTTTTGACTTTGTCATTCCGTATTTTGGTAACCTTTCATCCAAAATTGTAATTTGACACATCATTAGATACCTTGTTTTGTCCCCTATCGTTCCTTATAATAGCGATTGTTTTCAAACTTTGATAATAAGTTTATTTAGCTTTGTGTAAACTACTGCGCATACTGCATTATAGTTTTCAGTTTTATTACGAAAGATGACTAAAATCCACAATTTTTGACAAATCGTTACCAAATCTGGTGGGGATGGTTCCCGATAGATTATAAACTCATTAACATCAACGATATTTTGCTATCTCGATGAAACTGCCTTTTTCACCCTCTTCTTGTTTTCGACATCTCACGATGATGTTGGTTCAAGTTCGATAACCCTAAAACGGCTTGTCAGGTCAAAATTTTGTTTGCGCGATCTAATTATACACACTTTTAGTTACATATTTGAGAAATTTGGAAGAAATCCGTATATAATTGTGATTACGTTGACGTTTTAACCGCAGTACGTTCTTATCGTAACACGAGAAAAACGAATTTTTGACTTTGTCATTCCGTATTTTGGTAACCTTTCATCCAAAATTGTAATTTGACACATCATTAGATATCTTGTTTTGTCCCTTATCGTTCCTTATAATATCGATTATTTTCAAACTTTGATAATAAGTTTATTTAGCTTTGTCTAATGTACTACATTAGACAAAGCTAAATTCTCATAAAATTTTATTTACACCTAATTGTACCCTATTTTAGTTACAGTTTAAAAAAAAATTGATTGATGTCCTTATATAATTGTGATTAGTTGACGAACTCGAGTACGTTGTTATCAGAACACGCGAAAAACGTATCTTTGACTTTGTCGTTGTGTGTTTTGGTAACCGTCTATCCAAAATTGTAATTTGACACATCATTAGGCACCTTGTTTTGTCGTCTATCATTTTTGATAATAAGGATCATTTTCAATCTTAGCTAATAAAACTTTACCAAATTTGGAGAATATGTTTCCCGATACGTTATAAATTCATTAGCATCAGTGACGTTTTGCTATCTCGATCAAATTGCTCTAAAACAGCTCATCGACCATAATATTGTTTAACACTTTTAATTGTACATTCTTTTATGAATTTGAAAATGTGGAAAAAAATTAATCGAAATCTATGGATCCATGCAATTAAAGTTAAGACTTGAGTTATTTAAACATATGTTCATTACAGATTAAAAATTTACAATCAGTAAAAACGAGAAGATAATTATTATCGTTCATAAGCCGGCTGTAGTGCAAGTTAGCATAAACCTGTGCCAACATTCGTTTACATAAATATGTCGTCACTTTCTTATCATAGTGTAAGACTGTTTATATTGCAGTATGATATAATTTGCAATTGACTTCCCGCCAAATAACAGCCAAGATTTACTTATGTCTTTAGTTGCGAAATAAACATTTTATTTTTAGTTGTTATCATTTTTTGCCCCATGGTTAGATAGCCGTTCAAACAATTATTGTCACATTATCTAGATTCTAATGGTACAGCATTTATAATGGTCGACTGTCTTGCAGAATTATGTTGATTTTGTTTATATTTGTACATTTTATAAATGGAAATTAACAATAAGAAATTTCTATTTTGAACTTGGATAAAATATTTTCTTGTTTACATGTTTTTACTCTACGCCGAACCTAACACTAATAACAATTAGCGTTCTATGAATTTGTGTGAGTGAGCTAGGCGTCGGTAATAAGATAAATTTTATTAAATGAAATTAGTATATGCTTACATTTATCATTTGATAGATATTTAACATTTATATGAAGTATATGTATTACTTTATTAGGCATTTATAACGAGCATGATAACATTATTTGAAATAAGTGAACGTTAGGCAACACATTACACATTACTTTAGCAGTTTGGATATTTAATAAAAAAAAACATTTTACTATATAACAATATAACATGTGTTGTTATTTCCTACTGTACCTAATTAAATACATATAAATGCAGTAGTTAAGAACAATTAAAGGTTGTTGTTTAATATTTTCTTAGTTACACATTTTGTAGGACCTGTGACAATGTTTTTATACGTATAAAAGTTGAAAACTGCAAACCGTACGTATCGCGATGCGTATAAAACTGTATAAAACTCGAACAGTGTTGCAACATCAACATTGCAACAGGTTAGGCTGTACATATATATATATATATATATATATAAATCCGTCTATCTAAATGGCGACAATACATAAAAAAGTTTTTTGGCGTCCACCGCTTCCCGTTGTGATAGAAACAATCTGATTCGTGTATATAAACTTTTTTTGTTATATTATCAATCAATTAGCAATAAGAACTGTAAAAATGTAAATAATAAAAAAGTTTAAATACGTTGCAAATTGGCGACCTTTTATAAATGAATCAAATGGCGTCCAATATACGATTATGAATATTTTACTACAAACTGGCGACCAATATACAGATCACTTTCATATATCCGTTAAATGACATCCAAGCAATGTTGCCAGTTGTTGCAACCAGTATTAGATTACAACCTTGAACCTCGATTATCTTTATAGCAGTTCATCAAACATGCTATGTAAATAAACTTTTAACCGTTATAGAAACTTGATCTTTTCTGTTACTTCCTTGAAACAATTATTGTACTTCTGCTAAACTTAACCTAATTATGTTTTTGTCATCTCTTCGTAAATATTTTTAAAATTTTGGTTAGAGCATAAAACGAAATTTTAACTAACAATTGTATTTCTTGCAAATATGTAATGTGCAGTAATTAAGAAACATAATAAATTATTTATTCCGAATAAAAACATTGTAAAACAACTTAAAAGACATATGACAGTGTAAGCAACAAAATGGAAATCAGTTAACTAGAAAAGTGTTGAATTTTTGTCATTGGTTTAATGCACATATACGTATTAAATATTTATATTTAAATTTATGTGCAGGTTTTTCTTAATTACGCAATTTGTTTTCAAATAGTAACGTAGATTAAAATTAATTAAATCAAGAATCATCAGTACATAAAAACACTAACTGATACAAATTTATAAAAAAGAGTAAGTTTTAGTAGATTTTTTAGAAAAATAGAAAAGAAGAAAGACTAGTAATTTAGCCATTTTGTAAACTACGCAGTGATTATGTAAGCTTAAATAAATTTAAAAAAAATTGCAAAATACTGCTTTAAAAAGTAAAATGTGTGTTATCTTAGCATATGGAACTATAGAATAGCTTATAAAATCTTAAGCTTTCGCGGTTGTTATGTTTAAAATCATAAGCGACTTTCGGCTTAGACCGCGTCGTAGTAAAACACCCAGACTTAGGCTTGGTCATAGTCTCTTCTTGAGAGCCAAAACAAGAAGGAGAACTTGGCCTTTGCCGTATTGTCGTTCGTGAACCCAAACAAACTGACGTTTCGCAAGACATTGCAGCTTGCATCTTCAGAGTGGTAAATGTCTCAAGAAGAGACTATGACCAAGCCTAAGTCTGGGTGTTTTACTACGACGCGGTCTAAGCCGAAAGTCGCTTATGATTTTAAATAGAATAGCTTCCCACTAGTCACTACCACATTAACGGTACAGTTCTATACCGTGACTACCACCAAAATGGAAAACAAATATTTGGCTGTTACGTGATTACAACTATTTTATCACTTATAAAATATCTTTACAGTCACTTAAAATCCACGTGGCTGCTAAATAGCAGCGTGGTGAGTGTCTTCTAGCGGAGATGTATTTATGTATCTGTTTCATTTTTAAATGTTGTATACTTTCTCATCTCTTTATTTTATAAATGGTACAACTAAATTTACTTTGGTCAAGATGTTTTTAGCTTCTATAAAGTAGATGTATATAATGAATTTGAACAATATTTACTATGAGCAAAATTCCGACAAATGCAAATTTACTGTTAAATGTAAAGGTTATAGATCCAGATATCACTATGCACCATCAAATTTTTTTTAGAAAAACAAAATTAATTAGTACAGACTTTAATGTAAATATGCTGCACGTACCTGTACCTAATATGTGCGTACATTGTACGTACGTTAATGTACAAGGATTTTTGATTATAAACATTTTGATGGTAGTGCTGTTTTAGGTATCTTTCAATCTTCAGTGTGGTTTTAAAGTGTATAATTAAAAGCAACTAATAAAAGATATTTATTAGAACATAAAAGCCATTTATATAATATGTAAAAATATTAAGTCGTCGTGACATACTTGGTAAGGCATCTGCTTACTACGCCAACAAGAGTTCAAATCCTAGTCGCGTGAAAGTTTTTTTTTTATTATTACATATTATGTACAAAACAGTGACAATTAGATGTACAATGTACGTACACTAGGCGTAGTGGTAAAGATGGCTTGACTGTTCGTACTAATTTTTTCTCAATTATTGGTAACATCGTACTACTACAACTAGTTTATATTTTACTATCAATTACATTTCATAACGTATTCTTATTCAGCTTACACATTTTTAATTTTCTAAATTACTTATGTGCTTGATGTGATCAATATTGTTATTTATGCACATATCAAATCTCCGTCTAATGTTCTTAAAAATATTTTGCAGTTGTTATGGAGTGATATCTGCTTCATTATTAAAGGAAGTCGAATTTAATATTTTATCATTTCTGAAATTATCGTTAAACCAATAACAGTAGTTTAGTCACTTGTCGTAATCAAGTGTAAGCAACTGTAATGTTGTATGGATGCAACAGCAAATTATTTATTAGAGCTTTACATGTTCTGTAACTTAAACCTAATATATTAATTATATAAAATTCTTGCGACAACTATTTTAACCCGGCGTCGGTCGGGTGGTCAGAAGTTACTTAAGCGGTCAGGTGGGGTCTAGCGGACCTCAATGTTTGTAAGTCATAATCTGGGACAAAATAAACTTTTAGGCATTATTTGACTAAAATTATTTGTTTTGGCCTCATTTGGATTAAACAAATATGCAACTAAAGTTAGATGGTCTTTATTTGAAAAAATATCATATTTTATTAAAACACTAGAAATTTAGAGTCTTAAATGTTTTAATATTTAAAAAATCACAGTATTTTTTAAAGTATCCCAAAAACGTGTTTTAAACAAGTTTTTGACTTGAAAAAACTTGGAACAAAACATAAAAATACAAGAAACAGATAGGTCAATCATAAGTTCAAAAATAAGGGCACACAATCTGGTCAAATATAGACGTGCTTTTTTAAATATAAATCTTATAGAACGCCAATTTAAAATAAATTACAAAACAGAAACTAAAAATAACACTCTCTAAAACATTGGCAAAGAAAATAAGAATAACATAACATGAAGTATAAGGAAATTGACCGAGTAGGTACACGTTCGTACTACATTATACAGCATCGGATGTATGAGCACAGGACTCGCATTGCATAACAGCATGGTCTAAACAAAAAAAAATATTACATTTATGGCAAGAATATTGTGTTTCTTTATCCATCCTTCGAGAGCAAATACCACATCGACCACGAACGCCAGCTGGTTTTTTATTTGGGGGTTGTTCCGACTGCAAATATGTTCCTAATTTTTTCTCTCAAAACTCGTTTCATCCTGGAATTGTTTTTTCTAGCTTGTGCATATTCTTTGACTAAGGCCAACCCTAAATCTTTTAAATAATTCCTTCTTTTTATTTTCTGATCGCCGGTATTAAACTTATACAAAACTTGTGAGTTGATGCCAGTAGTGTTTAGCAGACAAAACATAATTGTTAGGGGCCATCTTCTGCTGTTGCGACTTACGTTATAGGATGCAGATAATTTATCTGTTATATCAACCCCAGACTTTGTTGAATTATAAAAGCTTATAATTTCAGGAAGCATCTTCTCGCCGAAATCTTCACTAATTGTATCATTATGATGAAAGAAGTAAAACATTCTTGCCTTTCTTAGGCATATATGACAAGATAGTTATGTTTTTTTGAAAACCAAATAAACTGGAAGGCACTGACCTGTTTTTAGTTGAGAGAAATGGTAAAGGAATTTGTCGCTTGTTTTTTCTTAGAGTACCGACGGATCTGAGTTTATGATTATTGTAGAGTTCCTGGATGAGGTCATAACTTGTGTACCAATTATAAAAGGTAACATTTCGGTTAGTCCCTGAAATTGGTGCAACCATTCTAAGAGTTATGTCTTTTGGAGTGTTATTCATTTGAAATGGCCCATCAGGCTGCTTTCCTGTATATACCTCCATATTCAAAGTATAAAATGTTTTAGCATCAACCAAAGCTTGTATTTTTATGCCGTATTTCGCCGGCTTGTTTGGAATGTACTGCTGAAAAGAAGATCTCCCTCGGAACGACTCGAGCTTTTCGTCTAAGGTTAGATACTCACTTGCAGTATATGCAGATTGACAATTGTCGACAAACTTGTCAAAAATTGCTCTTATTGGAGCAAGTTTGTCTATTGTCAGTCTTTCCGCTCTGTTTTCGACGTTATCAAATCGTAGACAAGTTATCAAAAACATGAATCTTTTGGCCGACATGGTTGCGGGAAATATATTTATGCCGGTACCATCAGTTTTCCGAAAATCTTCTAAATTCCTATGATTTGCCCTTAACACGCCTGCAAGGTAAAGTAATCCAAATACCGCTTTAATTTCCACTTCATTTGCATCATTGCAAAAGTCCTTATTGTGTTTGTAATTTACGGATTTTTGTCTTATTTTTATTGTAATGTATTTTGCTATGTCGGAAATTATGTCATTATCAATAAATGATAGCCAGCAATCAAGAGGTGTTTTCAAATCTCGTGCACTTTGCTTAACTCCTGGTAAATGCGTTTTTATATTTTCCGCCCTGGTCCGAACCCGCTTATTACTATATGTTTTCAACCATTTCGTGCCGTCCTTACCTTTATAATGTGTACTAGTACTTGTATCTAATTCATCATCGTTTGAACTGTCTTCCTCTTCCAGAATGTTTCCCTCAGCATCGTCAACTTCATGTTCGGAATCTGCGCTTGTGATATTGTCCTGTAGTTCTTTAGCCTCCTGAGAATCTTCAATATTAATTTCACTTCCACTGTCTGAATCTATGAAATGTTCTTCTTCTTCATTCAACTCTTTCCAGAAGTTTAATAGACGTTCTTGCTTTTTTTCATAATAACCAGATGCCATGACAGCTAGAATTTGTTTGTTTGGCACAAATACAAAAAAATAAACCAAAATTCTTTACCTTCAACTATCTCACAAAATGTCACGTAAATGGTTGGGTGGGGTTTGTCAGGCCCCAAGCAAAATTGCAGCAATGTAGATTCCTTACACTCACAACAACGACTAAAATTTGTGCTGCACGCGACAGCATAACATTTGAGCGGAGGGTATTGCAACGGCTGGTTGCGCAAGCGTATCGGCAAAAAAAAATACGGCGCTCTAGATCTGCATGGGGTCTACAAGACCCCACCCGACCGATGCCGGGTTAAAGGCTCCGCACATGCTTGCTAGGATTATCGTAATCAAATTGATTTGCAAGTGATTTCTTCCACGGAGTAGGTACTGCAAAGTTTATAACAAATAAATTAAATTTATTATATGCAGTGCTGTAAGTTAACAAAATAATCAAACACAAAATACCCAATGTTATGTATATGTTTATTTCACTCTGTTTAATTTATTCATAATGTCTAGGATACGAAATATGTAAACATACACATAACAATCAGAGCCTTATGAGACGGCGTTATGAATTTAGAGGACGTTATAAATTCATAACGCACTCTCATAATGCCCTCTTTAGATTTTGATGGTAACAAGTTTTCTATTTCTTCTTATATACTTAATTTTTAATTAAAATTTTATATAAAGAGAAAAATAAAATTTTGTATGTGCTACTGGAGTTACTGTATAATTACGCTCATTGAACAACATACATCCTTTGGGCCAGAGACCCTTGGGCTGCATCCTGTTGCTCTCTAGGCGTAACCATCGTAATAACGCGATTGGTACACAATTGGCTATTACGAATCTTGTATCCTAGGCGTTATGAGTAAGTTATAACAAAGTGGAAAATAAAATAATGAATAGCGACGTTATATGAATTATGTCACTATCTGGTGGCTTTAATCTAAAATGTCTTGTGAAAATCACTTATGAAAGTGGCTCTAACGTTACAACGACAACCTACCATTCTAAAGTGAAACTGCTTTTCAGGTATATTTTAAGTTCACTTCTACTTTAAAGTGGTTGTTACTTTAAGGTATGATTTTGGTGATTCGATTTAGTGGCCGCCACTTCAATTTTCCACTTTAAAGTTAAAGAAACCTGAAAGAGATTTTACTTAGTAAAAATAACGTTGATAAAACCTTACTTTTTATCACAAAGCTGCAGAACTACAAAGTGGTTAAAAAAAGATGAATGAACGTAATTTTCCCTATAAATTAATAGAATAAAGTTATAATTACCCGTAAGTTTCATATACAGTGTTAAATATGTAATAATCAATAAACTCAACTGACATGAATTATCTTGGATGCTACTTGGGAAGAAAACATACTTTTTTTAGTTTTCTATTTGTATTTTTCATTGTTTTAACAGAACGTATTTGTTACTTTTTCGCGGTTAAGGCTTGGATACTACTGTAGTACTATTTTATTTTTATTACAATTTTTCATTCTGGATAAATCACGTGTTGCCGCAGTGAACATAAACTGGTTATTCCAGGCTCTAAAGATGTACACTGCAACGTGTGACAAAAGCTCAGCTTGTATGATAACGACAACACAGGATTTATCCATAATGGAAAACTGTAAAATGAATGCAACTCGTGGAAATGTGGATTCTACTACGATTTATTTATACATATATATATATCTCAGATTGGTAAGGCTAAATAGTTAATAATAATGTTTCTGAGTACCTTTGTTAAATGAGCATTTGAAGAAGACATGTTTATAGGTTTCCGCAATCAAACTTAGCTAATTAATTTTAAAGAAGGAAAAAAAACATTTATGGTCAAATCACAATTCAATAACAAAGGAATACATATTACGTAACCAGTGACGTAACACAACTTTAGAGTCATGCTATTTATTTTTCTTTATAAAAGAGTTTAATAAACAATAATTACTTTCATAGTTTACAAAATATCTTAATTGTAATGATAGACTTTTCTAGTTTTACCATTTCAATTGTTTTAAAATTACTTTTTTTTTAAATTGGGTACTTTTGCTTGTTGCTGTGATGAAGTGCACAATAGCGAACGTTGTTTACAAAAACTCTCAACCAAATTGTGGTCATCTGTGTCTCCTACCACAAGACTAAAATGGAAGAACATATTCAAAAATTATTAGAAAAAAAAGTGTTTAATTTATTAATTAACGTTAATTAACATTACAAATTAACATAACAAAATTTTAGAATTACGTTTAGCGTTTTTCATTATTATATCTTTCGCGGTTTTCTTTGTTTATATTATAAGTGAATTTTGGCTTAGGCCGCATCGTAGCGGAACACCAGTCTAGTTTGTTTGGATTCACAAACAAAAAAAGCCAACTGCTTATTTTGGCTCACAAAGAGAAACTAGAACTAAACTTGATGATTCAGAAATAGTCTAATCGCAAGCCACATCTTTAAATAAATTGTTTTATTTCTTCGAAAACTATTGCTTTGCAGACTTTATATATTATAATAATAAAAATTGTTTATTTTTCAATCCTTTATTGATTTTCTTTTATCCGCCGTATTGGCGTTATGATAGCAACACACTGAATTTAGTAAATACTAAATAAACTAAATAAGCCTATATGTTTCAATTAATTGTAAAATGTTGAATTTGTTACTTGTTAGTTTTAAATTTGATATTGTTTTTAGTAGGTAAAAAAAAAATTACAAAAAAATTCTGGCCAACGTTATTTTTTGTACTCTCCGTGATAACTACAAACAAACAAAGTTTACTAGTTATATCTACATCAGTAGTTTTAATAATACAGATGTATTATATTAAATACGTTTTTGTTCAACTTTCGGTAGACCAACACAGCAAAGATAATGCAAATTTATTAAACTAAAAAAGTATTTTATTGTTTAACAATATGTAAAATAGTACTCTTCTCCAGAATAGTTAATTAAAATTAGAAATATATTATAATTCGAAAAATTTTTATACTTTCGAAAAATTCTCAGAAAACGCAAAAAATTATTCTGAACTAATTGACAGACATAAGATTACGTGAGAATAAAATATAGTTTAACCAAATCAGCATACCACAACTCTGACAACTAAAAAATATGCGTGATCGTATCATATGTACCGGATAATGTTGACAGTTACTCTGCATTACCTTGAACTACGATATCGCTAATGTATGATTTAATTATCTTTGTTACATGTGCGTTTTTTCAAGTATGTTTTGCGTTTCAACTTAAATTTTAAGCAGACTTAGTTTCGTTATAATTTCATTAATTCTATAATGTGCCTTGATTAATAACATTTAAAAATTCTTAATTAGATTTTGGTTGAATTTTTAAGTTAATTCTTTTATTTCACGCTTAGACAATGCTTTTTACAGAAATTTGACAAAACATTAGCAACATTGACACATCTGTACTGTAAAGGCGATTATAACTTAGTAATAATTTTTGAAATGTTCATATAAAAAAATTAAAATAAATTGTGACTTTTGATTAAGAAATCGTAATTAATTTTTTTTTAGTAAAAAACACTACATCTATAATCGTATACTATAAATATGCAATTTTTTATTAAAATACATTTTTGACAAAAATATGTGGTCAAACAGCGTTTCACTTGCATCGTCTACCGAACCGCTAGTGACCAGAATGCGTATTCCGACGATCTTACGATGGCCGAAAACGTATTTTTGTACAACTAAATACACGTTTTTCTCGGTTATTCAATAGCTAACTCAAAAAGAAAAACGTAAAATACAACATAAGGTAATTATACATTCCTAATCAATTCAATATGAGAGTCGCAATGTGACACTGTTTCCCAATTCTTTTATACCAAGTAGTGTATAAAGTAGTTTTAAAAAATTTGTAGAAGTTAAATAAAAATTTGTTAACACTTGACAATGTTACTTCTTATATAAAACAAGGCATTTTAATTACTTTAGAAGAAACGCTAGTACAACAAAAATAAAAAAATATTACATAATTAATCATATCGCCGATAAAATTAAAGTATAATATGATAAAATTACGCAAAGCAGCTATATGCATAAGTTGCAAACAGGTTCTTTTAATACATTTCCTTCGTCATGTATAAAAAGTACACCTATATGTTCTTTTTTTTGTTACAAAATGTTTAAAATTGTATGAGAAATTAGAATTAACCCTTTATATTAATTATAATCAAGAACCACTTAGAGTAAATTAGCATATGTAATATTGACTTTAATTTTGCAAGGCTGCGTCGTTACGGACGTTTTACTGTAGTTTAAGTCTTGGTAATTACTTGTAAAAACTACATTAATGTTTGTTATAAACTAGAAGGATAAACTGGTATAATGCATATGACCTAATCATTAATCTGGTCCTGGCGTCTATAACGCAATATTTAATTATACATATTCATTTTTATATCAACATGGCATCCTGCTACGTTGCCACATCGAGGTCGCCATATTGATACGGAAATGTATTTAAAAAAATATATTCGTACAATATACAATTATGTATGGCGACAGCAGCGCTCGTAGTGAAAATTTTTTGAACTAAATTATTCAATTTTCTGACACGTTTACGTTTTTTGGCGTCCCTCCAAATCTTTGTCTGTAGGTAGTAGGGGTCTACCGCAACACTTTTATAAGGGAATCCAAAGTGGCGTCCATATACGGACGCCAATTTACCATGGACGCCAAATTGATGATGATTTTGTAGTGGCTGGACGCCACTTTGATAGACGGATATATATATATATATATATATATATATAAACGGCAAGCTTAAAGCAATCCGACAATTTTGTGTATTGAGAAATGAACTCATCTTTGGTTCCCACGGAAGTCGACTTTAAAGAAGTTTACCGCAGCTTCTTAGTATCTGCTAATAGCCTTATATGAAATGTTTCTTAACCTGTTAAAGGATTTAAGGATCAAGTACATTACAAATGAAAAACACACAAACTTTTATAAATTATTTGTATATATTTAAACAAAATAAATTTTGATAAAAATAAAAGATAATAAACTTGTAATAAACAGTAAATAATTACTAAATAAAAATAGAGTTTTTCAACTATGTTTATGTAAGTATTACTAAAACTTGAATTTAAATTGTAAAACACAAACAATGCATTTATCCATTAAACGGTAAAATATAAAAATACCAAATTTTTAAGTACATATATGTACATACCTCCCTTTTTTGTTGTAAGTAATTATATTTATAACAAAATTTATTTTGAAATTTCTAAGTACGAAAACAAAATTTTCCAAAGTTGTATATATCAAGTACCTACTTCAGCGGTTTAATATTAATGCTATTATTAGGTATATTGCGTTTATTTTTGTGCTTTTATTTCAATAAAAACTGAAAAAAAATGTTTTATGGATTTATTGATATAACATTTTAACTACTACCTACGTCAACACGCACTTTAGTTTAATTAATGTATTCTAAACTTGATTTAATGAACAATTTAGAAAAAAATGATCTTAAATATTAATTTTCTCAAAATCTTAAAGAATTAGTATAAAGGTAAGTCAAGAACGTCGTTATTAGAAAAGAACTTGATGAGATTATATCGATGAAAAGGTAGCCAAGCAATTATTACTAATCTTTTTCATCCACTACTCAAAATCAAGAATTTCGATAAATGTAATACTGATATTCAATATTTAATTTACGACTTTTTAAAGACTACTTATAGCAGACCGATAAATGTAATAAAGTAAAGTTTTGCTTAAAAATTTTTCCTAATTTAAATAATTTTTCTATAAAAAATATAATTTGTTATCTAACAAAAAACTAGTGAATGTAAAGATTCCAGAAAATTTAATATGACATTTTAAACTGCATTATTAGATTCTAATAAAAGACTAAATTAAGTGGAATTGGATTGCATCCAAGTTAACACATAGTTTTAACATTTTTTAATAGTTTATCAAAACACGGTAAAATCAACGTTACCAAAAATAACTCGTCAGCAAATTTGCTAGCCAAGTCCTTTATAATAAATCGAACTTACATTTAAAAAAATTATTATTTGTACAGTTTTAATACGCTAATTTAAGTACGTGCTTGACAGAATTATTTTAAGTAATAGCAAAAATGCATAAACCACATGTTTCATTTTCTGGTAATTATATATTATATGTTTTAAATCATCTAATTCTAACAATTACAGCGTTTGTAATTAGCACTAAATAAAAATTCAGTTTTATTTAAAAGATGAAAGCAGTGCACAATGATCAAAAGCACAATTTGTTTTTGTGTTAAAATTAATTTAAACAATTTACGTTACAATAAACTAGTAGTAAGTTTATTTATATCACAGTTTTGGCGGCAATGCTTTTTGATGTTTAGAAGGTTGCATGTGGTAACAGCACTATACATCTCCTATTCCCATGCTAGTTTTTAATTAATTGTTTAAGTTCTAGTTATGTTTGGCTCAAAAAGCATTAATTAAATTGTCGGTAGAGAACATTTACTTGAAATACTTTTTGTAAAACAACAATTGTGCAATTTTACGCAAAACCATTTTGTTGTAGTGTATTGTCTACTATTTTAATAATAATATGTAAAATTTATGGATGCATAATTAACTGCAAGCATTTTTACGTTTTAGAAAACGTTTTTAATTTTCGTGTTTTAGTTTTTGCTTGTTAAAGAGCGTTACTAAATTTGATTGTTTAATACAGAGTAGTTTTTAATTTTTAATTAAATTTAATTGAAAAATTTATTAGGTAGGCTATAATGAAACGTGTTATCAAAAGTACACTAGTTTAAATTTACTAATACTAGTCGGACAACGGACTAGGATTTAAATATTTATCATTTAAATACATGGAAAAAAACAATTAATTTATAAGTTATTTAAAAAGCTTTGCGTTGGCCTAAAATCTCGGATTCTTATAAGAAAGTGTAAGGTTAATATAACGTCGGTCAAAACGTAATACTTACGTGAGACAAAGTTTCCAGCGGGTGATGGAACAAGACAACGACGAAGGTTGTAAGTTTTTTATTTTGTGATTAACGGAAAAACGGTGAAATCAATCATATTAAACTATACCTTTATAGTTTAGGTTTTAAGATTGTTTACACAAAACTGTAAGTGTGCCAAGTATATCTCAAAACTTAAACAAAAGATAACAAAAAACTTAAAATTAGTATGTCAATTCAAGGTTATCGTTTTACAATTACAAGTTTATACTGCTTACAATACAAATTATAGACTTTTTACATAGCAGCTATTTTATTTAGTGTAAAATAAACAAAACTAAAAAAAATTTGTAATTTAGAAATTGCTATATAGGTGGAAGCGTTGACAAGCTGACTTTATACCCACATAATTCAAGTTTTAAATATTGAATGCATTTGTCAAAGTATATTACAGCGTACTTCCACTGCTGATGAACCCAAAAGGGGCGAAATGGCCGTCCAGTGGTTCACTCTCTTGTCATTTTGACAATTACGCGGGTATAAAATCAGTTTGTCAACGTTTTTATCGCTATAGCAATTTACAAAAAAAAGAAAATGTAAATATAAAGTAGATTTTTTACAAGATTCTATACGTATTCTGAGGACGTGAGAAAGAAGATAGAAAAATGCAAAAGGCAATAAAAAAAATAAGAGAAACAACTAAAATTAGTTTAAATCTTGCAAAATATTTGGTAGAAAATAGTCAATTTACTCATAAATTAGCAACTACTTATGAAGACAGCATCTATGACAAGGAAACGAATTTGGTCCGTTAATGTCAATGTTTGTTAAAATTACGAGCATCAATTCTAAAAAGCTAAGCTATGCGGTGTTAAGCAGATGTTTAAAAACATTATTAACAAAAGAAGTCCTTTAGAACGCTTTAGAAAATTTCTTAGACATTTGTTATCAGAACGTAATATTGCTGTACATTCAAAATCATTTTTTAATAGACATTAGAAATACTTAGAAATTATAATGGAACTGAATATGTATGCCTCTTAATCAATGAAACAACCGCTAAAAAAGAACGCAATATTGCTAGCATTACAGTAGTCAGATAAATAAACGAAACTTGCATTTTTACATTCACTGGTTTCTATAGGGTTTAAAAAAACAAACAAAAAAACAATTGCAGATTGTTTTGACGATAGTAAAGTTCATATAATTTAATAATTTAACTTAAGACAAACAATACAAGTTTTTTGTAAAACATTAATTCTTGTTACTTGTTAAGTTCTTGTCTTACATTAAGCAAAAAATTATACAAATAATTTGTGTTAAATAAATATTACTAATAACAAAAGTAAAAAAATCATAGCAAATAAAAATTAATCTAATCTAATCATTTATTAACTGATGGGCTAAAAAGTTTTCTTTCTATCCCGTCGTCTTGTAAGAGATTTTCCTTTATTAAAATCTAAACAAAGTAGCTGAAGGCATGAATAAGATACTTGGGGTGTTTCATTTCTGAGTAAAATAGTTCTTGGGCGTTTGATTTTATTTTGAGATTAATTGTAGTCTGTAGACTTCCTGAAAAGTGGGTTTGGATGGTTTGAAATTTTAAGAAATTGTGCTCTTGATCTTGTTAGGGGTTGTTCTTCAATGTAAGAAAGGTTGGTATCACGGTGAAGGTTTCCGACGAACCAAGCTGCGCTGAAGGATAATCTTAGCAATTTGTTTTGGACGACTTGGATTTTGTTGATTTGAGAGTTTGCAGCTTGACTCCAGATGGGTGAAACGTATAGTATGATGGAGTTGATGATATTTTTATACAAAAGAAATTTGTTTTTTGGATTTAATTTGCTTTTGCAACAAAAGAGAGGCGCGGTAGATTCGACATAGGTAGAGAAGGTTAAGCGTTTATCTAGTATCAGAACAAGATATTTGCCGGAGTTGCACTAGGAAATTTTATTATTTGAAATAGTAAGTAGACCGTAAGGATACTGTTTTAATTTTCCAGAAAATATTAACGCTACATTATTTTCGGCGTTGACGTCTACAAAGCAATCGCTAAACCATGTATCTAAAATGTTTAACGCTGATTGTAAGTGTTTTGTTATGTGTTTAGTTTACCAATAGCGGCCTGAGATGGTAGTGTAAATAGTTGTGGAAAGAATAGGGTCTTGCGGAACTCCTGCTGCTAAGGGTCTGATTAAAGACGAGACATTATGTAATTTTATGTGGAACTAACAATCCGTGATAAAGGAATGAATGATACGTATAAGTTGGGGATAAATTTTAACCAAAATGAATATGTAAACAAAGTCATTATGCCAAACTCGGTCAAATGCTCTTAAAACGTTGAAGAAAATAGCTCCGGCGACTTGATTGTTAGACATGGAATGTAAACAGAATTTGGTAACTCTGAGAAGTTGTTCAGTTGTAGAATGCTTGGAGCAAAACTCCAATTGCTTGTTAGGAATAATTTTTAAACGGGAGAGAATGATTCTTTTGGCAATACTAGAGATGGCAGGAAGAAGACTTATCGGACGGTAACTTTGTGGGAATTTGTGATCTTTTAAAGGTTTTAGAAGTACTATTAACATCGGCTGTCTTCCCATCAAGTGGAAAGTAGACTAATCTTAGTATGCCATTGACGATGGTGGTGAGAAGCATTATTGTTTTTTTGAGGAAAGTTTTTAATAATTTTATTTAAAATTTAGTCATGACCAGAAGTTTTACGATTTTTGAGAAATCGTATAATTTGCGAGATTTCAAACGGAGAAGCTGGAAAAAGTGGCGGAACTAAGTGATTTTGCTCTAAAATCAGAGATTTGAGTTAATTTTATCCATACGGTCAAAGTCGGCTATTTGGTAGTTGGGAGAGTATTGTAACTCAAGATTACTGAAATCTGATTTTGTTTTTTTAGCAGAGGAATAAACTAGATCTTTTGCAAAATGAATTGGTAGATCAAGTCTAGAAGAAATGTTACGTAAAATTTTTTTCGTGCGAAAGAACAAGTTGGAGTCGTGATTTAGAGAAGTTAATTTGGATGTCCAAGACTCGTTTTTGTAATTTAGTAGAGCTAGACGTACTTTTTGTATTGGACGTTAAAGCATTTTTGATAATTATGTTTAAATGTTTAAAGCGGTTTTTGCGACGAATTAATTGTTTGACTTCAATAAGTAGTTAGTTTGAATATTTCTTAGCAGTAGAAGTGGTAGCACGGTTATCGAAATTAACGATTTCTATTTGAAAAACCGCAATGTTTACATCAAGGTTATTTTGCAAATGAATAATTGAGATTGGATCAAAATTATTATTTAGTAATTGATTAAATTTAGTCTAATCGGTATGAAATCAGGACGCAGGGTCAATTGTAAGCGTTTACAAATGCATTATAACGGGGTTGTGATCTGAATTAAGTTTAGGAATAAAGTATATGGTGGGAAAAAGGGGATATTTTTAAAGACTGCTATGGCCAAGATGTCTGGGCAGCAGGTTTCATCGAAGAAAGTAGGTTCAGTTAGTGCAATAATGACTTTTATATAATTGAGAAGTTTACGGCCGTTTAGATTCCAAACACGGCTATTCCAAGCAACATGTTTGCAATTGAAATCACCAGCTGCAATAGATGGTTAAAAAATAAAATATCAAGATTGTCGTCAGTGAGTGGAGATTTGGGTGGTTTATAAGGTGAGACAACTTTAATATTGCCGACGGAAGTTTTGAGCAATATTAACAAAAATACCAATGCCTTTATTGTTGCGATCGTGTAAAAAGTATAATTAAAAATTTTGGAGTTATGGAAAGCATTGAAATAAGTTTCCGATAAAAGTACAGCATCCATGTCGTACTGATCAAGAAAGTGGTAAAGATCTGTAGTTTTATATTGAATTTCTATTACAATTCCAGAAAAAAAAGCTGTTGGGTTTGCTGTAAGAAAGCTAAAGTAGCTAATTCGGTAGGATTTGTTGTTAACATGTCATCTAAAATTCTTGCAATTTGGGCATGTTTGTTTGGTTGAGAAAATTATGTATCATTTGTGTTATATTGTTAATTAGTGGTTGCTAAGTAGCTAAAGGCACCTTTTTCGTAGATTGAAGAGGAGAAAATAAAATGGTAGACGTAAATTTAGCGTCATTCGAAGCACTGCAGAGAAAGATGCGCGCTAGGTAGCAGCAGGACATTGGCTATAATTAACAAGGTAAAGTTTTTCACAATATTAGCGTTGTTAGTAAGTAGATCGCGAGTCTTGGTACATGTGTAGGGTGGGTCAAAATCACCACATTTTGCACAGCAAAGACTCGTAAATTTTGATTGCGAATGCCCATGAAGTTGGCACCGAAAACATTGGTGCGATTGACCCTCAGAAATTAATGTCTTTACTTGAATATTGAATTGTGCTCTTTTGAAAGTAGAATTAAAAAGAAGGGCATAGAAACTTGATATGCTTTCTGTAGTTGAATGACCTTGGTAGGGGTAAAATTAAGACTTATTAATTAGTTCAAGATAGTATCTGTTAGAGTAGTCTCTGTAATACCTCTAATTACTATTCTTAATAGCTTATTACTGCGAAGTGCACGTTTCGCTCTCACTGTTTGGCCCCCGCCGTTTCCCCTCCGAATGTTTCGCCCCCAAAAGTAATAGAGAATTTTGAAAAAAATATGTATTAAATAATACATATTACAAAATTTTAAAATTCAAAATTATGAGCAATTTCTAACAAATAGTCTATAGTATCTATCCTACCATAAGTTTCTACAATATTTTTAATTCTTGTTGAAATAGCACTATATTTTTTTGATAATTTTTGGTCTAACACCTAACAATAATTGAGAAATTTCATATCTGTGTAAAGACTGTTGTTTTTTTTAAACTATTTATAAATTGAAATATATTTGGAAATAAATTACCGCAAGTACTTTGAAAACCGTGATGTTCTATGTTATTATTCGTCCTGTGGCGATCAGTTAAGGTTCTGTTATACACATTCCACATTTTAATAGGAAATTGAAGAGCTCGCCTTTGTCTTCTGTTTTTTCGTTCTATATAACAATCCTCAAAATAATCTATAATGAGCAGTGCGTCTTGTGGTAAATTCTCGTCTTCTATGAGCGCGTCAAATTGATCCGCTACTGATTTGACCGGTATAAAAGCGAGTGCAGCCATTTTTCAAATCCATAGAGCGAATTCATGTGATTCATTATATTGCACCTGAGAACGGAAAAATAAAATTGTAATTATTACACAAGTTTTATTTATAATTTTATACGGTTTTTTTTCTTTATTGCACATTACATTTTTTCTATGTGTAATTAAAAAAAAATGTCAATGCACGGATTCAATACATTTTATTTTATTGAATAGACATTTAAATCATGGACAGGTACAACAAAGATGAAAAAGTGGCAATGATAACGTGGTACCAGAACAATAATAGTTTGAGAAGCGTTCGCGACCTGTTTTCAGTCCATTTTCCTGAAAGGCCCATACCTTGTGCGAAATACGTCACCTGTGCATTGACAATTCTTTTTTAATTGCACATATGGAAAATGTAATGTGTAATGAAGAAAAAAAATCCCGGTATATGTAGACCAGAGCTGGGTAGTCTAGAATGTAAGTGTAAATATTCGGTATTGGGTAGTTGGGTACTTTTTTCTTGTATCCGACTCAGCTCTGATATGCATATGTATTATTAAAAAAAAAGATGTATTAAACTAACCTGTAGACCTTCGCTTTGAACACGGCGGTAAATATTCTGACACAAGTGAAAAAAGCATCCTTCCACTTGTATTCCAGAAAACTCTTCTTGAAATGCTGATATTGCTGCCTGCTCGAAATCCATTAAAACTGTAGTTGGGTGCAATCCTGGTCGAAGGTTTTTAATCTCGTGTAACAACTTTTTGTACGACGCTTCTATCTTATTTGAAATTAGGGCATCTATAACAGGTAGCGCAGTATCGAACTGTCTAACATGTATTGAATATAACTGATCAAAAAGATTTGGCGATGTACTAAATGTGCCATCAACGTACCAGTTTTTGCTAGCAGATAGCAATCTTGAATTTTCTTGAATTCAAAATATTAAAATTCTCTGAGGAAGCAATTCGTTTTGTGAATCATAGAGAAGAAATTGTTCTATGTGTCTATCCGTTTCAATAGTTTGATAGGCCTGAGGCACCGGGATATCATTAAAGTATGTGCAGAAAAAACTACATTTCATTCGAGAAATATCAATATTTACATTCACACAAAATACGCAGCAAAAAGTAAATAATAAACACCGCAGTTGAATTGAATTATGAAATGTCAAATTCCTAACTAACTTCACTGTACGGATTAAACTTTTGATATCTTTCTGGAAAGTAATTTTAGGCTAGACATACTTAAATGATTGCAGTGTATAAATTTTCCAATTCCGTAGGGACTGTGGGCATGCCTTCTTTTTTTTTCTTTCTCTGAATGACTTTTCTAAGGGAATCTTTTTTTGGGAGTAGTGTTGACACATTAACATGTACATTTTCTAAAACAGTCGTCTTGATCTTTCATTTCTAATAAAACGCGAATTGCCGCTAGTCTTCCGGCATGGGCTGCATGCGTATGTCCGGTAACAATCTTTGCAACGTTAATGGAGTTGCCAATAGTCCAAACTCTACCATTACATTCGTTACGTTTTTCACATACCCATATTGAATGATTTCTGTCGCTCGTGTATTTCGAAAAAACATAAATGTAGTTTTCTTCGCCAACAAATTTTCTTCCTCCTCGCTTTGAAAAAACGGAACTCATCTTGTCACTATAATTTAATGCACTTCACTCAATAAATAACATTAAAGAACTGATGGTTATGGGTAAGATTTGAACATATTCATACTAAGTGTGACACTAAACATTTCATTTTCACAAAATAATTTACCTAAATGATCTTGTTTTATGAGCAATATAAATAGCCCCTCATTAACAACAAACACTAATCCCTTAATTCAGAAAATGCTTATTATGTAGGAGATTTCTACCGCACATTGAAAGACAATAGGCCGAATTCATTTACGTTAATTAGCATTTAAAGACGTCATCAAATTTTATACCTACGATTTTGGTTATTAATTAAAAAAAATATTAATTCATTAAAATTTCAGGTAATGAATACCTATATTAAAGAAATGAAAAAAAATCGGATCAATGTTATTAAATTTTACTGATTAAATTGGCTAAATGGGTCGAGAGCGAATCAGAACCGGATGCAAAACGGCGGGACCGAAACGGTGGGGGCGAATCGGTACTAGAAACGAAACGGCGCGCGGCGGTTGCGAAACGGTGGGGGCCAAACGGTGGGGGCAAAACGTCACATAACGGAAGTGCATACGTGTGGTTGGAAATATTTTTCTTTTTCATTAACCTTATCATAGCACGGTAGTCCGAAATAGATGAAGGAGTGATTTTAATACCTTCATTAACATTAACAGCATTAGTAAAATTTATTTTCTGACAATCAAGAAATGCTGCAGTAGAAATGCGGTTGAATGCTATAGGAAGACTTTCGACAAGAGTTACATATGATTTTCTTTGCGTTTTTTTTTGCAAAATTAATTTTTTATTGAAAAAATTTGAAATGGATGATTTTTGAAAACATGAAAAATATCATGTTGGCACTACTAACAAAATCTGTTAACATCATCAACAATTAATTTATAATTGATTAGTTTATATTATTATACTTAGCACAGGCAGTAACAGATACCACCAACTCTGAAACATGTGTAATAAAAGCATATAAAAGTATACAAGAGTTTCGCTTGTTAATTAAAGCTGGTTGGTGCATACACACACCAACAACGCGACATGGTGGCAGCGGTGGGATTTTTCGTCCACGGTTTTCTTCGAATTAGAGACACGTGCTATTACGTTAACGGAAGGAAGCAAGATTCGAGTTCAAGTTAGGAGGAAAAAAATGGCAGAATAAGCACAATCTATATAATTCACACAAATACTCAAGTTACTCCGCCCGAGAAGTTAAATTTTCAAACCCGGCAGCATGGCCCCAGTAGAAACGCCGATTTGTGAGGTACCCCTTCTACTGTTTTGTTTCTAAAATTTTGTATGCAATGTTTATGTTAAAATCTTTATTTGGCAAGAAAAAATCAAACAATGTTATTGTATTTCATTTTTTCACTTTTGTTGCATTGCTCTACTATCCTTGGTTTTTCTTTTGCTTTATGTTTATACAATATATCAGTTGTTGTCTAGCTTTTGTGTAGTTTTTAAACAGAGACTATTTGAACTACTTTTTCTATGTTTTGTTTAGGTTTGACAACAATTTTTGCTTTTTGTGTTATCGTCTTAATTAACTATTTTTATATTACGCGTAGTCAAATTTTAAATATTATTTAATACTGATTTTGGAATTATATATTTTCTTATGCAATTTTTTTATTGACTTTTGAATTTTTTTTTGTTTGTAGATTATATTACCATTAATACAAATAGTTCTGCTTACTTATTTGTATTTCTTCTTGGATATTTTAAAATTTTTATGAATTTAATTAATCTTGTTATATTTTTCCTTAAATTTTCCAAATGGAAAAAATTATTGTATCAAAATCTATTCGAAGTAGAACTTGTCAAAGAAAAACTATAATTTGCTATCATCATACATCGTCCGAAAATAAAACCTTACTTTTGCAATTGTCAAATTGATTTAATTTCTACTGCCTGACGAAGAACTTTGCTAAAGTTCGAAAGCTTACATTTAAATTGTATTAAATAAATACACCATTTACCATAATATCTTCAATATGTTTTTTGCTGAAATCGTTTTTTCTAGATTATTTTTGCTGGAGTCAGAAAAAGACCTCTGTATATGAAACCCCAGTAAACATCGAATTGTAAATGGTTACCAAAATAATAGTTGTCACAGAAGATACAAAAGACAAGCAGGCAGCTTTTCTAAGTTTCTCTTCCAATATTAAAACACGTTGCCGGGCTTGTTAATGATGGCCGTTTTAAAAATAATATTTAGTCTTTTCCTCGTTTCATTGTTTATTTTTTTTATTTTTGTTTCTTGTTACCTATTTTTTTTGTTTAATTTTCTTGAACAATAGCAGCAAACCTATTTTGTTTTAATTTATTGTTGCAGTTTGTTAAAATTTAATTTGTAATTCAATTTGCATAAAAACGAATTGAAAAGTGTTTTAAGCGAATATTGTAGTAGATAATTGAAGAGTTTTATAAATGTTTTCTTTTTAAAAATCGACTGAATAATTTTTAAAATATCTTGATTTGAATTTTTTGATCGGTCGTGATTTTGTCATTTGATAAAATAGAAAATAATTATAACTAAAAATGTTTTAGAAAACCAAAAGCAAATGCTAAAATTTTTTGTATTTTTTAAATATCATTTAAAGTAAGGAATTAACGACGATTTTTTTAAAAAACAAAAAACGCCAATAACTAGGTACTGAGACTTTAAATCAAAAATTTGAAAAAAAGTTGTTTGTTTCAATGAGTTCTAACTGCAATTTTCGGTGTTACAACTTAGTATCAACACGTTTTTATATGATAAATATTAAAAGAAACAAGTGCAATACATGTGTATGGAAAATATAGAGAATTAAAAATGATAAACTAATTGAGGATATTATTAAAGTTAACACCTTACCATAATTAATTATAATTATCGAATACAATTAGTAAAGCATTTGTTTAGCTCAGTACCGCAACTTAAAACAATAAATTTTTATATTTTGACTGTAATATTTATAAATGATAAGATTATATCTATGCATCATTTTGATTAATTCATTATTTGTATTATTTTTACAAAATCTTATTTTGGGTACCATACAATAATGTCGGTTTTCTTCTAAGACGCACTTTTAAAAAAAAATATTTGTTTGAAAAAGTGCACGTCGATCCAATTTTTTTTTATCGCCAATTATTAAAAGTCTAAAGAAAGTTTTAATTGTCTTAAAGAAAACCGCCATGTTCTTTAATGTAACTTGAAACACTTAATATCTATGGACCGTTTAACATATACGTTTATATAGCAAACAAATATTATTTTAGGCTGATAAAATTAAAACAAAACCTAGATTCAACCATTCAAAAATTATTATAGGGGTTCAAAATGTCGCGTATAATGATACCGAGGATGTGTTGCTTATAAATGCACAACTTTAAGACGTTATAACAAATGAACGAAAAGACCTACAGAAAATATAATCACAAGTAATGAAGATTTAGGTTTTAATGATGTATCATCAATTATAATTTTAATAATACGAAAAATCACAAAATTGAATTTCGAATTTTTTATGATATTTGATACGCATTGGAATAGCAAAGACATAAGATTATGTGTGGTTACTGAATTGAACAGTTCAATCTTTATTTTAGATTTTTCTAATTTATGCTATTAAATAATTTAACAAATTTAATATGACTAGGATCAATTTTATGTGACTCGTTTAAAATAGAATTGGCATACTGAATTAGACAAATAAAATTAGAAACATTGACTTGGCCGGCATAATACGGTTTGAAACTGTATATATGCAATGTTTAACAACGTTAAGAAAGTTGATAGGCAATTTGAAAATGTTTGTTAGACAATAACGTTTTATGATTTAAGAAATTTCTAAAAAAAATTGTAAAGAACACAGAGAATAGATAATCATAAACATTTTATTTAGACTTATTGCCAGTCTTAATTTCTTTTCGAATCATTTTACTACTACTATTTTTTGTTTTTAGTTTTTTTCATAACGTTTTATTCATTTTTTTTATTAACAAAATGGCTTGTAAAAGCATTTTTAATACCGGTTTATAAAAAACAGAAAATAGAATCCGGCGAATTTATTACTTATTGATTGCTTTTTATTTTTATTAGTTTTTGAATTAAAAAATATTAAAAACACTATTATAATTTTGTTAAAAATCGTTTTAAATTGTTATTAAAATTATTAAAATCAATCAAAATTTTTGATAAAATTAACTATATTTTTATTCAACAAACTTTTTAACAGTTGGTATTATCTCACATAACATAATTCTAAAGAATTCGAAAACAGATAATGCAGTTTTAAGTAAAATAGTAGCAAATTAATGCTATTTTCTCAACTACTAACTTTGTTATAATTATAATTTGTAAACGTGAAACTTTGTAGTTCTAGCTGTAATAGTCGAGGGAATAATTCTCACTACTTGCGAGTGCCTAAAATTAATTATTCACAAAACATTCTTCTTGTAATTTTTTCTTGTTGAAATATGTTCCTACACACAAAGGTAATTAATATTTATAGAAAGTATCGTTACCAAAAAAATTAGAAAAGTTGTAAAATTTAATTATGTATAACTAGTGCTCAGATTAAATGTTTTTTTTTTACTTTAACACGATGTTGCAAAGTAAATTAGATTTTGTATATAAAGTAAGTATAATAATTTTTCTAGGAGACAAACTAATGGTAATGCATAGTTAGTGCTCACGTAAGTGCAACTTGAACAGAAGTAACCTATTTATTTTATAAAATGTGTTGGTAGTTTATGTGTACCTACTACTAGAAGAGAATTTACAACGAAAAGTCACGGAGGTTCGATTATTCTACATGCATGTCTTGTGCACCATTTTCTTATGATTTTTTAAGTAATAAACCGCATAATCTATTTATGTATTAACGACTTTGTTGTACATTTTAAAATTAGAGCAAAGCCGATTTTTCATACAGTTATTTTGGAGTGGCGCCAATATTTTTTTTAAAATACCAAAATTCTGCAATCTACAAGAAATATATTTTTGCATAAAAGGCATTTTATAAAGCACTAATAAACGAATTTTTTTATTAAGAAAACTTTTAAGTAAATTAATAACTTATACGTATTTTTAGCTTAAGAATTATAAAAATACGTTTTCAAACTTTTATAATTGGATTTCGTTTTAATTTTATTAATAAAAGTTAGTATCGATAAAATTAGTTTTTAATTCTACATTTATTTGGAAAACGTTCTGTTAAAGTTTGTTAACGACTTTTAATTAGGGGTTATTACTTTTTTTTAATTCGGTGTGTGCACAACAATATCTAATTATATCGGTGCGGTACGTTCCAAATTTAAACTATTTTTACGACATGCTTCATATAAACTTAATTGAGACTCACTTCTAATCTGTTGCATAACGATGAATGAACTCTTGTAGGGAATAATTTTTTTAATTGAAAACTACACAAAAACGAAACTACAAACCGTGGCGAGTTCACATCAGCATTAAGATGGCTACTGCAGGTATGATGCAAAGAATGATGTTGCTTGCCAACTTTACTAGTCGGTCTAAATAGGTTTTGGATGAATATGCACGTCTCACATCTTTAATCTGATATGTGAGTTTGGCTCTTGAGAGTTGTCACATTTTGGCTACCGATTGAAAAAGAATGTTGGGCGGAAAATGCTTGTTTCCACATTTAAGTTTAAACTTTATTTAATTAATGTAAGAGTAGACACTTATCTTACGAATGCTTACATCGACCCTTGTCAACCGTCTAAGTAATATTTAATTTAGATAATATACAATAACCACTAGTATTTACTCTTAACTACGATCCTAAATGCTCAGTTCCTTTTCTCTACAACTACTAACGTATGTAGCAGATGTTGGTAAAGTAGCACTTGAAATATGTAAATGTAGCGCACATATCGTCGGATGAGGACACATTTGGAATATGGTAAACATTTAAATTATCTTGTTTTGACATTTAAGGGTTGTTATTATTCACGATAAGTGCTATAACGAGTACTTATACATGAAAACTTTGAAATGAATGAATAAATAATAAAGCTTTACCAAAGTTGGATAAAATATCAAAGTAAACTTACAAAGTAGAAATATCAACATAGTTAATTATGTAAAACCGTGCATTACTTTTAATCCTTATTTGTTTTCCGTACCCACCGATATTCGTCTAACGAATGAATTAAACCCTAAATTTAGCTTCAACAATTCTTGGAATTTCTTAGCTGTGTCGCAGATGAATATATTTTTGTTTCGTTTTCAAACGCATTTGTATTTGGCAATATTTTAAATGCGTAAATTTTGGAATTTGGAAATTTTTTAAACGCATACGTTTAAATTATGTCACCAAGATTTGTGTTACTCGAAGTGTAACATAATACTATAACAACAAATTTATTTACATTTCAACACAAATAAATGCTTGACAAATTAAAACAAAATTTGACTCTTGTTAACAAGTGTGGTGGAAATGTATATTGTCATTAATAATTTTTAACGTTTTTTTTTAAATAAAAACAGCATCAAGTGATCTAAAACAAGACTTTTTTTTTATTTTTTTGACTAAAAAAATCTGTTTCAAAATAATTTTTAAAAATATTTAGTTACTCCAGCAATTATCAATGAATAAACTTCTCACACAGCATAAACACATTTTTAAAATGTTAAGATAATATTTTCCTTAAAATATTGTAATGTTTCTATAACATTCAATTTTGAGAGAAAAATATTGATAAAACATTTTTAAAATATGTGCATGTCCCGCATATTGATGGTAAATAAATGCTCTAAAAACATTTTTTTGAAAATATTAAAATGTTTCTAAAACATTCAATATATCGAAAAATGTCAATAAAACATTTTTAAAATATATACATGTCCGCAAATTGATGTTTAATAAATGTTCCAAAAACATTTTCTTAGAAATATTAAAATGTTTCTAAAACCTTTAATATTTATTTATAAATGTATATTCTATAAAAATACAATGCACGCTGCTTAATAGAATCACATTGAGATATTGATAAGAATAATCGAATATCCGATATTAAACAAAAATTATTATTGGTTAGAAAGTAGTTAATACATACACCATGTATTTGATTAACAGGTTGTTAATTTAGAAGATAAAATAATAGCATTAATACAAGTAAAAAATTTCAAAATAAAAGTTGTAATAAAACAATTTAAAAAAGCAAAATTTTAAGCCAAATAAATCGAAATAATATAAATAATAATAAAGGAAATAAAAAATATAGTTATAATGTTTAATTCACTCTAAAAACTACACATTTTAACTCAGTAATTTACTGACAGTAAAAATAAAAATAAACACAAATATACAGTAATTTAAAGATAACATTTTTAAAGATGTTTGAATGAAGTATGTTACGTAGTTCAATCCGAATAATAAATAACGCTGCAAAAATAAAGCTAAATATGCAAAACTAGTATTTATAGAGTACAATGATAAAATTTTGTACAAGCGTATTTTGAATATTCAGCTAAAAAATTCATTCAAAATAAGATATTGTTGATGTATACAAATAAGCAGAGAATAAAATTGATAACATAAACCGCAATCATGAGTACAATGAACGATGTTTTTTCTATGAAGTAGCATACGTCCGGCCCGTTCTTTAATAAACTGCTAACATTATCTGTAATTTCAATAAGCGGCGTGCAGTATATAAATTAATGACTATATACAATTTGCAAATACTAAATTCATATAACAATTAAAACTTTACAGCAACATAGAAAATAACAGTTAAGATTCATTGTACTACAACAAAAACTTAAAATGATTAATTACATAAATAAAAATAGATGCATTAAGGTACTAATAATTAACTAAAATTGTACTAAGTACACACAGCTTCACGATGAGATTTTGATATGATTGCCAGTAGAAGTCAAAGTGTGTTTTATGCTAAAGATGTGAAAAGAAAATTGCTTTGGATTGGTAACATAAACGAAGCAATTGTCGGAGCTCAGTGGTAATAGTCGTAGATTATATTAAAAAATATGTGACTCAAAACACTCAAAATGTAAAAGCTAAAAGCCTTACTCAAAAAGGCGCCAGGAGTAGATCTCTAACCCTTGCCAACCAGAAGAACACGCCATGCAATGTACACACTATTTAGACCTACTTTTTAGTGTGTAAAGTCACTAACAGTGTTGTAAATAGATAATTTTTAAATTATATAGATACAGATAAATTTTTTTTCTTGCAAGAATTATCTAGTATTAGATAATAGATAAACTATTCAAACTTTATATAGATAACAGATAATAGATAAAATACTCTAGGTAGTAATAACGATAGATGGAGTTCATTTGAAGAACTACTATAGAATGTGGGAAATTACTGAAAAAAAACATACATATTAATATGCAATTGTAACTTGAATTTTACGGGACACTAGATTTTTTATAAATTTTATTTAAATAATTTAAATAAAAAATTATATATATACAGATACATATAACTTACATATTTTTGATTGTATCTAGATACATATAAATAGATAAAAAATATTAATCTAGATTAATTTATCTATATAAATTTATATAGATAATTTACAACACCGGTCACTAAACTCTGCTGTTATAATTTAGTGCGATTTGCTACAGAGCAAAAATGAACTACGGAAATGAGAAACTAAACTTTTCATTCATAACCATACGGTAATATTTGGTTGTATTTGACGAGCGATTAAAGCATTAAACTTTTAACTTGAGATTTCACAAAGACACTGTTATACACCAAATTGTTACCTTGGATTTAGAGAAACCACGGCACTTCCACATGTTTTTGTTTCCCGAGATTAAATTAAAATCCAACGTCTTGATTAACTAAACATTTTTTCTTATATAAACAACACCAAGAGATTTTTTAAAAGCAATTTTATATGATAAAAACGCAGACATGCCAAATTAAAACGAAATCTAACACCGCTAGTTTAAATGTCTAGACACACCTGCATAATTGCAACGATAGCAAATTATAAAGGAAACTCTCAACGATTTTAAAATAAACAAAACTGCTGAAATATCAAATTACTTATCTCAGAAACTAAATAAAAAATGAGAGTCCGAACTATAAATTATAATGCAATCAGAATTTTATTAACACAAAGGAAATGCAAAATTGGCAAAAATCGACAAACGGATATTTTAACAACGTAAACCGTAAGTTAACTGAAACAAAAGTTATTTAAAAATTTAAAATGACAAAGATGGTTTAAATTGAAATACGTCAATCAAATAACGAATATCTGCAGGAGAAAAAAAAGTTAAGGTAGATGATTTAATGACACTTTCAAGATTGGAATGTAACTCACTGACTTGACCGAGTAGTTGACTTAGATTTTAACAGTTAATTGATTTATTTTACTAGCGTTTTTAAAATTATTGTATTATTTTTGAATGCGTTAATAAAAAAACAATAAAACACAATATGTTTTAAAAAAGTTATTACAAAGGTTTTATTAGTAGGAAATGAGTTGGTATCAAAAAAACCAAAGGTCAATAACTTGGATCATTTGATAAAAAGGATAAAATTCGTGAACTTAGTCCTTTTTGGTATTGTATCGAAATTTTCATGTAATCAAGGCGTCTAATTTGGGTTCTATAAGTAATTTTACAAATGTTATTATTATTCTAAGATTAGAACGTATTTCGAGTATAAACTGTGTTAATGTTTTAACTAAAATTGCAAATTAAATGCGTAAAAAATTAAAGAACTTCAACAAACAACTAAAATTTAACCACTACAAAGCTAGGCAATAAACTTGTAAGGCAAAATTTATATGGAGTTTAGGATCTGGATTTGTTTAAGTTGATTATTTAACTTTGTAATGGTTAGCGAAGGTTTCTACGGCCGGAGTCAATACTAAGATAAGAACGTCTTCCAGGTTTGGACCGTGTCATTGTTGTAACCAAAGTTGCCAACGTTTAGCCCACTTTCAGGGCGTGAGAGAAATCGAAGAACTCAAACAAGCAACCGAAATCTAACTAAAAACTTCTTGAAAGTTAGGTAATCAACTTGCGAACCAAGCCAGATTCTAAACTCTGAAAAGGTCAGAAAGAAAATGATAAACTTGAAAAAGCAAACGAAAATCTAACAAACAGCCACTACAGAGTCAGGTAATCAACTTGTGAACACAGCCAGATTCTAAACTTCATAGAAGTGACTTAAAAAGAAATAGTCTCCGTATATAAAGAAGAAGTATCGTCACGGCTGGTTAAGTTCGACTCTGATTGGGTTACGGTTGAATGGGGGCGTGTTTTCAATAAAGGATTAATGATCGGGAACCAAAGAAGGGATAGCTCGAAATCATAATCACGATTGAAGTTATTGGGGTGTTTAATGATTTCTATGCTCTCTCGAAATCTCCTGTTGAAAAAGGATGGAGATTTGGCAATCACCGAAACGTTATCAAAATTCATCTTGTGACCTGTAGTGAAGTGATGTTCAGCAACCGCATAATTAGAAATAAGCTTTTTCCTTATACAACGATCATGTTCTGATATGCGAGTAATGACGGAACGACCGGTCTCACCAATGTAGGCTAAATCACACGAAGAAGGCATTTGGTATACACCTTGAGATGAATGTGAAGGAAATTTGTCCTTGGGAGAAAGAAGAATCGGAGAAATTTTGCCTGTCGAGATGAAAATGGGTTTGATACCATTCTTACAAAGAAGTTTCCCTATTTGATCTGTAACCCTGTGAATGTAGGGTAAAAAAGCCAATTTCGGACTGGATTCGGGAGTAGAAGTGTCCTTAAGTAATCAAGTACGTGTATGTAGACAACGATTAATAACTTTATGAATATCTCGCTTCATATAACCATTGTTCACTAAAGTTCTAGTAAGATGACAGAGTTCCGAGTCTAGATTCTCAGGTTGGCAAATAGAAAAAACACGATTAACCAAAGATTCAATAACAGAACGTTTCTGTGCAGGATGATGATGAGACAAAGCATGAAGGTATCTATCAGTATGGGTGGGTTTGCGATAAACAAAGTGGGCCAGAAGTCCGTCAGACTTACGAGTCACAAGAACGTCAAGAAATGGGAGAGAACCATCACTTTTGATTTCAATAGTAAATTTGATATCCAAGTGTTGATTGTTAAGATAATCAAGAAACTTAGACAATTTGAGATGACCATGAGACCAAACAATAAACCGGTCGTCAACATACCTAAACCAGACTTTAAGTTTTAATATTGATGATTCCAAAGCAACCGTTTCAAAGGATTCCATAAAAAAATTAGCTACAACAGATGATAGAGGAGAACCCATAGCAGCACTAGAAACCGGTTCGTAAAACTTGTATCAAATTGGAAGTAAGTAAAAAATAGACACTTATCAATAAGAGGAACAGAACTCAAGTCCTTGCCATGTTGAGACAGAATCTGTTCAATGATAATAAGCGAATCCTTAATAGGAACCTTAGTAAAAAGTGAAGTGACATCAAAACTCACAAGAAGATTTTGGGGTTCAAGTTTATAGTTTGTAGCTGATGAATAAAATGCTGAGGGTTGAGGATGTGAAAAGAGGTTTTACCTGTAATCACGCAAAGAATGTTGGACTAGAACTTGTTTTGCTTGTAGGTAGGAGATTGAATAGTACTAACGATAGGTCGAAAGAGAATACCTTGTTTCTGAATTTTGGGAAGTCCGTATAGACGAGGTGGTTTAGAATCTAAAAGGGTAAGTCGACGTTTAGTTTTAATTTTTAGGAGGTAGATTGGAAGATTTTAGGATTTGGCTGACCTCACGTTCAATCCTCGAAGTGGGATTACGAGTTAGAAGAGCGTACGTTCCCTCAGACACAATAGAATTGATTTTCGCAACATAATCAATATAATTAAAAACGACAGTAGCATTGCCTTTGTCGGCTGGAAGAACAATAATATCAGGGTTCTTACAAACTCTTTAGGGCTAACTCTTCCGACTTGTAAACGTTGGATTTACTAATTTTAGATGATTTAAGGATTTTGCCAGTGTTAATACGAATGGGATCTGAGATGTGACAAGGAATTTTTTAGGAATACGTTTGGGAGCAACAGCAAAATTCAAACCCTTAGATAGCACTGATTCCTGTTCTTAAGTGAGGATCAAACTAGATAAATTAACAACCGTCTTTAAGGAGTTAGTAGTGGATGAAACTTTATTCTTGGATTCCAATAAATAAAACTTTTTTAGATGACCTTCAGTAGTTAGTCGTAGAGTGACATCAGACTGCTGGTAAGTAATGTTGTCAAAGAGATTCCAATCATCCGGGGAAAGAGTGTTGGCCAACTCAAGATGAAGATAAAAGTGTTGTTTCGAAATTCAACCGTAACCCAATCAGAGTCGAGCTTAACCAGCAGTGACGATACTTCTTCTTTATATACGGAGACTATATCTTTTTAAGTCACGACAAATCAAAAATGTTAAAACAAGATATTTTAAAAACCATTAATTCGATTTTTGAAACTAAAAGATATTATAAGATCCTCAAAATATCTACTATAATAGTTGTCTGAAACATTTTTTTTCGATTTGTCCAAATTTTTTTTATTCAAATGAATTGCAAGATAAAATTTAAACTATAAGAATCATTTCAAAAAAAAGTAGGTTTGCTCCCATTAAACAATGAAACAAAAACTAAATAATAAACGCGCACTTCAAATTTGAGGCACGTGTTTTCAAGTTTGTACGTTCAAATTTAAATAATTTTTAATCACTTGCCTGCCTATTTTCCATAATTTTGTGTAAAGATGCATAATTATCAAAATGTTGAATTTTTGGACATACTTTTGGTTTTTGAATTAACAAGGCGTAATTCACAATTAGCATTAGAAGAGCTAAATTTGATTTTTACAGATCGCGCTACTCTCCTAACGTTTAACAATTTACTAATTTTTGGTATAAAGCAGTCTTAAGTCATCAACACATTATTTTATCTATAAGTGACACAGCAGGAGGTGCATCAGCAAATTTACAAAACAACTTTAATTTACTGGAAGATTGATTTGAATGTTGGAAAGTTAGAAACATAGTCAAATCACTTTTTGGCTAGCTTTCGTCATAGATAAGAAATTCCCAAAACTCTCAATCACAATTGTGCGTGAAGAAATAAAACAATCCACAGTTATTACAGACTTAATGTTTTGTTTATTTTTGACTATTATTTCTGGACAACCGATAACAAAGAAGAGAAAGAAAGAGAGAGAGACAACAGGTATCAACTGCAAACTTTTGACTAACAATTTAGTCGTCGGTACACCCCTAAAATAATTATCACATGCAATAAATAAGAGTTTGTGACTACGCCACTGTTAATAAACAGTTGTTGTTACTCAGATATATCCTTATAACTAATAGTTCTACCGTTTGTGTAAATTACGCCAAAGTTGTAGTAGTCCTATTGTATCAATTTAAAAATACCGTAGATCTAGAAGCACTGATCCTTCCATTAACTTAATAGATTAAAGAAATTACAAAAAGATAGTAGCAAAAGTTAAACGCGTTTTGGTTATAGTATGATTATCAATCAAAATTCTCCCCGGGTCGCTTGACGTCAAGTGTACAAGCAAAATTTAATTAATAGAGATTTTAATTAGCTTTTGAAGCGTCGCGCCACTTCCAATTCCATTACATAGGAAGATTATCACAGTACGATAGTAGGTAACTAATTTTATAATTAGTCAGTTTATAGAAATAATAAAACAGCAATGAACAACATATTAACGATACTCGAAATTTAAGTAGTTAAATTAGAAACTTGCACAAAGAGTGTTTATGCACTGAGCAAATCTCAATTCGTTGAAAGTTAATCCTCATAGTGCCACGCAACAGCACGCCGTTGTATTGATATACATCCATGCGCGTCTCTGCTCCATTCACCCTAATATTAATAGTAAGTTATAAATACCTTACAATAGGATATTATGCAGTAAAGCATCTCTCGGTGTTAGCATCCTCTTTTTGCTGCAGGACCACGCCGTTTTTGCAGGTAGTTACGTTTTGAATGATTACCAACCCGAATGGCGAAAGCTTCGTAATTAGATAGACATGAGAGTAACAAACATGAGCTAAAAAAAGGAGGAAAATTTTGCAAATTGTCATCACGTGTGAAACAAGTATGCACTAACTTCTAATGCGATCTTCAAACAGGTAGCTTTGAAATGATTATTACACGCAACGTACTTGAACAGCAAATACAAATAATTCGCATTCTGATATGTAGAAATCAAACTAAGGCTATACCATCTTACGGCTAATAACTCGACTAACGCACGAGAAACTTATTCCCACGCGACAACGTTTGCCAAGTGGCTTAAACGACAGTTGAAATGTCGCAAACTGATTTTAAATCGTTACACCCCAACACAGAAATAAAATAGCTTGGCTTACACGTGGACCACAACTTAATTTGGTGCAAAAAACAGATCAAAATAGGCCGACTAAATTTCAAACTTTGGCAAATAGATTGGCTGATTAGACGAAACTCTCAGTTTTTTTATGTACTATGGTTCCGCTATACAAAGTCAACTTAATACCCGTGTGTACATACGCAGCACAGCTATAAAGATGTGCAAAAACTTGATTTTATGTTAATTGAAATAAGTAATACACTATTAACTCAAAACCATTATTAATAGTAATTTATGTAACAACCGTCAAAAGCGACGCATAGCATAACAAAAATTAATGCGGAGCGAGACCGCAAGCCAAGCGTTGCATGAGAGTGTGTTATGCTATGAAACATTCGACAAGAGTAACACATTATATTTTGTCTTGCCCATTGTAAAATTTTTGAAAAAATTGAATAAAACTGGAATGGAACAAATCATAAATATGTTGGTAGTACATTTGTAACTAACTGAATCTATCAAAGTCGAATGACTTAATCAACTCCAAAATATATAATACTTTAATAAGCGGGTTTCTTCTAATTTTAACTAAATTCAAAAATTTTTAAACAGATTAAATAACAACTGACTTTCAAAGCATAGTATTACGAAAATATAATATATCACTTTATCTTAAAATTTGATTATTTTTTAATTATTGTACTATAACTGAGTAAAAACAATTAAATTTGAAAATAACTATGTAGTTATAGTGATAAATTCACTTAAATGCACGTCTATTACTAACTGTGATAGTTACAGTTAGAATAGATTGTTGGTTGTTAAGATTTATATTTATATACACACTAATTTTATTCATTACGTGTAGGTTACATTTTATTTTGATATTTTCTACAATACAAAAATAAATCAAAGTGATGATTTAACGCACTTCAAAAATACTTATTTTGTTATGTTTGTTACGTTTAACATAACACGTACACTACTATTACAATTTAATATTTATTTGTGAGTTATTGACTACTTTTTAGACTGATTCATTAAGTTATTTTAGGGTGTACGTTTATAAAGTTGGCAACAGTGAATAGAAACGTAAATATACAAAAATAATTTTAAAGCCAAATCTGCATCAAAATAATACAAATTTGGTAATTATTTCTAACTGGTGTTGAAGACATGCAAATTTAAAGAATTTTAAATATTAAGGTTTAATACAATAATACAATCTAACCTGAGGAATCAGTAACCAACATTAAATAGTTTACACAAAAAGCTTTATTAGTGTAATATAAGGTTACATGAGAAATATTACTTAGAACAAAAAAAAATAAAGTGAAAACAACATTAACAATTTGCACATTCAATTGAATTTTAAGGAAGCAGAGACTTTTCCAAGTTATTCTCGTCTGTGCTTTTTAGTTTTATTCTCCGATTATTAATCTCACGTTTCTAAAGTTTAAACTTTCTAAAATAAGTATCTTTGTCATTTGTTTTGTTTTTGCTGCGCTGTGAGTAGTTACTTGTGACTAATAATAGTTTACTTTAAAATGCATAACTAAAATATGCTGCTTTTCTACGTATAGTGAAACTCTTGAGCTACCTTAAAGAAACTTTAAAAATCAATATAAAATCAGTTTTATTGTATTTGTATTTTTCAGTATTGAAGTTTATTTATATAAGATATATTTTTGTTTAACGTGATAAATTAAATAGTCAATATTATTGAAAGGCTACCCATGATGCGAAAAAATAAACATTTTAATATTGCAATCAAATGTACATCGAAGGTTTCAGTTTGTTATTGTTTATTTGGTATATGCATATTATTTCATAAGTAGATAAATTTAACTTAATTAATTTTACCGTGTCAGCGAAATTAACACAACATTTCACAAATTTAAAAAAAAATGAAGTACTAAGGGTTCGAATCAAACTGTTTATCTACAACTGTGATATAGTGACTATGATTTGAAATGTCATAATGACCTTTATTAACGCAACTAGTGCTTTTTTGAATTTATTACCGCACTTGTGTGCTAATATAAATGTTGTTGAAATTTAGTGTACAATCGTACCTATGCCTGTTACTAAAGAAATACAAAGATATATTAGTTTTATTTTGTAATCAAGTTTTAAACAAATTACTTTTATTCAAATATTTATTATAATTATAATAGTTATAGTTATAAATAAAATGTTGTACGTAACACGTAGGATACTATATTATTGACGCTTATGTGTTTACATCACTCGACCTACGGCCTCTTGCAAATTTTCACATGCGTGCGTTACTAATATCTATATCCTACTTGCGGTAACATTCGGCGTAGAAGGTCGTATTTACATTTACAAACGTAAAAGAGAAATACAAGTGTAGAAGTTGAAGAAGATAGTTAGTGAAGGTGCTGGTGTTAGTAGTGGTAGTAAGAGGGAAGCAGGAGAGAAAAAGGGTGGGTAAAAAAGGAAGGGTGTAAAATAATAAATAAATTAACGGAAGAATAGAAACCGTGGTGGAAAATTATAAAACTGACGAACAAGTGTGATTAAGGTGAATAAGCAGGGTAATCGAAAAGGTCAGAGACAAAAGATAACCTCCTACATTAATCGAAATTATTACATTTAAAGCGAAATTAAAGCGAATTAGCTACAAGGGTGACGTTTTAAAACACAAAAAAATAAGAAAAGAAGGTAAGGAGGAATTAAGAAAAAAAAATAATAACAATAAATTTAAAAAAAATTAATAAAAAAAATTAAATAAATAATTAAATTAAAAAATAAATAAATAAATAAGAAATAAAAAAAGAGGGAAAGGGATGAATAAAAGAGAGAGAGAGAGAGGAAGAGGAAAAAGAAAGGCAACAAATATTTGAAAGAGGAAAGAAAACAATAAGATCACCAGACATTAAAAAGATATCGGAGGAGAGCGAAGGAAAAACCTCAAGAACAGAGGGATGAAGGAAAGAAATGGAGGAGTTAAAAGAATTAATGAGAGAAATGATGAAACAGATGGAAGAAAATATGCAAGGAATAAGACAAGAAATCAAAGAAATGAAAAAAAGAAATGGGAGAAAGAGAAAAGAAGTGGGAGAAAGAAAAGAGAAACTGGTGGAGAGAATAGAAAAACTGCAGAAAAAGCGGAAGACGAGGAAAGATGGAAAAGAAAGAATAATATTGTGATAAAGGGGTGGACAAGTGAAAATCCACAAAAAGATTTACCAGTGATGCTCGAAGAAAAATTAAATGTAAAACTAGACGTGAAAAAGTGACAGTAATAAACAAAAAGAAGAAAAATGAGATGGTGGTGGCGGAAATCGGAGGATGGGAGGAAACACAGAAGGTAATGGCGGAGAAGAAGAAATTAAAGAATACAAGAATATATGTAAGTCACGATTTGACATGGGAGGAAAGAAGAGTGCAAAGAGAAATAATGAACATAGCGGTGGAAAAAAGAGCGGAAGGAAAAAGAGTATGGGTAGGGTACAGAAAAATGGAGATAGACGGAAACAGATACATATGGAATGACAAGGATAGAGGACTGAGCAGAGAAAGGGGAGAGAAATTGGGGAACCAAAAGGCAAAAAACTAAAGGGCAAAGGGGTGGTGGTAAAGGAGAGAAAATTGACAAAATGGCAAAGAAAAGGAAAAAAGAGAGATAGAAAAAGAAAAGAAAAAGAAGGAAGAAAAAAAGAAAGTAAAGAAGAAGCACAGGGGGACGTGAGTGAGCTGAGAGTATTGTTTTGGAACGTAGCGGGAATAAAAAACAAGGAACATGATTTCTGGAAGTACATCAAGGAACAGGATGTAGTGGGATTACAGGAAACATGGATGGAAGAAAACGAATAGGAGTGGTGGGAAAAAGAGTTGCCGGAGGAATTTGAGTGGGTGGTGCAACATGCAGAAAGAGAAAAGAAAAAAGGGAGAGCAAAGGGGGGTATAATAACGAGAATAAGAAAAAAATGGTTAACCAGGAAAAGAAAGAGAAAGTGCAACAGAGAAGAGGAGTTGTAGAAAGGAACATACAGTGGGGAAAAACAAAAATAAAAGTAGTGACGGTTTATAGCAGTAGAATGAAAGAGACAAGGAAAAACATAGAAGAGATGATAGAAGAGAGGGAAGAGGGATTGATAATAGTAGGAGGGGACTTCAACGCAAGAATAGGGGAAAAGGGGGGAATACAAGAAAGAAAGGGGACGGGAAAGAGACAAACAAAGGACAAGGTGATAAATAAAGAGAGAGAAGAACTGCTGGAATTGTGCAACGAAAAAGGGTGGGAAATAATGAACGGGAACAGAGAAGAAGATGGAAAGGGGGAATTTACGTACATAGGAGGAAGGGGAGAATCAATAATAGATTTTGTAATGACAAATGAAGAGGCCGCAGAAAAGGTAAAGACATTTAAGGTGAGAGAAAGGGTAGAGTCAGACCATCAACCACTGGAATTGACAATGGAAGGAAGAGAAAAAGAGGAGAGAGAGAAAGAGGAGAAGGACATAACCAAAAAAAAGTGGACAGAAGAGGGTATAAAAAGATATAAAGAGAGAATAGGGAAAACGGTATGGATAGGGAAGGAATTACAAGAAAGTGTAGAGGAAATGAGAGAGATGATGAAGAAAGCAACAGAGAGAGTCAGATTTAGAAAATGGAAGGGGGAGAAAACAAGATAGAAGAAATGGTGGGATAAGGAATGCAAGGAAACAAAGAAAAATGCAAGAAGAGCATTAAGACAGTGGAAAAAAGGGAGGAAAAAAACAGAAGAATACAAAGAAGCAGTAAAAATATACAAAAAAACATGCGACAGAAAGAAGGAAGAAAACAAAAAGAAACAAGAGGAGCAGATCAAAGGAATAAAAACGGAAGAAGATGTATGGAAGTGCCTAAAGAAACAGAGGAAAAAAAACATGACGACAAAGGGAATACAAATTAAAGAATGGGAGATATGTTTTCGGAACCTGTTGGGAGGGGAAGAACAAAAGCAGAAAAAAGAAAAAAGAAAAGACGCGGTAGCAAGACAGGAAGAAGGAGATAGGGATAGAATAAGTGAAGAAGAAGTAATAGAGGCGATAAGGAATATAAAAAAAGGAAAAGCGGCAGGTGAAGATGGGATACAAGGAGAAGAGTGGATATACGGGGGAGAAAGTGTAGCAAAAAGGATGACGGAAATACTAAACAAAATATGGAAAGGGGAAGGATTTCCAGAGAGATAGAAAGAGAGGGAATAATATGCCCAATCCATAAAAAAGGCGAAAAAAATAAAGTCAAGAATTATAGAGGGGTAACATTATTGAGCACGGCATACAAATTATATGCGACAATACTGCAAGAAAGACTACAGAAGGAAATAGAGGAAAGAAGTTTGGTACCAGACTGAAACACTTAGCAAATAAAGAACTAGAAAAAAAGAGGGAAAATGGTGGCACTATTCGTAGATCTAAGAGCTGCTTTTGACAAAGTGAATAGGGAAAAGCTGTGGGAATATATGAAAAGAAAAAAAATCAATGAAAGATTAATACAAAGAATAGAGGAAATCTACGAAGAAACGAGGAGCAGGGTTAAAGTGAATGGGGAAGAGAGCGAGAAATTCATCACAAAGAGAGGGTTGAGGCAGGGATGTCCACTGAGCCCAAGCCTGTTCTCAGTATATACGGGGGATCTGGAAGAGACAATGAGAGGACAGCAGACAGGAGGGATAGTGGTAGGGAAAGCTAAGGTATGACATAGTGCTGGTGGCTAAGGAGAAAAAGGAAATGAAAGAGATGATGAAAACGCTAGAAAAATACATGAAAAAAAAAGAAATGGAAGTAAACACGGAGAAAACAAAGATAATGATATTTAGAAAAGGAGGGGGGAAAAGAAAAAGAGAAGAGTGTAAATGGAGTGATGAGAAAGTGCAACAAGTGAAGGAATTTACATTCCTGGGCTACACGATTAAACAGGATAATAAAGAGGGAGAACACATAAAGGAAAGGGTGAAGAAAGGAAACAGGTTAATAGGACAAGTCTGGGGTGTGGGGGAAAGAGTATTCAAGATCGATATAAAAAAAAGAAAACTGTTGTTTGAAAAATTAATAAAGGGGGTGGTAATGTATGGAGCGGAAATATGGGGCTGGAAGGAGTGAAGAGAGGTAGAGGGGCTACAGGAAAAATACTGGAGATGGGTGTTAGGACTGGACAGGGATACACCGATGCGAAATTAAATTTTAATATACACATCTATATATATAAAAATGTTATGTTGGTTTGTGTACGCTTCAAAAACTCAAAAAGTTCTGCACCGATTGAGTTGAAATTTTAACATGATATAAAATCCGCATCAAACATTGTTTTTATCTATTTTTTGCATCAGTCACATATCTGCGACCGCGAGAAAACAGTTTTTTTAACGATCAGCTGTGTACCAGTGACCGCGACATCTGCCATAAGCGATGAAAACACTCGCTGACAACCGCAATAATAATGACGCAGTCACATGAGGAACAATTTCGTTCCCAATTACATTGTTTATTTACAAAAAAATTTGCATCTGATTCTGATTATTATACAATCTGAATTAAATATTCACTTAAATCAAGAATTTTTGGTGTGATAGTGTTGTGATCAAACTGCGCCTTTCACCAAATCGTAAGTAGAGGTTATATTTTATATCAAAGATGGACAGTAAAAATATTATTAACTGACAGGCAAAATAAAAGGACTTATTATAATTCAAGTGAATTTCTAACAGAAGTGAGTAGTTATATCTTTTTTATTACATCTAACACGTGGACGTAATTATATTATTTAGTAATTATATTATTTATTTTGGAAGAAATGAGGGACAGAACAGATTGCAAAATACTGCAAGAATGTTGGAAAGAGATAAAGGGAGGGAAAGTGAAGTACGGGCAGGAGGGCAGAGAAGAGTATTACAAAATAAACGGGTACGCGAGTGAAGAAGTGGAGAGATTAAGAGAAGAAGGAGTAGGGATAAAGGAAGAAATATAAAGGAGAGATAGAGACACCGAAAAACAAGAAAGATGGACAAAGATAAAAAAGGGCAGATATAATAGGAATTATAAAGATATCAAGGGTGAAGGAGTGCCGGAATATTTAAAAGATAGAGAGAATAAAAGCAACAAAAAGAAAAAAATGGTGGCAAGGTTCAGATGTGGCAACGAGGAGTTAGGGAACAAATATTGGAAAGAAGAACCAGAAAAGATGTGCAGGCTATGTGGAGAAGAAACGGAAGACCTTAACCACATGAGACAGAAATGCAGGGAACTAAGAGAAGAGGTGATGAAAATAGAGGAAATCTTAGATGAAAACGGAAAAGGAGCGGAATGGATAAAGGAAGTATGGAGCAGGAGGAAAAAGTTAAGGGGAGAGAAAGGATAAGAAAATGTATTTCAAAAAGAAAAAAAAATAGAATGTAAATGTAGATATAGAATGTTATGTAGTATAGCACGATCAAATTTGTAAGCCAAATGGCAACAAATAAAGTTAAACTTATATATATCCTACTTATTGCGTAAATAACTATTATAGTTTTACGTTTTCTGATAAAAATTTAAAAAAAAACTTTAAATTCTATACGTTGAAAAACCGAAACCATAAACAATATTTTCAATAGAAACGTCTAGCCTGACGTTTTGTGAAAATATGTCGTGCTAATGATATCTCGAAAATGTTATTAAAGTTTTTTACAATTTTATAAAAATTCTACAGTCTATAAGAATTTTTATAGTTCCATAAGAGTATTTACTATTAGTTAAACAATTACGTACAGTTCTATGAAAACTTGTTTTAGAAACATTTTTACAAATGGTTACGACTGTTTATTATTTTTAAAAAAATTATGTTACGTGCAATGGTTATCAAAACGTAACATAAAAATGATTTTGCTCGGTGCTCATTGTAGAAGCGGGTAGTTTATACCAACAACTCCTGAATATTTGGATGTTTCAAAAACGTGAATAGAACGTTATAAAAAAGATTATAAACATTATTTCCAAACGTTGATTTATGGTTGTAATTACGGCAAAAATTCTATTTGATTTCAATTTTGGCTCAAACTTTTCTTGAAAAACACTATAAAGAAAAGTTACTTACTTCTTCAGATTTAGTGCAAAAGTAATTTTCACAATTAGAATGATCTCCAAATAAATGATTGAGATTGTTGAAGATATCTTTTTTGACAATTCAGCTTTAATATTCTTCTTTGGTTTTACATCTATACGCGCTAAACGCAATTTCAACGTCTTAACATGTTTTCTTGCTATTTTAAACTTTCTTCACTCTCGTCGTAAGTAGGTAAATTTTCATCAAAGCTCTGTAAAATGTTGTCCAATATATTGGTGGACCCAGTGTCGGTCGTTAAATCCGACAAAGGAGTAGAACCTGGAATAGATTGGATCCGTGACAAGAACTGTATAGAGGAATTTAGTGCATTGAAGATGTTGCTTTTTACATATTTGCTGCGATAATGAGGTCTTCAAGAGACTTTTGTCAATGGCGCAGTTGACTCCGAAGGATCGAATGAACGGTCGCCTAACCATAAATGCTACAATGTACTTCCATGAACGTCTTGGTCATCATTTATACGCAAATTACAATCAACTAATGAAGAACTTGGACAAACGGGTTCTTTGCGACACCGGAGTATTGTTGGTTGTCTAAAGCGTCCTACTCCAGCTGAATTTCTTTCAAAATTTTGGTCCCACGCAGCTTCTGCACCACGTTTCTAATCTGGCTGGCAGTTGAAAAATTGAGACAGGACTCCTCTCTTTAGTTGTATTTTAGAGATGCATCCAACTTCACTCTCATGTAGTTTTCCAAGTCTTCTGGAAGTTGTAAAAAATATTATTCAACAGCACAAAATTATAAATACAATAATTTTCATAACAAAATATATGTATATTCACTTAGCAACTTCAGCAAGTATTGTTTGTTTGTATTAAAATTACTTTACAAATATTTTAAAGCTATATTCTTTAAATTCGTAGTGACATGTCAACCACTAAGTTTATTTAGTTGAGAAAACGCCACGTTATTCGCTGCATCGAAGTTTTCTCGTTCCAGTTGAGTCGCGAAAACGCGTTCTCGGTTCCAACAAAGTTTGTGCCATTGTCACTAAAGACTGTAGTAGGTCAACCCCGACGCGCCACAAACCCTCTCAGTGCTTGCAAAAAACAAGCAGTAGACAACAAAGTTGAAAAAGTTCAAGATGCATTGCCTGGTACACTGCGCAAGTAAATGGGCAAATCCACGACTTATCGCCATTCTTTAAATGCAATGGTCCAGCCAAATCAACACCTGTCACTTCAAAAACGCAAGCATCCCGCACTCTATCCACTGATAAAAATGGAGGTTCCACCTCGAAAGGTTTAGCGTTCTACCGTTTGCACAAATCATACTTCGCTATAGCTGATTTGACAGTTCTTCGTTCTCCGAGAATCTAATAATTTTTTTGCAAAAGACTAAGGAGTCCTTGAACCCCAACATCGCCCAAACGCTTGTGCAAATCTAAGATCAGTCTGCTCACCACAGGATGTTTCACTGGCAACACAAATGATAATCTAAATACTTCTGTATCGTCTCGCCTCAAGTGGAGAAGGAAACCCCTCAGTGCTTGTTCATTTTCTTGAGCAAAACTTTCTGCTTGTATCACCGTGTGAACAAAATGCTCAGCATCAGCAAGTTCACTGGCGGTCAGCTTTCCTTTTGGTCCGTTACTTGGATGCTTTAGATTCCATACAAATTTCTTGATCCAGAACATCATTCGCACAATTTTCTGATACTGAAAAAAATGCGTGAAATTTCAGTCATCCGAGGACAACGTTGATAGAAGTGTGGTCGCGCGTTACTTTTTCTCTTCTACATACAACTTCTGGAGGGCAGGTCTGCCGGATTATGAGCCTCTGGCACATAACTCCATGCTTTTGCGGATGTGAGAACGCGTATCTCATTTACCCGTTTCCAAAGAAACGAACTTTATTCTTCCTTCTTCTGTATCCAGCAAACAACTGTGGAAGAATCACTCTAAAAATACAATTCAATCTCCTCTTCTAGATTCCGCTTTACGGAATCATAAAGTCTGGTCCCAATGGTTGCTGCCATCAATTCCAGTATAGGCAAGGTAAGTATATATATGTATTCTAAATATTTTGACTTTATTTATGTTATTAGTTGATAAATATTTTTGACATAATAGTTGGAAAACGTGTTTGCGGTTAACCAAAATGTTTCAAAAAGTCAGCTACGATGAGAATGATGTTAACTTATTTTCATTCGACGGTATGTTATTTTATATTTTTTTTAATCGAATACTTCTGATTTTAATTAACATTTTTTTATTCACTGTATTTGAGAGTCTTCTTGCGCAATGCATTTACGCATCGCACATGCGTTTTTAGCTTTTTTTCTTAAGTTGTCTTCTATCTTGGAATGGCGTTTCGTCGCTAAAGGACGTTTTTGTCTAGCTGTGGTCGATGGTCACATTTAAATTTAAAATGTGATGTGGCCTAGTAAGTTAAAATTTGCTTTTTGTTGTTACTTTGATACGTTTCTGTTATTATGCGATTGTCGTTATTATCAGATAAACCTGTAATTAGCTAGGGGTGGGTTTTTTCTTGACGCTTTATGTAACTGTGGGATTTGGGATTGTAGTTTTTTTCTACGAACGACGTTTTTTTTTCTTTTGTACAACAAGTTATTCCGTTAAGACTACACCATAGAAGAAAGTACTATGAGCCCAGGCTTGGCTCAGGCTGGGCCCAAGTTTGTAAAAGCCTGGGCCAAGCCTGTAAGCTAAGCTTGACCCAGCTTTGGCAAAAGTCTGGAATGATAATCATGGCCCAGTCCTGATCGCCAGCTCTGGGCCATGCTATGTTGCCAAGACTGGGCCATGATCGGTTGCCAAGACTGGGCTATGCTTAGTTGCCAAGACTGGTGTATGCCTAATTGCCAGAACTGGGCCATGCTTAGTTGCCAGTACTGGACCACGCTTAATTGCTAAAACTAGCTCAAAATTAAATGCCAAGAATTAAGCATGAATAAAACAATAGAATAAATAATTGTATGAACGTATTTACACTTTTGTTATTACTTGTATTATGTACTATTTAAATTACATAAAGCGTTTTAATTACTATTTAGATCTCGTCTTAAATTATATTGACATTTAGCTAGTACAGTTATTATTCTCCATCACTAGTTCACATTCAAGTTCAACTCATGTTGGCACCTTTTGTTTGATATTTTTTGGTTTTCTGTATCACTAGGGTCATTAACGTCACTCACACAGCTGATGCTTACACTTTGATTATTTAAACTTTGCCGGTTAACATCTAAATTAGTTTTTTTATTTAAAACTTTTTTAGTTTATTTAACGCACGCCATCTTTAAACTCTAAGGTAAGAATCAGACATAATTACATTTAGTAGCCTCGCCTCGTGATAATTGCGGAGTAAACAAAAGAAATTAGATTTGAAGGTTTTTTCTTCTAGTTAAAAAGTACTACTGAAACTCGGAGGTTTGATTCATCACCTTTACTACTCTAGCAATGAGAAAAATCTTACATTTAACTAACAGATGATGTAAACAAGGATGGCTGTTGCGCTAAACGAAAATACCCGAATCTCGCTATACGTAATTAAACGGCTCAAGTTTCAATTCAACACTTTCGATATTATCATAATTCAACTTATTAACCAATTTCTTAAAATTTTTAACATTGAAAAAAAAATATTATTGCTATTTTCTTGGATAATCTAGCCTTGGACATGGCTGGGTCAACCAGTCTTGAACTAAGCTTGGGCCCCTATGGAATAGGAAGGCTGGGTTATCCAGACTTGGGCCAAACTTGGATTCTCATGGAATGGCCAAGGATGGGTTATTCAAGCTTGGGATAAGCTTGGCTAATAATTTGCATGGCCGAAGCTGGGTCAACCAGTCTTGGCCCAAGCTTGGGTTTCCATGGAATAGCCAAAGATCGGTTATGCAAGCTTGAGCCAAGCTTGGGTAAGAATTGGCATGGCCGAGAATGGGTAAACTAGTGTAGGATTAAGCTTGGGTCCCCATAGAATGGCCAAAGCTGGGTTATCCAGGCTTGGGCCAAACTTGGATTCTCATGGAATGGCTAAGGATGGGTTATACAAGCTTGGACCAAGCTGGGCTAATAATTTTTATGGCTAAAGCTGGGTCAACCAGTCTTGTTCCAAACTTGGGTTTCCATGGAATAGCCAAGGATGGGTTATGCAAGCTTGGGCCAAGCTTGGGTAAGAATTAGCATGGCCGAGGATGGGTCAACCAGTGTAGGACCAAGCTTGGGTTTCCATGGAATGGCCAAGGCTGGGTTATCCAGGCTCGGGACAAACTTGGATTCTCATAGAATAGCCAAGGTTGGGTTATCCAAGTTTGGGCCAAGCTTGGCTAATAATTTGCATGGCCGAAGCTGGGTCAACCAGTCTAGGCCCAAGCTTAGGTCCTCATGGAATAGCCGAGGCTGAGCTACCCAGTCCTGGGCCCAGATCTGGCCCTGTTGTCTAACTCTGGGGTTTCCTGTATGGGACGTCTTTTGATTTATACGATGCTTGTTTCAATATGCAATTTTGTTTATAAATACGATTCCGATTTACGATAGACGTCGTTTTTCCGAAGAATTTTTGTTATGGTTTAGGATTTTTTTATGATTCGAATTTGATCTGAAGTAATTTGATTTGGATTGTGACGATATTGAAGATTATTTTACGTTTATTTGCGTTACGGTTTTCTGATTATGGATCTATGCGAATAAAAGATCAATTAAAAGAAATTACGGAAAATTTGTAAGTTTATACGTTTTTCAAAAAATTACGCAATATTGCGTCATCATATAAATCAGAAATGAACCGCACTCATGATGCAATTGTGCGACGGCTTAACGATTATCAGGTAAGGACATTGCTTATGTACTTGACCTTTGATAAGTTTAAACTTGTGAATAGGTTTTTTTCATTAGTTAAACTTTTTATTCAATTGTGTGATGATGTTCATGTTTTATGTATTTTTTTCGATTTTTCAATATTTATCCCAATTTTTTTTATTTTCATTTATTTTGTATTCTGTGCTTTAAAAATACTTTTACAAATTGTTTCAACTGTTTACTATTTTTTTTAAACAATTTATAAATTTGACATTTTGTCAAATATGCCATACTGATGATTTTCTTCAAATTTAACAGTAATTTTTCAGTTTTTAAAATTTCTATAATAATATTTAATTACAACACACGCGATTCTTAATAGAAAACATAAATTCAAATCATTACAGGTATGATAACTAAATGTATCTTTTTAATATAAAAATTAAAGCTAAATAAAATATTATTTGAATTTGTGTATATTCTATTGTAACATTTGTAATTTAGAAACGTCCTAGTTACGAATACTTTTATTTAATAGAATGTATATTTGTATTGACTTTATTCTTGTTATATTGATTTTTATTGTTTTTGCTTTACATGTATCTAAAACTAAACGTAAATTTATATAAATAAATAATACCGGAAACAAATAATTTTTCATAAAAAAAATATAAAGAGTTTCAATTCTCGCTGGCTTTAAATTGGGATCTGGAAAAAATATTTTGATACCAAATTTTTTATTACTACGATATAAACAAAGATTTGAATACATTTTCACCTAAAACCTCTCGATATTGATATTTCAAATTTGTAGACATTGAATTTTGTCGAATTTAACTTCAAATACTCTTTCTTAAAGCTAAGAAATTTAGAAAAAAAATAAAAATGAATGGCGTTACTTGTTTTTGAAGCACATACTAAATTGTCATCTATTAAGAGTGAAGTTATTTTAGAGTAAATTTTTATATTTTTATTATCATTGAGTAGACATAATCTATATAAAATTAATGTTTGCAATTTTTGAACTCATATATAAAATATATAGACTGTATTGTTTCAGTGTGTTTATTTAAGCGTTTTAATAGTGTAATGACGCACTATTGAAAAGTGTAAATTTTAGTAACCATTTAATTATACTGTAAAATTATTTAAATAAATGCTTTATAATATTATTTACTTAAAAGATAAAGTAGTTAATGTTTTGGTTTTTAACAAATCAATTTAAAATGCACATTTATAACTGAACTTTTTTAATTATTCAAGTATTAAAAAAAAAAACAGAATTCTAATTGTATGAACTTATTTCAATGGATATAAAAATGTTCTTAGATTATACCAAACATTTGTTTTCAAAATATTATAAGATGCTAAAATTTATTTTCTCCGTTATTTCTTTTTAATGGTTTTTTTAGTATATAATTTTATTTTATTTTTTAAATAATCTCAAAACCTTCCCATAACGTTTTTTTTTTATTTTTTTATTTTAATAAACGCTACATGTTTCGACGTATAGTCATGTTCAGGCGTATACTGTAAAATTCAAATTATAAAATCGAATCTTATTTTAAAGATAAACTTACATTATAATTGAAAAATCAAACTTCAAATGTTGAATGTTAAACTTTAAAAAATAGTAATTATAGAAATTAAAAAATAATATAAATTAAAAAAAATCAAAAAGTTATAAAAATAAATAAATTTTCCAACAGTTATTAATCAAACTGAAGTTTGACAATTTCAAATTAACTTAATAATAGAAAATCCTAGGTTACAACAAAATAATATAATAATGGAAATAATAAAAAAAAACTAATTTAGAAAAAGTAAATTATTATTAAAGTTAACAATTTGGTTAAGCGATAGATCACGATTTAAATTGTAATTTAATTTTTTTAATTAAGTAATTTAATTCTAAAAAAGATTTAGAAATTTTACACATTTGTAATAAAGGTTTAAAACTAATTTTTTTAGAAATAAAAGAAATAATTAAAAATTACAACTGAAATCGTGATCTATCGCTTAACGAAATTGTTAATTTTAATAATAATTTACTTTTTCTAAATTAGTTTTTGCTTGAATATTTCCATTCAATTGTTTTGTTATAACCTTGAATTTTCTATTATTAGGCTAATTTTTCAAATTTGAAATTGTCAAACTTCAAATATTTAATTTGATTAATAGGTATATGTTGGTAAGTTTATTTATTTTTATAACTTTTTGATTTTGTTTTAACTTATATTATTTTTCAGATTTCTATTTTTTAAAGTTTAATAATCAATATCTGAAGTTTGACTTTCAATTCTAACGTAAGTTTGTTTAAAATAAGAAATGATTTTATAATTTTAATTTTATAGTATTTGCCTGAAGATGACCATAAGTCGAAACATGTAGCGTTTATTAAAATAAAAAATAAACTTAATGGAAAGGTTTGTAGACTCTTAAAAAAAAGATACTGTTTTTTATATTTACGTTGGCATCATCAACTTAGATCTTTTATATTTTTTTCGTTCTTCTGCTTTCGAGAATTATAAGTTACTGCTTAAGTTAGTAACGTTTTCTATTCGTTGGCAAAAACAAGGTTATTTCCAGTATGTGAGTGCTTTTCTTTGTGCCAATAATCAAACTTTGTAAAAAAAAATTAATTTAGCAGATCATATTCAACTATAAACATCTATTTTGCTATTTTACATTTTGTTGCCAAGTAAGTGGCAAAATTGGAATTATACACAAAAAACATTACTTTAGAGTTGCTTTTAATAATATCACAAATAAAAAATTGTTGAATTTTATAAAACATAAAATTCCTTATAATACTTGTGGAATGTACCAAGTTCCATGCAAACGTGGCATAGTATACATTGGTGAAACTGGCAAAAATATTGATACTAGACTGAAAAAACACCAACGACGTTTTCGTTTACTCGACCCCTACTAAGTCTGCCATTGCCAAACATGCACTTTCTCAACAACAAAAACTTTGCAAAAACTAAAACGTTTGCTAAGAACTGGAATTTAAGAAAGATCAAAAAAGCGTTTCACATTATTGATTTTTTTAACAATTTTAACGGAGACAATCTAACATCTTGCTACATGTTATTTTTTAATCTTAACTTTTTTTACCAAACACATTTGTTGATTACCTATGCGTTTGTTGTGTTTGATTAAGTTTAGAAGTTTTTTTTATGCCTACGTACGATTTTTTTTGTTCGCCGATTTTTGCAATGCATTTTAAGAATTCTACATCATATGTTAGTTTAAAACATGTTGAAAATACAAACATTTTAGAAATGTGTATACGCATTACGAAAATTGTACAGATGACTACACTCAAATTTGCATTTGCGCAACCACATAAGTTATAAAGCTCATTGCCCATTACAAATCTACCCACAACCATATTGATGATGCCGCAAAGCTAAAAGCAAGAAAAACTGTCGATGAAATGAAGTAAATGTAGGAAGACGTTGAATAAATCCCTCAAGCAGTATTCGCTAAAATATCCAAAAATGTTTCTGGTGCTGCATCAGAACAACTACCTTTATTTTCTTTTATGACCGATACAACGCGTACGTAAAGAAATAAAAGTTGCCACAGCAAACTCAGAAGTTTAACAAAGCTTGTTTTACCTGCCAAATACTAACAGACCAGTCGTGGCGAACCCTCTCTTTTATATGATAATGGCTTTGGTGAACAGCGTATTCTATTATTCTTGATAGAAAGAAACTTGACATTTATGGACCACTGTGACCACTACTGTGCGGATGGTACATTGAAGTAAGTAAGCAATTCTTACCGTATTTACATTTCTCTCAAACAACATAGAAGAGACTTATACACGTTTATACTAAATAAAAATGTTAAAACTAGGATTAAGATCAACATTGATTATGGTGGATTTTGAAAAAGCTTCAATTAATGTCCTGCAAGCACAATTTCCAGGAACCAGAGCACAAAGTATTTTTTTCATTTCCCACAATGTAAATGGAAAAGTATTCACGGCGCAGGATTACAAGCAAAATACACTGAAGATTCATTTCGCCCTAAACTTGCGACGATTAGCGGCTCTCCATTTTGTAACAAAAGAAGACATTGTTGCAACACACGAAGAATTGCTTGATAGCAATTTTATACCAAAAGTGAAAATGTACTGTTAGCAGTGACTAATTACTTTAAAGATACATAGATAGGCCGTCCAGACAAGAGAATGCAACGATGGCAACCATTATTTTTAACAAGTATGTGGATTTGTTACTTAATGATAGAGAAACATTTACCGCGATCTAACAATACTGTTGAAAGATGGCATAACAATTTCTCTTCTGTGTTTGATGCTGCGCATCCCAGTATATGGAAATTCATAAATGTTTTAAAAAGAAAAAGCAGTTTAAATATATCAAAAATAGAGCAATACATCGCTGGAAATTAGCCGCCGCACAAAAAAGTGTATAAAGACACTGCAAAAAGAATTACAACAATTGTTACTAAGTACGGTAACAGACCACCACTAAAATATTTACGAGAAATTGCGCAAGTTTCAATTACAAGTTTGAAGCTTGACGCAGTTACCAAATTTGCATATTAAACAAAAAATAAAGGTAAAAATAAAAAAAATATAAAAAAGTAAAAAAACATTAAAGACGATGACCGCTGGAACCACATAAACTTTTAAACACACTAGTATTTTAACTACCAGTCCTAAGTCTAGAGGGAGTGTGAAGAAAAGCAACTATGCGTTCTTTTGTCGTGCGTTCAAGTTTCATGCGTCCTAATATCCGTGATCTTTTATCGCGTGATTTTTTGTTGTAATATCTCTAAAATCATTGATCAAAATTCAACTAAGAACCTGTAAAAAAATATTAATTTGTTAACCAAGCCAGATTCTAAACTTTTAAAAACGTAAAAAAATTGATGAACTTGAAGTAAACGATAATCTAACAAAGAACCACTACAAATTTAAATAATACATTTTTGAACCAAACCAAAACCTTAACTTTATAAAAGCGAAAAAAAATTTTTTTGCAGTTGGTTGCGACTTTGGTTGACTTACCGGTTTTTGATAAACAAAAAAACAATGGCAAACCAAAGAAAGCTTAAAACCCTTGTCGTAATTAAAGCTAATAGGGCGTTTAATGATTTATAGGATTTTCCTGTTCAAGAAGGATTGGAATTTGGAATCAATAAAGCGTTATCAAATAATATGTTGTCGTTGGTGGCAAAAAAATGTTCAGTAACAGCAGACTTGGAAGTATGCTTATTCCTTATACAACGATCATGTTCTATAATGCGTGTGATGATGATCAACCAGTTTCACCAATGCAAACTAAACTACATACACAAAAAAATTTAGTGCACACCTTCAGATTTATTTATGAAGTGTAGAAATTTTTTTCTTGGGAGAAGAAAGAACATATGAGATTTTACCCGTTGAGTTTAATATGGGTTTTATACCTTTTTTTTTTAAAATGTTTTTTTACCTGGTACATGATCTTATAGATGTGAGGTACCAATTTCGAGTTGGATTTGTGAGTAAAAATATCTTGGGGTATTTGATAATGTGGATGTACGCGATGATTAATAACTGCCTGAATATCTCGTTTCATATAACATTGTTTTACAAGGTTCTAGTAAGTAAGTAAGATAACGGAGCCTTGAACTTAGATTTTGGCAAACAGATTTAGATGGTAAAGAAACCTGGACAATTTAGAATTAGACAATAAAGTTAATATTTATGATTCCAATGCAACCGTTTTAAAGGATTAGATAAAAATGTTAGCTACAACAGCAGATAAAAGAGAGCTCATAGCGACACTTAAAACTTGTTCGTACAACTTATTATTAAATTGGAAGTAAGTCAATGATAAACATTTATCAATACGGGAAACCAAACTCAAATCTTTGCCATGGTGAGACAAAATTTGTTTTATGATAATAAGTAAATCTTTAATAAAAATTTTATTGAAATATGGAACTTTCAAGATTATTGGGTTTAAGCTTTATATTTTCCAAACGTTAAATAAAATGTTGAGAGTTGAGGATGTGAGAAAAGATTTTACCTCTAAATTTGCAAAGAATGTTGCTCAAAAATTTGGCTAGTTTTTAAGTAGAAGATTGCATAGTACTGACGATAGGTCAAACTAGTATACCTTGTTTGTGCATTTTGGAAAGTCTGTATATATGAGGTAGTTTTGAATTTGAAGGTTTGGTTTCAGAAAATTTGATGATTTAGTTGATCTCACATTCAATTTTTGAGGTGGAATTTCGAGTTAAAAGATCGTACGTGTTTTCTGACATAGTAAAATGAACATTTTCGGCATAATCAGTTTGGTCCAAAACGACCGCAGCGTTGCTCTTGTCGGGTGGGAAAACGACGATATCAAAGTTTCTACGAAAACTTTTCAGTCATAATTTTTTCCACGTAGAAGTGTTAGATTTAAAAAATAAGATAAATAAAAAATGTTGCCAGTTTGAATACAAATGGTATCTAAGATGTGACAAAAAAATGTTTTATAGAGGACTTAACAACACATAAAATATTTTTTTTAGAAATGCGTTTAAAAGCAATAGCAAAATTGAAACCCTTGGATAGCGCCAATTCCTGTTTTTAAATTAAAATCAAACTAAATAAATTGACGAAGGAGCCAGTAGTTGAAAAGACTTTGTTATTCTTAGAAATTATAGAGTGATATCAAACTGCTGGTAAGTGATATTGTTAAAGAGATTCTAATCATCCAGAGTGTTGGCCAACTTAAAATGAATATAAAAAAAGTTAAAAATGACGGGCAAACCTGGACGTCCAGCAAAACAATTTCACATGGTTCTAGCAATTAAAAAATTATCAAATGTAAACACGTATGCAGAAGAAATTTTATTTACGTGAAAAAACATTGATTTGGCTGTGAGTGCTGATGACTCGCAGTCATTTTTCCAACCCGATCAAGAAGAATTGTGAGACGCAGTTTACTACAAAATAAAAAACCTTGTTTTAAACGAGGCTTTTAAGATTGTTCCTAGACCTGCTGGGCGAATTACAAAATTTCACACAGGCTTAAAGAACAAGCACGATGCCAACTGTCGTTAAAGCTAATTTTAGAAGCCCTGGATTTGATTTCTTTAACATGTTTGCTCCAGTTGCGCGCATAAAAATAATACATGTAGCATTAGTTTTTACTTAAAAATTTCTCAGTTAAGACGATGAAACCGCATATCTTAAGGATCCGATCGACGCGGACATATACGTCAAGAGAAATATCCTAGTATTCTAAGAAAACGCGCACCATGATTGAAAAACTCTAAATTCCGAATACTGTGTGTCTACTTCGCAAAGCTTTTTATAGTTTACGTTAAGCAGTGCGCCAGTGGCACACTACACTCAGGAGCATGAGGTTTGTTTCCATCAACGCGGACCTTTGCGTATACGTCAACAAGGAGAAAAATATATACGTGTTTGTTTAAGTAGATGATATATTGATCATCACCGGTGATCAACTTGAGAACAGAAAGATAAAGATAGGGCTTGCTAGGGCATTTAAGATCAAAAGTCTTGGTGTAATGCTTACGGATCAAAATCTGCCAAAATGGGGAATGCTTATCCTTTTTACAAAAGGGCTATATCAAAGAAGTGCTAAAACGCTTTGATATGAGTGATTGCAAACCTGTTGGCACTTTTCTATTTCAGAATGCCAAATTGACTAGTTGCTCATATAAATGAAAGAAAGAATATCCATATCAAGAGCTGGATTGTGCGCTGATGCTCATCCTGTCAGTGCATTAACCGAATTTAACTCGTGCTATTAGAAACAGCATTAGATGGCTCCAAAACGAGTGTTTTGAGGAACGATGGAAAACGAGTTGGTTTTTACAAAGAATAGCATTGTGCAGTCGACAGATGCTTTCATACGGGGTGCGTTTTTATTCTTAGCAGCGCTGCTGTTAAATGGGTATCACAACAGTCAACAGAAGTCTTGTGCTTATCAAGTTTTCTCAAGAAGCATAAAGACCTTGCCGACGTCGTTATCTGCAACGACAATCAAAGTGCAAGAGTACCCCGTCTTCCACGCGAAATATTGACATGAAACACTATTTTATTTGTCAAGGGCACAAAGATCAAAAGGCGACGCTTTTTTACTTACCAACGGGCAAAATAATTGCAGACGTGCTTACCAAAGCCTTGCCAAGTTCCAAACATTCACAATGTTCGACTGGATTGGCTTTAAAGTTATTTCAGCTGTCTTAGGCATGGCTTGAAGAAAAGTGTTAAATATAAACCACAATTCGAGGCTCAAGCGTTGGACTTGAACTTTCTTATTGTAGCGATTTTATTATTAAAACTAATTTATATAAACTACTGAAATATGTTTTACTCATACTTACTAGAAATATGTACACTTGTAAATTAACCGAACTAATTAAATCTAATAATATTTAATAAAAACACTTAGACTAATTTATATTACTTACACGAAGATAAGATAAAGTCCGCGGATAGCTTCACACACTTGTTTACACTAAAATCACGTGCAAGATTATTCTCCGTATATTTATGTACACAGACGCGCTAACGACTTATTTATTTAGACTTGAATAATCTTCTTAACACTGCTGTATTCGCATTACGGCAAGAACTGACCTACGATTTGTTTCTTCGGTATATATACATATTTTGAAAATCATTCTCGAGTGTTCCATATCTTTCGATATACGTTCTAGAATATGGATAACAACTTCGCGAAGGCTCTTGAATTTGCGAATAACTTCTCGAACGTTTCATTATCATTAAGTGCATTTCTTCGATACAATAGTGTAAAACACGTTAACGAAAGAGCAGTATCGCGCAGTGAATCGCGCTTAGGCAAATTTTGAAAAACACAATATAATTGAGTTAATTAAGTTGCTATTTGTGTGCTATAATAATTAAGTTGTATTGCATATCGTTAATAAATTATTAAGTTGCAGTTGATTATCCCTGATTATTATGGTAAAGTCTTTTTTTAAATAAAATTTGACAAAAAATCTATTCTAGCAAATACACAATAAAATAAAGTTAATAAAACATTTATTTACGAACCGGTTAGCAGAACAATTATTGCTAAATACATTAATACAAATTTACTTTTTTAAAGTTGGTAATAAAAACTAACATAGCGTTCATAAGAATTAAAAAAATATTGTTCATTAGAATTTCATTTAATTTAGTTGAGGACGTAGAAACTAAATTTTATGTTTTATAAATGAATAGCAAACGTTATGACAGAAAAATATAAATCTGAAATTTTTTGATACATTCAGCCAGTTATGAAGTTTTTTTTTTCAGTTTTAGATTGAACCCAAAATTACATAACCCTCTTATAATTTTGTGTCTTTTGATGTTGTAAAGATTTATTATCTAAAGCATGTCAAAATTGTTTTAAATTACATTATTTTATAAACAAATTTAGTTAACTTTTCTAGTTCACAACATTAAACATAAACGAAAATTATTCATACAACAATTGAAATACAAGTTATGGACTGTTACACTCGTAATGTTGATTTAAAACTATTAGAAGCAATATTACTAGTATCATAACAGATATTTCATTTAAACATAGACAACGCATAGGAAATTTTGTACAATAAATTTTTATGATAATATTTTTACGCATAACAATGCAACAATAAAACAGAAACAAAACTTTTTATGGTTCCATCTCAGGACTTTAAACACCAAATAAACCAAAATTATGCATTGTTTTTGTTATGTAGTAAAATAAATTACTGTTTGGCATTTAAAACTGTGTTAAACAAACGTGATTGAATGTAGGATAAGTTTTAAAGAACGCTACCAAATAAAAAAGTTTACTAAAACAAAAATGAAAATGTGGATTTTTTTTGTTTCATTTAAGTTAGAGACAATATTACTTTATTCGTTTAAGTTTGATAAATTGTTGAATATTACTCAAAAACTGTGTGTAGAATTCATGCAAAAAGATTGTTTTACTACGAATTTAATTAAGATTATTTTGAACAAGTAAAAAGTTATAATACAGTGATATAGAATGTATATAAGTTAGTGGCCTTTATGTATAGAAAAATTAATTAAACTTTTGGTAAATTTAAACGTATGTTTTTAATTGAATTACTTGTTAAAAGTTTTCGTAAACGTTATTTCTGTATATAACGGCTGTTATAAAAGTTGCAGTGTAGTTATTTTATAATTGTAATTTTTAAAAAGTTATACATATGACAAAAGTCATAAGTAAAATGTAATTAAAAAAAGTATATTAAAAGTAGATAACAAACACAAAAATACAGATGAGCATAAGGTAATAACTACTAAAGATAACAAATTACAAAAACTTTTTAAAATTTTAATGTTTGTAGTATTACGATTTTTTTTAATTCAAATTTGTTTTTTTTAATTATTATTAGGCATTTAAATTTGTACGGTTATAATAATTTATTTGACGTTGCGATACCAACATTTTTTAATATTAATTTTTAACAATTTTTAATTGTTAATTTATTCAGGATATTAAACAAACTAGATTTAATAATTTTTGTAAACCAATAGCACACTTTTTCTTATTGTATTTAGTTGCCAAACTAATTTTTTAATAAAAAAAAATGGATTTGGTGGAGTAGCCATTTGAGTTTGACTAACCATTGTATTTTATTTTAATATCGTTTTATTTTTTATTATAATTACGATTTCATTACAACTAACTACTTAACCATTTCATTATTTAATTATATAATATTGTAAAACTACTTAATGGAATTATCACCGCTGCTCAATCATCACGATTGCACACAATTGCACTTGTGATTGCATCTATCGCTTAATAATCGTTCTTTAATAACTGGATTACATACACTTAAAATTGTAAGCCGCTTAGATTTGAGTCTAGTTAAGCTAGATTAATAACCAAATTATAATAATTAATAAAAATACACTTTAAAATCTTATTTTTACATACGAATCATGATACTTTTAATTTCCACATTTTTCATATTGGGAGTCATTAAAATGCTGTAATTTTGATGTGATTGGCAATGCATTTTAAAACCATTTGAATTGTTTAGTAGATTGAACAGTAACAGTTACGCACTCCAAAAATAGATAATCGGAGAATGTTTTGTCGCTGGGCCACTATAATCATATAAATATTGTTTGGACACGTCTTGCAAATACCAGAAAGGAATTTCTTCAACTTATACAAAATGCTTCTAACAATGTTTGTTTCTTCAAGTAAACGGAAGACATATTCTAAATATGTAGAGTCGTTTATTTATTTTACTTTGTTGTTTGTCCCACATATAAAAGAGTTTATTGTAGATATGGAAATACAACAAAATGATCTTAATCTAAAATACAAAAATAGATTATTAAACCCACAGGTTTCTGTAACAAACAGCTAAAAAATTAAGTTGTTTAAACGCGTTCGCGTTTCTGTTTTTATTTTATCGTATTAATTTCACCGGGGCGAGTGACGTCATCCGCGCAAGCAATATGAAATTTGGTTTAAGTACCGACACCCAGTTTTCAAGTTTGAATATCGCGCCTAATGTATTGAATTGTATTGTGTCCGCCAGGCTATGTATTCATTGACATTTCATTAGTTCGCATGCAAAGTTGACAGTGGTTACCTTTGTAATTGGATTTTGGTAAAAGTGCGGTCTCACAGACCGGCAACGGTGAGTATTTTACGCACATCAAATGAACCCTGGATTTTGTTTGTTAGGTTTCTGATAATTGTGTTTTGTAGGTTATAACATCGAAATATCTTGTCAACCAGGTCCATCATGTGTTGAGCAACGGATGATAAATTTGAAGCGACCGTGAACCGGTGGTTTGATGAATGCGATAGCGATAATGACAATTTACTAAATAAGTATGTATGTATGTAAGTATGATAAGATGAAGAGCAAGTTGAGCGTATTCGGGAAGATGAAATGAATCAAGCGATTCATCCGAAAGTATTATTCCAACTTGTCTGTTTGGAAAAAATGTATTTAAATGGACGACTAAGCCACAGAACACAAGAACAAGGACCAGAAAACATAATATCGTTTCGCAACTTTCTGGATTACGGGGTCCTAACCGTCCTACCAAAGTAAGTCCCAAAAATATGTGGAACCGGCTGATTGACGGTACAATACTTACAGAAGTTTTACATTGAACAAATGTAAAAATTCAGAGAGAGAGGGCCAGATGTTCAAATAAAAGACGTTCAGAAATCAAATACTTAGATATGATTGAGCTCAAAGCTTTTATAAGGCTACTCTTTTTCACTGCGGCATTCAAGTCAAATCATAAAGGCATAAGAACTCTCTTTGCAACAGATGGAGGTGTTGAGATAATTTGCGCCGTTATGTCCAAAAACCTGAGTAAGCTCAGATTTAATGACCCTGATTCCCGAAAAGAGCGCAAAAAGATAGATCTTATAGCTCGGATTTTTTCAATTTTCAAAACATTTGTGAACAATTGCCATAGGGCGTACAGTTTGGAAACTTGTGCTACGATTGATGAAATGCTTATCAGTTTCCACGGTCGTTGCAGGTTTCGGATGTATACGCCGAATAAACCGGCCAAGTACGGAATAAAACTGATAGCATTGACATATTCAAGAACCCATTATTTTTAAATGGTTATATTTATGCTGGAAAAGGCTCAGATGGAAACACATTGTCACAACGAGAACAAAGGTGTGTTGGAAACTTCTACAATGGCTGAAGAACTAATATATGGCCCAGAAATAGATGACTCGGTGTAAGTAATTTAATAATTCGTATTTCTGTACGTAAATCTAGTGTGAAACTTTAAATGCGTTTTTCTCAAAACTATGTTTTTTGAAGTGGTGACAACTGTAACTCGAAAACTGCTCAATAGATTTTATTGAAATTTATACAGCTTTTAGAATACATAATTAACTCGGGCCTGATCGAAGGATTTTTTTTTTAAATTCTGTATATAACGTTTGTTTGTTTCGATTCTTTAAGACCAATTAACTGTTGATTTTTTCCAAAAAATCTAGAAAAAAATTTCTTGAGGCCACCATTTTGTTAATTTAAAAAAAAAGCTTTGATCAAGCCCAGGATTATCTATTTATAAAACTAATTTTTTTTTATCCGATTGATTTTAGATGAATCTCCAAGGACTTATGATTGTCACCGCAAGGACCTTTTTTTGGAACTGGGTCAACACAGACAGCCGGAAATTATTGCTTTTTACAATGGAGCAAAGGCTGGCGTAGATGCATTTGATGCGCGAATTATTGCACTGGACGTAGAACTAGGAGATTGACAATGGCAATTTTTTTCAGAATTCTAGACATTAGTAATGTCAATGCTTTTGTACTTTACAATTCATGCAAAGATAACAAACCAATGACCAGAATTAACTTTCTGAAAAAACTAGCAAGAGAATTAGTCACACCTCAACTTGAAAGACGTTTCAATAATCCCCATGTGGGACAGAAACTCAAATTAACAATCAAAAGGATTTTGACTAAAAAGGGCACTGCAATTCCACCACTAAACAAAGAAGAGCCATTACCAGATAGAAAACTGACAAAGAAAAAAACATGTAGTCTTTGTCTTGCCAAAAGAAAAGAAAGACCGCATTTGCATGTATAAAGTGCCAAAATCCTATTTGCCTACAATGTTCAAGACAAGTTTGTCAAAATTGTCTCTAAATTTTCCAAATTTATTTTGTTTTTAGAAATGCGTTTCCTTAATATAGATATTTTTTGTTCGTTTTTTGTTTCTGTTTTTTCAATAAATTTTTGCAATGTTTTGTATATTTTAGAATGATCATTTAAACTTAAATAACATCATTAAAAAAAAACCTATAAACAGAATGATAACACTTGAAATCTAATTTAAATCGATATTACATATTGCCGGTCTATAAGACCGCACGACGATGACTATTTGACAAAAGTGTGGGACGGTAGTTACGGGTTAAATACATTGAAAAAACGTGTTAAAAACATTCTAAAAATGTTTCAAAAATATTATTTATAATATTTTACAAATGTTACATTACTGTATAAAAATGCAATATGCAGTTCTACAATCATGGTAAAAATGTAAGTTTAGTTATACTTGCTTTAATTTCAAAATACTGACATATTTGGTTGTTAGTTTTATTTATGCTAACCAATAACACAACCAATAACGACAGCATTTTACAATCAAACTAAGTATAACTTAACTGACATTTGTACCATTATTATAAAACCAGCCCTAAAATGCTTACAAAAAGTAGATAATACAATCTTTGTGTACTCAAAATACTTCAATTTCATGTGGCTGTAAACACATTTGGTGCCTATAACAAAAATTAACACATTAACATAAAAGTAAAACAAACATTATTCATGTAATTGCTTTATATTAATTAAAGTAATTATAATAATCATCACAAAGGTTTCCAATTAATCAAAAGTTTTTCATGTTTTATGGATAGGATTCTTCAGAGTGGAGGAACGGCAACAATAAAAACAAACTTTATCTGTTGTTAAGGCCTGAACAATAAAGGTTGTTTTTATTGTTGCCGTTTCTCCATACCGAAGGATCATATCCATAAAACTTGAAAAAAGAAAACTTTTGACCAATTATGCATGTACTTCTTTATGTAAAAACGAAAACCAGAACAACTAACATTCCAAGATTTTAAAACTTTGTACACACAAAATAATGCTGCATCAATATCAGAAAAAATTACAAACCAAGATTAATTGGTTATTGTGCACGTTCAAATCTTCCATTTGGCCAACATCATATCAGTTTGATAATCTTAACATCACAAAGAAAAGGAAATCATGAAGTACATAGAATGAACGTTGTAGTGTACCATTGCTGTAACAAATAATATTACAATTCAGTACAAATTTTTGCAACGAAAAACGTACCATCCTAATAAATGCTGACATACTAAAAGTATCTATTTGAGTTTCATTAGAACGCAAATTGGAAAACGATTAAACCAAAACACTAACAATACATTACACAGCATAACGAGTAATACCATGGCAATTTTTGATTCGTTCAAGTTTAAAATATAATGCAATTATAATATACAAAATCACCATCTTTTCACGCAGACACTGGTTTTTTTTTGCGCAAATGCGGGTATTAACTACTTAATTCAAATTTGTAAAAACGTTTTTAGATAAACGATAAGGTTTAATATGTATTTATTAATAATATGTAATAAAATTTTATATAGTTGTGTTTTTGTTACAATATATAAAAGAAAAAAGTGTATAGGTGAAAGCAAGCAAAAGTATAATTTCTAATAAAGTAAAAACGTTTTTTATGTTACTAAAAAATGTTTTAGAAAACATTTTTAAAATATTTCAATATCAATGATTACTTAAATGAAATATTTTTAAAACGGAACAAAATATTTTTTTGAAAAACATTCTTTAACCACACGACACAACGTAATCAAAATGCTTCTCATTAAAATAAATGTAAAACAGAAATTATATATTAGGTTGTATAATAGACATGAATCTTTATCGAAATCCCGATATCATGCACTCATTAAACTTGTAATAAATGATTATCAATTAAATTATTCATCTACCAAATAGTCCGGCAATTATCTATAAGCAAAACTCTGACGCACCTTATTCTGTCGCTGGACCCCGTATGGATCAATGTTTCAATAATACAATATAATTACCTTGAATTAAAGTTGTGAACAAGCATAATATGCTGGAGATAAAATTTCAATCTTTCTTCACAACAAGATTGCTCCATTTGTTAGAATCAGTAGGACTGTTCGTAATCTTTCACATAACTCTAGTAGTAAGTAAGCATGAGGGTAACAAACAATGAGCTGAAAAATATGAAAACGTGTAACCCGCACCCACGTGTGGTTTAAAATTTATAACCAACCATTGATAAATTTTTGTTTTTTGCCAAAATGCATAAAATCAAACGTAAGAATAACGTTTGGGTCACATCCGTATCTATAGCTTGTGCTTGCCCTTACGGTAGAAAAACTTATTAACAGTTGAAATTTTGAACCATAACGCGACGGTAAGTAAAAAGTTGCTTATCCGTCAGTTGGATATGTTCCAAAATGCATTTTAAATCGTTACATAATATTGTTACAAAGCAACAAGTATTTTTGGAACTACCGCGATCGCTGAAGTACATTTGTTAGACTCCTCGTCGTTGGTCCTCGATAATCACGCCAGAATATAACCTCTTTTGTAAACAGTAATAACTGTCAACATAAATTATTTTTTTCTTACCTATACTTTTATAATAAAATATAGAAAGTATATTCATTTTTTTTTGAAGAAGAAGCATTTTCTTTCTTGTGATGATCTGATGCTAATTTGAAGTTTTTTCCGGAATTAAATAGAAGCGATTCATTATTCGAGTATGACTCAGATTTTAATAATTCTTCGTCATCTTCGTAAGAAATTAAGAAAAAAAAGCGAAATCAGTGTACTACAAATATTCGTAGTTTTTCAGCTACATCATCACATGAAAAATTAAAACCCTTAGAACCTGCAACATTGCTCAAAGCAAATTCACAACCCAATATAGAGACGCAATTTTTGCTAACTGAAATACATTCAATACAATTACTTTAAGTAAATATAAACCTGTATCATAATTTTTTGTTCCATCAGAATATTTATACCAAACAATATCTTTTGGTTAAAAACGCAGAACCAGTCTAGTGGATTCCGTTAAACAGTTTTTTTTCTAGTAGTTTCTAAGTTCAAGTGAAGAAAGCTGCAAATTCTTATTTTACTCCAAGATAAGAAAGGCCACTATGGGGAAACGGTAAGATATAAAGTTTTGGTTTAGTGGGAAAAAAGTTTGGCATTTGAGTGTTAGTAAAATGACATTTCAAAACTGACGAAATTCCGAAAGGTGCCGAAATTATGTGACAAAAAGCAAATTTATTGATTTTGATTTTCACAAATTGTTACTTTGTGGTTGATGTTAAATATAAACTAAGAAACCTAGCAAATTAGTATTCCACGTTTTGTTTTCTAGTAACCATCAACTTTGTTTTTTTAAATGCGTTCTTGATTTTTTATACATAATAGCTTTTTAATCTGCATTCAAGTATGCACTTTATGGTTTAATTGCAATTTTTATACTTATTCTATGATTATCGGAGAAAATCTAAGTATGAGCCTGTATCCCAATAACATTAAAACTAAATTTTATTCTCCTTTAAAAAGTAGACTTAAGAAAACAAATACTATAATTTGTTGAATTGAATTCAATTTTTGTCTCCACTTGGCAGTTACTTTATTTGCTTTCCGTACTATTTATTTATTTATTTATTTATTTGATACGTATATACCGACTATATAAGCATATACATATTGGTGGGAGATCGACATATGTCGCTTTTCACTCGTCACCTTTTAACCTAGTAGATAAATTAATATAATAATACGAATTGATTTGAAATACAATATAAAAAAGAAAAGAATAAAAATTAATTAGTAACCTAGAAAAAAAAAATTCCTCTAGATTATAAAATACATTGTTCAATAGTACATGTTTTAAGGTCTTTTTAAATCTTAGGTGGTTCATATCACGAAGACGCTGCGGTAAGTGATTAAACATTTTCACTCCTTCGTATGCATAAGTCTTGCGCGTGATGTTGTAACGATAGTTGGGTAGTCGAAGATCGTTCGCGTGCCGCGTATTGTGTTTGTGAATCGAAAAACCAGATGTTAGTTTTCCGTGGTTGGTGTGCATTCACAGGCAGGTTTGTAATATGTAAGTGTTTGTTAGGGTCATTATTCCTAGATAAGTAAAGCAAGGTCTGCAGGTACCGATCTTCCGCAATTTACACAGTGTCTCAATTGCTTGTTTGTCTTCGCACAATTGCCTCAATGTAGAATGCCGTACGATAAAATACTGTGGAATATGGCGAAGTACAAGGTCTTGCAAGTGGAAAGGTCTAACATCTGCCATATCAGAATAGACATCCGTTATTCTGCCATTATCTTCTCTTAACTTTATTTTTACGGTTTGTTTTCTATCTGACAGGTAGGATTTGAACGATTTCCATAGTACACCTTTTATGCCGTAATATTCCATTTTAGCAAGAAGTATCTCATGATTTACGCAGTCGAATGCTTTGCTGAGATCACAAAAGATACCAATTACTTTTTTATTACGTTTAAGTGCATTCATTATGTCGGTAAGCACGTTGGAGGTAGCCTCTGATGTAGATTTATTTTTTTGAAATCCGAATTGTTTTGAGGAGAGAATTCTGTTGTTCGAAAGAAAGTTTATTATTCTGCTATACATCAGTTTTTCTAAAACCTTAGATAAAAAAGTTATTAGAGAAATTGGTCGGTAGTTGTCAACAAAAAGCGGATTGCCTTTTTTATGAACAGGAACCACTATTAAAGTTTTAAATAATGCTGTAAATATTCCTTGCTCGAACGATTGGTTAAAAAGAAATGTTATAGGTTTAGCAAGATATTCAATGTTAGCTTTTATAATACTTATTGGAATACCATTGTAACGTTTCCGTTACTGTTATTACTTGATTTTAAATTATCTGCATTAGTTCAACTAAGTTTGCGTGTAAACCTTCCTTTATTTTTATTTTGTGGAGTTGCGACTTTTTCAGGGCGTTGCCTGCCTTGAGATTCATTCGGTACTGAGTCTCTGACGAGTACAGAAGTAGTACTTCATTTGTTGAAGTGATGTAGTTTCTTTATCTTAACTAATATCTAAAATATCTTTATTAAAAAAGTCTGTGTTAATAATACAGGTATGTCTTTTATTTCTATTTTGTTAGGTTTATCTAATTCCCAGTTTCTATTTGTTTTAGACTTTTTTTTTTTTATACCGATTCCGATTTTACCTTTAACGAAATTATCATTATCCTAATAATTCGAATGGGTTTGGTATGTGCATAATACAATAAATACCAACGATCCGAATCGATTTTCGTAAAGAAAATACGCTTGATCATCGTTTTTATGGGAAATTTCCCAAGGTTATCATCCGTCAATTTCAACGTTGGACGACATCAACTTTGCATTCCATTGGAAATTTGATCCGTATGCGTGAGTTGCTTTATCTCTACATTCCTAACTGCCTTAGCAACAAACTTCTTGTTAAATAACTTGCATCTTAACGTAACTTTTTAAATACTAAATGATAAAATTTCTCTAATTAAAATCAATATTACAATTGCCTAGTGCAAATATTTAAAGTAACTTAAATAAAATTGTTTTCTTACTATGTGTAAAGAAATACCGGTATTCTCTTAATTTTAAGTTTAATCATTTAAATGACAAAAGTTTCTATTTTTAGTTTTAAGTAACTACTGAATTTTATATTATTGTTTTTGTTTTGTTTTTGAATATAGGATTATAAATCTTTTGAGAGTGAATCACTGAATTTTATGTTGTGTAACTTTTATTGCAGATAAGACTTTAATAGTTTAGTCTTAAAATGAAACTATTTGGCATCCCTGACATCAGAAGTTAATTGACCAATTTTGACAATTTTTCTAATTGTTTGATTGATTTCTTATATTGTTTGTTAGCGCGCTCTTCTCTTACCTAAATTACCTGAGTTGTGCTACACCATCAACCCCACACGTTTTTTTGTTAGGCATTGTATTAACTATCTTGAATAGTTCGTCATCTCTTAAAGGCTTAAAAAACATTGATTCTTGAAATTGATTTGGATTTCTCTTAACGTAATCTAATGATTGGCTGACTGTTATCTTAGAGTTTACATTACCCGCACTCACAAAATGATAGTTTAGAGTGTTTGCCACTACTTTGGGGTTTTCAGTTACACAGTTTTTGTTATACAGTTTGATATTTTTGCACGAGTTTGTAATAGGTTTAGTTGTTTATTATTGATCACAAAATTTTAGGTTTAGAGTTTGACGTCATGATTTGTTTCCTGAAGTGATGTTTTTTTGCCGACACTATAAGATTTTTTAATATAGCACAATACTATTCATCGTTTTGTTTATTTTTAACAGTTTACGTTTGTTCTTGCATGATTTCAGGAGTCCTTTCGTTATCCACGACGATTTCTTTGCCTTATTTAATTTTCCGTTGGTGAGAAACTCAGTTTTGTTTAGGTAAATTTCGTTCCATTTTTCATATTTTAAAAATTCTTGGAATTTACTGTTGTTTGTGATATTGATACTTCTCATTTTTGTTGTGCTGTTGGTAATCATGGAAATGTTCCACAGTAAAAAGCTTACAATCAGCATTTAGCCGTTGTGATCAGACAGTCCTGTTTCCAGGACTGAACCTTTACAATATATTGTATCTATATTTGTTGCAATATTATCTATAGTTGATGATGATGTAATTATTGATCTAGTATGTGATTCTATCGTTAGATTCATGTTATATTGATGAAGTATGTTTATAAGATTCATTGTTAAGTCATTATCTAATTTGTGCAAAAGAAAGGTAAAATCGCAAGCTTTCACGATGTAGTGTTTCGGAGGAATTCCATTTAGCAGGTCGCTCATTTTGTTAAAAAATACTGATGGATTGTCATTGGGAGATCTGTATATAGATATAATGATTAAGTTGAGTTTAATGTGTTTAATTGCCGTATATTCAAAATCTTTGTCCATTGAAGACACCTTTAATTTGATATCAACAAATTCATGAATATTTCTTACCAAAATCAATGCTCCACCATGTGCAGAAGTATTCCTACAGTATATATTAGCGATGTAATAATTAGGTAGTGTGACTGACAGATATTCATTATGTTTAAGCCAATGCTCGCTGATGCAAATTACAACAGGTTCTAGTTCTTTTTTGGGCATCCACGAATAAATTTGATTGTCAGATATTTTTCGCCGTTTTCCTGTTTTTTCTTTAGCTGTGCAATCACTTCTTTTAGGTACGCTTGTTGTCTTGGAGTACGATTGGCACGTATTTTTATTTCACTGTTTTCAATCGATGTTTGGTTTTTGAATATTTGAATAACATTGTGAATGTTACCAAAAATTACTTTTTTCGACTTTACAACTGTAACAAGTCTATAACGACACTAATACCAGTATCGTTATAAAGTCACTAAAAGTATATAATACTGTTATGTATTTTCAAGTGGGTATTTGAATGAACTTTGTGTATACATTCTTAACATCATAACCTTACGTTTTAGGCTATTTTTGTTTGCATCTTTGAATTGAAAAATTCTTTGTGGCATCATCTGCCACTTCTCGTACTTTAGGAGTAGTACAATCAATTTCATTTTCCATTCTTAGTTTTTACTTTCAACTGAAAATTCGAACTTTTAAATTTGAATTTTTGCAAATAGATGCTAATTTATCAGTAATACCAACTGTAAAATAAAAATTCCTAAATGTCAAGATTCAAATCTGGATTTATTTTATTAATTAATTTAAAATGTAAAGTAGAAAAAATAGTATATTACACACGTTCCATAAGAGGCTATTATTGCATCCGTACAATTAGAGCACTCCTCGCTTCGCTCGTCGTGCTCTAAACTACTCATGCAATAATAGCCTTCCTTATGTAACTCGTATAATAATATACTATTATAGGACGAGCTTTTGTTTGGTTAGGTTTCCCGATTCTTATGACTTTTACATTAGCTAAATCAAGAATAGGTACCTTTTCAAGTATTTTTGTTACGGAGTTAGAATCATGTGTAACACGAGTTGTGATATACTGCGAGGTAATTTATTTTATATTGTAGATAATGATATTTTTTTCCCTTACACTCCTGTCTTCTATTTCTGATATTATGTTTTTACATTGTTTTGAAGTTCCATTATAATTTTGTTTAAATCGGATATTTCAATGGTTTGCTTTTCACATTTTGGGCAGAAGTATTTAATGATTGTTTTTCGTTTTTGATGAAAGATATTTCCCATCGCGATAAGTTGGTGCAGGTTGAATGTAAGTATAATCTGCACGCATCGCATTGCAGTTCCTTATCCATTGACAAGGTTAGAGTACAAATGTTGCATTGACCTTGCATTTTTAGTATTGAATGAGTTTGCAATGCCTAGAACTTACTTTATTTAAGTTATTTTTATCAGTTGGTTGCACTAAAACTATTTGTTTATGTGTTTATTAGATATTTTTTACTAGAACCGTATTCACGCACCCGCACACGCACAAGTTTACTTAGAACTTTTCTAATCTAATCTAATCTTTGTTAGTAATTAATTGATTTATAAAATATGGAAACTGGAGAAAAGTTTGACATCATATCGTGTTACATCTTAAGTAATCAAAATTGGATTACAGCGGAGCGCATGTATTCGAACATGTATCTTGAAAGGAAATAACTAAATAAACGAACATTTAGCAAGTTAATAACTAACCTTAAAAAATACGGTGTTTTTAAAAAAATCGTGCTATCTCGAAAAAATTCACAGATATCGCAAATCTTCAAATTATCGGAAGGTGTTGAAAACAAACACAATATGACCTATGTAATATAATGAACAAGATTTATTACAATTTTCAAAGATAAGAATGCATACATAAATAATAGAAAAATAAAAAAACACAAATAACTAGTATTCTAGGTACACAAAACGAGAATATGGTCGTATGATAATTCACCAATTGTTTGTATTTAACATTTGTCCATGAAATGCCTGAGAATTGTTTCCCATAACCTCGCTGGAATATGATGAATCAGCAACACCAATGACGTAAAGACAGTGACATATCTAAAGAGAAACCCGATCGCGTTATCTTAAATCCATTCACTCAAACAAACAACATGGCATGTATTGAGGCCGGAGTCATTAATTTTTTCTGTTTTTGTAGTTCAATTTGTTTACACTTTATATCTCTAAGTGAAACGGAAATTGTGCTCGGCATTGAATCAGTATTAAAAACTCTAAATCCAAATAGTCCCGGCTGTTGTTTCCCAATTATAGCTTTAGTAGTATGGAATAGTTTAGTGCGAAATGATTGCAAACTGGAAGGTATATTTTTTATTGAACATTTTTCTAGAGAAGCACAAAAATGGGTACTTGGGCTGTGCTGGTAATGCTTAGCTTTTTTTTCCAAGTGATATACACAAAGCAAGCAACAAAATCTCAAAACATCAAACTTTATTTGACACAAAATATTTTCAAAGGAAAAAGTCACCTTTGCAAAGCTCAAATAATAATATTGCGCTCACAAGCATGTTATGCGAGGCAAGGTCGAAAAATTGTGATGCACGTCGAACGACTCATTTTCTGCTGGCTTAGATACGTTTGAAAGCATTCGGATAAATGTATATTTTTCTCTAGACAGTCAATTTTAGAATCAAAGTGGAACTTTCAGAAATTTAGCCAGACTTCGATTGAATACGATTGGATTAAATAAATCATTCCATGATTAAATAAACAATTTATATCGCGTGATTCCTGAAAATTGCTTCACCACACTCTAACTAGTTGATGCGCATTTTAAAAAAAAGAACAAAACTAATGATTACTGGATTTTACCCTAGTTTTATAGCGGTTCGCAATTCTACATCTTCTAAGATTACGACACGATTCGAAATACGTTGCCACATCCATTCAGATGTAAAAGTTGCAAAGTGGAGATTTCAACTTTGGAAATGTGCATCCGCAGTTTAAAAATTGAATTTTTTTAAACAGATTGTCGCGTTCGCGATTCCTTGTCATATCTAAAGAAAACTTACAGCAGATTGGACTGGACTGGAATAAAAACATTTTGCAACGCGAAATAATCGACATGCCTTTTTATTAAATTTTCTTTTTTTACCGATTCTACAATTTTTTCTCCTATTAATATTAAACAAATGGGCTACTGACTATAAAAAAGCAATAAAGAGATGAACTTTACCTTAACATGAATCCTTCATCTAGTCTTAACAGATTTATAACGCTAACAATCTTTACAATTATTTGACTGTTGATACAATTTCGACATTCAAAATTTACTCAAATTTTATTTTACCTACTTTCATCCTATGGTGATAACTTTACAGTGAAATCGTTTATGATTTAAACACGTAATTACTGATAGTTTTTATTATATAACTTTATAAATCAGGTTTATTAAATTATTTCGTTTACGTATTTTAAAATTTGAACATAAATTATCGGTTTAGTAGAATATGTGTGTTTCGGTCGAGTTGCTTTTGACGACCACCGCGTTTTTTTTGCGGCTAAAGGTAGCTTTGTCGATGTCGTAATATTACACCAGCATCGAAACCGCCACAGTTTTTGTATTGAAATAATTTGCTTAATAATTTAAAATAACCAATAAACTATTACTCTAAAACGGTGCAAGACAGAAGAAAGTTGCACATAAACATTTTTATAGAGGACAAAATTTACTATAAAAAAGTTGGCGGAAGGGCACAGTTACGTTCAATAGTTTAAAAGATACAAGTGTGCAAAGTCGCACGATAATTACATTAAAATTCTGTACTTTTTAAACTATTAGATATAATTATACACCCCCGCGGACTTTTTTGTAGTAAATTTTGTGCTCAATAAATTGTTTATGTGCAATTTTCATCTATATTGTAGCGTTTTTGCGGCTTACAAGGCGGAAGCTCACGGATCTAATTCTATAATTACTATAATTATTTTTCATCACTGCTGAGTGAAATTAAGACTTATTATATTTTAAAAACATAAAACGAATCATAAGGAATATCTTGTTTAATAATAATAAACACTGCATCAGAAAAATACAAAAAATGAAGTGAAATTGGGCACCATCGCAAGTTCCAGATTTTTTTTTGTAAGGAAGACAATATTTCATCCATACAAATACAAAATTTGCCAAGGACTAGGTGATACAGAAAGACGGAGATTATTCTGTGAACGCTAAACAAGAAAATGCCACTAGAACAATAATTTTCCTTTCCGCATAGTATGGGCTGATGAAAGTATGGTTTCCAATAAAGGGATATTTAATTAAAAAAAAATATTGATCATTGGTCTCAAAAAAATCTAAAATTGTGCAAAGAATCACGACATCAACACCGTTTTGCATTTAATATGTGTGTAGAAATTTTAGAAAGAAGGATAATAGGACTTTTTTTTACAATCAAAATTTAACACTGCAACGATAGTTACATTTACTAAATATCTTACCGTTTCCAAAATCCCCATTCAATCGTATTTAGTTTAACAAATAACAGAATTGATGCAAACAAACGATTTTTTTTTAAATTGAATGTTAAAGTTGTCGTTAATATTACAAAATTTTAAGTTAAATTTACAACCAAACAAATGTTTCTAAACAATAACAACTCATATAATGCGCTTCTTATATTGATTTTAGAATCAGATTGCGTAAACACGTTAAACTAAGTTTTATACGTAACGTTACATTATTAATTCAAGTGGATTTACGTAACAGTATATTGCAACAATGAAATAAAATAAGATTAAGGTGATATCTATTATATTTGCAAATTTTAGGCCAAGCCAAGCATATAATCAAAAATTTTAAAAGTAATTTTTGGTAATTTTATAAATTTAATATATAACATAAATGTTAAATTCATTATTACCTAATAAAGTGGTTTTTATTTTATACTGATGTCAGTTTTAGTATTTTACATAAGACAACGCTTTTTAAATAAAGCATTCATAAATCTTTAAGAGAAATATTGAATTTACGCTGAGGTCTTCTTGCGTTTTGTATCGTTTCTATTCAAGTGGGATTATTGTGTCAATTGAAATGATTTTTTTTCTATCTCATTTGTACAATTCCCATTAAAACTTTATTCATATTATTTATCTATGCCACATTACTTTTCTTAGCCTTAAGCATTTTAAGTAAAGTAAAATAATAGATTTTTCTGCAAAATTTTACAATGTACCAGAACAAATAATAAATAAAAGACAAAGCTTTTGCTTAAAAAAATAAAAGTGTAATCAAGACAAAAAGCAATTACCAATAAAACTAGTACATTATAAATTACGTGTAGGCAACTCACATAACGTTCTTCAACTTATGTTGCCGTTAGAGAATTAAGGTTTTATAAAAAGTTTAGTTAGAATGTTGAACGGGTAATTGAATATCCGTCGTTCTTAACGTTAACAATCAAGATTAGCAACAAAGGAATAGTTTTATTTCATAGTTTTGACGTTAAAATTATCAATTTCTTAGAAAATACAATATATAGCAGCATTCTTGTAACGATGCTGAATTGATGTGCACAATGAACTGTAATCGATATATCCAATGAATTTAAAAAAAAAAATACTGTTAGCTGTACAGACAAGATTACATTACACGACTTTAATTAAAGATTTTTGCAGAAATCTTTATATGTACCTCACAGATTTTTAATTTATTTAAACAACTTCCAGATGTGAAGATATTGACAACATTTTAAAATAAATTAATAAAAAGCAAATAAAAAAATATTGTAAACAATAAACAAAGAAATGTTAAACGTGCATTTACAAATTTACCTAATTTATTGTAAAATTTTTATTTTTATATGTATAAATTATAAGTGTATAGGTGTGGTTAAACTATTAAAATGTAATGTAATTATAAAGAATAATATAAAACTTACGCTTCTAAATTTAAAAGCAAATAAAAAATATTTTGATTTTACAAGTAGTGGACTCACAAATACAAAAGACTAAAGATTGATTAAATATCATAACAAAAATTTAGTAAACTGTAAAGTTACTTTAGAATTTCTTTATAGTATTATACTGATGATGCTAAATTGGTTAAAAAAATTATTAATTTTGCTAATTGCTACTGTCAAGCACTAAACTAACATTTTCAGTTAGGTTAAAATTGGTTCATTTATAGATATTACTTATTGTAGAAAGAAGCGGTTTACAGGTAGAAAGTAAATATTTGTTCAATTAATATTAATGTAAACAAAATTTGATATAATTAATATTACATTAAAAGGTCTTCAATTTAAGTATGTAGAAAATTAAAATATACGAAATTTATTGTTAAACTCAAACATAGTTGAAAATAAACTTATGGTATGTACTAAATTGCGTGTATTTAATAATTACTGTACATAGGAGAATATTCATGGTAAATTCCTTCATTAACCACACAGTTTAAAATTTATTGATGTATTAAATTATTTTAAATAATTACACGTTTTGTTTATTTATAGGCTTAGGTACTTTTCACAGGTGTTTTTATGTAATAGTAAAATGAAATTATTTTCGCAAACTAATTGCATGTTTAGAATTAGCATTATTAGTGATTTAAAAATGATATTAGTATTTTATAAAATAATATAAAATTATTACTTTTCAAAAACAAATTTTCTTTCAAAAATGTCTGTTCGGATACATTGATACATTAACATACAGGGCACATCGATCTGTATAAAAGTGTCTCCTTCTTGTATAAAAGTCAGTAGTATTCAAGTGTACGAAATGTCTTAACTTTTTTTTCTTTTCTACAGAAAACGCTACGAAGTTTAGTAGGGGAGACCATCCAACAGCAGCCACCTTTTTTCTTATTTAGGTCTGGTTCCTTCGATACTGACATTGAGTCGACTTTAAGTATGTCACCTGAAAGTATCTTCGTTTAGCTTGAATTAACCTTCTTTACGTTTCAGTAATGAAAATAGAGAATGACGTATAACGTTTTATTTATTTTTTGGTGCATGTGGCCACTGTTAGAAGCATGTGCTAACACTGGCCACCCACAGTCCCAACATTGGTCACAACTCTTAATTTAAAAATAACATGAGAAACAACACATTTGTTAATTAAAACTGAGGAAAAAACAATTAAACTCTAAGAAATAACAACAAAATACATTTTGATGCATGGTTAAAAAGGTCAAGTCAAGTGAGAAATATTTTGCAGTTCTTGCTGTTCCATCAGTATTCACAGGATCTTGCAGATGTATAATTATGTCCTTTTTGTGAACAGTCGATGTATCCTCCACATTTGGAAAAACAAACTTGTTTCCAGTATGCTTTCTCAAAAAAGATATGGTAAGTTCATCGTCGGGCAGGATTTCCATTATTTTACCAACAAAATATTTATTAAGTTTTTTTGTGCAAAAAAATTTAACTTACACAAATATATTATCTTTTATATTTTCCAGATTATTAAAATTTTCGTGATCTTCAAAATCTTCGAATAGAGTAGATGACGCAAATGACAGGTCTAACAGGTCTTCTTCATTTTCCGTTGATGGACTTTATTCAGCTATCATTTGACTGTGTAGCTTTCGTTTAACGGCAACTTTTAGTTTTGCATCTGGTTCATTTTGAAGTTTTAGCAAAAAAGGGGTGCTAGTCAAAATCTCTGATAATTTCTTTTTTCTACTGCCTTTAGAATTTTCAACTGGCTTCTTCGCTTTGGGAAACGAAATAATCATTTCGGGAGAAAAATACAAAGTTTTGTTTTCATTATTATCGTTCTCACTTATTTCACAATCTACATTGGAGGAAACTTCATTAGCTGGAGGAGTAACTGATGTAGTGAATTTAGATGGTAGCAGAGTTGTGCTGGATGTAGAGGGTATCGAGGTTGTGGTGGATGTAGAGTATGGCAAAGTTGCGGTAGATGTAGATGTTAATTCACTTTACTTTCCTTCTCTAAGGAGATATCAGTAACTGAAGCTGCCAAAAACTAATCATCACTAAAGTAGGTGCGATCTAAGGGATAAATTCCGGTGCGCTTAAAACCCGACATAATATTTTTGGGATAGAAAGCTAACCCATAAGATTGATCCAATAATTTGGCAATGTTGTAAATGTCTATATTCTCTTTCCCGGATTAGTAATCAGCCAGCTCTTACATGCATTATTATGTTAATTTTTTAGTGAACCATAAATAAATTTATCCAGGGGTTGCATTTGATGGCTCGTCTGAGGTGAAAGCGTGAGAAAGACAATATTGTTTTTTTTAACAGTTTCTATCACTTCCAAGTTAATAGGAGTCTCGTGGTTATCCATAATGAGAAGAACTGGAGGATTCTCAGTAGGAGCTGCATGTTTAATAAAATGTGTTAGCCACTGTACGAATATCTCCTTTGTAATCCACCCAGATGGATTGGCGACACCTATACTTCCCGATAGGGCTCCACGAATCATATGATCTTTGTAAAATTTACGAGGGAATATCAACAAAGGCCGAATTTCTGAAGACGTTTATTGCGCCTACCATAGTCACTAGAGTTCAGTGGAAGTGATCTGACCAACTTGCTTTTGTCCTCAAAGAGCAATGACTTTATGTGTGCCCTAAACAGTGGTTAAGGCTGTCTCGCCGACAGTATAAATTTGTTCTAGTCCAAATTTGTAACGAAAGTAGACATTGGTTAAGTTATCGAAAAACTTTTCGACCACTGACCCTAGTCAATAAAGTGGCTTCTGCTAGTCTCAATGACAGTTCTTTGTTTCTTTTTATGTACCTAGTGAACCACTTGGACCCTGCACTCTCGTCTCTTTTCCAAACACCAGGAATTTTTTTCTTATAGTGCATAGCATGTTGGTACGCAAATTGACGAACTTATGTGGGATTTAGGCCATGGTGTAATTTGACCAAAACCTTCAAATGAGAAGCCATTTTTTCTTCTTCGGAAGATGTGAAGATACGATTGATCTCATAATTAGGAGTTAATTTAGGATGTATTGCTTCCGAGAAGTTTAAAGTAGTTTCAGCGATCTTGCACTTTGTGACGTATCTTCTTAGAGTCGTTATTGATATTTGATATTCTAAAGCTGTTTTCTTTGTTGACCACTCACCATTAAAAATTTTATCAAGAGCAGCTTGCATTACGTGTTCAGGAGTCTGTCCTATTCCGGTTCTTATTGGCTTTGCTCTTTTGTGCATTATGATCTGGAAATAAAGCACTTCATTATGAAAAAGAAATGTTAACCAACAGTGGCCACCCTTAATTAGATTATAAAAGCAGTGGCCATTGTCGGCTTGTCCAACCATGGCCAGTGTTGGCTTGGTCACGTGTTTTAGAAAAATTGAAATAAAACTATTAAACGCAAATTTGGAAACTAAAGAGACGACAGGGGTCAACGAAAATGAACTAAATATGATAAAATACAATTTGGTTTACACATAAATTAATTTGAAAGTAATAAAAAAGCTCTTACCAAATTTAGTAAAATGTAGGGTTTTGGCGCTTTCAAACACGTTGTTAGCTTTGACATGCTCGTTTTAGAACTGAGTGTTCCTAGAAGTTAGCCACTGCATTGTTAAGATATTAGACATATTTGGAAGTAGGTGGAGGCATTTCGTGGCAAATGATTCAAAAATATTTGCAAGTGACCATTTGTGGCCACTGTTGGATGGTCACCCCTACTTAAGACTGATACAAAAACATCGACGAAATGAACATGAATCTAAAGTTATATCGAATTTGTTGTTATGCAAACAGCAGTTAACAACGCGGGATCAAACCTAAAATTTTGCGAAATTGTATTAAAAGATTCTTAAAAATTTAACTGATTGTCACTATCTAATAAATATGGGTTCTCAAATGAACTAAAAAAAGCCAATACTGAATATTTATTAGACCTTAGTAAAATGCTTAATGGGCTTTCTCTCCAACAAGTTCCGATTTTGGCTTATAAAAACGCACAATTCGTGGAAAAAAAATAAGAATGCCGGGAAAAATTAAGTAACGAGACCTAGAAAAGGTAATTAATAGGTAAATTTAAAAAATAAACGGAAAATATTATGGCAGCAAAAAATTTGGCGTTTAATAAAAAGCAATAAACAAACTGTTTAATAGTTATGATAAATCTAGATGAAACTGGGATTATTAAAGTGTTACTTACATTTAAAATATTGGATGCAAAAGAACAGACAAATTGTGTCAAGTGAACAAGGAAAACTTGTAACATATTGTGGAATAGTTACTGTTACAGGTTCTCTTGATATGATTTTTCACGTGTCTATAATAAGGGACATTTTTTAAATAAAGCTCCGAAATCAAACTTAAGTTTGGCACGTCTAAAATTTAGATAAAACATTGCCTATATATAACATTAATGCACTTACAAAATTAGCATTTCAAGAATCTTTTGCTTCAAAGAATATTGTATTTGGGATTTAATAGACTTGTTTTTAGAGATGACAATGTTATTGATGAAACAGAGAAGTGCCAGATTTTGTTGACATAAGCGTAAATGGAAAAAAATATAAAGTGGCTGAAAATTGTAAAGCTGACGTCGTACCAGCTGCTGTGGTTGTTGTAAACTTTTTAGGCAATTCAATAATTTTTTCAAAGTAATTATACTATATTTACAAAAAATCATTGACAAAAATGCTTTCTTGTCAAAGAAAGAAAAAGTAGAAGAAAAAATTTTTACTGATACACCTGAAAAATATAGATTATACAAAAACAAACAAAAAGAACAACAAGTTAAAATAAAAAAAACAGCAAGCAAAAGATTAAAAATAATTATTGGGTTTATCGGAAACATTAAAGGTATAACTTTTACGGTAATTACTGATTATTATTCTTTTTTGTAATTGCAAAACTTAAAAGGCTCGACAGGTAAATTGGCCAGATGGGCAGTGCGACTGCAACAGTATGATTTCCAGTTAAAACATTGTAAAAGAAATAAACATTTAGTTCCTAACTCTTTGGCCAGACTCCTACCGACTTTTGATGCAATTGATGTCTAAATGCTTGATTACGATCGGTAGTATTTAAAGATCTGTGTCCAAATAGAAAATAGAACTATTTGGCATGTTGATGGGCAGCTGTACAAATATGTCAAACCTAATTATAAAGAGTTGTCAAGTGACGCAGATTGTTGTAAAATAGTGTATCTAAGAGACCTTGATTCTCTGTAGCTTTGTTTACGATTCACTTCTTGGGGATCACATGAGGGTTTATAATATAAAACATATGGCCGCTTGATAAAAAAGCATTATTGACTGAAGATACAAAGTGATGTTGGTATGAATGTTCAAACGTGCAGAATTTGAGTAGAAAAAACTAATAGCTGAACATCTAAAGCCACCGCAACCTTATGAAGTTGTTTCATCTCACCTGATGAAACCTTTGCCACGCACTAAATGTGAAAATCTGTATACTCTTGTAATTCAATATTACTTTAGTCAATTTAGTCCGGTATTACCATTAAAGACCGCTAGGACTAACAAGGTAGCAAAGAAATTAGAAAAATAGGTGTTTCTAATGTTTGGAGTGCCAAAGGTAATGTGACAACGAAGCTCAATATAGATACATATAGACAATAAAGTGCTAACTAAAGACTTTATGCAAATTTGAGAAAGCCTAGAGATGAGGATGGTCAAAAATTTCAATGAGAGCTTATAATTTAAGACGACGTCATGTTGAGTACCTATCTAACCAACCCGTTTGGAGAAAAAATTATGTATTATATGATGCTGTCATAAGAAATATTGTCAGGGAGAGATTTAAAACCCATAAACGACAATTAGCGTTTACATGGTAAACACTTGTAACATCACAAAATGTAAAATTACATATTGCGCTTGTAAACACTGTCGATTCTGGCAGATTGGTCTATAGTACTGTGATCCATTGAAGCGTTCGATTGAAGTCGGCGCGAGAACTTGCTTTCTTCGCTTCAAGTGGGGCAAACATTTTGCTGATTCCGAGTTTTGTAAAAAGGCTTTCACACGGTTCTTATTTGTGGAATTAAAACAAAAGAACAATCATTGTCTTTGAAGATTATGCCGTAACACGCGACCCACATGGTAATTAAAAAACTATTTAATTCTTTTGTTAATTAAGGATTTCAGTGTTTTTCCTCCTCTCTTGCGTTATTGTTTTTGTATAAAATAGAAGACTATAGCTGGGAAGACTTACTCTATTCAATTACTGACTGTTACGATACTCTTATTCCCTACTACAAGGCTGAAGACAATTTTAAATATCCTTTTCACAAATTACGTTGTGTAATATTTAGCAAAGAAGTTACACGTAAAAATCTCATTTAAGTTGGGACACCAACGGTTCAGAGTAGTTAAACGTTCTAGGTTAATCGTAGCTCTCAATAAAAAGTTTTCTTTTCTTCTGGACATTTTAGTGTAAATGTAAAATAGTAATTAATTAGTACATTAATGCGGTTGATTTCTTAGTTGTGTTTTATTTATTTTGTTACATGAGTAGTCTCTTAATCATTCTAGCCTGCATAAGTCGCTCTTACAGCTATGGAAAGACCGGATTTGGCGAACCTCGGTAAGTATTTTTTTTATACGTAGTAGCGGAGTATTTTGGTTTTTTTACTAATACGTAGTAGGGATTAGTTTTTTCCTTTCTTGCTTGGATCGTTTTGTTAACTAATGGTAGAGTAGTAGCGCTGATGATTTTCTGTAGGGTAGTAATTTTTTTTTGTTTCTTACAGAGCAAGACCGTAAAATGTTTGCATTTATTTAATTATTTTTATGTAGTTAATTGATTTAAGTTACAGGACATTGACTAATAAATAAAAGTAATTTAATTGTGGCCATTTTATTAGCTTTGTAACTGGGGCTGATTTTATGTAAGGTTTTTCTTGGATCTGTAAGAGAACTAGGTGCAGACAGCAACCAGGAGGGTGGTAGTCTCCTCCAGACACTTTTTGTATACCTGACGCTCATTATTTTGGATTGGTTTAGTTTCGACTGGGTTGGAAACAGGAACCTACGGTCACTTGCCGATCTGAGCAGTCGTAGTTGGCCATCGTTTGACCTTGGACATCCCATTTCAGTTATTTTTGTTCTCTTTTCTCTTTCTTGTCTAATCAAAGGAAATGTTTTACACTCTTGAAGTTAAGGGGAAATTGTTATGTTATAATTTTGATTTTACTGTAAATTGTGATAATTCTTTTCTTGAGTGGTCCTCGTATTCCATTTTCTTTTTTTTTCTAATTCTTTTATGCGAAATTGTAAGCAAAGTCGTGTTTTGTATGTGCATTATTGTCAATTTTATGTAATTAACAATATTTTTAATTCTTCTGTTTTAAACCTAAAATATATGATAATTTGTAATTTCTTGTAGATGGCATTGACCTTGTTTTTTCATTTATTCGTTCATATAGAATTTTTTGTTGTACAAATCGTAAATTGTTAATGTTAATTTTCTATAAGCTTTGGTATTTTTCCTTTAGGATTCCGTTAAGTTTTCAAGATTAATTATATATTTTTTGTAATTGGAAAGACGTCAATTTTATTTTTCAATTGTATTTCGGGTCTAAATCAAATCAAATTCGGAAATTTTTGTAATTATTTATTTGTAAATATGATTTTCCAGAGTCGCGCGCATTGACAACATTTGTCATCGGGCATTATCATTAAACATTTCTATAAATTCAATTAATGTTTTTTTTTTGATATTTTAGTGTTCTTTGATAATTTTTTCTAATTTAAAATCTTTCTTAACGCTTTATTTCTTTTTTTATATTTAGTAATTTTTTGTTATTTTCATACTACATTTAAGCATGGCACTGATTTACTTTTGGCGGTTTCTAAGACTTTCCAACCCAATTTTTTTCTTAAAAAAACAATATTTTACGCTTCTGATCACATTTTTGGTTTTGATATGGTGTTTGCAAACGCATGGTTTACCTTCTATGGAAATTTTTGAATTTATAAATTACTGCATTGTTATGTAATTCTCGAGCTATTGTGTTATTTTACTCTATCTATTAAAGCAAAAGTAATTCGTTTCATTAAAGATTAATGAGCCGCAACTACAAGGCCATTTATTACTTTTTTGGGGGCTTACATCAAACGAGGTAACTCTTAGAATGTTTTAATGGTTGAGACGGTTTTCGTCATAACTTTTTTATAATTTTAGGGATCTTTTCTAGAGTGTAGTATCTTCACTATCTTCATTACTATTATTAGTATTATTAACGGCCATTTTCTTCAAGTCGGCGTTAAAGTCAGATAATTTTTAGTTTGCGAACAGCTATTTATTTATTACTTTAATGTTGTTTATTGATGTTAACAAATCTACATTTGTTATTTAATTTTGTTTCTATTATAATTATTTGTTGGATCGATTTTTTTCTTTTGGCTTCCACGGCAATATTTACGTAAGTGACACGCGTTTAGAGGCGGGTGGTGTGTTTCTTGGTGACCAATTAATTTGTTTAAACTGAGATAGCTTAACGTCGTTTCCACTGCAAAGTTAGACGTGGCAATCCAACCCCAACTTTTACATTCACCTGTTAGTGATCGTAGCAACTAAAACAATAATTTCCTACAACGGTATTAATTACAATCTTTTGCAAAGAATTTACTTGTACTAGGTACTTTACGTCACGGAATAGAAGCTTTCTTTTTGTCTAAGGCTCTACTTGACATGATAAAAACATTAGAAGACAATTTGCGTAAATTAATACATAAAGTCATTAATTTGATATTACTGTAAAAAGAAGAAAAAGGAACTCTAAGTAAGAATTTATGCAAAAGCATAAAAACCATAGGCTGAAGAGTGGAAAGAGGAAACACCGGCCTAAATACATTTATGTTGCTATAATTATACTAGCCGAGACTCTTGACAGTTTTTTGCTGTGTTATGAAGGATTATCTAACAATATTACAGCACTTTTTTTCTAAATTACTTAGAACCGACTCATGCCAGTTTTCGAATTCATTTCTTCATGGGAATCGATTCGAAAATAAGAAAACCATTTTCAAGAAATTTTGTATCTGTATTTTCCAGAAGGATTTTGAAATACAGTTGTAGATAATCCAAAACTGAAGGCTTGCCGTGCTGTATCAATTGTTGTATCTGCCCAAATTTTTGTAGTAAGGATAATATATTTTCTTGTCAGCTTCCCAAAGGAATTGTCTTCTCCACGCTATGATATCGTGTTTTTCGAGTAGCATACTGTTGCAATTTCATTTTTCGTACCTATAAAATAATGTAAGCATGTTATAAACACAATATATTTTTGTTTGTTTAACTAACCTAAACCCAATTTCTTTCAATAATGTTTGTAATATAGTTGCCACAGCTTTTTGTACTTTTGGCGGTTCATTAGGTAAAAAAACAAATGCTCAATACGTCTTAGAACGCTTTTCATTTCATCGGTAACATTATGTAATATTGGCTTTGACCTATGGTACGTTTTCTAAAAATTCAGTACGTGATCTGTGTTATATTCAGTTAGCACGTTGTATACAGTACATACAAAAACCCCGTTTTAAATAAGTAAAATTAATATAAATCTTTACATGTAAGTGTATAAAGAAATAAATAAATAAAATAAAGAAATACATTACCTGCTGCTGTAGCTGTAAATTTACTATAATCTGTTTTCGAACTACTTGGTTAACTTTGTTTGCAAGTTTTCAAGATATTTAGAATGTTTTCTTTATCAGATCATGATATTTCAATTTACGTTTTTGTATTGGTAAAACATCCATAATAATGTATTAGATAATCTATAAAAATGTTGTTTTGCCAGGTGGTAAATATTTTAAAACATATTGTTTCTTATTTTGATATCAACAACATCAAATGGTTTTTTAAAAGATTTAATTTGTGTACACAAAAAAAAACACTGATAAAAGTTAACGAAACGTTGAAATACCAAAATTGTTAGTACACAATAATTTCGGGAAGCGTACTTTGAATTCACCAATTACAAAAACATTTGTGGGAGTGACTTATTTCTATTTATTCAGCGTGTTTAGTATAATAATCTTATCAGTTTTTGTACATACTCTACGTTATATGTTTACCATTTAGTTTTCTGCCAAAATATATTTTTTTGTCAACCAACTAGACAAGTTAGCAAAAAACGTAATAAGGAATAACTTTTTACTTAATTCTAAAAGGTGCAAACAAATTTCATAATTTTTTAATAAAAAACTTTTGAGTTTTTTTGGTGTTCACCTTACAACATTAAAATTATGTATTTAAATACACTTTTAAATATACATTACACTTTTTAAAAATTAATACAGGCGTTTATGTATGTAATGATACATAAACATTATGTTCTTATTCAAATATTGAACGTACTTGTAATTAAGTTTTGGATTTAAAACGCAGTTTTTATGTAAAAAAATACTTTTATTTTTTTTTATATACTTATACAAACATTGTACTGTCGTTAATTAAAAAATAATAATAACAAAAAAACTCTATCACCAACGTGATTTCAAAATACGCACACTTTTCAAGTTGTATATAAAATACGCGCCTTTTACTAGGCAACACACATTTCTTTTGCACAATTATTAACAGCGGCCATCTTGAAATGACCTAGAGGCGTTTCAACTAAAGCTAATACAATTACATGTCACATAATACAAAAAAAATGATGAAAAATACAAATGGCAACAAACAACAAAAAAACTAAAGTATTACATTTAACTACAACACGAATGCTTTCATTGAAAAACATTAAAATTATAAAATTTAAATGGTTAACAACTCTCAATTTGAATCATCTGGTAAAATACACACACGATGTATTGATCGTTTAATTTCACTTCCGTTACTTAATTTGATTGTTAAAGAACGGATAACATTGTCATCTCCTTGATGAGTTTTCACGATACGACCCAATGGCCATTGCAAAGGAGGTAGATTATCTTCTTGTATGAGTACAACATGTCCAACTAGTGCAAGGTTAGGTAGACGTTGAAACCATTTTACACGACGTTGATATTCAGGCACAACCTCGCGTGACCATCTTGACCAAAAATGTTGTACTATTTGTTGCATTCGGTTAAACAGACGAATACGATTTGGGTGAATTTGATTAAAGTCATGTTCTGGCAAAGCATTGAACGTACGTAGGATAAGAAAGTGTCCTGGGGTCAATGGACTTGGATCTTGGCTATCATTAGGTAACGTTGATAAAGGTCTGCTATTTAAAACACTTTCAATTTTTGTTAAAATTGTATAAAGGTTCTCGTAATCAAGATGAGTGTTATTTAAAACTCTATATAAATGAAATTTAGTAGACTTCACTGCTCTTTCCCAGAGACCTCCTTCATGTGGTGCTCTAGGTGTAATAAAATCCCATTTAATTTGTTTTTGACTTAAGTTATCGATTATGGTACTTTGAACATGCTTATCTTTAAAAAATTGAAACAAATCTTTCAAATAGTTCTTTGCGCCCACAAAGGTTCTACCATTATCACTTAAAATACTTGACGGTATACCTCTCCTTGCGATAAATCTGTATAATACGTTTAGGAAAGACTCTGTAGATAAGTTACTAACTAGTTCTAGATGCAAGGCACGCGTGGAAAGACATATGAAAATACAAATGTAGCTTTTTATTAATTTGGCTCCTCTGGTTTTGCGATCTTTTATTAAGATTGGACCGGCGTAGTCCAAACCTACGTTATAGAACGCTGGCATGTTTGGTAATACTCGGTTTGAAGGTAGATTTCCCATTAGAAGGTGATTAAATTTAAGACTAGCTTTTATACAAGAAATACATTTTCTAACTACTAGCTTTGAAGTATTCCTTCCATGTATTGGCCAAAATGCTTCTCTCACTATTGATAAAAGTTGTTGAGGACCACAATAAGGATTAGTTATGTGAAAATAATTGAAGATTAACCTAGTTAAAGCATGATTATTGGGAAGAAGCAAAGGATACTTCTTGTCAAAATTAAAATTCGAACGTGCAAGCCGACCACCTACTCTAATGGACCCACTGTCATCCAAAAAGGGATCTAATAGTCGAATAGAAGATGATTTTATTTGAATTCTCTTTTGCAAACATTGTAGCTCTTGGGCGAAAGCTTCTTGTTGACAGAGATGCACCAACTTCTCTGTAGATTGTTTTAACTCTTGAACAGTAAGATGATTATTTTTTCGACTGCGTTTAGTAATTTTACAATTATTAATAAATCGAAGGACGTATGCAAATACTCTTTTTAATTTGGTTAAAGAAGAAAATCGCTCAAAAATGTTTAGGCAATTGGTTGTCTGACTGCAAAAACAAAGATTTGATTTCTTTTCCTCAATAGTTTCGTTTACTTCACGTGGTGTTGATATTTCAGAATTGTTGTCAAACATGCTCAAAAAATGCGGACCATGAAACCAGAACTTATTATCACACAAGTCCTTTGGGTTGACTCCTCTAGAAATTAAATCACTCGGGTTGTGTTGAGAAGATACATGTCGCCAATCGCAAATGTTCGTTAACTCTTGGATAACAGCTATGCGGTTAGCTACAAAGACCTTATATCTGTTAGGTGCAGAATTGATCCAATTAAGAGCAACCATGGAGTCTGTCCAATAAAACACTTTTTCGAAGGGAATCTCAAAGTTTTTTAGAACATCATTTGATAACTCGGCAAGTAGAACAGCAGCACAAAGTTCCAAACGTGGAATGCTAACGGTGTGCAGTGGTGCTACACGCGATTTAGAAGTTACAAGATTACAATATACTCGACCATTAGAAGTTACACATCTAACATACACACAAGCTCCATAAGCTATGGAACTGGCATCACAAAAGCCGTGGAATTGCAAGCAACTGAAATTAGAAGGGATTAAACAACGTGATACGCTAATATCATTGATGTTTCTTAATTGACCTTTAAACTCATGCCATTCCTTAAGCATATCTTGAGGTAGCTCTTGATCCCACTCTATCTTTCGCTGCCAAAGAGACTGTAAAATTAATTTTCCTTTAACGATTATTGGAGCTAAAATGCCCAGCGGATCGAATAATTTTGCTATACATAACAGAACGGCTCTTTTAGTATAATCCTGCTCATCAAAGTTTAGATGAAAATTGAAGAAAAATTTGTCCTCAACAGAGTTCCAATGAACACCTAAGGTTTTTGCATTTGCTCTTTCACATAGAGGAATAGTAATCAAATTATAATTTGTTACAGAATCACTTTCTTTGATTACCTCTGAACAATTCGAGAGGAATTTTCTGATTATAAAACATCCGCACTCTAGAATTTTGGTGACTTGCTTTTTGATAGACTCAAGTTGTTGTTTTGATTGACAACTGTATAACAAATCATCCATGTAAAAATTTTTCTTGATGACATGTGCACCATCAGGGTATTGACTGGCAAATTTGTCAGCCAAGAAAACCAAACATCGGGTTGCGAGAAAACTTGCTGAAACTGTACCGAAAGTAACTCGATTGATTTCAAAGATTTCCAATGGATCACAAGGACTCTCTCTCCAAAAAATCCTTTGAAGTTTTGTTTCGTTTTCACAAACTTTAATCATCCGATACATTTTAGCTATATCGTCAGTAAGTGCAAATTGAAATTGTCTAAATCTGATTAAAATGTCTACAAGCTTTTCTTGAACCGGAGGGCCAACAATCTGTGTATCATTCAGAGAAATATTATTAGATGTCTTTAGGCCTCAAATTTTTGTAGTTAACGAATCTCCTTTAAACACAAATGATGTGATAAAAAATAATTTAGCACAGAAAGTCTAGGAATGGGACCATCTAACGTTTCAAAATTACCGATAGACTGGTTCGACCGAACTTTACTCATGTGACCAAAAGTGATATATTCCCTCATTTGCTCAACATATTCTCTTCGAAGATTCGGATTTATACTAAGACGTCGCTCTAGACAAAAATTTTTTTTACAATCTGCTCAGATTCGCCAAGATTAGCAAGAAAGTGAAAGGTATTGAGACAATCAACCTTCCTTCCTCATCTTGTTTGATAGTTTTTAAAAAATGGGTTTCACAAAATTTTTCTTCTCGAGACAATAAAGACAAATTAGTTTTGGGTTTAACATGATCAATCTCCCATAATCTAACAAGCGATTGATTTAACTCTCTTAAACTCTCAGAGTCCTCAACAGTGGTATGATGAACATGAGTTACAAAAGAAGTATTTTTACTTAAAATTCTCTCGGGTAAGTTTCCTGAAATAAGCCAACCTAACATTGAATCCTGTATAACAGGCAAACCTCTGCCTAATGAAATTTGATTGGGCTTTATCAAACTAAAATACAAAGAAGCACCAAGCAGGATATCGATTTTTCCTGGAATATTGAATGAATCATCGGCCAAACTTACATGATACGGTATACTCAATGAACTTCTATCAAAAGATACAAGAGGCAATTGATCAGTAATTTCATTTATAATCAAACAATGAGCAACAAATTGATATTTGCTCGTAAGTGATTGAATGGTGATAGTAGCAATTTTTGTTATTTGTGTAGTAGTACAACGACTCCCCTTACAGAAATGTTAATTGGTTTGGACTTTATATTTAGTTCCTTGCAGAGTTTTTCGGTTATGAAATTGCTTTGGCTACCGCTATCTAATAAGACACGAACTTCGGAAATATATATACCGTTTTTCACCTTTACTTTTGCTGTAGATAACAATACATTAGAATTAACAGCTAAATTACAAGTTGTAGACGAAGCGCTTTGACTTCCAGACGGACCTTGTATTTCATCTCTGTCGATAGACGACTCGACTATAAGATTATCTGAAGTTTGAGGATTGGTTTCGATAAGTTTGGAATCCGGACCAGACTTGTTTACTTTATGCGAGAAACAAATTGTAGTATGATGCCTTTTTTTGCAGATTCTACAATTGGAAGAAGATTTGCAATTTTCTTTGTAATTATGACTAAGGCAGTTAAAACACAAACGGAACTCTTTTACTTTGTTATATCTATCCTTAACTGGTAACCTAGAAAATGCATCACATTTATAAAGATAGTGATTTCCTTTACACTGTGGACAATTAGCATTGCTTGTCGCAAAAAATGTTCCCACTGAGTCCTTTTTGAGAAATGGTTTGTGATTTTGTTTCAATACGTTGGAAGGATAGTGAATTAAGTTTTTCTTTAAGCAAACACTTATATCATCAATTAGTCTACACCTGTCACTCAGAAACTCTAAACTCTCACTGATATTAGGTATATCCTCTGGAAATTGTTTAGAAAACTCTACAATTGTTCGAGTATCACCCTTGGATTTTATTAGATAAGCTATTATGGCACTCTTGTAGTCAGAGTCTGAAAGATTCAAGCTATCAACGGTTTTTAAGTGTTTTGTGATTAAATCATAAAAATTTCTTAAGCCGTTTTCTTTATTTAATTTAGAACTCTCGAATATTTGCTCAAGCTGCTGGAAAACTAAGAGACGCTTATTCTGATACCTGTTTCGTAAAAGATCTAATGCAATTTTATAATTGCTACCAATTATTGGTAAACCTGTTAATATTTCAGACGCGGGTGCTTTTAGACAAGATTGTAAATAGGTCAATTTGAGATCGTCCGTTAAATTAGGATTTCGATCGACACAGGACATAAATCTCTCGATAAAATTGGAAAACTCTAAAATTTCGCCTGTAAAACTTAGTAAACTGATTTCAGGTAACTTCACACAAGGTGCATCATTTGACCCTATAGAAGTACCGGAGATATTATGCTGATTATACTCTTTTTCTTTCTTTTCGTATTGTTTAATAACTAATTTAGCCTTACTGATCGCACTTCCAAGTGAAGCCTCAAGCTCGTTATTACTAGGCACGCTTGCATCTTCGAACTCAAATGCTACAAATTCATCATACAAATTTTCGTACTCATTTAATAAAGGTTTGACATAATTCTCGTAATTAATTGTTCCAATATTTCCTCGTTAATCTCAAGAATATTACATTGATTAACAAATTGTTCGAAACTTTTTAATTTATTGACTCGATTGTTTAATTTGGAAAATAACAACTTTCAGGTGCTGAAGAGGTTTGTGCACTTGAAATACTTTGACTCTTTGTTTTCGACATGATACAATAAAATGTAAACAAAATAACTCGAATATTGTGGTTTGCAAGAACGTTTGAAAGGATTAAGTGTTAAGTGTACTCACAATCGATACTCAAATGGAACTCAACTCGGTAGGTCTCTCGGATATGGGCAGTTGTCTCAACTGTTACTCAAAAGATTGATCGTTTGTTGACCTTCTACAAAAATAAATCTAATTAAGTTTATTGTATAAAAGCGTTTGTATCAAAATTTGTTTGTTACTCTTTACTCAAATCATAAAGGATATGTGTAAGAATTTTTCTTTTTTGCCATTCACCATTGTGTTAACTCGTATAATTGTTGAATTCTCCAGATTACGCCTCTTTTGATTTGTGATGATGCTGTGATGTCACCATATCGCCACTTGAATTGTTAATTATCACTTTCTCTTTTTCTTGAAATGTGGACGAATGAATACTGAATTCAATCCACGATTTTCTCGTTATCAGGCTCGTAGGACCAATATATGTAATTAAGTTTTGGATTTAAAACGCAGTTTTTATGTAAAAAAATACTTTTATTTTTTTTATATACTTATACAAACTTATACTGTCGTTAATTAAAAAATAATAATAACAAAAAAACTCTATCACCAACGGGATTTCAAAATACGCACACTTTTCAAGTTGTATATAAAATACGCGCCTTTTACTAGGCAACACACATTTCTTTTGCACAATTATTAACAGTACTTAAGATTATTCCTTGTACAGTTTTGATTTACGATTCATCGTTACTGAAATTGTAATCTTATGTAATAAAATAAAATGCATATTGCATTTGACGTGCAACATATTTGGTATAAATAGATATGTTGTGTATTTAGTTGTTGGACTAAAGTGCTATAATCACGTTATTATTTACAGAATCAGCTAAAGTAAATAGAGCGAGGATAATTGCAACATAATTTCCAAGTAGTTTAACGTGCATCTTACATAAAATCTAAACTTTAAGTTTAATTAAAGCGCTTCTGTCAATAAGTCAAAGAAAAAGTAGAAAATTTGCTCGTAAATTTAATGAAATCTTTAAAAGTCATTTAGATTAGCCGGAAAAGTACGTTCAATATTGAAACATAGCAATATTACACGATATTGCTACAATTTATCCGACATCGTGCAAAAATGAAACATGATACCGACATAAAAAATAAAGTAAAAACGCACAGTTAAAGTTGTATAATCATTACATTTTAGCACACAAAAATTTATAGAAGTAAACAATCTTCAAATTGATTTAAAAAGTTATATTCAATTTTTTTTTAATATAACAGTTGTATTTTTTTTATGTAGATGTATTGGATATCTACTGCATTTTCTATTAAGAAGCGTAATACATTGTGAAGAGAAAACAATAATGAAACTTTTAACTAAATTGAATTTTCATTAAATTGAAAATTGAAAAGCGACGACAAAGCTATTATCTTTTTCTGCCGCTCTCTTTGAAACTATTTGCAAGTAGATGTTGTAGACTTGCAAAAATGCTGTTAAACATTTTTTTATTTAGCTTTAGAGTTCAATATTACAAAAGTATTTGTAAATTTATAAAAAACTTTAATCAAACTTGTAGATTTTATTTGACATTTCTAAGTTGTATTATATTATGATTAATACATTTTCGTATTATCATGTTTTGATAAAAGGACACTTTTTAGGGGTGGAAAGGCAAGTGGCGCAAAATAGAATATTTTTTATTAAATTACCGTGGGCGCATTTAAATTGCAATTTTGATTAATTAAATATGTTAATTGATCGGTTATAACAACAAAATATTGTTGAACTTTAAAATGTTAACATTTTTATTTACATGAGAAATGTTCACCAAGAAAGTCTAATGAATACAATAATTAAATTCAAGCATAGTAATATTTCAGTTAATGTTAATCGAAAAATTTCCAGACCACTAGTTTATCAGATTCGTAATTTTCCTCTTTACGTACGACACTATTAGTATCAGTAGTAGCATGGGTGCTTTTTGTAAGCCAAGAACAAACACAACGTGAGCGCTTAAACAGATTCAGTAGTGGTTTTAACAAGATGAACATAAGGTTAGACACTCTTTCGATTCGAAACCCGGTTCGCATTAAGCACTTGATATTGGAATGTACTTGATACACATCAGCAAGTCATTCACTTCAAGACCGATCACTTTCCCTTTGCTTTGTTTGTACTTACGGAAGCTCTTCACAACAGCTTTGTTATTCAGATAAAAACGGTCACAAAGAGCAACAACTTCATTCTTTCCATCGACAATACCGATCTTATTGTTTTAGTAAATTGGAAACAGCACTTTTATTTGTTTCATAGGCACTTTCATTTGGTTGTGAATCAACAGCAATACGGCTTGCATGTGAAAATCTCACGTTAAACATTCTTTTTCTGAGATTCTTTTGTAGACTTTGATAGAACTGAGCGCGGGGTGTCACTATCACAGTTACAGCACCTCTGTTTCTACCACCACTATAATGCAAAGTGGCTTCTGCAAATTTAGATTTCCCAGCAGCGTTCAATGTTTTAGATTCGAAACGTTCAAGTTTTTTTAATTTTATAGATAATTCACTCAGTTTACGTAAAATATCGCACATAAAGCCTAAGTTCTTGACAAACTCAACTGAGCTGAGAAGACGTGCACCACCATCATATACGGTTCTGTCACTACCACGTTTTCCGTCTGATTTGGATTTCTATAAGAAAATTATATTGCATGAGTAACTTTATATAAACAACACAAACTGAAATTAACAAAAATTAAAGCACTACAACTTATTACTTAAAAATTATTTTCTAATAGTGATTGACTTGATTGATTGTTCTTACATCTCTAACACTCAGTTAAAGACGGTGAGCAAAATAGTGCCAGATGACCAATTTTGGATATTGCTCTTTTAACAATTTAACAACAGTTTTTAGTTTTTCAAGCGTCATTTGTGCACCATCACAAGTTACGCCTTTCAGACTTTCATCGGTGACTTTTTATTGTAGTAAGGACTTTATCACAAATGTTTTTAGCAGACATGTCATTAAGTTCGACCAATTGTACAAACATATTAATTAGTAATTCGGCTCTCTTAATAATGATACGCAAATAAATTGCAACTGTTAATATCTAGCTTACCGAAGTTGATTAATCGAAAATGATGCCTAATTTAGCTTTTGATTAGACAATCTCCATAACCAGTTTGCTACGCATTTCAACACTAATGAAGTCAGCAATTTTGGCACATCTCATTTCGAGTGGAAATAGTGCCCTTATCACAACCGTTCAGTTTCTGCATGCCAATATCTGAGGGAAGGTTCTTATATAATTGACAGTATTTTTGTCAAGTCGTACACAGTACAAAACGCGCGTTCAGTTGTTAGCTGGAACTCCTTTTGTTTGTTCGCAGCAGATTTGTCAAGATCAAAGTCTTTTAATTTTAACTTCTTGTTAATGCTTCACCTTTATGCGTTAGAAGTGGGGACATTTTACCCTTCTGTATACCGTTTTGATTCAGTATGTAATTGTAAGCTTAAGTGTAAACAGCAATAGTAAAGAATTTATTTTTTATCTGCATAACTAAGTTATCGTTATTTATCACCCCGAACCAGCTTCAATTCAACACAAATCAACATTAGTCCTTCCTCGCCACATATCACGATAGTGATAAATATCGACCTAATTAACACAGAAGAAAATTAAGATTATTAAGCTGTTATTCATCGATAAGCGAGAAACCGCCGAAAGATTCATATTCTCGTTGCTCGTCTTATCGTTGCCCGTCTTTGGTATCTGCCGCAAGCCACCTGCATCAACAAGTAAGTGAGCGAACCTTTCCTTCTTTCGGATCATGTTTTGCACAACAAATCTATCTGAATTCAAACAATAATACGTTTATTAAATTCAAAACATGTATGTATGTTTAAATTGTCATTTAAGCTCTCTGTGTTATTAATATTCAAATTTACTTAAATACCGTTGCAATTTACGAAGTTTGCATTTATTCAATTTTTGTTATTTGTGCTTACTTTAAAATTAAAACAAATGGATTTAATTAAACAACGTACCGGTTTAAAAAGTCGGTTGACTCGATTTATTTCATATGTAAATGAATTAGAATCTATTCATAAAGCTGGCGAATTACCTGCTGCTACTTTTCATGAACTTTCAAACAGAGTTAATCATATTAAGCCAATTTTGGAAATGTTTCTCGATTTACAAACCCAAATTGAAAGTTCCTCAGACGATGTCGAATCAGAACAAACACAAGTTGTGCAATTTGAAGATAAGTACTTTGTCATACTTTCAAAAGCCCAGATAATAATAGAATCATGTACTCCCAATCCCAAATCGGTAGCTTCTTCTCACACTACCGAGGCGCAGTCTATTAATGGTTCTACTCTTGAAAGCATCAAATTACCAACAATTAATTTGCCTTACTTTAATGGAAACATCGAGCAATGGCTTGACTTTCGAGATGTTTTCTTTAGTTTGATTGACGCGAATTCTCAATTATCAAACGTTCAGAAAATGCACTATTTAAAAGCATCACTGGTAGGAAATGCTAGTGAATTAATAAAACATATGAGCTTAACTTCAGATAATTATCCAATTGCAATCGCATTACTTCAAGATCGTTATGACAATAAAAATGCACTTATTCATACTCATTTGTAAGCATTATTTGACATCACATCTTTGACCAAAGAATCGTCTAAAAAACTTCGCTCAATAACTGACTGCATAGAAACTAATTTGCGTTCTCTACATAAACTTCTTGACAAAGAACATTTATTTGATGTGTTCATAACTCATCTAATTTTAAACAAGCTAGATCAAGCATCAATGAAAGAATTTGAACAAACAAGGTTAGATAGTAGTGTACCTTCTTTTCAATCACTCATAGACTTTTTGAAGAAAAAGGCAACATTGTTAGAAAGTTTAGAGCATCGAAATAACAAATCCAAAAGCACTAACAACCTTGATTCTCATAAAATTATCGAAAAAAGATCAATTCATAACACATTTTTCTCAAGTCTAAATAATAATGAAATATGCATACTGTGCAAAGACAATAATTCTTTAAAAGGTTGTCTACAATTCCAAAAACTAACAGTGAGTGAAAGAACTGCTAAAGTGGAAAGCATGAAACTATGTTTTAATTGCTTGGCAAAAAGTTGTAACGTTTTCGTTACTGTTATTACTTGATTTTAAATTATCTGTATTAGTTTAACTAAATTTGCGTGTAAACCTTCCTTTACTTTTATTCTGTGGAATTCTTACTTTTTCAGGGCGTTGCCAGCCTTGAAATTCATTCGGTACCGAATCTTTGACAAGTACGCATGTAGTACTTTATTAGTATCCATGTAGTTTCTTTATCTTAACTAATATCTACAATATCTTTATTTAAAAAGTCTGTGTTAATAATACAGGTATGTCTTTTATTTCTATTTTGTTGAGTTTATCTAATTCCCAGTTTCTATTTGTTTTAGACTTTTTTTTTATATACCGATTTTACCTTTAACGAAATTATCATTATCTTAATAATTCGAATGAGTTTGGTATGTGCATAATACTTTAATTACCAACGATCCGAACCGATTTTCGTAAAGAAAATACGCTTCATCATCGTTTTTATGGGAAATTTACCAAGGTTATCCATCGATTTTACCGTTGGACGACACCAACTCTGCATTTCATTGGAAATTTGATCCGTATGCGTGAGTTGTCTTTATCTCTACATTCCTTTTCGTTGATAACTGCCTTAGCAACAACTGATTTTCTTCTTGTTAAATAACTTGCATCTTAACGTAACTTATTAAATGATAAAATTCTCTAATTAATATCTATTACAATTGCCTAGTGCAATTATATAAAGTAACTATATTAATATTGTTTTCTTACTATATGTAAAGAAATACCGGTATTATTTTAATTTTAAGTTTAATAATTTAAATGACAAAAGTTTCTATTTTTAGTTTTAAGTAACTTTACCGAATTTTATATTATTGTTTTTGTTTTGTTTTTGAATATAGGATTTGAAATATTTTGAGAGTGATTCAATGAATTTTATGTTGTGTAACTTTTATTGCAGATAAGACTTTTAATAGTTTAGTCTTCAAATAAAACTATTTGGCATCCCTGACATCAGAAGTTAATTGACCAATTTTGACAATTTTTCTAATTGTTTGATTAATTTTCTTATATTGTTTGTTAGCGCGCTCTTCTCTTACCTAAATTACCTGAGTTGCCGCTACAATTTTTGGCATCCCTTGTGTGGGGAAGGAACTGAATGAAATACCTTTGGATTAGAAATATCGTTCCTATATCTGAATTGATTTTCGTTATCTCGTATCGTATCTTTATTTATCTAAAATGTCTCTTATCTATGCCTTACTTTCTGAAGAAATTAGTTATGAAATTTCTATCAGAGGACAAACTCCTTTGTCTACTCAAGATCAACGTCGTAGACAGTTGCGTTCTATTCTGCATCGCGAGTCTAGTGATGAATCTAAGGTTCTAGTGTCTACCTATGCTTTTGAGCAAGATGTCTCCGAAGTATCTACTTCTCTGAATGATTTAACTTCGAAAATTTATGGTCTTTCTGATTTTTCTTCTGGAAGTCCTGAAGTTAAACGTTTGCAGTACCGTTTATCTCATGTTATCGACCGAATTTCTCGAATTATTGCCGAAAATGATGAAAGAAAAAATGTTGTCTCTAAATTAAACGAATCTTTTGTTGATTTAGAAGGCGAATTTCTTTTACGTTTGGATAGTGTCTCGGACATTGAGTCACAATTACAAAATACCTCAATTAAAGAAACTACCGTATCTCATTCATATAGTATGCCTGTTTGTAAATGGAATGTGAAGTTTTCTGGTTCCTCAAGTAAAAGTAACTTGATCCAATTTTTAGAAAAAGTTCATGAATTACGTTTAGCTCGTAATATTTCTTTTCAAGAATTATTCGACTCTGCCGTTGATCTTTTCGAAGAACAAGCTCTTATCTGGTATCGTTCTGTTCGACATACCGTAAATAACTGGCACGATTTGGAAAAACTTTTGAAAGAAACTTTTCTTCCATTTTCTTATGACGACGACCTTTTATCTGAAATTAAGCAGCGTACTCAAGGAGAAAACGAGAGTGTTGCTATCTTTATTGCTATAATGCAAGGTATGTTTAACAGATTGTCTACACCTCCCTCAGTTGAAGATCAACTTCGTATAGTAAAAAGAAATCTTCATCCTTTCTTTATCTCACATTTGGTCTTACAGGATACTCCAACGTTTTCTATTCTCTTAGACATTTGTCGTAAGTTGGAAAATAGTCGCCAACAAATTAAAAAATATCATCCGCCACCTTCAAAGAAAGTGAATGTTCTCTTAGCTCCTGACTTTGCCTATCCTGATGATGTCACTATGACTGATTCAACCCCGGAATTATCTTTGTCTATCGTTACGTGTTGGAATTGCCAAAATAATGGACATATCTATTCTAACTGTAAATTACCTAAGAAAATTTTCTGTTATGGGTGTGGAACTCCCAATGTAGTTAAGTCAAAGTGTACTTCTTGTTCCTCTAAACGTAATGTGGTTTCTGAAATTCCTGCTGGTCAACCAACTGTTTCTCTTCCAAAAAACGAGTCTGGCGCACGAAGAGGTGCAGTGTGTCCCGACAATCCAAGTCATCTCAACAAAAATATCTCTCGTACCATCCGAAAGAAAGAGTAAGGTCATCTAAAACTTACTTTTCTAAAAATGAATGGTCTGCTTGGTTAAAAACCATTTCTAAGTTTTATCGTAACTCTACCTCACAGTGTTTACCTGAATTATCTCCTCTCTTTGTCTCTATGCCGAATGACAATCGTCCCTACATTAAGTTTTTCTTGAATAATCAAGAACATATAGCTCTTTTAGACACAGGTGCAAATATCTCTGTTCTAGGTAAAGATGCTTTACATGTCGTCTCTTCTTTCTCTACAGTTTTTAACGATCCTTCTATTCTTATATCTACTGCCGATGGAAAACCTCAAACAGTATCTCATGTTGTTGAAATTCCTATTAGTATTAATAATGTCACCAAGCATGTGAAATTTTATGTCGTGCCTACTATTTCTACTAGCTTTATTTTTGGAATGGATTTCTGTCATTTGTTTAATATATCTATGGATTTTCTTTCTTCTTCGTTCTCTATACCTAAAGAAGTTTCTGTTTGTAGTGTAAATAAAGTTAAAGGTCTCTCGGATCAAGTTCCTGAAAATATCAGTAAACTTGAAGATATTGTTAAGAAATTTGAGTCGTTATCTCCTGATACCTTTTTACCTGAAACACATTTATCTTCTCACTATATCGATACTGGTAATACTAGGCCAATTAAGCAACGTCAATACCCTCTCTCTCCTGCCTTACAGACTCATCTTAATAGTGAAATAGATCGTCTTCTAGAACAAGGTGTTATCGAAAAATCTAATAGTCCTTGGAACTCTCCTGTTTTACTTGTAAAGAAAAAGGATGACTCTTATCGTATGTGCTTTGATGGTCGTAAGTTAAATGAAGTAACTGTTCGTGATTCCTATCCGTTGCCTAGGATTGACTCTATCTTAAATAAACTTCGTGATAGTCAATTTCTTTCCTCAATTGATTTAAAGCAAGCTTTCTTTCAAATTCCTCTTGATATCGACTCTCGTCCTAAGACTGCGTTTACTGTTCATGGTAAAGCTCTTTTTCAATTCAAACGAATGCCTTTTGGTTTGTGTAATAGTGCTCAGTCAATGCAAAGACTTATGGATGCAGTACTTGGCCCAGAACTTGACCCATATGTTTTCGTCTATCTTGATGATATAATTATCGCCACTCCTACCTTTGAGAAACATTTAGAGGTTCTTAATTTGGTTTTCTTAAAGCTTAAAGAAGCTAATTTATCTGTAAATTTTGAAAAGTGTAAGTTTATGCGTGATTCTCTTGTTTTTCTTGGTTTTGTAGTTGATAAAGATGGTTTGCGTACCGATCCTAAAAAGGTTCAGTCTATTTTAGAAGCTCCCGTTCCTAAAAATACTACTGAAGTTCGTAGAGTAATGGGTTTGTTACAGTATTATCGTCGTTTTATTAAAGATTTCTCTACTATCAGTGCCCCTATTAATGCTCTCTTGCATGGTAACCCTAAAGGACAATCTATCGTTTGGACTTCTGAAGCCGACCAAGCTTTTTCTACTTTAAAGAAATTATTGACTTCTGCTCCTCTCTTATCTAGTCCCGATTTCTCTAAGCCTTTCTTCATTCAAACTGATGCCTCTGACGTTGGTCTAGGTGCTGTGCTTTTTCAAGAAGCAGATGGTTTTGAACATCCCGTAGCTTATGCAAGTCGTACCTTAACTAAAGCTGAGACAAAATATACCGTTACCGAAAAAGAGTGTCTTGGTGTTTTGTTTGGTTGTGAACATTTTCGAGGTTATGTTGAAGGTACAAAGTTTACTGTCTTTACCGATCATTCTTCCTTGCTTTGGTTAACTAAACTCAAAGATCCTGCAAATCGCTTAGCTCGTTGGTGTCTTCGCTTGTCTCAATTTAACTTTTCTATTAAACATCGTAAAGGTTCCGTAAATGTTCCTGCTGACTATCTCTCTCGTTCCGTTAATCTTCTTCAAAATTTTGAATTAATTCCTGATGACTGGTATAAAAGTATGTTATCTAAAGTTGTATCTAATCCCGCTGATTATCCTGATTTTACCGTAAAGGATGGTATTTTATATAAACATTTGCGTCGCAAACATAACGTAGTTTCTAACCTATCTGATTGGAAAATTGTCGTACCTACTGAAAACAGAAATAAAATTATTTCTGAATTCCATGACGAAGTTACTTCTGGTCATTTTGGAGTTTTTAAAACTGTCTCTCGTATTACCGAATTTTATTATTGGCCAAAGTTATTATCTTCTGTTAAGAAATATGTCTCTAATTGTTTAGTTTGTAGTTCTCAAAAAGCTCCTAATGTTGCTCGTGCTGGATTGATGGGCAAATACAAAAACATTAACTTTCCGTTTCAGATGATTTCTATTGACTTTATGGGTCCCTTTCCTCGTTCTAAGAAAGGAAATACTCAATTACTAGTAATTACCGACTGGTTTACGAAATTTGTTATGGTGAAACCTTTATCTAACGCCACTACCGTATCTGTTGTTAAATATCTTGAAGAAAATGTCTTCACTATCTTTGGCGTACCTCAAATTATTTTGTGTGACAATGCACAAGTTTTTAAGGCTAAACAATTTACCAACTTTATCTCTAATCATAAAGTTAATATCTGGTATAGTGCTCGCCACTTATCTCAAGTAAACCCTACCGAACGAACAAACAGAACTGTTCTAACTACTATCTCTTCCTTTATTAAAGAAAACCATCGTTGTTGGGACGAAAATGTTTTCAAGATTGCTCAAGCCATTAATTTATCTAGACATGAAGTGACTCAATTTTCTCCTTCGTTTCTAATGTTTGCTCGTACCGTACCTGTTGATGGATCTTTCTATGGTCCCGTATCTGAAAATCATGCTGATGATTTTATATCTAATATCGAGCGTAAACAATGGGAGGAAGATGTCTTATCTTTACCTGCACTGTATAAAGATGTGCGATCTCGTTTGAAAAAGGCTTATGAGCAAAGTAAACAACGATATGATTTGAGGAAACGTCCTGTCGTTTTCAAGGTTGACGATTTTGTCTGGAAAAGAAATTATGCTCTTTCAGACGCTACTAAAAGTTTTGCTGCTAAGCTAGCACCAAAATTTATTCTATGTAAAGTTGTTAAAGTTCACTCCCGTCTTGTTTATGAATTATCCGATATGTCTGGAAACAATTTAGGGAAGTGGCATATTAAAGATTTGAAAGCTTATAATGGCGAAAACCCTGTAGATGATAAGTAGTGATTTTAACATTTCCATTTTCTTCTTCGTCTTGATCTTATTGTGCCTAGGTGTCGGTAGTTTTGTTGGGATAGTTGTTTGTGGGATAACGTTATTTGCCGATCTCGTGACGCAAAGACACGCCCTCTTGCATTTCCTTCAGAATTATTTAGCTGTCAAAGCCAAGTTTCAAGATTTCCCTCTTCTTTTCCCCTACTCTGATTTTTATAGTTTTAGGTTAGTGATAAGTTAGAGTAAGCTGTAAATATACTATTCTAAGAATAGAGTTCCAGTTGCATCTTGCCTTGCCTTTTGTCGATGCCTTGCCTTTTGTCGTTGCCTTTGCCTTATCGTTGTCGTTGCCTTTGTTGATATTTACGTTAGTATTAATGTAGATGCACCATGGTATTTAGTACTTCATTTGATAGTACCTATCATTTTTTTTTTTGGTCGAACGGGGTGTGTAACGTTTTCGTTACTGTTATTACTTGATTTTAAATTATCTGTATTAGTTTAACTAAATTTGCGTGTAAACCTTCCTTTACTTTTATTCTGTGGAATTCTTACTTTTTCAGGGCGTTGCCAGCCTTGAAATTCATTCGGTACCGAATCTTTGACAAGTACGCATGTAGTACTTTATTAGTATCCATGTAGTTTCTTTATCTTAACTAATATCTACAATATCTTTATTTAAAAAGTCTGTGTTAATAATACAGGTATGTCTTTTATTTCTATTTTGTTGAGTTTATCTAATTCCCAGTTTCTATTTGTTTTAGACTTTTTTTTTATATACCGATTTCGATTTTACCTTTAACTAAATTATCATTATCTTAATGATTCTAATGGGTTTGGTATGTGCATAATACTTTAATTACCAACGATCCGAACCGATTTTCGTAAAGAAAATACGCTTCATCATCGTTTTTATGGGAAATTTACCAAGGTTATCCGTCGATTTTACCGTTGGACGACACCAACTCTGCATTTCATTGGAAATTTGATCCGTATGCGTGAGTTGTCTTTATCTCTACATTCCTTTTCGTTGATAACTGCCTTAGCAACAACTGATTTTCTTCTTGTTAAATAACTTGCATCTTAACGTAACTTATTAAATGATAAAATTCTCTAATTAATATCTATTACAATTGCCTAGTGCAATTATATAAAGTAACTATATTAATATTGTTTTCTTACTATATGTAAAGAAATACCGGTATTATCTTAATTTTAAGTTTAATAATTTAAATGACAAAAGTTTCTATTTTTAGTTTTAAGTAACTTTACCGAATTTTATATTATTGTTTTTGTTTTGTTTTTGAATATAGGATTTGAAATATTTTGAGAGTGATTCAATGAATTTTATGTTGTGTAACTTTTATTGCAGATAAGACTTTTAATAGTTTAGTCTTCAAATAAAACTATTTGGCATCCCTGACATCAGAAGTTAATTGACCAATTTTGACAATTTTTCTAATTGTTTGATTAATTTTCTTATATTGTTTGTTAGCGCGCTCTTCTCTTACCTAAATTACCTGAGTTGCCGCTACAAAGTCATTTCACCAAAAATTGTAATTCTAAATTTCGTTGTCGCTTTGTAACGAAACGAAAATAAAGTCCACCATTTTGGAAAAATTGAAAACAAATTTTAAAATGGTGCATAGACTTTTCCCCCATCCTCGTATATCCCACCAGCGCCAAAACGATCCCCGCTCAAAAACCGGCACTGTAAAAAGGGAAAAAGGATATAAAAGCGGCTGTACCGTCTAGAAGAGCATCTTTCCGTCGTCGTCCAAGCGACGTCTCTGAAGACACCTCGGACATCCTGAAAACTGCCTGCCGATCCTGAAAACTAACCGTAAGTTGTAACACTCCGGTGGCTCACAGTCTCGGCGTTGGATTTAAAACGTTATTAATTTAAACACAATTAACATAAATTTATTCTGCCAATTAACATGTAATTGTAACAATAAATCTCTACAGGTGGTGTAGTTTTATTTCCTGTTTCATAACAAATAAAATGTATTTTATTAATGTTATTAACTTCGGTGGAATGCGGCCTACCACTTTCCGTAAAATCGAACTTGATTGAATGCGGCCCACACAATTTAACCTGCAAAAAAACCTGTATTTTTTCTAGAAGTATGATAAACGTAAATGGCGTTTCAGACAAATAACACGGTGGAATTCAATAACGTTATTACTATTACGGGTTGTTGCGGTTTAGTTATACGGTGACTCGAAAACTTCGGCAAATTCAGGTGAGTATTTCAAAATTGACATCGATTTGAAAGGATTACTTTTAGATCTCAGCCCGAAACCAAAACGTAGCGATGCTAAACGTATTGAGATACTTTAAACCAGCCTGGCTCAAGCAGTATCTCAACGCATCAACTTCAACTACATTAAGGGTTGAACGTAACTGTCGGTTTAAGTTACGCAAGACAAATCCTACACCAGCCTGGTGCAAGTGATTTGTCCCTTCACTAACGGACTGAGGTTCGCTACTAACAAATACTATTCGGTGAAACCGGAGCTTGTGGTCAACTTGAGGGAGGGCGTTTGGACGTAACAGGGTTCTAATACAAAACGGCAAAGTGAATGCAAAAATCGTAAGAGTAGCAGGGTTTGAAGCGGGTCGGTATGAGTTTAGAATGGTCCGGGTACGATAACAGGTTTCGGTTAATCGGTACTCACAATTATACAGGATCAGGATCGGTTCGGAAAAGAGTTAGCCGGGTACAAATGCATTAAGTCGTAAAGTAATAAGAATCGGATAAACACAGGTCGGGTTTCGGAAAAGAGGTTCTACCAGAAACGGGTCTCGGCAGAGAGAGAGTTTTCAACGTTGACGGCGGCTTTTATTCGTTGTTTCGTTCCGGTTGAATGATTATTCGGCAGGGGAGAGTCGTGCGCTTCGAAGCGGTAGAGGTGGTATTCATTGGCAAGTCCAAAGCTCACGCGTAATTGCAAACAATTTTTATACAATTTTAGAAACAATTATGATCACCTCTGCCGTTTCGTTACAAAGTTGACCTGTAATCCTGTAAACAATCACCGCCTGTACCTGGAGCATTTGCTCAACCTGATTAAATCCTGTCCGGTTATTAAAACGATCGAAACCTGCGTTTCACCTGTCGCAATAAACTGCGAATCATTTTCCATTAATCCGTACGTATATTTAGTAAATTGTTGTGTTTTGGAGTGTTGTATTTGGTTATCCTGGTTAATAATTGTCGAACGCCTGAAGTTGTCTGTTCGTAGAGTACCTTAGTGCTCGCCGTAGATAACTAAAGGGTTATTCACTGTTACTGGATTGTTACATACTGCACCTTGGTCGACCCGGATGAGTAGCCCTTAGACATTTGTTCGTAGAGTACCTTAGTGCTCGCCGTAAGTGTTTAAGTTGATTTTATTCACCTCTCGAGTTGTACGACGCTAACTTTATGTAACTCATACCTGTGCCATAAACAAATACAATAGAAACTCGTTTTGTTACCGAGTCGTGTTACAAACCTTATAAATACATATTGAAGTGTATTTCAATCCATTTTCATTCAGATTTCATTTGCGATCTTGGCAAAATCATAGAAAACGCGAATCTAATATTACTTGTCGTTTGATCTACGTAAAATCAATTAAATTTGGTCCTTAATAACCCGCCGCATCGACCTGTAAATTCTTGAAATCGTATGTTCTTACGCAAGTAATTACATTGTGTTTAAAACGCACCTGAGGTCAACGTACGAACAATTCGACGAAATTGTATACGAACTAACCTGTCAAATTCCACCGGCACTACCTGTTGAATATATCCCGATCAACACACAGGAAAAGGCACCGCTGGCAAAGGGATTTGTGTTAATTTAACACCTTAAAACGCTGTTCCAAAAACCGTATTTTTAATTGTGTTTTAGCGTCAACGTTAAGATAGGGTTGTGTACGAGCCCACAGAAGGCGCTGCCGGCGCAGTCGATGAATGCGATATACCGAGCCTTCCCGAATTAGTTTGAGTTTCCTTTTCATGTATTATTTGGTTGCATTGTTGTTTATGTTATATATTTTGTTTAGTGTAATTTGCAATTTAATTTTGTTATTTACTGTATGTAATAAAACGCAAAGAGATATTTATTTTGTTATACATCTTAATTGTGTTATTATTAATTTCTCCACTTAGCTATCTAGGGTGTTGTGAAATAAAAATTACAACCCAGGGCCGGTTACAGCTTATGCAATGCTAAACACCACACTATGTTACACGGCTTACAAACTAAACCTACAACTCCTGATGCTACCATTTCGACTCGTGAAGAATCTTCTGTTGTCAATACACAAGTGCATAGCATGTCTGTTACCGCATCTTTTAACTGTTCCTCTGTGCTTCTTTCTACTGTTGTCGTTAAGGTAAGAGACCCCTTTGAACAGGAGCATTCTGCGCGTGCATTACTTGATTCAGGTAGTCAGTCAAGTTTTGTTACACATGATCTTTGTGAACGACTAAATATTACTCAAACCCCATTTTGCATACAAGTAAAAGGTTTAGCTGACACTGCTTGCAATATAAAATCAAGCTGTACAATAGAAATTAGTTCAAATTACTCTTCGTTTGCATTGACCGTACCCTTTCTAGTCGTACCGCAAATTACTGGCCTCCTCCCAAATACTTACATTGATACGAAATGTTTCAACATTCCGCCCAACATTCAGCTAGCTGATCCGATGTTCAACGTACCTAGAAAAATTGACATGCTTTTGGGTGCTAATTGCTTTTATCAACTACTGCAGAATGGTCAAATAACAAGTCCTGGTGTTCCTACGTTGCACCAAACTCACTTAGGATGGGTATTAGGTGGTACTATAAACAGCAAAATCTTTCAACCCGTTCACTGTTATTTAGTTCAATATGACAGCTTGTTTGAATTCATGAAAAAGTTTTGGAAAGTCGAACAGACATCAACTACCAAACCTGTTTCTGTTAATGATGCTAAGTGTGAAGAACATTATAGACAAACTACTAAATTGGATAAAAGTGGAAGATACATTGTCAACATCCCATTTTCGAATAGTCCTGACTTGTTAGGTGAGTCTTACTCTTTAGCTAAAAAGCGATTTTTAGCTCTCGAAAGTCAATTCAAAGCCAACAAAGTACTTTATAAGCTGTATGTTGACTTCATGAACGAATATCAAAGTTTAGGTCACATGTCTGAAGTAAACCCGTTTTCTGTGTCTGTTACCCCCTCTTACTTTCTTCCTCATCATGGCGTGATCAAGGAAAATAGCACGACAACTAAATTGAGAGTGGTATTCAATGGTTCTACTGTAACATCAACAGGGCACTCTTTAAACTCATTGCAAATGATAGGACCCACAATTCAAAGAGACTTATTTTCCATTTTATTAGACTTTCGTAGATTTCCTATTGCTTTTCCTGCCGATGTAGAAAAAATGTATCGTCAAATACTAGTTGATGAAACTCAAAGACCACTGCAAAGAATATTATGGCGTAGTAGCCCCCATGAATGTTTAAAGGTATTTAACCTTAACACAGTTACATATGGTACTGCGTCTGCTAGTTTTTTGGCTACACGAACACTCCACGAAATTGCTCATAAATGTGAATCTTTGAACCCTGTAATAGCGGGAATCATTAAGGAACATTTTTAAGTGGATGATGTCCTTTATGGAGCAAATTCTTTAAATGAAGCAATCAGTATTGCTGAGACTCTTAAAAAAACTTTACAATCTTCAGGATTCAATTTGAGAAAATGGATTTCTAACAACTACGAATTTCGAACTCATCTAAATTTAACCAATCCTAAGTCATCTTCATTAATACTCGGCGATACATCACAATCAAATACTCTTGGATTGATTTGGCATTTCGAAAGAGACGCGTTTTTGTTTCCTGTTTCCTGTAATCATCAGGCTCCTTTACACAACGTCGCACTGACAAAACGTCAAATTCTATCGGAAATTTCTCATATTTTTGACCCCTTAGGCCTACTTGGTTCGTACACCATACAAGCAAAAATTCTAATACAAACACTGTGGCTAGATAAAGTATCATGGGACGAACCCCTTTCGAATTCCATTCTTTCTAAATGGCTAGCTATAAAAAATGATCTTTATTCAGCCAATTCAATAGCAATTCCCAGAAGAATTCTTTGTAACTGCCCTACTCAAATAGAGTTGCACGGATTTTCTGATGCTAGCACAATAGCTTATGGTGCGTGTTTCTACGTGCGTTCAATTAACGCGTATGGTCAAATACTTAGTCAACTTCTGTGCTCAAAGTCCAGGGTAGCACCCCTAAAACCAATTACTGTTCCACGATTAGAACTGTTAGCCGGTTTAGAGATGGCTCGATTGTTCTACAGTATCAAATGTGCTTTAGGATTAAAGTTTAATCAATGCTTTCTTTGGACTGATTCTTCAATTGTTCTTGGGTGGATTCGACTTCCTCCACATCAACTAAAAATGTTTGTATGTAATAGGGTTGCCGAGATTCAAGAACTTACTGAAAACACTCTTTGGAGACACATTGCTACTAATGAGAATCCCGCTGATCTATTATCGCGAGGCATATCTCTTTCTAAGTTAAAAAATTCCAAGTTATGGTGGCATGGCCCTCTTTGGTTATCCCACTCTTCTGATCTATGGCCTATTTCAAACATAAATCTAGTAGAGTTACCCGAAATCAAACCCAATATTTCTACTCTCATAACTTGTGAAGTTGAAAAGTTTCCCATTGAAAACTTTTCTAACTTACGCACTCTTAAACATGTTGTTGCATATTGCCTTCGTTTTAAAAACAATTGTACAAAGCCTATTGCAGAAAGATATCTACAATCTTTAACTTATGAAGAAATTGAAAATTCATTTCGTGTTTTACTTAAACTGTCGCAGTCCTTGTATTTCTCTAAAGAAATAAAAATACTGCAACAAAGAAAAACACTTGAACCAAAAAATCGATTGTTATCTTTAAGTTCATTTCTAGATGATCAAGGTATCCTACGTGTAGGAGGTCGTTTATCCAATTCCGAATATACCTTTGACAAAAAGCACCCCATATTATTAAGTAGTAAAGATCATCTTACCAAACTCATATTGAAACACGAACATTTACGTCTTTTGCATGCGGGGCCTCAGCTTTTGTTAGCTACAGTTCGGAACAGGTTTTGGCCATTGTCGGGACAAAATTTAGCTAAACAAGTCGTGCACAATTGTATTAAGTGCTTTCGCTCTTCCCCTAGATTTATCAATCCCATGATGGGAAACCTGCCGTCTCCGCGTATTTGCCCTTCATTTCCATTTCTTCATACTGGATTAGACTACGCTGGTCCAATAATGATACGCGATCGCAATGCAAGATACTACAAAACCCTTAAAACTTACATATGTGTTTTTGTTTGCTTTGCCACAAAGGCTGCACACTTGGAGCTTGTATATGATTTGACTGTCAATAGTTTTATAATGTCGCTTAGAAGGTTTATTGCTCGTCGTGGAAAACCAGCCGACCTTTATTCCGATAACGCCAAAACTTTCATCGGTGCAAACAATGAATTGCATAGGTTACTTAAATCAATTAAAAGTCATAATGAATTTAAAAATGAACTGGAAAATAGTGAAATAAAATGGCACTTTAAACGTTACTTAAGGCGGATTGTCGGTAATGCTTTATTTACCTTTGAAGAACTGTGCACATTGTTAACTCAGATAGAAGCTGTATTAAACTTCAGACCGCTTTGCCCTCTGACAACTGATCCTAACGATTTGACTCCTCTTACACCCGCTCACTTCTTGGTGGGAAGACCGTTAACTGAAGCTGCCGATCCCAACATACAAACAGTACCAAATAATCGGTTAATTCGTTACGAGCTTGTGCAAAAACTTCATCAACATTTTTGACAACGATGGTCATCCGAATACTTGTCCGAGTTACAACGCCGTTCAAAATGGCAACACAATGCCACAAATTTAGAAGAAGGGGATCTCGTGATTATAAAGGATGAAAATCTTCCTCCGTATCAATGGCGCATTGCTAGGATTCAAACATTGCATCCAGGTGGTGATCGCATAACTCGCGTAGTAACTTTGAAAACCGCCACTGGTGTTGTGAAGAGAACTGTTACCAGAATATGCCCACTGCCCAAGGATCTAAGCCAGTGAAATTTCTGTGTTGTTTCTTATTAGTACAATACCTTTTATTTTGATAGTTGTTTACCTTTCATGTATTTGTATTTTTGTGTTATTGAAATTTGTATTTCAATGCCGGGGAGTATGTTAATGCTTCATCTTTATGCGTTAGAAGTGGGGACATTTTACCCTTCTGTATACCGTTTTGATTCAGTATGTAATTGTAAGCTTAAGTGTAAACAGCAATAGTAAAGAATTTATTTTTTATCTGCATAACTAAGTTATCGTTATTTATCACCCCGAACCAGCTTCAATTCAACACAAATCAACACTTCTGAATGATATCGGCAATGGTCTGCTGCAATTTGAGTTGACATGATGACGAATTTTCTCAAATAAGCTTTTGAATCAGCGTGTCTTTTCCGTACTCCGCGACCTACATATTTGCCTATTACTGCGCAGGTGTTATTTGTTTGATATTAAGGGAAGATTTGTATTATTTAAGAAGACGATCTGCTCTGCAGTCAAAATATCCAAGTTGCTCATCTATGATGTTGAGCTATGGATACTTTTAGCAGAACTCATTTTTTTGCTTAGTGTTTTTACATTTCAGCAATAAATTGTCATCCGGGAAAACTACTGTTTGCTTCTGCGTATTTTCGTTGGCGATTTAAGTGCTTGGACTGTTTGGGGCAAGCTGGTCAGCATCAAAAAGCTGGAAAATGTGATTGTTTAAACCATCACTTCATAACAATAAACAACCAATAAATTTGTCCAACAATTACCTCTATTGCAGGTTTGCCATCTGCAATTACGAGCATGAGTTGCTCATTTAAAATGCAGAGTTACATAAAATAACATTTCACAAATTTAAATTATTCAGCTATAGTTTCAATAAATTTCTCAAATGATTTGTCTTCATATAATTAAAGACATTTAAGCAGTGCAATGAACCAAATTTCACCATAGTAATTTCTGTACTTAATTTAAATTTATCCTTTACATAAATTGCAACTAAAGTAATTATTATTATGAGTTTTGAGAATATTTTACTGCAAATAACCAAAACGACTTCTAAAAATTGGTTATTTTTAAAAATATATAGACCGAATTTGACTCAGAATCTTACTATTATTAAAAAAAAAGTAATGCAGTGATTTTGTATTTATAAAGAAAGGACAATTATAACAAGCGATATATCCTTATTATTGTTTGAATCCAATCATAAATTTGAAGCCTGAACCTGAAATGAGGTGTTCAGAATTTTGTGTTCATACTGTTCATCCAATTTAAAAGTATCTGAGAAATTATTTGCAGTTTCCAATTGTACCACTGTTAATTTGCATGCTCGTGTTTTCATCTTCTGAATCTTGATCTTTGGATGTTGTAATGTAGTTTCCCTTCTTCGCTGTTGAACGGTCGAAAAACTCATTTATCTTTTTGCACTTTTGAGCAACTACTTGAGAAATTCTTGCTCTTTCGCGATTAACGCGGTCCCTTTTGGGCATAGTGACAGTCATTCACATTCACGTTGATTTCTATCTATGAAGTTAATGTTTTTTCACTTAGAAATCAACGTGAATGTGAATGACTGTCACTATGCCCAAAAGTTAATGTTTTTTCACTTAATAAGTTTACTGTTTTTTTTAAAATCTGTTAACAATTAACTTTTTTCTCTCACTATTACATTTGAAACAGTAAAATGCCCATGACGCACTTCACTAAGTTACTGATTAGTGTAAAATTTCGACTCCAAAGATTAAGTCAGATATTAAAAAGTTAAAATTTCGTATTTTTTGCAATTTTTAAAATTCTGGTAATGAATAAACATATATTTACCTGATCTTTTTTTATTTTCATCATCACTGATCACTGATATACAAATTTATCGAAAAGTGTCTGCAAATCAATCAAAATGCGACGTTGGATAACACACCGTATTCTAACCAGTCCGGGTATAATTTGAACCAGCCACTGTTAAACTGTCTTTCTCTATTATTAAATTTTGTTTTTGGGTAGAATTTTAGTAGTGGCTGCGTTAGTCCATCTTCATACCTCTGCAAAATATCACCACTTTCGTAACTTCTTGTTCGGTTTGTTGCTGGTGGGTGGATTCTACCATGGACGTGGAAATATTTTTTTTAGAAGTAGAAGCGACGTTATCGGAAGCCGACGATGATAAAATTTGTAAATCCTCATTTGGTTTACCTTTTTTTTGGAGAACCAAAATAGTCCCTAAAGTTCTTTTGTCACTACCACTCCTTACAAAAATGATTATAAATTACACATACTAATCAATAATAAACACATAAGAAGCACTACACACGATAGTGTTACAAACCAAATCTAAAGACCAACTGAACTGAATAAAATAATAAATGACTTGTTATCAACACTAAAGAAATAATGTAATTCACAAGAATAATAAATTTTAAAAAACATGATTTTTTGTTTTGTTTGTACGTCTGCATCAGCGAAAAAAATCCTAACGTTTAAGATAAGATTGGTAACACCGCATTTCCGATGAAAACCAAACCGCACCTAAATAATATAATATTTCCATTATTTATCATTTTGTACATGGTAAGAGTTGTACTATTTGAAATACTTCATTAAAGCTTTAGTTTTTTTTATTTATTTATTTTTGCAGGTCTTTGATACAATTATCTTGGTACGTCTACTTATTCTCCAGGGGTGGTCACATGGGTGAACATAGAAAATATAGGGTGGGGGTTTGTTGTTAAGTTAGTTCTGGCGCATTTTTATATCTACTTAGGTAAAGGCTTTTGAGATTTTCAGCGATTTTTATAAGCTCCAATGGTGTTTTGGAAAATCATTTATCTGATTTGTAGGAACAGAAACAATGACATGTCTGTTGAATGTTAATCCATCAATTGCAATATTTTTAAATTTGAAGTCCAGTTTTGTTTGTCACCTAGTTCGTTCTGAAACTGTCGGCGGTTTGCCGTCAGTTAAGGCCGTTTGCTGTGTCCTAAACAGAGCCGGTTCGACGAACCTACGGTTCCAGAGCGGGCCAGTTAGGCGAATCGGTGCGAATCGCTATACTTTCTGCCATAAATACTACGTAATAAAAAAGAATTATTTAAGTTTTTTAATATTATATGTTAAACCGAATGGTGACTTATAATTAAAGCCACGTAGAAACAAATATTTATGAAATAGTAAATGCTGCGTCTTGTCTAAACTTTAGGAGCGGTATAATAATTAAGCACATCCGTACAATTTTGTTAATTTTATCAATATCAGTTTGGCTTAACTTTTTGCTTCTCCAATGACTGCGTTTGTGTCCTAAAATTTAAATTTATGCGCAATACCAATTATAAATGCAGTCAACAAATACCAATGCTATGATAGTATCTAAACCGTTTGATGAAAAGTATTTCCTTCCATAATGCAATATACTGCTGTAATCGTATTGAAATTCAAGATGCGTTACTTCAACGTATGTATACTTTTTTAATTTAATTTTGATTCCTAAATAAAAACTAATAATATTCCCTTAGTTCATATTTTACCAAATCTTTGATTATATTATCAAGATGAATTTTTATGTATTTGTCTCTATCTCGAGAACTGTGTTGATGGTAAAATCCAATAGCATGCATAAATTCGTGAATAATTGTTGAAGTTGACAAACAACCTTTTCTGCTTAATTTTAATTCTTGTCGTCCCCTAACACGGCCTACTCTAGAACCGCATAATTTGTCTTGTCCGTCCTATAAACATTGCACAAATTACAATATATTATAGAATGTATACAATCGCTTACAAAAATATAAACAAAGTTTTTATCACTGGCAATACGAGAACGAAATTTAATGCACGTTTTGTTGAAATATGTTAAAGCGTTTAAAATAGTATTTCGTGACAAAGCTATATATGTATAAGTTACATCGGAAGTATCTGCTGATCAAACATTATTAGCGGAAACTAGTGCAGTAACCGAAGGAATTTTAGAATAAGCATAATTATTTTTATTTAAGGAAGTGAAAATTAATAGAAAAGCATTATTAGTTTGTCTACCGATTATTCACATTATACGTTTGAATTTATATTAAATTTGTAGGAAATAAACTTTTTAAAAATAAACATTATTAAAACAAAAACTAATTTATATATACACACAATTTTCGTGTAACGAAAAGTATACAAAAACTAAACGTACAATATTCTGATCCAATTAACTAAACTACTTAGTTGTTTGATCATTTCAGTTGTGGATACATTATTCCGTTCTTTTGTTAAGGTAGTAAAACCATATCGTTTTCAACTAACTCTTCATTATTCCATACGTGCTCATTGTAACATTTAATCGAGTGGCACTGTATGTTACATACAGTAAAGCCAAAAAATATAACCGTTGTTAGTTTCATGATTTATAAAATTAAATAATAAAGTGTAATCAGTATTTTAAAGTTTTATACCTGACAACCATGTAATACATCAAACGATAAAATATAATTATGGAATTTTAACTTTGATAAAAATTGGTTGATTTAATTTATTCGTAGGAATTGATTACTATTGAACATATCAAAAAAGTCACGTGTATTCATATTGTTTTATAAGTATAGATAATACATATCTGGCATAGCGAAGTCTATACAAATTATACTTATAGTTTTATAAAACCTTAAGTTTAATTAAAACGTTTGTTTACAAATTAATAGTAATTTAATATGAAGCATAGCATAGCAAACGTTGCATGAGAGTGAGTTATGTTATGATACTTTTGATAACATTATTTTTAGTCCTGCTTTTTTCGAACTTTTTTGAGAAAAATTAAAATAGAACCACATTGAAAACTTCACAAATATAAATGTTGGTACTACATTTCTAACTAACTGAATCTGTCAAGCTTTATTTAAATGGTTTACGTAGTACCAACCCTTAAATATATAATACTCCAATATTTAAATTTATAAATCGTTTTTTTTTTTATTTAACAAAAACATTTATATAAGTTATTCACCAGACACACTTCTATTACTCTAACCAGCTAACAAGAGGATTGACGCGAGAACGCATTTATTTAAAATACCGCCCCTTTGGCCGCGATTAGACCGCAGTAGCGTACGAATGTGCGATTGTTGATTTAAAAAAAAAAGTAAGTACGCGAAAAGTAATAGATTTCAGGTGAAAGTACATTCTTAGATAATTTGTAAGCAGATTTGTTCAAAACATCTTTTTACCTAAGTCGCCATTTCAATCTTTTTTATACATATTGCATATTTAGTAGATAGCATAAGCACGTGCATCATAATAAATTTATTCTAACAAAAAACATGTTGCTACAAAAAAAACTTGTTAACCGAATTATTTATATTTATGTATTTAATTTTTAATGTCTTGGAAGTATTATAGACCCTACCAGATTATAAGTGCAACCTGTTCATAAATAATCACCTTTGGATATAAAAGTTAACCAATGCAATTTTATTTTTATTTCATTTAACACTCCTTTGATAATAATAGTGAACTATGATTATCAAACGTGTGGTTCTCAATACATATTAAATCGATAAGTGAGTTAGATCGCTAACAAAAATGTTGGTACTGCATTAGATGCGCGAAAAGCGATTGACGTTCCTAATTTTGGGTGAAACCAGTTCTAGTACTTAAATTTCGAAAACATAGTTTTACGTAAAATTTGATTTGCTACTTTGCAAGTCTAGAGTCTCTTTTGTTATTACGTAACTATACGTTGATGTTTGCGATGAGAACAACAGATAAAATAAATTACATTTTAAGGACAATAATTGAAGACATTTCAACTAAAAGAAAGCATCAGTTGTAATTGGAATTAATTAAACATGATAAAATTTTTGTATAAACTACAAAGAGAGACCAAAAAACAATTGAAAGTAAAACGAACGTGTTCTTAAGTTTGGCATTATAGCATCAATTTTTAAATTTTAAATTTTTGCTCTTTAGTTATCGGAAATCGGTTACGATCGTTACCTACTTTACTAGGGAAAAAAGTTTAATTAGTTGTTTCTGACACTATGTGACAGAAGCATGCTTAATTAAGCTGTATATGTATTATGTTTGAGTTTTAAATAAAATACTACATTTTAAGAAAGTTGTTTGTTTATGTACTACAATTTTTTAAAAGTGGGATAACCGTGGTGATTACTTGTGTTTAAAATGATTTAAAAAAAACGTATAATAAAATCGCGGATAAAGAAGTCCTAGATTTAATTTAAGAACTGCCAGTTTTGCCAGTTCTAAAATAGGCACGGTGATGTCAGTTGAAGGTATTAGTGTTGAAAACACTTATAGGATGCTTGATTTAAAGGTTCATGTAACGAAACGATAAAATGCTCAGACGAAACGAAGTTGCATTTATTATTATTAAACACGATATTCTTTATGATTCGTTTAATGTTTTAAAAATATAATAAGTTTTAATTTAACTCAACAGTGCTAAAAAATAATATTTATAAAACACAAAATTTACTACAAAAAAATCCGCGGGAGGTTATAATTATATCTAATAGTTTAAGAGTTACAAAATTTTAATGTTATGTGAGACAATTTCGTGCAATTTTGCACACTTGTAACTATTGAAGGTAATTTTGCCGTTCCGAGTCTTTTTTATAGTAAATTTTGTCCTCTATAAAAATGTATATGTGCAACTTTTTTCTATATTTCATCGTTTTAGGGTAATAATTTATTGGTTATTTTCGTTGAGTTTACTTTCTTGTCTGGGAACATAATTCTCTTGTACGTAAATTCCAACCTTAGGGGCGATGGTCCGACAGTGTGAAAGCTTGATAAAACGCAGCAGAAGTAAACACATGTGTCCGAAAAAGAAACATTCTTATCAGTGAAGCGAGGCGGGGGTCATAGGTTAATCTACTAGCATAAAATCACCATAGTTTGCAGGTGTCCCGCTAGTACATTGATTTGTTCTGCCGCTGTGGGAATAAGTCTAAGAAAATTAAGCAAATCATTTTAATACAAAAATTGTGGCAGTTTACAAGAAAAACATCTCCAGATACCTAGTGTAATATTACGACACTGACAAAGCTACTATTAGACGCAAAAAAGCCGTGATGGTCGTTAAAAACAACTCGACGAAACAAATATTTGACTAAACCAATAATTTATATTCAAATTTTAAAATGCGTAAACAAAGTAATAACTTAATAAGTCTGATTTATAGAGTTGTATAATAAAAACTATCGGTAATGACTAGCTTAAGTGATAAACGATTTCATTGTAAAGTTATCAACATAGGACAAAAGTATGTAGAATAAAATTTAAGTAAATGTTGAAATTGTACCAACAGTCAGACTATTGTAAAGATTACTAGCGTTATAATTTGTTAAAAATAAAGAAAAGATTTATGTTAAAGTAAAGTTCATTTCTTTAAAACTTTTTTACAGTAAGTAGCGCATTTGTTTAATATTAATAAAAAAAGAAAACTATAAAATCAGTAAATTTTTATTCCATTTGAAACATGCAGTCCCGCCCAGTAACAGAACGTTGTAACATCTGAAGGGTACAAACGGGCACAACGCCGTCTTCAACAGATTGAATCAAAGAAGCAAAAATCAATTGGCAAATTTGGTACTCAGAGGGTTCGTAAACTTCAGAAAAAAGTTGCATACGGGAGTTCTTCTTTTGATTTACTAGCGAAAAAGAAGTTACTGTCGGGCTATTTTTTTTCAACGTACTTGTGCAAGGGAGTTAATTTACGCGCTGTTTTTTTAACGTATTCGAAAAAGAGTTATTTACGCGCCGGTTTTTTTTTTGATTTACCGGAAAAAAAGTTACTGACAGATTGTTACGTGTTTGTCAACTTGCGTCCAGTCAAGACCCAACAAATTACAATACGTGATCTTCAATTTGAGAATTAGGCGCCATATAAAAAGGTCAGAAATTAGTTAAATTTATTTAGATATGCGTTTGTAATTGTTTTAATTGATTATTGTACGAGAGATGCGATGAATTAAGATACTGTCTAATATTTAATTTACTTTGTCTTTGACAATTGAGTGTCGATTATAAAATTTCTTTTACTTTTTTTGTGCCGAAATATTACACTAAGAACACCTAGAGAATTTAATAAAACGCCATGTCAATTATTTTGCGTTGCGAAATGTTTTTATTGCGAGTTAGTTTGCTGTAAGTCTTCTTTAGCTAGATAGAGAATCGCGAACACACCAAACTGTTGTAAAAAATCCAGTTTTTAAACTGTGGATGCACATTTCCAAAGATGAAATCTCCACTTTGCAACTTTTACGTCTGAAAGAATGTGGCAACGCAGCCCAAATCGTGTTATAATCTTAGAAGCTGTTGAACTGTGAACCGCTATAAAACTCAGGTAAAATCCAGTAATCCATTTGTTTTGTTGTTTTTTTTAAATGCACGTCAACTAGTTAGAGTGCGGTAAAACAATTTCCAATAATCACGTCATATAAATTGTTTATTTAATTATTGAATGATGTATTTAATCCGACCGTATTCAATCAAACTCTGGCTAAATTTCTGAAAGATCCACGTTGACTCTAAGATTGATTGTGTCTAAAGAAAATTTTACATTTATCAGAATGCTCTCAACCGTATCTAAGCCAGCAGAAAATGACAATCTCAATTTTTTGACTTTTCCTCACATGCTTGTGAGCGCAACATTATTATTTAAACTTTGCGAAAGTCATATTTTGCCTTGAAAATATAATTATTGTGTTAAATAAAGTTGATTAAAGTGATTTGAGATTTTCTGGCGTTGTGTTTCTTACCGTACATCGATTGAAAAAAAAAACTAAGACAACCCCAAATATTTCCTAATACTTGATGCTTAATGAAAGTTTAGATTTGAGAAAGTAAATAAATACGGTCATTCACGACATTAAAGCTTTACAACCAAAACATCGTGTCTAAATGTTGGTGCCAACAGTGAACAACTGGTAGAACAAAGAGAGTCGCGAACTTCTAACAGAGTTTATTAAGGATTTAAAAAATTTATAAAAAAAAATCTATAAAATATGTATCCTCCAGTTTGTAATCATTTCGCTCTAAACTATTACGTACTACTAAAACTATAAATGGAAAATAACAGCCGGGAGTGTTTAGGTTTAGAGTTTTTAAGACTAATTCAATGCCGAGCACAATTGTCGTTCCTCTGAAGAGATCAGGAGCAAACAAATTGAACTACAAAAATGGAAATAATTAGCGACGCCGGTCTATTTACATGCCATGATGTTAGTTCAAGTGCATGAATTTAAGATATCACAATCGGGGTTCTCCTTAGATATGTCACTGAAAGCGCACAGCAATTCTTTATAATGAACGGTCTCGGTCATCATTTGTTATCACAAAAAATTTTCTATTTTAGAGCTCGTGGTCGTAGCAGTTCTAATACTAATAACATCACGCTTCTATCGGCAAGTCAACAGCCACATCCGGTAGCAAACAATTTAGAAATTGCAATGCTGTTGCTTGATTTTTCGGTGAGAAGCGACGAAGATATTGATAGATAGATTGAAAAAATAGACGTCGTTCAACGTTTGTACAATGTCAATGACATAACGATGTGCTTGATCGTGGCAGGGAACTTTAATGGTTAAGCAATGTTCTGGTTTCACTCCAAAACCGAATATATTACGATGCCATGGAATGAGCCAAAAACCAAGTTAGGGTCCATGTTCAGTTGTCGGTAAACTCGACTTAATGTAAAAATTTTAAGCGAGAAAATAAAAAAGAACAGAAAAATGTTTAGTGTGTTTTAGTGATAAAATTGTTTTGGGTAATAAAGTAAATATTCCAGAACTTGAAATGATTAAATACATTATTGATGGCACAAAAGATAAAACTTTCCAAATCCAAGCCAGGATGAATGATTTTTATTCGTTATCACTTCCTGTGTATTATGAAAAATATGTCAAATGAAGACAGAATATGTTATCGATTAAAATCCTTTTATGAAAAGAGACAGTCTCATACCAACATCAAACACTGTAAGTGTAAACAATACTGGAAACATTCCGTGTTATACAAGACAATTCTGTTGCTACAGCTGTAATAAAAATGAGCATTTAATGTCTAGCTGCCCTAGTCCCAGGAGGAAAAGAGGCTCTTGTTTTAAATGTGGAGCTGCATATCGCTAAGGTGGTGATTGCACTAAGAATCTAAAAAATTTATGAAACACCACCAGCTTAGTGGGCACATGATCTGCCAACCCCTACAATGTGAAGTCTAATCAAAGGACATTAAGTTTCTATTAGTCAAATTAGTGACTATAAAGAAATTGCATCTTTTTTTGGTAATTATAGCGCTCTTTTAAGCATTATTGGTACATTTACGACAGAAAATATGTTAAATGATGTCAATGCTGAAATCAAGTTTTATGTAGTACCAGAGCAGTTGATAGCAGTTAATTGTTTATTGGGTAGTGTCCTCGTCCGATCTAAAATTTGATTTTTGAGCAAATGGTGTTAATGTTAAACCTGTAAATAATACCAAAACTATGTAGGAGCATGTCGGTTTTCATTAAAACTTGTTAACAATTTCAAATATTTAGATATATTTTTATAAAACACAGCAAACAACAAATAGACAATTTTTATAAAATAACTTAGAATATATTAGACAAAGCGATTGTGGTGATACAAATTAAATAAATAAAATATAGTGAAATTTTATTTATTTTTTAGATCTATAAAAAAAGAAAAAATTTGATCTAATTTAGTGAAGTAATTTACAAAACTAAACAAATTTTAATAAATGCATAAACACAAAAACAAATCAATCTTAATTGATGAAAAGTTCTTTCAACATTGCTGTATTTACAATTTACGTTTCTGTTAAATAATTCAACAAATTAAAAACACATAGATAAATTTTAATCTACGGAAAAAACTACAATAAGCTTTTTTTATTGTTTTTAAGTGTTTATGTTTTTAGTACACATTAAAAAATAAAACATACATTTTATAGTGAAAATGTGAGGTTAACATAAACTTTATTGTTTAACTGCTAGGTATATAACGCTCTAAACAAAACTTGTACAATTACAGTCAAATCAAGTTTGTGGTAAGACTGCTGTGGTAAGGTAAGCATTTTGTATTTATATAATAATATCAATTAAAAAAATTATTTTAGTTTATAATGAAATTAATCGTTCTTGTCGTTGCAATTGCGGCTAGTCAAGCCACCCCGTCTAATGATTTACTTAACGAAAAATGGATTACATTTAAAAACAATTTTAACAAGCAATACTCAAACACAGTAGAAGAAAAATTCCGTTTTAAAGTATTTATTGAAAATTTAAACAAAATTGATGCGCATAATGAAAAGTATGACAAAGGTTTAGTTTCGTATGCACTTGGTATAAATCAGTTTTCTGATTTACTGAATTCCGAATTTTTAAAACGAATGTCATGTTTTAAAAATAACAAGTTTTTACCACATTCCAATCACACATTTTTTGTTCCCGAGAATGTAGAATTAGATTCAAATGTTGATTGGAGAAGTAAAGGAGCTGTTACTGAAGTTAAAGATCAACAGGACTGTGGTTCTTGTTGGGCGTTTAGTTCAACAGGAGCAATTGAAGGTCAAAATTTTCTTCAAAACGGAAAATTAATAAGCTTAAGTGAACAAAATTTAGTGGATTGTAATAGTGCGAATGGCGGATGCAGCGGTGGGTTGATGGATCTCGCTTTTGAGTACGTCATGAAAAATAAAGGAATTGACACAGAAGAGTCGTATCCTTATCAAGATTATAGAGGTGCATGTCAGTTTGATCCAACTAAGGTAGGTGCCCAAGTTTATGGATACAAACGAGTAACTGCAGATAGTGAGGAGGATCTCAAATCTGCTGTTGCAACAGTAGGTCCCATTGCAGTTGCTATTAATGTAGACCAAAATCTACAACAGTACCAAAACGGAGTTTTTGACGATCCAAGTTGTTCAAAAGAATTAAATCATGCTGTTCTGGTTGTTGGTTACGGTACTAATAATAATGGTGTAGATTACTGGATAGTTAAAAATTCTTGGGGATCATCATGGGGCGAAAATGGTTACATTTTAATGTCTCGCAACAAAAATAATCAATGTGGAATTGCATCTTACGCGTGGTATCCAGTTTGTAAACCTAACTAAACGTTTACTTTATTTTTTTGTAAAACAAATATATATGTATTTGAATGAATACATTTAAAAATATCTGTTTTTGTAATTGTTAAAATAAACTAGTTGCAAATTATTTTGTGGTTGTTTGTTAACACAAAAAATACAAATCAAGTGTTTTTACTTTTACTGTTTGTATGATTTTGTTTTAAAGTCAATTGTTAGCTTTTTCTTTAATTCTATATTATCAAAACTTATTTGTCATATTTTAATTGCGCGTTGAAAATGGTTTTTAACGAAATTTTCTAAAGTTGTACAAATATATAAGATGATGAATGGTCTAGGACACTTAGGCGCGGCCACTTAGGCGCGGCCATTACGGCGCGAAACACTTCGGCGTAGGGTTACTTAGGCACGGGTTCAGTTAGGCGCAAGACTCGTCGGCGCGGGGTCACTAAGGCGCGAGACCAGTAAGGCGCAGATGCACAACCCCAGCTTCTTCTGGAAAACGATATTTTGTAACACCAGTTGCTATTTGATCAAAGTTCACTGTATCTATGTGTTCGTATAATTCACTTTGATTCTTTAGATAAGCGTTTGAAAAATTATTATGTACGAATGTAGATAAGTAAAAAGTTTATTACAACAGCCGACGCGACGTTTCGAAAATTATCTCTTTACTCTTTTAAATTATATCGAAAAAAGGATCAAAGTAAATTAAAAATGAAAAAGAACGAATAATCTAATAAAGGAAACAAATCAATTTTTGATTTTGGTACTTCGGTACTGTATGTGTCTTGCGCCTTAGTGACTCGGCGCCTTAGCGTCCCTGCGCCGAAGTGTCCCGCGCCGAAGTGTCCCGCGCCGAAGTGGTCGCGCCTAAATGGCTGCGCCTTAGTGGCCGCGCCTAAATGTCCGTCTCCGAATGATGAATGTGTAGTAGATTTAAAACTAACATTAAACAAAAAAGCGGCTACATATTATTAAACTGCAAAGTATTAGTCCGAGGTTATACGATTAACACGTTTACATACTTATGGTACATTTTTTTTAAATTCACGAATGCCAAAGTGGTCCTGCTTTTTAAAATAAAAATTTGCTTTCGACTGGACACATAAATATAACACAGCAAAGCGACCTTTTAGTAAAACATGAGAAAACCTTTAAAACCCAAGTATATTTATTGTTGTAGTAAAAATTAAATCATTTACGCGCCTCCAAAATAATAAACAACGGGATCAAAAGGAGGAAAATGAGGAAGAAAAAAAAGTAAACTTATTAAACCACCTAAACTTACAAAGTACAAGTTTGCCACATTAAAAATAGGTATATATTACAAAAAGGAGAGTTATCTAGTTCAATGATTCCCAAACTCTGTTGGCCCACGGATTCCTTTTCATAGTCAAAACTTGCTCACGCACCCTTGAGTGAAAAAACTACATAAATGCATAACAGAAAAATTACAAATTTTATTTTGGTGTCTTGAATGGTAAGTGGTGACGTAAAAATAAAGTATAAATAAAACATTTTGTTGATAAAGTATTTATAAAAATTATAACATTTGTTTTCAAATACAAAAAAATATAGGAAAAGCAAATCAACAGCTTATGCACAATAACTCTTAATGTTGGATATAAAATTGGGATCTGTTTTTTGTTTAAACATTGGTTTTAGCTCCTCATTTGTGAACAATTCAATAAGTTGCTTCTGTCGGGAATATCTAAGTAAAGAATGTCTTCAAATCTTTGGTTAAAGTCCGACTAAAACGCCGTTAAGTGTCGACAATAAGCAAACAAATCTTTATTTAAAATGTTTTTGCAACGCCATCCTGTGGTAAAAACACCACGTATGATAATATAGAAAGTTATAAATCAGTACGAAGGGTAGAAAAGTTGTCATTGGATTTAATGACAGCGAAAGTCAATGATCTATTGACAAGTGACAACTTTTCTACCCTCCGTACTAATTTATAGTTTTCTATATTATCATACGTGGTATTTTTACCACAGGATGGAGTTCCAAAAACATTTTAAATATGTTGGTAATGTCTACACGACATAAAAGAGTACGGTTGTCCTTGCAGTATGGTTGTGGAAACACATCGGTGTATCCTAGCGCTGACGAGTTCCTAAAGAACGAAACAGCTGTCCGCTAGTTCTGATGTTTTTCACAAATGTACTGACATTGTTCTTAACCTATTTTATAGTTAGGATTTTGACAGCGTCACTTGTCAATAGATCATGGACTTTTGCTGTCATTAAATCCAATGACAACTTTTCTACCCTCCGTACTAATTTACGGTTTTCTAAACAAATCTTCATCTGTATTTTGCAATTGTGACACATTTAGAAACTGAGAATATTCTCCTCTTCCCAAAATTTGTTTCTATAAGAAACGTTTTGTAGCAAACGATGATATTACATTTTCAGCTTTGATTAATTCCAGATTTACATTAATCCAGTAGTTGGATCCATCACCAGTAGATTGCAGCGCTGAATTGGCATGGGGTGCTGGTTCAGGCCGTTTACATTCGTCCAGTAAACATACTAACATTGTGAAGGTGACAACACGGTTTATCAAAAACGAGTGTTTTTCGTCTTATTACAAAGTACAGGGAATTAAAGATATTGTCAGAAAATCTTTTTGCGATACTGCGCGACGAGTTGGCTGACATGTGTTAGAAAGAACAGTTAAAGGACAAACGAATTTGGGTGAGAAAGTGGATTAATGACAGGGAGAGTTCTGGAGCGTCTGTTTTACATATGAAACAATTAAGAACAGAAGATAAAGAAGAATACAGATTAGCTTTGACCTGCCGGCTAAATTAAAGCTGGAAATAACATTGACTTATTTGGCTACAAAAAAATTCCTTTCGTCTGAGTCACTTTGATCGTGTTTCCAAAGCATCCATTTTGAAAACAATACTAGAAATGGGGTCAAGGTCGTAGACCAGGGACACTTGATGCGTAATACAAGGGTGTGCAGCCAACGGCGACACCCGTTTTAGCCTCTCAGTGTCCAAGACCGTTCGCCCGTAGCTTCGGCTACATCCTGCAAGAGGTGACCCTGCTTTTGCAAAAGGCGACGGATCTAGGGGAGTAAACCCTGAATCAAAAATCCGCAACTCAAGGTGTTTGCCGTGCCGAGGGGTTCCCACAGCAGTGGGCGGCTCAGCGTTATGAGTCACGAACGGCTTCCCACCGGCATTGTTACGATACTGTAGTAACGTGGGGTTTGTCGGTGTCTTATCTTTTCTGTTATCCCCGTGGGCTGGCGGTAGCCGAAAAACGCAATTCCATGAATAATGTCTTCTGACGAATTGCCGAGCGGGATGGAGTCTGGGCAGGACTCCTTTCGGATCCCGCATAATCTGCCCAAGGATGGTAGGAGTAGTGGCACTCCCCATCCTTTTGGAGCCACACGACTATGCGTGAAAAAGGACGAGGATCCCACCTCGAAAAAAAAGGATAAATCCACATTGTGGAAGAAAACAACGGGCAGTGAGAAGGAGGATTATTTTCCCCGGTTCCTGCTGGTTGAAAGATTGGAAGGCAATTTTGAAAAGGTTAGTCCTTTTTTAATTGCAAAACAATTATATGGTCTTATTGGCGAAACGAAAAACGTAAAAAAAGTGTCAAATGGTTTACTAGTAGAGTGCTCATCAAAGAAGCAATCAAATCTGTTGTTGAGAACTGAGAAAATGGGAGACACAAACGTTAAAGTGTCAGAGCATAAGACACTAAATCTTTGTAAAGGGGTAGTCTATTGTGTAGATTTTTTAAATAGCACATTAGAAGAAATTCAAGAAGGCTTGACACACGAAAATGTAGTAGAAGTTCGAAGAATTCAAACAAGAAGAAACGGACAAGTTACAGATACTCCTAACCACATTTTAACTTTTAGAAGAGATAAATTACCAGTTACCATTAAAGGTGGTTTATACTCTTTAAGGGTAAGACCCTACATTCCTCCACCTTTGCGGTGTTTTAGATGCCAGGTTTTTGGTCATACCTCTACAAGGTGCGATAAATTAGTATGCGTTTGTGGTAAACCTTTGCATGAAGGAAAAGCATGCGATATTCCGCTAAAATGCGTTAATTGTTAGGGTGAACATTCCGCACGTTCCAAAGAATGTCCGGTGTTCAAAAAAGAGATGCGGATACAGGAAATTAAAACAATAAACAAGATCTCCTATTTCGAAGCAAAAAACCTCTTAAAAACATCTCCAGTTACGAGTACAAAGAGTTACTCGCAAGCGGTTATCGAAAATCAACTAGCACCAAACGTAACCCAAATCGTGCAAGAAACTTTAAAGGTCGTGATACCAGAACTATCAAAAATCATACATAATGAGTTAAACAAAAATTTCCTAGTGTAACAGCAGTGGAAAAATGGCAAGAGCCTGCGCCTAAACCACAACAATCTCAAAATAATGCACAAACTTTGTCAACATCTACAGCGGAAACACAGGAAAAAGAAAAAAAGTGAAAGGCCCTCCATTACATCATCCGATGCAGGAGACGAGGATGAACTAGATATGTTGGTTAGCGCTGTGAGGAAAAAAAAAGGATGGGCGAAAGGGAAACCTCGAGGCTCTCAGGACAAATAACCCCGATACATTCATATCATTAATCATTTTAACAAATTTTACGTATATAAACGTTAGTCGATTTTATACACACACTGTCGATAGTTTCCGTACATCTTATTTATTTACTGATGTACACATCTGTGATATAAATGTTTGTTTGTTTTATACGTATAGAGTATGTCTTTTTTACAACATCTATTTATTTATTTATTTCTATGACTGTGATATATATGTGTGTTGGTCTTATATGTATATTGTTTGTCCTTTTTACATGGTTTATTTAGTTATATATCTACCTGACAACTATCTATATATCTGTGATATACATGTTGTTTCGTCTTGCTATTATTTACCGATCTGTGATATAAATGCTTGTTTGTTTTATACGTATAGAGTATGTCTTTTTTACAACATCTATTTATTTACTTATTTCTATGACTGTGATATATATGTGTGTTGGTCTTATATGTATATCGTTTGTCTTTTTTACATAGTTTATTTAGTTATATATCTACCTGACAACTATCTATATATCTGTGATATACATGTTGTTTCGTCTTGCTATTATTTACCGATCTGTGATATAAATGTTTGTTTGTCTTATACGTATAGAGTATGGTTTTTACAGATTTTATTTATTTATTTATCTATTTTTATAACTGTGATATACATGTTTGTCCGTTTAGTTATTTACGTATATGTTTGCTGCGTAAATACTGTACAGTTACCTGTTAATATTTCAAAGTGGAGAATATAATTCAATGGAATTGTAATGGACTAAAACAGCATCTTCCGGAGTTGCAACTATTAATATCCTACCACGACCCGTTCTGTATTTGTTTACAAGAAACACTCTTAAAACCTGACGAACATATCAAATTAAATAACTTCAATGTTACAAGGCGAGAAGTCACTCCAAACCTCCGAGTAAGAGGAGGCGTGACTATCCTTACTAAAACGCTAGTCCCATACACTCCAGTTAACATAAACACAAACCTGCAGGTAGTTGCTGTGCAAATATACAAACCTTTGTTCGTTACCATTTGTAACATATATTTACCTCCAGGCTCTAACTGGACACTAAACGAATTGAAGGCAATTGCGCAACAATTACCTAAGCCATTTGTGATGATGGGAGATTTCAACGCGCACTCGACTATATGGGGATCAAGCGCAACTAACATAAAGGGTCGCATTATAGAAGACATGTTAGACCAGGAGAACTTAATACTCGTTAATACTGGCGAGAACACACATTTTAGTTCTTTCACAGGAAACGAATCCGCCATAGATATTACGATGTGCACACCTTCACTTGCACCAAAAATACACTGGTCTCCGTTGGATCAACTGCACTACAGCGATCACTACCCCATCATTTTAGCTTTTAACATCCCAAAAGCTACTCTTTATGTTAAACAAAAATGGGTAATAAAAAAAGCAGATTGGGCAGGTTTTCAAACGAATGTTAAGAAGATAGGAATTACGGGCGATGTTGATGAAGATGTGGAAAAAATCACCAATGCTATCTTAGAAGGAGCAAATAAAAACATTCCAAAATCGAAAGGTGTTGTTAATCACAAAATAGTACCGTGGTGGAACCAAGAAGTCAAAGTTAGTATACAAGCAAAAAAGAAAGCATTTAATAAATTTAAAAAACATCCTACCGAAAACAATTTAATTGAATTTAAAAGAAAACGCGCGCATTCGCGTAATATTATTCTCCAAAGTAAAAAACTTTGTTGGCAAAATTGCGTTTCGTCTATACAAATAAATAGTTCGTCCGACGAAGCATGGAAAAAAATAAAAGCTATTTCAGGAAAATATAAACCAAACCCATTAACTCATATTAAAATAAACGACGAGGTTTACCATACTCCAATAGAAATAGCAGAGAAAATCGCGGATACTTTCGAAAATTCTAGCAGTAACGTGAATTATGAGGATAATTTTTTATATACGAAAACCCAGAAAGAGCGTACTAGCATAGATTTTTCCACTACAGACGAATACGAATACAACAAAATTTTACATTCAAAGAATTAAAAGAGGCCCTTAAAAATTCAAAAGAATCAGCTCCCGGACAAGATCAAATAACATATTCGATGATAAAACACTTGCCTAATTACACTACACAGCAACTCTTACAAATCTATAACAACATCTGGACCAATGGAAAATACCCGAAATTGTGGAAAATGGCTATAATAATCCCAATATTAAAGCAAACAAAAAACTCCACAGATCCAAATAACTACAGACCAATATCCCTAACTTCTTGCTTAAGCAAACTCTTGGAAAAAATGATTAATAGTCGCCTAACGTGGGTATTAACCAAATTCAATTTATTTAATAAGGAACAGACGGGAAGCCGAAGACACCACTCAACAACGGATGCCCTTGTGTATGTAGAAAATAATATCATAGACGCTTTTATTAAAAAGCAACATTTAATTGCGGTAACTTTTGACATACACAAGGCATTCGATATGACGTGGAGGTACAATATAATACAGAAATTACACGCGTGGAATATCCGAGGCAACCTCCCACAATTCATCAAAGAGTTCCTTTCAGAAAGACTTTTTCAAGTACAAGTAAGGCAACAACTTTCCTCAGTACGAAAGTTAGAGAATGGGGTACCGCAAGGGTCTACACTAAGCGTCACACTATTCCTTATTGCAATGCAAACTCTTACGGAAAAGATTCCAGTCAACGTAAAATTTTCTGTTTACGTTGACGATTTAATAATATTCATAAGCGGAACAGTAATGTCGACAATAGAAGTCCAACTTCAAACAGCAATCAACTGTTTAACGGCTAGAGCGGCTGAAATCGGTTTTATATTCGCCGAGAACAAAACGACTTGTATCGACTTCTGTCGGTTGCGTACTCCACATAACCCTCCATATTTAAACATCAATAAGAGCGAAATAAAAGTTGCGGATACAGTCAAATTTTTAGGAATCACGCTAGACAAGCATTTATATTGGAGCGAACACATTAAAAATCTAGAAACATCACTAAAAAAAGTGCTAAACCTATTAAAATGTATCTCAAATATAAACTGGGGTGCAGATAAAGCAACTCTATTAAATATCTTTAGAGCTCTTGTATTGAGCAAAATTGATTATGGATGCGTTGCGTATGGATCTGCAAGAAAGAGTTTACTAAATAAACTAAATACAATCTATAATACGGGACTCAGATTAGTAACTGGCGCTTTCCGAACTAGTCCAGCCGCATCACTATCTATTGTTGTCGGTTTGCTACCTCTGGAACATAGGCGCAATCTACAGCTATTAAAATACGCCATAAAAACAGTTAATAACAAAAAACACCTAAACTATGATAGGTTTCATTTAGACAACAACAGTCAAGACTTCGAAATTTACGAAAATAAGCCAACACATATAAAGCCAAGCAATATACGTGCACAAAAGCTAGCCAACGAATTAAATTTTAACTTAACGCCCATATCAACATGTCGTTATCGAGCTGAACCACCTTGGTTAAATAATAACATAGATAGCCAAAAGTTAAACCAGATAATGAAACAAGTAACTGCAAACGTGACTGACATATGGCAAAGAGAATGGAATGAAGCAATAACTCAATTGCGGGAAATAAAACCTTCTGTCTTGCCATGGAATCCCGTAAAAATTAGCAGGCGGCAAGAAGTAGTAATCACACGTCTTAGAATAGGACACACCAATTTAACATCGGGGTGGAGGTTAATAGGACGAGTAGAACCGTTGTGTGATCTATGCAAAGTGAAGTTAACTGTAAGGCACATACTAATAGAATGCGGCAAATATAACAAAGTTAGAGAAAAAATTAATTTAGACAAAGAACTAGCAAGCGTCCTGAATGATAAACCAGAAAATCAGAAAAAAATTTTTGAGTACTTACAGGAGACCGACTTATTTAATAAAATATAAAGAGTCGACCAGCTAATGACCATAGTCGTCGATGCTGGTAAAACAAAACAAAAAAAAAAATACTAGAAATATGCTTGGCAATTTATGTAACATTGAAACAATTGTTACTTAAACATAAGGTGTAGGTAGACAAAAAACATCAATTTTTTTAACAGTGATTTAAACTATCAATAGTAAGTAATTTAGCATTGGAATCATCCAACTGTTATTTAATTTAGGAATTATTATACGCTTCAATAATAATATTACCGAGTCCAGTAAAATTAATGTGATTTTCTTCGACTTCTGACATGTTGCTATTAGGATAGAAACTTAAGAAACGACTTGTAGTATTACTAGTAGCAACCATACTAGTAGTAGTTGTGTTAATTGTACAATTTGAGATGATGAAAACTGAGTGTTAGGTAATAATGCTGTATTGAAATTAGTGTTTTTGAACGTAAATCAGTAAATTTACATTTTGTTAGTACACCTTGTATTTCGTCTTGAGCAATTATTGCTTGTTCTTCTAAAAGTTTTTTCATTTGTGATGGTACGTACATACCAAAAATATCAAAATCGTCTTCTTCTTTTTTGTTTAAATTACTATTCACTTCATCTCTGGCATAATAGAAACGATCTGCGACAATTTACTGTTTTGATTTTGGTTCGCGGACTTTTGGTAGTTCCGGAGGCGCAAGATCATTTTCTGGCGCCGGTAGTTCATTTTCTGTAGTAGGATCTTCCACCAATGGTCTAGCTGGTGCCGCATTTGTAGGCTGATCGTTATTAGTATTTTTATTAGTGTAGTTATCCTATAAAAAAGAAAAATTTTATTTAATAAAGTTGCATTTTTCAGGTGCCAAGTACAGAAAAAGATTGGAAAAAAATGGAATCGGATTTCAGAACAAAATGGAATTTTCCTTTTTGCATTAGCGCCATTGATTAAAAGCACGTTGAAATCAAAGCTCCAGTATATTGCGGCAGTGAATTTTTAATTATTGTTTTACGTACGTTGATGCGAGCGCAAATAGTAATGTATCCGATGGCGGTGTCTTTAAAAGTTGTTCAATTTACCAAGCCATGCGTTTCCGCTCAAGATTTATCGAATATAGTAATATCCTAGAGAAAACGACACTGTTGATACAAAAGTATTTAATTACAGATTGTCACAAACAAGAAGGATTAGCAAAAATGCTTTTGGCATCTTAGCAAGCAGATTTGGTGTATTTGAGAAGCCAATCCCTACGAATTTAACTACATCAAACGACATTATCTGAGCAGCTTGTAGGGGAGAGTGTTGTACATTGGGCTATTTTTTTGGCAGGTTATAAACTCAAGATGGATGGTTGTGATAATAAGTTTTTGTATACAATAGTTTATCTGAAGTATATAGATCTAATTTGTGGATTTATAATAAGTGAAGTAATTTGTTAAGCGGTAAAAAAAAGACGTATTCAAAAAAACATCATTTGGTCCAAGATACGACACATGGTTGTACCTTGGTCTAGTTTTGATTTTACCTTGGATTAATAATGCAAACAATTGGATATTCATTCTTTTAGTGAATTTTTATTTAAACAAAAAGGTTAAGACAAAAAGTTGTTGAACAACTGAAGCAAATGCTTCAACAAATATTTAACGTTTTAAGTCTGAAAACAACTAAAAAATATGAGTATTTCTAAGTAATGTTGAAATAATTGAAATCCACAAAAAAAATAGCTGGTTTTCTTACCGTTTTGAAAATCCAACTGACGTAGGTAGAGAAAGATGTCGGATCACATCAATATCATTTACAAAAGATATATCGTCATCGCTGAGAACAAAACTTCTAGACTCAATTGTCCCAGTAATTCCTTTGTCATAACTATCCTCAACGGTCTTTATTACTTTGGCTACAAAATGACGCTTATTTTTTTGTTAGTGCCACTAAGATAAAATCGCTTTGCTTAATTAGACTTTTATAAATTTCCTCGGTTGCGGTTTCTTGTCTGATGCTTTCATAGAATCATTCGGGATCATCATCCAAAAACGAGTTATCCAACTCCACATCTTTAACACTGGAATCATTACTGCTTTCTACAGGTTTTGTCTTGGTAATGTTTTTCTTTGGCTCTTCACATTCATCATCAATAAACACTTTTTTCTTTACCAGCTTTGTGTATTGATCAATTTCTTCTTTTACCGGTGCATCAGTTAAGATCTTTGTTGACCCCAACTGTTTTCGGAAACGGCCTTACTACTTTCAGAGAAACTAAATTTTGCCGCTTATTTTGATTTAAGGAACCTTCAGTGACTTACTCAGGACCTTTATGATTGTCAGTTGGATCTTCAGCAACAGTCACATCTATACGTTTTTGGGGACGATCAGTAACATAAGAAGACAAAAATTCGTTTTTGCCAATAGAATGTTAATAAAAAGGCCAAATTCCTGTCGCTTCGAATTCTTTCTGTTTGGTCAAGAGGCTGGAGTTTGTGGAACGTATGAGGGGACATTGTTAGTAGAACCACCACATTGTTTTTTGCGAGATTTATTGCGGCTAGAGAAATGTGTGACTCATGATTGTCATATATTAGAAGGATCTGGTTCTGTACAGTAGGCTTTGCGTGACTTATAAAATGCTTTAAATAATCAAGGAATCGGTGTTTATTACTACATCCTAAAGGATTTGCTTTTCCTATTGATTCAGGTGTAGAGCCTTTCCACATTTGGTCTTTAAAGTGGACCCTTGGAAATATAAGAATTGGAAGAAAATGATGGCCAACAGTACTTATAGCTGCTACTATAGTGACATTTATACCTCTTTTTCCCGATGTAACGCTGCCAATTTGTTTCTGACTTTTTGTGGCTAGAACCTTCGGCAGAACGTTGATTGTTGTATTTTCTTTTTCATCCACATTATAGATGTTCCCTTAGTCAAAGTTCAACACTTTTCAAAATTGTAAAATAGTTGCAAACATTTTTTTTTATTAAATGCACTAGCACATGAAAGACTAATAGGCTCCGGTTTTTGCAATGACAACTCTAGACGTCTGGAAAAAAATTGGCGGACTCATTTTTTAACAGATACTTTCTTCTCGCTCCAGGTCTTACGTAGAGCTTTATTGTTTGCCATGGCAAACTCGTTGGCAAGTTTTCGCAATTCATTTTTTGAAAGACCGTAGTGCAATTTTGCCGCAGTTAATATTTGGCAAGTAAACGAGTTTTCTTGCGATGATTTCTGACTTTTTAAATGCCGAAGCAAAGTGGTTTTTGATATATTGTTATTTTCTGCCGCCTTACAAACAGACTTACCTGGCCTAGTGCCGCTCATTTATCACAAAAAATAAACTTACAGTACTTTTATAAAAATTGTTGGAATATTTTGTTTCAATAACCAAAAACGTTTCAAGAGCAGCATTCTCTCAAAAAATGCTCTGATCGGAATGAACATTGGACGTGGCAACGTCTAATGGCAATTTACGCAAATGTGCGCCAAACGAATTCTGTTATAAAATGGGTAATAGGAAACATCTGAAGAGGTCCAAGGTACAAACGGTCCAGGGTACAATGGGTTCCGGACATTTTGCCCCTATCATTTCGCCTCCATACATTTGGCCCCCATACACATTTTGTCCCCACACATTTTGCTCCGGTACATAGAAAATATACAGTAGGTACAGAAATTGTTATTGCTCTGGTGTTAGTGTATTACAAATATTCCTACGTAAGGTTATCAAGTATGATTGATTTTGTAAATTGCGAACTCAAAAATGTTAATAGAATAGTCTTTAGAACTGAAATACTTTAATTATCATTATTTTATCAGTAATTGTCATTAATATAGCATGTCAATGGAGTAATGTTTAGAACTTAAATACCTTAAATATCATATCTTTTATCTCATTAGATGCCATTAGGTATTTCGGGGTAATTAAGGGTATAGAAAGCAAAAAGTCCTATAAAAGAGAATTATTATTGCTCTGCTCTTTAGTATATTACAAACTTTTTAAACGCAGTTATTATGGTTTTTGTAAATTCTACACGAGGTGCTAAGAAGTTTGTGTGCAAAAATAACTTTGTATATGTTTTCCCCTAGAAGACGGCTGACTAGGAACATGCTATTTGGGTGTGCGAACAACGAGGAAAATGCAAAGGTCGTGTTTGGACTGCAGGTAATTTGATATATTTGTAACTGATAACTTAAGTAACTATGTTTTAAAAAATTTATCACGTCAGTCTAAAATTGTCTGCAATTCCATTTCTTTTTAATATTAATCTGTAATTTTATTACTTGGAAATTTATTAGTCTATACAAAGTTCGTATCTATGTTTAGGAAATGCCCCTGTTGTAAGTCGCAAAGTTGTTGAACACAACCATGCTGCTGATGCAGTAAGACCTGTGTGCGTTGTCCAAAATATAAAAAAGAGGGCAAGTAATAACAAAGAAACCCCACAATAAATAATGGCAACGTGTTTGGAAAACGATCATGTCTTGTGTCGGTTGCCCAGAAAGGATTCCATTTCACGATTCATTTGTCGTGCTCAAAATGTAGCTGGTATGCCTGCTATTCCAGTGAATGTTGAAGATTTGCTCATTCTACAAAACTATCAAATCATGGGGAAGAATATCAGTTTCTCCGGTACGATTCGTAACAAACTCTGTTGCTTGGCAGAATGCTAATTTTTTGGACCACACAAAATCTTAATGTTTTGGCCAGAAGTGACAAGTGGTACGCTGATGGTACATTTTCGGTTGCTCCGAATTTATTTAATCAAATGTACACCATACATGTGCAAACTTGCGACACCATACTGCCCGTAGTTTACGTTCTGTTGACAAAGAAAACCAAGGCAACCTACAGAAAACTTTTGCAGGAAGCTACGATTATTTGTCTTAGATTACAACCAACGCAGTTGCTGCTAGATTTTGAAAGGGCTGCTATTGACGTCTTTGCAGAAGAGTTTCCTGAAATTCAAGTCTCCGGATGTTTTTTTCATTTGACACAAAGTATTTGGAGAAAAATTCAGTCTGTGGGATTGCAGGTAATACAATAATCTTAAGTTATTATATTATATCTGTAATCGTCATTATTTTGATTTCAGGTAAATTATCAAGGGATGCCGATTTCGCTCTCCGGATGCGAATGCTTCCAGCCCTTGCCTTTGTACCCCCTGCGCAGATATTTGAATATTTTGATATATTGACGGAAGAGGAAGATTATCCGCAGAAAGCTCAAGAGAAATTAGATTGTTTCGAACCTACATTGACCGCCGTCTGCGTCTACAAAGACGTCCACCCATATTCCGCATTGAACTATCGAATATGTATGGCCGCACCACGAAGAACATCACTTGTTACTGTGAATAATATTATTATAAATATTTATTACAAAATGAAGTTTTATTATGCAACATGCACGGGGTGTATGCAAAGAAAAGGGTAACAGAGCTAGCCATTTTAATTTAAGCAAAAAATGTGCACTATTCATATATCCGAAGACGGAATGAGCAGGGGCAAATACTTCTTAATTTGCTACGAAAAAAATCTTATATATATATAATCATTCTGCTTATGCTGGTAGAGAAAAAAAGAGATTTTTACATGAGTCATTTCATGAATGCCGAAAGCTTGCCACAGCAGCTAAGCAGAATACTCAAAGTTAGCAGTTACCTATGTGTAAGAAAATTGGTAACATAATATAAGTATGTTTCAAATATGGAATTTTATACGAATACAATACCACTACACTTATTAACCGCCAACCTTAAGTGAACCTATAATAATATAAAAAATTGTTTAATGAAAACTCACCGTTGTGTTTTCTTTTTATTCTTACATTTTATGAATCCCTGCAGTTTCGTAAATTATTTAATTTTTGGTACATACACATCTATATTAATTCCAACGCAAATATTTTATATTGCTGTAGACCTCAAATATTTTTTGCGGTAAGCTTAAGATTATAGTTTCCATAGATATTCTTTTTGTCTGTATAATTGTATTAATTTATTATTTTGATCATCAGACCACTTTCTAGTCAAAATTTTTTATGAACCGGTGCATCAGACAAACAATCGTAGTCACTACAATTACGCGGCACCGCGTTTATACGGATCCAGTGCCACTGTCACTGGGTGCGCGGCGTGCGGACACTGGATTGAAAAATAAGCACGGGCGCTGGATACTGGACGCTGTACTGCTTACATTGATCCAGTGCCAATCTAGCGCTGAAATCCAGTATCGCTGGATCCAGCTACTAGATCAATGTAAATCTGGCTAAAAGGTTTTGTGTTCCCTTGTGGTTTCAAATTAGTTTTGTTAAATCTGGCAAATAAATCAGTCATATAGACAATGTCATTTTCTGAAATAATTAAATTCTGCCGCAAATTAGCTCTCCAGGAATTCCAACACTGAATCAAAGAACGAATATAAACGATCCAAACATGCATTTTTAAGTAGTAAATGATTATAGTCATCATCATTTTTCAAAAAAAAGCAAAAAATCTCTTATTTAAGGATTTTTTTTTTGATTTTATTAATTGCTCTAATTTTTTGTCACGATGGATTTTTAGCAAATGTTAGTTAAGCTTAGAAGGTTTCTTTGAATCGTTTGAAATCGTTTTATTGGATAGAAAACACATAGGTATTATTTCCTAGTGACGAAAAAAAGCTATATTTTTTATATATCTAACACTGTATTGTCTGCATTTTTTCTTCGGCTCACTTTTTTTGTCGTAAAATAAAAATAAAGTTTTCATGCAAAATAACCTAGAATCGCTCTGTGTTTGGTTTGATTCTACTCTCACTTAGAGAACGCAATAAGTTTATTAACGTTAAAAATTAGTTTAAAGATAGACTAAGAGAATTAGAATATGGGTTGACTTAGGTTTTTAGTGTGTCATTGAATTTTCGACAAGTAAAAATCCAATGAAACGGACTATCAAGAACACCACACGGCAAAGATTGGTCGTTATCCAATACGTGCTTCTGCTTCTTGCTAATATCTTTACGTTCCCGTAATCAGTCCGGTGATTTCCATTCTCACGTAGATGTTCCGCTACTGCCGATTTATCCGTGCGTCTGAGTTGAGTGTCTCGTTGATGTTCTTTAACCCTGCACTGAATGCTCCTTTTTGTTTAGCCGATGTAACTCTTGCCGCACATACACTCTAATTTGTAGATACCCTCGGTGTGCAGTCTCGGAAGTTGATCTTTGTTAGGTGGTATAAGCTAATCTATTTTTTACTGTGTTATAGTGTGTAGTGATGTTCTTCTTTTCTAGAACCCTCTTTAGTCTGTCAGTGACTCCGGTAAAGTAGGGTAAGTAAGCATATGTTTTTGACGGTGTCTCCGCAGTAACCTCAGCTTGCTTTTCCTTCTACTTCTGTGGTCTTATTCATTTTTTATTGTACCTATTTTTTATAAGAGCGTCCTTGATGTGTTTGATTTCCTCCGGCTTGTGTTCTTCATCACTAATTTTTTCTGATCTTCTTAGAAGTGTGTTAATGAGGCATCTTTTCTGTTGTGGATGGTGATGAGAGGATGCGTGTAGATACCGGTTTGTATGTGTTTTTTGCACTTTACGCTATGACTGAGCCTGTTGTTGTCCGTGCGTATTACCAGAACGTCTAGAATCTCCATGGTGAATTTCATACTGTTGTGGTGTCCATTGATGTAAAGGTATTAGCAAGAAGCAGACACCATCACAAGCGAATGATACTCGAATCACTAGAAATAATGAAAAATGCAAGAAATCACCAGACGTCTATGAACGCAACTGGACAGACCAGAACGGACACGGATCAGCGAAGCGGGGCCGAAAGACAGTATATAACGAGAAATGCAAGACGATGACATCAGTTTTTAGAAATCTTCTGAAGAAGCTGACAGCATGATCAGCGAAACGTTATGTAAAAGTTTTGTAACACGGCAACACCGGAAAAACCGTGCTACAAAGATCATGTCACATACGTCAGGTAAATCTCTTTCTAGTCAATCAACAACGTTTCACAAAGTCAAGTCAAAAAATAACCGTGCAGACAACCCTTTGTCACTCTAAACAACGCACGCCGCGTCTGCAGGTACTCTCTTGAAGACAAATGTTTTAATTATTGATGGTTAGCGTACGTTGTACTACGCTTTAGAATATCTATAAGAATTTATAATCTGTACTTGGAGATGTTTGGTTGTAAGTGTGGTTAAATGTTAAAAATATACTCATATTGAATAAAAGCATCAAATACATCTATAAATGCATAAGAGAAGAAAGCTTGCACAGCTGTTCGTAAAACGTTTGAATGTACATGGTCGGGTACGGAAGCTTTTTAAGAATTTTGTTAGTCACCGTCTCTATGTTCTTTTTTAATGACTATTTAATTATCTCGAAAATCTATAATCAGAAAAAACCTATCTAGGTTTTGTAAAAATTATCGTTCGCCAGAACGTAAAAGTGTCACCATCACAGGACGTTAAAACAAGGTTTCATTGCAAGAGACCTTTGTAAATATATTTTATAAGCTAACTCTTACAAACTCACTGCCGGTTGGTGGCGGTGAAGCGCGGCTTTGTACGACTTGTGTTTTTGCTTTCTTAAACAACGTGCGACACGTTTAATGGAATAATATATGCAACGAAAACCAATAAAAAGATGCTATAAAGTATAGTGTTTGGTATATTCTACGACACGTTTTAAGTGCAAATTAAATATTTACACTGGCAAAACGAAAAATTCTGATTACGATACAAACAGGTGGTACTGGATCTTGCATCGACAATAAATTCTAAAAATATAGAGAGATAAACCAAGATTAAATCTTAGATAATTTATGCTTAGAACAAAAATTTGTATTTTTGCAGTAAATAGAGAGAATAACGAACCAGTACATTTTTTGTCGAGTTTTCTTTTTCCGAAAGAAACTGCAACTATCAATCGCAAGAAAAAAGATGTATGAAAAATGTGTTTTTCTATTCAAAAGTTGTAAAAACGTATGTACAATCAAATGATACCAAGAGTTGACAAATTTTATTAACTTCATGAACGTTAGTCAATTTGCGTAAGATCCACAAAGTACTGGCATATAATAGTTTATTATTATTATGACATGGTTATCGAATTATTTGAACTTTAAAATTTAAACACATACACATTTATTGAATTTAAACTTTATTTACTGTTTTGTTAAAATAACTTTTGATTCATAATTACTCAATTGTTACAGTGTAATATTGCAAACTAGAAGTCGCTTAACATTTTTTAGTGTTAACTGTCATAAATTTTAACTTTATGCTCATTTCACTCGGGTTTAAAATGCCCACTTAGGAAAAAAAGCGTCCGGTTTGCACAGGAACACGTTAAATAAACTACTATTATTTCGATTTACAAAGAACAATAATTTACATAAAATAATATATTAATATCTTCTTAAAGTCCTCTCCACAAATTTATTTATTTTTTAATATTTTATTTTAAGAACTTAATTAAACATGTTTCGCTAATAAGAATTAGCATCATCAGTATAATTAAAAACTAAGATTTGTTAACAAATCATAAATTAATATGATAATTAAACGTGTCTGACAATTTTATACAGTCTACTACATATATCTAAAAAATTATTTTAAACAAAAAAAATTAAAAATAAATATTAACAAAAAAATAAAAAGAATAAAACTATAATTTTGAACTGAGAAAAATGGACGAATTTAAATTTAATATTTCATTTAGACAATTTATAGAAACATTGTTAGAAATTCTATTTATTTCAAGAGTCTCTAATGAGTTAAGAAGATATATTTTATGGCAAACAAATAAAATTTTGATATTCAAATCTAAAGAAAATGAATTTTCTGAACATAAAATATGGTAGCGCAATAATGTTTTTGTTTAAATATCTATTTATCAAATATAAATGTTTACTTAGTCTAGTTTTGAATTTTCTGCTTGTTTGACCAAACTATGAACAACGACAAAAAGAACAAGTAAGTTTATACACTGCAGATTGATGTGAAAGTTGTTATGTGTCGAAAATAAAATTTCAGAATATTTAGATATGTCTTTATAAAACAACTTACAACGTTGCAAACAGCAAATAAATATTTTTTATAGAGTAACTTAGAATATATTAGAGAAAGCGATCCTTGCAATACAAAAATCAATTGCAAAATAAATAAATAAAATATTGTTACGTATTTTATTATTAAAACTAATTTTTTTACTTATACTAGAAATATGTACACTTCTAAATTAACGGAACTAACTATATACTTTAATATTTAATAAAAACACTTACACTATAATTTATATTACTTACAAGAAGATAAGATAAGGTCCGCGGATAGCTTCACACAATTATTTACACTAAAATCACGTACGCGATTATTCAGTGTAGGTTTATCTCACACGCGCTAACGACTTATTTATTCCAACTTGAATAATATTCTTAACACTGCTGTATTCGCTTTACGGCAATAACTGACCTACGATTTGTTTCGTCGATATATATACACATTTGGAAATCCTTCTCGAGTGTTCCCTATCTTTCGGTATATCTTCTAGAAGATGAATAACAACTTCCAGAAGGCTCTTGAATTTGCAGATAGCTTCTCGAACGTTTCACTGTCCCTTCTTAGGACTGTTCTGTCCTAGAACAGGAGACTGGATGCAACACCGGTAAAAAGAATCGTGGCGATAGCGGCAGCTACCTCCCTTTCGGCAATTTCCTTGACCACAAAGTAACAATCAATGGACTTTTCCTGACCCAACATTCTCCTTGGTTGGTAACAACAGACTAACACTTGGACGCATGTTCCTCGGAAGACGACCTCTAATATGTTTCGAACCGTCCTCCAATTCAGTTGAACTAAGCCACAACCTAGCTTGGGTACTGCCAATTTCTTAATATGCTGGAACACCATTTCTCTCTTGAGATTCTATAATGTTCGACAAAGATCTTTGTATAACGGCTTGACACGTGAGTATTTCTTGGTGACCAGATAGAAAACGAAGCGTCCGTCACAACGTAGTTCTAGAACTTCTCCGACCGCCGGTTGCTGTCTTCGTAATTCATTTAGCTGCGCAAACTTTTTTTTAAACACAATTGCAACCCCTCTGGACATGTCAAGATCCTCGCTCACGCAATGTACGATTGCGTAATTTTTTTGTGTCTGGAACAGGTCTTGTTGTTCCTCGGTGGTAACTCCGAACCTAGCTTTTCCAGAACCTCCGAATAAGTTCATAAACTTTTCGAACTCCATTTCTTCGATTGGATTCCGGGTTCTGCTACTTATTACTCTGGTTTGGACCTGGACTTGCGTATTGTGGTTATCGCCAGCAAACGGGGATAGACGATCGACGTGGACCACTTTTGGCTTGCCTCTGGTCGGTTTTCGGATGCAGTATATGACGTCGTCAATACGCTGCACGACTTCATAGGGTCCCTCTCATTGCCTTTGCAGCTTCGGCGACAAACCACGTTTTCTTTGAGGATTATACAACCAGACCATATCGCCAGGTTGAAACAAACCATTTTGTGCCTTTATGTCATATCTTGTTTTCATCCTGTCGCTGGCAATTTGTGTGTTTTTACGGACCTCTTCATGTACTTTGTCTAGCCTCTTGGCCAGCTTGCTGACGTAATCTTCTCCAGCGACTTCCTCTTCCGGTCTTCGTCCAAATTGAAGGTCGCATGGCAATCGTATTGCAAGATCAAGCATTACACAGGATGGTGTTTAGCCTGTGCTTTCGTGAACGGATGATCGGTATGCCATTAAGAAAAGGTACAAGTACTGATCCCAGTCTCTTTGGTGTTCGGACACTACCTTGGCTAAGTACTTGCCCATTGTTCGATTCATCCGTTTAACCATGCTATCAGATTAAGGATGGAGAGACGTTGTCCTAGTTTTTTTACTTGCTAACGGTCGGCAAACTTCTTGAAACAGACCAGACTCAAAATTGCGGCCTTGATCAGAGTATAATTCCAACGGAACTCCAAACCGGCAGAAAAACTCCTTTACTAATACGTCTGCGACTGTAGCTGCTTCTTGATTGGGTATGGCGTAAGCCTCCGTTCATTTCGTGAAATAATCCATCGCCACCAGGATGTTTTTATTTCCCAAATCGGATTCTGGGAACAACCCTGCGATGTCAATCGCTACTCTTTCCAAAGGGCTTCCTACGTTGTATTGCTTCATGGGTGCTTTGCACTTTCTCGCTGGACCATTTCCTGATGTGCATTTACGGCACCATTTCATGACGTCCTCTTTGCAGTTCATCCGGTAGAATCGTTCTCGCACTTTGCCCAACGTCTTCTTAATGCCAAAGTGTCCTCCTGATGTCCCATCTTGGAGATGCTTCAACACTTCTTACACCCTGCTCTTTGGCACTACCAACTGTAGTCTGTTTTGCGTGCCCTCAGCACTTTCTAGGGATCGCTTAAGAAGACCGTCTTCTACTATCAAGGAGTCCGACTGCGCCCAGTACGCATTGATGTTTCTGCCCAAAGCACTCACTTCTTCCCAGGTTGGTCGTCGGCCGCTTTTTTTCCAGTGCAGGAGTAGTCTTATTTCAGGATCGTTTTCTTGTTTGCGACGTAACTGCTCAGGTTCCCACTCATCATCAACCATAGCAGTTCTCCGGAGGCATTCGACTTTTTCTTCCAGTCGCGAACAATGGCTACAGTCCGCCGGACATGGTCTTCTGGACAAGGCATCAGCGTTCCGATGACTGCTTCCGGCACGGTGTTTTGTGTCATAGTCATACTCTTGCAGTCTCTTGATCCATCTTGCCACTTGTCCTTCTGGGTTACGGAACTGCAGAAGCTATTTTAAAGCGGCGTGGTCTGTTCTCAGTAAAAATTTTCGTGCATTCAAATACTTGTAGAAATGTTCGATGGACTTAACGACTGCTAACAGCTCCCTCCTAGTCACGCAATAATTCCTTTCTGGCCTGGACAGAACGTTGCTAAAATACGCGATAACTTCTTCTTGTCCATCTTGAACCTGCGAAAGGACCGCGCCTATGGCCAGATTGCTTGCGTCGGTATCCAAAACAAACTTTACATCTTTTCTTGGATAACTCAAAATCAGCGAAGTGACTAGGGCATGTTTTAGTTGATTAAAAGAATTTTCGTAGTCTCTATTTTATCTAAATTCCGCTTTTTTTCGGTCAAATTTTGTCAATGGTTGGGCAATATTGGCAAATCCGGGTACAAATCTTCTATAATAAGTGCACAACCCAAGGAAACTTCGGACCTGATGTTTGTCGATTGGTCTTGGCCATGCTTGCACTGCTCGGATTTTGTCTGGGTCAGCCCTTACTTCATCTCTAGATACGACGTGGCCAAGGTATTGCACTTTCTTCTTAAATACGTGGCACTTCTTTGGGTTCAGTTTGAGGTTAGCCCCACGTAATCGCTGGAACACTTCCTTCAAGTTGTTGAAGTGTTCTTCAAACGACCTTCCAACCACGATCACGTCGTCCAGGTAAAACAAACACGTCTTCCAAGACAATCCGCGAAAGATGGTCTCCATCAAACGCTCGAACGTTGCAGGAGCGTTACACAGGCCAAAGCGCATTACAGTGAACTGCCACAAACCAGTTCCGATCGTAAAAGCTGTTTTTTTACGATCCTTGGGTTCTAATTCTACCTGCCAGTATCCACTCTTTAAATCTAACGTAGAAAACCACTGGGATCCTGACAGGGTGTCTAGCGTATCGTTAATTCTGGGTAAAGGGTAGCTGTCCTTTTTGGTCACGTCGTTTAGTTGCCTGTAGTCTACGCAAAACCTCGTTGATCCATCCTTCTTTTTTACGAGTACCACTGGGGATGTCCATGGGCTACTTGAAGGTTCAATCACGCCTTCCCACTCCTTATCCGTAATTATTTGTTGGGCTTCTTCTCTTTTTGCCAAAGGAAGTCTGCGTGGATGTTGTCGTATCGGCCGAGCGTCTCCGGTATTAATTTTATGTTTCACCACGTTAGTTCTTCCTTTGGAGCCACTCTCCAGCGCGAACACATCTTGGTACTCTTGGATCAACACTTTAACTTTAGCCAGCTGGTTTTGACTGAGGTTTTGGCATTTGTTAATAAGAATGTTCAATAGATATTGTGGACACTTCTTTGGCGACGTATCTTTGTTTGACTTCACGCATCTCACAATTTGTGATACTGGCGTGCATTGGCCTACCACGGTCTTCTTTTTCAACATTACAGGATCTGAGTTGATGTTTAAGATCTTTACTGGCATCGTGTCCTTCACTCGTACTAAAGTTCTGCCAACGAGTAGTCCCTTTTTAACTAAGCCGCCCTCCATTGTTTCTATCGCGTGTATGTAGCCTTCCCGGTAACTTCCATCCAGGCGTGCCATCACCACACTTTCAGTCCTTGCAGACAGAGTCACGTCTTCACTCAATAAGACTCGCACGGCTGCCTTCTCTGACGAATGAAAAGGAATTTCTTCATTGTCGATCTTCAGGACATCGTTTTTCATATCCAAATGGAACCTATACTTTTCTATCACGTCCATTCCCAGGATAACTTCTTCCGTGATGTCGGCTACCAGTACTTGATGGTCGAGTACTCTATTTCTCAAACCAATGGTTACTTTGACTTGTTCGTGAGTAGGTATTTCGTCGCCCGTCGCCGTTCGAAGTCGTACCGTTACTTCTCGAACGTTTCAATATATGTAGTAATATTTGACTTATTTTTTAGATCTAGAAAAAAATTTGATCTAATTTAATAAAGTAATTTACAAAACTAAACAAGTTTTAATAAATGCATAATCACAAAAACAAATCAATCTTAATTGATGAAAAATTCTTTCAACATTGCTGTATTTACAATTTACGTTTCTATAAAATAATTCAACAAATTAAAAAACATAACTAAATTTTTATCTACGTTTTTTAATGTTATTAAGAGTTTCTGCTTTTAGTACACATTAAAAATAAAAGATACATTTTATAGCCAAAATGTGAGGATAACATAAACTTTATTGTTTAACTGCTAGGTATATAACGTTCTAAACAAAACTTTGACAATTACAGTCAAATCAAGTTTGTCGTAAGAGTAAGGTAAGGTAAACATTTTGTATTTATATAATAATATTAACTAAAAAATTTTTTTAGTGTATTATGAAATTAATCGTTTTTGTGGTTGCAATTGCGGCTACTCAAGCCACCCCGTCTGATGATTTACTTAACGAAAAATGGATTACATTTAAAAACAATTTTAATAAGCAATACTCAAACACAGTAGAAGAAAAATTTCGTTTCAAAGTATTCATGGAAAATTTAAACAAAATTGATGCGCATAATGAAAAGTATGATAAAGGTTTAGTTTCGTATACACTTGGTATTAATCAGTTTTCTGATTTGTTGGCTTCCGAATTTTTAAAACGAACGTCATGTTTTAAGAAAATTAACAAGTTTTTACATTCCAATCAAACATTTTTTGTTCCCGAGAATGTGGAATTAGATTCTCATGTTGATTGGAGAAATAAAGGAGCTGTTACTGAAGTTAAAAATCAAGAAGACTGTGGTTCTTGTTGGGCGTTTAGTACAACAGGAGCAATTGAAGGTCAAAATTTTCTTCAAAACGGAAAATTAATAAGCTTAAGTGAACAAAATTTAGTGGATTGTAGTACCGCAAATCACGGATGCGACGGTGGGGATCAAGAGGTCGCTTTTGAGTACGTCATAAAAAATAAAGGAATTGACACAGAAGAATCGTATCCTTATATAGATGATAACCGTAGTTGTCGGTTTGATAAAAATAATGTAGGTGCAAAAGTTTATGGATACAAACGAGTAACTGCAGAAAGTGAGGACGATCTCAAATCTGCTGTTGCAACAGTAGGTCCCATTGCAGTTGCTGTTTATGCAGATATAGAAATGCAACTGTACAAAAACGGAATTTTTGATAATCCATACTGTTCAAAAGAATTAAATCATGCTGTTCTTGTCGTTGGTTACGGTACTAATGAAAAGGGTGTAGATTACTGGATAGTTAAAAATTCTTGGGGATCAGCATGGGGCGAAAAAGGTTACATTTTAATGTCTCGCAACAAAAATAATCAATGTGGAATTGCAACTGACGCGTCGTATCCAATTTGTAAACCTAATTGAAAAGTCTGTTTCAATTTTTTGCAAAACAAATATATATATACATATTGGAATGATTATAGTATACATTTAAAAATACCTGTTTTTGTAATTGTTAAAATAAACTAGTTGCAGATTATTTTTTTTTATTTGTAAATTCAAAAAATTCAAATTACGTGTTTTTACATTTACTATTTGGTTGATTTTGTTTTAACTAAATTAGTAAAGTATAGATGGCGTTGATTTTAATATTTAAGCAATTGTTGCCGATGTTTTTATCCAAGAAATACCTATATCTAAGAAATTTCATATAATAATATGTACAAAGCTTAATGCTCAACGTAGGTGTTGAAGTAAAAATTATGACGGTTATTGTGCAACTATACTAAAAATTTAAAATGTGTCAAAACACAATTTTAAAAAATACAAATGAAGCAATAATTTGTATTGTATTCACCTCCTAGGGCTAACACTTTTAATGCATTTTATAATGTAAAACAAACAAAACTGGTGATTATAAGTGCACAAAACATAAAACAAATATCATTTATTCCAAATGGTTCTCTAGTGACAGTAATTGGAACCCATTTTAGCTCACATATTTAATAGATGACATAAGATAAACACAAATTTGGCGTCTGTGTCATATTAATGATGTTGACGTTAATTATATTTTAGTTTCAAATGGGGGCAATGCGTAACTGAGTTATGCATTCTACTTTTGAATAAAATATAAATGTTATAACTTGTAAATACAGATACAGAGACATCATTGAAGTTTGCAGTACAACGCAATTTTTATTTTGGTATAGTGTATAGTCGTATAATTCAAAAAACAATTGTATCAGAATATATAATGTTAGAGATTGTATTCAAATAAAACACCAATTCTATGAATTACTGTATTAAAAAAAAGAACTATTAGTTACTACCAGGGCCGCGCCATACGTGTATGTAAAATGTGCGACGCATACAGGCGCCAGGTCAGAAGGAATTGGACGAACAAAATTCCAAACCTCCCACGATAATTTAGGAATTTATTCACTGGCGGCTGGTGGTCAATCATACAAGAAGGTCATTTAAAAAACACAATTATTGCAAAGTCTAAAAAAAACATTCTTACAAACACGATTTATATTTAAGATTGTAAGATGCAAATTTAAGATTGTTTTTTTTTTATTTTATATTTTAATCGATGCAAATAATAACAATGCAGATGATTATAAAAATGCACCTCACAAAAAGATAATTAAGGGCGTACAATTAATCAAAATCACAATTGCTAATAAGTGATTAACTAAATGTCAGGTAATAGTAAACATAACGATAATTGGTCACATTACCTTGTAAGTCATTTCATGATTAATAATTGGTCATAAAACCAAACATGGTTTGGAGGTGGAGTGACGTGGCTGAACTGAATTCTCACCTTCTGCAAACTTAAACAAGAAAGTACGTTTGAGCATCCCGTTATCAATTCATTTACTACAATTAATTATTTGCTTTTGATAATAATGATCAATAAACACATATCACACATATCTAAAATTCAAATGGAGCGATAATCAAATCATGCTGGATTATTACTGAAATCAAATATTAGAATCAGACCGCTTAGGTTCCTGACAACGCCACCCAATGTCAGCTCCAAGTGTTCAATGGGTGTACGACTACATTCCACCCACTCAGAGTGCTTCCGTCCGGGACCGTTATAACAAGCCAAATGCTCCGGTCCAAAAAGCGGGCCTAGGATGTGCAATAAGTGTACGACTACATTGCACCCGCCTAGAGATCCCCAAATGAGCGCAATGCTCCGGTTCCAAATGAACCATGATCGAACCGCGTTACCAAATAAAATAAATATCAGACCCCAGGTAGTGCAATGGGTGTACGACTACATTCCACCCGCCTAGAATCTCTGCAGAACCCCTTCGGTTCTAGTAACAAACGAATTCGACCATGTCGACACACACCAGCAAAACGTCAAACGGCCTTATCGACACAATTTAAACATTGAATTAAGCAAATTAAATTTAGATTCATAGACAATATTCAAAACATAATTGACAACAACCAACATTTATTGACATCGCACTCCATTGTCTAATTAATGTAAACATTAAACGAATTGCGCAAGACGTCACCAATCCAACTTTTAAATTTATAATTATCATTTAACATTCAATAAAAGCATATATAACTGTCTATTAAAATATTGAGTCTCAAATTCATAAATTTAATCAAAACGGCTCAATAAAACCTCATAAATAGAAACAGTAAATGATGCTCACATTCAAAAGAATGAATATTAAATTAATAGATAATAGAAGAGCTCATTGAAAACTCGTAATTAAAAATAGCATAATGATAATAATAAAAATATAAGCAGTAAACTACAAGATAATAGGGAACTCAGTGAAACTCAACTGTAAATATTCACGATAAAACAAACACACTTCACTGTACGAAAGTTACAACGTAATTAAGAATTAGATCTTTGGCAAAACTAAACATTCCTAATGGTAATAAATTAGGGTCGCTAGTGTTTCATGGTCCAGCGAAACCAAACGCGGCTGCAACTTGATACTCTGGGAAGAAAAGTAAACCAAATCGCTGCATTTTAAAAATTTTATTACAAGATCAATTATATTTAAGATTAAGATTTACGATATTCGTCTATCTTTACAATTACCAAAATGATACATAACAATTTACATCTTTGATGGAAAAATTTTTCAATTCTTAGCATAGAAATACGCACGACTTTCTTTTCCTAAACTTTTGCTGATTGCGTAGAAATGTTTTAATTTTTTTTACGTAGAGGAACATCGTATAATGTGTGTCTCACCATTGACTACGATAATTATACCATTTACGATTTGATTTCAATATGATGCACGCGGGCACACGTAAATGTGAGCCTCCGGTAGATTCGCTAGTTTTCGTATCTCAATTCTCAATTTAAACGCATAAAATTTAAACTCTGGTAATTTGATTTAAACCCGAATTTTTTGTAATTTTAAAGTAAATAAAATACCTTACTTACTCATTTTTGACTTAATAGAGAAGCCGCCACTGCATTTAATAATCTCTATTTCAATCAATTGTAATTTGCTGGCTTATTTAAACTATGTTAGAGATATGAGATGAATTATAGAGGTCCAATAAAAAAAATGGTGTTTGCAAGATTTGTTAATAAATTATAAACTGTATTTAAACAGGAAAAATTCTGTAGAAACAAGCAAAACACATAATGAAAACACACATCGCCACCGGCGCCCCGTACACCGCCTAATTAACAACAGCTGTCAGCTCTTTGGCAGCAATTTTGTCAACATTTTTACTCACGTCGTGATCTGTCACAGCTTGTTGGTTTTGTAGTCCTCTATAAGGTGTATAAGTGACAGTTTCGATTTTTTACAACATTAGAACATATTCTGTAAGTAGTGCTTTAGTGAAGTATTGTTCATAAGGTAAGTCAACCAACTTATGTATAATAGGTATAATTTGAAATATTATTTTTATTTAATTGTTAACTTATTATTTTACGCTTTTTACCTACCCCTGTGGGGAGTTAATTTAAATTTATTTAAAATTGAATACATACTTCTATTTTAAGACGTATTCTATTTAGATGCTTTTAGATAAAAGAGTTTTGCAAATGCTCTACAACATTAAAGAAGTATGTATTTCTACTACTTGCGATAAATTTTCAGATGGTAACTTTAAATATACATACACAGCTTCTTTGCGTTAAGTGGTCTAAAATTTGCTGTTACTTGACAGATGATCTTTATTAATCACTTAAAAGTTTATAATTGAAATTGAGATAGGGACAGATTCAGCTGCTGCAGCAAATTTTCGGTAGTATTTAGAAACTAAACTATTAAGTTTGCAGTTTTATTTGTAACTTTGTAGAGAATTTGCAATAAATTTACCTTGCCGACTGAGAATAAAAAATATATATTTCCCAAATTTTTGTGAGGTTTTTGGTCAATTGGCGCATTTTTAAACTACACGAATATACGAGAAAAATTAAGAATCAGCTTATATTTTAGCAAACAATTAGTGATATATGTGTGGTAGATATTTCAATGACTTTAATAAGATGTTGCTGGTTTGTTTTCTCTTACAGGAAATTAAATTAAATTGTAAATCATTCTGTATAGCAACAAGTTGTTAGGATGAAATAATAAACAAAATTAGTAGGTTACCATAGAGTTTGTTTATTTAAAATAGAAAATTAGCACATTGTTTATCTATGATTAGCACCTTTATTTAAAAACGGTCAAAACTGAAGCAGATATCCGAAAGCTGAGAAAAATAGTATTTTGAGTTAATGTTATTATGAGATGTTGTGACGATGACGAAAAATCCAACAAAAATAATTTAATAAACAAGAGAAAACAAGACAAAGAGCATAACATCTACATCAATTTTGAGTACTTGTTCTTCTTGCTCTTTGGCTTCAGAAAAGACGACTCCTACTGATAATGAAGAAAACCAAACTGCGCACCAATCAGAGGCGCAGATTACAACTAAAGAAAAGTCACAACAATTAACAACTTATGATGAAATTAACATTGATATAGACCCGAGCAAGGTAAACTCTATTCACGATGATCCAGATCATTGGCCAAAGACTCTAAGTACAAATACTATACAAATTTTAGTTGAAAATGACCCGAAATAAATTACATAGTCAATTTTCATCGTGATTCGTTAGGTCGAAGATTTTCTTCTAATTATGAAAGACATTTAAAAAACCGAAAAATTTATCATAGAAATTGGTTACTTTGTTTGATATCTAAAAACATGGTTTTCTGATTTTGTTGCAAACTTTTCGATGTGCGAGAGAATAATAAATTTTCTCGGGGTTGTAATGATTGGTTACATTTAGCAATGAATCTAAGTAGACATGAAAAAAATTTATCTCACTTTAGTAACTATCAAAAATGGACAGAACTATGTCAAGCATTAAAAAAAAACAATTACAATTAATAGTGCCAATAAAAAACTTTTTTCAATCCAAAAACATATTCAACGTTCTATTTCACAAGCTAAAAGTGGCCACTTATATTGGTGACAAAATCCAAAATAAAATCGTATTTGTTTTGGCAAAGGAAATCCAAACTTCAATTTTGAATTTATGCAGACAGAATAAGTATTTTTCAATACTATTGGATACCGGATATTGTACATATAGAGCAAATAAGTATTAGCATACGTTTTGTCTACACCTGTTCTAAAGAATTAGAGATACGCAAACATTTTGTAGTTTCTTGTTAAATTTTTGATGCAACTGGCATTGGTCTGAGTTCTTTTATAATAGAAGAGTTAAAAAAATTCGATTTAGATATAGATAATGTGAGTGAACAGGCCTATGATAACGGTTCCAACATGCGTGGTAATAATTGCGGTTTCCAGAAAATTCTTTTAGATCTGAATCTACGATATCTGTGCTACTTCCACATTAAATTTAATAGTTAATGATGCTGCAAAAGTTAATCACGAAACGGTTGGATTTATCAGTTTAGTACAAGAATTATACAAATGTTTTTCAGCGTCTACTAATCGTTGGAATATTGTCAAAAAACACTTAGTTAATTTTACTTTAAAACCATTATCTGACACAAGATGGTCAAGCAGAATTGATGTAAGGTTACGTGCAAAATTTTCATAACGTAATACCCTGCAAACAAATTATTAGACTCGCCTTTAGTTTTCAGGTTTAATCAAGTTTTTTTAGAATAAGTCGACGATTTTTAGTAATCTACTTATCAATGACTTTATCATAATACCTACAAAAAACGCTTTAAATTTTTATTTGGTTGATACACCCTTTGCTTTTCGCAATGCTTCTATTCTCCGCGGCATACTCTGTATGCATTTGAAAGTTGTCTCTTTGAGTTTCTCATTGTGATTCCAGTGATAGATTGTTCTTTCAATAAGAGACTGTTTTGTTCTCCTTATTCAGTTCTTTTTTAGAAACTCCTAGACATTTTCTATTGGGTTCACGTCCTGGGAGTTTTCGGCCCACTGCATAACTGGTATGTTCTCATCCTCAAGCTATTTTTTGAATGATTTTGTAATATGACAGGGCGCACAATCCTGTATAAATATTTTAGGGCTATAGTGGAACCACTCCTGAAACCAAGGAACCAGTCGGTCTTGCAAGCCTTTTTTGTATTGGTTCTGTCGCATAGTGCTTTGGACGACGTAGACACGTCCCATGCCTTTAACGGTCTTAATTACACCGTCCGGGTGGTATTTTTTTCCACTGCCCTCTTTATAACATATTGTGATTTGTCAGTCATGATCTAAACAGTGGATTCTTTACTGAAACAAACCTGTAAGAAGCATTAGCGACAAGAAAAAATTCAAAATATTGTATTTTCCTTTTTTGTGTACTTACCATATTCAACTGATTTAAAGTAAAGTCCTTATATAAATTTGACTATTGCAACCTGGTTTTGATTATTTTATCTGCCAGTGAAAGTTGCGCCGTATTGTTCTTTCGCATACTGAGGTACCAAACTGTTGAAATTTCTCTTTCATTTCCTTATAGGTGATTTTTCTGTTTTGTAGTACAATATTTCTCAGGGACTTTTGTCCTCTGAAGGTTATTGTTTTTTTCTGTCACAACCGGCCTTTCGTTGTGGTCCAGTAGGTTGCACAGTTTTCATTTTTGTGAGATTATGTTCACTGAAGTTTGCGAAACTCCACATAAGTTTGCAATTGACATTGACTTGAATCTGTGTAATTTTTGACTCAGACAAATGTTTAGATTTACCCATATGCAAGAAGACAGGAACAAGTAACACATGTGTTGCAAGAAAATGTAAAATATTTAGAACTAAATTACTTTTTAAATGAATGAAATTTATTAATAGTTACTCTTAATAAATAAACGCTAAAAACGGCTTAAATAACCGAACCAAATCAGAAAGTCTATCACACTTATTCCACAAACACTAGAGAAAACTTGATAGTTACTGCAATACTGATAATTTGTTACTCAGGTGACCTTGATATTTGAAAGCAGAATATACAGAACCACTAGTAAAACACCTTAGTACAGTTGGTTGCAGAACTACGGGCTCAAATGAATAACAAAACTAATATTGAATAATTTATATATTTAATGGCGAGTCTAATTATTTGACCGGGGACTGTAATTCTTTTTGTACAGCAAAAAGTTTTTAATCGCTTAAAAATGTAAATTTTTCGTTATAATAGTGATCTTAAAAATTTATATGAATAAAAAACTTAATCGCTACACCTATTTTGAAGCTTTTAAGTACTTATTTTACTGACAATGGTTTTATATTGCAAGACCAATGGCAAATAAAAGGCTCTACAGCTTATAGACCTTATAAACAGTATATGTTTGGATAATCATTACTTGCTAAGAAATAAATAAAAATTGGCAAAACATAATGTGTATATAGATAAATTAGTTAACCTCGTATTAAAATTATCTATTTACATTAAATTGTAAATGTAAGAATAGATAAAATTTAATGAGTAATAGCAGTTTATGTTGCTATCAAATAATTCAATAAATTAAAGAACACAAATAAATTTAAGTCTATAGATAAGTCTACAATTGAAATTTTTTTAAATATTAATTATGCATTTTGTTAAATGTTTTTAGTACACATTACACAACAAAACTAACATTTTATAGTTAAAATGTGATGTTAGTATAAACTTAATTGTTTCTTCGCTGTGTATATAACATTCCGAACACAGCTTTCACAATTACAGAGAAGTTAAGCTGGTATTAAGAGTCTCTGGTAGCATATTGATTTTATTTACTTTTTTTATTTAGAAAACTATGAAATTAATCGTTCTTGTGGTTGCATTTACGGCTAGTCAAGTCACTTCGTCTAATGATTTAATTGAGGAAAAATGGATCACATTTAAAAACAATTTTAGGAAACAATACTCAAACCGAGTGGAAGAAACAAATCGTTTAAAAATATTTAACGAAAACTTAAAAACAATTGACGCTCATAATAAAAAATATGAAAAAGGTTTAGTTTCGTATACCCTTGGTATTAATCAGTTTTCTGATTTACTACATTCGGAATTTATAGAACAAACGTCATGTTTAAAACAAAACTTCAGATTTTTACAGCATTTTAATCAAACATTTATTGTTCCTGAGAACATAAAATTAGATTCACGAGTTGATTGGAGAAGCAAAGGAGCTGTTACTCCAGTTAAAGATCAAGGAGAATGTGGTTCTTGTTGGGCTTTTAGTACAACAGGAGCAATTGAAGGTCAAAATTTTCTACAAAACGGTAAATTAATTAGCTTAAGCGAACAAAATTTAGTGGATTGTAGTACTGCAAATAGCGGATGCGACGGTGGATCGCCAATCTTAGCGTATCAGTACGTTATAAAAAATAAAGGAATTGACACAGAAGAGTCGTATCCTTATCAAGCTCAAAAGGGAACATGTCAGTTTAATCCAAATAATGTTGGTGCTCAAGTTTACGAGTACAAACTAGTAGCTGAAGACAGTGAAGACGACCTCAAATATGCTGTTGCAACAGTAGGGCCTGTTTCAGTTCTTATTGATTCAACTGACATGCAACATTACCAAAACGGAGTTTATAACAATTCAAACTGTAAAAAAATGAACGTTGATCATGCTGTTCTTGTTGTTGGGTACGGTACTACTAAAAAAGGTAAAGATTATTGGATAGTAAAAAACTCGTGGGGTTCTTCATGGGGCAAAAAGGGTTATATTTTAATGTCTCGCAATAAAAATAATCAATGTGCAATTGCATCTTATGCGTCTTATCCGGTTTGTAAATCTCACTAATGACAAAATTGTTAATGTTTGTGTAAAACAAATATATGTATACGTTATTGAATATATATTTTAAGTTTTGTAAAAATAAACTAATTGTGTATTATTTTTTGGTTATTTGTTAACAGAAAAAACACAAATAAATTTTTTTAATGTTATACGTTTGCGTTGATTGATCGTTTTCTTATGATTTTATAAACATTTATTAAATGATTTTATAGTGTTTCTTTTTAATGTTACATAGGCGCGTTGATTGTAGTTTTCTGAGAAGATTTTCTAAGATTCATGAAATTTTAAAGATGATAAAAAATTAAACATAAGTATACATTTTAAACTAACTTTATAGCATTTTTAAATAAATTAGTGAGAAAACTAACAATGATCAAAAAAAAAGTAAACCGTTTATTTATTAATTATTGAACTTCGAAGTATAAGTGCTTTGGTATATAATAATTACATATACAAATGCTACATTTTTTAAAATAATAAATATTTCAACTAGAGAGAACGGATTACTTGGTAGTGTAAAGTTGGATTCTGTGCAACATGCGTGCGACAGCATTCGTATTGTGTCCTAGATTTGCCGTTTCTCCCAATTAGTTTATGAGGTTATTCGGATTTTTTGGTGTTTACTAAAGTGTCGGAGAAAAGATCTGAGAAAAGCTTTATCGAAAGCAGGTCTGGGAAAACAATTTTTAATAGAAATGGGTCTCGGGCAAAACGTCACTAGGAATAGGTTTCAGGGAAGAGGTTTCATTGGAAACGGATATCGGAGAAAAGGTGCCAGTAGAGCTGGTGCAAAAGGTCTCGCTTGACTGCGTCATACAAAGAATAGCCGCGCGCTTTATCCTAGAGTCGGTGGGGTAACCTCGAAAAAGGTAAAGTTTAGGGTAATATTTAAAATATTATTTGAATAAAAATAAATATTAAAATTGAAGTGACATTAAAAATTCTTGAATTTTTGTAAATAAATTTGTTATGTTAAAAAGTTGGTAGGTTAAAATTTTTCGAGTATAAAATTTGTCCTCGGCACGCCCACGTTTCGTAGACATCTGTCAAATGTTTAAAAGCACAAATTCATGTTTCTTCTGATAACGTTTTGTACAACACACGGACCTCCGTTTTGGCGGTGTTTGCGCCCAACCAGGCTTTCATCATTACGTTGTTTCACGCGATTTCACGTGAATAGGCAAAGGAATTTTTTGTCTAAGTGAAAGCTTATTTAAGGTATGTTGCCACCCCTCCAATCTGTGTTTCTTATTTGTGGAGCTGATAAAACACCTGCTAAAATTGAAAAGTATCCATGACGTCACGTCACTGAAGTTTAAAGAGGTTGAATACAATCTTATTGGAAGAAATATTTACACAAATGCAAAGTTGATTAGAGGGAAGCTCGGCGCATTTGTGTACTTTCACAATTTTTGTATGAATTAAAGACAGGATTTACTTGTGATAACTCCGTATGTACGTTTTTGTCTCAGATTTCATATTACATTTTAGGTTATACTGGTACGGAATTAGCTAATCCTCTACTAGATAGATAGATCATGTCCATTGTTAGAATGGCCATAAGTACATACTAGGTTGTAATCGCAATTAATGTTAATTTTTTTTTTTTTGAAAACAACTGTTAGCCGTTGACTTCTGTTTTGTTACGAGAAAACCAGCATAACGAATTTGGCTTCCAACTGTCTGGGCTCGATTTTGTGTGTGCGACTATAATTTTTTCTAGTTTTATTGATTCTTTTACCTTTTTTTGTTTGTAGTGGGTTCGATTTGCTCGAAGTTTTACTTCGCTTCTTTAGGTATTGTTGGAAGACTTAACGTCAGAGTTACTTCACTAACTTTTACTTCTTTGATTTTAGTGCTTTGGTTTGACTTTATATTAGTAATTCACTTACTTTTCTTTTAATTGGTTTTTTGGTCAGTCACGTGTCGTTGGACTTGCTTTTTTGCTTATTAAATTAGTTTTTAGTGATACTACTTGTACTTACTGTTATTTTGATTTAAGTTTTAGTCAATCATGTGTTAGCAGATTTCTGCTTTTGATTTACTATTTTGATTAGTCTACTGTTTAGGTTTTATTATGGTTTTAGTGTGTTAACTATGTATTCTTCAGATGAAGAACCACCACTTCTTACTTCTTCGAACTCTGATTTAGAAACGAACTTAGAAAATTGGAATGTAACGTTTTCTGGTAAAGATCCTCCTTTACTTACAGAATTTCTTATTCGTATTGACGAGTTGTGTTTGTCTCGTAGTGTCTTGCATCACCAACTTTTTCTATCAGCGTTTAAGTTTTTGTCTGGCAAAGTTCTTCTTGTTTTTAGGACGAATTGAAGTTCTTTACGTTCATAGAATAATGTTTCTGCTTTGTTGAAGTCTGAGTTTTTGCTTGTAGAATACGACGATCGTCTGATGGAGACTATTTGCAAGCGTGCTATCGGGCCTAACAAATGCATTGGTACTTATTTTACTACCATGTGATACTTATCAGCTATCGGAACCTATCTTAGAGTAAATGCAGCTCAAGGTCATTTGCCGGAATCTAACGCCGTTCTATCAGCTTCTTTTAGCGTTGATTGAAATCACATCTATCGCTAAATTAATATCTTTAGGCAAACGTTTGGAGTCAAACACGAACTCTCGTGATCTTTTTAACTTCTTAACAAGGAAGATTGCTCACAAAATTCAAGAGTCATCTGTAGTCTTTGCCAGTAAGATTTCTACTTCTGTCTTGTTTGCTATTTCTGCTACTTGCTCTCTTAATACTTCTATACTTTCTGTTCTTTTAATACTTCTTTCTTTTTCGGTATCTACCTCTACTTCAAATACTTGTGTTCGTTGTCGTTCTCAATGTGATAGGCCTTTACGTACTGTTCGTTTTTTTCTTTTTCTTCCTTCTAATTTCTCTTCAATGTTGAGGATTATTAGACATACGACTGATCTTTAGTATTTAGATCTCATATCTAGATTTACTGCTTCTCCTCGTCGTTTCTCTAAGTTTAAACAATCAAAGAAATTTAAATAGTATTTTATTTGAGTGTTAGCGGACTGGTATCTTATTAAAATCATCCGCTTAAAACGGCTTAAAAAATGCAAGTGAAAGTAAAAATGGGCATCGACGTAATTCTCCATCCAGTAAGGTCTGCAACCAGCGGTGTAGTAAAATTTGTTTAGAATAATGACTTTTAGAAAATGGATGATTTAAGACATGTAACATTGTTTGGGTTAGTTCTATGTTAAAATATCTGTAGCAAAAGTACTACAAAAAAATAAAACTGTATAAATAACTGTAACAAAAAAAACCTTTTAGCACATTTACTAAATACAATTAATAAATTTTTTAATAAGTTTATCATTCTATTTGTTGCGTAATTTAAAATATATTAATTATTAAAAAATTAAATTTTTTTTATGTAACAGTAACAGTATTAGTTGTATTAAATATTGTCGTTATAACTTATAATAAAACTTATAAACCTTAAATTACAATTAGCGTTTTGCTAACACCGTAACGTAATGAAACGCCTTTATTAGTTCTAGATTAATCTTGTTAGCTAAAAGAAAGAATTGAACTTGGTCATTGTTGTTTTGTCGTTTGTAAACCTAAACAAACTGACGTTTTGCAATCCATTAAAGCTTTTATCCTTAGAACGTTAATTTTTATTATGAGTCAGTTTGTTTGAATTTAAAAACAATAAAACGGCAAAGACCAAGTTTAATTCTTTGTTTGGACTCACAAGGAAAAACTGGGATTGGGATTAAGTCTGTAAACTGTGGATGTACATTACAACAGGTCTAAGCCGAAAGTTGCTTATAATAAAAAAAACATAAACATAACATAAATAACAATGGTCTAATTATTAAGTGCAGTTGTAATGCGTTTACGGTTGTGGCCGCTTAGCATTTGCACGGAAGCTTCAAGAATTCGTTCCTAAGAGAAGCAATAAAAAACTTTGGGATGTATGCTTGAGTGGTGTTGTGCGTTATTCTGACTAGAAAGACGTAAGTAAATAAATGTTGAAACTGACTGCATGTTGTTATTTAGACTAGAGTAGTGTGGTTGTTCTAAAATAGCAAGTTTGGTGTTGCCATCCGCTGTGTTTTGAATTACACTAAAGAAAACAAATATTATAGTTTGTTGAATTATTTAATTTAAACGTATTTAACAAAGTTCTTGCAAAGAAAGTTATCATAAGCAAGTTTTCATAATTGTCCGTTATCTAACAATTGTGACAACGGATGGAAATTTAAATTTGCATTTACATATTTTCTTACACGTGGTTTTGTAGTATTATAAGGTATTTTTGGTAGTTTGCATGTCGTTAAACATCAATCAATAATTGGACAAATAAAAGCCTTGCACGCATGCTACAAGGATTTAAAGTGACATATTTTGATTTAGTCGCGTAGGACACTGAAAAAGAAGCAGGTTTCTGATTCTATTTAAAGTTGATTAATATGCGATTGTTGTGGTTTACAGATAAAATTGAGTTGACAAAATAAAATAGACTGCGTTATTGTAGGATTTAGAGTAATTTTCCATTTCTTAGTTTATTCGGAGAATTTATTTAATTGGGTATGCAAAAGAGCAAACGCCGCTTTGCTGTACCAAAAAGATGCCCAAAAGGCTGTGTTGTCGGCAATCAACGATACATTGACATCTTCGTGGATAAGTTGGGGAGTATCTGCCCAGAAAAATTATGTATAATAGAGGAACAAAGACCGATCTTTAAAGAACTCTTGCTAGAGATGTAACATGATGCAAAAAGTTAGAGCCAATTTTATATTAAATAAATCAATAATATTGCGGGAATGTAAAACGATTAGACCTAGAGTACCTGCTCGGGCGCCAATTGTATTGGTACCCCCTTCTATCTTTAACTTTTTAAATTGACAAGAGCGCCTAGAAGATATGAAGTACGCAATGCTTAAATGAACTTTTATACGTTTTCTCATTTGTCATATCGGTGACCTCTAACCTTGCACATTTAATCAAGCTAGAAAAAGCTGATATGGAGGAAATTTCCAATACTTTTTAAGTAATTAACACTGCACCAAACATTTTTACTTACTGAAATATAAGTTTTATTACACGTGAAGCGCATTTTACAATTTAATCCTTCGTGCCATACACGATTAAACGCTTGGATATCGATAAATATTGCGAGAGTAAAATTATCGAAATTTAGAAATGTGGTTGGGTCAGTGTGAAGTTTAAAAAGCAGAACGTTTAGATGTAAATTCGAATTAGAAACCGAGTAAAAAGTTTTTGACTTTAACACAATCTCTAAATCTCTCTATCAATACGCTTTCACAACTCTTACCAACACAAGACAGCGCGATATAGGTCGGTAAGATGCGGAATTTGTCGGTTTTGCGTAGGGTTTCAAAATCATGATTAAAGACGCTGTTTATCAAAGAGTTAGAAAATTACTTATAACTAACTTTTGTAAATTTGTTAATTGAACTTTTGCCAAATTTGAAAATTTTTGTAATTAATTCAGGTGTTATGGAGTGTAAAAATGGGTGGCCGGTTTCAAAAGTAAATTCGATATTAGGTAAAGTTGCAAACTCATGACACTTTGATTTTAATTTTTGTCAAAATTAGAGTGGGCACAAGGTTGCGTGACTGAGTGTAAGTGTGAAGCAAATAAGTCGGCTTTATCTTGAGAGTAATAATATTGTTGTCGGAATTTATTAAATGGGAAGTTGATGAAGTTGATTAATACTACAGTTAATGTTGAAAGGCATCGACAGATCGGGGTTAGCTAGAAGGTGACAAGTAATGTGGTCGTTAAAATTGTTCCAATTGACTCTTTCTTATGATTCATTGGGTGAACAAAATAAAAAAGCAGGATTAAATATAGTTTTGACAAATAGAAGAAAGTTGTCCGATATGATTGATGTGTTTATAAAACCATCTTAAGAAAAAAAATGTATTAAAGCTTCAAAACAGATTATATGATTTATAATCAAAGTAGAAGCTAAAAATTTTAGAATTTGTGTTTCTGGCACATGGTTAACAAAGTAAGTAATTTAAAAGCAAACACCATTGTGGTTAGTTGTAGAGTTGCCAAATTGTGTATGGTGTGAGTTAAAATATTCTATTAATACACCCTTCAGATACTAAAAACAAAATTTAAAAAGTTGTTAGAAAGCGTGTCATTTGGAGGATTATAGTAGCTAAGAAAAAGCACAGAATGATTAAAAATGTAAACTGTTGCAGCAACGTACTCAATGTTCAATATATGGTTAGGTTGATAAAGTTGCGTAGATGGAAACTGATTATTTGGAGCTATTTATTGAAGTGTAGTTGTTTTTTTGATAAGTATTGTAATTAAATATAAAAATTGTACAACGATCTTTGAATTTTGTTTTAGTAAGAGATAAAATGGAAATTTTAAAATTTGATCAAATTAATGATCCCTTCTTTTAGGAGGTTGGATGAAAGCAACTACTTCAGTAATTTGCGACGTTTCGTGTTCTGGATGAACATTTCATCAGGCTCGCTCACACTGAGTCAAGTAATTTTTTTCCAAAATGATTAAGTTAAAATTAATACATTTAAATTAAAAACGTGATGTGATTTTATACATCGTGCACTATACACACACAATACACAATAGTGTTTAGTTTAGATTATGGCTTGTTTCACAAGTGTTGAGAAGTTCTTAGTTAGATTTCGGTTACTTGTTTGAGTTTTGCGATTTATCTCACGCCCTGATGAAGCCTCTTACAAAGTGGGCAAAACGTTGGCAACTTCGGTTACAACAACAATGACACGGTCCAAACCCGGAAGACACTTTTATCTTAGTATAACGGACTATCTTAAGCTTTTTCGGTTGTTATGTTTATGATTATAAGCAACTTTTGGCTTCGACCGCGTCGTAGTTAAACACCCAAACTTAGGTTTAGTCCTAGTCTCTTCTTGAGAGCCAAAACAAGAAGTAGAACTTGGCCTTTGCCGTATTGTCGTTTGCAAACTCAAACAAACGAACGTTTTGCAAGGCATTGCAGCTTGCATCTTCAGAGTGGTAAATGTCACTGAAAGAAAAAGTGTAAACACTTTAGTTATGTCAAAGTTCAGCGCGTGTCCTTGGTTCCACACGTGTTCTGCCACTATTGATTTAGTAAGTATGCGGTGTTTGCAGTCAGCCATATGTATTTTTACTCTAACTTCAATAGAGCGTCCCGTCAGTCCTATATAACTTGATCGACAAACAAGAACAATAAATTTTGTAAACTTCGACATGTTTAAGAGCCCCTTGTTTGTCTTTAGCAGATGCAAACCAGGTTTTGAAGGTATCCATAGTCTTAAAAACAGTTTTAATATTATGTTTCTTTAGCACCCTAAATAAAAAAGCGGTGCTAGTAGGAGGTAATAAGTCTTCTTTGACTTTTGGATTTATTGCTCTTTTCCATGCGTTTTGGATTTCTTTGAACCCGTATCCGTTTTGTTGTAGGGACTCCAACAGTGTTTCCTTTTTCCTTTGTAGATTTTCATTATCTGATACACGTATAGCTCTTTTGGCTGCATTCCGTTGATAGAAAGAAAACGCACACGAATAGATACTTAAACGCCGAATCTCACCACCATCCAGTACAGTATAATACTGTTTTGAATACTTTAGCCAAAAGAGCTATACGTGTGTCAGATAATGAAGTTAGAGTAAAAGAACCTATGGCTGCCTGCAAACACCACAGAGTTACTAAATCAGCAGTGGCAGAACAGGTGTGGAACTAAGGACACACGCTGATCTTTGACCAAACTAAAGTGTTGGCTAAAACTCTTTTATACTTTCTCAGACTAATCCGCAAAGGTGTAAAAATAAAAATACATCCATATGAACCGAGAAGTCGATTTAAAACTCAGCAAATTTTGGCTACCAGTATTATATCCTCTAAGGCAAAGATCAACTTTTTTGGAAAGGACACAAACACTTACTCCGTGTAATAACGAAGTCAGTCAAGCGGTAACGTAAAGATAAGGTCACTTAATCACGTTAATCGCTAGTGATATAAATATCGTCACTTACACTTTTTCTTTCAGTGACATCTACCTTTCTGAAGATGCAAGCTGCAATGTCTTGCGAAACGTCAGTTTGTTTGGGTTCACGAACGACAATAGGGAAAAGGCCAAGTTCTACTTCTTGTTTTGGCTTTCAAGAAGAGACTAAGACCAAGCTTAAGCCTGCTTGTTTATCTACGACGCGGTATAAGCCGAAAGCCGCTTAAAATTATAAATAACGGACTGTTTCGGGGGATTGAAGATGATAAATGGGCGAAAGAAGATATGCGGTTTCGGTTTGAAAAAGTAGAGTTGGTAGGAGGAAATGAAGCGTGCGCAAAGATTCGTTAATAGGCATGATTGAATAAGAAAGGTTTTAGCCCGCGGTAGCTTTCAACATTTTCATTTCTATTGCCATTTACATATTACGTATTAAAATTATACTATGAGATAGAACTGTCATCATATTTCATTATTTGTTACTAGTCAACTTGACAGCATAAATTAAAAAAATAACAGTTTAGAATATATGCTTGAAATCATAGAAACTAATAAAAAATAATTATTAAAATTAAATGGTAAATAGTACAAACTTTGAACAGATAAAATTTGGTATTTGAATTGATGGTTATAGTTCTTAGTTTATATAAAATTATTTAACAAATTAGAAAACACAAATAAATCTTATCAGCAAAGAATTCTACGACTAAAAACTTTTTAGAACATAATTTTGTGTTTATCTTGCATTTATTTTATTGTTTGTTTTTAGTACACAATAAAAAATAAAACATAGATTTTATAGTCAAAATGTGATGTTAGCATAAACTTTATTGTTTAACCGGTACATATATAATTTTCCAAACCGGACGTTTACAGGCAAATCAAGTTTGTGGTAAGAATCATATTTAATAACAAATTAATTTCTTTTTTATTAGAAGACTATGATAATAATCGTTCTTGTGGTTGCAATTACCGCTAGTCAAGCGAACCCGTCTAATGATTTACTTAACAAAAAATGGATAACGTTTAAAAACAATTTTAAAAAACAATACTCTAACATAGTAGAAGAAAAATTCCGTTTTAAAATATTTATGGAAAATTTAAACAAAATTAATGCTCATAATGAAAAGTATGATAAAGGTTTAGAATCGTATACACTTGGTATTAATCAATTTTCTGATTTATCACATTCAGAATTTTTAAAACAAATGTTACGTTTAAGAAAAAATAACAATTTTGTACGCAATTTTAATTAAACATTTATTCCTCCTGAAAATATAGAACTAGATTCATAAGTTGACTGGAGAAGTAAAGGAGCAGTTACTCCAGTCAAATATCAAGGATTTTGTGGATCTTGTTGGGCGTTTAGTGCAGCAGGAGCAATTGAAGATCAAAATTTTCTTTAAAACGGTAAATTAGTAAGCTTAAGTGAACAAAATTTAATGGATTGTAGTTCTTTGTATGGCGGTTGCCATGGTGGAACGCAAGAGGAACCGTATGACTATGTCATAAAAAATCACGGAATTGACACAGAAAAGTCGTATCCTTACCAATACCAGGTCGAAACGTGTCAGTTTAATCCAAATAATGTAGGTGCTCATGTCTACGGATACAAATCAGTTACTGAAAATAGTGAGAACGACCTCAAATCTGCTGTGGCACTAGTAGGTCCTATTGCAACTTCTATTGATGCACAGTATATTGATGATTACCAAAGCGGAATCTATAACAACCCAGAGTGCACAAAAAGCTTAAATCACGGTGTTCTTATTGTTGGGTACGGTACCTCTAAGAAAGGAGTAGATTACTAGATAGTTAAAAATTCTTGGGGAACATCATGGGGCGATAAGGGTTATATTTTAATGTCTCGCAATAAAAATAATCAATGTGGAATTGCATCTGACGCGTCGTATCCAATTTGTAAACTTAACTAGTAAGTTATTGATAATTTTTGTAAAAGAAATATGTGTGTTTGAATGATAACGTAAAAAATTATAAATAGTTGTAGCAGCAAACCTTTGTTAAAATAAACCAGTTGTGGATAAAAACAAAAAGCAAAAATTATTTCCAGTATATTTTTATTTTGTTTATTGTCTATAATTTTCTGACGACTACAACAGCAAACGGATAACTACAAAAAATTTAATTTAATTTTATAGTATTCAATATTACAAATTTAAAAAAAAAGTTAAATAAAAGAAAAGAAAAAATTGTGATTTTGCCAGGGGTTTAGTATATTCTTTGCGGTGCGGCATATATGGAACCAACAGAAAGCAACATTGCTACTCGGATATAAAAGAACAATTTTGTTTTGGTAGTTAAGTATTTTTGAATAAAACTTTATTTGCACTAAATAAAACGTGCAATGAGGATTAGGTAAAAACGACACTTATGCCCGGTTGCATAAAGCAAAGGTAACTATGTGGTAAGCTGATGCTGTTGTTAACTATGTCATTTGTAGTCAAGTGCATTTGGTTTTGTACTTGACGACCAATAGCGACACTTAACGATATAACCACGTAGTTAACTACATCGTCAAAGTTGACAACGCTTTATACAACTGGGCCTTAATGTTTATTTATACTAATATTTATCATTAAACAGATAATTTCTAAACATGAAATTTCACTCTAAGTGTTCTTAGATGGTTTAAAAATAGAAATGCATATCTCTCAACTATATAAACAATTTAATATTAACATGAAGATGAGCGATTTTAGACTGTGAGGTATTAGTGACGGCATTAGCGATCAGGTGATTAACGAATTTTCACTTTCCGTTACCTATTGATTGACTACGTGATTACTTAGAGTACGAGTTGGTGTTCTTTCCAAGAAAGTTGAAAGTATAATACTGGAGGTCTAGATTTGTTGAGTTTATACCGTCTTTTCGGTTCATATTGCTGATAATGTTTTTCTATTTTCACGGCTTGGAGTATGAGTCTACGAAAGTAGAAAGAAGTTCTAACCAAAACTTTAGTTTGTTTAAAGTTTAGCGTCTGTTCTTGGTTCCACACTTGTTTTGCCACTGCTGATTTTATTACTTTGTAATGGTAGCAGTCAGCCATATGTTCTTTTATTCTAACTTCAATATAGCGTCTCGTCTGTCCTATATAATTTGATTCACAAGAATAAGTAATTTTGTAAATCCCTACGAGTTTTAGAATCCTTTGTTTGTCTTTAGCAGATCTAAACCAATTGTTCAAGGTATTTTTAGTTATGAAAACAGTTTTGATATTATTAGCGAAGGCTTCCACGGCCGGAATTTATACTATGATAAGAATGTATTCCGGGTTTGGACCATGTCATTGTTGTTGTAACCGAAGTTGCCAACGTTTCCCCCACTTTCGTTAGGGGCTTCATCAGGGCGTGAGATAAATTGCATAACTCAAACAAGCAACCGAAATCTAACTAAGAAATTCAAAAGTTAGATTATCAACTTGTGAAATAAGCCATAATTCAAACTCTGAAAAGGTAAGAAAGAAAACGATAACTTGAAAAAGCAAAGGAAAATCTAACAAGAACCACTACAGAATTAGGTAATTAACTTGTGAACCAAGCCAAACTCTAAACTTTGTAGAAGTGGCTTAAGAAGAAATAGTCTCCGCATATAAAGCAGAAGGATCTTTTCGGATGGTTAAGCTCGACTTTGATTGGGTTACGGTTGCTAAGGGTCCAAACCCGGAAGACAGTCTTATCATAGTATAGATCCCGGCAGTGGAAGCCTTCGCTATTATATTAACAATCTCTACGAAAAGAATATTTCTTCTAAAACCTCTGTATTTTCCAAACTTCGCCACAAAATCGTTAAACCTTTGTGCACTTTAACCTTCCTTAGACGCTGTCCTGACCACAACATCATTCCTGCATTCCTCAGAATTAAGTTCCACATGCAGACACGTTCTTCTAAAAACATCCTACACCGTGCTAGTCTAGCGTTGATACGCAAACGGAAACAACTCTTTTATTTTCATCTTGATTTGGCCAAATTTATCCCCGGATGATTGGAAACTCTTTGACAACATTACTTACCAGCAGTCTGATATCACTCTACGACTAACCACTGAGGCTTATTAAAAAAAGTTTCAATTATTGGAATCCAAGAATCGTAAAGTTTCATCCACTACTAACTCCCTAAAGACGGTTGTAAATTTATCTAGTTTGGTCTTTACAGGAATCGGTGCTATCTAAGGGTTTGCATTTTGCAGTTGCTCCCAAACGTATTCCTAAAAAATATATTTTATGTGCTGTTGAGTCTTCTATAAAACATCTTCCTCGCCACATGTCAGATCCCATTCGTATTAACACTGGCAAAATCCTTGAATCATCTAAAAATTCCTAAATCCAACATTTCTAAGTCGGAAGACTCAGCTCTAAAAAGTTTTTGTAAGAACACTGATATTATTGTTCTTCCAGCCGACAAAGGCAACGCTACTGTAGTTTCGAATTATCTCATTATGTTGCGAAAATTCATTCTATTTCGTCTGAGGAAACTTACGATCCTCTAACTCCCAACCCTACCTCGAGGATTGAACGTGAGGTCAGCCAAATCATCAAATCTTCCAATCTACCTCCTGGAACTAAACGTCGACTTACTCTATCAGATTCTAAACCACCTCGTCTGTACGGACAAAATTCACAAACAGGGTATTCCTTTTCGACCTATCGTCAGTACTATCCAATTTCTTACCTACAAGCTAGCCAAGTTCTTGTCCAACATTCTTTGCAAGGTTTGAGGTAAAACCTCTTCTCAATCCTTAAATCTCAGCATTTTATTCAAAGTCTAGAAACTATAAAACTTGAACCCCAAGATCTTCTCGTAAGCTTTAATGTTACTTCACTTTTTACTAAACTATTAAGAATTTGCTTATTATCTTTAAACAGATTCTGTCTCAACATGACAAGGACTTGAGTTTAGTTTTTCTTATTGAAAAGTGTCTATCCTCTACTTAAATCCAATTTAATAACAAGTTTTACAAGCAGGTTTCTGGTGCTGCTATGGGTTCTCTTCTATCACCTGTTGTAGCTAACATTTTTATGGAATCCTTTGAAACGGTTGCTTTGGAATCATCAATATTAATATGTTAATGACACGTTTATTGTTTGGTCTCATGGTCATCTTGATTTGTCTAAGTTTCTTGCTCATCTTAACAATCAACACTTAGATATCAAATTTACTATGGAAATCGAAAGTAATGGTTTTCTTCCATTTTTTGACGTTCTTGTGACTCGTAAGCCCGACGGACTTCTAAACCATTCTGTTTATCGCAAACCCACCCAAACGGACAGATACCTTCATGCTTTGTCTCATCATCATCTTGCACAGAAACGTTCTGTTATTGAATCTTTGGTTCATCGTGCCTTTTCTATTTGGCAACCTGAAAATCTAGAATCGGAACTCTGTCATCTTACTAGAACTTTGGTGAACAATGGTTATGTGAAACGAGATATTCATAGAGTTATTAATCGTTGTCTACATCCACGTACTCGATTACCTAAGGACATTTCTACTCCCGAATTCAATCCGAAAGTAGCCTTTTTACCCTACATTCAGGTTACCGATCAAATAAGAAAACTTCTTTGTAAGAATGGCATTTAACCCATATTCAACTCGACAGGCAAAATCTCTCAGATTCTACCTTCTCCCAAAGACAAATTTTATCTCAAGGTGTATACCAAATTCCTTGTTCGTGTGGTTTAGTCTACATTGGTGAAACCGGTCGTTGTCATTACTCGCATTTCAGAACATGATCGCTGTATAAGGAAAAAGTATTTTTCCAAGTTTGCGGTTGCTGAACATCATTTAACTACAGGTCACAAGATAGATTTTGATAATGTTTTGTTGATTGCCAAATCTCCATTCTTTTTCAACAAGAAATTTCGAGAAAGCATAGAAATTATCAAACACCCCAATAACTTCAATCGCGATCATTGTTTCAAAATATCCCCTCTTTGGTTCCCGGTCATTAGTCATTTATCGAAAACACGTCCCTTAGCAACCGTAACCCAATCAGAGACGAGGTTAACCATCCGTGATGATCTTTCTCCTTTCTCCTTTCTCCTTAAGTCACTTCTGCGGAGTTGAGAATCTACTTGTTTCACAAGTTGATTACCTAACTCTGTAGAGGTTCTTTGTTAGATTTTCGTTTGCTTTTTCAAGTTATCGTTTTCTTTCTTACCTTTTCAGAGTTTGGACTATGACTTCTTTCACAAGTTGATAACCTAACTTTTGAGAAGTTCTTAGTTAGATTTTGATTGCTTGTTTGAGTTTTGCGATTTATTTCACGTCCTGATGAAGCCCCTTACAAAAGTGGGCAAAACGTTTTTTATTATCTAACATACGTATAGCTCTTTTAGCTAAAGGAAAACAGTGGTTTTCTGTATTTGATGGCGGTAAGATTTAGCGTTTAAATATCTGTTAGTATCCGTTCTTTTTTTCTACAAACGGAAGGACCTAACTTTCTGTTATTTTTCTTTATTACCAGTACATCAAAAAGGCTAGACTGCTGTTATGTTCTAACTCCATAACAAATTTAATATTATTTTGTGCAAAATTTAGATGTTTAAAGAGCTGATTTAGTTTATCTTTGCCATGTCATACAACAAACGTATCGCAACATATCTAAACCAAGTTTTTCGTTTTAACTTAACAATCTTTTATAATTTTTATTTCTAAATACAATATATAGATATTGGGTATCACTAGAAAAAGCGGTGCACATATGGCCGCTCGCCTATTTGTTTAAATAAGTTGGCGTTATAACTGAAATAAGTGTTTTTAAGACTTTGATGAGCAGAAACTCTTATTTAGTAATTCTTTCCTTGAGCAAAAACAACATTTTTTCGACTTTAGTAAAAAAAATACCACGTTAAAACTGACTAAGATATCTTCTTTTGTTATACGCAAGTCCTGCTCTACAAAGTCTGTAGAATCTTTAATTTATACATGCTAACAATTGGATCGGTGAATTGGTGGTGCTTATTATCGGTCAAAGGGAGACTCTTTCTTTGTGTATCTTGGAAAGACTGTAGATTTGTTGCATAACTATTTGTTGACAATCAAAACTTGTTTCTTGTTAATATCTATAGTAGTAGAGTTTTGAAAGGCGAAGTATTTACCTTAGTGCATAGAGAGTTTAAAGGGTTTCTCTTTAGACGAACAATCATCCAAGAGTAAGTTCGTCATTTTTTTGTTATAATCTTGTATGACGTTTGTCTTATGTATAAGATTTATTTTTGGAACGACTACTTACCGTCGCACTGATAGAGATAAGTGTCAAATCGTAAAATGATCATTTTATCCGGTAATGTTAGAATAACGCGGACATCATCTAATCTTGTGTGCACTTTTATTGGTAATCATTCGCATGCATCTATGCGAGTATTGGTCAAAATATTGTTACGGTTTAAGTGAATTATTTTTGTGGTCTTCCGTCCAAATTGTGTATCCGGAGAACGATTACATCTTTCAACAGGTGAGCTTCTTTAATACTTAAAGTTATGTTAATTTCTCCACTATTACAATATGCACGCCGAACAATAATTTTACAGTTACTGAGAATATAGATTATGATTAGTTTTATTTATTTTTGAAAGATACTGCCCTTATACATAAATCCAGGTTTGAGCAAAACTAGGTAGAACAAAATAACCTGAACGTGTTACCGTGGCCAGCAAACATATGTCAATATAATAGAAAACAATTGGGGCCAAGTTGTTTGTACTATATAGGAACAACAGTAAAAAAAATTTATTCCCAGAGACTGCAAACAATTAATTGCCGCTATTGAAATTGCTTTGGGGACGATTAGTGATAGTTATCTACATGTTCTTGTAGCATCAATGTCTAGACGACTGCAAAAAAGCAAGGATGTCATACTCATTATTGTTTAACACAAATAAAAACAGTAAACATGTAAAATGAGTATTTTTTTACTAGTTATGATTTGAATTTAAATTTAGATGGTAACGTTAAGGAATATTTTCTTTTGTTTTTTTTTTTAAATAATATATATTTTACTAGTATGCTAAAATCTGAATGAATGATTGATTACTGTATTGCACTGCAATGAAGTATATAAGATGCAATAAAAAAAAATAAGGTACATTATTTCTTCCACGACGACTGTCTGTTGCCAGATTTTTTAGACTATAACAGCAACTTAAAAACTAGAAATAGTAAATAATTATAAAAGCAAAATACTTCATTAATCTTAATTTACATTCCTGAAAAATACAATAAGAACGATTATTTATCGTATTATAATAAAGCAGGATATGGATGACAACAAAAACACAAATTTTTTATTTATCTACTAGTGATAGTGTCTCCTCCGCCACTAAAAAACGTAACGTATAAAAATTCAGTGGCACATTAATTTTGATTAATTTATTCTTCTAAAGATTATACCCGTTTATTTATACACTAAAATATTTTGTATAAAATTTAAATGTAATTAAAACTTAAGTGCAATAGCTTATATTAACAATGTTATTATTAGGATGTTACATGAGTGTAATACAAAAAATAACTTTAATAAAGTTTATAATGCACCGTTTCAATATGGAAATTTTATTTACATACGGAAGCATTTTGTATAAAACTAGATTGCAGTTTGCTGTTCGAAATCATTCACAAATAAGAATATATTGATGTTTTAGTTTTTTGGATAAACGATTTCACTTTCTGGTATTGTCAGTGTTTATTATTTGTCTAATTTGAATTTCTTAAATAGCATTACCAACGGCCACGATTAATTGCCGATCGTATTTGTTAACAAATTTATTACACCATTAGCTATTTCAATCGAACTAACCAAGATGTCCAGTTTTTTGTTTAATTGAGTGTACCTACGCACTATAAGTTTAAGTTAATTAATTAAATATCTTCTGTTTTTTTTCTTCTTTATCCATTTCTTCCATTTCTTTTGGTCTGCGACCATCTTCTTCATTTGCTGTAGTGTCTTACTTCTCTCTCTCTCCCTATCTCGTCTATCTGTTCCATCCCTGCTTTTCTCAGCTTTCTCTATCTTCTTTTTCTATGTCTTTTTGCCTCCACGACTCTTCTTACCAGCCTGGTTTGCTTCATTCTGATTATGTGTCCATACCAGTACAGTTTTCTCATCTTGATTTTTTATCTGTTCTTGCTGTAATTCGCCTCTAATACGATTGCTTCTTATATAGTTCATTTTTACCGTTTCCGCAATTCTTCTTAATTGTTTCATTTTAGCTGCATTTATTATGCTTTCATGTTTTTTTATTTGTTATCCATTTTTCACTTCCGTATAGTAACGTTAGTATGCTGATAGTGTCGTATACTTGAAGTGTTGTCTTTTGTTCTATTTCTCCTTTGCCGGATATGATGTTATTTAAATTGTAGAATAGTTTTGTCGCATTCCTTGCTTTGTTTATTATTTTGAGATCTTGTCTATCGTTTGTGAACATCACTTTTAGATACTGGCATGTTGATACCGTTTTTATCTGTTCTTCTTTGCATATTATCGGATCTTTATTTCTTATATTTTTCTCCTGTTACTCATATTTACATTTGTTGGTGTTAATGTTCATTGCAGTGTGTAGATTTCGTTTCCAACTTGTAGTTTCTTATATCGCGTTTTTGCATTGTAGCTTCTTACTTCTTCCATATGTTTTATTGTTCTTTTTCTTTCTTTTTGTATTTGTTTTGGGCAGTCTTTGTTTATCTAATTTTTAGGCTTTTACATTTTTCTGCGGCTTTCATTATTTCCTGCTTTTCGTTCCGTGTTAATAGTTATATCATTATTGGTCTGTTTCTCATGTTTCCCTTTTCCTTTCTTCCTAATCTTATAATTTCTTATATTTTTTTTTAATTTATTTTAACTTCCAAGTCTCTGGGGATTTGTTGTATTTATTTTCCACTCATTGTATTATGATTTGCTTTTTTCTTATCTTCTTTTTCAGTATTTCAATTTGCGTGTTTTGTGAGTTTATTACTATCTTGAGTTTCTTTTCTGTGATCTCTAAGCCACTACTTCTTTGCCGCCCAAATGTGCATTCCAGTCGACCGGTCGTAAATTGTTCCCTCTTATCGGCGGTGCGTTATGTTATTATATTTATACGCGATTTATTTTATTTAATTATTTAAATTTATTAACACTTTTCTTAAAACCATATTAACAGTTTGATTACCTTAACTATAATTAAAAACTATAAAAATTTAAAAATTGTTATGACTAATGCACAAATTGAAATGAAATCAAATAAAAGTTGATGAAAATATAAAATGACTATTGGCAGTTACAAAACTGTAATCAAATAATTACAACTTTGTAAAAATGCAAAAAAGTTTAGATTACATAAACTTAGTAATTGTTATCAAGTATTATTTTAAGAATATAATTTTTATAATTATATATTTTGACTGCAGATAAATAATTTATTAAAACCCACTATAAGAAAAACTGATGCAATTTAAAAACGTATTAAATGTAATATAATTACAAATGTTTACATTAGTGGTGTAAGATTATTTTTTTCAGTGAGTGCTAAGAAATCCGCCAGAAGCCAAAGTATTTAGTGATTTTAATTTATGTTACATATTTAACAAATTTTACCAAATTAAGAAGTTACTACAAATGTTTGTAACATTAGGCAAACAAATCTTATACAATATAAAGTTACATCTGTAATAAAAAAATAAAATATTTTTTTTTAAATATTAAATATAAATAAATTTTTAAAATGATAAAACTAAACCACTTCCAGTAAGTTTAAAAAAATAAATAATTTTACTTTATTTAAATCTTTTTTAAGATTTTGACAACCGCTTTTATTGTCGTTTATACAAAATCACATTAAAATCGATTACAAATAAACAATTTAATTTAGAGAATAGGACTTCTTTTCTTTTTACTAATATTATAAATTTCATTTTATGTGAAGACTTTAAAATAAATTTGTTTTGATCATGACGTACATACGTATCTTGTAACAAAAAAAAAATGACTAAAACAAATTATATTACATATTGTTCGAAATAATGTAACAAAGAAATAATAAAGTATAAATCAAAAACGTTAGAAATAATAATAAATGAATCTATGTAGTCAACTAAAGAACTTAACAATGTATGAGCAATTAAACCTATTTAGTAACGCCTACCAAAATAAATCACTGTCTTTTAGAATTGTTGAACGAAAAAATACGAAAAATAAAAATCAAGCAATTACTACTTCTTGTTGATTAAAAAAAACTAAATAATATGTACTTAAGGAAACGTTTATTTTTGTTTTTAATATGTTTACTTATAACTTTATATTTAATTGTAGTTATAGTACTTTTAAAAACGTTTTATAGTGTTTTTGGAAAAAGCAACTGGTATGTGTCATTATGGTTGCGTCTCATAGTTCCATTAATCAACAATAGCGTTCTGCCTGCATACGTTGCATGATAATAAATTTTAATTAAGAAACAGTACATAAATGTAAGCTTGTACATGGTATGTTAACAAAACACTTAATATTATACCGGATGTTCGTAAAGACTACTATGCTCAACAAGTATGATGATTTATTTACTTTTTTTACATAAAGTTTGTAAAACGCTTACCAAGATATTTCTTATATTTTTATTGTTAAATAAAGATCGTATTCGTTTTGCATAAAAATAATGTACTACAATTACAGATAAGATTATTAAAACGTAAAATACTTAAACAATAATACTTGTAATTAATGGAACATTATAAGAACAGCAAATAGTTCTTTAGTAAATTTGTTTATTAAATATTGGACACATAAATTATGAAAATTAAACCTTACGTATGTTTCGCATAAGCTTCTTCGAAGGTTCAATCATTTTACATTTTAATATCTAAAAATGAAATACACAATAATTATATCAGTTAGTGAGAAGATAATATTTTCTTAAACTTACCAAATTTGTTGATAAGTTTAAGAAAATATTATCTTCTCACTAACTGATATAATTATCGTGTAAATCATTTTTAGATATTACAATGTACAATTATTGAACCTTTGAAGCTTATGCGAAACGTACGTAAAGTTCAATTTTTATAATTTATATGTCTAATAAACTAAATAATAAAAAAAAATAAACTAAAGAATTATTTGCTGTGTAAATTTATATCATTATAGTGTATTATTTAGTTAGGTTTTTTATTAACTCAAAAGTTCATAAAAGTTACACCAATAATTTCTAAGCGTTTCAAATATACAGAATTGTACTTTTTAATCACAAAACACAACAAAACTTGTTATAAATAATCGTTGACAGAACTGGATAAGCAAGCAAATTGTTGTAAAATTGTAATAAAGAGAGAAATTGTAACAAAAATCATTTTTTAGTTAGGTAAGTCAAATGCCCACACAAAAGGATTTTGTAATTAATTATATTATATAAAGCTTATGTATTATAATAGTAAACAAAATTTAAATGCAGAAATACATATTTATCAAAATCTACTATGTAATATTTATGTCACTAGTGTCTAAAGTAGTAGTATAACAAACGTTAAATCACACGTGACTTCAGATTGCCAACAGTTTTAAAATCAAAGTCAAAATTTTCTTCTGTACAAAAGTCTGAAATTATATATTGACCAGATGAAATTAAACACGAGCAAAATATTTATGAATTTAAAAAGGGTCTGTATGATTATGTTAAGAATAATTTTAATTTAAATTTATTTAAGTAAATAAACTTTTCCATTGTTGATTCGATAAAATTTTAGAAACTTAAATATAAAAATTCCAAACTACAAAATAATTTTTTTCTCTGTAATTAGAAAAATTAGTTCAAACAACTTGCTACGATTTATCTAAAAGTTCAGATAATAAATAAATTTGTAACTTTATCAAAATCTACTACGTGAAATTTATGTCACTAGTATCTAAAGTGGTAGTATAACAAACGTTAATGCGGCGTAACGCCGTGTGCCGAGCGCTGCAAGAGAGTGAGTTATGCTATGAAACTTTCGACAAAAGTTACATACATTATTTTATGTGCGGTTTTTTCTTGAATTTAAATCTGTTTTTGCAAAATTTAAAAAGAATGATATTGAGAGCATAACAGATTCGTACTACATTAATTACTAGCACAATCCGTAAATTTTACAATCAATTTAAAAGTTTGAATTATTTTATATTGTTATACGTAGAATACGCAGTAACATATACTACCAATTACGAACTACAAGGATGTGTATTTGACAAAAAAAGTATACGTTGCGACAATCTTCGTTCAATTCTAAATTAAAAATTCTAATGTTGAAGTCTGGTATGTATGCTTTGTATGTCTTTACAAACCACTTATATTTGACAACACTGTAAGCTAGCATACAACTGTAATACCTGCCGTTACTATTTTCTTTATTACAATCGTCAAAAATTTTATTCGTTATTTTAACACGTTTTAAATTTTACATATTACGCAAGATATGATTTGCTCTTCAATTTATTTGTTGCTAGAATAATACTTAAGTACAAACAATTCGTAATGTTAATTTACAACAGGATTTTTGTTAAATTTTTATCTGATAGTCAATGACACTTACCTTAACAAAATTGTTCAAACTGAAAAAAAAACTGTTTCTGCGCATAGTTACATCAGGACGTTTTTAAGATATTTCAATCTCAAGTACATAGATATATGAAAATCAATTTAGTTTTAATATGTGTTATTTAATCATATTTTGAGAACAAAACTAAAACAGTTTTTAATCTTACTTATTAGCATTTAAGTCTAGAGTCTTATAATGAAAAACTTTATTTAATAATTAAATTTAAAAGTTGGTAATTTATATTCATTAAATAGTAATATTGGAGCCTTCTCAACTTCCAACCTGTTTCTTAGTGAATCATATATTCACCCAGCTCCACTAAATATTTGTTTGTTGAAAACACTAGCCGATTGAGGTGATTAATATCTGCGTGCGAATCTGAAGAGAGTTCACGATGATTTTCTACCAATTAGCTGGATTTTTATCCAAATTCAGTGTTTTTTATTGCGATAAATAACTAATTCTTTTTGGAGAAAAGCATCGGAGCTACTGCTGTCAGGTTCTCTTTTTCTTTTATCGTTACTTGATGAATCTAACTTTATGTCAAGATTGCTTTTTAAACAAGTTTTATTACGAGACGTTTCTGGTTCCGGATCAAAAGAATCTCTCATTCTCCTTTTTTGTTTTTTTTTTCAAATTTGGCGACGATATCGAAGAACTAGTGGCGACAAGATCATTTGCCATCTTTATTATTTCATCTTTTATTGTTTGTTTATTGTTACGTGCAAAAGTCGGAACAATAGAACTTGCCTGAAATATAGTAACATAAACGAAGTTTTGCCAGTGCTCAGTAAATAAATATCGTGATTGCTTAAAAATCTTGAACAAAAACAAAATCAAAAAGTCAAATCAAAGGGCGACAAGAAAGAATAAAGTTCAATGAACTTCTGGCTCTTGCCAACCACAAACCCGCTACTGAAGGATACACTCTTAATGGACTTACCTTAATAGAGTGTATCTCACTAAAATCTGAAATGCACTTAAATTTTACATAACGCGGAGGCCGACAAAATTAAAAGCTTTTGTTTACAAGTTAACTATTTAACATTTATTTGAAAAAAAATTACTCAAAAGAAGAAAATAGAACAAACAAAAAAAACTATTTAAATTAACGTATAGTAATAATTAAAAAAAATTTAAGTAAACATGACAGTTAAAAATTAAAGTACATTGAATGATAGTATTAAAAAAAACAAACAAAAAAGTTTAAAGATCTGAGACAAAAAAAATAATAATAAAAAGATACAATTGAAAATCTTAATTAACTAAAGCACGACCGTGTGCGCATTAAATAAATATCAATTTAATACAAAATCAACTAAATTCGTCTATTTTAAAAACAAGATAAAAATTTTAATAGTAAATTTTCCAGTTAACGTCAAACATAAATTTTTAACACAACGAACTTTTGTCACATAGTTTTGACAAAATACAGACAATAATCATTTATTAATCATATTATCCATAAAATTGTTAATTTGCAACACTAATTTTTTTTAAAACCAAAGCTTTTAAGACACTTAAACACGTACATAAAATTCACAAACTTTAAGTAATCGCTACAAAATAAAAATCTTAAAATGTCGTCGTCAAATCCAAGAAAGAACTTGTGGTTGATCCTAGGTTGCCAGATGTTATCAGGAAAAAGTATTGCAGGGTTCCCGAATAGAAAAAAACTATGTACCGAAGGTTTTCCATGAGTCGCCACTAAAGCAAAAATTGAATTGTGAAACACAAACTTACGCATAAATCTACGATACGTTAATACGAAACCAAACCGGTATGCAGTAAAATTTTATTAGCCGTAATTGCTTTACGAAATAGAAAAGTTTTTTCACTTGAACAAACTGTTCACTGTTACATTGTTAAAAACTTCCGCGGCACTTCTTCATCTAAAAGGGATGAGTTTACTACACTAAAACCAACTAAAAAACTCCTTTTTTTTTAATCATTTCGACGACTGTGAACCGACTAACTCCCTGTATCACCAAAATCACTCATATATATTAACTTAATTGACTACCATTTCCACAACAGCAGTGTTCGAAACTCGGTAAAAGAAAACCATACAACCGAAGATGCAAACAGATTAAATAACGTCACAAAAGTAGTGTTGAGCCACGGTGTTTGTTTCTGCGTAAAAATGTCAAATTGACAAAATATTATATTACATTACTGTCATAAAGATTAAACTGACTAATAAATTAAAAGAATGATTTTATTTCCACGTAATTTGATCGAACTCACACAAAGAAAATAAGTTCGACTGTACTGAGACTATATTTCAAACAAAGAACTTTTAAACACATTCAAACAAAGTGTTAAAATATATTTAATTACAATTATATCTTGAAAGGGTAACATAAATTACCACAGGAATTTTGATCGAACAAAGAAGATGTCAAGTCAACACAGATTACGGATGATTCAACCGCGTACTAATTTTAAAATAAGTTAATACAAAATTTTATCCACAACTTTAAATTATAAAGTTGAATTTAAAAAAACGTAAAATAATTTCTTAAAATCAATCTGAAATGCATAAAACGAATCCAAAATACATGAAATGAACAACGTCAATTCAAATACCGGGTGTCTTTCACGTAAATAATCAAACAACTTTAAACGACGGTTACACGGTGACTGTTTAAAAAAATTTATGCTTATAGCGAGGGTCTAAATATGTTAAAATTGCATATAAATTGTTATCTTTCAAAAAAGAAAATTTTGCTGAAAATTATTATCTCAGATTTGAAACTGCCAACCAAATGGCCTCAGTATCCGATGGTTTTATTAAATAGTTGTTTTTTGATAAGCATTTGAATGATAAAAATCCTAGATGATATGAGTGCCTGTAAGCTGCTCATTTCACAAGTGGCTTCTTTAAAAAGTTTTAATAGTTCAATACAGCATTCTATTACATTCCACCCTTCTGAAAAAAATTGTTTAATGTTACTGTAATTGGCATAAAAACTTTTTTTCTTCGAAAAACGTTCAAACATGTAGAATGTGCTGTTGAAAATTTCTAACTTTTCTTATTCTTTAAAATCAATACTTTGACTTTTATCAAACAAAAGTATCATGGTTAAAAAACAACAAATTGTTTATCAAATTAAATTAATTTTTAGAAAAAAATTTAATTCAATCAATAAAAAATAGTTATTTGTATCACTTGTCCAAAAAGTGCTATTTTGCGAGTATGAGTTTATTTGTAGGCCGAGGTGAAGCCGAGGCCTACAAAAAGCGAATACTCGCAAAATACTTTTAGGACGTGTGATATACAACATTTTTTGTGCTGACCATTATAGTATAAATTAATTAAAAGCAGTTATTTAACTATTGATTTTTAATAAAATTTAATAACATATGTTGATAAAACTGAAACCTGTAATGACGAAATACAATTGTTTTTTAAATTAATTTGACAATTACATAATAATATAACAATTTCACTTATATGAAAATAAAACCATTGTTATTTTTAGCAATTGTAAGATATAAGCAAATTTGTTATATTTGTTTAAAACAATTTTTGTTAGAGCTACTCTACACAACAACACAGATAATAGTGTATGTTAATAAATTTGACATATTGACATATGACGTTTATTTAATAAATGATTACTAGTGCCAACTTTTAGTTATAAAATTCTACTACATTTTACCGGCCTAGGCCGGAAAAGTAAAATTTCCGGCCGATTATGATGCCTGTAAAATACGTCAAAACGGATGGAAGCACAAAAAAGTATTTACATGTATTGTATCCAACGGTAACAACGTTTGTTTGGGTTCACGAACGACAATACGTCAAAAGCCAAGTTCTACTTCTTGTTTTGGCTTTCAAGGAGAGACTAGGACCAAGCCTAGACAGTCTGGGTGTTTAACTATGACGCGGTCTAAGTTGAAAGTTGCTTATAATTTGTAAAACAAGATTGTATATGCGATATTCCGATACATACCCCGTCGATAACTAAAACAGAACAAACAAAATCTGTAGGATCTTGTCACTAATGTGTGCCTTCCTATTAGTCAGGTTGCGAACAAAGATAGCAATTATCAAACACGCGTTAGGCACGCACCACTCTTGCTCCGTCTGCTTTCTTTACATGTCGTTACTTGTTGCAGATATAAACCCAAATCCATAAAAGCTCCGCAGTCATCGATGCGGATGCAAATACGGATGTCTAAGTTAATGCATTTGCGTATGCGGCTGCAACATCACTGCTTGCAACCTTTGAGGTATCGCACGCATTACTCGTTCTAGTTTCTCGGGTGCAGTTTCTAATACGACTGAGTTAATTCTGTCTGTAACTTAATCAGCGTTTTTTGCATTGCATGCACTCTTTCTTCAATGAAGCCCTAAACAAAAAAGTCTAGTCGATTGATATCAGGAGATCTTTCAGGCCTTATGATAGGAGAACCGCGACAAATCCAACTATTCGGGAGGTGTTTATCCAACCACACTCTTACCTTACAAGCAAAGTAAACAAGAGCTTTATCGTGCATGTATATCATGTTATGGCGTATGTTTAACGGCATCTCGTCAACAACTTGTTTTAATACTTTAAGGTATACATTGGCATTAAGACAATTTGCTAGATAAATTAGCCCAACGACCCTGTGGTTTATTATGTCTACCCAAACGTTAATAGGAAACCTTCTTTAGTGATCATATTTTATAAATTCTGCTCAATGGTGAAGATTATGAGTATTAAATACATCATCTCTGGCAAAGATAGATTGATTGCTTAAAAAAATACGCCGGAGAAAGTCGCCATCTTCTCGAATTAAATTTAAGATTGTCTTACAAAAATTAAATCGTAATATGTTGTCGTTATTATAAAGAGATTTAACTTTAGCATAAGCAGGTAGAACTAAGTGATCGGTCTTGTTATTGGGAATATTTAATGTTAAAGCTAACTGTCGGGTACTAAAAGATCTTTTTTTACATCGTCTAGAATTTGTTCTTCTAGTTGTATAGCGCGCATTTGTCTTGGTCGACCAGCATTAACGTTTCTTGTTATAAACGAACTAGTTTGTCGATGTCGTTGATCCAGTCTTCAAAATGTATTTTTACTAAGTTGTTTTTGGTTTAGAAAACGTATGCCCTACTCCTTGGGACCGCGTTAGCATTTTCATTACAAAAACCGTACATTAGGTACCTATTGGCATAATCATTCACTGAGAATGGAATTTTCAAAATTTAATATTTTATATGTGGGTGCAGTTTGTGCATCTATAGTGCTGTTGTCTACGGAATGACTTGTTTAAAAGATATAGAAATACAGAGAAAAGTCATATTCCAGCTTTTCTTTAATATTTAAATTATATGGTGACTTTAGTGTTACCAAGCACCCAAATTACCCACAAAACCAAATAGGTTCCATAATAATGCTTTTAGAAGCATAGAGGCAGTATTGATATTACTGAAAGCCTTCCTGTAGCAGTAGAATGGTTTATGTTTAGAGATAGGTTTTGACACTCCAGTAGAATGCTGTACAGTTAGTGCTTATAGAGTCCTATTAGACGTTGTACAAAAGCAGGCCAAAGGTAGAAGTTTTCACGTTCCATTAGAATGCTTTAAAATAGTGCCAATGTAGTACTTTCCTATGTTGTAGAATAGCATGACAAAGTTAACGACTAAAAGGTAATTGATTTGCATGCTTTTACAGGGTTTTAATAGCATACCATAAGAAACACAAAAAGCATGAAATGATTAGTTTTAAGTCATTTTTTATTAAGAAATTTGTACAGTATCTTTGTCTAAACTATAATAATTTTTAATCAATGGTTTGCGAATTTGTAGTTTGCTGCATCATCCTAATTATTTCATTTTTTAATGTCGCTTTGCCATGACGTAGCCATTGGAACATTTTCTCATTAATAACATCTATAGGAACTCCTTTGAATCAACTTTGGGTTAACTCTATAACAAAATTATGCGATTAATTATTTTTTATTATCTATTATCAGTCGCATGCATTTTCACTAGATTCATATCAAAAATATGTTTCTTTTTATGAATAAAATAAATTTTTTATTACAATGCTTTTTAAGTTTAAGTCCGCAGGTTGGCCACCTCTGTTCTAAAAAAATAACTGGATGCCAAGTAAAAAATAAACAATAACAACAAAGCGCTAAAACGTGGATAAGCTGATCGTACAAAAATAGATATGTTGTCAATTGTCTCTTTTTGTACTTACTTTTACTTAAATCAGCAGAACTTCTAATAGCTTTTTCTTCTTTAATTCAGCACAAAAAAGAACACATTTAGAAATATAGACTAAGCCCGAAGTCGTCTTCGTTTCGTAAATGTAAAACTGCATATACCCGTAACCGTATAAGTACTTACTTAGAAGCGTTTCTGGTGAATCAAACTCGGTAGTCGGTACATATCTCGTCACAATTCTCAGAAATCAACAATCTTATTTACATTTACCGTATCAAACGCGAATGCATAGGTTTTTTATTGCATACATATCTTTATCAACAAAATTTAGATGTGGGCGTTTAATCTCTACAGGAAGTTATTTTTGTTTAGGTATTACAATTTAGCAACTTGTACAAACGGTTTTTTCTGATATTAAAAATTATATTTCTTTATCTCAAATAAAGAACGATTAAACCGATTTTAGAGGTACTAAAACACTAAAAGAATGTTATCATGTTAATCGTAATACTTGAATTTTAATACATTGTCAAGGCTGCTATAAACACTTTATTTTTTATATCAATATAGAAAGCCTATAGGAGTGATTTTAAAGGAATCTTTTAGGGTACTTTATTCTCCTTCTATATGCATTATTATAGAATCAATAGGGGAACGCCATTAGAATGCTACATTTTTAATACTTTAGTGATTCCAATCAACTGCCATTTTAAGGCTGCTATAAGCACTTCTTTCTTAAATTAAATATAGTATTCCTATAGAAGTGTTTTTAAAAGATTCTTTTAGATTACTTTATTCTTCTTATATAGGCATTCTTATAGAATACGTTTTAAATTAAGTGTGTTATTAGAAGTCCATACACAAACTACTATTGGAATGCTTTAGAAATGAATATTTGGGAATGCTTATCGAACCTACATGGAACTTATGGTTTTGTGGGTAGAATGCAAATGTCACGTAATTTTTAAAGGCAAGAATCTACATATTTTAGTTACAAGCATTAAAATTTAGTTAAATTTTTGGTGGACATTGGTAGTAAAGGAAGCTTCTTCAGTATTATATGTTTTCTTGGTAATTTTGAAAAATCACTAATTACGTAAAGATCAGTACATATTTGCATTTTGTACAAACTAAAAACTTTCAAGTTTACTAATTTAATAATACAAACCATTACAAGTTATTTTATTTAGTACTCTGGTAAATTTCTTTTTTTCTTAAATCTACCAGTATTTTATGAATAATTTTATGTTTTACGTTATTGATCTTAATTTTTGTTACTAAGTTGTCAATGTTAGACCAAATGATAAAGTCACATTCTAGGAAGATTAACGGGAATGTAACTACGTATGGATGATTTGCTTTAAAAAAAATGTCTACTAAATTTACTTCATACAAACAAAAATTATTTAAATTTCTCTTATGTTAAAACAAGATGGAAATAAATTAGATTTTAGTTTTCCAAAATTTTGGGACTTTTTATTGCGATAATCCTAATAATAGATCCGTTTCCTGTCAATATACCATCTGCACTACATTCTAAATGTGGATAATTTGTGTTTACAAATTGTCACGACACAAGGGTTGCAGCTGGGTTTGCTTTGCAAGAAGTCGTAACTGTTAACCAGAATCATGTTGCAAGTGTAATATTTAAACATTTTATTTACATTTAATATAAAGCTTAACAAATAATAAAATATAAAAGTTTACATTATTTGTAGAGACATTTCACTACACTCGTGTCTTAATAATATTTACTAATACATGGATGCGAATTGTGCATTAAATATTATTAGTACTAATACTAAATACCATTGCCACGCTCTCCCATATTGGTACAATATTTATACTCTTCATACATTCATAGTTAATTGAAACCACATACTCCACATGCCTGTTTTATAGGAAAATTTCTTCAAAGAATGTAATTTTTCATGTGGGTGTTTCCTCTGTGAATGTATGATTACATTTCTTAAATTGGTAACCTAATTTCTACATGACTAATCTATATAAATAATTTTGTATTATACGTTTAATAATTAGATCTAAAATTTTCGTAACGTAACATTCTCCTTAGTCTTCTAAAAAGCTGGACCCACAGCTTTTGCCGGTGACACACACTGAGAATCTTGTCAACAACAAATTCTGTTGGTTTACTTTTTTGAAGTCTCTCGTGTACAGTATATATCGATACAATACTTAAACTAATTTATCTTATTTAACATGCTCTATCTTAATTTTACATACTACTTAATTCGTTAACCACAGTATCCGCTCTTCTCTTAAAAGTTTACCACAATCTGTTACTTATTGTTTTACGTCGCATATGTCTAAACGTTATAATTGATTGTCTTGTCTATTCACTTAACTTTTTAACTTGTAACACTTAATTGTTTAATAGTTATTCCTTTGTTATTTAAAATTGTCTGAACTCACTTATGGTTTAAATTTTCGCACTAGGTTTATATTCACGTAGTCTGAAGAGTCTTTAGAACTGCTATGCGTGTTGGTGTTATACTCTGCTGATGTAGATAGGATATGCGTTGTACACTACGTTGGCGTAGTTGCTGATGTAGAAGGTAGGTTAATTTTGTCTGGACTTAAATATTCGTTTTTTTCTTCTGGTATTGATGCGTCAGGTAATGGTATATCTTGCAGCTTCGTGAAGGTTACGACTGGATTGGAAAATTTGACTTTCTTAATGTTGAACGCTTTTTGTCTATTGGATTTACTTTGTAAGGTGTGTAGTATAAAAACTTGTGTCGTAATTGTACATAAAGGTATGTGTATGTACAACTTACTACAATTATAAAAATAAAGTTCAAAATAACAAAAGAAGTTATTGAAACTTCATCTTGATGATTTTCTATCCATGCTTCATTCAGGCAACTGTTAAGGTTGTCAAACTGCGGCATTGTAGTTTCCCATGATGGTAATGTTAAACCAGAAAATTTTGACTATACGGCTGGTTTCGAATACGCTAATGTTTTATCCACACAAGGGTAATTCGGATAAATATTTTTAAGTTATCCTTAAAATAACAATGACAAGATATGTCAACCCATAGTGAACTTATGTTAGGGTTAATTGTTAAATTATAACGTTCTTCTGAGCATTGTAACGTTAAGTCTTCTTTTGGATGTGTTATTAAAAATTTATGACTTCTAATATGTGTAATAAATTGGTTTTGTTTTTCTGTTTCACGACAATTAATTTGGCAAACTAAAGTGAATTGTTTCATAGTTCCACCAGTCAAGACTTGTCTTACACACAATAAAGTTATGGTTTCAGTGATGTGTTCTTCTGAAACTAAACTAGGTCGCATTTTGGTACTAAGATAGTCCATTTACTGTTTCTTTGTACTATTCACAGAACCAGTGTACTTTCTTCATATCAAGGTCTTTGAGTTCTTTCTTTAGTATAGGAATGTGAATACCAATTATAGCAACATCTTGCAAAATATTGCATTCAATCAATGGCATTGAATAATACTGTGATATTGTGGTTAAAGCTGTAACATAATCATTTTTAGAAATGTTAATTTTAACTAACCCTAATACGTTGTTTAAAATATCTATAGTAACTATATCTAATTGTAATTTTTTATTTTGACACATGTTAACAAAAGATCTGGTCCCGTCATCTAACATTACTAATTTGAAAAAACTCTTTTCATTACATAAAATATTTTTAATATAATTATCTAAACTAGTTTAGTATTGTCCTTCGTGAATGACATCACCTCTATCCATTACACATTTTATCAATACTGCAATTTCATAATTATTTGTAAACATAAAGTTTTACATGATTACGTGTTGCATATTGAAAATCAAATATTTCATTGCCATCGGCTAAAATTCATTCATTGTCACGAACGCATGGTTGAGAACCTACTTTCATGACCTATCCAATCAATTATGATTTGGTACCAGCCTTATTCATTTCGTTATTAAAAAACAAAGAAGTTTGAGCCCAAGAGGACGAAAAAGTCAAATTTTTATGACAGTTATTACCTGGTACAATAGATTAAGAACTTAAATCAAAAGTTATCTAAAGTACTCCTATATCAATGCAAGGATCATAAAAAAAAATCAAGTGCGCGGGAGCGCAAGTCGAATTTATGGCAATCAATCAACGAATTTGGGGCGAAAACACAAATGAAGCGACTGAAAACTACAAATACAAAATTATATGCTTATCTATACATGTATAATATTCGCAAATTTAAAAGACATTAATGAAATAAAACATAATAATAGTTATTTTTAATCAGTTATAAAGTTCAAATCCGGTTCTTTATTCTATTATTAAAGAATAAACATGATTGCTGCGACCATAGCGATTCCAGTCCAAATAACTGGAGCTTTCTGGACAGAATTACTCAAAACAATAGTTTACACGTCAACGATTTTTTTTCTTACCAAACTCTATGGGATAAAGATCTTCTAGAAGCGAAACCGAACGAAAGAGGTGAATTTTGTCAACCTAATAACAACATGTGTAAATTAAATTATGAAATAGAAAATTTAAATCAGCCAGTAGATAACGAACTAAAAATGGTACATGAAGCAGTAGATAGTAAGTATTTAGAAGTTTCTCAAAACACATCGATCTTAAAAAATAAGAGCGCATTAGGCTTTATAGGTGATTTCTTTTACTGGTGTTGTGGAGTCGCAACAGAACGGGAGATCGATGATCTAGTAATTGCACACGAAAAAACGCAAGAATTTATGCAACGAGTCAACTCAAAATTTAAAGACAGTTTCGAACAAATAATAACAACTCTCAAGTAAAAATCTCATGGAAATTAAACAAAAATTATCAACATACATAATTATAATGCTACGTTGAATAACACAATAAATACAAACTTAGAAACAACAGAACACAAACTTAGAAAATTGTTAATTTACATTTATTACACTGTTATACGATTATTAAACGTTGAACGAATAATGAGACAAGTGAAAGTTCTTATTACTTGCAAGGATCATAAAACCCCATCATTTTCAATTTTTATCATATTTTATTATTCTTTTTACTTTTAATATCCATATAACATATGATTTAATTAAAAATAGAATCGATAAAGTCATTCACAAACTAGGAACAGCTCATAGAGATGCTGATTGCCTATCACGAAATCTGAGAACCCATCCTACGCCGGAGGAAGATGAAAACATTTTTGATATTACAACTTTTTTATTACAATCCGACGATATCAAAAAAAAATTTAAATTATTTATTAAAAAACAATATGTTGTATAAAAAATTAGGGCGTGTACTAGTGTACACATGTAAGAAGTGAAACTTCTTTATGGCCTTATTTTTCGCAAAATGATCTACATGCAACTTTTCAGAAATTGGTTAAATAAAGTTAAATTAGATAAATATTAAACAAAAGGATTTTATTATCATAGACATGAATACAAATTTTTGTAAATCAATTAACTAATTTTTGTAGATTCAATTTCATATTTCAGTTACCATAAGCCATTAATTACAAAAATATATAATAACGATGACAATGATAGTAATAATTCTATTACAATTAATGAAATGCTGTAATAATCTTAGTAGCAAAAAGTTAAAGTGAAATAATTGTATTATTTGTATTCATGTCTATGATAATAAAATCCTTTTGTTTAAAATTTATCTAATTTAACTTTATTTAACCAATTTCTGAAAAGTTGCATGTATATCCATTAATTGATGTTCATTAAATTAGCAGTCTTATTAATTAATAAATACTATTTTAATGAAATCATATACATTGACCGATAGTTACAATAAGAAACTGAGGTTAACCTTAAATATTTTAAATTTAAAATTAGATAAATTTTAAACAAAAGGATTTTATTATAATAGACATGAATACAAATAATACAATTATTTCACTTTTTGCTACTAAGATTATTACAGCATTTCATTAATTGAAATAGAATTATTACTATCATTGTCATCGTTCAAACAGAAACTGCGGTTAACCTTAAATATATTAAATTTAAAATGTCATCGTTCAATCAGAAACTGAGGTTAACCTTAAATATATTAAATTTAAAATGTCATCGTTCAATCAGAAACTGAGGTTAACCTTAAATATTTTAAATTTAAAATGTCATCGTTCAATCAGAAACTGAGGTTAACCTTAAATATTTTAAATTTAAATTAATAACATATTTCAGAATAAATTTATACTCTATGTCAATTAATTCCACCCAAGTATTAGAAAAATAGATATAATTACTTACTTTTGTTAAAAATCCACTGGAATTAGAATTAAAATAAAGCCTTTGATTTTGTTGATCACTTTAGTATTGATATATTATTTATCACGTCGCTATTGCGTTTCCGTAACCGAAAAAAAAGATGGCGCGTAACGGAAAAAATGTGACGGTAAATTTTTTTCCAACGCCGATAAAGAAGTTTCACTTCAAAAAACCCTTTAACAGACGGATCTTTAAAATTACTTGTCATTCTAGACAATTTGAAATATAAAATTCTTTATAGTCACCACAATGACCCACTTTCAGGTGATTTAAGAATAACTAAAACTTATCACAAAATCAAAAATTGTTATTATTGGCATAATTTACTGAAAGGTTGTACTGACTGTTAAGCCCGAAAACGAGAAACCCATTTTAAGCCTGCAAGATTACTACAACCCATTCCAGTATCGTTACCTTCTGATAGAATAGGAATTAATTTATTAGGACCAAAACAAAAGCATTGCCAAGTAGTAAAGTCGAACCAGACACGGTTATCCAAGGTTTATGTTAAGTGATCGAAGAAAAACATTTTAATCAGAACTTGTTACTAAACTATTGAAAATAATGAGAGTGCGCAGCTGTTTTAGTACTTTGCATCACCTTTAATTTAATAGATTAATGAAAAGATTTAACAAAACTTTAGCAAATATGCTTTTTTTGTACACCAACACAGCTCAAACTGATTGGGATTAATATTTACATCAAGTTACTTCTGCGTACAACACGGCACGCCAAGATGGTGCAAAAGTATCGCCTTTTTTTTTAGTTTACACAAGAGAAACAATGTAAGACAAATTAGAGTAAAAGCCCGAAAAATTAGAAATGAAGCCGTTGTTAATATACACAGCAAGCAAGTAAAAGAATAAGGGCACACCCAGTAACATATAAATGCATGACATTTTATTTGAGTTGGGAACATTATTATTAGTTCTAAGAGAAAGTCGATGGTTGATAGTCAGTTCAGTCTCCATTATTAATTCTTGATTACGTTAATCAGTAGAATCGAGATGGCAAGTGTAATCAAGTAAGTCTTTAAACATAATTATTATGCTTTACTTGAAAATAAAACCTGCTAATTAATTGACTATGTTATTTCTTCAAACGATACCAGTTTGAAAGTCACGACTTTACCCCTATATTATCACAAATCCTTGATGCGTTAAAAATAAAGATCGTTACGATGGAAAACAGAAAAGTTCATTTTAATGTAGAAGATCAAGTGAAAATCTTTACACCGTTTAGGAAAGTGGGAAGGAGTAAAAAACTTTTTTAAAGTTGGTTTGGACCATACAAAATAATAGATCAAAAGGAGATGTCGATTACCTTATACAAATGGTGTTAACTTCTAAATCCAAAATTGACATAGTTCACATTTTACGTATCCTCCCATATAATGATCCGTGGACGTTAGAACACCAAACAGTTCTTATGTTTTTCTTTTGTTTCTCTTTACTTTGCTAGGTAGGAAAAAATATCACAAAAAGGCACCGTCAATAACTCCATTGGAAAGTTTCTTTTCCACATCAGAACAATGATAAAATAGAACTTTAACGCAGCGTAAACACATCGCATTAACGAATATATCTTTTAAATTTTTTTCTTAAATGTGTCAGGGATCAATGAGGAATTGTGGTATGAGCTGGATTGTATATTTCTGTTGACTCTTTTTTTTGTTCTTTTTAAGCTCACGAATATACGCTTTTGTTTATTAATTTTTTTTTGTGGTCACAATTATTCCTTGAAATATATTAAGAAGCGACAAGTCTCCAAGAAAGTGGAAGTAATACCATCTGACATTCCGAACGCCCTGCGCCCTCAAAGACTTCAGTTTACTCACATTTAAACACTTATTGGTTTTGGTTCTTCAATATTTTTAAATTTTTGACGTAGAATGTAGATGATGTAAACCTGTGGGCAAGAGCATCATCATTAAATGTGATGCCATTGTCGGCACTGGTATTTTTGTTGTATATACAATGATAATTAATGAGTCTGTTTATTAGCACAAAATAAGTGGAGAAAATCATGCATTGATTTTAAAGGTGTTAGGCGTATACACGCCAGAAACCAAAAGACGGGAAGCCTACTTAGTCGCCCTATGGAGTGGAGAAATTGAAACCCAAACAGATAATAGTTAATGCGTGGTTACAAAATTAATTCCACGGATTATCGCAGCAGGATGGATCCATTTCATATGGGTTAATGCCAGCAATAGTAAGAACCGTTATCGCAGAAGGAAAAATACGGTACAAGAAGAAGAGAAGATTCAATTTTTTTGATCGTTATTAACAGACTACCAGATAGAAACAGCAGATTTTAAACTACCTAAAGGGTTAATCACCTAGTCTCACCATCACCGACACGGGTTACTAAAGTGCGCAGCGAAGCAAACGTCATACTTGCGAGGATACGACGCCATTAAACAATCGCCTGTGGGGGAAAAGGAGGAGTAATGGAGTGATAATGAATAAATGATATAAAATTATATTATAAATATAACAATATGTATATGTATACCTACTTCATGTTACATATTTTTAAAGCATATTTAGCAAATGAATCGTTTTGTTATTTAGCACATCTTATCCATTAAAGAATGTACCTATTAACGACAGCAATGGCCACACTAGTACAAATTACAACTGGAGTTTTCTGGAAACCATCACCTGATGTAATTACCTATAGTGCGACAATACCATTTACGTATCATTCAAAGCCGGAGACAATCCTAGTCGAGGGAAAACAGGAAGAACTACAAGGAATATTGTTACGAAAGTAAAATTTTAGAATTAATTATTAAATGTAAAATATACAATTATTCATATAGATTATTCATATAGAAATTAGGTTATCAATTTAAGAAATGTAACATGTAAACATCCACATGGAAAATTACATACCTTGACTATATCTTCCTGTAAAAACAGGCATGTGGAGGATGTGGTTTCAATGAACTATGGATGTATGAAGAGTATATATATTGTACCAATAAGGAAGGGCATTAATTATTATATTATTAATTTATTAATTAGCATTCATTATTCATTAGTATTAGTCAATCACGTATAGTCGGTAGTGCAGTGAAATGTCACTTCAAATAATGTAAGTCTTTATATTTTTATTAATTGTTATGCTTATGTTAAATGTAAATAAAATGCTTAAATATTACTACGAGAAATGATTCTGGTTGAAAGTCACGACCTCTTGCGTAGCAAACCCCGCTACAACCCCCGTATCGTGACAAATGGTGGATGCGCCGTTCTTACATTTTTGCCGACTGAAAATGCTTTTCTCATTTATTGAAACTATCTCAGATACAATTAATTTTAAAAAACCCGATAATGCCGAATAATATATGTATAATTGGGACAACGATCATTACGTGTATAATTTCTTTTACCATAATTACTTTGACATATTTTTTCATTAAATGTCAACAATTGTAAATGTAGTTTTTTTTTTAAATGTCAACTTCCAATCAGATCAGTACTCCAAAGCATACATATGAAACGCGTAGTAAAATAATTTTTCGTCCAAAAATAAGTGATATCAATCCTATTTCGGCAAATTCACCGACAAAAGAGGTAAATTCATCGCCAAATATTTCAAACAATTTAAGAGACAATTCAAATGCTTCAGAATTAATTTTACCGCAAACCACAATGACGACAAATAACGTTACGCTTCATCACGTAACGACATCAGAAACAATTCCTATTTTGCCAAAATTCGTATCGCCTACAAATTTTATTCCAGGTGAAACAAATCCACATACTTTTTTGCGTAATTTCAATCGTTGTGCTAGTTCAAATCATTGGAATAATTTAAATAAAATTAGTTTCTTTGCGAATTATCTCGAAGGAAATGCTTATACTTGGTTTTCAAATTATAAAGCTAATTTTAATAATGTTGATAAAACTTGGGAAGATATTTCTACGGATTTTTTAAATTATTTTGAAGGTTCATCATCTTCTTTAGATGCAACCGATAGATTAAAAAGTAGGAAACAACTTTCTAATGAATTAGTAATAAAATATTACTTTGATTTCATAGAAATTGCAAACGATATAATTCCACAATTGAGTTGCGATGATTTAGTAAAACTATTTAGAGACAGTCTTCAAACAAGTCAGATTTTATTTTACGATATCATACTAAAAAAGGATGGACGCACGATTTTTTTCGAGAAGCTATTTCTAGCTTAGCTTTTATTCAAGAAACAAAAGTTAAGGAAGCCTTACAATGTCATTCCGATTCTCTTCTGGAACACGCAGTTAAACAAGTCAATAGAGGTGTAAATTTTGTACCACCCAATACTTTCAAAAAATTTCAAAAAAATCGTAATATTCATAATAATCAAGTTAAAAATAATCGTAATAATTTTAATAATTCTCGAGACGATACACGGGAACGAACACAAAATGCGCGAATAGTTTCGATGCAACCGTGTAGGACATTTGGCAGTTTTATGCAATAATAATAATAATAATAATAATAATAATAATAATAATAATAATAATTACAATAATAATTATAACAATCGCAAAAATTTTTATAACGGTAATAATAAAAATTATAATCGTCAAAATAATAACACTGTTACGTACAATAATCGTAATAATGTACCAAGGAGATTTAAAAAATCTCAAAACCAAACCCCAAACGGCCAAAGCATGGAAGCAAATAATTGGGTCCGCCGAAAAACAAAAAAATTGGAAAAACCAGAATGATAAAAATAGTTTAGGAAATTTAACAATTATAGGTAGTTTAGACAATATTCAAACAAATATAATTTTAGATACAGGTAGTTATTACAATATAATTTGTAAAAGATATGCTAAACGTTTTTCACATTTAAGAAATAGATTTAATTTAAATGCAGCAGGTAATTCCAAAATTCCAGTGTTAGAAAGAAATTTTTGTAAAATAAAAATAAATAATTTTGAAGTAGAAGTAAAGACGTTATTAGTAGAAAAATTACCTGTACCATTAATATTAGGGACTAAATTTTTAGAAGAATATAAAGCTTTGATAGATTATCAAAATTGTAGTATTACATTAAATAGTGATAGAATAGGTAAAGTAATAATACCATTTAATTGCAATTCTAAGAATCATAGTAAAGACACATATTTAGCTAAAGTAAAAAAGCGAAATAATAAAGTACGAGATTTAAAAGTCTGTTTAAGTAACGATGTAATTTTAAATAAAAATGAGATAGCAACAGTTATTATCAGCACAGTAGGAAATGACAACTCCTTTGAATTAACTAGTTCATGTAAGTATGTATTTAGGTCAATGCCAGAATTATTTAATAAAAAATCAGTAGTAGTAGTAAAAGAACCTTATTTAAAAAATAATGAATTATGTGTAGATTTAGAAATAAAGAAAAGTTATTACAGAATACAACAGTAGGTTATTTAACAATAAAGGAAATTATGCCAGATAACATTTTAACGGTAACTAATAAACAAAATATTAACACAAAGCAATCTTCTGCAAAACCTTCTAAACGAATTTTCAGATATTTTTGCTGAGTCCGCTAAAGACATGGGTTATACCGATCTTGTTACTCATCATATCCATACAGGTGATTCACTACCGGTAAAAAGTCGTCCATATCGTGTATCTCAAAAAGAACGCAAAGTTATTAACGAACAAATAGAGGAAATGTTACAAAATGGTATCATTGTTCCTTCAAACTCGAATTATTCTTCTCCAATTATTCTTAGTAAGAAAAAAGGCAGAGATTTTCGTTTTTGCGTAGATTACAGAAAACTGAATGCAGTTACAAAAAAGAATAATTATCCTTTACCCTTAATTGATAATATTTTTCAATATTTACATAAATCTAAATATTTTACATGTCCGGTTATTGGCAATGTGGTTTAGATGCCAGTAGTCAAGAGAAAACAGCTTTTATTTCACCCGACGGACTTTTTGAATTTACAAAAATGCCATTTGGTCTTTGCAATGCTCCAGCAACTTTTATGAAGTTAATGGACAGTGTATTTACAGGATTGAAGTGGAAAGAACTTATAGTTTATTTGGATATTTTAATTTTTTCTGATACTTTTGACGAACATTTAGAACGATTAAAACATGCATTTCAACGTATTAGACAAGCAGGATTAACACTTAAACCTTCTAAGTGTGAATATGCTAAAAATAAAGTTCATCTTTTATTTCACATTGTTTCCGAATCCGGTATAGCACCTGAACCCAATAAATTAAATGCAATATCAAAATTTCCAAAGCCAAATACTGTAAAACAGATTCAGAGTTTTTTAGGATTAGCAAATTATTATCGCAAATTTATTTTTCTCAAATAGCTCGTCCACTTTATGAAATAACAAAGAAAGATATTAAATTTCTTTGGAGGGAAGAGCATAAATTTTCTTTTCAAACATTGAAAGATCGTTTGTTAAATTCACCAGTATTGTCGTATTTCAACCCCGAAGCACCTAAGCAACTTCATGTTGATGCCTCAGGTGTAGGTTTAGGAGGTGTTCTTTTACAAGAAAACAACGGAGAAATGCATCCTATTGCATACATATCTCGAAGTTTATCTTAAACCGAAAAAAATTATTCAATATCAGATCTAGAATGTCTTGCAGTGGTATGGTGTTTAACGTCATTACGACATCTAATCCATGGTAGACCTATTACTGTAGTTACGGATCATAATGCTATATGTTATCTTAAAATTTTAAAAAATCCTAGTGGTAGATTAGCACGATGGAGCATTAAACTTTCAGAATTTGACTTTACATTTATACATAAACCAGGCTTTGCACATCGAAATCCACAGAGGAAGAAGACATTACAGAAATTCCAACTTTTCTAATGTGTCCTGAAGACATAGCAATTCATCAATAATCAGATGAAAATTATCTTCATTAATAGAAGCCATCAAAGATCCAAATTCTGTTACAATAGGTATGAGAAAACAAACAGCAAACTACGTTATTAAAGATAATGTTCTTTATAAAAAGAATACATCAACCGAAGGATCACAAGAATTACTTGTTATTCCAGATCAATGAAAATTTGAAATTCTTTACAGGCATCATAATGATCCACTTTCAGGTCATCTAGGTATCACAAAAACTTATCATAAGTTAAAGAATCGTTACTATTTGGACAATTTACTCAAACATATTCAGAAATACGTCAAAGGATGTGCAGATTGCCAAGCAAGAAAAGGTGAAACACATTTCAAACCCGCAGGATTGTTACAACCGATACCAGTATCGTTACCTTTCGATCGTATTGGAATTGATTTATTAGGACCCTTTCGGAGAAGTTAAAATAGAAATATTATGATAATAGTAGCAACGGATTATGCAACACGATGGGCTGAAACTAAAGCCTTACTAAGTGGAAAAGCCGGACCAGTAGCGAAACTCATCTTAGAAAATATTTTAACAAGGCACGGATCGCCGAGATTCATGTTGAGTGATAGAGCAAAAACTTTTCAGTCGGAATTAGTGACTGAATTGCTAAAAGTTATGGGAGTAAGAAGTTGTTTTAGTACATCATATCACCCACAATTTAAGGGATTACCTGAATGTTTTAATAAAACCTTAGCAGATATGTTATCACTATATACAAATACCGCTCAAACGGATTGGGGCCAGTATTTACATCAAGTTACCTTTGCTTACAACACGGCACGCCAAGATACTACCCAAGTATCGCCATTTTTTTTAGTTTATGCGAGGGAACCGATACTACCCACCAAAGCTAATTTGTTACAGGACGTTACTTCTGAAGACATCAAGCAGAGAAAGAACACCTAACATAAGAAGCCAACCTGTAGATAACATACATAATAAGCAAACTAACGGTAAAATTAAATATGATGGTAAACATAGAGAAATTCATTTTAATAAAGGAGACAAGGTTAAAGTATTTAGACTATTCCGAAAAGTACAAAAAAGCGAAAAGCTTTTGCTACAATGGCTTGGACCTTACCAGATAATAGGAAAGAAAGGTCATGTTGATTATCTTGTATAGATGGGACCGACAGCAAAATCCAAAGTAGACATTGTTCATGTTTTAAGAATTCTACCGTACTATGATCCATGGATGTTAGAAAACTAAATTTGTTAAGTATAGGCCACATGACGAAAATCCTATCTCAATTCTACTTTGTGTCCTCACTCTAGCACGATCTTTACCCTGCAAGTCTCTCATTTTGAATAAGCGTGATGAAAAAGTTACTATTCGTTTAGTAATGACCCTATAACCCTATAAACTAAATGTTTACCCATATTTGATTATTTACCCATTACCCTTAATTATAATCCACAATGTGCATATAAAATGTATTTAAGAGTAACAGTGGAGGAACTTAGTCATCATTGTTCTTTTTGTTGCCACTCATCTAAATTGATGTTAGTATCCGAGGTTAGTAGTGATATCTTCATAATCCCTCATCCTAAAAATATAACTATTATAATTTGTCCAAATAAAACATTTGAGTTAGATAATCAAATTATCAACTAGGAGCGTTACAGGTAAAACTACCCTGTCAATGTTCACTACTAGTAAATCAAAAAGAAGTGATATCCACAAGGTTTCCATGTTCATCTAATGGAATGGATAATCCAAAGTTATTACACGTATTACCAGCAACTTGGTCTAAATTAAAGACGTATGTAATTAAGTCAGCTCACCATAAAATTATATTTAATAATATGAGCGAATGTTTGGACAGTAATTGGACAACTACTGTACCGTATTTAAATTTATCGACAACTTCGATTATTGGTAGATTAAAGGAATCTCTCAAATTTACTATTTCCAAGACTCGTACATCACTTTATACATTTTACAGTGATACGACGTATTATTTTTGGAATATAGCTTTATCGATTATTTGTATTTATCTTTTATGTAAGGTTAAGGGACGGGGTTTGGCTACTCTCGTCATCATAGATCCTGTCTTAGCCGATAAGATAAATCATGAATTGGTCAAAATATTGACATATGTTAGCAGTATATCCCATTTAATTTTTGTTTTAGTATTAGCAACTATACTAATATGCTGTTGTATTACAAAGTGGTTAAGTTCTCGTCAACTTAAATCACAACAACAAATCGCTCGAAAACGTTGGTTATCAGCCAAAGCTGAAACAAGAAATAATCAACAAGAAGTAGAAGAATTTACAATAGAGTTAGAAGACTTATCACCACGAAGAAGGACTGTACCTCAAGTTAGTGGTAATGTCATTGTAGTCGATAACCTTAAAGGTCAGCGTTCGGACGAACAAGTTGCCGAAAATTCTTCAAGAGTTATTCGTAACCAAGAGGAATAATAGAGAAAAGTAGACACCCTATTACTAAATCGACACAGTATATAAAGTATAAAGTAAATTGTGAGTATATGTAGTAAGTATGCATACATTTATAAAGAAATTAATGTAATAAGTAACGAAGAAAATGCGCATAACGCTCAAGTTCAAATCAGTCAATTCTACGTATTGAATAAATAAAAAATTGTTTCTAAGAGTAGACCTTCATGTAATTTGGAACAAAGATTGGACGCATGCAAAATAAACCAATCACAAAATTTCAGAATTTTCTTAAAACCCACTCTACAATTGGAAATTGTTTTAGAATTTTTCAAACTAGTTATTTAGATAAGATAGAACTAAGAAGCCAAGAAAAAGTTATTGTTTGAAACGACTTAGGAAGTCAAAAAATGTTTTTATTAATAATAATATTAGTGATATGTCAAATGACAGTAAGAAACTCAGAAGTTTATATTAATTCCGGGATATATTTAGAGAGATTACCGAATATTAGTTTTTATCAAACAACGAGACAAGTTTTATTTAAGTTTAGTCAACCAAAGTCTTTAATTGAAAAATCAAAATGTAATCAATTTTGTATTGATCATAAGAAATTATGTGAGTTTTTACAATTTTCTAAAGATAGAAAAATTTCTTTTAGGATTGTTTAGATCATACAAAATAATAGAAGGAAGTTTCGATTACCTTATACAAATGGTGCCAACTTCAAAATCCAAAGTTAAAATAGTTTACGTTTCCTATATAATGATCCGTGGACGTTAGATCATTAAACAGTTTTTTTTGTTCTTCTTTTGTTTCTCTTTTCTTTGCTAGGTAACCACAAACAATAACATTACAGAAAGGCACCGTCAAATAACTCCATAAGGAAGTTTGTTTTTTTGCATAAGTCATCATCATCATCATCATTCAGCTCTACGCGTCCATTGTTGAACATAAGCCTCCCCAATTGTTCTCCACTCCAATTTGTCTTGTGCTGCTTGTATCCAGTTGGTGCGGACCCTTTTAATGTCGTCCGACCAACGTGTAGGCGGTCTTCCTCTACTTCTCTTGTCCATTCTGGGTCTCCACTCGAGAAGCCGCTTCGTCCATCGATCTCCCTGCATCCGTGCAATGTGGCCAGCCCAGTTCCACTTAAGCCTCGTTATGGCATCTATAACATCGCGAACACCAGTTCTTTTGCGCAAGTCTTCATTTTTTATATGGTCTCTCCAAGTCACCGCGAGCATGGATCTCTCCATCTTTCTTTGCGTAACTCTGAGCTTCCTAGCTGTTGCTGTTGTTAGTGTTAGGGTTTCTGAACCATATGTCAAGACTGGCAGTACACATTGATCGAAAACTCTTCTTTTAGGTGTATGGAAACGTTACTCTTGAAAATTTCTTTCAGTTTTCCGAAGGCTGCCCATGAGAGAGTGAGTCTTCTCTTTAGCTCGCATGTTTGATTATCCCTTGATATTCGGATTTCATGGCCGAGGTATGTATATTTGTCCACCATTTTGATTTCGCTGTCGCCAATTTCTAAGCCACTGCTAGGAACAAGGTTTGTCATAAATTTAGTTTTTGACATATTTATCCTTAGACCAACTCTTCCACACACCTCCATCAGATCCCGCAGCATCAGTCGCATTTCCTCGAGATTATCTGAGAACAACACTATATCGTCTGCAAAGCGTAGGTTGTTTAGGTTCTTGCCGTCTATATTTATGCCTCTCTGACTCCAGTCCAATTGCCTGAATGCGCTCTCTAAGACTGTGATAAACAGTTTGGGCGACATCGTGTCGCCTTGCCGAACACCACGCTCAATGGTTATGCAGTTGGTATTTGCATGTAATTTGACCATCATTGTTGCATTTCTGTAGATGTTGTGAATAAGTTTGGTGTAGAGGTAGTCGACTCTACATCCCTGTAGTGCATCCCATACTGCACCCAGCTCTATTGTGTCGAAGGCTTTGTGGAAATCTATGAACGTCAATACTAAGGGTCTGTTGTATTCTATTGTCTTCTCTATAAGAGTTTTAACGCTCTGGAGGTGGTCATTTTGCATAAGAACAATGATAAAATAGAACTTTAACGCAGTATAAACACGTCGCATAATTGATGATAGCTTTTACAATTTTCTTTTCGTAAATATGTCAGAGATCTATGAGGAATTATGATATGAGCAGGATCGTATGTTTCTGTATACTGTTTATTCTTCTTCTTTCTTTTTTTAAAGCTTACTAATATACATTTTTGTTTATTTTTTTATGGTCACAAATGTTTCTTAAAATGTATTAAGAAGAGACAAGTCTGCAGGAAAGTGAAAGAGGCCTGATATCAAACAAAAATAATACTGTCTGAGATTCGGAACGCACTGACTCTCTCAAGGACTTCAGTTTAGTCACAATTAAACATTTATTGGTACGCGCAATTTTTGTTGTTGTATATACAATGATATTTAATGAGTCTATTCATTAGCACAAAATACGTAGATGAACAATTCCTCCATAGAGGAAACCATAAATTGATTTTAAAAGAGCTAAGCGTATACACGCCAAAAACCAAAAAACAGGAAGCCTACTTTTTATGTCGCTTTATGAAGTAGAAAAATTAGAACCCAAACAAATAATAACTAATGCGTGGTTACAAAATTATTTTCACGAACTATCGTGACAGAATGGATCTATTTCATACGGGTTAATGCCAGCAGTAATGAGAACCATTGATGAAGAAAGAAAAATACGGGGAAAAGGGGAAGGAAAAATTTAATTTTTTTGATTTATTAACAGACCACTAGGTAGAGGTCGCAGATATTAAACTACCTAAAGTGTTAAACACCCAGTGTCACCATCACCAACACGGGTTACTAAACTGAGCAGCGACGCAAGCGTCATACTTAAGAGAATACGGCGCTATTAAACAATGACCTGTATGACAAAGCAACGAAGAAGAATGGAGTGATAATAAATAAATTAATAAAAATTAATTAAAACCATATATTATAAATATGACAATATGTATATGTACCTACCTCATGTTACATACTTTTAAAACATATTTAGCAAACGAATCGTTTTGTTATTTAGCACATCTTATCCTTTACAGAATGTACTTATTAACGACAACAAAAGCCACACGAGTACAAATTACAACGGAAGTTTATTGGAAACCATTACCCGATGTAATTACCTTTAGTGCGGCAATACCATTTACATATCAATCAGATTAAGAAACGAGGCTAGTCGAGGTAAAGCAGGAAGAATGACAAAGAGTATCATGCAGTAATACTAATATTACGAGTAAAATAGGTAAAAAGTCTAAATAAATTAATTCATAAAGAGTTGGTAAGAACACCAAGTATTTACAACTACCCAACTACTAAAGATAAACGAGTGTCAGAATTTATAGGAGATTTTTTCTCATGATGTTCGTAGAGTAGCGACGGAACGAAAATTAGATAATTTAGTATTATTTTTTTTAAACAACTACAGTCATGAAAGGAACACAGTTTTATTCAAATCAGTAACAATCAAAGATGTCATGCCAGGCAATTTGAAATATGAAATTTTTTATAGTCACAACAATGACCCACTTTCAGGCCATTTGGAAGTAACTAAAACCTATCACAAAATTGAAAATCGTTATTATTGCGATAATTTACTGAATGATATCCAAAAATATATCAAAGGTTGTACCAACTGTCAAACACGAAAAGGAGGCACCTATTTCAAGCCTGCAGGATTACTACAACCCATCCCCAAGATCGAGATGAATTAAAAAAGGTTTAGCAAATATTCTTTCTTTGTACACCAACACAGCTCAAACTGATTGGGATCAATATTTACATCAAGTTAATTTTGCGTACAACACGGCACGCCAAAATACTACAAAAGGGTCGCCATTCTTCTTAATTTACGCAAGAAAAACAGTTCTGCCAAACGAAACAAATTAAGTCACATCACAAGTTGTAAGGCTAATTAGAGAAAAAACCCTAAAAAATCTGAAATGAAGCCGTTGGTAATATACACAGCAACTAAATAAAGGAATAAAGGCACACTCAAGAAATAGGGAACATATAAATGCATGACATTTTATTTGATTTGGGGACTTCATAGTTAGTTCTTAGAAAACGTCAATAGTTGATAGTCTGTTCAGTCTCCGTTATTAATTCTTGACTCAGTTAATCAGTAGAATCGAAATGGCAAATGTAATCATGTAAGTCTTTAAACATAATTATTATGCTTTACTTATAAATAAAACCTGCTAATTAATTGACGATGTTATTTCTGCAAACAATCCCAGTTGAAAGTCACGACTTCGCTCCCGTATCGTGACAAATGCTGGAGGCGTTAAGAATAAGGATCGTTACGATGGAAAACATAGAGAAGTCCATTTCAATGTAGAAGGTCAAGTGAAAGTCTTTATACCGTTTAAGAAAGTGGGAAAGAGAGAAAAACTTCTTTTAAGATGGTTTGGACCATACAAAATAATAGATAAAAAATCAAAATTCAAAGTTGACATAGTTTACATTTTATGTATCCTCCCATATAATGATTCGTGGACGTTAGAACATCAAACAGTTTTTTTGTTTTTCTTTTTTTTTTGCTAGGTAGGTACAAAGAATAATATCACAAAAACGCACCGTCAAATAACTCCATCGGAAAGTTTGTTTTCCGGATCAGAACAATGATAAAATACTTTAACGCAGCATAAGCACGTCGCATAATCGATGATAGCTTTTACAATTTTTTTTCTAAATATGTCAGGGATCTATAAGGAATTATGGTATAAGCACGATTGTATATTTCTGTTGACTCTTTTTCTTTCTTCTTTTTGAGCTATGTGGTTACAAATGTTCCGTGAAATGTATTAAGAAGCGACAATTCTCCTAGAAAGTAAAGGGGGTCTGATCTCAAACAAAGGTAATACTGTCTGAGATTTTGAACGCCTTGACTCCCTCAAGAACTTCAGTTTGGTCACAATTAAACACTTATTGTATTTCATAAACTCTTCAGTATTTTTAAATTTTTTGACATAGAATGTAGATGATGTAAACCTGTTGGACAAGAGGATCATCATTAACTGCGATGCGCTTGTCTACGCTGGCATTTTTGTTGTTGTATATGCAATGATAATAATTAATGAGTTTATTTATTAGCACAAAATACGTAGATGAATTGATTTTAAAGGAGCTAGGTGTATACATGCCAAAAGCCAAATGACAGGAGTCCTACTTATTTAAGTCGTCTTATGGAGTGGATAAATTCGAAGCCAAACAAATAATAACTAATGTGTAGTTAAAAAATTATTTCCACGGACTATCGTGGCACGATGGATTATTTCCATACAGGTTAATGCCAGCAATAATAAGAATCGTTGTTGGAAAAGAAAAAATACGGGTACAAGGGGAAAAAAAGATTCAATTTTTTTGGTCGTTATTAACTAACCACCAGGTAGAAGCCACATATATTAAACTACCTAAACGGTTAATCACCCAGTGTCACCATCACCGACACGGGTTACTAAAATGCGCAGCAAAGCAAGCGTCAAACTTGGGAGAATACAACGCCATTAAACAATCGCCTGTGTGGGAAAGCGACGAGGAAGAATAGAGTGATAATGCATAAATTAATTGATATTATTTATAAATATAACAATGTGTACATGTACCTACCTCATGTTACATACTTTTAAAGCATATTTAGTAAACGAATCCTTTTGTTATTTAACCCTAACCAGATTGGTTCATTTTTCAACACATTTAGGCGGGTGTAGTACATGTGTGCTACTAAGCATTTTGTATGGAGATCGTTTGTGTTCGGGTAAAAACACGATCGTACTGTTGGATGGTGGTGGTTATAAAACATTTAGTTCAGTCTGAGCTTAGTGCTTGTTAAAATTATGTGTTATTTTCTTGTTTATTTTGCTCTCGTGTTATCGAAAAATGCCGCGACGTAATCTGAAACGTAACAAAAAGACTGATAGTGGTTCCTGGAAGTTTGGTGAAGGCTACTCGAATTGAGCTTGCAGCTGGTGGATGCATCCACAGTAAGGTGAATATCAAAATAGATAAACCGGTGGCTAGTACAAGTGGCTGTACAGCTGAAAATAGCAATCCGATACGAAATCGGTTTCAAAGGTATTTCATATTTAGTGTTTGTGTGTTGTGTGGTGTTAATAAAGTATTTTGGTTTCAGAGCGACAATGATTATTTAGAACGTTTGCCATGGAGTTCAAGTGGCATACTCCAGCTAGAAAAGTATGTACTTTTTGTTTGTGTTTGCTTTCTTTTGATTTATTTTGATTCGCTAGTATCTACGCTTGATTTTTTACAGGCTAACCGACGCACATTTAGATATGTTTATCAAAAACAGTGACGGTGATGATAATGATCAGGAGCCATCGTGGGATGATCATGAATGGGTGCCCAATCACGACACAGCTTTCGATTGTGAGAAGGAATTGGAAATCGAGGAGGAAAAAAATTGTGAAGATGACCCAATCGATTTGGCTGACGATGATGTAGATGTAAACGTAAACAAATTTATTGCTCCCGATCAAACTGAATGGCAATCGAGGCCATGGTCACACAAACTGCGAGACAAAACATTATGCGTAAAAAAGGTATGTCTTACATATCCGTACACGTAAAATGATAAATTAATATATATTGGAGTTCACCTTTGTTTCAGGTGGTATTGACGCACGACAATTAAATGTTACCATGACAGAAATGGAGGTTTTCAACACAGTCTTTACTGGGGACATGAGACAGCAAATTCTGCACTATACAAATCGCAAGGGTGCTGCATTTGCCGAGGAGTATAATACATTGAATCAAAATTGTCAGAAACATGTGTCGATGCCGTTGCTGGATCGTGAACTCAATGCCTTTATCGGCATTTTGTTCATGATTGGAGTGATTAAAAATAATACGCGCAATTTAAACGATTTGTGGATGTCTCCGGTTTACGTGATGTACAGAGCTGCTATGAGTCGAGACCGTTTTAAGCAAATTTTGCGCACAATACGTTTCGACAACGCAAATTCAAGAGTTGAAAGGCAGAAGGAAGATAAAGCTGCACCAATATCCGAACTTTTCAAAATGATAAACGTGCGTTTGTCACAACTATACTATCCGATGCAAGATATAACTGTGGATGAACAGTTATTTCCTTACCGAGGGCGTACTAAATTCACACAGTACATCCCTTTGAAACCGGCCAAATACGGCATTAAATTTTTTTGGATATGCAACGCAGCAAACGGATATCGGCTCAAAGGAATAATATATACCGGAAAACCATCGTCTGGGCAACGACAAACGAATATTGGTAAAAATATCGTCATCAAACTGGTGAGCAAATACCTCCATTCAGGTCGGAATGTCGTGATGGACAATTTTTTTACCAGCATGCCGCTGGTAAACTATCATAATTCAAAGGGTCTTTCGCTCCTTTGGACACTTTGGCAGAATAAGTCGTGCATTCCCCAAGAATTAAAACCACAGAAAGTAGATAAATTTGGCACAGCAAAGTATGCGTTTCGAGAAAACGTCACGATGGTTTCAGTGGTTATAAAAAAAGGAACGAAGGCAGTATTTTTATTGAGCAGCAGTCACTTCAACGAATGCCAAGTGAAAGGAAAAGAAGAAATAGTCTACGACTACAACCAGACCAAAGGAGGCGTCGATGTGATGGATCGCATGTTAGGAAACTACACATGCAAACGAAAGACCAATCGATGGTCCTTGTAATTTTTTTTTCATATGCTAGATATTATGGATTGGCTGCGTGCATTATATAGAAAGAGTTACATTCGGAACAGAATAAAAGTCATCGGAAATTATTCATCGAAAAGCTGGCAATGCAATTATGTCATGAAAATTTAGTTCATCGCTCTAAGCTTCCATTCGTTCAGAGACAATTTCACGTCCCAAATGCCATAGAAGCTGTCTTGGGATATGCTTTATTTACAAAGGAACCTTTGATACCAACGGCACAAAAAAGGGATAAAACAGGTCACAAGACATTCAAGGGAATTTGTCATATATGTAATCGACCAGGACCAGAAAAATTAAAGAGAAAAACTCGAAATGCGTGTTCGATTTGTAAGAAGCCCATGTGTTCTATTCATAGTACTATGCGATGTAATTCGTGTGTTTGATTTTTATAAATAAACGTTATTTATAAATCAATAATTGCATTTTATTCAAACAATAAAAAAAAATATTACATACTTTTTCCATACAATATGTGCAGAATTATAATGTGGTACACTTGTACCACACCAGTCTAAACAGCGGATCCAATTTTTAACGGCTGAAAGCACGGGTTAGGTACAAATTCAAAAAACCAAAATAGCTTTAAAACACGTTATCGATGGTAAACTTAGATGTCAGAGAGATCCAGAAAAAAATAATATATACTTTTATAGATATTCACTTTTAAAATCGCTCGTAGTACACCCGTACCACACCAGACTAGTTAGTGTTAACACATCTTATTTATTAACGACAACAATAAATAGCCCTAAAAATCAGAAATGAAGCCGTTGGTAATATATAAAGCAAGCAAGTAAAAGAGGAAGGATACACCCCAGGAAATAGGGAACATATAAATGCATGACATTTTATTTGAGTTAGTTCTTAGAGAAAGTCGATAGTTGATAATCAGTTCAGTCTACATTATTAATTCTTGACTCAGTAAGTCAGTAGAATTGAGATGGCAAGTGTAAACCTATAAGTCTTTAAACATAATTATTAAGCTTTGTTTATAAGTAAAACCTGCTAATCAATTGACGATGTTATTTTTTCATGCGATTCTAGTTCATCCCCGTATCGTGACAATATGTTCACATAAAGATTCCTATAACTATACTTAACCTTAATTGGAAATTATTTGAATTAATTACTACTCCTTTTTCATGGAATATTGAAACATGTTTGTTAATGCATGAAACCCTATGCATGGCTGGCCCTGACACAAAGGTTCATAATCTTAAATCTATTTCAAGAACTATTTTACATCATTGTAAATCTTATGATGATAAATTCTGTTATTTACCCAGGTTTGATTCTGATGCACTTTACGGTCCACAATGTGCATATAAAATGTATTTAGAAGCAACAGTAGAGGAACTTAGTCATCATTGTTTTTTGCTGGCACTCATCAAAATTGATGTTAATATTAGAAGTTTGTAGTGATCTTTATAATCACTCATTCAAAAAATAAAACTAGTATAATTTGACCAAATGAAACATTTGAGTTATATAATCAAAGATATTATCAACCAGGATCTTTACAGGTAAAATTACCCTTCATACATTTCAAGGTGATACGACGTATTCTTTTTGGAATATAACTTTATCGATTATTTGTATTTATCTTTTATGCAAGGTTAATGGACGGGGTTTGACTACTTTTGTCATCATAGATCCTGTCTTAGCCGATGAGATAAATAATGAATTGGTCATAATATTAACATATGTTAGCAGTATATCCCTTTTGATTTTTGTTTTAGTATTAGCAACCATTTTAATATGCTGCTGTGTTACAGAGTGGTTAAGTTTTTGTAAACTTAAGTCACAACAAAAAAGCGATCGGAAAAGTTGGTTATCAGCCAGAGCAGAAACAAGAAATAATCAACAAGAAGAAGTTACAATAGAGTTAACAGACTTATCGCCACGAAGAAGAAATGTACGTCAAGTTAGTGGTAATGTTACCGAATGTTCTTCAAAAGTTACTCGTAACCAAGAGGAATAATAGTAAAAAATTGACACCCTATTACTAAATCGACAGAGTATATAAAGTATGAAGTTAAGAAAAGGCGCATAACGCTCAAGTTCAAATCAGTCAATTCTACGTGTTGAATAAATAAGAAATTATTTCTAAGAGTAGACCTTTATATAATTTGGAAAAATGACGCTACAGTAAAATAAACCAATTACAAAATTTCAATATTTTTTTAAAATCCACTCTATAGTTGAAAATCGTTTTAAAATTTCTCAAATTAGTTATTTAGATAAGATAGAACTATGAAACAAAAAAGTTATTGTTTGAAAAGACTTAGGAAGTCAAAATGATTTTATTAGTAATATGTCAAATGAGAGTAATAAACTCAGAAATTTATATTAATTCAGGGATATATTTGGAGATATTACCAAGCATTAGTTTTTAACAAAAAACGCGACAAAGTTCAGTCAACCAAAGTCTTTAATTAAAAAATCTAAATGTAATCAATTTTGTACTGATCATAAAAATGTATGTGAGTTTTTACAATTTTCTAAAGATTATTTTAGTTATGTAAACTCAAATTAAAAAAATAGACCAGTTAACGAAAATAAATGAATTTTAACTGATGCCGATGAAATATTTGATTTTCAATGTGCAACACGTAATCATGTAAAATGCATGTTTACAAAAAATTATGAAACTGCAGTATTGATGAAACGTGTAATGAATAGAGATAATATTGTTATTCACGAAGAATAATACCAAACTAATTTTGATAATAATATTAAAAATATTTCATGTAATAAAAAGATTTTTTCGTTTTTTGTTGACCCGATTATTTGCTGGCATCGTAAACGTAACAGTGTTATAATTTGGACGATTATAGTGTTTATTGTTACCGTTATTAAAATATTGGCAACTGTTATTATTATTGGAATTATTATTATTACAAGAAATTGCGAAATATTCTACGCGGTTGTATCGAAAGCAAACTGGCCGCGTATTTTGTGTTCGTTCCCGTGTATTGTTTCGATTATTATTAAAATTATTGCGATTATTCTGAATTACAGTTAAAATTACGATTGTTGTAAAATTTTTTGAAATTATTAGGTGGTACTAGATGTACACCTCTATTAACTTGTTTAACTGCGTGTTCTAGTAGAGAATCGGAATGAGATTGTAAGACGTCCTTAATTTTTGTTTCTTGGATGCAAGCTAAACTAGAAACAGCCTCACGAAAATAATCGTGCGTCCATCCTTTTCTATATCGCAAAATAAAATCTGATTTGAGATTTGTTTGAAGACCGTCTCTAAATATTTTTACTAAATCATCAAAACTCATTTGTGGAGTTATATCATTTGCAAATTCTATGAAATCAAAGTGATATATTATTACTAATTTATTTGGAAATTGTTTTCTACTTTTTAATCTATTGGTTTTATTTAAAGAAGACGGCGAACCTTTAAAATAACTTAAAAATTTTTTTGAAATATGTTCCCAAGTTTTATAAGCATTATTAGAATTAGATTTATAATTTGAGAACCAAGATAATTTGCAAAGAAATTGTTCCATTGATTAGAACTAGCACAACGATTAACGCAAAGAAGTATGCGGATTTGTTTTCCATCGAACAAAATTTGTAGGCCATACGAATTTAGACAAAAGTGTAACGTTATTTGTCGTCATTGTGGTTTGAGGTAAAATTATCTCTGTAGTATTTAATTTGTTTGATATATTTGGTGTCGATGAAATTAACAAAATAGGATTGATATCACTTATTTTCGCACAAAAAATAATTTTACTAGGCGTTTCATATGAATGCTTTGGAGTACTGACTTGATTAGAAGTTGACATTTAAAGAATTTTATTTACAAAACTTGATACTTAACGAAAAAATATGTCAAAGTTCTGATTGTAGAAGAAATGATAGAAGTGATGATCGTTGTACCAGCTATACAAACATTATTAGGCATTATTAAAAAAAAATATTTGCATTCGAGAAAATTTTAATAAACGAGAAAATCATTTCCACTCGGCAAAAATACTAGAACGGCAACTCCACCATTTGTCACGATACGGGGGTTGCAGCTGGGTTTGCTTTGCAAGAGGTTGTGACTTTTAACCAGAATCATGTTTCAAGTGTAATATTGAAGCATTTTATTTACATTTAATATAAAGCTTAACAATTAATAAAATATAAATGCTTACATTATTTGTAGATACATTTGATTACACTCGCGTCTTATTAATATTTACTAATGAATGGATGCGAATTGTGCATTGAATATTATTAATACTAATACTAAATAATACTGCCACGTTCTTTCATATTGGTACAATATTTATATTCTTCATACATCCATAGTTCGTTGAAACCACATCCTCCACATGTCTGTTTTACAGGAAGATTTAATCAGGGTATATAATTTTCCATTTGGATTTTTGTTCTAATTTTTGATAATAATTACCGCAATGTAGCATTGAAAACTATAACTCATTTTCCTCTATGGATGTATGATTATATTTTTTAAATTGATAATCTAATTTCTACATGTTTAATCTATTTGAATAATTGTGTATTTTACATTTAATAATTAGTTCCAAAATGTCCTTTTGTAACAATATAAACCGACTAGTTTCAGCCCTTGGCTTGTATTTAAATATTTTAGTATTTATTTATTTCTTGCCTTACTTTTATTTTGCAGCCCATATAACATTGCTGGTAATACATAATTTAGAGTTGCCATAAATGTTTTTTTATAAAATTAAATACCGCAAATGGAGACCACAGTAACTAAAAGTAGTTAGGTATCATTTTGTTACATTAATTTTGTTACATAATCAAAACAAAAGTCAATTAAAGATTAATTTTGAGTTTTTTTTTTGGTTCTATTTGTAAATACTCTGGTAGTGTAAGTTGCTTATATGTTGCAAATTCAAATTTGCATAAAATAATTATTAGAGGAAATTGTTTTTTAACAAATTGATTGATAAAGGTTTGTTTCCTTTTTAAAACAAACTGATTTGTACTTGGTCGTTGGTACGGTGATATTGTCAAGCTAAAATCAATTAGACGATTTCGCAAATGCGGTTTTATTTGAAGTATCAATTGCTTTAGTATTCGTATATCGTATGAACTAGTTTTTTTATTTGATTTTTCTAAAGTTACGGGTACCACATCTTGGCAATACCTCATTAATCCACCTCCATCTTAGCTTCTTCTCCTATGTGTTTCAAACTTTTTAATTTTACAAGGTTTTGGCAAAACTTTTCTATTAACCAACACTATCAGTCGTAGAGTCCTTAGACTAGCCGAGCGTAACATCAATGAACTCTACGAGAGGTAGCTACGATTTAATTGTGCCCTCCTTGGATTAAACAAGTACATAGGACACAAGTTCTCCTCACAATCGTTTGTCTTGTGATAACTGCAAATGGGACATTAACTGATATTTGATTTTAATTAGTTAGGTTAGGCACTGACCATATTGTTTTTTTTACTTTTACTTCGAAATATTTTTTGTTGTCGAATTTACCTGTTTTTGTTCTCTTGTATAAAAACATTCTTTTATTATTTTGCAAGGATAAATTAGATAAGTGAGACTATTAAATTTATGTTCTTCCTCCGCAGATAAAAAAAATAGTTCAAATAAGCATAATTAATTTGCACATACAATTATTTTTTCCTTAACATTAATTGTCACCCAAAACGTGTAAGGCTCGAAATATTAATACAACTCACTGATTATTTGCGACGATAGTTAAATTGCAATCTTAATTTTACTTTAGTTGACAACATTTGGCATTTTGTTTTGATATCGGTAGGTTATTTAAAAATGAGTTAGAGTATAAATTAAAAGTAAGAGATATAAGGACATCTGGAGGTGTAGACAAATTACGAAAAAGCTTGAGAGGCGTGTTAGCTCTTGACAAATCCGGTAGTTCTTTTGTTTGCTTCCTAAAATTAGATTAAAAAAATTCACAAATATTGCAAATCTTGCAATTATCGGAAGGTGTTGAAAACAAAATCAATATTACCTATGCAATATAATGAACAAGGTTTATTACAATTTTTAAAAATAAGAATGCATACATAAGTAATAAAAAAATACAAAAACACAAATAACTAGTATTTTAGGTACATATTAAACGAGAATGCCTGAAAATTTTAAGGCAACCCACATTTCATTCCAAAATACTGCCTGAAACTTTTAAAATGTTATGAAAATTTCGGAATGAAATGTGGGTTGCCGCCACTACAGCGTTAAAAATTTGTTAATACTTTGGCGGGTTTTTGTAAGGTATTTCCAGGGTTATCTTTAGATTAGGATTAGAATTAGATTAAACAACAAAAGAGTAGATATATTTGCATCGTGAAATTGCTATAGATCACATACAAAACTTTAAAATTGTAATACTCGTGATTGCCCATAATTACAATTGGGGTAAAGGAAAAAAAAACGTAACTTCTAACAATAAAACAAAACTCATTAATAAAATTTTAGCGGCTAGTTCCATGATAACCCAACCCTAAAGAAATCCACCAGTTAGAGGGGGTAGTTTTGTCGGTCGTTTCTGAAAAAGCCATATAATTGAGTATTCAAATGATGTTACCGAAGAGTATCCAGATCGACGTGCCTTGCCAATGCTACAGGTATTGACCTATTCTTTTATTTTCTGTGCACACCTTCAAGAATTCTCTGGCTTAAGCGTGCGGAAAGAACTGCCAACCGTTACTGCTATCTACGACAACGTAATACGATATATATTAAATAAGGCCATAGTCAACTTACTGTGAGACTGTCGAGACATTAACAACAAGTTGTTTTAAAAAAAATCACTAGTAGATCTCCGCAGTTAAGAGTAGGCAAGGGGTCGTGTTATTTTAAGAACAGAATGTGTGTTTGTATTCTTATGCTGGTATAGGGAGCTCCTTCCGCGTAGCTACAAGTAATACGTTGGCCGGGAATAACGTACTTAAATTGGTAATTTTACATGAAAAATTTTTCTTAGGTTAAATCGTTTGCCTCCCCAAACATTGTGTTAGAGATACTAACGTTCAACATGTGAGGTAACTTACCCTGTAGTAAGTATGTGTTATTGGAACCGAGAGTACTCTGATTTTTGTATCTCTATGTGTTTGCCTGCGTTGGAATAAGATTAACTTAATTCAATCGATTTAAATATCGCATTGATAGATCGCATAACGCTGAAAAATTGACCATAGGGTTTTTTTTATTTTTTTTTAGTACTGCCAACCACGATTTAGGTGATAGTGTCTAAGGCACCTAACACGTGTAAATAATATTTTTTTATGTTTTATATTGCAACTTCACCCCGCTAGCCAAATATATACCTAACTTTTAGTTAATACGTTTTTTTCTTTGGTTTTTTTTAATTTACTGAACAGACCACCGTCGTTTGTGGTGTTTCTTTCTATATGTTTAGTTTAGGTGGTTAGTTTAGTTGGCGCCTACAAATTTATTTTGCAGCTAGCACGTGCACCTACGCACCCTGCCTCCGATCAGGAAGTTAGCCCGCTTTCTTGGAACAACGGCGCAGTGCAATCGCTGGAAGATGATGAATCAGCAACACCAATGACTTACAGAGAATTTTTTGTCGCAACAAATTATAAGCGAGACCGTTCATTATCAAGGATTGCTGCGTGTTGATAAAACATAGCTTCCAGTGACATATCTAAAGAGAAACCCCATCGTGTTATCTTAAATCCATGCACTCGAACAAACATCATGGCATGTAAATAGGCCGGCGTCACTATTTTTTTTAATTTTTGTAGTCCAATTCGTTTGCTCTTTATCTCTCCAAGAGAAACCAAAATTGTTTTCGGCATTGAATTAGTATTAAAAACTCTAAATCCAAGCTGTTGTTTCCCATTTATAGCTTTAGTAGTATGTAATATAGTTTAGTGCGAAATAATTGCAAACTGGAGGGTACATCTTTTTGGGAAATTTTTTTTTAGAGAAACACAAAAGTAGGTATTTGGGCTGTGTTGGTAACGCTTAAGTTTTCTTTTTCAAGTGATGTACGATAATAAACACAAAGCAAGCAACAAAATCTCAAAACATCAAACTTTATTTGACACAAAATATTTTCAAGGGAAAAGGTCACCTTTGCAAAGCTCAAATAATAAGATTGCGCTCACAAGCATGTTATGCGAGGAAAAAAATGAACTTTACTTTAACATGAATCCTTTCTCTATTCTTAACAGATTTGTAACGCTAATATTCTTTACATTCAAAATTTATTCAAGTATTATTATGTTAATAACTTTACAGTAAAATCGTTTATGATTTAAACTAGTAATTACTAATAGTTTCTATTATCAAACTTTATAAATCAGGTTTATTAAATTATTTCGTTTACGCATTTTAAAATTTGAACATAAATTATCGGTTTAGTAGAACATGTGTGTTTCGGTCGAGTTGCCTTTGGTAACCACCGCGGCTTTTTTGCGGCTAAGGGTAGCTTTGTTGGCGTCGTAATATTACACCAGCATCGAAACCGTCACAATTTTTGTATTAAAATGATTTGCTTAATAACTTAAAATAACCAAAAGACTATTACCATAAAACAGTGCAAGATAGAAGAAAGTTGCACATAAACATTTTTATAGAGAACAAAATATACTATAAAAAAGTCGGAGAAATGGTACAATTACCTTCAATAGTTTAGAAAATACAAGTGTGCAAAGTTGCATGAAAACGTCTCACATTACATTAAAATTATTAGATATAATTATACACTCCCCGCGGAAGCTCGCGCAGATATAATTCTGCAATTACTATTATTAGTTTTTATCACTGCCAAGTAAAATTAAGATTTATTATATTTTTAAATTATGAAACGAATCATAAGGAATATCTTATTAATATTAATAAACACTGTATCCGAAAAATACAAGTTCCAGATTTGTTTCATCTGAGCGTTTCATCGTTTCGTTACATCAACCTTCGAATTAAGCATCCTATAAGTCTTTTCAACACTAAAATGAATTAGTTGTTTGTGAACAAAAAATAACGGTACTTAAAGAGGTAATAACATCTTTCACAGATCCTGCTTTTGTGTGTACTACTCAGAATCTTGAAATAAAATTTAGTCACCTCTTTAGTCTAATAAATAGATTATGAAGGGATAACACAAAAACAATCTGATTTGTTAGCTTCTTTAGCAGAGCTTATTGCTGATTATAGTTCCAATTAGGTTGATGTTAATAAAGCTTCTTCACTTTATTCCCAAGATGTAGCACCAGCTACTGAAAGTAATTCCAATAGTCAACACGTTAGTAAAATATCTTCAGGTAATACTATTTTTAACTCGATTCCGGTTTATAAATGGAATTTGAAATTTCCTGGTTGAGGGGACGTAAGTTTTAATTCATTCCTCGAAAAAGTGGATGAGTTGTGCAAATCATGCAATGTGGGTAAGCAACAATTGTATAATTCTGCAATAATTTTTTTTGAAGATGAACCGCTTCTTTGATCTAGATTGGTTCGCAAGTTAAGGATTAGGATTTTAGTTGCTTTAATGAGAGAAAAATTTTTACCTGCTCATAGGAATGATAAACTTTAGAATCAAATTTTGAAACGAACGCAAGGTCTAAACAAAACTATTGGTATTTACATTGCTGCAATGATGACACTTTTTAATAGGATGCCTACCTCTGTATCAGATAGTTTACGCCTCAAAGTCTTTTAATCGAACCTATTGCCATTTTATCAAGATCGATTGTTATTAGTAGAAATCAATACACCCCTAGAATTGATTCATTACTGTATAAAATCGTTATATTCAATTTTTTAATAATTTGAAGTTAGTAGTCCCAAAAGGAAAACGTCAAGAAATTTTGCAGTTATGTCATGATCTTCCTACTTCAGGTGATCTAGGAGTTTATAAAACGTTTTTTTGTGTTGCTCGAATTTATTATTGGTTTTCTATGCATTACAACCTTTTCAAGCATATACAGTCCTCTTTAGTTTGTCAAAAGACAAAATTTAGACCAAAGTTATCTGCTGACCAAATGGGTAATTTTTTAATACCACAAACCCCTTGACAAATAATTAGTTTCTATTTGATTGGCCCTCTGCCACGAAGTTTTCATAGAAATTAATTTATATTTGTAGTCACTGAAGTTTTTAGTAAATTTAGTTTATTATTTCCACTGCAAAGAGCTTTGGCTAGTAAGATGGTTAAACTTTTAAAAGATGATGTATTTTTACTGTTCGGTGTCACACAATTCGTTAGATGTGATAATTGTTAACAATTTAGAGGGCAAGATAATAATACTGAACGCGTTAACCGTCTAATAAAAACTAGGACGTCGGCATACCTTAAGCTTCTTAGCTTGCGCCTTGTAAACACCACGTCGTGAAACCCCAAAGAAATCCCCTTACTTCAATAATTTTGGGCGTGAGTTGTGTCAAACAAGTGATGAATACGATGAACTCAATGCAGGTATGGTGCCTGAAAAATGTGCAGAAAGAAAAATTAAAAAAAACGTAATGGCACAAATTAGTCGAACAATACTTACGTAAAACTCAACAAAACAGTAGACAAAAAAATAATTTAAGACACAGAGATGTACAATATGAAGTTGGGCAGATAGTGTGGAAATGGAATTTTGCATTATCGTACACCGCCAACTATTTCATATTAACTGGAGAATATGAAGGACCTTAGAGGATTAAACGTAAACTTGGTTACTGTGTTTATAAGTTACAAAACAAACTTGGTAGTTCAAAAGGAAATTGGCATGCAAAGGATTTGAAACCTTACATTGTAGATGATGCCATTAGAGAAAATTAGTTATTTTGTAATTGAATTAATTAGTTAGTTTAGGCAATTACCATATTGTTTTTTTTACTTCAAAATATCTTTTTGTTGTCCAATTTACCCTTTGTCTGTTCCTTTATATAAACACGTTTTTTTAAATTATTTTGTAAGGACTAGTTGTAGAAAAACTTAATTAATGATAAAAGTTAGCACGAATAGTAATTAGGGAATTATCGGAAAGAAATAGTTGCAAAAGCAAATTTTAATTTTGTTATTGGCTTAGGCGCATTTAAAGAATTGGATTTGAGGAAAGCCTCAACAAATATAGTTTAATTTTTGGTTTAGATTTCTATTTAACTATTTTTTTTTGTAATAGTATTATTACAATTATTTTTTTTTCTTTTCGACAAATTAGACAAGAGTAAGAGAATTAATATTTATGTTCCTGCTCCGGAAAGAAAAAAAATGCTAGTTCGAATAAACATAATTAATTTTAACATGTAAGGTTTTTTTACATAACATTTTTGATGCCACTGGACCTGGATACGGGTTCTTCCTAATCCCTATTCTCTAAGTTTACTAGTACTGGATTCATGCTTAAATCGTTGCTAAAACCAGTAACAATACACATACGCGACCACACTTTCCTAAAGCCGATTGCTTGCACTCACATTTGCCATAGATCACTGCATCCGACATATTGTTTAATGAAATTTGTACCAAATAAACGGTTTTTTTTTTAAATAAAAGAAGCAAAACATTTTGCGTTAAGAAGATAGGATCTTTGGTATCATAAATTTTAATAATGTAATCAGTATCTACATACTCTTCTTCTAAACGGTGTTTCAGTAACACCAGTTATTTCACCAGCTTCATAATTTTCAATTTTAAAATAAGTACCAACTACATAAGTGTAGATATGACCTTTATTAAAATAATATAGAATTGGTTGTAAAAGAAACTCAGTTCATTTAATGGATTGAAAAACTTTTATAGTTTTTGCAAAAGAAGTAGAAGCAGTTGGTATTAATTTCCGGTTTGCATCGTACCATTTTCCATCATCAATGCCATGAAAAATATTGTTCTCTTTTTTAGTCTTTATCCAATTGGTTACGCTAAAAATAAACGATTTTTAAAAACATAATACAACAGCTGTAAAAAAACAATAAAATGTAAGGTTAAGATTACTAATTTTTGTAAAAATGGTGCAATTTTTTAATGTTTTAGTAATTTAGCATTAATGTGTTGGTAAAAGAAATAAAGACTAGGGTATAGCTATTTCCTGTTTTGTTTCAAGGTCAAATTTCAATAGTCCTTGTTTATTGGATCCCAGATTGTTCAGTTTTTTTACGCTTATGATAACCTTATTTAAAGATAACTTTTGCAACTATAGAGACTACTTGAATTATGTGATATTATTTTGTTAGGAATTTGTGATTATTGTTACTTTCCTATAAGGAAAGTATAGCAATAGCATTTTTTTACATAATTTTACGTTTTAAGGTTTCTTGAATCAGAAAAATGTATTTTTGACAAAAAAATTTTGGGTGTCTGTGTGTGTGTCTGTGTGATTGTCTGTGTGATTGTCTGTGTGTCTGTGTGTTTGTGTAACGATGTACCCACGATAACTCTTGAACCAAAAGTCTTAGTAACTTGTAATTTTTGTATTACACCACACAATGAATTTAGTAATTTTGTATTATTTATTAGAAACTACCTAACCAATACCGGCTTAAATTTATAACCTCTGTAACTTGTTTACGAAGTTGTTATTTATGTCTGTTGTATTTTTGTCAATTCTTTTGAGAACTTTTGCGCGTTTTAATAAGATAGTCGTAAAACTTTACTTTCTCAGTCTCAACAGTTTCTGTTGAGTTTATTGAACTACTTTGAAAGGTAGAAGGTCAACAATGGATCTTTAATGTCATTGCCTTCTGTGCAAAAGGTAAAGGTTAGGTTACTGTTAAACGAATCAAGACAAGAATTACGCTTAATCCGGTACTATCGAGTCCTGGTAAAAAAAGACCACGAAATAAAACAAAAACTGAAAATACACCTGATACTTTAAAAATCATTATAAAAAATACATTGTACAACATGTACGTATTCTCAAAGTAAGTGAGTGTTTAAAAAAAAATTCGGTTATTCAAACTTTCTCGTATTACAGAAAAAAGTGGTACAATTAGAGCTATAAATGCTGAAGTTCGACAAAATTATATTCTGTTGACTGATAGCAGTTTGAATCATACACTACATGGAATGGGCTTCAAATTTAAGAAAGAATCTAAACGTAGAGCTTTAGTTAAAAAACCAGCATAACACAGCTTTGCCTAAAGTTTCTAAAGGGCTACATAAATAATTTAAAATCATCATCACAACTAGAAGTTGTTTTTATGGACGAAACTTGGAATTATTCAAAAAGAAATCTTGGAAAAGCATGGCAAGATAATAACGACAAGGTGTAAAATAACCTGAGGAATATGATCGTAAAAGATTTATCGTCATAGATGTAGGTTTGAAAAAACGGTTTATAAATAATTTGTAATTAGTTCTAGATTTTATCTTCCTTAGGAGGGGCAATAAAAACCACTCTAAACTGTTTTTATGGCTACGTTTCGTGTCTCTAGTGTGCACTTCTTCAGGCCAAAGAAAAGGTTATGAGTGGAAACAGTCCACTGGTCCAACAAGCATACCGTCTGATATTATTGCTTATTCTAGTTAACATAAAATTAAATCAATGAATAAAATTAGAATTTAAATGTATATACAAAGAAAAACGACGGACATTAAAGTTAAACAAACAATATACACTCAATATACTACTTTACCATTTATAAATAATGTTTCATTAATATTTGCTTCTAAATCGCTACAAAAAGATTATCACGGTGAAATGAATGCCGAATTATTTACAAAATGGCTTGTTAAATATTTATTGTATAATTTAAAAAAAACGATCGGTAATTATTATGCACAATGCTCCATATCATTCTACATTAATTAAAAAATTTCCAACGTCAGCCTGGAAAAATAGTGATATTGCTGCTTAGCTTACAAATCATAATATAAAATATGGTTCAACATTATTTAAAGCAGAAAACATCCAGAAAAAGAACCGATATGAAGTAGACGAACTAATTCGAAGAGATGGTCTTGATTACAAATTAGTATAAACGTAAAAAAGCTTTGGATATTACAGTGAATGAACTGATTATACAAGTTAATTGTAATTCCGATTTAGATACTGACAGTGAAAGTGATTAATTTAAGTCAAATAAGTTTTGGAGAAAAAATTGTTTGATTGTTAAAACTGCAATGACATAGTTGCATTCAAAAATTGTAATTTCATTCCTTTCAATCAAACATAAATAAAGTTATGCTTTTAATTTATTGTACCAGATCAAAAAAACCCGTAAGATATCATCGTCTTAAAGTTTTGCAATGGTGTGTTTTGTATATAATTAGAACTCATAACCATAATGATTTTGTTGAAAATAAAACGAAGTTTTGCTGGTCCAAAGATCAATATTATGAAACGTTTCCAAAAATACTTTGATAAGTAGACTGAGTGTTCATTATAATAAAGTTTATTTTTTCCATTAATTCTTTTGAAAAACTTTTTGTATTATATTGTTTTATTTTTTTTTTCAAAAATCTCAAAACCTTCCCATTAATTTTATTTTTAATTTTTTATTTTAATAAACGCTACATGTTTCGCCTTATGGTCATCCTCAGGCGTATACTATAAATATTAAATCATAAAATCAAATCTTATTTTAAACATAAACTTATTACTTTAAAATTGAAAAATTAAACTTCAAATATTAAATACTAAAATTTTAAAAATAATTATACAAATTTGAAAAATAATATATAATTCAAAATAAAATCAAAAAATTAGAAAAATAAATTTAACAACGTTTATTAATCAAACTAAATATTTAAAGTTTGACAATTTCAAATTTGAAAAATACAAAATTAGCCTAATAATAGAAATTCCTAGGTTACAACAAAATAATATAATAATAGAAATAATCAAACAAAAACTAATTTAGAAAAAGTAAATTATTACTAAAGTTAACAACTTCATTAAAGGATAAATCACGATTTAAATCGTAAATTTTTATTATTTCTTTTATTTAGTTTCAAATGAAATTACAAATGCGTAAAATTTCAAAATCTTTTTTAGAATTGAATGATGAGAATTTAATATATGATTAGCAAATTATGATTTAAATGAAATGTTATTATTTTAGATACAAGACAGATGTTTAGCAAATCTAATAGAAAACTTGCGATCTGTTTGTCCTATATAGAAAGCGTTCACCACATTTTAATTTATAAACACCGAATTTATCTAAAATATTAATTTTATCTTTAGTATTAACTAATAAAGATTTACTATTATTTTTTGACAAAAAATAAACGTTAATGTTAAATTGTTTTAATAGATTTCAAAATTGAAAGGAAGAGAAGCATATATAAGGAAGACAAAAACATATTTTTGATTGATTAGAGACAGGTGTAGAAGATGAACAATTTTTAATTTTAATAAAAGACAACATTTTTTTGTAAATTTTTAATAATAAGTAAAGGATAACCATTAATTTTAGCTAGATAATAAATAATATTTATTTCTTTGTTAAAACTATCATGATCAAGAGGAAAAGTATATAATCGGTTAAAAAAAAATCTAAAAGCTGCTAATTTGTGTGAGAGTGGATGGAATGAAGAAAACGGAATATCGTGATCAGTTGTCGTAGGGTTACGATAAATTCCAATTTTTAGGTTATTATTAACACGTTTAATAGATAAATAAAGAAAATTTAAAATATTGTTATATTCTTTTTCTGCTGTAAATTTTATATATTTATATGTAATAAGTTTAGTAAATTAAAACAGTAATTTAGATCATATTCACTGCCATTAAATATAACTAAAATGTCATCTACGTATCTTTTATAATAAATAAAATGCTTTTTAATTATATTACAAAAAAAAAAGTTTATAGATTTCTCAGTTAGATGAGAAAATTTCTGCTAGTATTGGAGAAAAGTTATTGCCCATAGGTAAACTTGTTTTTTGAAAAAACGTTTGTTGTCAAATAAGAAAAAAATTTGGCTTAAACATAAGCTTAAGCAACCAAGTATGAAAACAAATACTATCAGGTAGGTTAAATTAAACAAGAAGTTTTTTTCATTATATTATAACAATCTATAAACGGAACACTAAGAAAAAGATTAATGATATCAAAAGCAATAAGCATAAAATTGTCTTTAGAAGTAAAATTAATTAATTCTTTAGTTAAAGATTGAGAGTTTGTAATAGAATAAGAAAAGTGAAAGTTGGTTTGAGAACGTAATATTTTATTGAGCCAAGATCAAATTTTAGAAACTGGAGTATCTGTATAGTCAATATGACAACATAAGCTCAATTTGCCATATTTCGGTTATATCTTAATGAAATCGAGGAAAAAATATTCAAAAAAATTATAGCATGTTAGGAAGTCAATACAAACGTGTGTATATCACTTCAAAGTAGTTTTATCACAACATAACCTTAAAAAAATATGTAGACATTCTTTCATCATTCTTTATAGAAAAGTCGTGTGGTGACCAAACCAGTTTTTTTATTATAGTTAATGAAGCTGCCATTTTTTTTTCTTCAACAAATTTTTAACTCACAATTATTATAAACATCGGTTAAGCTAAAATAATGTAGGCAAATACAATTGTATAAACAATAAAAAAAAGTGTCGGTAACCGAGAACAATAAAGAAATCTTAATCATCAAAAACCAGTTGTTTGATTTAATAGTGTTAATTATAATAATAATCTTTGAAATAAAATAAAATAAGTTTTGAAAAATCTACCGTTTACAGAAAAATGTTTTACTTGTTAGCAAAAAAACTACACAAGAATACTTTGTTTCTATGTATATATTGATGAAATTAAAAGTTTTTAATGAAAAACAACAAGAATTTATAAACTTTGTAAATGAAGTATTAAAATGTTTTAAGTTTTTTATGAAAAAGAACATTCAGTTCTACAGGGAATATAAATTTTTTATATATTTGTTTTAAAACAAAAAAAGTCCAGCTTATAAAAATTAATTTAAACAAAAGTATTTTATAATGTTGTACAACAAAATTAATAGAAAATTTAAAAAACATAATAAAAAAATGCATCTACAAGTATTAAAACATAAAAACCATAAACGCAAAAAAAAATCTTAAAAAATTAATTAGAAAATTTTATATTGCAAACTTTGTATCTGAAGGACTACGTATTTTGCAGTAACAAAGTTACGGCGAGCACAAAGTAGATTAGTACTACCCTATAATATCAAGCAAAGATTATCGTGAGTACACAAGCATCTAGTCAACTCTTACTATCGTAAATTACAACCGCATAATGCAATTACTTTCATTAATAAACTTTAAATTAAATTAGCGCGGCTTGCATTGATTAGACTATCATTAACATTCATTTAATGAAACTGCTAAGTTGTTTATAGGCATATTAAAACCTATATGTGTTTTGCTGTAATTTTTTTATTTTAATTATCATCCAGAACATTTAATATTTTATTTGTGTTAAAGCTATCTTTATTTTAAATTACCAAAACCATTTAAACCGCAATTGTTTGAAACCTAAAGATTTACCGTAGCATGTGTTTAACAAGGACTATAAACAACTTTAGTTTACTTTCTTGTTTTACTTTGATTAAACTCTCGTTTAGTTTTCTAAAAATAACATTTAGGAAATAAAAAGATACTGCTTTTTATAAACATATCTAAAATTTGGATAATTGATAAGGTTACATTTTTCTGTCATAGAATACATAAATACCCACTTTAACTAAGACTTTTAACACTTTTAAAACTTTTATTAACATTTTCGTTGCAGCGCGCTTCGAGAGCTTGACGCGCAGCGAGTGGACAATTTGTCACAAAAAAATCATTTTAATACTATTCAGTATTTGTTTATTAATAAATGAAAATAACAACATTTGATTCGAGTACAATGCATAAACATAACATGTTCTTCGCTTCTGTTGCACAGGCGTGAGGGTTTAGCATTTATTTTTTATAACTCAAAGATTTTTTTAATTATTCGCAGTAGTCGGCTATAATATATATATTTTTACCTCTTCTGGTACTTGATTTCTATCATGTCATGGCAAAATTTCTTTTATTTTTTGTTTATTTGTTCAAAAAATTTAATACAAAAATTGGATGTTGTTGTTTATACTGCAATATAAACTACTAAACCTTAACAGCAGATTTTATAACTCTATGATGTATACTTTTATATAAAAACATTTAATAGACGTTTTAAAAAAAATATTTTGTGTTGGCTGTCTAAAACATTTATTTAAATTTGAAATTAGTCAAATTAGTCCACACCAAAAGTAATAGTTAAAGAAATTGTTATTTTTTATTACCAATTAATTATTACTACTTAGAATTTATTATCTTTGCCAATGCTTAGTAATCACTTTGTGAGCCAGTTTTGTTCTAAAGTGGACCAGCTACAACATAACTTAGCTCAGTATAATATATTAAAATGCTGTTTACGTCAAAATTTATTTTTTTTTTAATACTTTCGATTACTATTACGCCAAATTAATTACTTTCGTCAATACTGAATAATACCATTGATTGTAGTATTTACTGGAAGATACTCAACTACGTGCTAATAAGAGTGAAACATGAGGTTCTTGACCGCGTACCTCTCTCTACAAATTAGCTGAAGCGACTAGTGTCGCCACAGACGGTCAGCATAATATCTTATAAATGTTTATCATTTACTGGCTCATTTTACAAACAAGGTTGCCATGATATATTGGGTCTGATTTAAATGTATTCTAATTTCTAATCTAATCGTGTTACTGTTCATGAATTTTTTGCGAATAGTAATCCTATTTTTCAAAAAACTGTTTTGTATCAAATATAATACACGGTAGATTAACCTTCCGTTAGTCGCGCGTGCGATATCGAAAGGAAATAATGATAAAATTATCAAATTCAGCATATTTTCAGTTCGCTGTGTCCCTTTGTAAAAAGGCAAATCCAAATAACTCGTTTTTTCCCGTTGTATTTGTAAAACCCAAATGATGGCGGTCGTGTACAGATACAGCGTGATTCATCACCTTATACTCATAAATTCATAAATTAACCAAAAACTGTAATCGCTTTTATGTAAAAGAATTATATAAAGTAAACAGATCAGAAAAAAATAAATACAATTACAAAAGAAAGAAACTATCGACTTACAAACAAAGCAGAAATTAAAGCATTTCTGGAACTATTGTATTTAACAGGTGTATTTGAAGAGGCCATCAACGACTTAGCGATTTCTGGGATATAGACGAGTTAAGAATAAACATTTTTTGAATGGCAATATCTGACACGCTTTAGATTTTGGATAATATGGATATATACTTTGAGCAACAGCCGGAAAATCCTTTTCGCCAAACTAATTCATCAGATTTGATTTTTGAATCTGGTCGAACATTACAGCAAATAACTAGTTTACCAGTTTGAAGCTAATAAAAGAGCTGAAATAAAAATTAACTTTCTTATGTAGGTACAATACGGAAAAATAAAAGAGAGCTTCCGCCAACTTTTGTGTCGTTAAAAAATTATGGCTGTTTTAGCAGCATTTTTGGATATACGAAAGATAAGATTTTTGTTTCTTACGTTCTGAAAAACGGAAAATTAGTTGCTATCCAGCATGCATGTTTCTTCAACAGAAGTTTCTAGCAACCCCGAAAAAAAAACGGGTTTTATTTTACTTAATAATAATACGAAATCTGGCGTAGAGGTGGTTAACAAACTATGCGCAACTTAGCCGATAGACAAGAAGGTGGCTAATGATAATTTTTTATCACCTTATAAACGTAGATGGGCTAAACTTTAGAATAATTTTTTCTCGCAAATCGACATAACTTTGTTTCAAAAAGAGTTCTAACTTTGGTAGGCAAGCAATTACAAATTTGAGCCCAAATTGCAAGTCTTCGGTCAAAATATAAAATATAATTTTCAAGAAGAATCAGAACCGAGAACGTCAAGAACGCAAAAAGGACTACGCTGTCAAACTTATTATTAACACAGCAAAAAAACATTATGAGCGTTTCTGAACACTGTATAAACTCGTTCGAGAAGGTATTTCAGATATAATTTCGTTTCTAAACAGAAACTTAAAATATTTGAATAGGTGTTTAAATCAATTACTTTTTGTGACATATATTGATTTTCTGAAAATCTTATTTTTCTATTTCTCCATATGCCCGGTTTCAACTTTTACGACAGTTCACTTAAAGAAATATTGTCGTCGGCGTCATCATTGCTAATATTTTATGAAATTTTATTGTAATAAAAACTGCTCCTCAAAATTGTGTAAATGTAAAAGGTCAGACTCAAAATGCCACAACGCATCACTTTGTTAAAATAAATAGTAATTTTTTGTAAATTATTGTCTCATACAAAATAGCAATAAAAATATTAATTATTTTAATTATTTATCAATCTATTTTTATAATATTAAATCAGTAAACATTAAAATTAAAAAATATGGTTTTATGATACTCAATTGTAACTAACTAACACTTTCCTCTAAACATTATTTAGGTCTGATTAAACCAAGTTTGTTAAAGGCGAAAACACGTTATTAGTTCTGACTTTGACTAAAACTCTTTGTCAGAGCTAAGGTTTGAATAGCCAAACCCAGAAACGTCAAAGTTTTCAGGTTTGATTCTAAGATCTGTAACAAACAAGTTACTTCTTAAGAAATTGTTTATTAAAATATTTCTTAAAATATGAAACAACTACTATGTTAATACCATGTTCAAACCGATTTTGGTTAATTCCAATTAAAATAACAATGTTGTGCGAATCTTTATACCTTTCTCAATACGTTTTTTTATACTAATATTATAGAGGTAAAGTTCAAATGTATAAGGTAATCTCCAAAACTACTCATCCGATTTCAAACATTCTTTCACCAATATTTAGAATGTGTTTTTCAGGTAAACATTGGCTATCTATTATTCTGTTAAAATAAAAGGGTTTTTTCTGGTGACTTATTTTACAACTAAAATCGACGAAAAATGGTTAAGTAAGGTGTTTTTAGCATATCGGAAAACATCATTCTTCGAAAACAGTTTTTCAAAAATCAATTTTTTGAATGAGCAATTATTCGAATAAACAATTCACTGAAAAACAATATTTTGAAATGCATTTGTTCGAACAAACTTCATACTTCAGCAGTTGTGCCACGATATAGAATAAAAGTATGTGACTTATTTAAAGCCAAATATACGATAGATCAACAAATGAAGTAAAAAATACACTCACAACATATATTTATTTAAAGTATTTGGAAAAAAAACATTTTTCATTAGTTTGTCTGTGTTAAATTTTGGTTAAATATTGTCATTTGTTAATACAAATTATTAGTAAGCATTTTTTGACATGTTTGGTTCGTTTTCACTGCCACTTTTTGTTTATACAACCTAGTATCAAATATTATGAACGATTCCACATAAGTACTCCATCAAATCGTTTGCTGAGTTGTAAATTTAGCACTAAACGCGTAATCCTTTTAGCAAAATTTTTGTACTATTTTTCGACCGAGGGAAGGTTCTTAGCCACTGACGTATTGCTCGATACAAAGTTCTCTGATGTTTTGTTTTTTCTTATGGCAAATATAAATATCAATAAATTTAGGTAACCTCCTGTAACGTGTACATTTTTTTACGTTTGAATAAGTCTGTTTTTAATTAACATTTTTGTATTCACTGTTGATATAAAATTCTTTTGCGCAATAAAGTTCACGCACGCACATGCGTTTTGAGCCTTCCTCTTAAGTACGAAGTCATTCATCGACATCTTACGTTTTGCGATGAAGTGAGCGGACATTTTTTTGCGTGCTGCAAGTTATGCCGGCGTTTGGTAGTAACACTTGCGTTTTGTGGTATTATTTGCGTTTCGTTGTTGAATTTAATAAAGTAAACCCGTTAATTCGAAGGGGTAAGTTAATTTTGTTTCGATTCGTATTTTGTAATACATCGCAATTTACGTTTTAGTTTTTTTCTTTGTTCCGGATTTTTGGTTTTTATGGTACTTGGTTTCAAATCTTCGAAAAAGAATTAAATATACGATGTACGAAAGTTGCATAATATTGCGTCATTTCAATGAATCATATGATGACTACGCCTAAATGAAAAATTGCGCAATAATTTTTTGTACGTTCGAATTGGAAATCTTTGCTTTTGATATACGACTACGCTTTCTGATTTATTCGATGTTTTTGATTTGTGTACGTTTAAATTCGTTATGGTTACGAAAATTTCGTTTGGATACGTACGCCTTTTTACAAATTTGAGGTATGAAATGTGAAATTACGATATGGTTTACGCTGCACGTTTGATGTTAGTCACAACGTCGCTTTACGAAGAATTTTCCGTTACGAATTATGGTTTTTATGAGTAAAAATCGATAATTATTCATGTTACGTCTGATAAAATTTGAATTGGATGTTACGAATGAAATTATCATACGTTACGTTTGTTTTACGATATTCTGGTTAATGGATCTGTACGAATATGAGATCAATCAGGATAAATACGGAAAATTTGGAAATATGCATTTCAAGAATTTCGTAATGTTGCGTCATCGCCTGAACAGATGAGAACGCGTAAATGACCCCACCAATTCGACTTGCGCATTAAAATTTGAAAGCAGGTAACTTTAAATTTATATTTGACCTTCGAAACTGTCAAAATATGTAAATATGTTTTTTGTTATTATGTTAGTGTTAATGTTTTGGTTTCAATATTTAACCATTTTATATATAAAAAATATTGTGGCGTCCAAATTATAAAGTTTTGTATTTATCAAATTCAAAATTATTAATCTTAAGTAACGTAAGAATTCCCACGACTCTAATTAAATAAATCTGAAAATTTCTCATTGCTCTTATGTATTTTGTTTTATAATGTGTTTTTAATAAATATTTTTGTGAGCTAGCCATGGTGCATTTAAATTCAATTTATTTGTTTTGCGTTTATGTTAAAGTTTTTTACGTTATACAAATGACACCTTTGTTTAGTAAGTGTTTGACGTGACACTCCACAAACTTGTTTTTCTGTGCCAACCTTCCAAGAAATTATTGGTCTTTAGTAAGCCTTGCTACGCAGCATTGTAACAATTCTGGAGAGAAATAGAAAATCTTAGGGGACGCCGTTGTTGCTGGCAATTTGGTGTGCCATTCGACACATTCGATGTGTCAAAATATGCACTGGCCAAAGTGAAAGATGTATATTTGCGCTGTACCGATCGAGACAACTCTGTCATACCCTTCCTTTGGTTTATTTACCGTTGAAATAGTGGAACATAAATACCTTGTTCTCGGTGAACATGATTGAAGACAGAATCCAAAGGTGTTAAAAGAAGGTAACCATACTAGGTATACGTCTATAAACTCTCCAGGGCAATCCATAAAAGTTATCTTTATTCATTCGTAACCTCGAAACACCGCAAACTATAAACAACTTTCTAATTTGCAATAAATAACGCCATTAACCGCAATCAATAAAATTATTCACAAAAATTAAGTCATATTACCTATTCCCCGAAAACCTACAATAACAAGAAACAGTTGGTAGCTCGCAACAAAGTTTACCACGTTTTAATACTAACCTACAATATGATCTTCGAGCAGGTGATTCGAAATATTAGTGAGTCGTCTTACCTAGTTTCACATACGGAATATTAAGTAAGGATTTTCCAAAAGAAATTCATTTATAAGCCAGATTTCGATCGATGACATAATCTGATTATACTTTACCAATCATTTCGGGTTTTAACGCCGGCACACACCGTACTCGGTGTATCAAAAATCAAAAATGACCGAAAATGTTTTCGAAAAATAAACTACAACCTGCGCTGCCTGACGGCGTAACACCCAACTAAATTTCTTGAGGTCAGATATTTGTACGTTAGCGGTGGCAAAGTTGCCTATCCGTCAGTCGAAAAGAATTGCAAACTTGATTTTTGCCGTTACAAACCAACAGGTTAATTTCTTCTGCAATGAAACAAGAAAAATGGTAAAAGTCTCAAAAACTATAATTCATGCAAATTTATAAATAAAATTAACATTTCTATAAGTTTTTTACTTACAAATTTTAAGAACAATTGTGATTAATATAATATAAATTTTTATTTTCAGAATCATTGTGTAAAAGTGTTGCATACTAAGATTACACTTCTTCCATTTGTAAAAATTTCAATTTAAAAAATAGACATAATATGATAAACTCATGCTGTTTTTCATCTCTTTTAGTTACTTCTAAATCTTTTTAATTACTTGCTTTTGTATTATTGTTTTTTTGTTACTAAAAATTTTAGTTTTAATAGTATTTGTAATTTTAACAAAATATTTATAGCATTTTTTTGTTTGTTGTCTAAATCCTTGTCTGTTATTATTATTCTTTGCATTCTTTGGAAGCAAAATAAGAATATTGGCATTTGGCGTGCTATGAATATCTTCTTTAAATTTTGCTAGTAGTTCGTAAAATAAAAATTGCTTATTATTTATCCTAATATCTACCAGTTTTTACATTCCTCGAATTCGAATAAAAACAAAAGCAGTTTTAAAAAACTTAGCAAATATATTTATAAATATTATTAACATTTTGGTTGGTTACATCTACACTTAATGCATGTATAATCGTAACTGTTGTATTCAGCTATCGAGTTTAATCCTATGACTACAATACAAATGAATTTAGCTTACATGAATTTGCAGTTAAGTTTTCTAACAAAGTTACATTTTTTTAAATGTAATTTATTTGATTATCCTAAAAGAAACTTTTCAATCAAATTATTATAAAATGAAGTAATAATTCATATCTTTTGTTATTAAAATGGTATTTACAACAATTGTGATTTAAAATAAAAATTTATTTTAGTGTAGTTTTAGTAGAATAAATTCTTGTTTTTTTGTATTTCTGTAGTTTTAGTAAATTATATACCTAAAAATGTAAGAAAATTGCAATAAATTTTGTAATATGTTAATTTATTTATCTATAAATCTAATTCTTTTTAAGACTTTGTTTTATTATCACATTAAACTTGCTTTAGTGGTTTCTTAAATTATTTAAGTTTAGAAGCAATTGCGTTAAGGACTGTAGAATAGATTTTTGTGAATAAAAAAACTAAGCTTATTGAATTAGTTTAATAAAAATACCAAATCTTTTAATATCTATAAATTGTTACTACCATCAAGATTAATAAATTTAATTTAACATATTTTTGTATAATTTGTTTTTAAATGTAACAGTAAAAACAAAACATTAGTATTTTTACTTGTTTTTATTTTATGGTTAATTCTTCAGTTACAGATTCTTTATTATTATATTTTTAATTTTACAGTATAACAATAATTAAGCATTTTAAAAAGTTTTATATTTAAAGTAAACTTTGTTGAACTTAAATTTGCAATACAAACATTGTAAGGTCTTTTTAATTATTTTAATTTAATGAAAAAAAGCATACTAAACTAGATATTGTCTTACCCGCGTGTCAAAAAAACAATAGAAGTAGTCGGGACAGCAAAGATCAGTTAAACCAATTTGTTTTTTTTGGTATTTTTATTTAGCATACTATAATTCTACAAAAATACTGTAATATGCAATAGTACATGGTTTTTCTACAACCTAAATGCAAATTCTTATATTAATAATCAGTAAAAACGTTACATCTGACACTTAGTCCACTATGCATTGAAAAACAAGACAAGACTGTCTCTTGTTGCAAGCTTCTTGTTGTTTACAGACCTTGCACGGCAAGCTCGGAATGGAATTTAAACAATTGTTATTAGGAGTAGGAGTTTTATGTAAGTGACAAGAATTTTTTTATGAGCGCCAGATCTAGTCTTCCTGAAACAACTCCTGTTTGATGACCACAGGAAGTTCAAAGTTTGTAATAAATATTTAAGTTCCGTATAGTCGGAGAAAAGAGAAAATAAACTAAATAGTATTAGAGTCAAATTTGATTTACTAATCTTAAAATAACAACACGAAATAGAATAGTTTCAAATTTGTAATTAGTCTAATAATTTGTAAAAGTCGGTTATAAAAACGCCAGAAGCATCTGCAACTCACAATACATCTGTACAAATGAAATCTGACTTATCCAAATTAGAAACATTATAAAAACGTTTTTCTAATGGCTCACCTGTAATTAAGCTAACTAACAATCATGTGAATATAGCGATTCACCAAAATTTGATTTTCTACTACACACTAAAATTTAACACTTATACAGAAAAGACACAAATTTGTTCGTATACCGGTATCGTTTGTAATTTTTTTAATGCTATGTCTCGCAGTAATGGAATCAATTACCGTGTGTACATCGTGAATAAGTCATATTATCGATGCTTTGTTTTTGGAATACTTCCACAATAGGTACGATTGTTGGTAACCCACCAAAAGGATACTTAGATGTAACTGATCGTGGCTCACAATAGAGGTGGCACGTGGTGCTATAAAATTGATTTGAAAATTGCACTTCATCCGAAAAACAATAGAAAAAGCTTATCTTGCATTGAATATATTACTTAATTAATGCCATAACGCCACAAGTGAATGCTTTAAGAAAATTATATTTAAAATCATGTAAGCATGTTTTGTGTATCACAACTTAAAAGGAAGTACACAGCATGATACTTGTTAGATGACATCAAGAAGTGAATGACTAACTTCAAACAAACCAATTTAAATTTAGAACACGTAACACCATCTATAAAAAATACAATATATAGTTACTCTGTTTTATACAAGTATGAGCTATCGGAGGAGATACATAAACAATTATCTTTTTCGCTATTGCTACTTTCTGTTATCACTAACTGTTTTAGTTTTTCTGTATATTTACCATACAATGGATGCTGTGAGGTAAGAGAGTTTACATTATGACGCTGTTTTCTTTTTTTCTTGAAACTTTTCCTAATTACTTGTGATTGCTGTGCCTCTAAAATTAACAACACTGTTTTTTTTTGCTAGATTTAGAATGTTCTAGAAAATGATGATAGATAACAAGTGCTGACTATTCATCCAGTTAGCTCCGTGTGCAAAACCAATAGTATTAGCAGCACATCTCTTAATAAAAACGAAGCAAGTCGTTTTTGAGTAAACAAATAAAATTGGGGAACATAGTTCTTAATGATTGAAAACGCACAAGCGACGGTAATATTCAACATTTTTCCCGTTTATTAATCATCCTACTTATTTGTGTTTTTTGTCATACTTTTAGTAGATGTTTGTTTAATGCTAATGCCAGTGTTGTAATTGGAAACTAACTTGCTGAAATTTTTTGTAAAATGAAAAACAGTAATAATTTTTTTGCAACCGTTTGCCTTATTAAAACTAGTATGTTTAAGCTTTCTAAAAGATATTCAAAAGTTTTTTGAAATCGATTGTAATAAACTGCATATTGTGAACATATTTAAAACAAATTGTTACATAATTTGCAGCAAATACGTGTAGACTTGGACAAAACATTTTTCAGTATCAAACGATATCCGCCGTAATTAATTAATCAAAATAACCATTCTTGTTTCTGTTTTTCGGTTTTTTTAACTAGAAAGTTTAACTAACAAACCGAAATTTGCTACGTACTAGGTTAATTTTTTTACCATTTATTATTTAATTAACATGACTATATGTGAATCAATTTGCCAATTTTTTAATTGATATGCTCGTTACGTATGACAACCACCTCTGTGTCCTGGCTAACTAATCAGTGACTGTTTCAAAGACCTCTAGCATTTTTGATTAGTTTTTCCAAAACTTAATCGTACCAAGAAAGTAATATAAATTGTAGTATAAATTCCTGATTTTGGATAAACAGGATTAAACCTAAAAAAATAATTTGTAATTTGTATTTCTAATATTTGAAATCAGTTTTAAAACTGTACTTTAAATACTTCACTTGTAGATTAGGGTAAACCGAGAGAATACCGGAAAGTCTTGAATATCTTAGAGGTTTCATGATTTAAAGAAGAACTGGTAAGTTTAAATAATTGATAGCAAGTTAAAGCGCAAAATACGTGTTTATTAATAACAAACGAAACAGTTTTGAAAAAATACAAAATATTGAAACAAAATACATTAGTGGCTGGTATTACCCTGAAAAATGGTGTAATATCAGCAACAATTTGGTTTATAGGCAAAAATCGCACAAAAACGTTTTCGTTCTTTTTCCATTGGTACATTTACTGTGAGCCCGCTCAGAACAGCGCACACATCTTAGCCAAAGTTCTCGGTTCTTTCCAAATTCTCCGCAAATAATGCAAATGTCCTCAGTAACTTCGGCGTCTGACTTTCCTTCATTTCTTGTTCTCCCATATCTTCTTCCCTTCTATCTTCTTTATAGTCTGCTATTTGTTCATTTCTGGGAATCGGCTCATTTAAGTTTGTAGGTTGTAAGTTTTCAGCAAGGATAAAATGGTCTGCACTGAAAATATCAGAGTTGACAGGAAAGATTCTAGTTACTTGAAAACCTTTAGTTGCTTTTTCAATAGTTGCAAGTCTACTGAAAGCTTTGTTGAACAAATCAACGACGATGTTTTGCGAAATTTTCTCTCCTGGGTTATTTTTCATAAATTTATCATTTTCTGAATAATATGCTGACTTCAAAAACCCATAAAAAGTAACATCAAGTAGTTGAACTCTGTGCGATGTAGGCAGGGTGGATCGTCAAAATAATTCCTTTTTCTTTGCAAAAATTATAGACGTTTAACGAACAGTGACTGGAGTGGTTATCTTTTATTAACAAAACTGGATCTTTCTTTGAAATTTTAACACCATCTTGAAAGTGCTTTAAACATTCAATGAATAAATTTTTTGTTATACACCCGTTATCTGAGCAGCGATATATAGCGCCTGGAGGTCCATTATTCTTCAAGTGATCAGCCATTCTTTCCTGACAAAAATGAACATCGGGGGTAAATGCAAGATGCGCTAAATGAACACACGACAGTAGTGGTTTTTTCCCTTTGCCAACTTGTTAAAGAACCCACTTTCTCCTGATCCTTTTTAGCGTAAATTTAGACGTTGTACCGTTGTAACGCCGGTTTCATCAGCGTTAAATATTCTTGTTGGAGATAATTTATATTTGTTCATTAAAGTGTTTAGGTTTGCAAAAAAAAGTCCAATTTCTTCTTTGTTGAAAGCTGTCACACGATTTAGTCTGATTAACTCCGGTTTCCTGAGTGTAATTTGTGGATTGCGTCGTAAAAAACTCTCTAACAAATCGCGACCCGCTGAGCCTTTTTCCTCCTTAAACGGATTTCGCAATTTTTTGTATTTGGCAAAAGTGTAGGCGTTTTCTTGAATTTGTGCAGGTGTAACTCTAAAAAAGAGATTGGCAAGAGTAACGATTTACTGCGATAACTCAAGCTCCTGTTCTTTAGTAAATACTAGGCGTCGTCCCAATTGAGGCTTTGGGAATGGCGAAACTTCTTAAAACTTCCCACACAGGGCGCCCATTTTTTATTGCTACAAGAGTTACCTGAAGCATCTGGAAAGTTCAACAAGCTCTAGTAACCCCTAAGACAATAATCTAAGCCCCAACACGTACTAAAAAAATGTCTAAGTTTACGTGAGTTTTAGATAAACTGAGTGAAAGAAGACAGATTATAGTTTATTTTTATACATACAAAAAATTTTTACAACTTACCGTTGTTGAAATATGGAGTCTTAAACACAATACTTTCTTTATAGTAGCACGTGCTTTATTAGAAAATTATCTATAAAAGCTACACAGCTTGCATTAGCGCTGTCTAAATGATACTAGCGGTTAGGTTTGCTGAGACGCATGACCAGAGACATAAATCCCTCCACAAATTCTAACTAGAGTGGTAGAAACTTAACGCCCGAAATTACCCTGACGTCTAGTGTTGCCAGATTTTTTTTAGACCATATGGGTCAAACTCTCATTTGGCCAAAAAAAACGGGATTTCATTTTTTTACCCGGTACAAATGAAAAACAAAATTATTTGTTGTGGTTTATTGCTTTTTGTTATATTTTAACGAAGACTGTGTAAGTTTTAACATGTCTTTGTTTGATTTTACATGTTTAAAAAAATCAATGCAGCTATAATCATAATTAAAAATGGTCATTAATTCACTTTTTATCAAATTAGGGGTACATTTGTTTCGTACATCAGTCCACCTTAATACCATCTGTGAAAAAACCCTTTCTACGAAGCAGTTGGAGCTAGGGATACTGAAGATGAACGATATGATGTAAAAAATGTTGGGGATTTCATTCTTGGAAAACCCTTCCATGATTTTCATCCAATTCTCAATTGCACCCTTACTTTTGTCATCAAAAGACGTTGCACTGTCCAGGCTTTATTTAATAATTTGAAATTCTTCGTATAAGGAGTCCATGTTCAACTGATCAATCCTTAAGAGTTCCGCAGCTTTTTGGAAATGGTCGTAATTTATTAGTGATTTCAAGTTTAAAAATAACATCTGGGAAAAGATGTTGTTTTCTGAGAAATCATATCGTGGTAATAAATAGCCTAGGAAATTGGTGTAGAACTGTAGAAAATCGTATTCAATAAATTTTTTTGCATTAATACTTAATCCGCCCATTATTTCTCTTGTCTGACTTTCAAAAAACTTATCTTTTATTCTTTGCTCAATCTTTTTGCGAATCCCGTGCATTTGAGCATGCATTTCAACAACTGATAGAGAATCAGATTCAATCTTCTTCATTGTTGCTTCTACTGAAAACATAACATTATAAAGGAATGACAAATACGCCAAAGTTTTCTTTTCTTCTTCTTCAGATGTGATTATTTTCTCTAATAGACGAGAACATTCATTCCGAAATTCTAGAAAATGCGATTTTATTGCAGGCCATATTTTTAAGACTCTTTTGACAGCAGGACCAAAAGATAAAAATCTCGTCGCAACATGTTTAATTATCTCTTCCCATTGCTTCAAATTGTAGTTTTAAGTCCGCTCTTCGTTTCGCAGATCTACTGAAGTGACTACATATTTTCAGTATCAAACTTTCTACGTCCACTTCCAATTTATCAGTACTGTATTTTGTAGCATTGTGAAGAATATGGACGGGGCAACCAGCATTAACAATTTTATTATTTTCAGCTAACAACAGTGTATAAATGGAATGGTTTCTGCCGAAGTTTACGTTAGAGTTGTCAGCGGCGAATGCGAAAATTTTATTTAAAGACAATCCGTTTTTCTCCAATGTGTCTATTAATAATTTCGATACTTGATTTGCACATTCATCGTTACATTCTACAAATTCCAGTAGACGATTTCCAATGCTAGAGTCATAGTCAAAGAATCGTACGCATGTTGGAAACATTTTTCTGTTTTTTTATTACTTGCATCTGTTGCAATCGAAAAGTATAGATTTTTTTCTTGGATGATATTTAAAATATTTTTAAGAAATTCTTTGGCCAATACTTCGCATACAATAGCTTCCGCTTTTGTTCTTCCGCAGCTAAAACTTTGAGCTATTTTTGAATCACTGTATATATATGGTAATAATTTGTGTGTACAATCCATACTACTATAACTAAGAGAATGCTTTACCGCGTGATAAACTGATGTCAGTTCCCCAGCAGCAATCTTGTCATTCGTCTCCAAGGCAGATGTTTTAAGCAATAGCCATGTGAGATTTAGTAGATGCATGTTGTTTTATATCTACAACGCCACCATGCCCCCAAGAGAACTCTTTATTACATAGGCGACAGGACGCCTTGTACGAGTTTTCTTTCACTTGTCTTAACTACGAATAACTATTTTCCCAGTTTACATTATAGTTAGTAAACCTTTTGGCTTTCTTGGAAGGTATTCCATCACTTTTACACAAATTATCTGTGTCACTGTCACTGAAATCACTCATTTTATATTTAGGTAGTTTTAGAGATAATTACGAACGTAACACGTGTTTACTCAATAGTTTTTCGCAAAACAATTAGCTAACACTAATTCTAGAAAGGAAGTGAGGTAGACAATAAACAAAATATAAACAGAAACGTAGAGTACAGAGGGCGGGAAACGGCCGGCACTACGTAGTCGAGTAGTCGACAGTACCTACCATTAATAACTAATTATTCAATGGCAGTGGTAAACTGATAGCCGAGCTGAGTCATACTTTCATGCGGTAGGTGGGTGTATTCATGTATTGTATGTCTTGTCAGATGTAGCGCTATCGATTTCGCAAGACGGTTAAAATACGGGACAGTGTCTGTCCCGGCAGGACATTTAAGTTTATATCAAAAATACAGGACGTCCAGGGAAATACGGAACGGTTGGCAACACTACCGACGGCCGATATTCTTACAGTTTTCCCTAATATTTACGTTATTAAATTCAGTGTTCTCTTTGCAATTACTGATTGTCAATTAAATTAATGTAATTTTAAATAAAAATTCATTTCAGATCTGTGATCACCACGTTCTGCACTCTAATTATATTCTGCTAATCTCAATTGAAACTGGTTAAATTATTTTCAAAACTAACAATCATATAATCAAGGGCAATAACAAACAGTTGCGACATATAGTAGACTTTTTCTGGACAACACCAAATGGAACCACGTCGGATAGTTACATTTACTAGGAATTTAACTAGTAGATCAATAATGTATATGCACTATCAGAGAAAGCGATAATGTGGGAATAATTGTTACAAAGTTGCAGAAGAAGGACGCGGAGTAGTACTCACGAGGCAACAAGACAACTTAATCTAAAGTTATATACTAAGTACAACCTATTCCTGTAATGTGTTGCTAAATAAGTTAGCAATATTGAGTGTATTAACGACAAATTTTTGACAATATCAGAAGTTGGAATTTCTACCAAATAACATCATTAGAAGAAGTACGTATCAGTCTGAATAAATGTAGCGATGAAAATGGCTGATTCAAACAAGAAAAATGTCGACGTGAATATCACCACTACAAAAAAGTGCGGACACGCGGCAGACGCTTCTATTAACGCCTTTGCACAAATGTAAAATGACACGAACATGTACTTAAAGACACACGAATCTAAGGTCAAACCTTGGGAACTTATGCATTCAAAAAGGCAGAGAGCAAATGAAGACCTTTCGACGTATTTTACGAAAAGTTAAATTAAAAGTCCATTGTGTTAACAAAATAGACTCAGTTTTGAGAAAACGAAAGAACAAATAATTTCAAGATTGTCAACGTTTGTAGTCAAAGACACTGTAATGATGGCATACCACAAAAATGAAAACGACCTGCTTCACAATATAATAAAGCTAGCAAAGATATGTACCAACATTTATTTTTATTTATATATTACTGTCTAGAAAAATAATGTCCACGGAAAACCTTTGTTTATCTAAACTGGCATTTGTTTATATCAAAAGCACGTAGAATTAACACTTTGTATTTATTTATCTTAACACACACGTTAATCACTTATTTATTTAAACCAATAACGTTTCTTCCGACTCGATTTGAAAAACTGACCTCAGATCTTTTTGAATAATATTTATATATTTGTTATGTGTTGACAAATTTCTACATCTTTCTTTGAAAACATATTGAAAATCATATATTTACCTTCAACTCTTTAAAATACGGCACATGAATTCATTGCTTTGACCAAATTCAAACTATCTTTTTGAGAGTAGTAATCTACACATTTTGTGCGACTACCAAACACATGATATGGTCCGTTTGCCAAATCATCACGCAAGGATTCTAAACTACCATGACTTTTGGTATGATCTATCTGATACTTAGCTACATCCACTAATTTTTTTATTGATGCAATTGTTAAAAACTTGTTTGTTTTAACCGATTTATCATTTTTAAGATTATAAAGGTGTTTACTGTAATTTTTTATAACATGATTTTTGCATTCCGTATTCATAATTGATGGGCCATAAGGAACTTTAATTCCAAGATTTGCAAAAGTACTAGAATCTCCATCCGCAATAAAATACTTATATCTTACTCCATGCACATTGATACTTTTATTGAAGCCTTCTACTATAATGTCTGCTTCTATACTAGTCGACGTACCATTCCAATTTCGATAGCATTTTTGATCACCAGCAGTTTTTTTTTATTATGAGCCATAAACAAAGCTTTCTTTGTGGCTTTACCAATTATTACGGCCTGCAATTAGGGTGATGATAACAGTACCAATAAAACAAATCTGTTATGTCTGTACTTACACTTCCAGAAGCAGCATCATAGTTATGACATAACTCCTTTTGCTCCATTCACCGTCTCTATCAGCACAGATCTATAAGGATGAACACAACAAAGCGCTGAAACGAAAATATCCGTGATTATAACAAACATAGCAAAAGGGGTTTATCGATTGAGGCCGTTTTTCGGCCCCAAAAATTAGGCTCGACTTTTTTATTTTTAACCAACGGCAATAAATGCTTTTTCTTTGTATATTGTATATATATCCAACTTTTATATTTAAATACATGTAAAAATTACCATCTTAGATCTTTTATAGCTAGTAAATCGGCCATTATGTAAAAAATACATATTTTCTAGAAACAATGTTATAACATCAAAATCTGTGCATGAAATCATGTCAAAAGTCGTGTCGAAGTTAGGGCCGAATACGTTACCATGTTCGGTAAATGCCTTTATAATAATACTTACATTGCGAAGTATAAAATTATTGTGTAGTCTTGAAAAAGACTGTTTTTTTTAAATATAAGGATGCACAATCATAAAAAAAAACGATAAATACTACAGAAAAAACGCTAGATAGACAAAAAAAGAACGAAGCAAGTACATATGAATATGGATCGGTCAAAATCAAAAATGCAACTTTTGATTTGAGAACACGCGCGTATGCCATTTTGTAATGACTTAAAACGTACAATTCTGAATCTGCGCGATTCCGCATTAATTCAATTCTCATGGAAAAATTAAACAATTATCACATAAATGTTTACTTGCAAATAGAGTCGCTATCTGGCGGTGTATAATTGCGAATCAACCTGGTATAAGCTACCTTAAATTAAATGTGCACAATATTGGTTTGTCATAATCTGAAAAGTAATTAAACAAACATTTTTATTCAAAAGTAAAACACACTTAAAAATATTTTTTTTATTTTAAATGCAAATGAAATAGAAGATAACGTATCGAAGATTAAAAATGTCATTTTTATAGTTTAATATAGTAGAAATTTTATAACATTTTATTAAGGTAAAATATGTTGTAATTGTAAAAATTCACATAAACTCAAAGCAATTAAATACGTGTATCTTATTTTTTAACATATAAAAATAGTTCTATCAATGTTGAATAATTTTAGGTAAATAAATTTATTAAGATTAAGTACGTCCATTGCTTACATTGGCGATGATGTGCAAACATGTTTGTTAGGGACTACAAAGGATCTGTTGTATTTATACTTCTGTTATGTCGGTTGTTGTAATCTATCTTGACTGTTTACTCTCACATAAGTATGTTTATATTGCGTTAGAAAATATGATACATTTCAGGCAACAAGTAAAACATAAATCAATAGAACAGTCCATTGAAAAAGATACGACTGTAAACTACACTATTGTTTTAGATCAAACATATAACTTTTCTAACGCAACAAGATTAAATAGGAAGACTATACATTTATCTGGCAGTTACAACAGTACAAAATGCACTATAAAGTTTTTGAAAACAAAGATATTTTTATAAAAGTTGTAATTGAAGATGTTGCGATAGTGGAAAATGTGAACAACGTTGTAAAACATTTGATAGTTTTGTTATTAAATTTGGAGTTTTCTTTTTGTCATGGTCGTAGTTGTTTCCTTAGTATTATTTTCATCTATTTCTTTGTATGCATAACATTTTTGTTTTATGAGAAATAATGCAAACGCAATAAAATGTAAATGTTTTATATTATTTGAATAATACATTGAAATATTAAAATGTGTGTTAAAAAGTATGTAGACATGTTAAAAAACTTAGCATTAATTCAATTATTAAACTTTAAGAAGATTATTAAAAAGCACTCGTCCGTAGACGCAATATGTTAATAGTTTGCATTTTTTTTGTATAGGCACACATTGGTTATCCGTATTAGTTTCAATTAACATTTTTTATTTATTGTGTACGCAAATCAATCTGCGCAACGCAATTACGTAATGCACATGCGTTAGTAGCCATTTTTTAAAGTCACCCAAGCAACACATTGGTATAAAAATGTTCGAATGTCCGTTTATTATTACAACGTTTCTAAACGTGTCATAAACGTTTATCAGACGGACATTTGAACGTTTTTTATATCAATGTGTTGTTTGGGCACCTTTAGGTTGTACTTCTGTGCAAACGATCATTAAAAAAATTGCACAACAGTACATCTTTGAAACAAATCAGATCGTGACGGCATCCAAAATGCGAGTACGCAATTTAAAGTGATAAGCTAACCTTCAAACTTTTACGAACTTAACTTCGTATATACGTTTCTTATTAGATGTTATAAATGTTTTACGTTCTATGTTTTGTTATTTTATACTTAAAAAATTATGAGAACTGTGTGCATTATTATTATTTTGTATGTTAATTAAACTATCTAATTTAGTTACTCAGTCAACGCATTAATCGATATGAAAAGCGTAGTAAAGCTAATTAGTCGCAACGTATACGGAATTTTGGTTTGGTGGAGGATTAGTACATCTCATAAAATACACTGAAGACACTATAAACATCAATGATGTTACATTAAAAAACAAAGTCCAAAAAGTACTGTAAGTAATACGATCATTGTAAAAGAAATTGCTAACTCAAACTGAGTTGGGAATAAATAAACTTGACATTAGGGTAAAACAATACCAGACCTAATTGTAGAAAATATAAATGTCAACGAGTTGAAAACTTGCGATCATATTGACTAACCACAAATTAAAAAAAAAATTCACGCTTGTAACCAAAAAAGAAGAAAACTGCGTATATCTATAAAAATTATCGTTCAACATAAAATACCCATATACTCCAGACTGAGAAAATTACCTTTTACGGAAATAAAAATTGTAAATGACTCGGTAGAACAATTGATAGAAAAAGGTATAGTCTAACCATGCGTGTACGAATAGTAGTTTTAATTAGAAAAAAGTGCTGTTTGAGTTTGCATTCATTACAGAAACACAAACAAAATGATAATAAAACACCGTTGTCAACTATCATTAATTGAAGAAACAATCGAGCTAAAGAATAGATTTTTTTCACGTGGACGTAAATAAAGAAAATATGTATACTTTATTTGTTAGGTATAATAGCCAATGCCGAACTAAGACAGTACCATTCGGAGTATTGTTATACATGTCGTTATTTATGCATTTGCTAAAACCAGGGGTTTTAATTAAAGTTTACGTTGTCACTGGTTTACCGCTTCCACTGTTTTCCAAAACGTGTATCGTATACATTTAGGGGAAAGGGAAGAACGCAAACGGAAAGAAACTTTAACTCATTTATTTACGTACTTGAAATCGCTAGTAATGTTTATTCGTAAGAGGATGCTACCCGGTACATTTGATATGTTGATGAAGAATTGTTTGATGTACTAATCGCATTAAGTGATTTTGTTAATTGTGTGACATTTTTAGCGAGTTTTTTGGAGGTACAACGCAGCCTTTTCGGGGATACAAATCTGTAGAAATCATAATTGCTTTCTCAAGAATGGAAATACTTAGCTAATAGCCTCCAAAAGTCTTACACTCCGATTCAATGAATTAACACCTGTGGAATCCGCCTAATCGCTAAAACCCATACATGGCGATAGATGACTCGCGGTTTATTCTAAAGTTTTTTAGTCTTGGTTTATTTGGAATTCACCGTATTACGTGTTCTATTTAATCAAAGTTAACTTATACTAATTTATTTTACTTTAAGTTTGAAACCATTTTTAACTTTATGTAACGCAGTTTGTCTTGAGTATGTTTTGTTACTAACATAATAGAAAGTAGTAAACGTTGCTACTTGTTACAAAGAACTGTGCTGTGGTATGTTTTTAGCACTCATTTTATTCTTTTTTATTAAATACAATTGTTTATTATTAATTCGGTTAGCGACTGCATGTAAATGAAGTAGTTGATTAATTACGTTTGCCGTTAGGGTGATTGTGAATTACGTTATTTGTTATTCAACTCTTTAGGTTTTTGTTACTCTGTTAAAACTAAATTATATGTAGTGCACGTTATTATTGGATAAAATTAGCTGTACAAAATGTTGTCTGATCTGAACGACGTGTTCCATTATTATTAATTGTTATATTTGTTGATTAAACCTTAATTGATATTTATTTGTTATCGTTCTACCTTGTATTAAAATACTATTTAGTGTTTAAAATAAATATACTCGTTGTTATAAACTATGTTTTGCAACTGGTTTTCTATCAGTGTTCGATTTAAACGGAATTTGTAGTTAATAGTTTTGCCACCGTTTTGGCACTCTTTAATTATTTTATGATTAGCACACCAAGTATTACTTGCGATCATTTTGCTCAAGTATTTTGAGCTGCCGACTGTACTACGTTACGGTCAAATCTACGTAACATTATAAACAGTCTCTTAATGTTTCAAAAATTTATAACCGCAGTATTTTATGAAGAATAGCATATGGACAACTTGTTAATACCAGCAAAAGAAAAGAAAGCAGTAATAAAAAAAAATAAAAACAGTACCTACTACAAACTGAAAAAGATTACGGATTTGATGTTAATATAAAAAAAGCAAATTTCAACCGGTAACCAAAAAATGGATATTTTGAAACTGTAGTCATGATTGACGTAATTAAAGTGTAAAGTGCAGATTTTACAATCACCGAAACGTTATCAAAATTTATATTGTGGTAAAATTATCTTCAGCAACAGCAGACTTATATATACTTTTTTTATACAACGATAATGTTCTTAAACGCGTATGATGACAGAACAGTTACCGATGTAGACAATAAATTTGGTATACACCTTAAAACAAAAGTGTAGAAAATTTGTCCTTAGGAAAAAAAACCTTATTTAGTTTGGTCGAATTGATATCTGAGTGTAGTTTAGTTTAATTATAATGAACAACTTATTCTTAGTTTGTAGCTGTGATCTATGTTTTTCATTAGTAAAGGAAGAATTTTTATTCAACAAATTTTTAGTAAAACAAAAGCTAGTTTGTATTCCACAGTCATGTTTTTAATGTTTCGCTAACTTTAATTGACTTTATCATCTGTAAAATAAAAATACAATAATAATATATGATAATTGTTTACGATACAAATTCAAATTAGCAATTATTAAAATAAGTATTTACAAAATGGCAATTGTTTGTAGAAAATTAAAAAACTTTCATTATACTTACATAATTTAATTATTAAAGAGCGGATGGTAAGGCAAGAAAAAATACCAAAAAAAGTGACATAAAAAGCATATTAAACCTGCCAACAAAGCAATAAAAAAAGCACAAATATCTATTAAAATTTACAGTTTATTTTTTTGTTTTGAAATGTTTATTAAGTGCTATTATTTTCCCAAGCACAATTCAAATGTTTTGAATATTTTGACCAAGAAGCTGTTGCCTTGTATTGTTTAAAATATTTTTATAGAAGGAAAAAGTTCTTTCGACATCACAAGATGCTAGTGGAGCAAATTTTAATGGCGATGTTTTTGTTATTGGTAAAGATATTTTTTGTTGATGCTTCATGACCTCCCTTTTTTGAATTTCAGTCAGTTGTTTAAAGAGGTCAAAAGAAGGGTTTTTTGATGTGACGGAATTAATTAATTTTTTTTTTCTATAGTCCCTGGACATGCTCTTATAGTTGCTCTTATTCTTTCGAATGTAGCGAAAGATTCGGTCATTCCGGTTTCACTTTTTTCTAGCTTCTTTAATTCGTCAGGAATGCCGGAAAAGTGTGTTTTTATAAAAACTAGTCCTCTCTTAACAGCATCGTTATTAAAAGCTTTTTGAGATTTAGGAATTGTTGCAGAGGCCGTCTTGTCAAATAATTTAACCACTTGAAGTAAGATAATTCAATTAATGTATAAGACAATGTCAGTTTATAGTATGAACTGTTCTAGTTCAGACAATTTACTAACTACAAAATTTGGTATATAGCGACCTCTGCAATCAGTTGTTTCATTAACCGAAGTTCAAATGCAATGGTCCCCAATGTCATTCCTTATTGTCTGTATTTTCTATAAAAGGTAAATCAGCACTTTGAAAACTATTAATACTTTAATTAAACTGCTTACCGATTGGTTACATATATCTAAATAATTTTTTTCTCAAAGTTGATTCATCTGGAATAACTTGTTCGATGTATTTTTTGAGGAAATTGCGAAAATTAATATTATCAATTTTTTTAAGAGGAATTTGAGCCGAAACCAATGCTTCGCACAAATCTAGAGCAAAAGTTAATTTTGATGGGTCAGGTTTATTCTGTTGATCTTCTATAATGTTTTTTAACAATCGTTGTTTGATAGTTTTTTTAATATTTTTTAAATGTAAACCACTACCCAAGTGTGTTTTACATAGTACTTTTTAGTAGCACTGTTCTAAAATACTACATATACTAGTAATTTAAAGCATTTAAATTAAGATAATACAAACTTACTGATTTTGAACGAACTTGACAAAAAAAGTTTTCCTCGTCGGTTGTTAAATTATTGTCCAATTTACTCCACTTGTAATAATTTTCAAATTTTGATTGTTTATTAGGTGGCATTTTTTAAAACTTACCCACAACACAACAGCAATGGACTATCACAGTGTGACCATATCACAGGTATTAATAATAAACAAAGAATATTTTAGTCATGTGTTTCAGTCATTAAAGGAATCCCACCGGACAGTATTAAAATTATCTATATTTGTTTGCTTTACTTAGGTACTGAATAGACCTATAAAATATGATTCATTCCGAAATCCATCCGGATTTGTAAATAGTGTTCTGTTAAGCCTGTCATTGTAAATAATCCTAGTACAAATTTTTACAATAGTTCTTCTCTATAAGCGGTTTTTGTATTTAATATTTTCTGGAAACCATTGTTTAACAAAACATGAAAATCCCTGCTGTTATTTATAGGTTTGTGCTAAGACCTTTTGAGCAAAAAATGTTAATTATATTATTGTACGTAATTTAAGTAAAATTTTGTAATACGTTATTGCCATCTACCTATTAAAACACGGTTTACACAAAATTTTCAAAATTTATATGTAAAAAGGCAATATAAAATAATACTCTTTAAAAACGCAAAAAAAAAGTTACACAAAAAGGCAAAATAGGCAGGATCCAGACATTAGTGTGACTGTCCGCTCTTTATTAATTATAAACAAAAACAGAAAAATTTTATTATTTATCAATGCACAAGCTATTTTACAAAAAATACTTTATCTCTACTTATTAAAGATTTCTTTTCTAAAAAGAATTATTACCAACAAATAGTCACTAATATAAAGATGCAATTAGAAAAATATTTGCCCGAAGCAGCAATTACATTACTACTTCTTAATAAAAACCATAATCATAAATTAAAGCAATTATTAAATAAAACTCATAAAAAGAAAATCAAAAACCTAATTTATGAAACGAAAATCAAAAATAATAAACTCGAAACAATAAATACACATCAAAATCAAAATTGGGTAGTCATTTATCTAATATTGCAGTACCACAGAATGTAATAGATGTTATAAAATATAGGCCAAATTTAAATCTATCTATCTATAATAAATCTTATTTACCATTAACAAATATTGTTTCAAACGTAGAAACTGGAATAAAAAATTAAGGTCACAATTCACAAAACACAATCCGAGCTGACATAGTTAATGTCATCACCAATTTCAATAATAAAAATAAATATAATAAAAAACAAAATAATAAAAACTTACTATTCACTCAAAAACAACTAACTAAAACAAAACAGTATCTTAAAATACATGAAATCATATCATCATCATATAATCAAAAAATGACACAAAATAAATAAATAATTACCTAACCAGATCAATTCAAAATAAAAACAACACAATCATTAAAAAAAAATTATACAAAGAAAACTATCCTTTATGCCCATTGTCTCAACTTGTAATAGTCCAGTTTATAAAGTTCAAAATTTTTATCAAAAATTATTTCTAATGTAAGTAAATATAATAAGAATTATATAAAAGATTCTTGGGCTCTAAAAGAATTCATTAATAATATTATTATACCAAACATTCATAAAATAATATCTTTTGACATAGAATCAATGTACTCCAATAGTCCTATCGATCTTGTCATTAAATCTGTAGGCAAACACATTACTTTTAAATTCCACTTATTTTACTTTTAAAAATGTAATATATTCACAAATCCAAGAACTTGCCATGGGTCTTTCTATTTCTTCCACCATTGCTGATCTTGTAATTGGAGACATAGAAAATAAAATTTTAAGACAAAATCCGCATATTACTTTTTATGGCCATTATGTAGACGACATTATAGTTATAATCCTCAAAAATAAAATTCAAAATTTTGTAACGTTTTCGTTACTGTTATTACTTGATTTTAAATTATTTGTATTATTTAATTAAAATTTGCGTGTAAACCTTCCTTTACTTTTATTTTGTGGAATTAATACTTTTTCAGGGCGTTGCCAACCTTGAAATTCATTCGGTACCGAATCTTTGACAAGTACACATGTAGTACTTTATTAGTATCCATGTAGTTTCTTTATCTTAACTAATATCTACAATATCTTTATTTAAAAAGTCTGTGTTAATAATACAGGTATGTCTTTTATTTCTATTTTGTTGAGTTTATCTAATTCCCAGTTTCTATTTGTTTTAGACTTTTTTTTTTTTATATACCGATTCCGATTTTACCTTTAACGAAATTATCATTATCTTAATAATTCGAATGGGTTTGGTATGTGCATAATACTTTAATTACCAACGATCCGAACCGATTTTCGTAAAGAAAATACGCTTCATCATCGTTTTTATGGGAAATTTACCAAGGTTATCCGTCGATTTTAACATTGGACGACACCAACTCTGCATTTCATTGGAAATTTGATCCGTATGCGTGAGTTTGCCTTATCTCTACATTCCTTTTCGTTGATAACTGCCTTAGCAACAACTGATTTTCTTCTTGTTAGATAACTTGCATCTTAACGTAACTTATTAAATGATAAAATTCTCTAATTAATATCTATTACAATTGCCTAGTGCAATTATTTCAAGTAACTATATTAATATTGTTTTCTTACTATATGTAAAGAAATACCGGTATTATCTTAATTTTAAGTTTGATAATTTAAATGACAAAAGTTTCTATTTTTAGTTTTAAGTAACTTTACCGAATTTTATATTATTGTTTTTGTTTTGTTTTTGAATATAGGATTTTAAATATTTTGAGAGTGATTCAATGAATTTTATGTTTTGTAACTTTTATTGCAGATTAAGACATTTAATAGTTTAGTCTTCAAATAAAACTATTTGGCATCCCTGACATCAGAAGTTAATTGACCAATTTTGACAATTTTTCTAATTGTTTGATTGATTTCTTGTATTGTTTGTTAGCGCGCTCTTCTCTTACCTAAATTACCTGAGTTGCGGCTACAATTTATTCTTACTCTTACAATGTACACCTACCAATAAAATTTACACTTGAATTAGAGAAAAACAGAATTTTTTTGATTTAACAATCATTCACTTACCGATGGTGCAGTAAAAACTAATTGGTATAAAAAAGATATAAAATCCAATCGTTATACCATATAATCAATGGTTATACTAGCTATAATTCTAAAACACTTTTTAAATATAAACATTCAGTCATTTACGGTTTAGTTGACCATACTATAAAACTTTCTTCTAAAGATTTTCATAAACAAAATATAAGTATCATGCGAAAGATATTAATCAATAATAACTATTCAGTACATTTTATAAATCATACAAAACTAGATAGAAAAAAATCAAATTTGGCAATAACCAAAACACGTTTGATAATTTTCAAATTCAACCCAACTTTTTTAGTACGCTATTCAATATAATAACTCCTACTCCTTTATATATTTCAATACCAAATATTCACACATTTTCAGAAAAATTAGCAAAAATTTTAATCAAACATGACGTTATTATAGCTTATAAAAATACAAACACTCTTAATCATAAGATATACACAAATTTAGAAGATAAAATCGACATATTCTCTACTTTTAATATCATCTACCAAATTAATTGTATTTATTGCCCAGCTGTCTATATAGATCAAACCAAACAATTATTAAAACATAGAATAACTCAACATAAAAATTCAGTAAAAAATGCTATTAAGAATCCATCTATACCAAAAACTGCCTTAACTGTACACTCACTAAATCATTTTCACAACTTCGATTATTCCAAACCAACCATACACAAAGGACCAAAAGTGTATAATCGCCTTTTCTTAGAGATGTTTAAAATTAAACGTAATACAAACTTAATCAACATTCGCAATGATGTAATAAATTTAAGTACCATATTTTCTAACATAATATAATATATTTTAATTAATTCCTTATTATAAAAATTTCTTTACCCTATTTTAATATTAATTTAATAATGTTTTCATAGTAATTATACATTTTATACTCAAACCTCTTTTTCTTTAATTGCGGTTTGTATTCCGTAATCATTTCCTACCTTGAATCCCACATGTTATTATTCTCAATTGCAATTCCATTCTCAAATATTAGTTCTTTATGTTAATTTATTAAAAATTGTTAGTCCTTAGGGCCGAGGACAGCTACCAAATATCTAATTTGCGCTTTGAAAATAAAATATATAGACAACCAGCAATGCATTGCAATTTTGGCAGTTTTACTTACATTTATAGTTGTTCAGGTAATTATTTTGTTAATCCGATTACAAAAAAAATATTGTCAAAGAAATTATACACATGAATGCCATTATAAACGATTCTCTTTTATCTTTGTCCGAAAATATTGCTATTAATAAAATGAATTGCCTTAGAACGATAATCATAGATAATCCTTCAATTAATGATTATTACATTGTAAAAATGAAAAATTAAATTGTTATTGCATTATAGGTATTTTTAATGACAGAATATCTACGGTGTAACTACAAAATGAAAATTAAGAAGTTCCTGTCAATTAATTAATCATTTAGTGCGATTAATTATAAATTGTTATTTACTATCTAATTAAAAAATGTAGATACTGTAAATAATAAATTAATCACAAATAAATTATTTTAAATGTTTTCTGTATTCGAAGTAATAAACTAAATTGTTTTTAATCAACTGATACGATTTTTAATACTTTATTTAGTGTAATGAGATTTGTAATAATTTGAATTAATAAAACGTCAAATAATAAATAATTTCATTGAATTTAATTGACAATTATTAAATTACTTTTTAATCCGCATATTTGTCTTTGTCACTCTAAATAAATATATATATAAGAAATTTGATAACCAACATAAAAAAACTGTTGCGGTCACCACACGACTTTTTTATAAGAAATTATGAAGGAATGTCTACATATTTTTTAAGGTTATGTTGTCATAAAACCACTTTGAAGTGATATGTACACGTTTGTATTGACTTTCTAGCATGTTTTAATTTTTTTGAAATTTTTCTTTTTGATTTCATTAAATATATAACCGAAAAATAGCAAATTAAGCTTATGTTGTCATATTGACTAACTCCAATATTTGTGCGCCTTGATATTGCTTTTTCTTTTAGTAAATCAGTAAAAATAATTATTTTTAACGTATCTTGCTTTTCCTTAAAGATATGGAGTTTTTTTCTAACAAAAATCGTCGCAGGCAGGATTCCAATCTAGGTTATACTTGTGAATTTATTTTAAATTATAAATAAAATATCTAATAAACTAGATTTTTTTTTATTTGACTAAATTGTTAAGAAGAATTATCTCTATAATAAACTGTAAAAATAATTTGATTTATTTACATACGTACAAAATTACATAAGAAAAACTGTTGAAAATGGCTGATACACCCGCTTCCGGTTTCTTTATTAACGAATATGAAAACCCAGCTTCATACCAAATTTCAATTTACTAGAACCTTTGGCTTGACAGTTATCGTGGGCACATCCAAAAATAATGTAAAGATGCAGCACTCCGTGTATAAACAAGTCACAAGAATATAGAAAAAAAGGTTATTTTTAACGTATCTTTCCTTTCAAAATATGGAATTAAGAAAAATCGTTGCAAGCAGGATTCGAACCTTGATTAGATATGGAATTCACTTTAACTTATAAATCAAATATCTAATCAACTGTTAGTGTTTTGAATTTTTGAATAAATTGTTAAGAAGAAAGGAGACCTTGACAAAAAAAGATTTTGAAAAAAAGTTGTTATCGCTATACTTTCTTTATAAGAAAGTAAAAAAAGTGACCAAACATAATAAATACAAAAACTTCTTTTTATAAGTTTAATTTTACGTTAGATATCCCTATGTCCAAAATCTAAAAATTATATTTGTATATGATAATAAATGTCTACCTAATCGTATACCTACTAACGCAGGCAATGTAACAATAATTGAATGATAATACAATAGAAACTGTCAATAAATAAAATGCTTCAAGGAAGTAGTAGAAACTTGCGATTTGGGTTGCATACACATTATGACTCGCTTAGGTATTTAAAAAAATGATTTCACTAAGTATTTATTAATTTAATATTTTAAATTATGACTTAAATTTACGATTTGAAAACGTTATCGATATTGCATCTTGTTCAAATTTACTTTCAGAAGGGCTGTACAGAACGAAATTATAAAACTGTTGCTTTGTTTTTAGAATATACTCAACTACACAAAATTGCCATTTTGTAATTACTTATTTTAATAATTGTTAATTGGAATTTATATTGTAAACAATTATCGTATATTATTTTTGTATTTTCATTTTTACAGGTGATAAAACCAATTAAAGTTGGCGAAACGTAAAAAACCTGACTATGGAATAAAAACTTGCTTTTGTTTTACTAAAAATTAGCTGACTAAAAATTCTTCCTTTTCTAATGAAAAAGCGTAGTTTAGTGTTAATACAAAGAATACAAAATGTCATAAAACTAGTGGAAACTTTAAACCCATTGTTGTAGGATAAGAATCTATAAATATAAATTATTTAAATTAATTTGATTGATATTATTCTATTTATTTGATATTGAACAAGATTTAACTGAGATGTTATTTTTGCACAAATTAAAAATAAATTGAAAAATTGAATTCCAATAAAAAGTTTAATTTAACTCTTTACTTTAGATAAACTATCTTGTCATATTCTTAATTAATTTAATTAAAAGTAATTTCTAATTAAACGTTATATCAATTCAAAGATATTCGACGTTCATACGCATTATTTCTTGGTAAATCTAAGATAAATGCTTATACCAAGAAGATATCTATCATTTACAACAACGCAATTTATTTACTGTAATTAAATATTTATTCTGCCAACGTAATCATTTATTATCAATAACAAAGTTCTGTTAACTATAAATACTTTTCTTTCTTAATGTAGAATTAGATATTTGATTTGATAGCATCAACACATCATCGTCAAAATTAAATGACTAAATTGTAAATTCTAAAAGTATATGGAATATAAAAAAGTACAAAACGTCTACAAAAATTTCAGGCACAGTTAGTCATAAGACTCTTGTTAACTAGAACGATCGAAATATATGTGAGGCACTCGATTTAAAAGCAACCCGGTTTAGCATTGGGATCAAAAGCATTTAATTTAAGATTTAACGTTTACCTGACGGCATAAACGTTTTATTGGTACATGCAAACGTTATACTCTACTAAAGGCACATAATAAGAATAGAGTAAGTGCATTTGTAGTTGAATCTTTAGTACTTAGTAGTTTGTAGTTGCTTGTAGCAAAACGCATACTGTGTTGCATTATTTTTTTACCGAAATATGGAAACATGTTATTTAAACGCTAAAACTTATTTGTTCACGAAACCTAGTTGTATTTATAATTATAAATTGTAAATAGTCATTGTTTTTTAATTAAAATTATAGATTTTATAAACGTGATTTTAGCTTTTATTTTAAATTATTGCATTAAGTTAAAACACAAACAATTAAAAATACAAAGTTAAGCAGAAACTATTTAATGTCGTACGTGTAACTACTTACCGTAAAGTTTGGTAGAATTTTAAAAAAACATCTTGTGATGACCGCAGAATATTATGCGTTGCGATTATTGTGCGTTGCTGTGACTCACTTTACACAATTTTTGCAAATTGTTTAGTTGTTGTGAGTTTGAGAAACACCATAATTAAGTTAAATTTTGCGTTGAAAGACCGCTTAAAAAGTTTTAATAATTGTTTTTTGAAACAACAAAGGCGTAACTGTGTAAAACTTTTTAGAAAGTCACAGACATTTATTATGCAAAAGTTTCATAACAACTTCACAAAGCTCTTACAAAGCAATATCAGTCAACATGACAATGGTATATTATTTGCTTTAACGTAAACATATTGTTAAGAATTTTTTTATTGTATAATCAAGCATTTTTATTTTTTAAATTGAACAGAAAAAGGTAAATTACAATGATTAAAAATTAATACTAAAAAAACGTTTTTAAACAAATTATGTTTGCTTGTACAAATACTTAAAAATTTTTTTTACATATTTTTATGATTATTTGATTTACTTACAATTTCATGTGTTTAAATAATTTTTAATTTTTGATATATCGGATGATTTAGCAGGAATTACTAATCATGAATTTTAAATAATTTAAATATAGTATAGGATTTCAGATTTAGTGTTCCTCAAATTCTTCTAAATAAAACACCCAATATTTGTGTATTATGGATTCACTCTACAACTTATTATTTAACTGTTGCTTATTCTCACAGGTTTTAATTATTAAATTTATTTAAAACGCTATACTTTTAATTTTAAAATATATTTATTAATTATTCAATGTTATAATTGATAAACTATAATTGAAAATTTGGCACTTCTAAAGTAAAATTAAAACTTGTAAGGGCAGCTGTTCATTAAATCTAATTTAAAATGTATTGTAAATTATAATTTATAACTCAGCTTCTTATAAATCAAACTTTAAAGAAAACAATGCTTGACGTACGAATTGTATTAAAAATTTTTAAATTAATATATACGATAACGTTTACAGTCTCATCTTTCTTGTTCTTGTTAAAAAGCTAAAAATGAGTTACTTCGCTTTGTTGTTTTTATGGATTTAATCAGTGATGCTTTCATAAAGTACAATTTCATGTTTTCTGTTATGTTTGTAATGAAAACAAATACGGACGTATAATGACTGTCGTTTTAGTTTTGTTTTTAAAATAATGTACACGTTTTCTCTTTATTTATGAAGTTGTTTGCATATTTTTCCTAATATTATTTTTCCAGTTTTATTTATACTGTTTGTTATATGACAATAGTGTGTAATATGTAATATTTGAATGTATGGTTTTAATAACATTATTGTGAATTTCGTTTGTTAAAATAAACGTCAATATTTAGTTGTAAATTAACTGAACCAAATCAATACTTTATTACATTGTTGTATTTTTGTTAATTTACACAATATGTTTTAATACACGGTTTACAATTTATTTATTTTTATCTTATTCATGATATCTCAAAAAAATGTAAATCATATAATGTGGAAAACAAAGATAGAACAAATTAAAACGTGTAATGTTTTTACGTTATAACGTTTTAACATTTAAAATTTGAACTTTTTTCCTAACCTAAAGTTAGTTTGTATGAAAACAATAGATAACAATAAAATAAAGAACGCAAAGAATTCCACAAAATTAATTTTAAAATCTGTTTTTAAACAAAATTTACAAGCTTTTACTTAACTAACTCAAACTTTATGAGTAATTAACAAATATTTTACAAAACTTTGGTATTTTATAAATGCTTTTATTAATTGTTACGACAAAATAATATTTACTAAAACAAAATTCATTAAATAATTAAAACAATTTTTTTTCTTAAAAGTGATGCATAAATTCCATAATTTTTTTATAAATTTTTTGTCTAAAATACCGTGAGATCTATTCAATCAGCTTTTTTATTAACTGTTGACTCTTATTTTTATTATGGAATCATAAAGTTTATACATTTTTGTACATATTACCCGCCCGATTTTTTAAAATTTTTGACAAATGGCGGAGCTAGTACACCAGTGACATTTACCACTCTGAAGATGCAAGCTGCACTGCCTTGCGAAACGTCAGTTTGTTGGTTTGTTAATTGAGTAAGCGCAATAAAAACAAAAACCAAATCTTAATTACCTTACGCACGGTCTTAATAAATACACCAAAGACAATTACCATTTAATAATTGTCAAATTGATAAAATTGGTAACCCAAAGCTTTTAAGACACTATTATCGCGTAATTAAACTCACCAAATTGGTTTAGTCGATTCAAAATAAATACCTTAAATTTTTGTAGTAGATCCAGGAAGGGGATTCTGGTTGACCATTAGATATCCAGCTGTTGTCGGCCAAAAATTTGGCAAAGTACTCTCAAATGACTCGGTTGCATTGGAAGATTAACAATAAACCGCCGTAAAGCGAAAGTAGGACCGTGTCGCGCAACTCATTACACGAGCCTTCATTCTTTAAACAAAAAATTCAAAAACACGTGAAATTTTTAAAAGCCGTAAATTCTACAAGCTAGGAGAAACAGACCTCCACTAACTGAACTAAAACTTTACAGTTTTCTGTATAACTTCCGCGGGTATCTTCAAATCTTAAGAGATGATTAGCCCTAAAAACCCCAAACTACATTTTATTGTCTTTTTTGATTGAGAACTTGTGTGACACCTTCTCCCAAAACCAAAACTACATATACTTATAATCTCAATTCGCTACCACTTCTATAAAAACTGTGATCGAATTTTTTGTGAAAGAAAACCGTAAAACAAAGACATGGAAAGGAGATTCAAACAGATTTAATTACGACGTAAAAGTTCGAAAACAGCTTTTTTCATGGCAAAATACCGCGTTAAAAAACATTAAATTCCAAAGAAGAATTATACTCGTAAAGATTAACTTGTTGAAACCCGAATAATAAAATTGTCTATCAAAAGTAATAAATTATAAAGAAGATTCCAAATATAACTCAATACAATACAGCCTGACTAAAGTGCATATGGACTAAGAATGTACCTAAAACAATGAACTTTTAAACAAACTTAAAATAACCTAACTCCAAAAATGTCTTTAATTACACTAATATCTCAAAAGGAAAACATGAATTAGAGACCACTGAAATTTTAACACGACAAAGAAATCAAATGTATATGCAGCGTAATAATTTCTAATTAATTGAATACAAAAATTTACTTACAAATTTGATCGACAAAGATGAATTTAAACAGTACCTTAAAATAACGTGAAAGTACTTAAACAATCCCAAAGTACACAAAACAAATAAAATCGACTCAAATACCGAGTCTTTCACAAAAGATATCGCACATAATCAAACAACAGTTACAGTATATAAACAGAATAAAAAATAAAAAATTGCATAATTATGTTAATGTACAAACTAGCATAATTATACGGTTTTTACTAGTTTTAGTGCTGCAATTATGATTTTTATTAAAAACAATTTTGCTTGTGAATTGTCTACTATCTAACATTAGTTTGGAACTCGATGACAAAAAAAAATAAATTTTAATTTACTATACTTATTACATACTTCATATTTATAACCATAATTCTATATATCTGTATTTATATTTAGCCAATAGACAGCACCTTGCCAATACATTTTTTTATTCTCAAGTGACCTGTATGAATATCAGTTAATATTTTATTTCTCCATGACGTAGGGATTAAGAGTTTTTGACCTTTATAAACTAAATTTTTATTCGATAAAGTTATTTCAAATTTTAATTTATAATAAGATTTCAAACTAACTGGAGCTTTTATTTAAAAATTTAAGCCACTAATTTATTATATATATTCTTTAATTATTTTAGCATCAATTACATATACTTGTGCATTAAAGTCCAAGTTTTCAACAGTTTTGTTTATGTTGATGTGTCTGCAATTACTAAATTTTTTCCAAGTTTCTAAATTAAATGGATGTAAAATTTTTGTAATGAAAGTAGCATTGTTTGTAATCTTGCAGAACACGAATTTAGATTGGCCTGTTGATGAAGTCGCATTTGAGCCGTTTCTTTGATTTTAATTTTTGATTTATAAAACCAACGTTTTCTTCTTGTCTGCGTTATTTGCGTTACTGTCTTTATCTTGCATTAATTTTAATTGTTAGGATGATTCTGCTTTCAATTACTTTTTCCAATGGCGATTCTACTTTTTCTAATAATCTTGCTCTAACCGCTTCATCTTTGACTCCTATTATAATTATCGCCTGGACTACTTTCTTGTTTAAATTTTCAAATTCGCACTGTGCACTTTGATTTTTTAATTCGGTTATAAATTGTTCAATTTTGTTTTGTTTTTTGCCTTGCTGTGAAAAATTTGTATCTTTCAGACGTTAGGGTTTTTTTCGGTGTAAACAAATTTATTTTTCAGAAATACAGTTTTGTTTCTTTCTCCTATGCAATATAATAATTGAACAAATTAAATGCTTTTTCCCTTGTTGTTCAATTCTGTTGCAGTTTTTCTGTACCATTTGTTGAGGTTGGTCAGGTTGTTTGCAGATTTCTTTTTATTGTCAATTTAGATCATGCGCGTTATTATGTGTTATTACGCACATATACGTTGGAGATTGGATTGACGCCATTACCACAGCTATTACCTTATTTAATTTAGTTATTTCCGTTATTTTTTTGTTGTTTTTTAAATGGTCTTTTACGTATTGTTTATTGTAGACATTAGCGTTTTAATTTTCTTATTGTTAGTGTTTTTATCTTAAGTTAATGAAGTTAGATTAATATTTAAATTATTTTAAACATAAGTAAGGTAAGTTTTAATAGACAATGTAAATTGATTAATTATACATCAATAATGTTTTATAAACGTTGCATTGTAGAATCATGTCCCTATCTTCACAAGTTATTTACTTTGCCAGCACCTAAGGAGCGTCGGGATGTATGGTTGGAGATGGTGTAGCGAGAAGATTTAAGCAGCCTTCCGTACTCAACTTTAAAATCATATAGTGTTTGTGCTACCCATTTTCCTCTTGCTGCATTTACCGATGCTTCACAAAGGAAATTATGTCTAAATTCATTTCCAACTGGCAAAATTAAATGTTCTGTTTTATAAACATAAGTAACCATTAATTGCAATCAAGCATTAGTGAAGAAAGTTGACAAACAGGCTTAGTGACACCACCAGATGAAATTACTCCATCTAATTTTGGTATGAATTTATTGCAAACTATGAAATTATTAATAATCATATTTTTCTCATTATGTAGGCACGTCACTAACTAAGTGAGATGATAGAGTCTTAAAAATAACTATTCGAACATACAGCAGAGTAGGTGTTGCTTCCGAGTACGCTGCAAGACCAGAAAATATTGATACGCTTAACACATAACGACAGCCTGGTAAGTAATTACATTGTAAATTGAATCTTGTTTAATTTTTATAGTTTGCAAAAAATTACATGAATAAGAATATCTACAAACCTTCAAGAAAAAGGATTCAACAACAAAAAAGGATAATCTACAGTCTAAATTTAAGCTGAATAAAAACCAAAAAGAAAAAATTACCTCCAGGACTGCTAGACTTTTCCAATTTGTTTCCTGCTTTACAAACCTTTTTTTATTCCCAACTTAGAAATGCTACGCCAAGTCAAGACTGGAACTCACAGATATTCCTTTCGGGAAAAATGTTTTTTCCTATCTATTTACCGAAAAAGTCCAAAATGTTATCGTTTCCTTCGAGCTGTTTTTTCTACTATTCCATCCTTAATTACCTTTCAAACACTTCAACGTAGTCTTAAATTTTTACCTGGCATAAATAGCAAATATTTTGGTTATTTAAATGAAGTTAGTAAGTCATTAATGCAGATAGAAAGATTTGTAGTTTTAGCCTGGGATGTAGTGTCTATTGATCCTAGTATTCATCTTAATAATATTAACTTAAGGTTTAATGAATTTGAGGAATTGGCTAATAGAAAATGAGTACGAATTGCTAATCATGCTTTAATGTTTATGATTCATGGTTTACAGATAAGTTTCTGCTAAATGCGCGAATATTGGGCAACTTAAAACATGAATCAAGCAAGTCATTGAGGCTGTTCATGAAAAGACTAAATTTCGTATTCTTGCTTCTGTTTGTGACATGGGCTTTAGCAATCATCCTGCCGTTCGCAGCCTTGGCGCTGAAAATGGCAGGAATTATTGTATTTACAATGTTCTTGGTCATGAAATTATACATTTATTTGATGTACCCCATCTTATTAAATGTGTAAGAAATAATTTCATAACCAAGGATATTAAAATCTTAAGTGGAATTGCTGAATGGGACCACTTAAAACAAGTGTACGAGGCTAACCAATTTTCTGACCCTGCTCGTCAAATATGTAAACTTACACGTTTGTTTCCTTGCCCAAAAGGGAAACAAAAAATGAAGGTTAAACCTGCTACACAAGTTTTTAGTGGTTCTGTTGCTTTTTTACTGGGATTCGCCGATAGAGTTCAGCGTGATGGACAGAGGCAGTATGTGGCTACCAAAGAATTTATTCGTTTCATGAACAATCTCTTTGATAGTCTCAATTCTTCAGCTAAATCGTCACCTCTATTAAGGCGTCGAGTTGAAATTAACTCGCTTCACCATGAGTTTTGGGCTAAGATGAAACTAAGGTCAATAGAATTTTATATCGCAGAGAAACGGCAAAATGTTCCTCCTTGCATTTATGTTATTAATTACTATTTGGAATGTGCAAGCCTTATAGAGTTCTTTGAAAGATTTTGGTTTTAACTATCTTTTTACAAGACGTTTGAATCAAGATTCCTTAGAGAATTTCTTTGGTTCAATTCGAGGTATGTGTGGGCAAAACCGTTCTCCATCTACTTCTCAATTTATTTCTGCCTTTACTGCCTCTATTGTTTCACAAACCAGTAGAGGCATTATTGGAACAAATTGTGAAATAGATGGAAATTTCTTCTTGTCAAATCTTAAATTCCTACTTTCTTCAAATTCCTATAATCCTGCAAGTACCTCAATTAATCCACTACAAATCCTAAAATTACTTGCCCACTGACTTGCAGCACTTTCGTTACTTACTAATCAAAATAGTGGCTATTTTGCTAGGTATCTTTTAAAACGCACATTAGATCAAATTTGTAATTCTCGTTGTAGCTATTTTTTAACTAAGACTAAAATTCCAAGTCATGATTTAATTGTGTTTAAAGATTACGGTTCCTTTAATTTATATCCAAAATCTTTTTTTATTACAGAGGTAAATTCCCATCGTTCTTTTGTTTTTTCTGAGATTCCTAAAATAATTCACAACTCCACAGTTTTTCACGACATCAGTTCCTCTATCCATTTACATTTAATGTCCCCTGTGACCTGCACTTCAAATACTTTGAAAATAACTACATATTTTTTATAACCTTACTCCTTCTCCATCATTTTTCTAAAAAAGTCAATTATAAAGTTCATAAAAAAGATCTACGCCCCTGTAATAGATAAATTCCTATCCTATTCTTATCCCTCCTGGCAGTCCTTGAAGTAAAATTAATAAAAAATTATAAACGTTTTCTGAGGATTACCTTTTTTTTTGGTGATTAAAATATTTTTAAATTTATCGATTAATTTGTAACTATTTTTTTAATTTATATTTTTAAATTTTTTGTATTTATATTACATGTCTTGCAAAATTGTATTTTATATGTATGTATATGATCTGATAATTTTATCAATAAAATATTCTTTGAATCGAAATAATTGTTTTATTAAAAAAATTTAAATTATGACTAAATATTAATATAAAAACGTACTAATAAATATAAACGCGAGATGGTGCTGTTGTTGTAGATTTCTTTAAATGTTTAATGTTGGTTTATATTAAAAAATGGCGGCGGCAATAGGTGTCGGTAGTGGTACTGTTGTACCACGTTTTTTACATGGAGTGTATATCCCCTGATCTACACTATCGGCCGAAAATGAAACTGTGGTGCATTACATGCCGGGAATCCAACCGTAAAACCAAAATTAACAATAGCACACGCATAAATCAGCTATGATTTTTGTGTAATAAATGATAAACGTAATTGGAGAACAATACCCAATATGTTGTTGTTCATACGGATTCTAAGACGATGTATTGTAGTTAATTACGTATACATGGATGCCTCAATTCTTAGTGTTTCTGCCGTTTTTTTTCTAGAAAAAATTAGAGATAATAACTTTAGTGCAAGATGATGATTTTTTCCATACCACACAATGTGTTCAATAATAATTGTGGTATAGAGATGATATTAATATGCTAAAGTTGCCAGTTTTTTATTCAGACGTCAATTTTATTGAAAATATGTGGTCAATGTTAAATTGGATTCAGTATTAGAATAGACTAAATAGAAGAAAGGTAAAGCTAAACGAGATTGTGAAAGAGGTTTGGAAACGGTTCTGCCTACAAAACTTCTGTAAAGATCTTGTTAACACTACGCAGCGTGTTTAAAATGTTAGATTAATATCAATTGAGATTATACTAAATATTAAAAAACATTTAAATTATTCAAATTCATTGTTGTTACTGTCGTGATTAATACAATCTTTTCAAGTAAATGTTGTTACACTAGGTATTTGATATTCAATGTGTAGATCGTAGCATTTAAATATGTTGCCGATACTATTAAACGCTGTTTGTGCTTTACAGATTTATATTCTTATAGTTTGGCACCTTTAAAAAAAATTTTTATTTTATTTATTAGATACTATTTTTGGCTATTGCCCTAAAAAAATTTAACATACATTTGTAATTAATGTAAAGTTTTATTGTAATTTGTTTACTTCTAATTATCTAAGAGGCGACTTTGACCGACAAAAGTAGTTTTGCAAAATTTGTGCGATGCAATGTTGTAAAAAAATTTTTTTTTGAGCAAATGACTTTATTTTAATGGTACTGTTCAATAACATCCAAACGTAATTTAAATAAATATTTAATTTATTATAAATCGGTGGCACACATTGTAAAATACATTCGTTCGCCTCAAGGAACCTTTCAATACTGACTTAATACAAATACTTTAAATATAATCTTTGAGGTAGTGGAACTACCCTAAACACCAATCGTGTACATTGCATAATTTCGAGAACAGGTACAACTAACAGACTAAAGAAGAGAAAAATCTTATTGAATTATAGAGATACATACGCAACATTCAGAAAACAATAATGTGTAGTGTGGCATCGTTAGTGGCAGAATTTTAGGTCCATACACGTTAACTAGAAACAAACATCTTTAGTTTTTTTTAGATATCTTATTTTAGTATGTATAGCTCTTTATCCACATTCAGCAAAAGAGGTTTTATAACCAATCACGTGTGCGGCCTCGGTATGCGTTTATCTCAATGAGATGCGTCTCAATCGTTAGATAGTGAGAAAAGAAGATTAATAAATTATTAGACCTGACACCGCTAGACAACTTTTCATAAGTCTGCTTAATTTATTATAAATCGGTGACACACATTATAAAATACATTCGTTCACCTCTAGGAACCTTTCAATACTGACTTAATACAAATACTCAGTGTTACATATGAGAAATTTTGATGAATTTGTGTATTTTAATATAGTTAACGACCTAGAAGAAGCGTACTAACTTTACATTAGTAGATAAGTAGTACCTTGTAGAATTGACCAATTTGAAGTAAAAGATTCAATTGTAAAAAACTAATACCAATTCACAAAAGATTTGATGAGAACTCTGTTAAATATTTTGAATTCGAACTTCAGCCTCACTATATCTAATGATGCAGTAGGTAAACAAACATAGATTTTGGTAGCTTTAAGATTCTAGACATTTGAAGTGATTCAATGTTTAAAGAATAATACCAATTCACAAAAGATATGGTGAGAACTTTGTCAATCACTTTGGATCCGAACTTAAACCTTACTGTATCTAATAATGTAGTAGATAAACCAACAAAAATTTTGGTAGCTTTAAGATTCTACGCATGAGAAAGATGTTGGAATAAGTAGCTACGTTGCGGTGAGCCAATTTCCAACTTCTCGTAGCATTGAGGAAATCACAAACGTTTTCAATTCGATTTAAAAATTTACCCCGAAGAAAATGTAGCTGACGGTGCTGTAGAAGATAAAATGAGAAGCAGAGTTAACTCGCATTTGGCAACAAGCCAAAAAATGCACAATTTTGTCATAAATCGTTTATAAATCAATTTATTTTAATACGTCACTAAGGAAACCATCTTTATTTCTGCGGATTCTTTGACTTCTAATTTACTGCTGGATATATTTTTTCAATTGGGTTAAAACGTCTCTGCAAATTTGTCAAGTCTAAGTTAATAATTAGTTGTTAAAAAAATATATAAATCATAGATAAAGTTAGAAGAATTTACTTTTCACCAAACACTCCACTTTTTTTTTGATACCCGACATTTAATAAATGTGATACACCTTGCTACAATTTTTACTATTTTGGTGAGTAAATTTAGGTCAAAATATTCAATTTTTTAAATCCGGATGTTTGGATAAATGCTCAACTAACATTTTTTTGTCCTTTAGTTATTAGCGAGTTTTTTTTACTTTGTAGGACAATATTTGAGACATATTGTCACAAACTTGTAAAACTTTTACGTATTGTTTTTTGTTTTATAGATGTTGCCAAACTATTTTTTGGGCAAACTGGTTCAGATACTTATTTATGAACTAAATAAATACATAAATGATCGAGAATTTAATAACGTTAACGGTCACTGGTTTGTGAGCGAAATTGTTAGAGAACGAGCAAATATTGCAAGTGGTTGTAAATTGACCCTCTGGGTTGCATTGCATATATAATTTTTTTTAAATTATTTTATATTTAAATTTTTACTCTTTAATTCTTTTTTTATCATTATTTATTTCTTAAAAAGAATTACGTTTTAGAATAATAAAAAAATGTTCAAGATATAAAATTAATAAAAAAAAACAGCTAGTATAGTTTCTTTCGTATTGTGTTTTCAATTATTTTATTGCTTTAAAAGTGTTTTTTTGTATAATAGCACTTTTTTGTCTTTTGATTACGTTTTTATACCATTACTAAAAATTTGTTTGGAGAATAAAGGCAAAATGTTTAACAGCAAAACAATTGTTTTTTAGAGCGTACAATTTTAATTATTTTAAATAAATGTATTCATTTAATTAATTAAATACCTATAAAAAAAATTGTCAATGACTGAATTTTACTTCTTATTTTTTTTTAAATAAAGAGTTTTGGTTTGTGTGCAACTTTGTTTGTGGAACGCCGTTTTACTTTTTATTGTCTATTGTTTTTATACGTAAGTTATAAAATAACTTCTTGTGCATATTAAAAATGTTTGTTACAATTTAAATTTTGCTTTGAAATACTTTAGAGTAGTATATTATAAATTGATTCAAAATGTTACTTGAATAAAAATAAATGTTAAAATTGAAGTAAGTAACATTATAAATCCTCGAATTTTCACGAATTAATTAATTAAAATGCCAGAATAACTTTTAGCAACCAACATTTTAAATGATAGAATTAAAATGTTAGTTGATAATTTTAATTGGTCGCTTCAATCGGTGGCGTTATTTAGAACTACTATATACATGTATTTCCTTATACTGAAATAGTTTCAAAAGCTACCAGCAATTACAGCGACAAATTAAAATTATCAACTAACATTTTAATTCTATCATTTATAATGTAAGTTGTTAAAAATTAGTCTAGCATTTATATTCATTCATAAAAATTAATTGATTTCTAAGGTTGCTTCATTTATTTTCAACGAATATTTTTATTCAAGTAACATTTTAAACCAACCAACAGTTAAAAACATCACGTTTTTTAAACTAACATTTCAAATGTAGTAAATATTATACATTTCAATTAAATATTTCAGTTACTTTTTTGTTTTACTATTAAATACTAAATTTGTTTTGCTACAATTTTAAACAAACTTCATTTTTTATTAAGTTTATTTTCATGTTTGTCTATTTATTTTAATACATCAAAACTGTTTGTTAAACAAATTTAACACATTTAAGTTGTTTGCTAAAAACGTATTTATTAATGCAATATATTGTGATCAAAATTTTCTAACAGTCATATTAAATACTTTAATTTAAACTGAGAAATAAAGTATATGAACAAACATTTGAATTCATGTAACACTTTTTATTTAACAAATAAAAAAATTACAATCATTTAAATTAGAGAATTAAAATGTGTGTCGAATTAAAATGTTACATGAATTAAAATGTTTGTTGATAATTTTAATTCTTCAATTTTAAATCAAAAATTGAAAGTACCAACAAACATATTAATTCTGAATTAAAATGTTTGTTGATAATTTTAATTCTTCAATTTTAAATCAAGAATAAAATTACCAACAAACCTAATAATTCTGAAGGAAAATGTTTGTTGATAATTTTAATTCTTCAATCTTAAATTAAGAATAAAACTACCAACAAACATTTTAATTCTGAATTGAAATGTTTGTTGATAATTTTAATTCTCCAATTTCAATTGGCGCTGCAGGTTGCTGAAATTGTAAGTACTCAAATCAAACCATAGAGCAAGTTTACCACTGGTTAGAGAACTCACAACCTCCGCAACCTACAGCGCCAATTAAAATTGAAGAATTAAAATTATCAACAAACATTTTAATTTAGAATTAATATGTTTGTTTGTGAAATTAATTCTTAATTTAAAATTATCCACATTTATTTTTTTCAGTTTAAATTAAAGTTTTTAATATGTTTGTTAGAAAATTTGAGCAAAAGCATCAGTAAATACGTTTTTACTTAATAATTTAAATGTGTTAAGTTTGTTCAACAAACCATTTAAATGTACTAAAATAAATAGACAAACATAAAAACGAACTTAATAAAAATTGAAGTTTGTTTGAATGCAACGGAATTAAATTTAGTAATAAAAAGCAAAACGGCGTTCCATATTTGTTAGTGTTCATTTAATTTAAAAAATACAAAAAACGTACTGGGTTAAACTGAAAATTAAAATGAATAAATATAACATAATAATCAAAATGTTTCCTTATTGTTAATTAATAGGAATTAATGCTTTGTGTTTAATTTTCAGAGTTTTTTTTTAATGTTAAGTACATTTAATAATGATTTAAAACAGTAAAATACAATAAAATTTTTTTTTTAAATTTTGTATTTTATTACATAACTTGTTAATAAAGTTTTTTATTATATCATAGCAATAATGTCAGTAATACTCAGAACGTTGTTACAATCGTGTGACCTAATTTTTAATATTGCATTAACATTTGAGGTTGAAGTGAATTTCTTAAAATAATTGTTAATATCAACAAAAGACCAAAACACGTGTGACAGTAAATTGAATTAAATGGTTTTGTTTGTGAATTTAGTCGATATTTTATATTCTGGTCTGCTCTGCGCGTTGTAAAACGTACTTCGATTCTGTTTGCAATAAAATTAAAGTATTAACCAATAATTCTGTTTTTCTGAATTAAACAACTAAAATATATTTTTATTTTGTTTTTTAAAAGTAACAAACATTGCAATATCTATAATACAATAATTTAACATTAGCTATAAATGGTTTAAACTTTTTTACGATGTTTACGGTTAGTGTTTTGTTATTTTTATATTTGTGAATTTTTTACGGTTATTTAACTACAATTTTAACAAATCTAGTAATATATCGTTTATGGTAAAAACATTAAGTAGTTAATACATGCTATATAAATGTTAACTGAGAAAATACAACTACAAAAATTAGAAATTGGTTGGTGAATGTAATATCATATATAGTAACATTTCCATTAGATGGCGTCTTTAACACTGTTTGTAATAAGTTACGTATTATAGCATTTTCATGTTTGTTGTAAGTTTCAAAACGATTAACATTTGAAAAATGTATGTAAAACTCGCTTTGTCACTTTTTTACTTAATTAATTCATAAAAACATAAAATTCTTTGTTTAGAATAACTTATGCTAAGATGATATAATGTATATGCCATAAATAATTAAAAAAAATTAAGATAAGATTATTATTTCTTCTTTGTTTCTAAACATATTTTATTTATTGATAGTTTAATGTGTTTATGTTATTTATTATATACTATTATATACTTATTTATTGGTCATCAATGCATTATCGGATTTTGTTTGGGTGATTTATTACGAGTTTCTTTGCTATTTTTCCGTACTGTCAATATGATTGTTTCGTTTCAACAACCATTTATAAATGTTTGTATTTTGCATGTGCTTCTATACTTTCAGTTTTTATTCTGTTTAATAGAGTATAATCACTAATTGCATTTTTTAGATAATTGAATTTCCTTCCTTAGTTGCTGTCAATAACTGGTTTACATCTAACAGATAGTTTAAACGTAGTCATTAGCAAATTTTATTCAGTAAAATAAAATTCTGCAATCCTGCAAGATCCAACATTACTTGAAAGCCTGGCATTTTTGCACTAGTTTGTAAAATTATTTGTACTAGTAATAAGCAATTTGAGTATACATGCCTGTGTGTAGACTTTATTATATTAAAGCGAAAACCACCGTAACGTGAAGCGATAAGTAAATTGCGACCCTAAACTACATAATACCATAAATTTAAACTGGTTCATGCAGAATCTAACAAAATCAACTTATAACATTTACAATAAATTTATCAACTTACTTAGTTTTTGTAAAAATAAATATGCGGCAAGTAGTGTTATAAACATAATCTTAAACCTTCGACAATCTGGCGAGGTCTTTATCGGCAAATACGTCCGATTTATTAGTACATCATAAAATGCACGTTTATTTACTTACTTATATTTTGTTCTTATTATTCTAAAAAACTGTCAAAAAAACAATTGTTAGTATAAATTATTTATTTTCCAAAGCGCCATTCAAACACATTCTTCATACGTCTTACTTTACAATGTTATCGTCTTTTTCTTTGCCAACTTAAACTTAGTTCTATATAAAACTTTTTGACTAAAAATGCGAAATTCAAATTTGAAAAAACAACTCGGTCAACCTGATTATAGCTGAGCCGAATTTACAGGTAATCTAAATCTTGAGGATTAGTTTGCAGTTTAATATATAAAGATTCGTAAATCTTATAAGTTTGCGTAACTTAGTACTCTTCTATGTCGCCAATCAAAAACTTGTCATTTGGCAAAACATTTTGTAACGTGTAAATTCAAATTCGAGCAAAAATCCGCCTGAGAGTAGACAACTTACCGTGAATACGGATAAATACTCAACCTCGAGTCGTGTTTCTAAGTTACGCTCGCAGAGGGCGCTCGGAAGTAGTCGGTCATCTACAAACCTCATTTTTATTCTGTCGTTTGGTGGTGTAGGAACGTGGGAACGTCGGAGATGTAAGGAACATGCAATTTCTTTTTCATCATTTAACATCTACTACAACGACGCTTTATTTTAGCAATTAATAACAAATCCGACTAAATGTTCGGTGCATATAAGACCAGAGCGATGTATTTTGCTACAAAACGCATAAAGTAGGTTAGTATTTCACACGTGGTTTAGAAATTGGAGGCGTATCAACTAATTCTCGCTATTTTAGCTCCTTAGTCCTTAGTTACTTCGTTCTGTCGTTCTTTCGTCGTTTCGTCTGTACTGTTGGGGTTTCTACCATGTCTGGGGGAATTTTATTTTGAATCCGGTGAAGATGGTGGAATCGCTAAACTAATGCGAATCGTAGTCGTAGGGGAAAACAACAAAAATAAAGGATCCCAGGAGATCGTTGGCGCTGTGCTAAAGTGAGGGAATGAAGTATCGACGTATTTATAAAATCCTTAACTTCGAGTCGCGGGAGACTCACTAGCTGTCGGCTCATTTCGGCCACGCGCTGCGGACTGCTGCTATCGCTACGTACGGTTCGTGTTAAGTGCAATCGTTCTCTCGTACATTCGGTACACCTTTCTTTTTCTTGCCGACTACAATTATTTTAAATTTATTGGATTGAACGACACTAATGAACTTTTGTAATGGACATAATTGTGATAAATAATATTTAAAGTAATTTTTCTTTAACAGATTAAGAGTAATTAACTTTTGTAATTTGCATAACTACGATTGATACTATGTAACGTCACTTTGCTCTATAACAGTAATAGTAATGCACTTTTGTAACTTGCCTAATTAGTTTAAGACTATTTAACGTCATTTTGCTTTATAATATTAATAGTATTTATTTACAAGGTTATCAAACGCCTTATTTTGTAATGGTTGATCCATTACGATTGTTTAACGTAACTTCCACTTTGTAATTTGTGTTACATATCAATTAATTGTGCTATTATCAAGGGTAGAAATTTAAGAGCTATGCCGTCTCTCGGAAACTAATTAAATGTTACTTTTATTACCGGTCGTGCTGAACTTGATATCAAGGTCAACGGGCGGTATTGCGTACGTTAACGCGGTTGAGATTTGCTACGATCTACGGTAGCCGCGGAGATAATTGTTTAATAGCAACGTTTTAAAATCTGTTGGCTCCCAGAGTCCATTTTTGGGACCTGCTTTAATTTTATGTGTAATTTGTATGTATATTAATACCATTTCTTGTTGGGGTTATGTAAATAATTAATAGCTGATTATACCAGTGGCGTAACCGTCGAGGGGCCTTTTCTTCCGTTCCGGAAAGGGGCTACGAGTCAATAATTTCAATAAATGGTTATTGTTAATTTACAATATGCTTCTTTTGGGGGACCTCGGGTCTAGGCTCTTTTTTTCTCCTACCTAGACTGGGTATCTGCGATAAAAACATTTCGAGAAGAGGTGGCGCACTTGGGAATTTAGCTTACCTAAAGAAAACTTGGTGTCTTACGATTTTCTTTTTCCCGACAACCATCTACGGTGAGGCTAGCCGAAAGGTAAGCAACAACATCTCGGTAATTACGTTTAGGTAATTTATTCTTCTTTTTTTCTTTTTCTCCACCTCCCCCATTGGATCATAACAAATATTGTAACAATTTACAATTTTATAGATTGTTGATCAAATTAATGATTCTTTCTTTAGGAAGATCCAAAGAAGCAATCATTTCAATTCACGCGACGTTTCGTGTAGTTTAATAAGAAACATAAAATAGTTTAAGCAAAAATAAGAAACATTTATAAATGTGCCAGAAAAGTAAAAAAAAAACAGTGTAAAAAACTAACTAGTCAAAATTACAATGTTTTTAAAATTACTTAAAACGCTTAATTTTTAATTTATAAAGTAAACAAAGAATTCAATCACTAATTAAAAAACACATACCACTGAGTCAGAAAGACAAATTTAATGGTGAATAAATTATAACACAATAACATAATACGACGAACACGACAAACATGAGAATACGATTTTTGGTACTCGCATAAGATAAGGTGAAAGGTGTCATTTGATAAGGCAATAAAATACGTAATTTGTTTGGTGAGGTAGATAATACTAGAACATGAAAATTTATTAAAAATAACCGGATTAATTATTTCAAATTATTGATAATCATTATTTTTGTTTCAGAGACATTAGTTTTAAGTTAGAACATAAGTCAGATAGATGCATGTTTAGTTTAGAATTCTTATGTCAATTTGTTTTATTATATTATTATAAACGTTGTTTTTGTATAAGTCAATAAAGATCATTTCCGCAATGATTTTTTTTTCTAATTAATTTCAATATCTAAGATAGTCGGATTGTCAAACTAAAATTATGTTGTAACTGACCATGATGTAAGCACCACGCGGTTTTGGTATTGTTATTTTTATTGAAATCGTCCTTATGATGTTTGATTCTTTTTTTAGTTTCTGTTTGGTATGAATATAGCATTTGTCACAATCGTTACAGTCAATTTTATAGATAAGGCCCGATTTATCTAGATCATTATTTATAATTATTAATTTATTACACAACGTATTATTGGTATATAGTGCTATGTCAATGGTGTCATTTTTAAGTGTTTTAGTAATTTAATGAATAAGCTGTAGTACATTAAATAATTTAGTATACCCTATTACCTTTGTGTTAGTGTCAGAAATCTCTATGCTCCTCGGAGAAACAACTAGGTTAGAGGGTGGATTGTTTATCGAAAGTAGACGTTTAATTAGATATGATGGGTAATTGTTGTTTTGAAGAATATTATATAGGACATTAAAGTTTTTTCTTTTTTGGTTATGGGGGTGCTTCGACATGAAATTAATGATTCTATTAGATGCTATAGTTTTTAAACACCAGTCAAATAGGATTGTATTGGAGTCTTTTATAAGAAGTATACCTAAAAAGGGGATTTGGTTATTATGTTCGATTTTGATAGAAAATTGTAAAAGCGGGTTATATCTATTGAAAATAGATAGGGTATCATCTATTAGGTTATGTTATAAGGAATGCATGCAATTATATCATCAACATATGAAAACATAAAATTAGGTGTAAAATTCAAATTGTTAGTAACAAATGTTAACAAATTATGCATTGTAAGATTAGCAAGGATAGGAGACAGAGGATTGATGATGAAAAACAAGAACCTTTAGAGTACAACGATAAAATTTTTCAGTCTAAACAAACGTATTGTAAAAATTCAGCTAAAAAATGCCTGCAAAATAGGTTATTGTTCATGTACAGAAACAAACCTGAAAAAAATTGATAACATAAACCGAAATTATGGTTACTATAAACGATGTTTTTTCTATGTAGCAGCATACGCTCAGCCCGTTCTTTGATAAAGTGATAACATTAGCCGATTGATAACATTATCCGGGATTCGAATTAGGGGCGTGTACTGTAATATCTTTTTATGTATAAGCGGAAATAATAATTCTTTAAATCTGAGCTTTAATCTGTAGTTGTAACAGTACCAGGAAGTTTTCTAGCGATGTAGTACATCTTATAACAATTTTATTAGTATATCAATAAAAAAAAGTGTAAATATTACTATAGGCTTCTTAGCGCGGATGTCTAGATACGCGTATGCCAAGAATGATCAGATTTTGGGGATGACTCATTTATAAAAACAATGCGATAACTGATGTGACGATTGTGTTATTTTTGTTTGTATTTAACTTTAAAATTCACGCATTCTTATATTTATAAACCAAAAATAGTTTTTATTAGAACTCAATAAATTGTTTAAATAGTTGCTTACTAATAAACTATTAAAAAACTGGATGCAAAACTTAAATGCAATGGATATTATGGTCAAAAAATTGCAAAAACAAACAACAGACAAAAAGATAAATTAGTTTTAAACAGTTTAGAAAATATATAGATGTCTTACAAGAAGTGCATTGATGTACCCGAGCATGTATTTATTAAGTTGTAAGGTTTGTAACGCTACCTAGTAATATAATTGTTATGTGCACTAGCGTCAACAAAAACTTACACTAGCAAAGATTGCTTCACAATTGCTAGATATTAACGTGGATAGCAATATGTACAGGACAATCAAACGTAAACGAAGGATGCAGATTTTACCTTTCAATTCTACTTTTGAAGATTATAATGCCAACAAATGAGCACAGAACAAGGAATAAATATGGTAATAATGCTTGCTTGCACCGAGTCACGAACAGATATACAAAATAAAAATAATTAAACTAGATACTGAGTAACAACTGAGTAAAACCCGCTAAAACGGAAACTAACGTCACCAAGACAAGTTTTTTTCATTGTCAGGTTTTATTTAATTTAGGTTAATAATTCATCTTTAATACGTTTCTTGGGACACAAGATTGTAAGGATTTCATGTTGTGATAGGTTAAAAACCCATTTTTTATTTTTTATAAGACGCCATATAGGTATGGAATACTCCTTTTACAATTTTTGTTTCCATTGAATCAGAAATTTTAGTATTATAGGAATTGTTAATGAAATTTCACAATTGTTATTATGTAATGTAGAATAAATAATGTTTTTTTACATAAATATTCATCACAAAAAAGTGAGGTACAATCTTTAAGATTATCTAGTAAGTTTGTTTTTTCAATGTTCATAGCTAGATACTTGTGACTAGGTTTATTATAAGCATATGTTCCACGCAGTGGCGGCTGGTGGTCAATGCTACAAAAAGACCATTTCGATATTAAAAATTTAATAACGCATACAATTTTTAGTATTTTTTTAAAGGGTCATTGACCAAATGACCTAATGGAGAAGCCGCTACTGGTTCCAGGGATAACATGAGGGAGAGGTATTGGTATTAGATTACATAGATTAAACAAATGATCAGTAGTCAAAGAAATTTTGATTACAAAAATGAGTTTAGAGTTGCTATAATATACGGTTAACGTACTTATATTAATTAATTTTGCAGCATTATTTTCATCAATTGAGAAAGGAAAATTCTTACTGCCCTGTAGAAATTTTTCATGTTTATTTAAATTATGAATTAGATTGATTAGAGTCAAAACTGCTGAAGAAATGATATTTTGTTTGGCAAATAAAATTGCATTAATAATGGTATCATAATATTCATTGACTTTATTGACAATAAGTTTTTAAGGCCATGGTGGCGTCGGATATTTTATAGACAAATGAGTCATATTTATCAATGGTATCGTTGAAAACCTTTTTATTTGATTTTAAAGAGGAAATAGATTCATTAAAATTTGAAATAGTAGATTTGATTACTTAAATTTGATCTTTCATTAATAGTTGGATTTCTTTGTCCGTTTTTTCTGTTTGAGAAAAGAATTTTATCATAGTATTCTGCGTCGTTTGCATCTAGAGAACCTGTTAACCATTTCCAGACGGTACCTAAACCATTAAATATGCCCCTTTTAGAGTGCTGCAAGTGACTAACAAGATGTTTTACGGAATTATCCTTTGCTTCGATTAATTGAATTTGGGATTGCACAGAATACAATAATTGTTTACAGGAATTCAGTTCTTTCTTTAATTGAGAAATTTCACACACATTTTTGGATATTTCATAGATTTGCGTCAAGGTTTTCAAGTGAGATTCATAAGCTGAAATGTTTATATATGATAAGACTTGCCAATAGTCATTTAATTTTTTCGATATTCCAAGTTTTGAATTTTCGATTTTTAGGACTTTGTCATTAACCTTGAACTCTTTAATCGTGACATTTTTGTCATAATGTTCTTTAGAAGTTTCTTTACTTTTCAGAAGATTTTCTTTGACAAATTTTAGTGAATCCTTAAGACGATATTTTATCTGATATGCATAATTTTCAGAATTATATTTAAAATCGGGTTCTGTTTTTAAGGAACTTGGAATAATTGGTTTATGACCAAATACTAATTCATATGGAGCGAATGTGGTAGAGGTATGTTGCGTAGTATTATAAGAGAAAGTTGCGAATTTTAATAGTTTATCCCAATTTGATAGTTTGCTATTAATATAATGCTTAAGATCTATTAAAGTGGAATGGCTCCTTTCTAAAGCTTTATTAGTTTGAGAATGATGCTTAATAATTTAGTTATATCTTTTATAAGAGAGGAATTAAATTCGGTACCTTGATCCAAAAGGATAGATTCTAGAATTCCAAATTTAGTAATGATGTCTCTTAGATTCTTAGCAATCGTAATTGATGCATGATTTGGAATTGGAATTGCAAATGAATATTTAGTAAGATCATCTTGGAGAGTTAAAATATATTTATTACCTATCTCACTAATAGGCAATGGAACTAGTATATAAGTAAATACCTTTTCAAAAGTTTGTGGTGATTTCCATTAGAGCTTTTGTTTTAAAGGAAGGTTTTTTATTAAGTTGACATGTAGCACAATTTTTTATAAAAGTTTTTATGTCATTTTTCATAGAGTCCCAGATAAATTACCTTTTAATTTGATTGTACATGCGGTGAAACCCACAGTGTCTTGCAATGAAAGAATTGTGATTTTCTTTGAGAATTATTTCAATTTCTTCAAAAGAAGGAGTGATTAGTTCATTAGTATAGAGATTTACGATAATGTAACTGTAAATAATTCAATGCCTTTCCCATATAATTGTTTTTTATTTATTAATTTTTGGAGGCTACATGTTACGGGCTAACGGTCATCATCAGGCCTCTAAAATTATCAACTAAAGTTAAATCTCAACCTTAAAATCCTTAATATACTTACAATTAATAAATAAATCATTAAATTAAAATTAAACAGTTTATGTCAAAATGACAGTATAAATTAAACAAAATGACAATATAAATTAAACGAGAAAAGTATATAAAATAATAATATTATTAACAAGAAAATTAAATAAAATAAAAAGAACTTCATTAAACATCTGGTGTAATAGCACCTGTCCGAAAAATCAAGTATTTCCAAACTATATAAAACTTACGACTAAAAATAAATCAGTTCAAGCAATCAACGGTATAATAAAAGGTAAACAAGCTTGGCTACATAATGAAATTAAACATTGGTATCAAGTTAGAAACAATTTAAATCTGTTACTATATAAACAACATTCCACTCTTTTTCAATATTTCCATAATTTAGAAATTGATTTAATTATTAATTTTGTTAAAGATGAAGTTTTTGAATTTGGTTCTCAACTTTTTACTAAACTTAATTCAAAAACTTAAAAATTAATACAAAATAAAGTATCTTTTAATTTACATTTACAAACACAACCTGATTTAGTCAGATTTCAGACTTTACTTTTTATAATAGATTAATTAATTTAAGTACTTCAAAATTTGAAAAAGATGAGATAGAGTTCTTAAACTTGGTCTCAAACACAATAATAATAATTTTAATACTAAGCTTTCAGATGAATTCAAAATTGATTTAAAATGCAATTCACATAAAACTTCAAACTTTATTGATTCTAATTATGTTAGAGCTATTTGTAACCAAAAGTTAAAAAATATTACGTTGTCTCACGGAAAATTTAACAATAAAATATTAAATGCTGTTATACTAAAGCAAAAGAGAGATAATCTAATGTTTACTAAAGCTGATAAAGGTAATACTTTAGTTATAATGAACAAAACTGATTATATTGACAAAGTTAATAACTTTCTTGGCTCTGATGATTTTCAAAATACTAATATAAATTTTCTTTTATTCTCCAACAAAGTTAAAGATTTCATTAACATGAACAAAGATATTTTGTCTGAATTTTTTAATACCAAACATTATAATTTACTATTAATGAACTCTTTTTTACCTCTTCTATATGGCCTTCCAGAAATTCATAAACCAAACACTCCTATTCGACTTATTGTTTTTTTTATAACACTCCTGTTTCTAAAATTTTATCTTGGTTAAATCAAACTTTACGTTCTTACCTTAACTTTCAATTTCCTTTTTCTATTTCTAATTCACAATCACTAGCTGATGAATTAGTTGATTTAACTTTAGATACAAATTGTTTTCTTATATCTTTTGATATCGTTAATCTTTTTCCAAGTATTCCTTTTATAGAAATTCAAAATATTGTTAATGAACTTCTATTTGAATCTAACCTTCCTGATCATATTTGGGAATTTTTATCTGATTGTCTAAAATTACGTTTAAATCAAAATTTTTTAAATTTTAATAATCAAACTTATATCCAAAAAACAGGTCTGCCTATGGGTAACAATCTTTCACCTATACTGGCAGAAATTTTCCTTACTAACTTAGAAATTAAGAACCTTTTTTTGAATAATTTAATTAAAAAATATTTTATTTACAATAAAAGATATGTTGACGATATTTTGGTTAAAGGTAATAATTATGACTTAGACCTTTGTTTTAATATTCTAAATTCATTACATCTTAACACTTATTTCACTTTTGAAAAAGAATCTAATAACGTTCTTAATTTTCTAGACTTATCTTTAAATAGAGTTAATAATTCCGTCAAAATTGGTATTCATCGTAAAAATACTACTACTGATCATGCCATTCCTTTTTCTTCTTTTCATCCTTTTTCACACAAAATGTCATCTTTTAGATTCTTTTTTAATCGTTTATACAAATTACCTCTTGATAAATTTAATTTTAATAAAGAACTTAACATTATTTATAATTTAGCAAATAATAATAATTATTCTTTAGATATGATCAAAAAACTTCAAAATAAAGTTTTTAATTTCATTATTATAAAAACATTTCAACTCTTACTCCACTTTCAGATAACATTAAAAAGACATATTTTTCTCTTCCTTACATTGGCCGCTCTTCTTTTCAATTTCAAAATTTATTTAATAAGCATAATATTAATATACTTTTTTCATCTTAATTTAATTTAAAATCTTTACTTGTCAATAGTAAAGATAAAGTTGATATTCTAAATAAATCTGGTGTTTACAAATTAAATTGTGGTAGCTGTGGCTCTTTTTATATTGGACAAACCGGCCGTAAATTTCGAACAAGAATAGCAGAACATTTTTTTTTACATTAAAAACAATAATGTTGCTATTAATTTATATAATAAATCTTCTTTCGCTAATCATATATTAGAATATAACCATTGTTTTGATTATAAAAGTAACTACAAAATTCTTCATATTTGCAATAAAAGTCTAAAAATAATTTTTTTTGAGTTAAAAGAAATTGTGAAACATAAGGATTAGAACCAGATGCATGTTTAAATAAAATAGCTAATTTTGAAAATGATTTTCTTTTTCTTAAATTATATTTTTGTTTTTATTTAAATTATTTTTATATTTATTTAATTTTCTTGTTAATAATATTATTATTTTATATATACTTTTCTCGTTTAATTTACATTGTCATTTTGTTTAATTTATATTGTCATTTTGACATAAACTGTTTAATTTTAATTTATTAATTTATTTATTAATTGTAAGTATATTAAGAATTTTAAGGTTGAGATTTTACTTTAGTTGATAATTTTAGAGGCCTGATGATGACCGTTAGGTCGAAACATGTAGCCACCTATAATTAATAAATAAAAAACAGTTATATGATAAAGGCATTGAATTATTTACAGTTATAATTGAAAATCCCATTTTAAGTTAGATTTTATAATGGATAATAAATTTTCGATAATGTTTGATTTCCTGAAAATATATAAAACAATTTCTTTTATCTTTTCAATTTGTAATTTCGAGAATTCGTCTGAGAACTTTAAGAATTGAATTTTTTTCTAATACGTTGCTTAAATTTCTAATAGTATAGAAAAAATCATTATATTTAATTGGATCAAAATGTTTATTTTTTATAAAACATTTCAAAGTGCCATTACTAGGTAAAACAGAGTACAAATCAATGTTACCATCGTCGGACGAATCAATGGAATACTATTCAAAAACATTAGATTTTGTTTTACTAATGGGTTTGTTAGTTTTGACAATATTGTTACATTTACTGACAGTTGGTAAAATTTATAAAAAGTTTGAATATGAATCACGAAAATTATGGATTCAGAGTTGATTCTAGAAAGGCAGTCTGCATTAGAATTAATTTTTCCTAGTTTATAGATGATTTCATAATCATATTCAGACAATTTTAAACGCCACCTAATTAATTTCGAACTTAGGTCTTTTACTAAAAATAACCAAGTTAGTGGTCGATGATCGGTAACTATTTAGAATTTTGATTTGAAAAACTAATTTTATTAACAGGTCTTTTACGACATTCTTCAATTAGATCACCTCTATTTTTGCAAGATCGGCAGAAATTAAAGTCTGGTTTTTGGAAATCTTTATGTTGTTTATTATGAAATGAATTAGATCGGTACATGGTTAAGATTTGTTCCTCATTTAAAGCGAAAGAGATAGCTTCGTTTACAGTTTTGAGATCCCTATTTCCAAGATGATTAGATATTTCGGGTATGCAATAATATACAAGACGGTTTAAGGCAATTTGATTAAGCATAAGGATTTGCCCTAAAAGATCGGTTAAGTTTTCTGTGTTTTGTTGAACTATGCTAGTAGCCCGTTTTAATGTGGATTTAATTCGAATCGTAAATTGTTGAACAGTTTCCTTAAGGTACTGTTGTAGAAAAATGAGATCATTCATAATTTGAGCATACTGTTTTTTATTCTGATACATAGTTTTTAGAAATTCTACCCATGACGAAAATATCCTATTAGTACAAGCGATTTTTGTTTTTCCCTGAATTTGGGTAGAACAAAATGTAAGAGGATGCCTTTTTGAGCAGACGATGCTCTATTATAAGTTCTATTACAATCTACTAAGAAGGAATTTAATTCTTCCTTTTTGCAACTAAAAAGATGTAGAAATTTAAATAATATAGAAATTGGAATTGTTTCCGTGTCTGATGTATTTATATCAGAATCTAATTTAGTTTCTGGTTTTAAGGAACCATAAATTTAATTGGTTGGAGTATCTTTGCTCATTTAAATTATTAAAAAAAATTTAAAAACATAATTTGACGTACAGTAAGATTTTGAGTGATGATTTCATTTAGATTTAGTTAGCGTCCTGAAGTTATCTTTCTTCTGGTGAAGGTACAATCCGGAAACCACTTAGTGTGTTGTTCTGGAGATTTTGAGTTCTTGACTTAAGGTATTGAAACACTCCAGAGTTCTTCTGTTGATGCCACCCCACACCTGACACCACTTTTATGTTGTGGTTTACTTTTATAAGCTATGTCCACAACATTTATGTGAAAACCTGATTTAAGAAATATCACTTTATAATTGTTCCAAATGAAACTAATACGGAGAGTACAATGTTTATTTAGAAGCAACAATAATAAATCTGAATTATAACACAAGAGCAATGTTTATAAAGGAATATAGTTACATGATATATTTTTTTATAACAAAATTAAACATTATGCGTTTTTTTTATTTCTTTTTATTAACGGTGTCAACAAACTATTTAATGCTAGTAGTCAGTAAATTTTGATTTATTTGGGCACAATTTTAATTTTTTTAAACGATTATTCAATATTTTTATTTTGGCATTTTCTACTTGTATTGATGCTATGATTTCACCTTCAAATTAACAATCTGTTAATCAGATACACGCTGTATGTTGTTACGGCAAGAATTAGGGATAACTAAATTTAAATGGAGCGATGGCCGCGGTAGCTCGGTTCTTGTAGGCAAAATGGGATGAGTTAGAAATTGTGAGGGGAATATTTAAATCAAAGATGTCGTGGTAGATAGAATTAGTCAAACAGTGATTAGAAATTGTTATAAATCTGCGCCACACAATTTGTTTAGTTACGGTCCTGTTAAGTAAATTGTAAAAGTTTAACAGGGCTCTAGTAGTCGCAAAGCGTTGCTGAAAGAAAAACGGGAAAGGTTAAGCAATAAATAGCAATCAGTAAATTTGATGTAAATATAATGAATTTAGAATAAATGGCAATTTACAAAATAATCAATAAAATATTCAATTTTGAATTATGCAAAAAAAAATATGCGTGAAGTTGAGTAAAACAATCGATAATGGATTTCAAATACTACAAAAAAATACAGGATCTAAATTACCTTGTGTTAAAACAAAAGTAGTAAGACTAATTTAATTAATTTAGGTTCGCAAAACAAACAAAATGAAAAAATAATTAAATTTGGGGCAGCGATCGGGATTCGACAAGACAGTAATTACAAATTTGAAATACAAAACAAAAAAAAATCTTACCTTTATTACTTCTCTGATGAAACTCCGTGCACGGTATTTCCAGTCAAAGTTTCCTCAAATAAAATATTTAAAACAAACAATTGGCCGTCGGAAAATAACAGCTGAGAATTAGAGTTAGGTTCAAGTTTACTATCTCGTAGATCAGGAGATGCGTGACCAAATTTATGTAGGTTAATAGGTCAGTTACAATTACGTTATAAGTCAACAAAATTCAATATAAACAAAGAGAAATTAAATTAAGTAAATTGAGCCAAAGTTTAAATAACAAAAGTGAATTTTAAATAGCAAAAAAAAATTGTAAAATTTTAAAGTATAAGAAAAAGTTTTTGAATTTCTAAAGTTGATTAAACAAATAGAATTTTGATTAAAAGTTTAATGTAGAAAATCAAATCTTTGAGATTTGCAGAAATATGAATTAAATCACAATAAACCGAAGGTTAACGGTTGGTTTTTTTCACTTAGTCAGTTGCTGCAATCGAAGTTGAGTTCTCAGCGTAGCGTTAGTAAAGTTTACAGATGAACGGAGTATTTTGGTAATTGAAGGAACTCTCATACGTGGGGAAAACAATCCGTTGGAGAAAACGTTCAATTGGAACAATTTCGTCGGAAGAAAAACCCGGTATAAAGAGGAAGGGAGAGAAGCGAAGTTAGATTAACTAAATAAAGCAAAAACTAAGTACTTTACCTGGGTATAATAATGCATCGTTAAGAAAATTAAGTACACTTTTAAAATTAAAAGTAACTTATAGCCGTAAATATACGATTTTTAGTAATTTTAGGAAAGAAACAAGTTCCGTAGATATAGTAAAAGTTAGGAAGGTTTCAACGTAATATCCGGTAAAATCACCGTGTTAGTACTTCCAAGGTACAGTAAATTTTTGAAGTGATCTCAACAAGAGTTTGTCAGGAACTGATTAAAGAAGGAAACGAAAGAATCTAGGTCATAATGACCTCACAAGATAACAAAATAAATTCGTCAGCAAACTCGTGAGAACGCTCGAGTAAATGATAGTTTAAACAAAGATATTGATAAGGACTTGTAGAAAAGCAGCATTTAGTCACGTATTAAGCGAAGATAATACGCTCTTAATTAATTATGAATTACAAATTATCAACTTTAAAATGTAACGAAATAAAGCGTGAGATTAGTAACAACAGCAGATTCCCACACGTCTAACTTAAATGAATCAAACAGTACCGGATTTAGAAAAATTTGCTCAGGGCGTAACAATGTATTTATTGCTTTCTAACCAATAAATATGTATTGGTTTTTTTTCTGAATTTTGGAAATTGTTATCATTCGGTTATTGTTATCAAGAATCCCAACTTCCAACGTGTTTTAATTAGACGACGTGTACTGTATTATGTGTCAGCGACATTTTTCTGAGGGATCTTGGAGGAGCGTGTACGGTGCCCGGTTTACCTAGGCCCCATTGTAGTAACGCCGGTAAATCTTGGTATAACTTATATTTGTCACTGATAAAAGATTTCTTAATACGGAAATCTGCATTGTGTCTGACTTATGTAGGTCACTTAACTCTTAACAGTGTTACGTGTCTAAATCATATGTATTAATATACTAATAAAATGCCAATTTATCAACTAAATTGTAGTTTTATAATATCTCAACAAAAATACAAAATTGCATTTTATTGGTTTTAATAAAATTTGTAACTTTTTATTACTGCATGCAATATTTAAAATTTAGTCATAAACACAATCTGCACACAACACTTATAAAAACAAGCTGGACACTTCCATTAGCATTGTGGAGTATAGCTGTTAGATTTGGACCGTAGCATGCAAAAGTGAAGTTGATTTACGTTTTAAGAGAAATATTTATCAATAGGCAATTGAAAAAAAGTTTAATTTTTTATAATTATGATTATTTAAGATTTTTTAATAATCTCATAATTAGATGCTATTAAAAACAATTCATAAACGTTTTGACGTAATTGTTTATAACAGCTATCAAACAAACATTTTTAAAATAGATATTAATTAAAATTATAGCTAGCAGAGTCCAGTTGGTTGTTCGCAGTTGTCACATTCCGGTCACCCCTAGGGTAAACATTGTTGCCTATGTATTCATACGTGAAAAGTGTTTCAAATGATCTTTCTCTGCATGCCCTAAAATTAACACTCGCTAGAACAATTTTAATAAATCATTCATTTCTTTTACGTTGTTTTAACCAAAATTGACCCAAATTAATTAAACGAATGATGTTTTTATTTAAAATAAATAAACATCAGATTCTTAAAAATATCAACAATTTTGAGATAAAAGTCAAATAAATTGTAGACATTTAAAAAGAGAATGAAATTACTCGATACATTACTTTCTATTTCTCACAGTGGAATAGTACAAATTATTAGCTTTAAATGGTCTAACTATTCTCATTTGTATGTTTAACCAAATGCTGTTTAAAGAGAATTAGAATTAATACCATTATTCTACAAAATTTACTGCTTTTAGTCAGACTTGTATTTATGAAATTAATAATGTAAGTGAAGAGAAGTTAGCGTAGAATTTAATGCCGCACGCACTTTGAATTGCAACAAAGTTTCTGTTGAATTTAAACAAATATTAGTTTCTATTAAATTTCATATTTTGCATTATAATATTATTTCTAACCTACTGTAAACGGAGTTGTAAAGTGTCAAACTAAAGTAGTGAGACATATTGATGCAACTAAACCATTTTTCAAATTACACTTCTAAGATAAAATTTAAAAAAAATTCTAATGCGCTACTTCTGTTATAGAATCTCGCTGGAAGATAATAGACAAAATTGCGATAAATTAAATTACATTACGAATAAAAGCCATTAGATTAAAGGTTTGATGGTTAAGTGATTCGAGTGTTTTTAAAACCAATTCATCTAATCAAGAACGATTAAGTTTCTTTGCGAGCATTATCGTTGGCGGTTCTTGTACACTTTAATATAAAATAATTTTCATTAATCTCTCTAAGTTGACATCTTAGTTAATTATAACTTTGTAACGCGTTTTATAAAATTTGCTTTTTATGCGTCGGTTTCTATAATTAAATTTAGGAAATAAGTAGTGAATATATGCAGGAAATTGATAGGAGGTGCGTATCCTTTGTTGGAAGAGAAATATATCAACGTTAGAGCTACACGCGATGAAATGTTTTCTGTACCTACATTGTCTTTATCATACGGAGCGAATTGCTATTAAAACACGATTCAGAGAAACAGGTCATCTTGTATTTATCTGCAAGCCAAAGGAAACCTTTATTAATTAATCAAATTAAAATGTTTATTTAAATACGAACGTAATGTACAGTGTAAAATTAATATTTGTTTATATTTATGAATGAATTCTCTAACTTCTAACTTCGGCTCCGTGATCGTATAATTGATTTAAAAGTTTTCACGCTCTTTTCAATACGCCCGAAGATTAATTAGGAACTAACTAAGTGAACATGGTAATTGTTACAAGTTACTTGCCTTGTTAGATTATACAGTTAAGGTAAGTACAGTCTAGTATGCAATTAATTACAGGTGCTAGTGAATGATTTGTTTAATTAACATTTAGATAAGTACTTGGTTTAACGTAATTTTTTACATAGTTAAAACATATATAAATATACAAACAAAAGTAATGATACTATTTGTGCATAAGAAAATTATTAGACGGTACTCGATAAAATGCTCATTACAAAAAAAAACTGGTGTTGACTTTCCTATAAGGAATTTCTACATATTTTTTATTTCCAAATTGAAGAAAAACACCCACGTCAAAACAATATAGAGACTTCAGAAATAATAGTAAAAGTACTAAGTGTTACACATAAGACAATTTTTATTAAAAATGTTGTCATATTGACTAACCTCTATATTTGTGCGCCTCGATATTGCATTTTTTTAGTAAGTCGCAGGCAGAATTTAAATTCATTTTAAATTATAAATAAAATATTTAATAAACTGTTAATGTTAGAAATTTTTTTTGTTTGAATAAATTGTTAGAAAGAATTATCTCTATAAGAAACTAAAAATAATTCAAATACTTCACATGCGTAGAAAATTATATTAAAAAAAAACTTTACACGATTTTTTTTTGTATAAAATACCTTTTTCTGATTCAGAAGACCTTAAAACGTAAAATTTCACAAAAAAAAAATTCCCAAAAAATTGCGATCGCTATACTTTTCTTATAAGAAAGTAAAAACTAGTGTATCAAAGGTTTATCAGGATTTTGCAAAATTTTCTTTAAAGGGAACAAACGTTTATGGTAATCAAGAATTTTCTAATTCATAGATAGTAAAATGTAGAGGAATTGATACTATAAATCTATAATTTTTATCTAAATTTATCGTATTTCTTTGTTTCAGGAAATTTTTGATTTTCCAAAATTTAGAAAAGGTGCTTTGAATGACGTCAAGTGTTACTTATATTGAGTTTTTTTAGAGAACAGGTGGCCATTAGACTAGAAACTACTCAGCCAAGATTGGTTTTTTGTGGTTTCACTTGCCTTATTAATAAAAGCTGCCAAAAGCATTCAACTCCTTAAAAGTTGTTTATTTTATCTGGTTATTAAAGGGAGAATCGCCTAATTGAATAGATAAGTACTAAAAAAAACGTATATTTAATCAAAAAGTTTAATTTCGAGCTAAGTTTTTCAGTTATAGGGCTTATAACTGAAAAACTTAGCAAGTAGTACACGACAATCTTGTACATGATTATTTTTCTCAAAAATTTTGACTAACGTGGTGGAAAAATAAGTTTGGGAATTTATATGACTAGTCAAAGTGGTCTACTGATTATTGTTGCCTTTATAAACAGTGCTTCAGTTCTTAGAAAAATGAAGTAATGAGCGATGACGCCCAATGCACTTTCCGCAAGAGTGAGATCCACAATATTTTGTTAGGTGGTTAATTCTTAGACAATTGACACCAAGCTTAAGTTTTTTAACGCAATCAAAATTTACAATCTTTAAGTTCACAACATTCATAAATTTTATAGGAACTTACAGTGATTATTACCCGTATTTAAAATTAACCAATCATATTACACCATTTCAATCACATTTTTCAATTAAACTTGCATTAATAAGCGATAACACAACCGGAAGAGATATAATTACAGCGATAAGTATGCCTGTTAATAAGTAACCATGAAAACGCTCTGAATTTAAAAATTCACGTCACGTCAACCATGTCACGTTTTGGCTCGACTTATTTGTTGACCATTGATGGATACTTAAAAGATAACGTGCCAAAAAATACGAAGAAGTCTCAAAAATATATCTGGAAGCAATTTACAAAGTTTTTTTTTAAAGAAAATATGAATTGGTATAATTAACGACAGAGAAAAATTGGCAAAAATAATGAAAGATTGGGCCATTAACATTTTTGTGAATTTAAAAAAAACATTGACCCTTTTAAAGATATTTTTTTAAATCTGCAAGAGATGCTGGGGATTGCAAAAAGAAGCAATTACAAGTTATTCCAAGCAAAAGACGACAAAGTTCAGTGCCTCTAACGCAGCAAGAACACATTAAAATTGTTTAAACATGGAATGAAGAAACACCAATTGGTCTACAACGAAAGTTTTATCATATTGCTGCCGTAGAATCGTCTTGGAGAAGAAGGGAGGCAGTGGCTTGCAAAGTTGAGCATTTTAAACATGAAATAAACAATAAAGGCAAACGAACTGGTAGAGTAAAATAAAAACCTATTTTTAATAAGACAGCTCAAGCTGGAAGTAAACGATGTGTATACAGAGCCAGTGTATTTTGACAATAAATATTTTTTTTGCTTTTTTTGAGTAATAATCATTTGAATTTCATTCGTCCTTGTAAAATTATCTAAAATTTGACGCCTGGAACCAACTCAAAATGTGTTGTGTTTCACGCTCGGGTGATTACTAGGCAACACATTTTTCGTTTCCGTCAATAAGGTGTCTCATTATCAATAATTTTACAAACACTTATGATGTTACATATGAATACACACCTCGGTCGTGGACGAAAATAATTGTAAACCAAGTGTTTATAAGTTGAGAAATTTCTTACGTAAATCTTTTTTGTGTTGATCATATCAAGAAAATCTGCACGTGTTTCTAAAAAATTGTATGTATGTGTGTATTAGTTTCTGAAATCAATTGTTACATAACCAATAAACGTGGTTTCATTGGCTATGTAGTAATTGTTTTGAAAAATAATCAGTTGTTACATTTTTAATTTGCTTTGTGCAACCCGCCGTAAGAGTTACAGAATTTTAATGTAATGTGAGCCATTTTTGTGCAACTTTGCACACTTGTATCTTCTAAACTATTGAAAGTAATTGAACTCTACAGCAGTCTTTTTTATAGTTTTTGCCCTCTATACAGATGTTAATGTGCAACTTTCCTCTATCTTGCACCGTTTTAGCGTAATAGTTTATTGGTTATTTCAAGTTATTAAGCAAATCATTTTAATACAAAAATTGTAGCGGTTTCGATGCAGGCATGATTTACAAGACAAACAAATTCAGATACCTAGTGTAACACTACAAAATTATCCTTCGCCGCTAAAAAAGCCGCGGTGGTCACCAAAAGCAACTTGACCGAAATACATATGTTCTACTAAACCGATAATTTATGTTCAAACTTTAAAATGCGTAGACAAACTAATAATTGAATAAATCTGATTTATAACACAACACAAAAACTATCGGTAATTACTAATTTAAGTCATAAACGATTTTACTGTAAAGTTATCAACATAGGACGAAAGTATGTAAAATAAAATTTTAGTAAATTTTGAATGTTGAAATTGTATCAACAGTTTCTGTTAAGACTAGAAAACTACATTAAGTAAAGTTCATTTTTTTAATGCTTTTTTATAGTCAGTAACGCATTTGTTTAATATTAATAGGAAAAAAATTGTAGAATCGGTACATTTTTAACTTAACGCCGCTTTCAACAGATTGAACAAAAAAGGAAAAGCCAAATGGCAGATTTGGTACTAAGAAAGTTCGTGAACTTAACCAATCAGAAAAAGGCGTTTTAAGAAATAAACTTAAAATTGCGTACAAAGAAAGATGAGAGTTTTAAACAAAGGTTTTAAAAACTCTGACGCGATGCAAAAACAAAGAAAGTTGCATACGGGAGTTCTTCTTTTGACTTACTCGCGAAAAAGAAATTATTGTCGGGCTGTTTTATTTAGCGTACTTGCGCAAAGGAGTTAATTTGCAAAAAGAGAGTTACTGACGGTCTGGTTTTTTTTACGTAAATTTATTGTTATTATTTTTCTGTGAGTGTACGTTTTGTATAAAATTAAAAAAAAATTGTACGTGGTTGTCAACCTGCGTCCAGTCAAGAAACAACAAACCGCAATACGTAATATTCAATTGGAGGATTAGACGCCATATAAAAAGGACAGATTAATTCTACCGCTTAAACAAAGTTTTTTGTTTGTTTTTTTGTTATAAACGCAAACGCGACAAAGTGTTGAAATAAATCTAGTTTTTAAACTATGGATGCACATTTCCAAAAGTAAAATCTCTATTGTACTTTGTAACTTTTACATCTAAAAAGATGTAGCAACGTAGCTCAAATTGTGTCATAGTTTTAGAAGTTGTTGAACTGTGAACCGCTACAAAACTAGGGTAAAAGTCAGTAATCATTAAGTTATGTTGTTTTTTTTTAAATGCGCGTCAATTAATTAGTTTGTGGTGAAACAATTGTCAGGGATCACGCGATATTAATTATTAATTTAATCATTGAATGATTTGTTTAATCCAAGCATAGTCTTTGACTTTGACTCCAAAATTGATTGTGTCTAGAAAAAATTCTACATTTATCCGAATGCTCTCAACCGTATATAAGCCAGCAGAAAATGACAGTCAGTGGTGGTCAGAGTGTGAAACTCAATTTTTCGACCTTTCCTCGCATAACATGCTTTTGAGCGCAATATTATTATTTGAGCTTTGCAAAGGTGACTTTTTGCATTGAAAATATTTTGTGTCAAATAAATTTTGATGTTTTAAGATTTTGTTGCTTGCCTTGCGTTTCTTACCGTACATTACTTAGAAAAAAGAACTTTAGCCTTACCAACATAACACAAATATTTGTTAATACTTGTTGCCTAAACAAAGTTTAAATTTAGAAAGTAAATAAGTACGGTCATTTACGACATTAAAACTTTACAACCAATACATTGGGTCTCAATGTTTGTGCCAACAGTGAACTTCTGGTGAAATAAAGAAAGTCGCGAACTTATGACAGAGTTTAAGGATTTTCTTAACGATTTGAAAAGGTTAGACCAAAATCTTATTTTTGTGCTTCTCTAGAAAAATTTTTTATAAAAGATGTACCCTCCAGTTTGCAATCATTTTGCACTAAACTATTACATACTACTAAAGCTATAATTAGGAAACAACAGCCGGGACTGTTTGGATTTAGAGTTTTTAATACTAATTCAACGCCGAGCACAATTTTTGTTCTTTTTGGAGAGATAAAGGGCAAACAAATTGAACTACAAAAATAGAAAAAATTAGTGAGGCCGGCCTATTTACATGCCATGATGTTTGTTGAAGTGCATGGATTTAAGATAACGCAATCTAGTTGCTTTTTAAATATGTCACTGGAAATAGCTATGTTTTATCAGCGCACAGCAATTCTTGATAATGAACGGTCTCGCTCATAATTTGTTATCACAAAAAAGTCTCTATAAGTCATTGGTGTTACTGATTCATCATCTTCCAGCAATGAAGAGGTTATGGAAAACAAATCTCAGGCATTTCATGGACAAATGTTAAATACAAACAATTGGTGAATTATCATACGACACCATTCTCGTTTAATATGTACCTAAAATACTAGTTATTTGTGTATTTTATTTTTTTACTTATGTATACAATCTTATTTTTGAAAATTGTAACAAATTTTGTTCATTATATTACGTAGGTAATATTGTGTTTGTTTTCAACACCTTCCGATAATTGCAAGATTTGCGATATCTGTGAATTTTTGTATTGATGCAAAATTTAAGTTTTTTTTTAAATGATATAAACATTCTGTAGACATATTGCGCATTTATTTATAATTTTTGTGGTTAATAAATATTTTAAAAGATGTTTGTTTACGTTTATAGTGAGTGTGAAATAATAATCGCATTAGAAAAATTCAAATTTGCCCATTAAAAAAAACTAATATGTCACAATAATAATGTGCTGCTAAAATGGAAACAAATCAAGTCAACGTTTTAGCATGCTTTAAAACAAATTCTTATGCTTTCATATAAAATTCAGAAGTTAAAAGTTGGCGTCTCACGTATGCCTGCTCAGAGAATTTTTCATGCGGAAAAAATGCACTATAAATTTAGTAGCGTTTTATACCTTTTAAAGTAAAATTATGTAAACAAATAAATCAAATTTTTTTAAAAAAAGAGAATTTATTTGCCAAAAGTCTCATTTTTGGAATAGCAAAAAATCTATTAAATTGTTTTCGCTTCATTAATGACTAATAAACTTTGTTTTTTTTTATAAACCCAGCGCAAGTTAAATAGTTTAAGAAAAAGTGTTGTTGAGATTGTTATAATCTTTTCTTAGAAATTTATTTAACGTATTGGTTACGGAGTTCTAGCTCACAGTACAAACACTGATTAATATGTGGATAAGACGTCATGTTAACTTATAAATAATGATTACTTTATTTAATAATAACGAACAGTAAATTGAATTAATCGATGATTTTAAAACTTTAGCAGAAAAGAAATTCGATAAATGGAGTATTAGAAAGACTATCTTTGTTTGCAAAAAAATGAAGATTACATATTTTTTTTTTAAATTTATTTTTACTACTATCTACTAAATTTGCAGTTTTTGACGTTAAATATTGTTCAGTGCGTAGTTGACCAAATGTTGATCAAACAAATAGTAGTAGTGTACTTTATTAGTTTTTATAAACAATGACTACTTTTTGATAATCAAAAAAAAAAACATTTATTCACATATAAAACAATAACAATGCTTGAACTAAACGTCTTGTAACGTCTTTACATGAGGGAAATTTAACAATAGATTAAAAATAGCTTGCGCGTTTGCGTGCTTTAATCTAAAGAATACGTTTTTTTCAAAACCGCACTTCCAAACAGAAACATAAATCTTAAGATACATCGGTTTTGAAAGTATTTAAATAACTTAAAGAAAATACAAATAAATACTAAAGGGTACAATAGAATTCTACAAGCTTATAGATCTTACAAACCTTGCACGGCTAACTCACACTAGTCGGAGATAGAGGAGGTTCAAATAAATAGAATTTAAAGGGCGCCAGATCTTACTAAGTAAAACTTCTGTTTCAATCAAGACAGAAGGTCCAAGCTTGTAACAAAATCAGGTTCGTAATCCTAAACGGACCAAAAAAAAGATAGACAAATATGTATAACAACTTTAATTTAATGTTGCAGATTATTAACAACGAGCACAAGAAATTTTATCGTAAATTATTTGATCTATAAATGCCGGAAGTATCGGCAGCAGACAATACATAGGTTTACACATAGGGTGTTGATAGCGAAGCAAAATTAAATTGATGAGAAATATCTATGATTCACACCATGCGACTTACAAAATAATTAATGAAAATACCTAAACGGTACTGAAACAATTATTGTAATTACATAAGTTAGAACAAGCAGAATTTCGTGAAAAACTTTTCTGACAGCGACAAAGTATTTAAATAAAACTTACCCACAATCCAGTACTTGCCCGAAGAAAACGTTTTCCTCGTTGAGTCGATCTGAAATATTTATGAACAGAGCAAATCGTGTCAATACAATGACTCACGAAAGCAAAAATCTACAAAATTATTAATTAATGCTAATAGAAATTAGACATAAAAACTGGTTATCGAGTTAAAGTTAAAGTTGATATCGCAGTCGATTGACCCATAGAAAATAGTATCTCGGAAAAAAGTTTTTGTTGAGACTTCGTTTTTAGGCTTTCCAAAATTATGATCTTTTCATGAAGTTATTTGGTTGATATTAACTTCTCATCGATCAAGAATACACCGAAACATGTGGCAAGACGTGTTAATAAATTAACATGAAAATTACTAAAGAATTCTAAAAACTAATAGGAAAAGCATACCTTGTGATAAATAAACTAATAGAAATGCGTTTTCGATTTATATTCTAGTTTCTACATACGCAGATGATGTTAGAAAATTAAAATTTAACCATCACATGCACGATCTTAAGTAGTTGACGGTTTGACGTCTTGACAGGAAATGAAGTAAAACAAAACTCGTTAGAGGGCGTCAAAAGTAGAAATCTAACTTTAAGGTAATGAATGTACCCACAAAACCATAAGTCCATGTAGGTTCGATAAGCATTCCCAAATATTCATTTCTAAAGCATGCCAATAGTAGTTTGTGTATGGACTTCTAATAACACACTTAATTTAAAACGTATTCTATAAGAATGCCTATATAAGAAGAATAAAGTACTCTAAAAGATTCTTTTAAAAACACTTTTATTGGAATACTATATTTAATTTAAGAAAGAAGTGCTTATAGCAGCCTTAAAATTGGCAGTTGATTGGAATCACTAAAGTATTCGAAATGTAGCATTCTAATGGCGTTCCCATATTGATTCTATAACAATGCATATAGAAGGAGAATAAAGTACCCTAAAAGATTCCTTTAAAATCACTTCTATAGGCCTTCTATATTGATATAAAAAATAAAGTGTTTATAGCAGCCTTGACAATGTATTAAAATTCAAGTATTACGACGAACATGATAACATTCTTTTAGTGTTTTAGTACCTCTAAAATTGGTTTAATCGTTCTTTATTTGAGATAAAGAAATATAATGTTTAATATCAGAAAAAACCGTTTGTACAAGTTGCTAAATTGTAATATTTAAACAAAAATAACTTCCTGTAGAGATTAAACGCCGACATCTAAATTTTGTTGATAAAGATATGTATGCAATAAAAAACCTATGCATTCGCGTTTGATACTGTAAATGTAAATAAGATACTTTGATTTCTGAGAATTGTGACGAGATATTTACCGACTACCGAGTTTGATTCACCAGAAACGCTTCTAAGTAAGTACTTATACGGTTACGGGTATATGCAGTTTTACGTTTACGAAAGGAAGGCGACTTCGGGCTTAGTCTATATTTGTAAAAAATGTGTTCTTTTTTGTGCTGAATTAAAGAAGAAAAAGCTATTAGAAGTTCTGCTGATTTAAGTAAAAGTAAGTACAAAAAGAAACAATTGACAACATATCTATTTTTGTACGATCAGCTTATCCACGTTTTAACGCTTTATTGTTATTGTTTATTTTTTACTTGTCATCCAGTTATTTTTGTAGAGCAGGGGTGGCCAACCTGCGGATTTAAACTTAAAAAGCATTGTAATAAAAAATTTATTTTATTCATAAAAAGAAACATATTTTTGATATGAATCTAGTGAAAATGCATGCGACTAATAATAGATAACAAAAAATAATTAATCGCATAATTTTGTTATAGAGTTAACCCAAAGTTGATTCAAAGGAGTTCCTATAGATGTTATTAATGAGATGGTGTTCCAATGGCTACGTCATGGCAAAGCGAGATTAAAAAATGAAATAATTAGGATGATGCAGCAAACTACAAATTCGCAAACCATTGATTAAAAATTATTATAGTTTAGACAAAGATACTGCACAAATTTCTTAATAAAAAATGACTTAAAACTAATCATTTCATGCTTTTTGTGTTTCTTATGGTATGCTATTAAAACCCTGTAAAAGTATGCAAATCAATTACCTTTTAGTCGTTAACTTTGTCATGCTATTCTACAACATAGGAAAGTACTACATTGGCACTATTTTAAAGCATTCTAATGGCACGTGAAAACTTCTACCTTTGACCTGCTTTTGTACAACGTCTAATAGGACTCTATAAGCACTAACTGTACAGCATTCTACTGGAGTGTCAAAACCTATCTCTAAACATAAACCATTCTACTGCTACAGAAATGCTTTCAGTAATATCAATACTGCCTCTATGCTTCTAAAAGCATTATTATGGAACCTATTTTGTTTTGTGGGTACAGTGTATTACATTTTGAAATTTATGCACGTAACAAGAAATTGTGCCATTGTCTGAATACAGGTGCATAGGGTTTTCTCGACGTGAGGTAAAGCGCCTAAATGTCATTATAAATGATTTAGTAGACAAGGTAGTGACCAATTCCAGATGAATTAACTGTCACAAAACATAAATATGTATAAATAAGATTTAGAAGTTTTTGAATATTTTTTTTGATATTTAATGATGAAACGGTCTACCATAATCTATTCCTGTAGGATAAAAAGGTGGTGCAGGATTGACCTGCAAAATTGGCAGAATATCCATTATAGGCTGTATTGCTCTGAGAAATAATCTAAAGTATTTTAGACATTTATAAATTACCTGCTTTGCGAGGCAGCGTTTTGAAGTAATCCAAAATCTACTTTAAAGCAAAAAAAAGAAGGAATTGAGAACCTGCATGGAGCTTTCTGAGATGCTCTCTGACAACCAACAGTTTGGCTGGGCAATTCAGAATTTTGTAGTATGTTTTCAACACGAGTGATGCTTAATAAACGACTAAAAACATTTAGTGATTGATTTTGCTTGAGATGCTTAAGAAGCTCAGAGAATAATTACGTTTGAAAAATTTTAATTAAACATGTGAGCTCATTTTTATGCTCATACATAGTTAAAGGGCCAACAATATGACTATCTGCTGGCAGGCAACATTTTCTCTAAAAACTAAGAGCATAGACAACAACTTTTTCTAACTGTGTTATGTTATAAAATAGGGTACGAAACCTGGGCGGTAATAACTAAAGAGTGTGCGTCCCTAAGTTCTGGAAGGTGGTCCATAGACATAATTAAACTGGGTCACGCAGACTCACTTTCTGTAATTCAAGTTAGGCCATGTTACCATAGTTTAGATAATTTTAGATCATCGGGCGTAATCCTTCTAGACAGTACATTAACAGGGTTTGCTTGTTTGGCTCGAGCCTCTAGAATGCATTATAAATGCGTTTTTAGATGTCAACATAATTAATTAAAAACTAAAATTTTTAATTGATTTGGATTGGTTTTTAACCGTTCTAAAAGTATGGTCGAATTAGACCATAAATAACAAGATACAATGTGGAGATTCAAAGCTTTTATAAGTTTGGCTAATAACATAGATGTTCTAATTAAGGAACAGTAACAGGTTTTATAGGCGTTTAATAGGTCAACAGATCTGAGATAAATTTATGCGCCGTATGCGGGTATCAAAGAGTCAAAAACTATAAAGTTGGACTGTTAGTTAAACCATTTCTAATCTATAAATAAACCATTTACTTGTAATCTTTTTAGAAATTAAATTATTCTTAGATAATTTTTCTAGCCAAAACTGCACTGCACCATAATTTATGCATTTATAGTGCATGGAGTTAGAACCCTAAAAGAGTCAAATATTTAAGTTATTTTGGAAAGCATAATTTGTTTAGTTATGATTCCAGCAAAATAGTAAATGTAAAGCTGCCTGCTTAAAACGACCAGATCAATCCTAACGTACGCGTGTGCTTATCAAGACCAAATTCAAGAACGCTAGAGGTAGACGTTCAAATTAGAGACATCTGTTAGGATTAATGTATTATTTGATATTAATTGAAAGATGCTGAACGTAGAGCTTTTGAAAGTTCTAAGCAAATTTTACTTGCTTGAGATAAGTTGTCGGCGTCAGCGAGAAGGTCGTCGACATCAAATTATTTTAGATGATGCGTAAAACTTTAGGATTAGAAGATTCTCACTTAATGCCTAGTTGGTACAAACAACTAGGATTAGGATTCCAAGATTGCGATGGGTCTGGAAGAGAAAACCTCGAAAGAATACACTGAAGCAATCTATGATTTGGTTTAATGATTACTTCCCTGTACATGTTTTCGATGTCAGCGGTAATAGCATAAGTGTGCTTTTGAAAACGAATTAAAATAGTAAATAAATATTATTGTACGGTTAGACCAACCATTTAAATATCATCAAACAACTTGCCAAAAGTAGTGGAAGAAGAACTATTAAAAACAACGCGAAACTTTGTAGTTAGACTGATTTCTTTTGATACTCTATGATGAGGGAGATGGAGTAAAAATTGTTATCGTCATTAAAAGTTGACACCGTCATGTGTCCTAAATCTTGATATTCCTGAATAAAAGTAGTGTTACAAATAAAAATATCTGGATTAGCCTGGCGGCAGATTTCAAGCGGGAATAATTGTTTTTGAACAATGTTTTATGATTTACCAAATGATGAAACAGAATCCTTGGCAGTTATTGTAACAACAAATCTGACATCCGTGTATTTTGCAACAGCTTGAGCAAAATGTGCTTCACAATCAGTGTTTGTGGACTATGTGAAAGCTCTGAATAGTGCCAATTATTTCATCACAAATCAAACAAAGAAGATTAACTTGAAATTTAGAGTGACGTGAACGCTCGATCACGTCACACGAATTACAAAAACGGCTTTGCTTCAACATGTAACTTGAACAGGTCAGAACAAATAAAATTAGATTTGGACCCTAAATTTAGTAAAATACGAATAGGTTGTTAACTTCCGTTAGCATCGACAACCTTAGCATAAGCTGTTGGTAGCAAAACTTGCAGAATACAGAATGCCAAAAAGCAAAAAAGTGTCTGCAAAAGTAGCAGATGCTCGCTGTTCCTCAGTAGTGACCGCATGATAGAATCCAATATGTATTTAGATTAAGACACGTTTGGCAAGCAAATTTAAAACAGCATTGAGGTACAAAATGATCCCTATGGTGACAGTTAAGTCACACTATCAATTTCTTGGCTTCGACAATTCTTTGACGAGCAGAAAAGTTTGAAAATTGTTCACATAAACTTATAGAATGAAAGTTTTTGCAAAGTACGCAGGTCCGCGTATTTGCTACAATTTACTTACTTGTTTACACTGCAAACTGTCTAATCAGTTAGCGTTATTCGTTAAGAACGTCTTAACTTTGTCCAGATTCGGTAAGTCACTAGTAGATAAATTTTGCAATGTTTTCCATTGGTTTGAAGTATTAGGATCAAATTTTGCTGAAAAAATATGAATTATGATGATTTCGGAGAGTTCCTCATCATTAGCTAGCGAACGTAGCGCTGTAATGTGTTTAAATTACGCATCAGAAAAGTTTCTTAACATTGTCAAGGAATCCTTTTTGCAATATTTTAAATCGAGTATAGAAGTTAAATAATTGTGAATAAGCATGTGCGGCTGATGATACCGTGCGCAAATAATTTCTAAGCAACCTAATAATTAGTGTGTAACGTACTTTTCTTAATTGTTTTGTTAGTTTTGCATTATCCTATATTTCTTTTGTTTCATTGTAAACGTGGCAACGCCGCTTGCACCTTCTCGTCTCTTTTTGCGCATTTTTGTGAAGATTGTTGCACGCTTTACCACGTGGATCCTTAAAATGAATTTTTAAAATGATTATGAAGTTTGGTTACTAATGCCTATTCTGGAACGATAAATTCATAAGGCGTTTTAATTTACCGTTCGTTAAAATTCCACGCTGGTAAAGGTGAGCGGATTTTTTCTCTATTTTATTAAATGTACAAGGTCACCTAGTTTTTCTTTCTATTGTAGCGAGTTTGGTTGGGCGTTGTTTGCCCTAAATAACTGCGATTCCCGGACGGAACTTTTCTACAAGCCACCTCGGCCTTTACTTTACCATCTTGTTGATTTCTAACATCGCAGGCACAAGTTCGACCGGCCACCTGTTGACCGTTGGCATGGTATCCATGTATATCGAGACGTGTAATGAAGCTGCGACACCTTTTTCACTTAAAAATGTACAACAGCATCCAATGAACCGGGTTTTGTTTTTCTTTCTCATTGTGTAATTTGCCTTTTTAAAAACTAATACTGTTTTAGATTTTTCTTTTGTGTGTATTATCATGAGTCACTCTGCTGACCCGATTGTGTTTAATAATATTTTGATTCCAGGTTTTACTGAAAAGAAAGCGCTTTCTTCAAGTTAACTGAGGAAATTTGGTAAGTCATTTATGTTTATTAATGACGGAGGTATCTCACGTGTAACGTAACTTTTTTTGTTTTGTTTGATTTCATTGTAAAGTAATTTATTCACCTTAAATTAGGTTTTGACTGCTCATTTTTGTTTATCGCATGCTGTCACGCTTTTTTTGTAATATTTGGTTCGCTATTCATGATTTTGTATGCGAATTCTACTAGCTGCATTTTAATTATAAGTAGCATTATCTTTCACAATTTTAAGTAATCAATACTAGTTGCATTTAAACTGTTGTTTATTGCTATTCATGTGTAAAATTTGTGTCTTGTGTGACTATGTTGTAAACCTGAATGGTGAACACCCATTCTGGTGTTTTATGTGAAAGTGTCCTGGCGCCCAAGGTTTCTCTTATTTTGCTAGTTGTTTCTGTATGGTTCGTTGTACTAAATCCTTCCGGATTTAAAGTGAAGGTATAGTTTTAGTCTGGCATTTACCGTATTTATTTCTTTCTCCTACCCATCCCAGTCCTCGGCGGTTGTAAGCAGTCTGGCATACGGTTTGTCAGCTTTGGTGCGTTGAACAAGTTTTAGCGTAACAAGTGCCTGAAAATTTAAAGATTTGGTTATTTAAGCAGCGTCAGCATCTCCATTTAAACTTGCTTTATATATCTCTAAAGTCATAGTTGAATTATTTAAATTATTAAATATTACACAAAATTCAAGTTTTTAATTCACCAAAAAAACGTGGAATTGAAATCCTTGGCAAATTGAAAGTCGATACTTTGTTAAAATGATTGCTTGAAGGTTCAGATTTGTTACTTTTAAAAAGAGAATTACGATTACGTTTCTTTCTGCAATGCTATGAAACTTTGCCAATAAGTCTTGAGCAATGGTAGTAATTTTGTAATAATTATCTTCAATGTAAGTGTGTTGCTTGGTTTTAGCTACAAGGTCTGCAGCTGATTGAATAATTTTACATTGTATGTTATCTAACTGAGATAATATTACAGCATTTGCCTCTAAACAATTTTGTATTTAAATAATTTGTGTAGATACGTATAAAGTCCAACTAAAAATCTTCCACACTTATTCTTGTTTTAAAAACATATTAAATTTGTAAAATTATACTTCTAATTTTCTAATTTATAAGTAAAATATATTAAAAAAAATTACTGTAACTTATTTTTTTAGTTGTAACACATCATAGATAAACATTATTATATTTACAAAAAAATTAAAGCATAACATAAATAATACTAATTAAATTGTTGCTAAAACTTTATTAATTGTTCATTTATTATCAAGTTTTAATAGTACTATAAATTAGTTTTTTATTTATTGTCTTCTTAGTGTAATGTATAATTTTTAATTAAAGCGTTTTATATTGATTTTTGATCATTTAACTTACGTAAAAGACACTAAAACGTAAATTTAAATACTCAAAGTAAATTACGCTTTTTATGGTAGCCAACAAAATAGTATTTGTAACGATTATGTTATTATTTTCTTAATGTTTGTTTTTGTAATTATTAAGTATTTTAGAAGAAACACATTAACGTCGGAAACAATTATTGTTTTTTGTCTTACCGCATTGATTAACCCAGAATACTGTCAAATTGCCATCGTAGATTTCATATTTTTTCTTCTTACATTAAAATTTACGAATAAGTTAATCAGTCAGTTTTTTTGTAACACAAATTAGATTTATCATCAAACGTTAAGAAAAAACAAACGCATCGGATTACCTTATTTATTTATTTATAGATTTTATTGTAAGAAAAAAAATGAAATTTGTGATCACAGTTTGACAGTATTCTGGATTAGTCACTACATCAAAATTTGTCTGTTAGTGTAGTTACGAATAACTAAAAAAACTGTAGAGTCGCAAATTGAAAAATCGAATATACAAGGTTTTTTATGTAACCCGTTTGTTAATAGTTTTCCAATCATAATTTAATTTTGATTTTTTTTATTATTAGGTATTGGTTTTATAATTAAAATATATTCAAGAACCTATCGCTTCCGGTCATACCGGAAGTGACATCAGTTTTTTTATTTTATACGGAATGCTATAATTTTTATTATTTTTTTCAATATTATGTGTACATTTAAACTAATTTTGTTTATAGCTCATTGTTCCAAAAGTCAACGACCTTTGAGATATTTAAATGTTTTTGAGAATCTTTACATTCATAACATCAAATTTAGAAATTCACATCTTGTTAAATTATGAAGTTGAAGCTGCGATATTTGTATCACTATTAATTCAAATTATTATCTTTTAAGCAACCTTTTGTGAAAAGCAAACACACATACAGTATCCAAAATATAATGCGTACATGCGTAAAACTCAATTATTTTAAACAGAACGGCCTATACATATTAAAATGATTAAAAACAGAATAACATTTTGCATCAGTTGATATAATGGATCCCTATACTTATCTTTATATGTTAATGAGTTATAAGGATTTGTAAGATATTAGTACAAATTTCAACTAAAAATTATTTTAGAGTTAGTCTCTACAATGAGCAATTTTATTTAAAAATTATACTAATTATATCTTATTAACGGTTAAAAATGGTCTAGAGAACTATCATTCTAAACCGTTCTGCATAATTGTTAGATTTAGATTATATCAAACAATAACGTTTATTGACAGATTACTGACAAATGTCATATGTATTACTCATCCTACTACCTGGAATATTAAAATAATTAAAATTTGTACTAATATCAAACAAATCCTTCTAACTCAACAGTTAAAAAGGGTATAAGGAACCCTTATACCAAATCATGCAGAATTTTATTGAGTTCTTAACCATCCTGATTTGTACAGACCGTTTCGTTTGAAAAAATTGAGTTTTACGCATGTAAAAGTTGTTAACTTTGGCATTATATTATGAACATTTTGTATGTGTATTAGACCTTTACAAAATGTTGAAAAGATTATAATTTAAATAAATAGTGATAGAAATGTTGCAGCTTAATCTTCATAATTTGACAAGATATGAATTTTTAAAGTTGAAATGTGAAAATTCTCAAAAACGTCTGAATATCTCAAAAACCGTTGACTTTTGGGATAATAAGCTACGAACAAAATTACATAATAAATTAAAAAAATTATTAAAAAGAATAGCATTCCATGTAGAATACAAACACTAATGTCACTCGCGGTATAACCGTAAAGCTAATAACTATTTGCTTAATATTTAAAAAAATCAAAATTGAGTTGTGTTTGTAGGTATAAAAACTACAAACTGGCTATCTGTTTTGAGTAGCATGCATCTAAAAATCTAAGACGCCAGGCCTCTCTTAAGTCTCAGACAAAAAAATGTTACAAAAATCCGAATTTACTAATTCATACCTACTCTGCTTCAATTACTAAGTCAAGACTTTGCTTGAAATTACGCACACATTGTGACGCTCCAGTGCAGAATAATGCAGAAATGCTCAACTACAAGAAATCCACGATCTGTCAGACCAAAGTTTATAATATGGGGAGTTTTTTAATGGTCGAGTGTGCCAAAATGTTTTATAAAACGTTTACCTCATACTAGTTTTTCTATTATCAAAGTTATATGTAAAAATAATTTTCTTTTCATTTTATTGATTAAGAAAAATTATTTTTTTAATAATAATTTAGCAACATGTCAAATTTAACATTTAAGTATTTAAAATGAACATATCTTTAATTTTGTGATAAATACATTTTTAAGTTGCGAATTAAGTTGTTTTTTCTTTACCTGAAACTAGATTATAAAAAATTACATACAAAGATAATTTAGAATATCAGACAAATTATAGATTGATTTAGTAAAAAAATAGACAGTCTTTGTTCTAAGCAAGTAACTAATTTTCGATTTTTTCAAACATACCAAAATGGTTACTGTATTAACAGTTCAATTCAAATTAATACAATTGGCAAGGCACTAAAAGTACTCACAGGTTTTTTTAAGAAACTTGTTAATTTTGTGGTCATGTGGATGACTAGATAAATAGTTAATGGTTCTATTGGAAGCAATGGGTTTGGTATACCAATCTCTTAAGATATTATGCATGTAAAATTAACATAATCAATTTAATGAAAAATAAGAGTATGAGTTTGAGTAGTTCAAAATTAAAAGAAAAAATTAACGATTCTTAAAAACATACTAAAACGTAACAGCTACCTTAACAACATTATAAATAAACTAATATGTAGGACTAACTATATACCAACACCAATAAGCTTGTCTAACCTAATTACTAACCTAAACTTTACATACACAAAAATCATTCATGTACCTAGGTTAACACAAAGACTAATACCTATGCTTAAAAAAAACATTAAAATTAGTACATATAATAAAAACATTATATACAACTGTAAATAGCTATTACAATTGTAACTTCGTCATACTTAATATAAGCTATAAGGGGCGTCAATGCAATTGTGGGAACTACATTAGGGTGTATCACCTACTGCTGATGAGCTCCAAAAGAGCGAAACGACCGTCCAGTAGTTCACTCTGGTGGCGTTTGCACAATTGCATTGACATTGCTTACCCCCAATGTTCTTTTACGTTGTGGTTTTATCCCGACGAATTATTCAAAGCTTATTTTGAATTTTGCGGGTGTTAAACTAATTTCAACGTGTTACCACCGTTTATAGCTATTTACAGTAAACTTTAGGCACATAGTAAAATCACACTATGAGATGGCTCTGCCATCAAACACTTTTGAATTATATACAACATGCAATATACATAAATAAAAAAACTAAACGAATATTTTTGATGTACACAATGTCGTATACAAAACTGATTGTAACTATTGCAACAAATGCTACATTAGACAAACGCAACAAAAAACAAAAAAGTGTTTGTAAAATTATCTATATGATTGTAAAAACAAAAAACCTAAATTAGCTGTACCAGTACATCGTAATAACCCAAGCCACAATTTTAATTTTTCGAACCCTACAATCTTAGATGTGGAACATTTTTTTAATAAACTAGAATAATTTTTATTACTAAACACAACAATAATGTCAGATTTAATAATGATATTAATTCCCTAAATTACTCCATTGCATATATTGAATTTGCGATAAGAAATATTTTTGTGGTAACTTAGTTAACATGACGTCTGTCTGTGTAGGTGTTTACTGTTTGTAATTTATTGTACTTCTATAGTAACTGTAAATGTGTTTATTTGTTTATTTATTCTATTTTACAAACGTAAGTAGTTCATCGGTCAGCTCATCTTGGACCCGTTTTTTTATGTAAGTGTATATGTAAATAAGTTAATTACTGTTAGACATGTCAAATGTAATGTATTTCTTTTTGTTTGTGCAATTAAATAGTTTCCATGATGAAATGCGCACAATAGCGCCACGAAACGTCGCCGTTTAAAAATCAAACCAAATTGTAAGTTTTTGTCTCTCTTACCTAAAGGTTCAATACACTAAGTTAGTAGTATTTTAAAAAAAAGTTAACAATAATTATTAACTATGATTGCTGTTTGCAGCAAACCAATGTCAACGTTACAAAAAATGAAGCAAAATAAAAAAAAAGTGGTGAGAGAAAATAAGTGAGGGAGTTCAAGCAAGATTAGAGTGGCTGTTTTTGATTTACAAAAAGGTTTGACCACGCCATATTTAAGTGCGAGTGTGTCATATCACAAGAGAAAACTGTCGATGTTTAATCTCACAGTACGTAATATTACTGCAAAACAAACAACATGTTTCGTATAGTACCAAGGTGTAGCCCAACGTAGAGCTGACAAGATTGCATCTTGCTAATTTCAGTTTATAAATAACGTACCAGACAACGCAGAAAAACTAATTTTCTATTCTGATACGTATCCGGGTGAAAATCGGAATGGTAACTATTTTATTTGTGATGTTTATGATAGCATTTCAAAAAAACAGATCTGTTAAAAAAGCTCAGCACATATTTCCCGTTTCTTAACACGCTCATTTAGTGTGATACCATGCTGCCATAGATAGATTTGTTAAAAAAAAATACATTATTAATACAGAATTGGGTATTTATAATTAAAATGACGAGCACACGTTATGATGCAAAATTAAAGGGACAAACAGACTTTTTATGATTTTCTGGGGTGTGTTATGTTAAAAAGTTGATAGGTTAAAATTATCCTCGACACGCCTATCTTTCGTCGGCAATTATCAATTTTTATAAGTGCGTATTTATTCACTTTCCGGTAATGTTTGGTACAGTCGTGGTCATTGAAAATGGATTCATTCAGGTAGAAAAAAAAGAACGTGGTCACAGTCTAAGACAGAAAAGTACCGTGACCCTTATAATCTCTGAGGTAATAAACATTCCCGTTTCTATGATTTGTTATTTATAAAATTTTTACAATTTTAACAATGAATAAATAAAATATTTCTATTCTTTATTTCACGAAGTATTAACTTTTAATAAATTTATAATTATAAAAAGTGCCCAAGATGCCACAAAACAAATATGAACAATTATATTTAACAATTTCAATTAGTCCATTAGTCAAAACGTCAATATCCTAAATATCATTATCTAAGTATCTATCTTTCAATCGTATTTCCTGTACACACAGTAATTAAGGGATTTTTTTTATTGCCTGATTTAAAAGACAATATAAGAACAAGACAATAGTATCTATTATGACATTATATTTTATTTTTCAATGAAGAGGATTTACTGGGAAAACCTTTTATTTAAAATCGTACTTCTTACTTATTATTTACCCACCGATAGTATTGTGTTTAAAGTGTTTCCGTCATTTAATATTGAAATTAAATCAAAAATGCCCGGAAGACCGAATCAGTGGGTTATTTCGTAACTCAATTTATTTATTTTAATTCTTAATGAAGAATAAGGGTAGATTATGATGACAATGAAGTTACCAGTCACAACACTTGACTAAAAACACATTTGAAAATTAAGTTTCTTCATCAAACCTGAATTGTTGCTAAACCACTACACATCCAATTTCAGATTTTTACTTTAAAAATATAAACCAGTTTGATGCATATATGTTTAATGTACTTCAATATTTTTTGCAGTATTATTAACATTCAAACAATAAGATAATTTGAAAGTCATGTAAATAACGCGCCGAGAAAGAAATTTCCGGAACCAGGTATGAAGTGGAGAACGTTCTACCGAAAAAAGCAAGTGGCCGAATCAATGCTGGTTTTTGCGGATGGATGCGTGAAAGTTGTCCCGGTGAACTGGTGCAAATAACACCGCCACGGTTTAATGCAAGAGCTTACGTTACAGTGTTAGAGGAAGTGATGTTGCCTAGTGTACGAGCACTTTACCCTGAAAACGAGGTGGAAAATTTTGTTTTTGTTCAGGACAATTGCACAATCCACACTGCACAAATTCTGCAAGATTGGTTCACAGATCACCCGGAAATTGACCTTCTACCATGGCCCGCAAAATCACCAGATCTCAATTCGATAGAAAATTTGTGGACAGCTAGCGTAAAAGACTGGAACAATTTTAATAACGGTATTAGAGAACGCAATGTCAACGAATTAACGCGGCACGTGACTGATAATGGGAATTCCCTTCGAAACACAAATATTTGTGAAAACATTGTAAATAGTTTGCCCAATAGACTACAAAAGTGTATTGAAAGCAACGGATACTATACAAAGTATTAAATATTTTAAATAAATTAATTATTGCATTATTGTGTTTTTTGTTTCCTAAGGTTTGGATCCTGCACGAGATGATTTCGATGAAAAACATTATTATTAATGTTTACATATCGACTTACCTTTTGTCATTTAAAATTATCATATTGTATGAATGTTAATAATAGGTACTGCAAAAAATATTAAAGTAAATTAATTATATGCAACAAATTAGTTTATATTTTTAAAGGGCAAATCTGAAATTGTATGTGTATCGGTGTAGCAACAAATCAGGTTTGATAAAAAAACTTAAATTCCCAGTAAACCCTCTTTATTGAAAAATTACATATAATGTCATAATAGATACTATCGTCTTGTTCTTATATTGTCTTTTAAATCAGGCAATAAGAAAATCCCTTAATTACAGTGTGTACAGGAAATAGTGATATTTAGGATATTGACCTTTGACTAATAGACTAATTGAAATTGTTAAATAAAATTGTTCATATTTGTTTTGTGACAATTTGGCACTTTTTATAATTATAAATTTATTAAAAGTTAATACTTCATGAAAGAAAGAATAGAAATATTTCATTTATTCATTGTTAAAATTGTAAAAATTTTATAAATAACAAATCATAAATACTGTGGTTTTTATTACCTTAGAGATTATAAGGGTCGCGGCACTTTTTTGTCTTAGACTGTGACCACGTTCTTTTTTTTCTACCTGAATGAATCCATTTTCAATGACCACGACTGTACAATACAAGCAATCTCCGTTTAGCGGTATTTTTAGGCCCAACAAGGCTTTCCAGTATTAAGTTATTTCACGCGATTTTACGTGAATATGCAAATTAATTTTGTGTCTATCTAAGTGAAAGTCGATTTGGGGTGAGTAGTTTTATTCCTTTTTATTAAAGGTTTAAATTGATTCTTTCTTAACTGTCTATAGCGGATTTCTATACCGCCCCACACGTTTCCTTCATCGGTGAAAATAACAAACATATGGCATATTTGGAGAAAAATTTCCATGACGTCATGTTACTATAACTTAAATATTTACACCGTCAAGATATTTCGAAACTTTTAAAATTGCGAATTCTTTTGGGAAGAACAGCTACCATCAATTGCTACATTAAGTCGAGGGGAAACGCTGCGCATTCGTTATCTCAAATGATTGTATGCTTTAAAAACAATATTTACTTGTGTTAACGCTGTATGTACGTTTCCCTTACTGGGTAAAACCTAACTGTTAATATTACAATTTCTAGTTTTACGATTAGTCCTTCGTTAGTCATGTCAATTGTTGACCGTACGTACATATTAGGTTAACACAATTAATTATAAAATCATTTTATGCATCACAAAATCGTATGCAGTGCGCGTTACGAATATAAAGTCATTTCTTCTTCGAATGCAAAAGTTTAGACCGACTAGGTCAGTTCAGGTCATGTATTATTGTATTAGCGTTTGAAAAATTTATGTAATTATATTTATGTACTGTCTTCGTCCTTTTTGGAATTTGGAATCTGCGATAAAATAAATATATATTCTGTGTTATTACTTCTGTCGTGTAATTTGTTCTTTTCCAGCTACGGGTGGAGTTAAACAATATCTTCTTAATTTAATATTTCATCGTTTTGGCGCTTTTTTAGATTTAATTTATAATTTACTCTCCAGGAACAATTCTGTTAGCGGTTGCTGAATTTTTTTTTGGTTACACGAAAACCAATGTAACAGGTGTTTAATAACCACTTTATTAAAGAAAATGTTGCAAACAATAAAACAGTTTTTGCCTGTATCAGAATTTTTTCGTTTGGTTATAAAATAAATAACGTAGGGTTCAAATATATAGTTTGATTTCTGATAAAGCGTTCCATTTCTTCTCCATGCAAGACAAATGAGTTTCTACGGCTAATATTCAATTATTAATTTATCTTGAAGGTATACCAAATCAGTTTATATAGCGGTGCTTAAATACAAGAACATACTTGATTTTTTATTCTGTATTGATGATATTTATCATGATTTTCATATAAATGAAACACACCCTATTCAAAACCACATCACATTTCAGTGACAGTGATAAGCAATGTGACGCGTAATATCTATTTTCTTTAAATTTTTTTTGTTTCTGTTAGCTGTAGTTTACTAGTTACTTTTAAAATACTATAAATATGGTTACACAGAGAGAAATGCTGTATCACAATTTTGCACAAGATTGTGCATAAATGTATTGTTGATGATATTACTACAGTTGTTTATATTTATACCATAGGCTTGCACGCTTTTATTTAATACGTTTGGATAAATAGGTTATGAAGTTTTATTTAACAAATTGTTTTAAAAATATTATAAACTTTAGTATGTTTTGTATTCGACAACAATGTGCTAGTATTTTGCACAATTTTGTTTTAGTTTCTCGCACAGCTTTGATAATATATATTACAATAAGATTATGCAATTCTTTTAAACTCGGAATGAAGAAAAACATTTAACGAACTGTAGATTATCAGTAATTTTTTATGATGAACGTTCCCTCTCCCGGAAAATATGTGAACTAACTTTAAAAATTTGAAGCGATAAATGTTTCAACCAATCACAATTATCAAGTACCGTCCGCTTGAAAAAATGTCTACCAACAAACAAAACTTCTTGATACCGTTGGGTTTGTTTACATTTTTACCTCCTGTTTTCTGAAAAATTCGTAGTTATTCAGTTAGTTTTTGGCAAGACTTTTTGAAACGCTGTTATTTGAACAAGGTAAGTGTATTTATAACATTTTCTAAGTGTAACCTTTGTTTGTAACCTCAATTATTACTTTAAATTCTGTATTTAATTCCAGCGTTAATTCTACGAACAACAGCTAATTTCTGATGGAGATTTTTACATTACTTACTTTCTGTATTGTTTCAGTTGTTATTTATCAACATGAAATCGAAATCGAAGAAAACCATTCATTTCGAAGCAAGAAATATTATTAAAAATGTTGTGAAGTTTTTCGATAAATTCTCCCTTTAGAGAAGGCAACCAAACTAGCTGCTGTAGTAACGGGCAAATCAACCACATTTATAAAAAAATCTGGAGTGAATCGATAACAAGAAGTAATGGAATTTTAAGAAGAAAAAAATAAGTATATAAAATAAGTATACCATTTAAATATAAATAAATAATGCTCTTAAGATTTGTAACGTTTTATTGACAATTTACCCAATATATGTTATTTTTAAGTAAATAACATTTAACCAAGATGCATAAAGTTGTACAATAAAAAGCTATACGAAATAATAATAATTTACAAATTGTGATACGGTGCAATCAAATATAAAAATTGCTTATATATAATGAAAAAAAAACTGTACAATTTAATCTACACAAATGAATGCAATAAAACTGCACAAATTGGTCTTGTCACTTTTTCAGACCCAATTTGTGTACTTTTGATTAACAATTGTAGATAAAATATACAAAAATTTTTCTCTATGCAAACATCACAAATTATTAATAATTTAAGTTGATAACTCTGTATTTGCAATGCTTTTATGTTCGATAAGTTTAGTGCCGCTAGCTCAAAAACTAAGAACAATATAAAAAAATTATGTTTATTTTATTTAAAGATTCAAAAAATGAATATTTAAATGTAAATATTTGTTTTTTTTTCTTATTTGTACCCGAGTTACAAATCTCTTTTAAACCTTAAAAATCCCCTCTGTAAAATTTAATTTTTGTAGTTATTATATATCGCCCAAACACCATAAAATTATTATTATTTTAAATTTAGAGTGTTTACTAGAAATTTATTGTTTGATAGATCAATTTCCTCTAAAACGAATTAATTGCTTGTCATCAGGTACATTACAATTTCAATAAATTTATTTTCAAAATTATTTAAAATGTTGGTTTCACCTAATAAAACCATGAAAATTTTTATTAATTGTTTTATTAATTATGCGCAACCGCAACTGTAATAAACAAAATAACAAAAATATAGTAATTTTGCAATTGTAATTTTAAATTTATTTATTTTAGAGATATAATCTATAAGCTTACATACAATGTAAATTTTTATTCAACGTGTAGTTTCTATACAGTTGATTATGTAACATATTTAGTATATGCGTTCTATAAAGTTGAAACGTTTATTTAATAAAATACCTATACATTTATTTATTTTACGACGTACTATAAAATATTCTTCTTACATGTTTCTTTATTGATGAAAATAAAATTTAATCGATTTTTCTATTATAGGTTGTATTAAAATAAATCTATATGGCACCATAACCAGACAAATTTTATATTCACTTAACTAAAACATAAAAATTCAATTTTACAAACTCATCCTAAATTTTATTTTTACTAAATTTTGCATTCAACTTATAAATTTTATTAAAAACTTAGAACTGTAAAAAAAAATAAAGTAAGCAGTTCTAAAAATTTAATTTCGAATTTAGCAAAGTTTTTAATAAACAAATTCGAATTAAATTTACAAAAAAAATTAATTACAGTTTAATAAGGATTTAAAGAAACTAAGTTCAAATATATGCGAGTATATATAAGTTTGATAACTATAAACTATCTTGCGCTGTTTTATTTTGGAACGGTAGTATTGAAATGCGTTTAATGTAAAAAGTTGAATCTGAAAAGTTTCTGAGTTATCGTTCCCTGAAAAATTCTATTTTAAACTTCCTGTTGTAACCAGAATACAAAAATATAACATTTTAGTAGGTAAATCCAGAAGAATGTATGTAGTTCTATTAACTTAAAAACTTGTTTGCAAAACGTGTAAACGTTTTTAATAATAATTTTTAGAATAATGACAGTTTTGCAGATTTTACAAATAATTTAATAACGCAAAGCTGACGCTTTTCCATTTATTCACGTTTGCTTGTTATTTTTTCAAATTTATAAACTGATTCTTATGTCATTTAAAATTAACTTATTTTTTACTTTATTTTTATAATTGTTAGTTTTTAGTTTATTTATGATTGCAATCAACTAAAGTTTTGAATTTTTTTGTTTTTAATACAATTTTAAGTTTATGTTTTAATAAGATAACGTAAAAATTTTATGTTATCAGATAAATAAAATTGTTGCCAAAATTTGTATCTTTTTGTATAATTTGTAAATTTAATTTATTATGTAATTTGTATAATTTATATGTAAGATGTATCTGATTAACAGGTTTTAAAAGGAGAAACTAGAGCACAAATACAAGCAAAAAATGTCAAAATAAAAGTTGAATTAAAACATTTTAAAAATCTAAATTTTTAGCAAAATTAATTGCAAATTACAAACTTGTTGCATTAATTAGTCTCCTAGGGTTGTTGACACCATAAATAAAAGTAAACTGTTTTAAAAAGCGCAGATTGCGTTTTAGCGATTTGCGGATATCAAAAATAAAAATAAATACAAAATAATGTGTTAGATAGGTAGGTAGTATTCATCGAAGACTAAAATTTACTATAGAAAAAGAAAATAATTACAATACATTAAATTTTTTAGATATGACACTTATTAAAAATTTAAATAATAAAATTGACACAAATTGGTATAGAAAAATTTTAAAAACTAGTAGATACATAAATTTTAATTGATTTACTTCCATCAAATATAAAAAAAGTACAATTAATAATTTAATTGACAGAGGAATCATTTTATCTTCACCTAAATTTCATTCAGAAAATATTTATATATGTATTTAAAAATATTTTAATCCAAAATAGCTATCCTCAGCACTTTATAAATCCTAATATTAAAAAAAGAATAGAAATTTTAAAACATAAAAATAAAAATAGTACAAGCGTAAATTTAGCTAATTCTTCACCTGCTATTAATCTAAATATAAAAAAAGAAAATATTATTAATAATAGTGAAGAAAAAGCAAATTTGTTGTAAAGTTGTAAATTTATTATTATTGTAAATAATTATTATTAAATGTTTAATTATAAATGAAAAATTGTTGATAAGTTTAAGAAATTATTATCATCTCACTAACTTATATAATTATTGTGTATTTCATTTTTAGATATTAAAATGTAAAATTATTGAACCTTTAAAGAAGCTTATGCAAAACGTACTTAAGGTTTTATTTTCATAATTTATATGTCCAATACTTAATAAACAAATTCATTAAAGAATTATTTGCCGTTTTTATAATGTTCTATTAATTACTAGTTTTATTAACCTTGTTGCTTCTTGGCATGGACACCAGTTTTGAACTGTTATCAAAGTCAATTTCCGTTTGATCAATCTTCAGAGCAGTTATTGACTTTAACAATTTTTAAAAATTTAGCATTTCGTATAACGTAAATTTTCTTAATGGTAATGTATTTTATCCTGCTATCTACAATAATTGTAATTGATGGGTTTTGGTTTCTTCACATAGAAGAGGCAATATAAAAACCACTCGAATTATGTTTATAGCTACGTTTCGTGCCTCAAGTGTTCTCTTCTTTAAGTTACTGAAAATTTATTAACGGTAAGTGAACAACATAACACACTTACATAACTAAGAAACGCTTTTTTAATAGGCACACCTATTAACAAAGAACGTTAAAAAACAATAGACAAATAATTGTAAATTCAAAGATTATTGCACGATATAAGGATGATAAGACTAATATATAAAAATTGACCATGAAGCAACATTCACCTCTAAAAATTATCTTGCATTTTTTAAGATTAAATTATTATCAATATTGCTTAAAATTAGTGTTGTTATTGAAATTAATATTGTTTTTATGTATGTTTTAATGTATATCATTTTGAAACTAACCTTTTTTTTTTAATTACTTTCAACGTCTAAAATTTTTTTTTCCAAAAAAGTTGTTACCACATTTAAGACTACGAGAACCTAACTGGTTTAGGTTAGGTTTTTGTGGTCTTAAATGTAGTAACAATTTAAATTTCCATTACCTTATTGGATAATTGAAGGCCCTATGAAGCAGACACAGCAGTCTGTGAAACGTCGCCTACTGAATTTAATCCAAAGAAACTAATTTTCTTCTTACACGTCCTCCTATTGGGATTTTATAATAAATAACGTTAAATTAATGATACAAGGAGGGATATAAAAAAATATTAAAGCATATCAATAATGTTAATCTACAAAATTTTATTGTAATTGGTTATAATAGTTCAATTAAGCTAATTTTACAAAAATTTCAGTAATAGAGTGTAATGGTAAAATCAATGAGTATAGTCATGATAATCCATTTAGAGTTAATTTAGATAAAAAAATTATTTATTCTTTGAGTATACAAAAACTACAATTACTTTAAGACATTTATTCGTTTTTGAAATCTCGTCAAAAGCTTTAAAATGCGTTCTAAGTCTAAACAAACAAAATTGCCTGACAAAAAACGATGTGAAGTTATTTTTTGGCAGAAAAAAAGGCGCTTTTATAAAATCTTAAGCTTTCGCGGTTGTTACGTTTATGATTATAAGCGACTTTTGGCTTAGACGGCGTCGTAGTAAAACATCTAGACTTAGGCTTGGTCCGAATCTCTTCTTGAGAGCCAAAACAAGAAGTAGAACTTGGCCTTTACCACTGTGACATTTACCACTCTGAAGATGCAAGCTGCAATGTCTTGCGAAACGTCAGTTTGTTTGGGTTTACGAACGACAATACGGCAAAGGCCAAGTTCTACTTCTTGTTTTGGCTCTCAAGAAGAGACTAGGACTAACCCTAAGTCTAGGTGTTTTACTACGACGCGGTCTAAGCCGAAAGTCGCTTATAATCATAAGGCGCTTTTAGTTGTAAAATTAAAAATGTAATTAACTTAAAATAGTTTGGAAGATTAGAAAATTAACTGAATTTAGAAGAATTAAGGACAAACTGACTAGTATTCGATCAAAAAAAATCTCCATTTAAAACGATGTTTTAGAAAAAACAAGCCTGACAGACAAAAACCTAAATTCCACTCAATTAACTAAATTATATAGCGAAGCTACAGGTCTAAGCGTATGCATTTCTACAGTGAATGGAAAATTTCAGACTGGGATTTAAACCACGGAAGAAACCACTGCTTTCCGAATCGCAAAAAAACTACTTTTTGCAATGGACTAAACAACATCAAAACTGGACAACAGATCAATGGCAGAAGGTACTATTTAGTGATGAATCTACCTTCAAGATTAACATGCGTGCTGGAAATACATGCGTCAAAAAGTTTTCTAAAGAATTTTTACCAAAATGTGTCCTTCCAACAATTAAACATCCAACATCTGTCATGATATGGGGTTGCATCCTTACCCGTGGGGTTGCTCGACTACATATTGTCTATAGAATAATAAACAGTACATCAACAACAAGAACTTTGATGTATTGTAGAATAAGATGCTACGTAGTGCAACAGATTAGTTTGGCAAAGAAACGTTTATATTTTAACACGATAACGCACCTTGCCATCAATCAAAAAATTTTAAATTTTAGATGGAGATGAACAAAATTGAGAAATTGAACTGATCTAATTACTAGACCTGAATCCAATCAAAAACTTGTGGCAAAGATATCAAACATATTATCAAAAAGAAAATTGAAAACGAAAGTAAAATATACAAATCTTTAATTCACGCCTGGCATCACTGTATATTGAGGGTGACCAATTTAATATTAAAATTAGTTTGGAGTAAAATAATATTTTGCATAATGTTGTCTTAAATGTTTTGTCCAATTTTTATAATTTTAAATAAAACTTTTTTCTAACGGCATTGTTTCAATATTGTTTCATTTTATTATTTTGATTAAGTTTTCAGCTAATAAAACTAAATATGGAAAACTAGTATTTTGTGATGTTTCAGTCGCTCGCAGCAGAGTGCTAATAAATAAGAAAAGTTAAGTATAATCATGTTTTGTTAGACAATTGTTTATTAGGATATCGCACAGCTCTTAATCTACACGTGGTGCCGAGGTTATAATTACATTCACTGTACATTAAAACAATATCCTTGTATACTGCGGTTGTATACATACATATACATAATAAACAGAAAATTTAAATTAAATATGAGCATCAACTGACAAAATTCATAAAAAATATCAGGCAAAAATATAGCACATTGTCAAACTCAGTTCTAAGAAAGCTGAATTTTGCATTTATTTATCTGAAGTCTTATTATGGTTACAACCGAAGATAAACGTGATTGTATAACAAAGTACAACTTGTTAAAAGCTAGGTCAGTAATAATGCTAAGAAATGAACATTCGTATCTGTTTAATTATTTTATTAGCAATTTTTGTTGTAAATCATGTAGATGAATTTAATAAAACAATATTGCATACATTTCACAGATTTTATAGCATTTACCCACCATTTACCGCATAGTTACAATAAACAGTAAATTTCTATTTGTTTAGATAGTCAGGACCGGCTTAAAAACTTTAACTGCAAGTATCGCAAAACTGGGTCACTTTAAACCGAATCATCTAAAGACATTTTTTTCATTTAACGCCACAAGGAAACTACTTGAATTTAAAGTCGCATTTCAGATACACGCTATACAATTAAATAAGTTTAAAAATACAATTTTGGTGTGTGTTCTAATAAGGGTAATAAAAACAAGTTATGGTAGTAATATAATTATTAAAATTAATTGTTAATTGTTTTTGACTATAAATTTAAATGCATAATTTTAAATAATTGATTTTGTTACTGACAATATGTTTACTTAAATTTAAATTTTTTACAGTATGTCAACATCAATTTACAGTTACTACCACAAAATGTATACGATTTTAAAAAACAGCTTTACAATTAAAATTAATTTTAACTGTGTAAATTATATTACTTTTTATTTAAAACAAATTTTTAGTATAAAACGCTTTTTTTTTAAATAATGGCATTATAAGTCTCAGAAACTGTAATTTCATATTAGTCGTAGAAAACTTTTTATTTTAATAATGTTAACTAATATTTATATTGACTAAAATTATAAAAAAGCTTTAGAATAAACTAAATATAAACAATGAAAAGGTTGAATTAAGATTTCAAGAGCTAAGCTTTTATAAAATACAATTTCTCAATCTGGACATTTTTTGTTTGATCTTATAGCTGAGAAGAAATAGTAACTTATACTTTTTTTAAAGTTTGTATAAAGTTACATTCTAGGCAATTCCTAAAGGAGTTTCAACGTTATTTTTGGTTACTAAAACTATCAGTATCACCTAAAAAATACAGTAGCGGTAAAAACGTACAGAATTTTTTATACTTTTAAGAGAAAGAAAAACATACGGTCGAAAAGTAACTTATGTTCAGCGTCGATTTATATATTATGTTATTGATATAAAGATGTAATGCTTTTAATTAAATAAATGTATTATTCAAACAAATATTCTTAGAATTTTAAATTACATAAAATGGGTTTATGGCATTATGTATAATACAGTAAGAATCCTTAGGGCACAGTCAATCAATTTACAAAACGAGTGTTATATTTCTCTTGAGGAATATATAATGCACTCAAATCTTTTTATTAAAAATTGATATTTTAAGTAAATTTTTCAACAAAATGTTAAATCACAAAACAACTAATTTTATTTAGTAGTTTGTTAAATAATTTTGATAAAACTATATATTTGTAGTTTTATATAAATTTATTTATAATATTGATTACTTTGACACTTGTATATAGAAGATAAAGATATAGTTATATAGCTGTCTCAATAAAATCGTTGAGATAAATATTTCATAAAAGGTTTGTACAGATTTAATTTAATTTAAAAATTATAGTGCAGATTTAAAAACTACAATAGCAATATTTATCAGAATATATTTTAAATAAAAGTTAAACAAGCAAACATAATTTAGTGACATTTAGTATTTTTATTTAGTATAGTAATTTATGTTACTTTGTTAACGAGTTATGAATTAAAATAGAAAAAATAGAACACACTGAAACTGCTACAATCCAAATTTTAATTATGATTGAGTTATAAGATGCAAATTAGAAGCAGAGAAACACTTGTGATTTGTTTAACCCTAACCGTTCTTTACTAATTATAATCAACGAGAAGTCAAATTGAGAACATAATTTTTCAAACTTGAACAAAATGAGATTTTCTTAAACACGGACGTCTTCAATTTCAGATAGAAACGGAGTATTTATACCCGCTTTGTTAAAACAAAGGTTGTTATTTATGCATTAAGAATAAATAACTAAAACAATAGTTGGAGAGTAAAATAGAATATTTTGTAACGAGGAATAAAAATTCCATACGAGTGGAAAGTTCCGAGAGTGAGCGTACGCGAGTGTGAGTATTAACATTTATAGATATTGTTATACTGTTTGTACGATTATTGAAATTAAAAAATAGTGTAAGTGGTATAGTAGGGCCGGTTCTAGATTATTCGGGTAAAATCGGTAAAAGATCGTGAAGTCTCGTTGCAATCGTTTCGTTTTGGGTATGCTCGGATGTAGGTCTGTCGTAGTGATGGTGGTGATGCTATTTATTGTGTGTATATAAAAGTAATATTTGTGAAGATTTAATATTAGTTTCTTAATAACCCTTATTTGTTTTAATAAATTGAAAAAAATAAAGATGGAAGCATTTTTTACAAACTTGAACAAGACGTCACATTTGGTCCCTTATGTAAGTGCAAGAAATCTATCAATAAATGAGCAGCATAAAATTCAGTGTTTTACTAAAATCGATGTTAAATTTGGAGAGCAAGTGATTGTGGAATGTGAAGATTTTAAAGTATCTACAAAGATTTATCAACAAGTTTTCAGTTGAAGACATAAACAAAATTAATAGCGTGATTAATTTGGGAAAAAAAACATATATCTCGTTAGCCGTGGGGATTTGGTGAGACAACAAACATTGAATGTGTTCCAGAGTGAAAAATAAATCAAAAATGAGTCCATATGAGAACAATTTATAAACTAAGGTTAAAATTATATTTGGAAAGTTTAGAAAAGTTATCAACTAAAATTAAAATGTATGAAATCACTAAGAATTTAAAGAATGTAAAAATAAATCGAACAATAGATGTTTGTAATAATTATGCTTTTTTCATTTTACAATTACAAGTGTCTGTATGCTTTTATGTGCGTATATATAAAAAACTCATTTACTTAGTTTAAAAATTATAGTTGTGAGTTTGGTTTTACATCTCAAGTAAATTTATGTATTAAGATTAATATACTATTTAAAATCAATACAAAACTTATCAAATGCATTGAAAAAAGTAAAATAAGTAAGTAATTAATGCGAGTAATAATCTTTCTGCTGAATTTTAACACGTATTGATAAATACATATAGAAATGCAACAATTTATTTACATGATTTAAAAAACTTCCAACTGCTCCAAAGTCAACATGCTTATAGTTGTAAGATTTGTCTGCCCAAAATGTAAAGGTGAGACGCCCATAAAAGGTACTCGGTGTATAATATGTCCAGTTCATGAAATAATTAAAAATCAAGGAGGTAAACATTTTTCATCAAGTTAGTATATAAAATAATTTAAAAGAAAAAAAACGATTTGTAAAGAAAAATTATTTTATAAATGTTTGCAAAAACCAACGGTAATGAACAAAAGTATCTTTCTAAACGATGATGAAGAATAACATTGAATAATACTTTGTAATGCATAAAATTTTGTAAATATAGTATACTAAGCTTATTTGATAATTTTTGTGTTTTGGAAATTTTATTACTCTATATTTTTTATTTGAGAAGAATAAAAGTTACTGTATGAATTCAAATAATAAATAATATAAAAAATTACTTTACACTAAAACACTGTTAAATTTTTTTAATTGTTTGATTTATAATAATTAATGTTATACACTGCATTTAATGCACTGCGCTTGTATTTTGTTATCATTTCCTTGCACTAATTCACACAAGTCTTTTTTTATCGATTGCTAAATTGTGCGAAATCCAACAGAAACAAATCTTTTTTACTGCTAAATGTTTATTCGATCGCTAATGTATTCTTGTCATAAACATGCTCAAAAATGTTTCAATCTTATGATAAGTCACATGAAAATCTTGCGTTATTAGTTCGAACACAGCATCAATGTTTTCTGTCGCAACAACTAATTTTGTACGATTTTTTAAAATTTGTATAACATTACAGTACAGCTACGTTTAAATTCATTAAGCCATCGAGATATTGATCGTGCTCATAACCATAAATCCTCAGAAAATAAAAATCATCAAAAATTAAAATGTTATAATTGTTATCTTACTACTTAAGTACATTTGGCGTAAGACAACTCGGCGCGGGCATTTATAAATTATTTACAAAACATTTACAAAATATTTACAACCTAAATGAAATTTTTACTAATTCATTTGGTAGTTGTAGGCAATACCTTGCATATAATCTATCAAATGTTTTTGTAGTCTCTTACAATTAATAAAGTTCGTGCATCGGCAACTGTTTTTGCGTTAGAACATGCCTAGCAAAAATCGTAATAGAAGTCATAAATAGCCTGTGTTTTTCGTAAATTATCGATCAGTTTTCGTATTGTAGAATAATCAACACTTAGCTCAATGTATAAACGCCGATGACCTGTTTCGATTTGTTATTTCTTCTATATTTAAAACTTTATTCTACATGTTATCACAACTTATTTGGAAATATTGGTTGCCGCTGTCTATTACCTTTCGATTTAAGCAAATATGTTATTGTCTTTAACCAATCTAATATTAGTTCCAGGTTGTTTAACAAGTTTAACAAGACAACGCATCTAATGCGTTTTGCATTTCTTGCATTAGGACAATGATCAACGTTATAAGCATGTTTTGCAGGTAATGCAAATTTTGCGTCGTTGCTGTAGCGGTCAAGTAACCATGTTTCGCAGAGATATTTTTTTATGTTGTTTTGCTAAGTGGAAAAAACATTCAAATTTTTGCTTGTGGAAAATTACTTTGAAAGCTTCTATAATAAATTCAAAACCGGATTAACTAATTTTGGATTTTGTGTTAACTCTAAAGTGTTAATTTACACGAGTAGAGTATAGAGGCAAGTACTTGATAGAGCAGAGCAACACTATTCGTATAAGCGCTTAATAAAGTAGAGTAGCAAGTAGAGTGTGTAGTGGGTGGTAGAGTATAATCACTAGCAACAAGTGGCAAAATAACTCTATTCTACTACCACCACCACCGTCAAAATATCCACTTGTTTATGCACTCTACCCATGGAACGCACTGGGTAGAGTGGAGTAGGTAGCATTGTGAGAACGCTATTATTCCGACTGAAAGCAGATTATGCCTTGTTTGAATAAAAAAGTTAAAATGAAATTCATCAAAGATAAAACTTTAAAACTTGTAGAGCTGTATAGCAAATACGAGTGTTTATGGAATTTAGGTACTGTAAGCTACAAAAATAAAAATATGAGGCAAGCCGCGGAAAATCAAATAGTAAAAAGAATCAAAAAGTTAAGGTGTAATCAAATATATCTAAAAATATAAAAATCTAAAAAATTAGGTTCAGGTTCAGCTGATGTATACGTTCCCATTGTAAAATGGTTCATTTCTATGAACGCAATCATCAAAGATGCAATAGGACACAAACATAAGAAGGCTCACAGGTAAGTGTGTATATTTTATACCTCTAATTGGGGGTTTTCTTGTTAATAAAAAAAATTATATTTTTATTATATGTTTACATATTTATTTATTCCACGTTAATTTTGTTTCTTCATAAAGTTTTTAAAAATAGAAAAATTTAATTTACAAAACATGTACTTATTCTTCATAAGGTTGTTCTCGTTAAAAAAATGTCATGTACAATATAACGTAGTATATTTCAAATTAAAATACATGTTTATATTTCCATAGAACAGCTTCTTTATTGTTGAAATAATTCCATAAGCAGTTTCTTATGTTCTTAGACATGGCTGTTGATTGAAAGCTACCATACCATTCAAAATTTCTTAGTTTACTGATTTCGTTTTGTCATTGCCTTGGAATGACAGCTATACTGTTATCAATTTTCTTGTGGACACAACCACTGATAAAATATAAGTCTGGGAATGTTTTTGTTATCCAGTTGTGAAACCTACATGCTGCGCTAACTACGTTGTTTACTGTGTCCAAATGCATCTCCTTTGTATATTGAGCAATTTTAAAATACACTTCCATTTGAATTAGGTCCAATAAACCAACATTGATGTAACTAAAACAGTACTTATGATCAACAGCCATAAGTACCACGCTGTAGTGCCTTTTATAGTGAAAATGTTCACTGCCAGGATTGAAAAGCGTTTTAATTAAAATGTGTTTACCATCTATAGCCCCACAGCAATTTGAGAAATTTTAGCGCTCTTTAAAAACTTCAGCCACAGTGTTTTATTTTTCTCCGGGCGGTACCTGACGCAAAAATTACAAATTATCTCTTATAATTTCGTAATTTATTTTATCATTTTTGTTTTATTTTAGGAAACAAGCATAATACACAGCACAAAGACACTAAATTTACGCAACACAGTCACAGAATGAGAAAGATACTATTGATAATCCAGACCAATCAATGGAAAAGATAACTTTAGCACAAACACCGAGCAGCCAACAAACACCATCCCACAAGCAATCAATATCGGAAGAATTTACACGACAACCTGCAGGCAAAAAGAAGAGACTTGACAATCTAACGGAAGCAATAAAACACCTTCGATAAATAGAAATATCCATGACGGCTAAAATGAAAACATGAGATTTAGAGCATTTGGATAAAGCACAGACTAAGTGTTTTATCCCCAGCAAACTGTTCAGTACTTTAACCTTACAGATTTTACAATTGCAAACCCCAGTGAATACTCTGTTTCATTAGAACAAAATTTCCGCAATTCTTTTTATACGAATTCTACACTGGGCAGTTCTACGAGTAGCAATTCTCACCAAATGGCGTCTTCTTTATGGGATATTATTCAACAGTAAAACATAAATCTGCCAACGATTTTTTAAGGCAATGTTAGCAATATCCATCAAAATGTTAATGCTATCAATTCTGATGGTTTCGATAATCTGGCATATGCTATGCGCACATCTGATTATCTAACTGATGACTAGTCATAACTTTTAAACTGGACTTATATCACCGTTGTTTCTGTGGTGTATCTTTCCATATTTTTTAGAATAATTTTTCTATTGTAATAATTATCAGTAAAAACTGTTAATACTTCGGAGATGGCGTCTGACACTTTATGGACAAACTTTGAAATTGCAGGTATTGAAGCACTAAAAAAATGGGAAAAGCTTCGATATCTGTTTCGTGTAGCTAGAAAATTTAATGTAACTTCAATGTTCATTCTTGGTTTTATTGCACTCCTCATTATTGTGTTTTGCTGTTCGATTTTGTCATTTACCATACTCAGAAATTCTTCAAATTTTCGTGGACTCATCCTCAGATACATTTTATATTTCAACATATCCTCGAAAGCTAGTTCTCTTAGCAATCGAGCAATTGTTTTGTGTGTATTTTTTTAAGCCACTCTCTCATCCACTTACTTCTTTGATTGCTTACTTCCTCATCGATAGTTTTAGTTACTTCTGTTAAAAAGTGCATTTGCAACTGTAGCTAAACAATTTTAAATTAACTTTCTTTTTCTTAAATTCATTTTTTAACAAACACCACCTTGTGCTAGCATCAGTACTATACTTTGTGTAACCAGTCCCAGAGCTGAACGGTATAGCGGATGGCAGAGTGCACTCTACTTCCTACTCTACTCTACCCGCAGCAATTATCTCCGTGTAACTGAGTCTTAAACGTTACATGGACAAAAAAGTAATCGCAATTTTGTACTGTTTAAAAAAAAATTGTTTTAGAAACATTCATTTATATCTTACACGTCGGCTCTTTTGCTTCTAGAGCTATTTTACTTTAGAATATATTTTTTGTGCAATTTCTACTTTGGTTGCTGATGCCTCGTGATAACGCACGTTTAAATTTTTTACAACGCTGGCGTTTATCGAATTTTGTTTTGATATTATTACTTCAGAATGCAAAGATAAAATAACTTCAAAAACTTTGAGACTAATATATTTTAAATACAGCCGCAATTTGTATGATATTAATAATTAATAAATGCAATAAACATATCATTTGTATATAATAGTAGTATATTAAAAATTTAAATTGTTTTGTACGCCTTCATCAACTCTTTAGTGTAGTCTGTGACTTTTAGAAGACGCGTCCTCAAGTGGCGGATAAGGGAATGCCTTTCAGATTGAGTGGTAAGAGTGAAATGAAATAGCTTTCGCAGATTAACAAGTAAACACGTAGCGTCTGGCCCAGAGTGGGCGGCTGCAAGCAGTGTTATAGGTTGTTAAACTGACACCTAAATGGCCAGGGGGTGCAAAGAATCTGTCAGCTCAATATAGTGACATCTACAACAATACGCACGTGGAACGTTAAAACATTGTACCAAGCTGGTAAACTGAACAATATGATCTAGGAAATGAAACGTATTAATGTAGACTTAATGGGTGTCAGCAAACATCGTTGGATAAGAACAGCAGTATGTAAGCACGAGTATGATAATTTATATTACTCTAGAAACAGCAGTGAAGACCAAAAACACAGAAATGGGGTTGCAGTGTTTGTGAAAAACAATCTAGTAAAATATATAAGTAACATAGTCTAAAATTTTGAAAGAGTTATTCTTCTCGAATTGCAAGGTTGTCCATTTAAAATAAATATATTACAGGTCTACACTCCTACTGCCGACAAGAAATATGACAAAGAAGTAAAACACTTCTACAAATCAATTAACAAATTAATTAAAATATTAAAAGGAGATGAACTAACATTCATAATGGGGGATTTTATCGCAAACATTGATTGCGGCCAATCCTGGATTAAGGGGGGGGGGGCTAAGAAGGCTGCAGCCCCGGGCTCTATAATCCGGGGGGGCTCAGCCCTGTCCCATTGGGTTACATAATTTTGAAGTAGTCACTGACACTATATTTTCTTGTTATACAATAAACATCTGGCGACCACTGATTACACGCCTACAAGGACGAGGGTCTAAGCAATCAGGTAGTGTCATAAAATAAACCAGTAAGAAAAAACGGAACGTCGTTGAAAAAAATCTAGTCGATTTTTTTGAAATTTCATGTTCGATCTAATTCACATTGTGGCATCCACATAGGGATGGCCAGTGGAGTCGACAATTCATAGGACCCCTAAACGATACAGGGTTTCCAAAGTTACCTGGGCTCAAACGAGCCATCTCCAAAAACTAAAGAAATCAAACATAACAATCGCACTAACAAACATTGTTATATATGATTTCTTTTTTATTATTATTTTAATTGACGCAACTTATACAACACTTTTAAAATCACATCCACATTCACTAACAAACGTTCCACAGTAGGTAAGATTAATTTCTATCTATTTAATTTCATGTACGTTTATATTTTTACTTTTCTAGTCTAAAGATGACTTTAATGTAATTTTTGAAGTCGAACCATGTTAATAATTAAATAAACTATTGGTCGGACACTGACCTACAAGTAAAATAATATGGATCCTTTTTATCTACTTAAAATTTTATTGTTTAAGCTTTATCTTCGCCGCAATGGGACGACAAGGAAAAATCTACAACCCTTAGGTAACATCTGGAATTCGATTATTGCTTTAAATTTTAATTGCAATTTAAACTCCTTTACAATGATAAAATATTTTAAGGCTGCTGAACAAAAAGTAGAAGCACTAAAGAAATTGTCCAAAATTACAACTTATTTTAATGCTGGGCATGATGTGTCTAAAGCAGCTTCGACTTTTATATCAGGTTATGAAAATCAGCATAAAATTCCTGATAACACTCCTAATAAAACAGAAGTGAATGAAGGTATTTTTTTTTCAATTTAGATATTTTTCTTTTTTCTAATATATCATTTCTTTATTAGAAAAAATAATCGGCGATTCTACAGATAACAATTTTTTTTATTATTATCATGACGGTATTTCAGACATTTCAAATTGTCAAAAAGGTAAGATTTGTGTTATACATGTTTATCAGGATCTTTACCTTCCTAACACCCATTCAGCCAAATGGCCTGCGGTAATCAGCGATATTGCACTTGAGAGTTACATTGAAAAGGGGGTTAAATATTTTTAGAATTACAAAGTGGAAAAAAGTTTGAAGCTTCGAAAAGACGTTATAAATTACAAAGTCGAAAATTTTCGGATTCTATGCATCAAAAAAAATTTGTAAATGGAGAAACAGGTAAGCGATATTGGATTTTGTATTTCCTTAGCACTGTTTTGTTTGTAAGCTTTTTAGTAATGATCAAAACATTAAATTTTGTTAAGGATTTTCGGATTGGAAAAAGGGCGCAGAAAAAATCGAATCGCACGAAAATAGTAGTGAACATAAAACCTGCATGAACAAGTTTCTAATACGATGTAAAACTGAACATCGGATACAGTTGTATTTCTGATCCACGAGGAAAAGAAAAAGCATATTGGACTAATGTACTGAAGAAATTTTTACGCGGTGATTAAGTTTTTAGCCAAAAGAGGTTTACCATTTCGTGGTGACGATGAAGTTTTTCGATCAAATGTTCTTTATATAGGAATGCTAGAAACTATTGCTCAATTCGATCTTTTCTTACAAAGCCACATTGATAATTTTGGAATGAGACAATATGCGAGAAATTTATTAAATTAATGTACGAAAAAGTATTGAAGATAATTATAGCGGACATTAAATCTGCAAAAGGAATAGTTCCTTAATAGTGGATTCAACTCCAGATTTATCTCATGTAGATCAGTTATTAATTATAATCCGTTACTGTTCTACTGAACATGGAGGACAAGTACTCGAACGATTTTTGGGTTTTGTGCCAATATTCAGCCATACGGGCAAATCTTTGAGTGAAGTGGTTACAAGTTTTCTGACAGAAAATTCACTGGAATTAAAACACAGTCGCGGTTAGTCTTACGACAATCCTAGCAACATGGCAGGGCATGGTCCTCAAGCACATATTGGAAAAATTGTAGATGTCGCGTTTTATGTCCCTTGTTTTGTACATTTGCTCAATTTATTTGAAGAAAGTGCTGTGGATGAATGCTTTGAAGCAACCAAGTTTTTCGATTTTTTGCAAAATTTATATAACTTTTTTGGTGCTTCTACTCATCGGTGGCATTTGTTGTTCACACATATCAGGAAAAATTGTTCTGTTAAATCTTTAAGTAAAACCCGCTGGAGCTGCAGAGCGAATGCAGCAAAAGCTTTAATTACGAGCTATCCAGCAATATATAATTGCTTAGACACGATTTCAAAAAATAAATTGGAAAAGAAAGAAACCACTAGAGAAGCCTCAGGACTTTGTAAAAAAATGTTGAAAATGGAAACACTTGTAATGACAATATGTTGACACAAAACTTTAAGACGTTTTGTAGAATGTTCTAATATACTCCAAAAACCTGGATTAGATTTATTATTTGGTGAAAATGTGTTGAAGGGGCTTAAAAAACCATTTCCGCATATCGGGGTCAGTTTGATTTATTTGAACAGAAAATTAAGAATATATTTCGCGATTGGTATGAACAATGTTATTACGCTATGGACTGACGTCAAAACAAGTATCCTGATGGTAAAGATGACATATCTTTAAATGGGAAAGAGGCATTTAGAACGCAGACGTTTTTAGTCATAATTGATAAATTAGTGTGCCAATTAGATCAACGCTGCTAGGCATATACCCATATTAGTAATTTATTTAATTTCAAAATTTTCAAAATTTAAGTCTAGGCCATTAGGAGAGAAAATTGAAGAATTTTCCAAAAATATCTTAAATGTTTATAAAGACGACAGACAATAATTTAACGGATGAATTATATATTTTTTTCGAATTACTTAAAAATTCGAACATGAGAACTGGTAGCCCCCTCGAATTTCTTAAATATATTTTGGACAATCAGTTAGTTGATACGTTTCCCAACGTATATATGCTGTTTCGTATATATTTATGTATGCCAATTACAAACTGCGAGTCTGAAAGATCATTCTCAAATTTAGCATTCATAAAAAATAAGTACAGAGCTACCATTGAAGAGGAACGCCTATCAGCATTAATATTAATGTGTGTTGAAAGAGACATTCTCGATCAATTAAATTTTGATGAATTAGTCAAAGAATTTGTCAATACTAAAGTAAGAAAGAAGGGTTTGTAATATATAAATCTTGGCTTATAATTATTTATAAATCTTTATTGTAAATTGTTAGGTCATTTATACATACCATTAGATTTTTTATACTGTGTTTTATTATCTACGGGGCTCTGAAACCTTCTAGCCCCGGGCTCAAGGAAAGTTTAATCCGGCGTTGATTGCGGCTGCCGGAAAGATTTGGTTGCATACTTTTGACTTTTCAAACTAACGAAAGAGGCAATAAGCCAAAATGACAATAACTAACATGGTTTACCCCTGTTGTATTTAAAAAATTTTGGAATCTTTTGAAATGGTTGTTTTAGTATCATCAATATTAAAACTTAAAGTTTGGTTTAGGTATGTTGACGACAGTGTTATTGCTTGGTCTCCTGGTTATCCCGAATTCTTTAAATTTTTTCATCATCTAAACAATCAACACCTAGATATCAAATTTACTATCAAAATCGAAACTAATGGTTCTTTCCTATTTCTTGACATTTTTGTGACTCGTGAGACCGACGAACTTCTGCGCCATTCTGTTTATCTCAGACCCACCCATACGTTCTGTTACTGAATCTTTGGTTCATCGCGCTTCTTGTATTTGCCATTCAAAAACCCTAAACTTGTAATTCTGTCATCTTACTAGAACCTTGGTGAAAGCGAAATATTCAAACAGTTGTTATTCGTCGTCTACAATCACGTACTCGAAGGATATTTCTACTTCCGATTCGCATCCGAAATTGGCATTTTTACCTTACATTTACAAGAACACAGATCAAATAAGAAAACTTTTTCGTAATGATAGTATTAACTCATATTCAACTAGATAGGCAAAACTCTTGGAGACTCCTTTTTTTCCAAAGACAAATTTTCTACACTTTCATTTCAAGGTGTATACCAAATTGTTTGTTCATGTGGTTTAGTCTACATTGGTGAAACCTGTCGTTTCGTCGCTACACGCATTTCAGAACATGATTGTTGTACAAAGAAAAGGCACATTTCTTGATCTGCTGTTGCTAAACATCAATTTATTACAGGTATAGATTTTGATAACGTTTCGGTGATTGCAAAATCTCGATTCTTTTTTAATAAAAAAATCCGAGAGAGCGTAAAAATTATCAAATACCCAAATAACTTTAATCGTGAATTGTGGTTTTGAACTATCCCCTCTTTGGATTTTAGTTGTTACTCTGTTATAAAAAACAAGCCTCTTTTCGACCGTAACCCAATCAGAGCCCAGCTTAACTAACTGTGACAATAGTTCTTTTTTATATACGAAGCCTACTTTTTCTTAAGGAATTTGTATGGAGTTTAGAATATGGCTTGGTTCAAAAGTTGATGACCTACCTTTTGAGAGGTTCTTAGTTAGATTTCGATTGGTTGTTTGAGTTCTTCGATTTTCCTTACGTCCTGATAAAGACCCTTACAAAAGTAGGCAAAACGTTGGCAACTTTGCTTACAACAATGACACGGTGCAAACCCAGAGGACGTTCTTCTCTTAGTATAGACTCCGGCTGTGAAAGCCTTCGCTTTTAATACATAAAAAAAATATTTGTGTTTTAAATTTTAATACAAATTATTTTGTTTCAATCAACAAATAAACTAACTTTTTTTTACGTTTACGTTGGTTTGTAATTATTAATAATAAAATGTTTTACTACTATATTGTGGTTTGGTCATTACGGATCGTTAAATTAAATTCGAATTATTAATCATACTTAATCCAACCGTCAAAATGGTTCTATTTAATAATATTGATATAATTTAGTAAAGAGTTTCAATGATAGTTGTCAAATTTTAAATATTTTTTTGTTTTTGTTATTAATTAGTGCGCACGTGTAATTTGTCTGACGATGATCTTTTAAATTTCAAGATCGAAACATCGTTACATATTTATACCTCTTAAATTTTGCAGATTTAAAATTCATTATATTAAATTTTGGTCTAAACTACTAGAATTGTTGTATTTTTAATTGAACCCAACCCTAATAATGATTAATATGAATTTATTCTACGATTTAAAATCTTTTATTCAATAATTTTTATCAAGTAATACATATTAAATTTTTAAAAATGCATAAAAACATTTTTTTCAGCCCCTTCAGTTTTTTGAATTTTTTTTACTTTAAGAATAAATTTCTTTTCTGCACTTGTGTTTACACAAAAGAAACCCGTTTATATTGAAAAGTGATTGTTACGCTCTTTTCTAAATTACATTGGATCAATCTAAAAATGTCTTCTTATATACGGAAATTCTTATTCAACTATACACTTTTAACTTACAAATTGAGTTGCAGCTTTTTATTAGTTTTTTTGTTGTATTTTTTTATTTATCAAAATTGAAGCAAATATGGTTTTTAAGAATGTTTTATAACGAAAATGTAATTTCGATTCTATATTAAAATATTACAATAATTTACTCTTATTTATAAACCAAATGATTAAAATTCCTAATTCTTAGTTTAAAATGTACCTTACTTTTTATTTAATTTTTATTGCGTATCACATATTTCCATTATCATAGCTGTAACATATATATCACTCGTCACTGCAAAAAAAAACCAAACAAGACAAATTTTTAATATTTTTTTGCAATTGGTAGATTCTAAAACAAATAACGATTACGTAGAATTTATTAATTTAATTTAACAGGAAGTATTTACATTCTTGTACAAAAACATTTCGCTTGTTATTTTCATAATGCAAATTAAATTTTCATTTGTGTAAATTGATTAAATTTTAATTTCAATAGATAATTAAATTTTCAACCAAAAAGCAGTAAAGCTGTTTAGTTAGTTATTCTCAAAACATTTAAAGTATTACGCTAAGTGTTAAAATGAAAATATGTTAATTCTCGTGGCAATTAGTACCGTTAGTTTTACTATTCCTTTAAGTTTATTATTATGTAAACTTATGTTTCGTATAATGCCTTTATCCAGCTTCGTTTTCTTTAAAACAGAAGCAATGTAATTAGTTTTAGAGGGGTTAAAGGTAATTTGATGTAGCATTAGAGACTATTAGCTTAAATTACCTTATCTAAATTAACATATATAATGTTTATTGTAGTTGTAGTTTTTTCTTGTACAATAATTAATTTATTAATTAATTAGATTATGAATATATTTTATGTATTTGGTAAGGAAACAATTATCGATATTTTAATTAAACCATTTTTAACAATTTTCTTTGAGATCTTTCTAATAGGAGAGAAACATTTTATAGTTTATTGAAGACTCGTAAAGATGACCATGTTATAAGGCCTATTGTGCTTTATGTTGGCGTACCTATGCATCATCTTTCCAAATTTATATCAAAGATATAGCATAATGCGTCGTATATATTTCAAAACATGGTAAAAATTTAATTGCCTGTAATATTTTCAGAGGCGTAGCTATATATTTAGCGCCCTGGAGCAAACAAGATCTGTGCGCCTCCTCTTTTTCTCACACATGTTCAACAAAAATCTAGATTTTCTAGCCTTTATTTTTTAATTTCAATTTTAAACATTATGTAATGACAATTAATTTTAAATGTTTAAATAAATAAAATATTCACACAGTAATATATTGAATTAATTAGAAATGATTGTTATAAACTACAATAAAACATTTACAAATTTTAAAACTGTTAATCGACCAATTAATTTATCCAGATCAAGTTGACCAGCAAATGTTTTTTCAGTTGACATTGTGGTCAGAAAGCTAAGACGGGATTGAGACTTGCTGTATCGTAAATATTTTTTAATTAGATTGAGCTTTGAAAAGTTTCATTCTGCTGTCGCTGTTGACACCGGTAAAGTTAAAAAAATTAGACACGCCGTAATAATTACTGAGGAACTACTTGAGCTAGGGTGTAAATACAGAGTAATTCAGCAACTTCGCATATAGTAGTAGTAAGTAATATTTAATAATATATATAATAATAAAAAAACACATTTTAAATCTTATTAATTGTAATCCGAAACTAAAAGAAATATCTAAAGAATAAGACATCAACAATTCGGAATCAGTCAAAATTGTTTTATCAGATGATGCGATAAGATATACTCGCAATAAACATTGAAAAAGTCTACACAATTCATGCACGGATTTAAATCTAATATTTAATTAATTAAATACTATCTCAATTACTTTATTAAAAAACTTGCACTTTATTCTTTACTATTTTGAATGGGCTCATCTACTTGTAGTTCATCAAAAAATCTTTTTACTCGACGCAATCTCTTTTTGGGGAAACAAAGTTCAATGCTCCATTTAGTTGATAATTCAACTGACTCGATTTTAACAATATTCCAATTATTTTTTAAATTGGGTTAGGAGTTAAGCCAGCATCTCAATTGATTGCTCTTGAGTAGAATTTTGGAGACAGTTTTAATAGGTTCCAGTACTTTTATGCAATTATCAAGATAATGGTTAAAAATTGTTCAAAATAAGTTTTCTAACTTTTAGATTTGCGTTGCTTCTCCTAGCTTCTTCCGTTTAATTTCAAGTAGGTTAATATTTTAATAACATCTAAATAGGGAGAACGTAATGCGTCAAGAACCTGAACACGGAAAAACCACTGTGTTTGACAAATCATTTTTTTCTATTGAAGGTGAATAACAAGTTTATGTAAAACCTATGCCATCTGGTATTTTAAATACTGTTTTGTAAGAATTAAGAAGGTAAGAGGTACATGCATAAACATAATAGCAATTTTTTGAATTTGGGCTTATTATAAAGGCAAAAGTTCAAAAACCTCTTTTTCGTGAGAACAAAGGAGAATAAGTTGCAACTTTGCTTATCGCCGCGGTTATATTTTTTTCAAACTTAAGTGCATTTTCAAAGCTGAAAGTGACTACAAAACACGATTACGTCATGAAGCGCACTTAGAAGTACAATTACAATACATTTCAGCTTTTAAGCAGTCGCATAGCGCACACATTTATTAAGTATTGTCAAATTGTGTTGATATATTGATTAAACCTCTTTTACCAGCTGATACAAGTATTTAGTAAAATAACACTATAATAAGCTGTTTTACAATTTGGTTCGTACGCCCTCGAAATTCGTGCGCTTGGAGCAGTTTGCTCCAACTGCTATAGGGTAGCTACGTCCCAGAATCTTTTGTCGTTTGAGACAGATATTTTTAAAACATTAAAATTGAATTAAGAAAAATATAATTTTAAGTTGTCGATTTTTTTTAAATTTTTGTTTATTAATAAAAGAGTAAAATGTTTTTTAAACTCTGCCATTTACGTCGGCTATCAAACTTTTGACGAGAGTAACCTACATTATTTTTGCTGTTACTTTTTGCATAATTACAATCTTTAAAATAATTGAAATCACCAGAAATATGTTAGATTTATGACTAAATCTGTCAAATTTGACAGGCATTATACGAAACATAAGTTTACATAATAATAAACTTAAAGGAATAGTAAAACTAACGGTACTAATTGCCACGAGAATTAACATATTTTCATTTTAACACTTAGCGTAATACTTTAAATGTTTTGAGAATAACTAACTAAACAGCTTTACTGCTTTTTGGTTGAAAATTTAATTATCTATTGAAATTAATAAAAGAGTAAAATGTTTTTTAAACTCTGCTATTTACGTCGGCTATGAAACTTTTGACGAGACTAACCTACATTGTTTTTGGTGTTGCTGTTTACAAAATTACAATCTTTAAAATAATTGGAATCACCAGAAATATGTTACATTTATGACTAAATCTGTCAAGTTTGACATTGATCTTTTTTTTCAATTTTAACTAAATTTCAAAATGTTTTAAGTTTAAGTTTTTCCACTTGCCACATATTCGTTCTAATATAATAATTTACTTTGAACACTTTTATATTTTATTTTGTACGTTTATGTTTTGTTCAAGTATTTATTAAATATGAAAATGCATTTTGACTTTAATTTGATATATCTATTGACACACTACTTGTTATTGATCGAAAAAATCAATGAGATTACAAATAATGTTTTGTGCTTACGAATGAACAATTTTTTATCTTCTGCTTTTTCATCGATTAAAATTGTAATACATAAAGTTAATGTAATAGCGAAGGCTTCCACGGCCGAAGTCTATACTAAAATAGGAACGTCTTCCGGGTTTGGACTGTGTCAATGTTGTAACCGAAGTTGCCAACGTTTCGCCCACTTTCGTAAGGGGCTTCATCAGGGCGTGAGAAAAACCGAAAAACTCAAACAAGTAACCGAAATCTAACTAAACACTTCTCAAAAGTTAGTGACTTAAAAAGAAATAGTTTCCGTATATAAAGAAAAAGTATCGTCACTGCTGGTTAAGCTCGACTCTGATTGGGTTATAATTGAACGAAGGCGTGTTTTCGATAAAGGACTAATGACCGGGAACCAAAGAGGTTTCCTATTTGATCTGTAACCTTGTGAATGTACGGTAGAAGGCCAATTTCGGATTGGATTCGGGAGTAGAAATGTTCTTAGGTAATCGAGTACGTGGATGTAGACGACGATTAATAACTCTATGAATATCTTGCTTCATATAACCATTGTTCACTAAAGTTCTTGTAGATTCAATAACAGAACGTTTCTGTGCAGGATGATGATGAGACGAAGCATGAAAGTATCCATCAGTATGGGTGGGTTTGCGATAAAGAGAATGGCCTAGAAAGCCCTCGCGCTTACGAGTCACAAGAACCTCAAGAAAGGGAGAGAACCATTACTTTCGATTTCCATAGTGAATTTGATATCCAAGTGTTGATTGTTAAGATGATTAAGAAACTTAGACAATTCGAGATGACCATGAGACCAGGAAATAAACGTGTCGTCAACATACCTAAACCAAACTTTGGGTTTTAATATCGATGATTCCAAAGCAACCGTTTCAAAAGATTCCATAAAAATGTTAGCTACAACAGGTGATAGAGGAAAACCCATAGCAGCACCAGAAACCTGTTTGTAAAACTAACATTGGATAGTGGGGCAAGTGTTTAATTTAGTTTTTTATATGACTTTGTAGCGGTTAGTATCGAGACGGCAAGCATTTCGAATTTAGCATGATCGAGAAAGAACGAACAGAGAAAAAGCGAATCAGAAACGAGGCCAACGGTAGCGTCCGGCCGACAGAGCAGTTCCGTACCAAGCGCGCAACGCAATACCTTATTCGGTTACATTCTTAGAATGCACTTTTGTAATAACGTTCAAATTGTGTGTTTTATTTTTTTTGGGTGTAAATAATGTTATTTAGTTTGTATCCGTATTAAATAAAGTAGTGGTTGACTGTTAATTAACTAGAAACCCACATTGGTTACCAAGACGTTTAATGATTTCTACGAAGTAAAAGTGCACCCACACCACGCCGCCGCCATGATACATATATTATGTTATTTTAATTTTCTATTCGGTCAAATATGAATCATAAGACACCTCTCGTAATTACGGCTATATATACATCACTGCAACTGTAGATTTCAATAAACACTGTTTACATAAGAATACGAAACGCGCGTGAAACCACTGAATATGCACTTATACATTTATTTAAGACCGCGCGTTTTTCTTTAAAACTTGCTTAGGTGATTTTCTTAGTTTGTTTTTTATACTTATGCTTTATCTTTGACTAGAATATTTTGTTAATTTTTTTAATCTTTTCGAAGATTCTCAAAACTCATACGTGTTTTAATAGTTATTCTATTTTTAATCCAATTTATTTTTTTGAATGTCTTTTCCATTGCTAATTTGAAAAATTGTCTCACTGCTCTTCTGAGTGAGACAGGTTTTGTTTTTTATGTACATTTTCGCTAATTCTTTGTCAGTAGACAGTGTAAGCTTGAGGTCTTTCTGCGACAGACGTGCCAAAAGCTTCTTTCAAGACCTGTAATTTTAGATCCGGCTTCGACTTTTTGGGTTGTGGTTCTACAGATGGCGTTATTAATCCTGATGTGCTTTGTTAGGGACTACTATGGTTCCCATCGTTTATTTCTAAAAATTCAGATACAACTATATTCGATGTGGTTGATTATTTTGGGATCATTTTATTTCATTCCATTTATTTTATAAATACTCACGAACGAGAGTCATAAATAAAATCATATTCTTATAGATACTAACCACTGCTGAAAAGCAGACGAAAGAAGAAAATCATTTCATAAAACTCACGCAATTGGAAGAATCGAGAAAACATATAGTAATTGAATGCCCTTTCAACAGAGGAGCGTACTTTTAAAATTTCAAATCTAACTTTAATATAGTGTTACTTGCAGTTGTAAATGCAGAATATAATTTTTTATACGCTCATATTAGTGCACAAGGAAGAATTTCAAATGAAAGCGTTCTAAAAAGCTGTAGTTTGAATGAGATGACTGAAAACATTAATTGGGAATACCACTACCTCAAAAATTATTAAATAGAGATAAAAACGTACCTTTTATTTTTCTAATCGACTCAGCTTTTTCTATCAGTAGAAATATAATGAAACGCTACGCAGGAATTCATCCTAAAGGATCAAAACAACGAATTTTCACCTATCTACAGGTCGAAGATTCTTGCTTTGGTAATTAAGGCATTTAGAAAGCCTATACTGCGGCAGCCAGATGAAGTACAAGTATTGCAATGGCAACCATTCAATTGCATATTTTTTACGACGCAACGGCTTTTCGAAATATTTATATAAACCTCCAGGATCTTTGAATTTCGAGAATAATTCAATAGAGGAAGTTATTCAAGAAAAATAGAGAAACGATAATTTGACATCATTTTTAAGTATACTTATGATTTCTAGAAAATATGATGAAGAGTTTATAAAATTGTATAAAATTATAAGCGACTTTTATAATTTTAAACATAACAACCGCGAAAGCTTAAGATTTTATATTATAAAATTGTAATTACATTAATACTTACTTCTGTAATCACTCCTTTATTTGGTGTATTCCTGTCTTTGAAAAAATCAAGAGCCTTAAAAGCTAACCTACTACTCTCGTAAACATCATTCTTTCCTTAAAATAAAATAAAAAATTATAAAATGTATTACTGAGTTTCTTTTTGTTGCAAAAACACGATCAATCCTCAATAATGAAATAAAATGTTTCTGATAAACATTTTTAAAAGTGAAGAGTTTGTTACGTTCTGTATGTGCAAAAGAGAAATAAGTGTTTTATTTTTTAGTTTATATCAAAACTACTTTTCTTTCTAAGAATAAGTGATGATCAATTGAGTTTACCTTTATCGGTTCCTATGCTCTTGTTTTCTCTTGCTTTTTCCCTCCTCCAAGATGATAAGAAATCGGCCATCTTTTGTTTAGATTTATTCCCCGTTAAGTCGATTGCTGAACCTATTTCTATGCATGCATCTGATTTTAAATGTTTTTTATAATAGTCCGTATCTTTGGGATCCCATCTCACAGGTTTATCCTTATATAAGTCAATTAGACCTAGAATTTTGTCTTCACTCCACTCTGTCATGACGCACGTACTCACTGACAAACGTATTAATAAACCTCTACGAACTAACTGTGAATCTCTTTGTGTTCGAGGTAAAAACCGACAATCGTCTGCTCGCTGCGTGCGGCTGTAGGTACGATCGCGAGCAGAATTTCCAACGCGTCCACACTGACAAATTTTAGTTACAGTTGCCGTTGCTGTTACAGTTCGGCTCGCCAATAGGTATCCGGTTTTAGAATAATTCTAGATCGCTGTCTATCGGGCGCTTTTGTTTACTTTTTGAGGAGCGGCGCCCTAAGTCGCGGTGCATAGAGAACCAGGAGACTAAAGGATATTTACTCTTTAACGTCTGCAAACAGTTCTAAATTTACAAAAACTGTTACTTTGTAAGCACTTAAAGTTCTTTAGTACTCGTTTGTACTTAATATAAGAAATAGAATATAACTTGAAATGTATAGCTAACAAAATATAATTTTTATTTACGTATATACATTTTAAAATGTAATATGTTAGGAAGAATTTTTTCTATAAGAAACTAAAAATAATTTGAATAATTTACATTCGTACAAAATTATATAAAAAAAACTGTTAAAAATGTTGGATACACCCACTTCTGGTTTCTTTATCAGACCCATTGATAGAACCGAGATAATATGAAAAGCCAGCTCCGTATCAAATTTTAAGTTACTAGGACTTTTGCTTCGAGATTACCGTGTGTACATCGTTACACACACAATATGTAAATTATTCGAATTATTTTTACAGTTTCTTTTAGCGATAATTCTTTCTAAAAATGTATTCAAATAAAAATTATTTCTAACATTAACAGTACATTAGATATGTGATTTATAATTTAAAGTGATTTCCATATACATATAGTCTAGGTTCGAATCCTGCCTACGACAATTTTTTTTAGAAAAAAATTCCATAACTTAAAGGCAAAGCAAGATACGTTAAAAATAACAATTTTTCTCTATATTCTTTTGACTTGTTTATACACGGAGTACTGCATCTTCTTCTCTCGGTTCTATCAAAAGATGGGTCTGATAAAAAAATAACGGAAATGGGTGTATCTGCCATTTTTAACAGTTTTTCTTATATAATTTTGTACGTATGTAAATTATTCGAATTCTTTTTACAGTTTCTTATAGAGATAATTCTTCCTAATAATTTATTTAAATAAAAATAGTTTTCTGACCTAACAATTTATTAGATATTTTATTTATAATTTAAAATGAATTTACAACTATAATCTAAGCTCGAATCCTAACTGTGACAATTTTTTTTAGAAAAAAATTCCATATCTAGAAGGGAAAGCAAGATACGTTAGAAATAATAGTTTTTACTCGTTTACTAAAAGGGAAAGCAATATCGAGGCGCATAAATATAGGGGTTAGTCGATATGACAACATAATCTCAATTTGCTATATTTCGGTTACATCTTAATGAAATCGAGGAGAAAAATTTCAAAAAAATTATAGCATGCTAAAAAGTCAATACAAACGTGTACATATCACTTCAAAGTGGTTTTATGACAACATAACCTTAAAAAAAATTAAACATTTCTTCATCATTCCTTATAGGAAAGTCGTGTGATGACTACACCACTTTTCCCCTTTAGTAAAAATTATTAGAAGAATAAAATTAAAAATGTTAAGATATTTTGAAAAATGCTTTTGTTTTGTTTAGTTTTTTTTAATAAAAAAACGAACTTTGGATAACCTTTTTTAAGGGTTGAATCTAACTCCTCCCTTTTTGCTTTGGTTTTACTTTGATTACTGTTAATCCTCCCTCAACACGCCAGTCTGGGTACGCCACTGATCGTGAAAAGAAAACATAAGCATTACGAACATTAAGGGCTCTACTAGTTTTAGACAATATTCGAGACTTTGCTCCGCTCAGTCTTCAAAGATTGTTTTCAACTGGTAAAACGCCCTTACTGTTGTAATACTTAATATACTGTTGTCATCCAATTATTTGTATGTGCCCTTTTACAATAATTAAATAGTACAATTACCGTGATCTGTGCTTGATTAGTAATCTAATCAAATTTGTCGCTGTTGTCAGTTTGTGCGCCACATATACATTCTATTTCCACTCTTACGACTTTTCTTAAATAATCTGGAACGTTTTTGTTACAATGCGTTTAAATATCTTTTAAAAATAAAAAAAACTTACGAAGATAGTCGAGCAGATGAATTGTAACAGAGCCCGCAGACGAGAAAAAAGTCAAACGGGATACCGGTCACGCAGCAAATCCGCGCAACCGTATGTTTGTTTTTATTACCGTCGTTTTGATGGTCGAGCTAATAGATGCACTCAACCCTGTGCGTTGCTGATGAAACAGGAAAACTAAGAAGTTTGTCGCTGGATGAGGCGCACAGTGACGAATCTATCAGCAGCCGCTTCTTTATAACAGACAAAACGACGGGAACGCGATTTTTAATCGACACCGGTGCTGACGCCTCAGAGATACCCGCGAAAGCAAAGAGACTAAGTGTCGTGTCGGGTTTCCGTTTGTACGCCGGTAACGGTTCTACGATAGACCCTTACAAGACTGAGTTGTTATGTTTAAATTTTGGGTTACGTCGACCGTACAAGTAGAAACGTTACGTAGCACACTTGTCGCACCCTATAATCTGGGCAGATTTTTTAATCTATTACGGTCTCCTGGTGGATTTGCAAAACAATCGCCTAATCGATGCGATCACTAAACTGTACGTGTCAACATTGTCTGCAACTAGCAGCGCGGTAACATCAGTCTCGACAATATACGAGTCCTGAAACTCTTACGCTCTATTAACTGAATTTGCAGATATCACCACAACATCCCAAGGACTGACCGGAAACAACCACAATCTTCAACATCACATAATAGTAAAAAATCCCCCAGTCGCACAAAGTCCTCGCCGGCTCACACCCAAAAAGCTTGCAGCAGCCAAGGCGAAATTCGAGTATATGGTGAAGCAAAGCATCTGTAGACTATCCAGTAGCCCTTGGGCGAGCCGGTTACATCTGGTGCTGAACAAGGAAGCTGGGACATGGCTTCTGTGTGGAGACTACCGGAGTTTAAATGCGGTAACCGTCCACGACAGCTATTCGATTCTTCATATTTACGACTTTACACATTTTTTGTATCAAAATAAGGTGTTCACAAAGCTAGACCTGGTGCGGGCATATCACCAGATTCCTATCGCCGAGTACGATATTCTCAAAACGGCGGTAACGACTCCGTTCGGATTATTTGAGTTTATGTATATGACGTTCGGATTGTGCAACGCGGCACAGATTTTTTTAAGATTTATGCACAAAGTGTTCCAAGAGTTAAATTTTTGTCACGTATACATCGACGATATTTTTATTTTTTTGCATAACGAAGAAGAACACAAGACGCATCTTTGCAGAGTGGTTGAACGTTTGATGTCCGTATTAACCCTGCGAAGTTCGTGTTTAGCGTTGAAAATGTAGAACACCTCAGTTTCTTAATTTCGCCTAAAGGAATCCAGCCGTTACGAGACCACGTACGAGCTATACAGGAGTACAAAAGGCCAGAAACTATTACCGAGTTACGCCAGTTTTTAGGTGTCATAAATTTTTACCGAAGATTTGTCAGAAACGCGGCACACTTGCAAGCACCTCTTTACGAGTACCTACGCGGTGCTACTAGAAGGGACAAACGCAGCATTGTATAGACCCCAAACGCAATAACAGCATTTGAACAGTGCAAAACGCAACTAGCAGAAGTGGCCCTCCTGGCACACCCAGCAGAATCTGTTCCCATTTGCTTTTTTTTAAACGTAAGTTAGCATTAAAGGACACGTTTGTACAGTTAAAGATGAACCCAGGAAGTTTAAAAATACGAGCTAAAATAGAAAATATTGCAAACTTTTTTAGAATACATTTTCCCAAAAGATCGTAAATACTACCAAAACATGCAACACAAAAAAAGAGAAAAAAAACAAAACACCTAAAGCCAACAATAAGAAAAAAAAATGATAAAACAGTACAAGTTTGTGTATTTCTTTAAAATAAATGCTTAGTTGTTTTTTTTTTGTGAGTTTTATAAATAAAAAAAGTTGGAGCAAAAAGAGTAAAAGACTTTTTAGTCTTAACACTGTTATGTTAAAAAGTTGGTTTATTAAATTTTTCGAGTATAAAATTTGTTCTCGACACGCTCACTTTTTGTGGTCAATGTCAAAATTTGTAAAAACACAAATTCGTTCTTCTTCCGGTAACGTTTTGACAGACTTCTACGTCTAACAAAGATTTCTTTATTAAGTACACAATTCCAAGTGAATATGTGATCAAATCTTACGTATTTTTGATTGAAAGTTTATTCGGGGTAAGTCCTTAGATTTTTTTTGTATTGAGGGCTTAAATTAATTCTTTAGCGGGTCGTCACCCCTACACTTGTGACTCTTATCAGTGGCGCTGATAAAAAAGGTGTTATATTTGGAAAGTTTCTATGACGTCACGTCTCTGAAGTTTAAGGGGTTGAATACCATTTCATTGGAAGAAATATCTACGCAAATGCAAAGTTAATTAGTGGGTAGTTCAGCGCATTCATTTAATTTAATTATCATATGAATTAAGGACAGAAAGATTGGTACTGAATTAGCTAATCCCCTACTGAATAATGCACAACTGTAAGTATTGCATTTTCTATTTATACGTGTACTACTTTGTTGGTCATGTCAATTGTTAGAATGGCCATACGTACATACTAGGTTGTAAGCACAATTAATATTAAAATCTTATTTTTTGTGTCACATACTAATATAAATCGCTTTGATTCTCTACACTTTTGATTTGTGTATTCTTTTAATTTAACTTAAGAAAGTAAAGTCATTTTTTTGTTAATTGTAAAAGTTAGACTAATTAGGTCGATTTGATGTGCAATGTGTTGCCCAGTCAAGGGCGTAAGTTATACTTGACCTGTGATGTTAACCCATGTAATATTGTTTGTAACGTTTATATAACTTATGTACTGTCTTCGTCCTCTTCAACTGTTTTTGTAATAAAATAAATACACATTCTTTGTTATCATTTCTATCGTGTTATTTGTTCTTTTTCAGCTACGATTAGAGTTAAACAATATATTTCCATCTAGCATCACGAAGTCTGCGACTCATTCTCCGGAAACAACTGTGTTAGCTGTCGCATTACTTTTTTTGTTACACAAAATACAGCGTAAGAACACATTACTGAAAAATATTTTATTCATACTGACAACATATTAAAAATTATTAATATTATTAGAGTAATAATAATTTTTAAATAAATATCCCAGCTTTTTTCAAGAATTTTAAAATTGTGTTTAATTTCAAATGCAATTATGTCAAAATGTAAACAAATTTGAAGGCCCTCAACTGTAAGTTTACATAAATACTTAACAAAAATAAATGTTTTACAAATAAATTAATTTTACAACGTAATATTCACAAAAAATTAAAATATAACACAAATTGATGTGTACTTTTTTACTATTTCACGAATGAACGGATCGCGTTAAAAAATAAGAAATATTTTTTTGTTTAACTAAATTGAATTATATAATTTTAAAAATCTTTAAAATAAATTTACTCAAGGAGAAAGTTATTGAAAATATTTTTCCAATTTTAAAAATTTAGTTTTTGACCCTTTTGATATGATTTAGATGGTTGGTTTGATTTTATACTTTTCCATTTCAACAAATCTTTTTATAGAATCCTAGGACAATTTCTATGCAATGTGTAGATCTTTACGAATCTCTTCAAAGCTATCCTTATAACCCCAGTGTTCCCTTTTTCGATCGAATCTTATATTGTATAAACCACTTGACCTTTTGTAACCGATACTGATCTAGACACCTTCTAACCTCCATAATAATTACAACGGTTTAGATAAAATTACCTCGGCATATCTGCTTCATTTGCATTATTGGGAAATACGTTGCGGTCTTAGTTGCATGTTGTCTTACCGATATCGTTTTCTTCCTAATTGTTCTGTGTTGTTGTTGTATTACCTTACATAAAGTTTAGGTAAAATAAAATGCATTAATTGGTTCATTTAAGAAAAATTGTTTTAAGGAGTGTAATTTAAAAGTAAAAGCGTACAAGCTGCGTTGCAGAAAACTAAATGTGCCAAAGAGAAAATTAAAGTTTTTAAACTCGCGTTATCAAATTACAAGACATTTATAGCTCTATAAGCGTTTTCTAATAAGTTTTATAAAAATAGATTAATTAATACCAGTTACAATTTAAATAAAAATCGATTAATCGTTTTTTTTAATAAATTATCGATTTGGACGTGCTGCATTTGTGAATAACTTGTTAAAGAAATATATTTAATTGTAATTTTTTTACGATTTTGTGTACAACTGTTAATAACTTTTTGCACATAAACCATAAAAGTTTAAAAAGATTTATTTTAAAGTCGTCTCGATATTAAAACTAACATTAACAATAAAATTTATACTCGCGCACGTAGTTTATTGCGCATTTCAAAGAATAAAAGTAACTTATCTTAAATCTTGTAGGTCAATGATTGTTGAATAAAATAAATCCAAACGGGTTTATTTTAAAGCTTCAATAAACGTAAACTCTCATAAATTGAAGTTCGATAAAGTGCAATTTAAACCAAATAAGTTTATTTGTGCCGAATACGTAAAGTGAATTACAATAAATTTTATTTGTGAAAATTTAGATTCGTAAAATATAAATACAAAAATTTTACATAAAAAACATAGATGCTATGAATAACGTAAAGTTAAAGTGGCAGAGTTGCATCATAATAGGGTTACGATGCGAACAACCCTATTCAGTTCACGTACTTTTGTGTTTGGAAAAGTGTACATTGAAAATCCCTTTAGAAGGAAGTATACTTTATATCTTCAACTACTTCTTTATGCACGTAACTTAAAAATTTTAAAAAAATTAGTTTTGCATAAATAAACATTCTTGATCTTGAATATTTGTATTTATTTAAAATTCTATTGTGGATTTTATTGCCAGTACTCAAGCGACTAAAAATAGTTTTAAATTTATGCATTACTTCTAATTTTTAACGATTCTTTAAATTTAAAGGAGTGTTTGTAATTGCAAATGACAATTTGATGTTTTAGATTTTTTAGTTACATAAAGCTTTTTTATGCAAACGGAGCATCAACAACAAGTATTCAAATACAGATATTTTATGTTTAAATTACGGTTCATTGTAGTTCAAAAATAACAATTTTAAATTATTCTATAATTTATTTTTTATTTATTTGTTAGAGTAAACTTCAATCAATAATTAAAGTTTATTTATGCAAAAATGTTTTGTAATTTTAATATTTTTAAGTTATCGTTACATAATTATAATAAAACGTATTATGTAAAATTCAGAAAATTTTGATATCGTATATACCTAAACCTTTTTTTTTAATCAAACTTACAATTCATTTAAAATTTAATATCACAATATAATGATATTGCTAAAAATGTGAGTTAAAATTAATTAAATAGTCTTGTTTTTTTAACATATTAAACTCGCAAAGACGTAAAAAGTTTTCGTTTATGTTACTCTACTTTTGCTGCGACTCATCGATTTATTTGATTCTTGTGCACCTGACGCGTCTAACTTCATAGACTTGAACTTTAAGTGAAATACGTGTTGCTAATGACTACTAGTATTCCATGTTTTTTATAAACTGCATATCGTATCTATTTGTTTTTTTTGCATAACAACGCCTAAACAAAATTGTTTGTTTTTGTATGTTTTTATTGTAAAATTTTAAGTTCTATTTTGAAAATTTTAAGTGATTTGTCTTACTATACTAAAAGTGCCGTCAATGTTCTGTAATCTTAAACTTTAGATAGTTAGATGTTGTTGCTAATTTTTTTATTAGCAATTTTGGTTACCGGCACATGCGCTTTTAACTTTACATAAATACAGCGTTATCGCAATTAAATGTTTAATTTATTTTTTAGCAGTTTTAGGAAATTTGTGTTGGACGCGCTATTAGCTAATCGAATATTTTGGAGCTTCTTTTTTTTTAAGTATAGAACTTTTTTTGCATGTAATAAATTAAACGCTGCGCCACGTGGATTTATGGTAATGTAAAGTTCAAGCAACAAATTTGTTTATATGTACAAAGTGTTGCCTGATCTAAGGAGCCTGTGATATTTATTGACAATTCTTTAATTGTTGTTTATCTGCTCTAATTTTGTCTTGTCTCATATCTCTTTGATAAAATAAATATTACCGTTGTTATACATTTTGTTTTGAATTTTTTTTTCTTTTTAGTGTTCGATAAATGCAAGCGGGATCTGTAGTTAATATTTCCTCCGTTTTGGCGCTCTAGTAATATCTTATAATTATTGTACCACTTACAATCCTCTCTCCAAAGTGTTCTAATGTACCGCCCGCACTAAGTTACGTTTGAATTTACGTAACAAAGTATCAAATTCTATCTTATTTCTTTTTGTTTTTAAAATGATTTATACGCCTTTAGATCTTTGTGTGTTTTTGAGGTTCAGTTTTTTGTATGTAGCCTGCACTTTTTTAAATTGAATTAATACTTTTTGTACACTGTGTACGCAAGCAATTCTGCGCTAAACTAAAATAATAAACAGTAGCCACATTTTGAGTGCACCTTGGTGCAAGCCGGGCGCTTTTTGACTTGCTGCGGCAGCATGGCCATCTATTAAATCTCAATTTGTATTTGATCTGCTTTTGTCGTTGTGTTAACAATGTTTTTACACGTTTGTTGTAAACACATACGCTTTAGCGCCCTAAATCCTTAGAAACTGACTCCAGCCAGCAGGGATCTGATTGATTGCTTTCATTGTTTACATGTTACGTAAATTTACTCGTAACTTAGTGTAGTCGGCAGCTCAGAACATTTTGGCAAAAAGATCGCGGTAAACGTGCTAATGATAAAGTAATTAAATGCGCCAAAACGGTAGAAAAACTATTAACTACAGATCCCGTTTAAATTCGTTGAACACTAAAACAGAACAAATGGTAAAACGCAGGTTGTAACAACGATTATATTTATTTTAACAAAAAAAGTAAAAAGTTAAAAAAAGAAACAATATAGAACTACGTAGATGCTCGTCAATAAATATCTCAGACAATAATGTTGATGTAGGCCTCTGAGTGTAAGCAACATTTTGTACATATTATTATCGTATTAGAATATGAAAGTATAGATTCATACGTAAGCGAAGAATAAAAACTTGAATTGATTCAAATCAAGTGATTTTGCAATCAGAAGCAAAACGCGCTTGTAATAAATTTATCCCGTAATTGTAGAAACAAATTTATATGCATTAGTCGTGACATCTATATCTACGTTATACGGAATTTACGTTCGACATCAATACAATTTAAAAGAAAATACAAACAGGTTTTACTCACGTTTGTCCAGACACATGCTATTAGCAGAGATCTTTGAAAAGTAGGATGTTGCCTGCCGACACGCGCTAGGAACATTTAGCCATAGAACGAGAACAAAATGGCTTTTATTTTTTTTATTATACTTACCAATTGTTACTCACCATCTACACCTCTAAGATCTCTGACTATTAACTAACGGCATACCCAAAAAAATAACTAGATATAAGATAATTTCACAAATAAGTTGCTCGTAGGTCAACCAATAAACTGAATGTGTTAACATAAAATGTTAAGCTTTCGCGGTTGTTATGTTTATTATTATAAGCGACTTTCGGCTTAGACCGCGTCGTAGTTAAACACCTATACTTAGGCTTGGTCCTAGTCTCTTTTTGGGAGCCAAAGAAAGAAGTAGAACTTCGCCTTTGCCGTATTGTCGTTCGTGAACCCAAACAAACTGACGTTTTGCAAGACATTGCAGCTTGCATATTCAAAGTGGTAAATGTCACCGAAGGAAAAAGTATAAGTGACGATATTTATACCATTAGTGATTAGCGTAATTAACGGTCTTATCTTTCCGTCGCCGCTTGACTTACTTCGTTATGGCTTGGAGTAAGTGTTAATGTTCTTTCCAAGAAGGTTGATCTATGCCTTAAAGGATATAATACTAGTAGTCAAGATTTGCTGAGTTTTAAGCCTCCTTTCCGGTTTATATCACATAAATGTTTTTCTATTTTCACAGCTTTGCAAATTAGTCTGGAAAAGTAGAAAAGAGTTCTTTAGTGTGGTCAAAGTTTGCCGTGTGTCTTTGGTTCCAAACGTGTTCTGACATCATTATCTGACACACGTATAGCTCTTTTAGCAAAAGTATGCAAAACAGTATTCTTTTGTACTAGATGGTGGTGAAATTTGGCGTTTAAGTATCTATTAGTGTGCGTTTTCTTTTTATAAACGGAATGCCCCAATTTTCCGTTATTTTTCTTTATCACCGGTACATCAAGAAAAGCCAGACTGCTGTTATGTTCTAACTCTATAGTACATTTAATGCTATTATGTGCAGAGTTTAGATGTTGAAAGAACAGATTTAGTTTATCTTTGCCATGAGGCCATATAACAAACGTATCATCAACATATCTAAACCAAGTTTTTGGTTTTAACTCAACATTTTTTATAATTTTCAAAATATTCCATGTAAATATTGGTTATAACTGGAGAGAGCAGTAAACCCATGGCCGCTTCTTCTACTTGTTTAAACAAGTTATTGTTATAACTGAAATAGGTGTTTTTAAGACAGAGTTTGATGAGCAGAACTTCTTCAGTAATTCTCTTCATGAGCAAAAACAATACTTTGTCGACCGGACTTAAGTAAAAAGAGATACCACGTCAAAGTTGGCTGGGATATCTTTTTTTGTTATACGCAAGTTCTTAATTTTCTCTACAAAGACTGTAGAATTTTTTCTTTAACAAGGATGTGGTCTGTACATCTGCTAAAAACAAACAAGGGGAGTTTATAAAATTTTTTGTTCTTGTGGATCAAGTTATATAGGACAGACGACACGCTCTATTAAAGTTAGAGTAAAAGAACATATGGCTGATTGCAAATACCACAGGGTTACTAAATCAGGAGTAGCAGAATCCGTGTGGAACCAAGGACATACGCTAAACTTTGACTAAGCTAAAGTGCTAAAACTTCTTTCTACTTTCTCAGACTAATCCGCAAAACTGTAGAAACAGAAAAACATCTATGTAATATGAACCGAGAAAACGGTTTAAAACAAAGCTTGGCTACCAGTATTATATCCTCTAAAACAAAGGTCAACCTTCTTAGAAAAGACACAAACACTTACTCTTTGTAATAACGAAGTCAGTCAAGCGGTAACAGATAAATAAAGTCCGTTAATTACGCTAATTGATATAAATTTATTTCAGTGATATTTACCACTCTGAAGATGCAAGCTGCAATGTCTTGCAAAACGTCAGTTTGTTTGAATTCACGAACGACAATACGGCAAAGGCTAAGTTCTACTTCTTGTTTTGTCTCTCAAGGAGAGACTAGGACCAAGCCTAGGTCTGGGTGTTTAACTACGACACGGTCTAAGCCGAAAGTCGCTTATAATGAACAATGTGTTAGGCTTCCAAAGGACGTTCACTATTTATGATGCAAGTGTGTCTCCAAGTTTATTAGTCCAATAGTACCCCAACAACTTGACTTCAAATTACTTTGAGAAATAGGTGTTAGTAACCAATATCTACATTTGTACGTGCTTTAAGTTATCGACTCCAACAAGGTGTGCTTAATAGACGTGTATTGTGGTAAAGGAGCAAACGCGTGGCGGTATCCCAGGTCGCTATAATAATACGAGAAAGTTAAATTGCGTTGTAAAAATAAAAATTAATTTTGACTCTAACAATCCTCCTACAAGTAACGCGTACTCAAAGTAGCCATTTACTATGTGGATGACACGCAAATATTAAAAAAAATGGAGGTCAAATATGCCAAAAAAGGAAAATGACAGTTAATGTTCTAGACGTAAAAGGGGCGTTCCGGGACAAAATTCACTTATTACGCAACGTATATCAAAATATTTTTAACATAACAACATGTCAGATAATGTAACGTCGATGTAAGCTGTTGTAAATTAATTAATTTTCTTCCAGTTGTACATTTTGTTTTAAAATAAAGTTGACCAAAATCCCCGCTACGACGAAAACAAAAATTCGAAATCTGACATTAAGGTTGGATAGATATACGCGCTAAAAAAAGAAAAATTTATTATGAATTAAGCTCACCAATGTACTTTCCTACAAGAAATGATGAAATGTCTACATCTTTTTTTCAAAGTTATGTTGTCATAAAACCACTTTGAAGTGATATGTACACGTTTGCATTGGCTTTCATTCTTTCATTAAGATATAACCGAAATATGGCAAATTGATCTTATGTTGTCATATGGACTAATCCCTATATTTGTGCGCTTCAATATTGAATAACTTTTTAGTAAATCCGTAAAAGTTATTATTCTTAACGTATCCTGCTTTCCTTTCAAGATATAGAAGTTTTTTCTAAAAAAAAAAATTGTCACAGACAGGATGCGAACCTAGATTATAATTGTTAATTGATTTTAAATTATAGATAAAATATCTAATAAACTGTATTGTTTTTTTTTCTTATTTAAATAAATTGTTAAAAAGAATTATCTCTATAAGAAAGTACAATATTATATACAAAAAATTGTTAAAATGGCGGATACACCTACTTCTGTTTTTTTTATCAGCCAGCTCCATACAAATTTTTAAATTATGAGGACTTTTGGTTCGATAGTTACTATGGGTACATCTAAAGATAATGTAAGGAAGATTCAGCACTTCGTGTATAAACAAGTCAAATAAATATAAAAAAAAAATTGTTATTTTAAATGTATCTAGTTTTCCCTTTAAGGTATGAAATTTTTTTTAAATCGTTGCAGGCCGAATTCGAACCTGGATTACGTATGGAATTTAGTTTAAATTATAAACCAAATATCTAATCTACTGTAAATGTTAGAAATTTTTTTTATTTAAATAAATTGTTAAAAAGAACTATGTCTATAAGAAGCTGTAAAAATAATTCGAATAATTTAGATACGTACAAAATTATATAAGAAAAATTGTTAAAAATAACGGATAAACCCACTTTCGGTTTCTTTATCATACCGGTCTACTAAGAAAGATCCATAAAAAAGTCGAAGTTGTCATTCCAAGTTAAAACATTCGCCCAGCATTTATAAACAAAGTTCAGATAATAATACCAACAGCAGAACAAATATGTGAAGTTGTGAAAAAAAGGGGGTTACGTTTACTCCAAAAATGCTTCAAACTAACTCAAAATCAGTTATTGAAAACTTTACTGGAACGTTTAAAAGATGACAACCTTTTGTGGTATCAGACGTATAAAGTTTTCTGAAATACTTGAAACGACTTTTCTAAGTTTTAAAGTACAGTTTTTTCTAGAGAAGTACACTTTTAAATTAGACAAAAATATTCGTAACCGCTTCCAAAAGTCCTATAAAAAATCAGCTGTTTTGCTACATCTATTTTGACATTGATGCGAAAACACAAAATGTGTGTCAAAACCCAAGTACAACGCATCTATAAAAATATACAAATAAAACACAAGCACTGTATAAGTAAAAGAGATATTAAAAATGTACCGGAGATAGTTTGACAGTTCAAAATGCTTTTGACCGTCATTCCAGTAAGTAAACTGTATTTTTTTTGCAACCGAGTACGTTTTGTAAAAACACCGACAACTGCTAGTAAAACCTGAAATTTGGGTACTATATACAAACAGTCTAAAGGAATTTCTTTACTTGCTCAAACCTCACAAATCGCCATTCTGTATTAAGAGATGCGGTTAAACAGGTACATCCACAGGGAATGCAGAAAAGCATTTAAAGCATTATGTTTTCGTTGTGGTACACAAAACGTACTGTCGCAGAACTTCAAAAAACTTTTTTCCACCGGCTAGAAAATGAAAGCAGCGTCAGCATACTACAGTTTTTGTTTTGTTACACATCAACAGTTTAAAGAATAAAAAAATCGCTTTTAAAACCTTAAAATAAACGTGTAAAACTTCGGCAGGATCATTTTTTCAAACCGGTGCTGTAGATGCCCGTTTGTTTATCAAAGTAAAGGTGTTTGGACGTACGCTGTCTACATTGGTGTATACTAGAGCAGTTAAAACATACGTAGCTGATAACATCAAAGACTTACTTATTTAGCAAGAAATACCACGTACCAACGTCCTAACCAAAAAAAACCCGAAGAATATTTCCTGTACAAATTCACTAACAAACCGCTTATATGTTTGCTTATTATCTTCCAAACCTAATGACAGGTATTGTTAATGTATTTTTTTGAATTCAACAAGTAATGTTGATTTTAGAAAATACCCAAATGAGACTCGGACCAAAAGTAATTTTAATGACATTTACCGTTAGCCTTGGTCTAAAGAAAATAAAAGATAGTTGGACTGAACAGCCAAAATTACCGCATCAATTTTTGCAGAAATACAACAATTGAGCGATGTTTTCAATAAAACCTCAAAAACAGCTTAACAGATAGAATTAGAATCAAAGAAACAAATTAACAGCACCGTCAACGCCAGTAAAAAGGCATTCTTTTCTCAAACTCCGTGACACTGATTTTCCGTCCATAAAATTGACACTAAAGTAAACATAGTTCTGTTTCATCAAAGAAAAACTGGCTCTAAAATTCAGGAAGCTGTTTGACTTGCCATTTATTTCTGATACCGTTCAGTGCAGAGCCCGGTCTGCAGCAAAAACACCGATGGGTCTTTCAGCTACACTGCGAACTCTAAAGCTTTTAAAATAAGTTCGTTGTTATTTGAAGTCCTAAGCCGCCATTTTTTTCCGCTTCCAGCAGACAACAAGCCTCGACGCTATGCACAATGCCAGAAGCGGAAACGTCGCCCGCGCTTTGCCAGTTACCACCGGAGCTTGTGCTCCTGTGGCCATTTTTTAAATAATTTTTTAACTTAACAATAATAATTGTATCGTGTGTATTATTCTTGCTAATTCCCAGTTCTTTTTGAGTGCCTGTTTGTTTGGTAGCTCTAGTTAACGATGAACCCGGAAAGTGTTTTTACAAGAGTGAAACTTTCTGTTTTCGGTCAGCATAAAACCAATGTTTTCACTGCGGTCTTTAATCATAGCTTTTTGTAGTCGAGGACTAATAGGTGTGTTTTCTACGTCTCTACAGTACCTACTGCATGAGTGTCTCTTTGCTTTTTTAATGACATTGTTGTATGTTGTATGAGGGGCTGGTTCTGTATTTATTCCAGCCTCCGCTCTTTTTGGCTTTGATAATTAGCCTTCTAGTGCGTGTGTCAAACTCTCTGTTTCACCAAGTAACTCTGTCAGAGGTTTGTTTGACAGTTTTTGGGCAGCTTGCTTTAAATGCGGATTTTAATAAATTAACAATACTGTTCGTCATTATTTCTAGCTTGTGCGTTGATCTTGCAACTAAAGGACAGTCTTTGATTTGACCGGCTAAAGTTTCGTTGAACAACTTCCAGTCTGTTTTCTTTGAGTTTCTGTATTTCATTACAACATAAAGTAGGTTTATCTGATATTTGCCACATTTTTATCACTATCAAGCGTAACGTCAATATTTTTCTAATGTATTAATCTTGTTTTTTTAATTGTCTTATTTTTTGTAATAAATTCAATATAAATTAAAAAAATAAATATAATACGTCATTCATTAGATACAAAAAAAACTACTAGAATGCAAACAACACCAAAAATGTTACAACGATGTACTGCTGAGCGTATCGACGCTATTACAAAAAATTTAGATTTAGGCTTAATACTACTTCTGCATTTTTTTTTTCATAATATGCATTGTTGTTTTCTAATAAATTAAATTACTTTATATACAAAACACTTGATTGCTTATGGTTATTAATTTATAATTTGTGATTAAGTAAACGTTTAATTAAAACACAATTTTAAGTAGAAAGTAAAACTTATATAAAGTTTTGAAGCTGAATTGCAAATTTTTATTATTTTAAGCAAAAAGTAATTAGTTGTTTAATTCTGCTAATAATTAGATCTAAATTTGATTATTATTAAAAAGCTGTTAAAATAAATAAATATTTCCATTTTAGCAGCATAATGCCAATCTAAAAGTTTAATTCCACTTATTCTATTATCTACATTTATAAATTTTGAATAATTACTTGCGTTAAACTGAATAAAGTACATATCGATTACTGTTGGAATTAAATGCATTTATAGTACTTTGATTTACATTAATTTTGGTAATAAACTTAATTAATCATCGAAAACAATTACATAAACTAGTTAGAGTAATTTAGTATTTATAAGTACGTAGTATAAGTACGTTTGTAATTATTAATGCTTCTATTTTTGGTTTTATACAACTGTTGCAAAAATTTAAAAAAAATTAATGATTTGCTTAAGTTTAGAAAAGTCAACAAAGTTAAAGTTATTAGTGTGGTTATTAGGTTTAGGTTTGTTGTAATTTAAACAATTTATTTATTTAAATAATGTCTTTTCCCAACAAATATTACATTTAGAACCACTAAGTAAATTGATTCAACAAATTAAACATTATTTTAAACTACATACTCACAAGGTAATAAAAGTTGAGAACAACAAGACAATAAATTCTTGTTTAGTATTTAAAATTAAAAACAGTGTACAAGTATAAAGAAATTGGTTTATTTTTAAAATTTATATACAGTTTTATTACATTATAAAATTTTAATATTATTAATTAATTCATTAATGTTTTTCTTTATAGCCACTCTAGAATAAGTTTAATTTTCTCAAAAACGGAAAATATTGCTTTTACTCTAAGTTAACTAATTAACTGACATTACATTAGAAACTAAGAAAAATATTTTCGAAATTTTCAAATGTCTATGGAACCATGTTTCAATTTTTCAAAACTAGTCTGTTGAGTTTTTTAAAACAATTTCAAGTTTCTTTTTATTCCACCTATTAATCATTTGTCACGACCATTTTTACTAAAATTGTATATTTTTCTAATATTTTAAAAACAATGCAAAAGTTTCCTTATATAAAAGTTGTTGTTTCTGGTTTTGTACTGCAATGTACTGTTATTAGAAAAAAATTGAATAAAATATTATGTAAATAAGTGTAAATAGCTATAAACGACGGTAAACAGGTTGAATTAGTTTAACACCCGCGAAATTCAAAATCAGCTTTGAATAATTCGTCGGGATAAAACCACAACGTAAAAGGACATTGGGGGTAAGCAATGTCAATGCAATTGTGCAAACGCTACCAGAGTGAATTACTGGACGGCCGTTTCGCCCTTTTGGGGGTCATCAGCAGTACGAGATACACTCTAATGTAGTTCCCACAATTGCATGGACGCTTGTTTTATAGCTTATATAGGCTATAAGGGGCGTTAAACTAATACAACGTGTTTACCGTCGTTTATAGCTATTTACAGTTAACTTTAGACACAAAGTAAAATTACACTATGAGATGGCTCTGCCATCAAACACTTTTGATATGTAAATAAGCTAAAATTGCATAGTAATATTGATCTAAATTCTCAAAAGCAAAAACAACGATTTTGAAGCTGGTTATTTTGTGAATCACGAATACAGTAGATTCTAGTAAGAAAAAAAAACGCGTGAAATTAAAGGTTACAATAGCTCATGTTAATATGAACGTCAGGAATATAAATAAAAAATGCTTAGTTACTGTTTTTTAATAGCGAAAACTACGTCAGCGTTGCTGGCGTTAGAAAAATAATCCGAGTTACTCCAAAGTCGCACCTAGAAGTTTTACTTAAAAAAATGTGTTTAAATGTACCAAACTGCTTTGGTAGTATTTTTTTGTAATATAATTTACACAAACATTCGATCTTACCAAAATATATTATTTTTTCTGTTTTGCGTTGCACTCATTTACTGTATTATGCTAAAGAAGACTTATAGGAATTTTTAAAAATAATAACTTGTCTCTTGGCAATTTATTTTTATTGTTTTTGTATTTGTTTAACATTGTTTCTAATGTTTTTTTTATAGATGCATAAAATCCATGATTGCATGTGTTTTAATTTTTGCGCTTAAGTTACTACCTAAAATAACTTAGTTTTTAAAAAATACTGTAAGAAGTATTGTGTCTACCGGTTTAATATGTTTGTTGTAGGAAATATAAAATAATAAGAAAGGAAAAGCGGCAGTAGAAGATGGGATACAAGGCGAAAAGTGGGTATACGGAGAAGAAAATGTAGCAAAAAAGATGACGGAAATACTAAATAAAATATTTAAAGAGGAAGGATTCTCGGAGAGATAGAAAGAAGGAATAATAAGCCCGATCTATAAAAAAGGAGAAAGAAATAAAGTCAAGAATTACAGAGGGGTAACATTATTAAGCACGGCATACAAATTACACTTGGCGAATAAAGAACAAAAAAAAAGGGGGGAAATAGTGGCACTATTCATAGATGTAAAAGCAGCTTTTGACAAAGTAAACAGGGAAAAACTGTGGGAATACATTAAGAAAAAAAAGATCAATGAAATATTAATAGAAAGAATTGAGGAACCTACGATGAAACGAGGAGCACGGTCAAAGTAAATGGGGAAGAGAGCGAGAAATTCATTACAAAGAGAGGGTTGAGACAGGAATGCTTACTGAACCCAAACCGGTTTGCAATATATACGGGAGATCTGGAGGAGACAATGAGAGGACAACAGACAGGAGGGATAGTAGTAGGGAAAGCGAATGTATGGTTGTAGGCGTATGCAGATGACATAGCGTTAGTGGCTAAGGAAGAAAAGAAAATAAAAGAAATGGAAGCAAACACGGAGAAAACAAAAATAATGGTATTTAAAAAAGGAGGAAGAAAAACAAAAAAAGAGGAGTGGAAATGGAGGGACGAGGAAGTGCAGCAAGTGAAAGAATTTACATACCTGGGCTACACGATGAAGCAGGATAATAAGGAGGGAGAACACATAAAGAAAAGAGTGAGGAAAGGAAATAGATTAATAGGACAAGTGTGAGGGAAAGAGTATTCTAAATGGATATAAAAAAAAGAAAACTGTTGTTTAAAAAGTTAATACCCCCTTGGTGGTGATGTATGGGGTGGAAGGAGTGGAGGGAGGTAGAGGAGCTACAGGAAAAATACTGGAGATTGGTTTTGGGACTGGACAGAGATATAACAAGGTATATTGTGAGAGAGGAGGTACAGGTACCAAATATAAGAGTAGAGACAGAAAAAAGGGCCTTATAATACAAGAAAGAACTAAGGGAAAAACAGAATGCAAAATACTGCAAGAATGTTAGAAAGAGGTAAAGGGAGGAAAAGTGAATACGGGCAGGAGAGCAAAGAAGAGTATTACAAAAGAAACGGGTACGCAAGAGAAGAAGTGGAGAGATTAAGTAAGAGAAGAAGCTGTAGGGGTAAGGGCAGAAATAATAAGAAGAGATAGGGACATCGAAAAACAAGAAAGATGCACAAGGATAAAAAAAGTCAGATATAATAAGAATTATAAGGATACCAAGGGGGAAGGGATGCCAGAATATTTAAAGGTTAAAGGGAATAAAAGCAACAAGAAGAAAAAAATAATAACACGGTTCAGATGTGGGAACGAAGAGTTAGGTGACAAATATTAGAAAAAGGAAGAAGAAAAGATGTGCAGACTATGTAGAGAAGAGACGGACAACCTTAACCACATGAGGAATAAATGCAGAGAGTTAAGAAAAGAGGTGATGAAAGTAGAAGAAAACGGAAAAGAAGCAGAGTGGATGGAAGAAGTTATAACGAAAAAACTTTACGGTGTCATTTGTAACATTAAAAACTTACTTAACATAAAACAAACGCATAACACATAAATGAATTAATGCACCAGCCAGCTCACAAAAAAACACATTATAAAAAAACAAACTACATAAGAGCAATGAGAATTTTCATTATTATTTAATTAGAGTCGTGGGAATTCTTACGTTACTTAAGATTAATAATTTTGAATTTGATAAATACAAAATATTTTATAAGTTGGACGCCACAATATTTTTTATATTAAAATGGTTAAATATTGAAACCAAAAGATTTACACTAACATAATAACAAAAAAACATATTTACATATTTTGACAGTATCGAAGGTCAAATATAAATTTAAAGTTACCTGCTTTCAAACTTTAATGCGCAAGTCGAATTGGTGAGGTCAATGACGCGTTCTCATCTAATTTATGCGATGATGCAATATTACGAAATTCTTGAAATGCATATCTAAATTTCCATATTTTCCGTATCTATCCTGATTGATCTAATATTCGTACAGATCCATTAACCAGAATATCGTAAAACAAACGTAGCGTATGATAATCATTCGCACATCCAACTCAAATTTTATCAGACGTAACACATGAATAATTATCGATTTTTACTCATAAAAATCATAATTCGTAACGGAAATTTTTCGTAACAGCGACGTTGTGACTAACATCAAACGTGCAGCGTAAAACCATATCTTAATATCACATTTCAAACATCAAAATCGTAAAAAGACGTACGTATCCAAACGAAATTTTCGTAACCATAAACGAATTAACACGTACATAAATCAGAAAACGTAGTCGTAAAAGCAAAAACTTCCAATTCGAACGTAGATAAAATTATTGCGCAACTTTGTATTTAGGCGTGGTCATCATATGATTCATTGAAATGACGTAATATGATGCAATTTCCGTAAATCGTATATTTAATTCTTTTTCGTAGATTTGAAACCAAGTACCATAAACAAACAAACCAAAAAAACTAAAACGTAAATTGCGATGAATTACCAATTCGGATCAAAACAAAAATGACTTACCCCTTCTAATTTACGGGTTTTTATTCTATACAACAAAATGCCATGCTACGAACAAATGCGGAGCTATAAGCAAACGCAGGCTTAAATAATTTTCACCATTAGGGCAAAAATTCACAAACACAAATTAAATAAGTGGTAATTCCACTTTTTGCAGCACGTAAAAAAATGTCCGCTAACTACTTCATTGCGAAACGTAAGATCTCTTCGTACTTAAAAAGAAGGCTCAAAACGCATGTCAGTGCGTGAAATGCTTGCGCAAAAGAATTTAACATAACAGTGAATACAAAAATGTTAATTAAAAACAGACTTATTCAAACGTAAAAAATGTACACGTTACACTCGCTACTTAATCAAAAAAAAAAAAAAAAAAAAAACAAAAAAATGAGTAATTGTCCAAGAAGAACTTGAAATCGAAACGGATGTATCAATAAGACTAACTTCACAAGTATCGGAATCATACGAAACAATTGGAACAGAAAAACTCTCGAATCATACATACAACAAACATTCTCAAACATCAATTTATGGAGCGCTCCTTTCAAAGTAAAACATACTAAGTGAGTCCTAATGATACCATAACAAAAGAAGAACATAACAGATGATCGAATACAAACTTTCAAAAATACCGAGCACAGAAAAAAATCTTCCAAACGTAAGGAAACTTTCGAAACGTAGCGAATAACAAAATAATTCATACAAACAAATAACCTTCGATACACTAAAACAGAACTGTACAAACAAAAATAGGATTAATTTAAGATCACTATAGTCTGCTGCATTAATGGTAGGAATTCTAAGAAGAGGGAACTTCTGAACTTCACGGGATCCACTCATAATGTTATACACCCACAACTAAACAACTACCTAAAAATACAAATACGCAAACACAAACAATCGTTAAATCAACCTAATGATACTAAAGAACTTATTTACATAGGCATAAAAACCAAACGAAACAAAACAAATTTTACTAGAAAAATCACGTTATTTTTCCATAAAGTCCATACCATACAAATATTTAGTGGTGTTACCGTTCGTATCTTTCAATTGGTTAAACCAGCTGAGAGAGAATCTCAATAACTCTACTGAGAAAGTACCTACACAAAAAATAAGAAACGTAAACAAAAACAAAAGAAAATCGAACAAGTCAAAACTATACTAACGTATACATATCAAAAAGAAATAACAGTTCATATTTCCTAAAATATTATCACTGATTTCATATCCAGAAGGCAGAGCTTCCAAACAAAACAAAACTTAAATTGACATAAAACAAAAGACAAAACATATTCATGTGAACCTTGTGTTTCACTTCGAATTTCATTTCACAAATCATATTCGTAACCTAAAAGAAGAAAATTTCTTTTAAGACCTTAACAAAACAAAATCGAACAAATTTCAACGTAATATACCTTATCATAACGAACCAATATCCTAAAACAAAGACTTAGCAGAAACGTAAGCAAAACAATCCATTTTTCTAAATGCAAAAATTGAGAATTCACACGAGCACACACTACATTGGTGAAAATCTCAGGATTAAGCACAATCAAAAATCAGTTGAAAGTTCTACAAATTGAGAAACATTCATTTTGAAATCAGACGAATGCAAAACAAAATCGAAAGCACACAAGTTCAAATACAATTCATACTCAATAAAAGATCTAACTCCATTTTCAGAAAATTCAAAAAATCTAAACAAAATCACAAATACTGAACTCGTACACAGAATGTAAATCATCACAACAATGTAATCGTAGCCAAAGTTACAAATCAAAATCAATAACGAAATCAGATCAATCATATCAAACATAATATTTCAAATCGTATCGTAAACTTAAATTGAATCGTATTTTACCTTCGCACAAACAAGTGATAAACCTTACATAACACATTAACATAGTTATAATACACAAACAATATAAACAAATCATAATACATAAAACACAAAATACAAAAATATCAAATCAAAATTTCAGTAACGTTAGAATTTTCTCTAGCCCCACGTTGGGCGCCATTTGTATAACGAAAAAACTTTACGGTGTCATTTGTAACATTAAAAACTTACTTAACATAAAACAAACGCATAACACATAAATGAATTAATGCACCAGCCAGCTCACAAAAATATTTATTACAAACACATTATAAAAAAACAAACTACATAAGAGCAATGAGAATTTTCATATTTATTTAATTAGAGTCGTGGGAATTCTTACGTTACTTAAGATTAATAATTTTGAATTTGATAAATACAAAAGATTTTATAAGTTGGACGCCACAATATTTTTTATATTAAAATGGTTAAATATTGAAACCAAAAGATTTACACTAACATAATAACAAAAAAACATATTTACATATTTTGACAGTATCGAAGGTCAAATATAAATTTAAAGTTACCTGCTTTCAAACTTTAATGCGCAAGTCGAATTGGTGAGGTCAATGACGCGTTCTCATCTAATTTATGCGATGATGCAATATTACGAAATTCTTGAAATGCATATCTAAATTTCCATATTTTCCGTATCTATCCTGATTGATCTAATATTCGTACAGATCCATTAACCAGAATATCGTAAAACAAACGTAGCGTATGATAATCATTCGCACATCCAACTCAAATTTTATCAGACGTAACATGAATAATTATCGATTTTTACTCATAAAAACCATAATTCGTAACGGAAATTTTTCGTAACAGCGACGTTGTGACTAACATCAAACGTGCAGCGTAAACCATATCTTAATATCACATTTCAAACATCAAACTCGTAAAAAGGCGTACGTATCCAAACGAAATTTTCGTAACCATAACGAATTAACACGTACATAAATCAGAAAACGTAGTCGTAAAAGCAAAAACTTCCAATTCGAACGTAGATAAAATTATTGCGCAACTTTGTATTTAGGCGTGGTCATCATATGATTCATTGAAATGACGTAATATGATGCAATTTCCGTAAATCGTATATTTAATTCTTTTTCGTAGATTTGAAACCAAGTACCATAAACAAACAAACCAAAAAAACTAAAACGTAAATTGCGATGAATTACCAATTCGGATCAAAACAAAAATGACTTACCCCTTCTAATTTACGGGTTTTTATTCTATACAACAAAATGCCATGCTACGAACAAATGCGGAGCTATAAGCAAACGCAGGCTTAAATAATTTTCACCATTAGGGCAAAAATTCACAAACACAAATTAAATAAGTGGTAATTCCACTTTTTGCAGCACGCAAAAAAATGTCCGCTCACTACTTCATTGCGAAACGTAAGATCTCTTCGTACTTAAAAAGAAGGCTCAAAACGCATGTCAGTGCGTGAAATGCTTGCGCCAAAGAATTTAACATAACAGTGAATACAAAAATGTTAATTAAAAACAGACTTATTCAAACGTAAAAAATGTACACGTTACAAAGTATGGAGAAGAAGGAAAAAGTTAAGAGGAGAGAAAGAATAAAAAATCCTTGTCTGGTAAAAAAACGCTTCCCATGTCTTGCCCTATGAGCAATTTGATGTCCCTGGTGTATCAGCACATTCCATGATATTTTGTTCCTATTATTAAAACAAACAAAAAATATATCATATGGTGTAAAACTCGTCAGCTCAAAAACATCTGTAACGAGATGTGATTACAATGTGCTCTTAAAATGTAAAGTACATTTAAGTATTTAAGTACAGTTACGTACAACAAAAAAAGAAGAAAATAATTAAAATAAATAATTTTCATATATTTTTATTGTAATATTCAATAATGACTTTAGACAAAATAAACCATTATCACATATTTCAAATTTCAGTTTAATATTTGCACTAGTTTTGAAGTGATTAATTTTTGAAATGATATTTGACCCATAGTGCGTTTTTAAGATATTGAGTTAATTACTACAAGAGAATTAACCATCACATTAAAATTCCATAAGTTGCAGATATTAACAACATGTTACAAAGCTTTTAATTATTTATCTACAACTTTTGAGGTTTACTTAATTGGCATGAAACATCAATTGTTCTATTTCTTAAAATTATGCTATTTATCAATATTAATATGTTGAAAATTAATTAAATCTTTATACAAATAAAGAAAATAAATAAATTGCTCAGTAATATTTTAAACTTGTTAACTAGTCATAGTGCGATATTAATTTTGTTAAGCTAATGATATTACTAAAATGCATGAAAACTTTAAAAACAATTTGTTGAAAAAATTTAGATTGCTTAAATTAAAAAACGCTTTGTTTTAAATTTAATTTTTAATCTAAATGTAAAGCTAAAAATACCATATTTTCACCGTGACCCAATAAATACTTTTTTGTTATTTTTGTTCAAAAAAAAAAACGGTTTAGCACATTTGGCTTATTGCATAATAGTTAAACATAAAACAAACGCTAAAAAACATTTCTTTATTTGAATCTGAATTTACAGTTTTATGTTGTAAGAAAGCCTTTTAAACACGTAAATAAATAAAATGAACGGACACACAAATGTTGCATAGAAAAAATGCAATAAATTTGTGTGAATAACAATTTTTGTCAAACCAAAAGATTTAGAAAAAAATATTGCGTCTTATTAACGACGTAAAATGTATACCAAGTTAGTTTTATAAAATTGTTGTTAAATTAGAATTAGTATTTAAATAATACCAATTTATAAAGTAATAACGTACAGTTCGTATGCAAATTCTATTTTGAAACTTCTTTTGTAAAATGGGATTAATTAAGTCACCAAACATTGCGTCAAAACAAAGAGAATTTTTTTCTAACGTAACGTTTAACTGTAATAACATATTAACATTACATATAAATGGCTTTGAATCAAAACGCAGCGGCATTTTGGTGTGCCATAAGCATATAAAGCGCAGCATATTTATTAAAGTAAATTTGAAAATAAAAAATGCATTAGGTATTCAACGAGTTATTTAAAAGCTTTTTAGATCTATTTTGAGGTATAATTTAATTTTTTTGTTATAATTAAAAATCAATCTATTTTTAATGTAAAACTTAATTTTACATTACAATAAATTTTGCATATAACTGTGTTAAGTTTTTCTTCAAAAATTTAGTATAAAATATTCATAAGCTTATTTCATGAACCATGAATATAAACCTGCGTCAAGAGATATTTCGTTTTTCGTAAAGTTTTTAATTTTCTGGCTCACTTACACATTTTAAAAATTTATACTTTTGGCATATGTATGTTATTGATAACGCATACAATTTCTTTCACGTTCCATCAGTGACATTTAACAAATTGTTGACAATATGTGTATTTATGTATTTAAAATGTATATGAAAATAAAATAATTTTGTTTTAAATACTTTATAAAGCATTCTTATTAATTGTATTTATATTTATATGTTTTTGGATTCAAAAGCATTTTGCATTATTTAAGTACTTTAAAAATTTAAGATAAGTGTACTGAATATTTCAAATAGAACTGACACGTTTATGTGTACACAATATTATTTAGAATTCATTAAAATTACCAATGGTTAAATTTTATCCAAAACTTATATGCTTGTATATAATGCATTTGAAATAAAACAAAAAAATTGAAAAGTTGTGATTGAAGATACACGTATAAAACGGTAATTTTCTTTAAAACTTTGAATCAAAAAGCTTTAGAATTTATCTAATAATTAAGTAATTAAAGTTCTATATTCACATAAAGGAGTGTAGATAGCTTTATTGTGGCATAAAATTAATTCACCTAACGTTAGCCTAAACCCTCTTTAGTACCAAATCTTGATTAACTTGAGATCTACCATAAGATAAAAGCCGTCTCTAAGTTCGCCTTTTATTTACTTACTAAACAAGAAAATACTCGTAATGTAACACGGCACAAAAAATCGAAATTCATTAGATTATTAGCAAGAGAGTATGAAGTGACTAATACGTAGTTCCATTTATAATAATTGTCAATTATTATTACATCAATTAAATTAGAAATGTATAATATAGAATTATGTGATAATATTTTGATCTAATTATGAAAACGTAACAAACAAGTTATTAGACTTACAGAGATAAGCAAAAGATGATAATTTTAATATACTGTAGGTACTGTTATTAAGTAATTTTGTGCTTATTATGAGAAACCCTGGTATTGCAGATAATTATTTGTAAACGTATTTATTAACTATAAACAAAGTTATTATATTTTCTATCTACTATAAAGCTGGAAATGTTATTTCACCCACTCAAATTTCAAGACATTATTGTTGCTAGCTGCGGAGAAGCAAATACAAACCAAACGCTGAACCGAGTCAATTACAATTAGGCTGGTAATTTGATGAAAAAAAAGTTGATGTAATTATATTTTTAAGTCAGTTTAAATAACTTTTATGTTACGTTACTAATAAAAACTGTTCAACTAATAAAAGTTCATTTTTGAAATACTTCTGAGTTTGAAATTATTTTTAAATCAATGCCAATTAGTTAAATTCTTTTTCGTAAATGTTTTTGTGTTTATAAAAAAAATTTTTTGCTTGATATCATAGTAAGGTTTTTTATTTCTTGTAAGTCACGTTACGTTGTATTTGTTGCTATGTAGGTGAATTTTGCATCACAAATACTATATGTTTTAACATTAGAAATGTCACTAAATGTAAATACTGTTACGAATTTTAAAAATAAATTTATTTACACAATTTAGAACAAAATTTTATAAACGAATTAATTAAATCTAACAATATTTAAGAAAAACAACTTACATTTATTCATATGTTACTATCACTTGATAATTACTTGATAATGATAATTAATTAATTTTGTCCGCGAAAAGTTGCACTTTTTGTTTACCTTACTTTTTATATTCATACGTTATCTGCTTTAAGAATATTCTGGTAATCACCTCGAATCATCTTAAATGATCTCAAAGCTTCTATGCGTTTTAATACCTAAATTGGCCCATTCAATTTTACCATTTTAAATAGGAGATGAACTTTGTTTTGAAAAATCTATTTATTGAACTTGAAACTTAAGTTACATTCTGTAAAACAAGTGAAAAATATCCCATTTTCCATTTTTAATTTTGGCATTAGTGTTGCTTTTATGAACTAAATTAACCGTATTTTGCTTTTGTTTGATGTACTCTTTGCAGAGTTTTTAACGAGTTCTGAAATAAAGCTTCTCCTTGACATATTCTTACCAGTTACAGTTTTATAATTTATCCAGCTGTTGATTACAGCAAAGTATGTTATAAACAACGTGAACTTGTTTTTCAGAAGTATTTTCTTGACATTTGCCACTTTACACTTGGTAATTAGTAGTAATACACTTTTAAACGGTTATTTAATAAAGCTTGATTTACTGTTCTGACTAACGTGGTATTTTCTGTTGCCAGCGGTTTTGCCAACGACAAAAAAAACGCTTTTATTTATTTTTGTGCTCAGCACGAGGTTGATTAATATACCGCGCTCATTGTTTCCTATAAATAATAAATTGGCAACTAGTTAATAGTTATTTAACCAACAAGGTTGGTAATGAAGGCAATTAATAATCGAGACATTTTCACGCGCGAGCGAGCGTAGCAAGCGAGGGCGTTAATGTTGTCGAGATTATTAATTGCATATTATCAAACAAGTTGGTTTTCAAGTTTTTCCGTCGATCGTATCTTATTAATTTTTTGCATTTACTTATAATTTTATCTACTAAACAATTGTTTTATTTTTGTATCAACGGTAGTGGGATTTTTAAGTAATGGGAATGCTATATAACCTCAACGCGTCAATTAAATTTTAATCGGATTGATTATAATTAGTTTTGAAAATATCAATGATTGCAAAAATTTTTTAGTTTTATGCGATTAAAAGTATGCTAGGTAATCAAAGAAAATTACATCTCGAAACATTAAAAAGTTCTCTTTATCAACCGAAAGGTAATCGTGGGATTGTTTTCTTTGTACACAGAAGCTGAACTAGATGTAAAAAGCAAATCAAAATTATTTATAAAGCAAATAAAGTGTTTATACATTTAAAAATGGTTCATAAATGACGAATATTGTTATTAGGAATTAAACCATAGGCTAACCAGGAAACATTAAAAATCTACGATAAAAACAATGGTAATTTTAATACATATTTACTTTTGTAGATAAGAAAGTTTTAACAATAAACATTTTAGTTTGGAAAATGTAAGTGAATGTTAAACTACCACGGTGAACCAGATGTTATAAACAAATTCTTACGACAGATTGGGTTTGAGTACAAGAATGCCACGAATTATAGTTTAGTGTTGTCCCTAATGAATGATGGCTTTAGAGAGAAGAAACTAGTTCACCTACTTATAGATTAAATATATATTTTCTATCATATTGTTGTGTTACTTTTGTTTATAAGAATATTTACGTAATGGCAATTTAAAGAAAAGAATCTGGTATGTACATACGAGAAATTCATAATCGTTTATTGGTATTATAGATTTGTCATATTAACCATAACATAATGTGCTACATTGTAGTTTTTAAATGAACAGCATGCAAAAAGCTGATTTTTAGTAACACAATTCTTTAGTAAAACTTTTTAGTTTATGATTTACTAAAAAAAATGCTGTTCACTAACTTATCGATACAATTTGAATCTGATAAAAGTTCATGTAGTTTAGCAAAGCATAGTGAGCAATGTTTTACAAATTAGTGCAAATGTCAGAGAAGTAGTTGCTTAGATGAAGAAGGTAATGTCGAAGAAAGTAACGATAACTAAATGCTCTTTTATTCTTATAAATACGTAATGTTTTCGGTAGGTATGTATGCAAAAGAAGTACACGAGTGTATCACTACAACACAGTTATATGATAAGTATTGGTTTATACAAAATATACGTTGTTATTTATGTAATAAACTAAAATCTGTTTATAATTATGTTTATATACCATTTTATATAACATACAAACATCACAACTTTGTTATCAGGAAGGCTCCGTAAAAGCAACTGAAAATCATCGATAAAAACCAACTGACAATTTGTGTGCTCATAAAATAGTCAGATGATGTAGACCACAGTTATTGTTAATAAAGACTTTATTTATCAGCTTCTTTTAGCATCTTGGTAACTCCAAAGTATATCATTTTGTTTTCGTTATAGTGATCAGGTTACTTAACCTACAATTATTGGAAATGTTTAATTATAATAATGCACAGGTGAATTTTTTAATTTATTTTTTGTTTAAAAACGCTAACTAATACAATATACGTAACCTCATAAAAACCTTAATTCTCTTCTACGATTTTATTGGTTAAAAAAAAAGCGAGCGTTAATAGAAATTCGTTGATTTCATTGGTTTAAAAGTAGTGCGGTAATAGGGGCTATTACCGCACTACTTTTGATACATTATTATACGTTAATACAAGTATTAATGAACGATCGACGGAAAAATATTATAATAAACTTTATTGGTCATGTATTAATTAAAACGACATCTTGAACGGTTAAAGATTGGTTTTACCAGTATCGGATGTAGAGAAATTGTTATATTCACAAATCATCAACCTTTCATCATTTTTAATAAAAATATCAGATTTTTCCACTTCAAATAGATGTTCACTAACATTACTGTTACCTTCTAACAAATTTTTCAGATTTTCTAAGCACCGTAATGCTTGTTCTGGGGTATTCTACGCAAATTTCATATTTTTTAAAGTTTTATATATTCATCCCAAATAGCACAAAACATATTTCCAATCTTGTACCAGCATTTATTATATTGGCAAAACATTTTATTGCATTTCAAAAATATGTTGTATATGTATAATACTAATATTAGAAAGCGAAGGTAAGAACAACGACGTTGGTAACATATATAGTAGATGTTGTATCTGTAATGTTGAAAAGCGCTCGCAAACCAATATTTAACCAATGTAAGAGCGGCAAGTAACAAACAATATTGAGAATACAAGGTTTAGTAGATATTTAACCAAACTAAGGTTTTTAATGAAAGCATTCATACTTAATGCCAATATTTATTCAATATTTTAATTTAATTTGTGGTTGTCGTCAGTGAAACAGAATAATTTCCGAACTTAAATAAGTTGATTACTTTCCTTTACTAGAGTTTTGTTATTTTGTTCTTTACATTGTTTTGTATATTGTTAGGATTATTCATAAATATAATTTAAAATTGTAATTAATTTAATTCAAACTTGTCATGGCTGCGCTGACAGTATTAGTGGGGTTAACACATGCGCAAAATGCATATACATATGTGGCGGTTGCTTATAGAATTGTAAACTGATAGGTTGTATTTTACTCAATAAATTACATTGAAATTACAATCTTATTTACTAAAAACCAGCTACGGTTACTACATATATATAGTCCAAGAACTACTTTCTATATTATTTTCATATCAGTAATTTACTATTTTATCAATATAGTGTGCATAAACTTAAGTAATAATTAGTAAGGTGTATATTATTAATAACTGGTTTATCATGTTTCAGAGCTTTTGTGTAAGCCAAGAGTAACATTCGTGAAAAATACATTCAAAAATTTTATAATCTGCGTTGTTTAGCAAATACTCTAAGCTGTATAAATGTATATGCCTACTTATGTGTTTATGTATGAGTACGTTATTTTTTAAATTAGGTTTTAATTTGTTTAAACATTGGCAATTGAAAGATAAGCATAAAGGAGAAAATTCAGTATTCTTAGTATATTTATACGCATTCGAAGATTTAATGAAGTAAACAAAATCTAGTACTTTAAATACTAGAAATGTACTTTATTTTATCAATCTTGCAAGTATAATCAAATTTCTGTATTTTAATTGAAAAGCAATTATAAATAAAATGATTTATTTTTGTTTTTAGAACCTTTCTTAGAATGTTAATTTGCTCGGTGTACACTCGCCTTCAACCAAAATGGCAGCTTAAGCTCGCACCTATTCACATTCTAATAAAATAGTGTTTCTCATTAGAGGTTAGAAGCAAATAAAGCATTGTAATTTTATTACTTACATAGTTCAATAAAATAATAAAAATTTAAGCTTAGTGATGTGTAAATAAAAAATAAGTATGGTACGTCAGATTGACATTTATTTCAAATTTTAAATGTATCTAATACTTAAAACGCATTTTTAGAGAATACATATCTTACACAAGTTGATAATTCTAAAATTTTTATTTCTTGTATCAAATGTTTATATAAAGTATTGTCTCCACTAATGCTACTATCACAAATGTTATATTAATTGCACATTCGAAATAACAATGCATAATTAATATAATCATTTAAATATTGGTCTGATTATTAAAAAATATTTTTGCCTGTACTAATGTATTTAATAGCAAAATACTTCAATGTGAATACTGTGAAAATACTTCAAATAGTCAATTAAATAAAAAACCATATCGTACTGTTCTTTTGTACAAAAGGACCTTCAGATTCTAAAATTAATATCATTTACATTTTTCGTAAAATAACGATTACTTTATCATATTTGTAGTAAGATCGACTAATTTGAATCATTGTTTCAACCAATCCACATTTATTTAAATATAGTATATACATATATTATAAAAATACGTTTATATTATAAATAAAATACTCAAACTAATTAATATTTTGTATATAAACCGTTATTTTCCAAACATTCTGTTAACCTGTTCGGCATCGAGTTAATTAATTTTTCGCAGAAGTTCGATCCTCGGAAACGTTCCCAAACTTCATTTGAAGTTTGCACTATATTATTTAAGTTTCTGGCCGGAATGTCAAGGCGATTATTGATCCAAGTTCTGCTCATGTTCTCTATGGGGTTTAAATTGGGAGATTTTGCTGGCCATTCTAAAGAAAGTACGTCGTTTCTGTCCTCAAACCACTGATTTACGATTCTGCTTTTATTAATTGGCAAATTGTCTTGGACCATAACAATTTCTTCCAATTCTTCTTCTGTATGATGTGTTCGCACACTTCGCACCAAAATTTCGTCTAGCACTCGAACGTAACTTTCAGACGTAAATCGTGGTGGAGAAACTAAAACCAATTCACCCGGCCCAGCATTTGAAATCCACCCCCAAAATCAACCAGAAATTCTTTCACTTTGTCGATTTTTGCGAACATGTTCGGTACTAAATCTTGTATTTCGTGGTCGCCAAAGTGTCATAGACGGCTCTTGTGTCAATGAAAATACCTTTTCGTCCGTAAAAATCGCTGTACTTCAGTCTCTGTACAAATTATTTTGACAGAATCTAATTTTTGCTTGAGCATGCCTTTCTGTTAATTCAGGTTTTGTCGCAGGCTTACTTGCAAATAATCCCGCGTCGTTTAATCTGCGTCGTGTCGTTGAAGCGCTGCAGTTCAAATAAACTTCTCGAATTCGCGAAGCAGTTGTAAAAGAAAAATTTCGAACACACCTAAGAATATTTGCATCTTCTTCTATGGTAGTTGCTCTATTTATTCCTTTTGGTTTTGTTATAAAAGAAACTTCCCCTTTTTCATCAAAGCTTCGAAGCCATCGACGAACCTGGCGCATCTGTATATGTATTTAGTTAAGTAATTTAGTTTAACCAAATGCTTCAATTATTTTAGTAAATTACGTTTTCTTAAAATAAATCAGTTTTTTTTAACAAAAATACTTTTAATAAAGTTCAAAGTGTGTTTCTTTTCCACTTAAAATATTTTTTTTAAATTTATTCTGAACCCTGATTGTTTATTACCAACAGAATTATTAAGAAAGAAACTCAAACACGACAAATTTTTAAAAACATTGATGTCGATTTTGGATTGTAATAATATATTAACGTGTGGATAATTTTAATTAATATTATATTCTAATTTTAGTTAATGGGATAAAATGAAACTAAAAAAACTTTTCGTTTAAGATTACGTAAAATATTTTTTTAAAGGATGCTTAAGATTAGTAATTAATCAATGATTCAGTCTATTTTAGAAGTTTATTATAATACATAAAATCTTAGCGATAATCAATTTTGTAAAGCAATTTTACGTTGAGGAATTTTATTAGCAGCTATTCGAGTAATTGCAATGCTTGTTTCTAGACTGGAATCTCTCTCGCCAAAACGTCTACCCATGTTTGATTATTTTTAACAATCAATTACTTGTACTAATCTTAACTATATGTATTTTATAATAACAACTAAAATTATTTGCTGATCAATGTTTACTTAAAATAAATTAGTATACTGAATTACGCTCTACTAAATACTAAATTATTGACTATTGTCAGAATTCTAATTTGAATTCCAAATATTACTTATTGAACAATTAATGATTTTTGTTGCAAACTTGTTATTGGTAGAGATGTTTTCACACATGCTTGAAGTTATTGCACTCTTTTTAACTAAATACCTACTCCCGAATTTACGCTTCCTTTGTCATTATAGAAAATAATTATCCTTTAGAAAATTTTTCAGAACTTAGTAAGGTCAAAGTTAAACTTTCAAATTTTAGTTTCTAGTTGTTGATAGATAATTTCAATATTTGATGATATTCCAAAATAAATTGATTGTCTTTGGGTTTCCAAGATTAATGATTTTCATTGGATTAGACTCAGGACACAAATGCAAAAATTATTTGTTTTGTCTGGTTTTGCGTTTTTGAGTCCGATTGTATAATAGTTACCTTTATTTCGAGATTTAGGGTTTCCTAATAGATTATAACTAACGCTCAGCTACATATATGTTTCTCTCTTATTTTATTTTCACTAAAAAGAAAAGCAAATTTGTTATTTACTTTACGTACAGGTTCTGTTTGCCAATTTATAATAAGAGTAGAATAATAAGATAGTAGTTTAAGAACAGAAACGGCGTAATTTCTTTAGATTTTAGAATGACGAACAAAATCGATTGACTTAAATCCCATTGGGAATATGTAGGTAGTTATGAGCAGGACATAGACAAGCAATTGCCTTGACATTCTGACAAGCAAGGGCGTAGCTATCCTGGAGTAGTTACAACAAACTGCTCCGAGCGCACGAATTTTGAGGGCGCACGAGTCAGGGAGCGCAAATTTTAAAACAGCTTATCATAGTGTTATTTTACTAAATAGTTTCATCAGGCAGTAAAAAAGGTTTAATTAATATATGAACACAATTTGACAACACTTAATGAATGTTGTGTGCGCTGTGCGACTGCTTAAAAATTGAAATGTATTGTAATTGTACTTCTAGTATTAGTTTTTTGAGAGCGTTCTATGACGTAATCGTGATTTGTAGCCACTTTCAACTTTAAAAATTCACTATGGTTTGAAAAAAATATAAATGCGGCGATAAGCGGTTTAAAAAAACATCTATGCAAAGGTGCAATTTGTTGTCCTTAGTTCTCACAAAAAAATTGTTTTTAAACTTTTGCCTTTGTAATAAGCCTTTAATTCTTGTTAATTCTTACAAAAACAGGATTTAAAATACCACGCGGGATGTGTTTTACATAAACTTGTTATTCACTTACAATAGAAAAAAAAGCGTCTAACACGGTGGAATTCCCGTGATCAGACTCTTGACGCATTACGTTCTTGCTATTTTGTTGTTACCAAAATATTAGCCTACTTGGAATTAAACTGAAGAAAGTTTGATAACTTATTATAACAATTTTCAACCATTATTTTGACAGTTGTACAAAATAAAGTACTGGAACATATTACTATTGTCTTCAAAATGCTACTCAAAAAGATGTAGAGCAACCAATTGAGATGCTGTCTTTACTTCTAACCCATTTCCAAAATATATATATTAAATAATTGGGATATTGTTAAAAACAAGGCAGTTGAATTATCAACTAAATGAAGCATTGAACTTTGTTTCGCCAAAAAGAGATTCCGTCTAATAAAAAAATCTTTGACAAATTAGATAAGCTTATTCAAAATAGTAAAGAATGTTTGAAAGTGAAAGTTTATTAATAAAGTAATTTAATTAAATATTTACTCAATTAAATATTAAATTTAAATCCGTGCATAAAGTAACTAGACTTTTTAAATGTTTATCGCTAGTATATCTTGTCGCATCATCTGATGAAACTATTTTAGTTGATTTGAAATTGTTAAAAATTAGCTTATTTTTTAGATATTTTTTTAGTTTTGGACCACAATTAATAAGATTTAAAATGTTTTTTTTATTCAATTAAGACAAATTACTCTTAATTCACATCCCAGCCTCTCCCAAAAGATATTTACGAAGCAGTATGTCTCAATCCCGTTTTAGCTCTTTGGCCACCATATCAATTGTAAAACCAATTGCTGACCAATTTGATCTGGGTAAATTAATTGACCGATTAAAAGTTTTAAGATTTGTAAATGTCTTAACGTTGTTTATAACATAAACATGTATAATTAATTCAATATTACTGTGTGAATATGCCATATATTTAGAATTTTTAAATAATGTTTAAAATTGAAATTAAAAAAACAAAGACTACAAATTTAGAATTTTATTGGAACATTTGTGAGGAAAAAAAAGGAGCACAGATTTTATTTGCTCCAGGGCGCTGTATACGTAGATACGTCGCTAAATTTAAATAATGTAGCGCAAGTTGCAAATGAACTTTGAAAACGTTTCCAAGGATTTGACTACTGCAAAAAATTAATTAACTTGATGCTGAACAGGTTAACAACATATATACGAAATATTAATTGTAACGTTTTATGTATTAAATAAACATATTTCTATAATAAAACTACTAACTAATAAGAGAAGCTATTAGGTATTAATCTACTTAAAACTTGTTTAAATTTAGTTCAGTTTAAAACGATGATTTAAATTAGACGACATTACTACAAAAAACGATTTTTTCAGTTTATATAACGATAAAGTAAATGGTTATTTCACAAAAAATGTAAATAGTATTCATTTTAAAATCTGCAGGTCGTTTTGTGCCAAAGAAGAGAGCGATATGGTTTTTTATTTAGTTCATCATTTGACGTATTTATCAGTCCACTATTAAAATGATTTAATTAATTATGCATAGTAACTGCAAATATGTTATGAATACACTAGTATTGATAGTAGTATTAGTAGAAGCAATTTTATATATGAATATCTAATATAAACAAAAATTCTAGAATTAATAGCTTACATAAGGTATAATTTTTCTAAAATGCACTTTTTAAATATGAAATACATTTAAAATTTTATAATAATTACCAATCTGGTATTTCTATTATTTCTTTAGCTAGACAGGTAATAAAATTACACTAGATATTTGTTATAAGCTTCTAATGGGAAACACCTCATATCATTAGAATGTGAATAGGTTCGATCATAAGTGGTCATTTTTGTTTGAGGCGATTGTACGTATAAGATTTGTGCAGTTAAAGCAGGCATCCGGAAAGCTATTGTATTAGATACCTTTGTAAAGATTTTAGGAAATTGAAGTGCAATTATACTGTAAATTAAAATATTCTTACGTTCAATCAATATTTTTAAGTTTAAGTTCTCTTAAATAATTCGTTAACTTCATTTTAAATGTTTGTTGAACATATTTATTACAATTTTGAGTACATTCAAATTAGAAGAGCTAAGTGTTTTCAAAAAGTGACGAATATTTGTATAAATAGTTAAAGATCAAAAAATAATACTCAATAACGGGCATGTTTTCTAGGTAAAATAGTCCTACACCGCCCAAAACAAACTTGCAAGACCATAAGTATCATTTTTAACATAAATATTTATTTTTTCTGAAAGCCTTACAATGCTACAGAGTACTCAGTGACAATAGATCTGATAATTTTCTTTTAGGTAAATGATGATTCATTAGGCACCTTTTTGTGATTACGACCAAAAACCAGTTATTTATTTTAAAACTTCAGTTTCTGAAAAATCTTTCTTTATTTTGTATTATTATTATTAGTATTAGTAAAATTGTGCAAGAAATTTTAAATTTAGTGATTTATAAAAATTCTTCTGGAAGATAAAAAGCAAGTACCAAATGTGCTTATTAAGTTAATATTAATTATTATAATAGCATAGTTTATAGGAGTACGTTTAAGTGGCGTGTAAAAAAATTCGCAGATAAACAGTGTATTTGAAAATTATTTGAATATACTAAAACCGCAAAATTTATTACCTAGTAAATGTTTTATACATATCATGTTTGACTACTGTTTCTTCCGTAAATCTACCTAATTAATATTGCTAATAAAACATATTAATTGTTATTCTAAAAAAATTGATTGTTTTCGTTTTATTTATTTAAAATAAAATTTTAGAATGAGAATAGTAAATAATACACAAAAAAAAATAAAATTATCAATTAAGAAAAAGGTCAATCTTTAACTATTAAATTATATTAAAAAATTTTGTTTTTGTGTTTAGATTACATCTTACATTGCAAATATTAAAAACACTCGTGTCAATAATCAAGTAAGTTGATAATTGAGAATGCAATCTTAAAACGTCTTGATCTCATTCATGTAATTTAAGATTATAGAATGAAATAGATGATTGCATGTTTAAAATTTCATTGTAATTTTGATAATTAATTTTAATTAATAAATTGATTACTGTTGTTTGTTTTAGATGCTCCGCAAGCGACAAACACAAGCTTATCTGGAGCTAACCCAAACAGTCATTACTTATAAAGAAGCTGATATTTAATTTATAAGTAATCAAAATTACGGGCATAACGTATTATGGGATTCTAAAATAATCGTTATTACAATAATTTCTCAAAGACTCAAATTGATCGCGTTGGTGGTCTTAGGTAGAATAGTAAAAAAAGTTTGTGTTATGTTAAAAGTATTCTGATATAGGTTGCGTACTGTATGCATTTCGTCCCAAAACGCCCCTTTTTGCATTCAGAATATTAACTGTCATTTTTTCTTTTTTGATATTAATTAAAAAAAACATATTTTTGTTTTCGATGTTAGGAAGACGGTACGTAAAAAATCTAATGCTCAGTGAAACTTGCTTTGATTATTCGCACATTTTCCACGTAGTCAATAGGTGTTTTGAGTACGTTTCGTATGTGTTACATGTGAGAGGTTTTCTGAGGTAAAAATTAACTTATATTTTTACGAAACAATTTAATTTTATGTCATCATCTTAGCGACTTGAGTTACCGCTACGTGTTAACCTCTTTTAAAATGTTACATGTCTATTAAATACGTCTTGCTGGAATCGATAACTTAAAGAACGTACTAAGGTGAACTTTGGTTACTAACAGCAATTCCTAGCAGTAGATCGTTGAAGTACTTCGAATGATGATGTATTAAACTTGAAGACACACCTGCGAAATGAAAAGTGAAAGTGATTTGGAAGCTTAACGCATTTGTTTACAACGATTCATTGTTTGACTTGTTAGCTACTTATTTGTGATATTATCACATTTATTTTTACATCATTTGGTACATTTATTTTTATGTAAAGTTACTGCTATTATTTGTCAACCTAAAGTGTCATCATTGTTATAGAATCACGTACAAACGCAAATTTAGGAAGTCTATTTTAGAGCAACAGTGACATCAAAAGAAATGAAACAGATTGTGTGACCTCAGTCCAACGTAGACAATTGGTAACGTTAATTATTGCAATGAATTGAATAAACAACTTATGTTCTAACAATACTAACTTTTCTGAAGATCAACTACCCGCCGAGTCCCATTAGAATGCCAAATCTTCAGATTGAAGTAACGAATCATTTGTCTTAAATTTTTGGAACGTTTTAATGCGCACGTTAAGCACTCAATAGACTAAAGTGTTATCTTTTTTTTAACCAATCATGAAACTCGTTTGTCAGTAGAAGCAGTAAAATATGATTTCGAAATAAGAATCATAATATACATTTGCACATTTTTTTTCACACAGGCTTTAATCCCCTCACTTTACAAAGTTTGGGCCAGTCAAAATTTTTTACAATAAATTGTTGATACCTGTCCTATGAATTAAACAAAGAAACGATTCGACATTTATAACATAGCAAACACTATAGAAACTGCATATCCTAACTTCTTTAATACCAATAATTTTGTCGACGGTTTTTGTTGTGCTGACATCTATCCATTTAATAAGAATATATTCTCCAAAGAAGATTTTCTCGCCTCTTACGTTACGGATCGCTCTGCCCTCAAACACAAAATTAGTGTGTATCAACACAGGTGCTCTACATCAGAAATAATAAATATCAATTTGAGTAAACCAAGATCTATTTATAAAAACATCTAAATCATAATCCAAATTTATTTGACACTAAGTTTTTTATCATATCGGAAGTACTTTTACACATACGACATCAAGAAAAGCTAGCAACAGAGAAAAAACGGAAAAAACACGCACAGTAACGGACAGAAAAAAAAAACAAGCAAAAAAATATGTGAAAGTAGCTCTAATCTGACAATGAAAAAGGAAAAAACATCAATGATTCTGACACCTGTACCTAAAATAAATAAACGTTTTGTCATCCGTGTCTTTAAGTTCGATTCTTCCTTCAACTTTTATTGAACCTAAACGCAATCTAGTAAAGTTGAGAAAATCTTAAGGATTCGAACGCAGGTGTACTAAAGCAGGTTTTTATCATCTAAAAAATGCAGACATAAATTTTGTTGTAAAAGAAGTTAAATGTTGTGCACATATATCAAAGAAAATATAATCAAAAATAAATCTGTAGCTTATAGTACACAAATTCTGAAAATATATACATATTATTATGCAGAATAACGACATAAGTAGGATAATGGCGATATTCCTTTACACACAACTCGTAACACTTCTAGTCTTAAAACAAAGTTAAAATTTCATTTCAAAGATCCTTTGAAACTTGGTATGTACGCAAACTAAGTGCTGATATATAGCACTACATAGCAAACTAGATAGTTGAACATTGACATATCTTAAAAAATGAGAAGCCGAGTAATTTGGTAGCAATTCCAAATCTTACCTACACATTTTGGGAAAACAAAATATTTATAATAGCAAATCTGAAATTCCTAGAATACTACGATTTTTTAGGTATTTGTTGTCTGGACCGTATTCTCGGCGTAATAAAGACAAAGATAAAATTGAAACGTATTTATTGTGCCACGATATAATTTACAACGTAAACAAAGCAAAAATAAAACTTTCAAAACAATTGGAATTGGGTTTTCTATTGAAGAGCTTGACAAACAGGTGTAAGATAACGCTGCCAACTTGATTCGGAAAACGGGCGCAACCAACTCTCTCGGACTACTACTTTAAGTTGAAAAATAAAAATTACAATTACAATTATTTGAATGAATCAATGTTTTTTATGTTCTTTTTCAAAATTATTTGAGCCGTTGAAAAGTAAAGTGGTGTCAGTCAAGATTTTACTATATTTTAATTACCGCCACCTGCCTATTAATAGGATGTGTAACAATCTGTAGCATGTAACAAAATCTCTAGATTCCTTCTTTGTCGCTATGTAGCGCTAGTTGATTTTATTAGTATTACAGAAACATGATTCTATTTGGCGGTAAAATGGTGTATGTCTCACTTACACCACTATACTATTCAACGTTAGCTGTTCATAACGTAAAAGTTTATTGTTATGTGCTATGGCTGTTGTGTAGTTGTGAATTAATATAGTATGAGTGATCCAGAAATTTTTGAACCATAGAAATATTCTGGATCAACTAGTAGTAGTTCTACTTTCAGTAAGATATAACATTCTACATAAAATTGTCCAAAACTAACCAACTCTAATATTTTTTTAGAAAACGAAGCTACTACCAGTAGTATCAATTTTGAAGCAAAGTTTACTAACCGAAAACAAAGAAAACGATTTAGAGATGTAGAAAGTCGAATGAATTACGAAAGAAAAATCAAACAAAACAAAGGACTGGAATACATTATTAGGAAGGTAATACCTGTTCAAGAAAAACTATTTATGAATAAAAATTACAACTGCAGGTTGAAGTGTATCGAGAAGATCACAGAAAAGGAAAGACTGGCTAGTATTAATAATTTTTCAAAAATCGGCAGTTTCTCTACACAGAATGTTTACATTTGTAGTCTTGTCAAACTTCTAGCTAGAAGTTAAGCAGAAGCGTTCAAAGAATAACTTTAGACCACCTAAGATTTCTTCGAATAAATTCTATATTAACCTTGGTGCACACTCGATCAAGATATGTAAGTAGTACTTTCTTAATACATTTAATATATCAGATGGCAGGATGACCAGTGCAATAAAAAAAGGTAGATCAACTTTACCCAGTAAAGATTTACGTGGCAAACATTCTCTACCTAAAAAACGCCAACACAGATTGTTGAGTATATGCGAAACCATATCAGCAGTTTTCCAGCTTATACTTTGCTCGACAGCACAACCCCAACAGGAAGTACCTGTCATCTAATCTAAATATAGGACATCAACTTTATGTAAAAAAATGTAAAAATGTAAATAAAAAATTTTTAAGTGAAGCTATGTATAGAAAAATATTTAATCGGGATTTCAATTTACATTTTCATACGCCAAGCATGTTTTAAATCCGACACTTAAAAAATAAATTTTTTTTTGGAAAATAATAAGCAGTTAAAACAAAACTACAAAACGGAACACAAGTTACATCCGCGTAAAGCAGAAAAAGCTAGAACATTGATGAAAAAAGTTTAAGTGTTGGCTATTTTAAATCCTGCTAAAATTTACAGTTTTACATTTGATCTTAAAAAAGTTTTTTCTCAATTTTCTTGTTCTATAGCATATTACCAAAAAAATATGTACGTTTACAATTTGGGTTTATAATCTAGCTACTTAATAAACTTACATGTGCTGTTGAAATAAAGCTTTGACGTCTCGTGGTTTTTACAGAAAATATCATCGTGTTTCTTCAAACATATTTTAACAGATGCTGCGTTTTACCATCATATTCTTGCCTACAGTGATCCATGTACCGAGCAAAATAGAAACTTTAAAGCGAGTTTAATGTGGTTGAAGTTATTGGCAGATAGTAAAAATTTAGAAGTTATCGATCACAAATTACTGGTGTCAGGACACTCTTATTTACCAAATGGTAGAGACTTTGTTGGAGTTGAGACATTTGCTAAAGACAAATTTATTGTTCTATCCAGAGATTGGTATAGCATTAAATAAACAACAAGAAGCAAAAATTCGTCTGTTGTTCACAAAATAGAGCAATCAGAGTTTTTCTCTTCCAAGAGTTTGGAGGAAGTCATCTGCCATCGAAAAAAAAAAATGAAAAGAAAGGTTCTGTAAACTGGCTTAAAATTTAATGGTGACAGTTTAGAAAAAAAGAACCATTCAAAATATTTTATAAAAAAACTTTGAATGATATCGAATTTAAAACGATCGACCTACAACCTAATAAAAGAGTAGGCCTTTATTTATTATAAAAATTTAAACGAAACCGATGAGCTAGAAGATTCTGGACCCCTCTAGAACAGTATGAGTGATATGTGTATATTTAGAATTACATTTTGTTTTCAAATACTAAATATTCTTTAATAAAAATTTTGATTTGCGTTTTTTTTTTTTTTGAATAAATAAATAGTTTCAATCCTAAAAAGTTTTATTAACATAGTTAATAAAATGGCTCAAGTTCTTATGCAGATGAAGGTGTAATAATTGAATTAATGTTGCTATAAAAACAGTTTTTAATAATGATTAACTTGCATAATTATTAGTTGTGAAGTGTGATATGCATCACTTAAAACACCTAAAAACTAGACAAAACTGAAAGTAAAGAATTTTAATGTGGTTTTAACTTTAGCTCATAATATCTCAAGTTAGTACTTAACTGATACATCTTTACCTTTCAACGCTTCATTTATACGTTTGTAAATTCGTTGAAATTTTCATTTTTATATAAAACTAGATAAGTCAATTAAAAAAATATTTTTTTGTAAATTCTTGCTGCAATAAATTTAGTTCTTATATAAGTATGTTATGTCTGTTCAGTTACTGTTTAATAAATTTTAGTGGGCTGACAAAATGCGCGCTCGAGGCACAAAACGTAACCATAAAAAAAGCTTAGACTGTTTACGCCCCTCTTGTGTGAAAAACGAGAAACTCATTAATTCAAATATTGAAAATAGGAGGATAAGAAACTGTGCCACTAAACAATAATTATGTATAAATATATAGTTATATATCTTTTGTTATATGTAACAGATGCAAATAATACCCAACCAATATGAAACTCACCAAAGTGATATAGCGTATTTATCAATTTTTTAAAGTTATTTAACTGATTTTACACACTAATCCTAACTCTTACGTACTTTATAGCTTTGTGTGTTTATTTAGTGACTGTTTTTTCAGCTATTTTCTAGCTGTACCAATGTATTACATCGATCTAAAATATATTTTTGCAATATGGCAATGTAGAATACAGTTTTTTCAGAAATTAAATTAATGTAATGTGTGAATACACATAAGCACATTATTGACTAAAATTAATAATTTTTAATACATGTTATAACAATTTGTTTAAAATATAAGTTATCGGATATTTTCGATTACATTTGTCTTAAATTAAGCATTAATCTTATTGTAATTGTTAATTACAATTAGGTTAACAACAAAACAATTAATGTTTTTTTTTAAATAAAATTATTAAAAATTATAAAGTTAACTACAAAAACAAATACAATAAAATCAAAAAAATATTGTATATAACCGATTTCGTGCGGTATGCAATAAACGAGTCAGCAACGTGCAAAAACAATTTATTTTATATTGACGAAATTGGGTATCACACAAAAATATATGTTTTGTAAGAGATCAATAAACTAGTTGTTTTTATGTTGGGTTGTGTGGCAAAAACATTTATGATCAAGAAATGGTGACAAACTTTAAGAGCATCCTAGAATCTCTTTAAACAAGAGTTATACATTTAAAACTTTTAAAAGCTTTTTTTTTACATTATAAAGAAAATTTTAATTAAACATTAATTTATTTTAATCTTATTTCCCAACAAACTTTTCTTAAGTTTGTTAATATTAATCTCTATTAATAATCTTTAAGTTCTGCTGCTGTGACGTGTGGTTAAATATGCCTACAGTTTAATTACTATATTTGCAGAAAAACTTCCGGTAAGAGATTATAAGTTTGTTACACTTCTACGTTTATAGATATAGAATTTACTTACTATGTACGTTTGTGTCTTCGAGGCAAATATGACTAACTAAGTTGTTTAGGGTTAGTAAAATAATAGCGTTCTTAAAAGTGAAAAGCGCTGTAAGTACTATGTAAATTTATACAGAGATGTTAAGTAAGTGAAACATGAAGCCACTACAAACGGGCAACAAATAGCTTAGTGTGTTTGTCGATGTATAAAAAAATCTCAAATAAAATTATACTACCTGTTTTTCAAACACTAATAATACTTCTAAACTAAATTTTAATAAGTAAATTAAATATCTAAGAACGCGTTTAGATTTTTTCCTACAGACTTCAGTTAGTGGTAAATCATAAACTAGTAACAATTTTGCAATAAATTAAACAAAATTATTAAGTATTATTAAATTAAATAAATTAATTAAAATAGTATATTATTTTTATGTTTTAAAACTAAGTTATGTTTTATACTGTAAAGACGTTTTTTAAATATAAGTCATTTTTACTTTTATACTCTGCTCTGAAAGAATTGGGTAATAAAAACATAAATAATGAAAACGTTATATACATACATAAATATGTCTACTGTTCTTTAAATTGTTACGTAAAATTTGTTTTAACCACAAAAAAGACAAATAAATTTTTTAAAAATGCCACAATAAATTGTTATTGATTTTATTGTGTTTACTGATAACAAAATGCGTTTCTTTGATATTTTCGTGTTATAATACAATCCTACAAAATTCTAAAAAGATTTCCGTTTGAAAACTTGTTGCAGTGTGATCTTTTATTGTACTGTTAATGTTAATTTAAAAACTTAACGCATAAAATCTGTTGGTAAATTTTTAATGATATTTAGTGGAATACAACGTACTGTAATTAAAGTTATTGTTTACATTAGTAATTGTTTAGTAAACATTATGTGTTATTAAAAAAAGTAAAATATTGGAAAAATCTGTGTTATTTAGTATTTTATTTAAAATATTAACAATACGCTAATGATCTTAACCTTTTAAAATTTTGTTTGAACAAAATAAAGGTCAAATGCGACAAGTTTTACAATAATTGCACAGATTCCTTACAAAAAACAACTTGAACGAAATAGTCTGTGAAAAAACGAATACATGTTGTATTAAAATAAGTACATTATATTGAAGTTAGTAAATATATTTTAAAAACAAAAAATTAGTAATCAAATTTACTAAGTCAAAAAAATTAGAATTTTCTTTAACTCACATAGTATAATTATATGTATAATTTATACAAAAATTGTAAACGTGTCACTTTTTGTTGTGTTAAGAGTTACAGTTAACTTATCTTTGATCTACTGAACTAAAAGTTTCTAATTATTTGATTAACGACAAATACGTATAATAATTTAGTGGTTTAAACTAAACTGACAATTGACATAAAAAAAATGTATTTAAGCTTTTAGATACAGCCACGTCGAGTAGTTGTAATTTATGTGTGCATTGCCACATTAGCGATAAAAGCATTTTTTTAGTTTTTGTAATGAGTCTAAAGAGCGGACAGTTGGCAAATTCCTGGAGTCTGCCTATTTTGCCTTTTTGTGAAACTTTTTATTTTTTTTGCCTTTTTAAAGAGTATTATTTTATATTGTCTTTTTACATATAAATTTTGAAAAGTTTGTGTAAACAGTGTTTTAATAGGTAGATGACAATAACGCATTACAGAATTTTAGTTAAATTACGTTCAATAATATTATTAACATTTTTTGCTCAAAAGCTCTTACGACGAACCTATAAATAACAACAGAGATTTTCATGTTTTGTTAAACAAAGGTTTCCAGAAAACATTAAATATAAAAGCCGCTTATACAGATGAACTATTTTAAGAATTTATACTAGGATTAAGTACAATGACAGGTTTAACAAAACACTATTTACAAAACCGGAAGGATTTCAGAATGAATCATATTTTATAGGTCTATTCAGTACCTAAGTAAAGTAAACAAATATAGATAATTTTAATTCTGTTCGGTGGGATTCCTTTAATGACTGAAACATATGACTAAAATATTATTTGTTTTCTTATTCGTAACCGACGCAGCACCTTATATGATGAAAATCTGCTCAGACATTAGAAATATTTTATACGAATTTAAAACATTTCACTTGTCTAGCACATGGAATACATAGGGTGTGTGAATTTATTAGAGACGAGTTTGCAATAGTAAACAAATTAATTTCTGCCACCAAAAAAGTAAAAATCTTTAACATATTAGATTCTCTTTTTGATTATTGGATCTTGTTTCAAGTTTTTGTGAAAACACCATTACGGGTCGATTACGGGTAAGGGCCTATAAAGAAAAACTTCCAGATGTTAAACTTCCATCGGAACCTATCATAACAAGATGGGGAACTTGGTTATCTGCGTGCTATTTATGCCACACATTTTGAAAAAGTTAAAGAGGTACAGTTCATACTATAATCTGACATTGTCTTATACATTAATTGAATTGTCTTACTTCAGGTGGTTGAATTATTTGACGAGACGGCTTCTGCAGCAATTGCTAAATCTCAAAAAGCTTTTAATGACGAAGCTATTAAGAGAGGATTAGTTTTTATAAAAACACACTTTTTCGGCTTTCCTGACGAATTAAAAAAGCTAGAAAAAACCGAAACCGCAATGACTGAATCTTTCGCTACATTTAAAAGAATAAGAGCAATTATAAGAGCATGTCCAGGGACTACAGGAGGAAAAATTAATCAAAAATTGTATTCCGCCACATCAAAAAACCATTTCTTTGACCTCTTTAAACAACTGCCTAAAATTCAAAAATGAGAGGTCATGGAACATCAACAGAAAATATCTTTAACAATAACAGAAACATTGGCATTAAAATTTGTGATGTCGATATAACTTTTTCCTTCTATAAAAATGTTTGAAATGAGAAAAGGCAACAGCTTCTTGGTCAAAATATTGAAAAATATTTGATTTGTGCTTAGGAAAATAATAGCACTTAATAAACATTGTAAAACAAAAAAATAAATTGTAATTTTTTTTTATTGCCTTTTTGGCAGGTTTATGCCGCCTTTTTTGGTATTTTTCTTGCCTTACTATCCGCTCTTTAGTAATGACTATGTTACAAGTCGTTATGTATACATTTGTTAAATGATCGTGATTCATGCCTTCACTGGTTTGCCGCCTCTACTGGTTTGCAAAACGTGTATTGTGTGCTACATTTACTATGAGAGGAGCGCTTATTTATTTACATACTTGACATTACTGCAAATGTTTGTTCATGTCAAGACGCTGTGCGCTGCATTGTAAGTAATTTTTTTGCTTGGTTTTCCTCGTTTTTGACGATGTGCTAATAAAGAGTTGTTTGATGTACTAGTCGGATTAAGCAATTTTGTTGGTCACGTGACATGATCGGGTAAAACTTTTAAGGTGACGTCAACATGTTACTTCTAATACGTCTAACCGTTTAGCGAGTTTCTTGGGGCTACAACACGGCCTTCTCAGGGATATAAATCTGAGAGAAACATAATTGTTTCCTTTTAAATAGAGATACTCAGTTAGTAACCTTTAGAAGCCGTAGAATCCGAATCATTGGATTAACACCTGCGAAATTCGCCTTATTGCTAAAACTCAGGGATAGCTAAAGATATCACGCGCTTCATTTTCAAGTTTTTTTAGTGTCGTGTATTGGAGTTTCTTAATGCTATTTGATAGTTTTATTGCCGATTCGGCTTTCAGCGTGTGTTTGATTGGAATTTACCGTATTACTTGTTCTGTCTAGTCAGTGTGTGAATTGTGCTAATTCATTTTACTTTTAGTCGTAATTTTAAAATCATTTTTAATCTTATGTAACGCAGTATGTTTTGAGTAGGCTAACGTTCTACTATTACTAACTTCTTTAATTAGTTGCATGTAATCAAAGCCAGATTTAGGCACAACGCCTATATGAAAGTTTATAAACTACGTACGTCTTGTCACTAAAATAATAGGAAATAAAGAACGTTACTTACTATTTGTTACAAGTAACTTTGGTAAGATAAGCTTTTAGTACTCATTTTATTCTTTGAAACGTTTAGCTTCGAGAGTGAGAGTTATTATTAATAACTAGAACACTTGGGAAGAATGTAAAAAATTCTCGAGAATATAACAGAAATGCATAAAAGCGGTTTAAACGAATTTTAGGTTAGTTATTCAATGTCGCAAGTGTTAACAATATGTTTAAATAAATAAGTGATTAACGCGTGCTTAGAACACATATAACAGAGTATAAACGTATGTGACTTTAATGTAAAAAACTGTCAGTTTTTAGATAAACAGAAGTGTTTTTCTTAAATATCGTTAGATTTAATTAGTTTGTGTAGTTCTAAACGTGTAAATATTTTGTTGATAAATAAAATAGTGTTAAAATTCGTTACATTAATTTATAAATTATCAAGTATCAATTTGTTTTGCGACTGCATGTACACGAAGTAGTCGAGTAGTTTGAAGTTACGGTGGTTGTGAATTATGTTATATACTAAACTCTTTAAATTTATACTACTTTGTTAAAACCAAATTATATGTAGTGCATGTTATCATTGAATAAATTAGCTATACAAAGTGTTGTTTAATATAAGAGACTTGTTTGTTTCTTATCGTTTTACTTTGTTTTTGACTCCTATCTTTTGTTTTAAATAAATATTTTTGTTGTTTTGCAACTTGTTTTCTTTCAGTGTTTGATAAATTTAAGCAGAATGTGTAGTTAATTGTTTTTTCACCGTTTTGGTTCTGTTTTAATTATTTTATGATTAGGACACCGAGTGTTACCTATGATCTTTTCGCAAACGTGTTTTGAGCTGTCAACTGCACTACGTTACGTTTAAATTTAGAAATTGGTGCTATATAGAGATGTTAGCATGTTGGTAGGTGGATTTGCTAACCGCGAAAATTTGAAAATCGTATCGAATATTAACACGATTGCAATCCACCAACGAATATAGTGAAAAGTAACTATATCAGTACAATTGCAAAAATTACCACCAAAGAGAACCAGTGTACGGCCGTTTCACCCTTTTGGGTATCATCAGCACTGGGAAATACTCTCTGATGTATTTCCACAATTATACTGATATATCAGTATAGTTACTTTTCACTATATTTGTTGGTGGATTGCAATCGTGTTAATATTCGATACGATTTTCGAATTTTCGCGGTTAGCAAATCCAACTACCAACATGCTAACATCTCTATAGCACCAATTTGTTTATATTTTATACGTGGGCTCGTTAACCACAAGATGGCGACAGCTACAACACTTTTATATGTTTAAATTTACCTAGCTGACAAATCTTTAGTATGGAATGTGTGACCGTTGAAAATTAACCGCACAGGATCTCAGCAAACATGAAGTCATTAAACGACATTTCAAACAGTTTTCCATTAATCTATGTAATCTAAATAATAATTTGCTGCACTCAGCTGAAAATCCAAAAAGTTAAGACACATTCTTTTTCTAGAAAAGACAATCAATGGTAAAATGAATTGCGTAACAGCAATTACAGCACATTACTGTAATATTTTTTAGTGCTTGTAAAGGTACTTGTTATCGGAATCAGGAAAGTCATCGATGTAAGAATTTATTAACCACGATTAAACTATTTTTACTGCAATTTATGTATATGGTTCAGACAAAGACAGAAACACGTTTGACTGTGCTTATAAGTAAAGACTTGCGTTACACATAATTGTGTGTGATAGAAAGAGATGTTAGTATACAAATAATTTTTGTATTACACCACACAATGAATTTGACCAACTTAGTAACTGTGTATTATTTATTGGAAACTACTTTACCGATTTAAATTTTAACCTCTGTAACTTGTTTACGAGATTGTTATTCTTTATTTCTGTTGTGTTTTTGTCAGTTCTTTTTAAAACTTTTGTGCGTTTTAATAAGTATTAGAATGTCTGTTAGAGGTGAAACTTTACGTTCTCAGTATTAACAATTTGTGTTTAATTTATTGAACTACTTTGAAAGGGAGAAGGTAAACAATGGACTATTAATATCATTGTCTTCTGTGCAAGAGATAAGGTTTAGATATTAAATAGTGATTGTAATTAACCATTTGTTTCCTACAGCGTGTAGCTAATGCTTTAGGAATTTCTGTTTTTACTACTACGGTACTATCAAGTCCGGGAAAAAGGAGTACAAAATAAAACAACAAAAGAAAATATACCTGATGCTTCAAAAATGATTATTAGATATACATTGCACATGTGTTCTCAATATGAGTCAGTGCTTAAAAAAAAAATTCGGTTATTCAAACTTTCTCGTATTACAAAAAAAAATTTACAATTAAAACTATAAATGCTGAAGTTTCAGACAATCATGTTCTGTTGAGTGAAAGCAGTTTGAATTGTGCACTACATGAAATGGACTTCAAGTTTAAGAAGGAATCTCATCGTACAGTATTAGTTAAAAAAGTCAGCGTAGCACAACTTCGCCTAAGGTTTCTAAAGAGTTACATAAATAGTTTAAAATCGCCGTCACAACTAGAAATTGTTGTCATGGACGAAACTTGGATTTATTCAAAAGGAAAACCTAGAAAATTATGGCAAGTACAAAGTGTACGAAAACCTGAAAAATATGATGGCAAAAGATTTATGGTCATAGATGCAAGTTCGAAAAAAAGGTTTATAAATAATGCTTCATTAGCATTTGCTTCTGAATCGCAAAAAAAAGTTTATCACATTAAAATGAATGCCGAATTATTTAAGGAATGGCTTGTTGAACATTTATTGCGTAATTCAAAAAAGCGATCGTTAATTATTATGATCAATGCAATGCTTCATATCATTCTTCATTAAATGAAAAACTTTTAACATCAGCTTGGAAGAAGAGTGATATTGCTGATTGTCTTACAAATTAAATATAAAATATGATTCAACATGATTTAAAACAGAATTACTTGCTTTAACAAAAAACATTCAGAAAGAGAACCGATATGAAGTAGACAAACTTATTCATAGAAATGGTCATGACATACTGAGGTTACCACCATATCATTGTAAATTTAACGAAATAGAATTAATATGTGGACATGCTAAAACCTACTATAATAGCCACACGAAGAGATGGGTATAAATGTCAAAATGTCTGGTATCGTCTTAAAGTTTTGCAATGATGTGTTTTGTATATAATCATAACTCATAACCATAATAATTTTGTTGAAATTAAAACGGAATTTTGTTGGGCCAAGGTTCAATATTTAATTTTTTCTATGTGGTTTACTTACTTTACGAGTGTTATTATTTATGTTTAATTTTATAATTTGTGTTGGGTACGTGTATGGATTTATTGAAATTAATCCGTTCGTTACAGTAAGAACCTAGACTCTGAGTTTTTGTTCCAAAAAAAGTAATTTTTTTGCGTTTTTTCATTTTAGTTTCAATTATAAATGAATATTCTTGTTTACAAATATACAAAATAGAAAATGGTAACAAAATGTTTGGGTATTCAGATTTAATTTTTATCCAAAATTCTAATCATTATTTTTATTGAAATGTAGTTTTAAATTTCTATCATTTTTTATTTATAAGAATTTTTTTTTCAGTACTACTAAAAACTTTGTAATTTTTTTTTGAATTATTGCTAGTTATAAAAAGATTTCTTATACAGTCACATACATAAATATTCAAAGAAAGAAGAAGGAAATTAATGTCGAATTTTTTTAATTTATAGATAAAATTTGGTTGATATATTTAGTTTTTGACAATAATGGAAACATATTTAAATTTTTGTCTTCTATTCTTCTTTTTCGCATACTTAGTTTATCATTAAATGATTTAATTTTGTCAGTTGATATTAAAATATTTTCCTCCATACTTAAATTTAATTGATTCAGTTGATCAAATAAATCAGCAAAAATGCCAACTTTGAACATCATACTTCATTATTCAGATAATCACTGTATTCACTTTTTTCAATTGTAAAATAAACCACCAATTCTTCTTGTAACTCGTAAAACCGTGCTAATACTTTGCCTTTTGACAACAATGGCACTTCTGTAATAGCACTTTGTGATCTGCTTTTATAGCTTCACATAATGCAGCAAGATATGCATTTTTTTAGGTTTAGTTTTAATAAAATATATCATTTATTACTTGTGATTTTATGACATTACAAAAGTAAAAAACAATGAGCCAAAATAATATCTGTGCTGCTTTCTTTAGCTCTAGTAACAAAATATTTTATCGAACCCGTCATAGATTTTGTACCATCAGTACAAATACCTAAGCAAGATTTCCAATTTCAGTTATAATTTTTCATGTAATTATCTGTTGTTTGAAAAATATCTTTACCACTTGTTCTTTTTGGCAACTTTTTGCGAAAGAAAAATTAGATAATTATTTTGCTATTAATTATAATTGTTAAAAAGTATATTAATTGCGCTTGTCGATTTATCAAGATGTTCCATTACTTGACTTTTGATATGTTTCCACAGGTTTTGAATTTGCCTGCTAATGGTATTATTAGAAAGAGGAATTTTGAATATCCCCTTTTCTGCATACTCGCCTATCAGGGTTTCACCATGAGATTACAAACTGGTAAAATTAGATTTTTGGCAATAGTATGAGACTTCTGACTCTATGCTACTAATTCAAAAGCTAAGTGTTGCATCAAAAAATGTTACATATTTTTTAAATGATTGGACTTTATCTTTTGATATTGACAATTTTTTGAAATATTCAGGACATATCCATTGGAAAGTTTTTCATTACAAATGACACAAATTGGTATAGAGCAGTTTTTATCGCCTAACCATGAATATTACAGTTTGATGTATTTTTCCTCATATTTTTGCTTGGTACTATCGTCACTATCAAATTTTTTATTTTCATTTTGTTTTCTAATTACAAATTTATCTATTTTACGGTCTATTTAAATTTAAAAAAAATACTTGAAACTTTAAACAAGTGATTATGACGATGACCACACAAGAAAGAGATAAGAACTATCGCCGGTTTAGCTAATCTAGCTAAAAATTTCTGATCATAAAATAATATAGCTCAGATGTTATGTTGGTATACACTTATTAGTGTATTTTTGTTATTCAACAAAATTGTTACAAGCAAAGTACTAAAATTAATTAAACTGGCAGTACATTTTACATTCTGTTGATTAAAACTGATTGAAACTAAAATACATGTGGTACCGTACACAGTACATCACCGTTAATTATTGAACAAGAACATTAATTAACGTACCTCTGGTAACGCTGGAACCAATACACAAGCAGTATTTGGCGCTGTAATAGATATTCAAGCAGCGCGCACAGATTGTAATAAATATTCCAAACGCAGTGTTTTTGTTAAATTTGAATGTACTTTAAAATTTTCAAATTTTAATAAACATATCGCAGTACACTAGTAATACAAGACTTTTAAATTAGGCAACACTTGTACACACAAGCAGCAAATGTAAATGGCTTGAAGTTACATACAATAAATTAAGGTTTGTAAATACAACAAAAAAGACACGGTAAATTAACGCCCCGTCAAAACTTGTTATCTCTAAATAAATCAAATAATACTACTATCTATCGTTCTATGCCTTATATTAATTCTTGTTCTCTTTTTCTTAAAAATTATTTTAAAAATTATAATATTTCTATTTCTTTTTCTACTAATCATAATTTAAAATATTTTATTGTTAATAATAAAGATTCTGTTTCTTCTTTAGATAAATCTGGCGTGTATAAAATTTCACATACATAAATATTCAAAGAAAGAAGAAGGAAATTAATGTCGAATTTTTTTAATTTATAGATAAAATTTGGTTGATATATTTAGTTTTTGACAATAATGGAAACATATTTAAATTTTTGCCTTCTATTCTTTTTTTTTGCATACTTAGTTTATCATTAAATGATTTAATTTTGTCAGTTGATATTAAAATATTTTCCTCCATACTTAAATTTAATTGATTCAGTTGATCAAATAAATCAGCAAAAATGACAACTTTGAACATCATACTTCATTATTCAGATAATCACTGTATTCACATTTTTCAATTGTAAAATAAACCACCAATTCTTCTTGTAACTCGTAGAACCGTGCTAATACTTTGCCTTTTGACAACAATGGCACTTCTGTAATAGCACTTTGTGATCTGCTTTTATAGCTTCACAACATAATGCAGCAAGATATGCAATTTTTTAAGGTTTACTTTTAATAAAATATACCATTTATTACTTGTGATTTTATGACATTACAAAAGTAAAAAACAATGAGCCAAAATAATATCTGTGCTGCTTTCTTTAGCTCTAGTAACAAAATATTTTATCGAACCCGTCATAGATTTTGTACCATCAGTACAAATACCTAAGCAAGATTTCCAATTTCAGTTATAATTTTTCATGTAATTATCTGTTGTTTGAAAAATATCTTTACCACTTGTTCTTTTTGGCAACTTTTTGCGAAAGAAAAATTAGATAATTATTTTGCTATTAATTATAATTGTTAAAAATTATATTAATTGCGCTTGTCGATTTATCAAGATGTTCCATTACTTGACTTTTGATATGTTTCCACAGGTTTTGAATTTGCCTGCTAATAGTATTATTAGAAAGAGGAATTTTGAATATCCCCTTTTCTGCATACTCGCCTATCAGGGTTTTCACCATGAGATTACAAACTGGTAAAATTAGATTTTTGGCAATAGTATGAGACTTCTGACTCTATGCTACTAATTCAAAAGCTAAGTGTTGCATCAAAAAATTTTACATATTTTTTAAATGATTGGACTTTATCTTTTGATATTGACAATTTTTTGAAATATTCAGGACATATCCATTGGAAAGTTTTTCATTACAAATGACACAAATTGGTATAGAGCAGTTTTTATCGCCTAACCATGAATATTACAGTTTGATGTATTTTTCCTCATATTTTTGCTTGGTACTATCGTCACTATCAGATTCCTTATTTTCATTTTGTTTTCTAATTACAAATTTATCCATTTCACAGTATATTTAAATTAAAAAAAAATACTTGAAACTTTAAACAAGTGATTATGACGATGACCACACAAGAAAGAGATAAGAACTATCGCCGGTTTAGCTAATCTAGCTAAAAATTTCTGATCATAAAATAATATAGCTCAGATTTTATGTTGGTATACATTTATTAGTGTATTTTTGTTATTTCAACAAAATTGTTACAAGCAAAGTACTAAAATTAATTAAACTGGCGGTACATTTTACATTTTGTTGGTTAAAACTGATTGAAACTAAAATACATGTGGTATCGTACACGGTACATCACCGTTAATTATTGAACAAAAACATTAATTAACGTACCTCTGGTAACGCTGGAACCAATACACAAGCAGTATTTGGCGCTGTAATAGATATTCAAGCAGCGCGCACAGATCGTAATAAATATTCCAAGCGCAGTGTTTTTGTTAAATTTGAATGTATTTTAAAATCTTCAAATTTTAATAAACATATCGCAGTACACTAGTAATACAAGACTTTTAAATTAGGCAACACTTGTACACACAAGCAGCAAATGTAAATGGCTTGAAGTTACATCCAATAAATTAAGGTTTGTGAATACAACAAAAAAGACACGGTAAATTAACGCCCAGTTAAAACTTGTTATCTCTAAATAAATCAAATAATACTACTATCTATCGTTCTATGCCTTATATTAATTCTTGTTCTCTTTTTCTTAAAAATTATTTTAAAAATTATAATATTTCTATTTCTTTTTCTACTAATCATAATTTAAAATATTTTATTGTTAATAATAAAGATTCTGTTTCTTCTTTAGATAAATCTGGCGTGTATAAAATTTCTTGCTCTTCTTGCAATTGTTCTTATGTAGGACAAACTGGTAGAAAGTTTAAAACACGATTAAAAGAACATATTTATTTTATTAAAAGGTATTTAAATTCTAGTATATCAAACACTTGTTCTTCTTTCGCTAATCATATTTTGTCTACTGATCATTCTTTTTCTTCTGATCTTAATGTTAAAATTCTTCATTTTTGTAATCGTATCGTCTTTATAATGAAAATTCAGATAATTGTCTTAATGAAATTCTTGATTTAAATATTTCTCCTCTTCTTAGTAATAAATTTTAACTTACTTTTTTCATTTTTCTTTTCTCTCCTTTTTTTCATATCACCCATGGCTGTGTATTTAATGTCAGTTTGAATTTAAATTTTTTTAATTTGTTGACGTTTGTCATTCTATTTTCTTTTTATGTTTTGATATAACGTGTAAGCTCTTTTAAATGTTTAATTATTTTTGGTAATTGATTTGCTTTTTAGTGTAACTGATGATGACAATTTAAATTGTTGAAACTAGTTTTACAATTAAAAAAATTAAAACATTATTGTGGATTGATTTCAAGAAAATAAATATCATATTTTAACATTTTCTAATTATTATTGTTGTAGGCATGCATAATTAGTGCAAAGACAAAAAAGATATTATACGAAGATATAAAAAACAAATATTGTTGTGTTTGTATAAGAGGGAGTAAAAAATACACCGATGCTTTAAGAATTGGAATGCTAGTTCTACCGGAATGGAAATTGCTATAATAGTAGATGTATTTCATAAATTTCTAACAATGCATGAATGCTTAAATCATTATCATCAGAGTTTACACTGTCACTTCATCACTTTGTGAATATTCCTCATCACTTGCTTCAATTTCCGATAACGAATTATGTTCAATTTCATCTATAACTTTATTTTCTGATCCTTCTTCCTTATCGGTACCGCCTACATTATCTTCAGACTGTTGAATCATCATCGCATTTGCGATAAGATGCATTTCTTTATCGGTAAGGCACTTTTCGTTTCTTATTGGAACTTCTAACCTACAAAATGCGGAATATAATAGTATTTGGTAATTTCATTATCTTTGTTTTTTGCGCTATTTAATCGTAAGGTATTGCGTAGTAGTATATAACTTATTGATGATTGTTGAAGTTACAATAAAAACTACTTCAAACTTCTTAAAAATCAAATTTAAAAGACAAAGCGAAAATACTTACAAAATTAATCGCGCGGTATATTTCGGGTGCCACTCAGTTCACTTTTAAGTCTAACACCAATAACTAATGAACTTACACTGAGAACGTTGCGCAATTGTAGTAAACCCTACAAGACACTATGAAGTGGGGTTAGGTAGAAAGGTGGGGACAGTTGCCAATTCACAAAGAAATTATGGACATTTTTTTGAAAATGGCACATAAAATGTGCTGAGGCGACTAATTAAGGGTTAAAGTAATAATAAAATGTTTACATTGTTATTTCTTTATATTTGTGTATGTAGGTTTTCTCTTCCTGAACTATCATTTGCTTTTTTAGTTTATCAGGTGTGTGGGAGGTACCTGCTGCTGACTGTTAGTTCCAGTCAGTTATCGCGTATAGCAGTAACTTGGCGCCTATAAATACATTTCTTCAATTTAGACCCCTCCCCTCCACACACACATCTAACGGGTATATTCTTAAATTTGTCTACCGCCACCTAACAACTGTTCCAAATCATTCAAAAATAAGAATATATTCATTTTTTAGTTTTTGCAGGTAAACAATTTGACCTTGTGGAATTATCAATGTTTATTATTTGAATCTAGTGCTACTGTCTTACATTTTGACTAAATGCTTATTCTAATCAATTCAAATAAGTATATATGTAGAAAAATTTACTTTTTTTTCTAAAGAGCATTTGTAAAATTAGTCGGTATAATATAACACTTTTAAGAAGCTGCGGTTCTTAAAAGTATTTTATTTTGCCATAAAAAGGATACAAATAGCGGCTTCTTAATAGTGGGGCGTACTGCTTTTAAACAGCTAATATACTGACCGCTAATAAAAGAACCCAAGCAACACATTGGTATAAAGAACGTCTAAATGTCCGGCTAATAGACGTTTATTAGACATTAAAACGTTTTTAAACGCGTTATTAACGTTTATTAGACGGACATTTAGACGTTTTTTGTACCAATGTGTTGTTTGGGAAGTACAAAAAATAATTAAACGTCGTCAAATGTTTACTCGGCATCGACATTGCATTACCCACAATGTTTTTTTGTTGCGCTTTATTCCGCAGTTTTATTCAAAATTATTTTGAATTACGCGAGTGTGAAATCAACTAACAACGTTTTTGGTTTTTATAGCAAATCTTTTATACATAGTAAATTATACTATGAGATGGCTCTGTAGTTAAATTTTGCTAACGGTACTTTAAGCGGTGACGATTTGTAGCAATACTGTTTTTCTTATTGTTGCTAAATTGAATAGTTATAATTACATCTTAAATAAACTAGCATTAATACATACTTTATTATTATATGTTCGAAAACTCTAAAGTTCAACATTTCTCAGTAATTTTAAAAAGAATTTTAAATGTGATATGAGTATATAACAACAAAGAAGTTCGTATTTATGAAATAAGATAAAGTGTCGACAAAATTGAACAATACAATTGTTTAAATAAGCTTTTTTAACGCGTGGTATACTTATTTTGCTTTTCTTTTACTACAGAACAAAATTTTGCAAAATAATGTGAACAATTTGTATAGGTACACTAAATTATTTATTTGTCTATCGATAGAAACATTTATTTTAGAAGTCTTTTGTGTTGTTACTTTAGAAACATCCACTTACATGTCATATTGATTTTTATTTTACTACCTTTGTTTTTCATAATAATTTCTTCAGATGCTACGTTTTTACAAACGAGTTTATTACGTAGTGCCAAATAAAACAACAAATATTTTTTTTATTTAAATGAGTTGTTTTTACATAAAATTATAGTTTTTGAACAACTACAGCTTTATATAAAGTAGAAATTTTACATTATCCATTATAGATTAATATGTTGTAATTATTTTTGTTTTATCTAAGTATACTTCTGGTACTCAAAGAGTATTATGCAGTTTAACTGCTTGAAGGCAAGCTAGTTTATACAAATTAGTGATTGTGTGCATCGAAGTAAAATGTATGATACCAAATTGCAAGTTTATAAGTATTCTTAGATTCTAAGCTTATTTAAATACGTAGATTTGTATAAATAATTTATATTACAAACGGTATAAACTTATCAAAAAAATAAAAAAAATTATATTAGTTTAAACAAACTTTAAATTAGGATACAAGAATGTTTAACGTAGTGATGAAAATAAGTAAGCTTGTTATATCAAATTATTTCGAAACTTTCACCTGCTTGTTATTTAGAAAGTTGAGTAGCTTAAAGCGATTCAGTTTTACGAGCAACACATGATTACGATATCTTTGACAGAAAGAATACCCGCAAAACTAATATTTTATCTTAAAATTTAGGTTGTTAACACTCGAATAGCATTAAATCTTTTAAACTTTAAAAAGCTTCGAGTATTAATTCCACAAAAACTTTTTATAAGATTTGTTAAAGGAGAACAAATTTTAATTCAATTTTTAATTTTAATTGTTTAAAAACCTTAAAGAGTGGATTTTTTTAAAAAAGCTTTAATTCAAGCTGCTGCGTCAGTCAAGCTGTTGCATGAAAGTGGAGTCTGGGCTGGGTCTCCGGACTGCGCATGTTAATACTCGTATCTTCATGTTGCACCGCGGGTTGCCTGATTTCAGTCGCGTTCGTTAACTCCTTGAGAGTTCTCCGAATTTAGTGTTATCCTTTAAAATGCCGCCGACGCGCGTAGTTATTACACTGTAATTACTTTAAATAATATGTAAATAAATTCTATTAAAAATTTTTTTTTAATTTTATGGCACATTTTTATTTTAACAATTTTAAAGTGTGAACGTTTTTTAGTTTGTCACAGCAAAAAACTTAAACAAACTTTTAGTGAACGAAGTGTTGAACTTAGAAAGTAAGTGGCGAGTTATTTGATTGTAAGTTTAATGAATATATTTCCATTTATTAATTTTAAATGTTTTCTAATATTATATTTATAACGTCAAAAACTAATTTAAACTTATTTATGTTTAAACAGCAAAACTTTTTTTGATAGAATTTGTTTAAAACAAAAAATAGTAATCACCGTGTTTTAAATTTATTAATAATTAAAATATTTAATTATAAAACAACCCAAAACATTTCATACAACTTTTCGATAAGTTTGTAGTGAGAAAGTTGCTTAAAAATATTTTTTCAATAACAGCGTATTTTAATGTATACAAATCAGTATATATAATAGAAGCATGCTTTAAACTGATATAAAGTTTAGTTTTTAATCATAAAGACGAAAATAAGTATAAATAGATTTTTGACGCTAAAGATATAATAACGAATAAATGCGATAAAAAGCAAATGCATCACACTTTTTCGTCAAGAACATTAAACGAATGTGGTGTCTTGTCATTTTTGTAAAAACGAGTGATAAATCGATCCACTTCTTTCGTACACCCGAATAGTACTTTACGTTCAACTTTCTGTCTTAAATACTGATATAACGCCATCTAACTTCATATATAAGATTTATCGTCTTATCTGTGATAAAATATGTTATGGAGATTCATCCATATTAAATAAAAATTTGACTTTTGGTATAAAAACTTGCGAAAAGCTTGTTTTATGTACTGACAACATTGTGGCAATAAATAAAGGGTGTCAAACTTAATCTCTCTTAAAGAAAAACATGGATTATTAACATAAAAAAAAGTATACTAGAAAATATAATTGTCAAACTAAAATATGCAAGCTAAAATGTAACTATTAAATAAATTAGTAGTTCATAAATTGCTGAATATGAATATTATGTTGTATTTTTTTTATATTAACAAGAAATTTCTGTCATCTCGTGATAAATAATGCTTTTAAATTTTTCTATCAATAGAAGTTTTTGTGTTTTTGAAAATTTTATAGAAGGTTTAATACCGCTTGGAATTTACATCATTGTTGTGGTTTAAAGGATAAAGCTCGTGCTCATCAAAAGTATAACAATCGGGAGAAGGTTTTGTAAATTTTAGTGATAATTGAAAAAAAATGTTACAAACTTTAATTATTGTTTTAAGTTATTATTAGTAACATTGTGTTAGAATTTATTTAGGAAAAGTTTGTTTTACTTATAAGTATAGTATTACATGTATTGTTTATTTTACTTTTAATTAGAATTCGATAGTCTGTTCTTCGTTTACTAACAGAGTATTGATTATTTTTTGTTCCAATAGCATCAAATGTAAACATTTGTGTTGTGTAAATATTATTTTTAATTATTATTTATAAGTTATGTGATTTACATATTTTATTATAAGTCACTATTTAAATTGCAAAATTAGCAATTCTCAACAAGAGTTTATATTTGTTTAATTAAATAAGTCTAACCACTAACACTTTTAATTAGTTTTAAAACAGAAATATTTATTAAGCCTTTAAGCAGTGTAGTGGAAAAGAAATAAACTTAAATTTTTATAATAAAAGTAATGTAAATTTGAAGTATAAAACTTAAAAGTTGTGAAAAGTTAAGTAGTACATGTAGTTTTATAATTACGATTTTGTTTGTTGGTTTATATAATTTTTGTTGTAAAAAAAATGATCTGAAATTATTTGTTGTAAAAACATAATTTTCTAGAATAATAATAAAAACCATTGTGCTTTAAATTAAAAATAATTGATTTATGTATAAATGGTATACATTTTTTATACGTTTAATTAACACAAACTTATAAAATAGTAATTATCTGTGAAGTTATTATTAGTGTTAGGTTACTAAAATAAAAATGATTTAATTTTGTGTCTGCATTAAGTAATATGCGTTATATTGAACAACCGTAACTTTTCTTGAAGATAAAATATGAAACAGATAAATACGTAGGTGTTTTAAGTTGTCACAGCGCAGGTTGAATAAAAACTTATTGAATAACTTGATGTATTAAATTAGACGTAAAAATTTGTATAACTGTCAGATTTCTTTAAGAAACGATCTGTTGAAAAACTACAATATTTACTCTTGTATTTGAAAAGGTTTCTTTTAATATAAAGAAGACACTTCCTAGATACCTTTTTTTTACGTAAAAGGTACTTTAGCAATCACTTCATATGGCATTTATGTAAGATATTTTTATCTTTATTCTTTTTTTTAATTTTTGTTAAGGTTAAATTGTATTATAGTGTACGTTTTTAAGATAATATGTACAAAACTATACAAACAAAATTAATTAAAAATTTAGAAACACAATTAATAACGTTACTGATGTAGTTAAACATTTTTGTCTTTAAAATCCATTACTTCTGAAATAAATAACAATATGCTTTAAGGAATAATTCAATTTTACTCAGAAATAGTTAAATCAAAATTATATTTATTCATCTACAATTTGTTTTGTGCGTTTTGTTACTATTTTATAATTAATATTACTTTCATCTTTTACTTTAATTTTAGTTCGCAACGTTGAAGAAACGTAGCAACTTTTTTTTTCCGGATTTACATTTTTGACATTTTACCCGCAAAATGCAATATGTAAGTTAATGGTTAACGGAGGTTTTTTATTTAATAGTTATCTAATCGATTTATATTGAAATGTATGGAATATAAAATTAGCCGATGCTTATGGAAAGAATTGTTGATATATGCGACACCTAGACGTTTTGCGGTTACATTTAATTTTCTAGCATTTATTACCGTAGTTATTAAATCACGTGTTCAACAAGTTTACTAATTCTCTCGTGGATTAAAATATTTTTGTTTTTTTTTTAGTATTGTTGTCGTAGCTAAGTAGCTTCTTAAACTTCTAGGAATTGTAGAGTTTGGAGACCGTTTTTGACACCAAATATATCAAGCGTATAACTACAATAGGGAAACTAACGATAACTTGCTTATAGATTTTGTCGATGCACATGTATGTACACTACGTAGATTAATTAAAACTTAATTCCAAATCTGAAATATTGGAAGTCTAGTGCACCTCTTATTTCAGATATTGTTTGGGAACAATTATTCGTATTAGTGATACCACTGCGATATACTTCCCAAGTAGCATCAAAGTGAGAATAACTTATACTGCCACTTCAGTTTAGTGATTATTACGTATTTAACACGTTATATGCAACTTCATAGTAATTATAACTTGATTCTATTGATTTATAGTGGAAATTACGTGGATACATCCTTTCTTAACCACTTTGTAGTTCTATAGCTTTGTGGTGAAAAGTAAAGTTTTTCCAACGTTATTTTCACTAAGTAAAATCACTTATAAGTTTTTTTAACTTTATAGTGGCAAACTAAAGTGGCGACCACTAAATCGAATCACTAAAATCTTACTTTAAAGTAATAACCACTTCAAAGTGGCTATTAAAGTTTTGGCCACGTTTTGGAAACTTAAAATATACCTAAAATGCAGGTGCACTCTAGAGTGGTATGTTGTCGTTGTTGTCACGTTTTAGCCACTTCCATAAGTGATTTTTACGAGACATTTTAGATTAAAGCCACTACATAGTGACATTTACTTCTGAAATCCACTTTTAAGTTACTGTAACTAAATAGTGGCTTATTTTCTACAATGCAAATCGGTTCGGTATAAATAAAAATACACTTCTAGTATTTAAATATGTCTAACCTAAAATTGCTTTCCAGGAAGACATCAAAAGTTTAACTCGTAAAGTGAAGTTAGTTATTAGGAATCTGACATTTAATAACACACATAATCCATAATGTGAAAATGATTTAGAACAATTACAAATGTATGAGTATAAGCTGGATAACAATATTATTAAGAGTGTTCCAAATAATTGATTGTAATTATACGTTATGAAATGAAGTTGATAATAAAATATAAATTAGTTAGGTTATGTATCCAACTTCATTATGAAGATGAACGTGAAAGCATGTAAATTTTATTGAGTGGCCGTTCAACCAAATTCACGTGGTCGCCACCAATGCTGCCACTTTTAAAAATCACCTTTAAGTGTTCTGAAATTTGATTGGATGTTTCTTAGTTCTCTTGGCCACTTATTGAGTGGAAGTAACTCCAAAGTGGCTATCCTTAGTTTTTGCCACTTAACAGTTACTTTATTTCTAAGTAGCCATATTTATGAACAATCTCTATGCCGCCATTAACAAAAATTTGCCAATTATTCTAAATATATGAAATTTATAAGTAACAACACATTGAATGTAAGAAATTAATGAATTATAATTAAATTTATAATGTAAATACTAATAAAATGTGTTTTAGGTTGTATAGTTATTTAATTTTTATTTTATATTTAGGACCTTTTAATTTTGTTTTTCTAAAAAAATGAAAATTTTGTTGGCGCATGGTTATATTTCAAACTGTAACCTCTACATTTAACAGTAAACTTGCATTTGTTGCAATTTTGCTGTTAGCAAATGTTGTACAAATTCAATAATAAACATGTAGTTCATAGAAACTTAAAACAGTTTGATCGAAGTAAACCTTGTCCATTTGTAAAATAAAGAAGGGATGTAGATGAGAAAGTAAACAACATTTACAAATGGGACAGAGATATAAATACATTAAAGCAGTTACTAAAATGCTCAGCGCCACTTATGGTCACCACGCCGCCACTTGGCAACGACGTGGATTTTACCTGGCTGTAATGTTATTTTATAAGTGATAAAATGGTTGTAATCACGTAACGACCACCCAATATTTGTTCCCCATTTTGGTGGTAGCCACGGTATAGAACTGTTCCTGTAACGTGGTAGTGACTAGTGGCACGCCACTCTACAGTTCCTACGACTGTGGCTGCCACGTGGCAATCACCAAAAATGCTAGTTGGGTTGTTTAATAGACTTATTTTTTTATTTTTTTCATTAACACTGACTTTAGGTGCTTGATAATCGACTGTATACATTTCATGCACAGATCTTTTTAAAACACCTTGATTAAAATCATTCAACTCAATTTTGTTTACAGCGCTAGTTTGTCTCTTTCTATCCCCGACTTCTTAAGAGTGAGTCTCCGGCAACATTTAATTTTTTACAACTTTTTTTAATAAGTTGCAGCAGCAGCAAATTCAGAATTTTTTTCAATTAGATAGATCCAAACGGTAAACAGTTATAAAGGTGGTCAATTGAATGGTGAAAATACATTAGTGTTCTCATACTACTGATAATCCCCAAATAGGTGAATCGGTCGTCAAATGAATGAAAAATTATTTGGTTCAGATCATATCAGAAGAATTAAACAAAAAAATGGTTTCTGTAATATATATTTTTTTTGAATAATTTTAGAAAGTTTATTTAACGTTTAGCATAACACAGTCTCCTTACATTACATCAGAACTTTTGCGGTCTTAAAACCGCGTCTTTGTTCCACAGTTTTTTTACACCAAACCCACGGTAATTTTACATCAAATTTATGGAATTTACACGATCGATAATTATCGTAGATACAGAATGTATATCCAGTGTATACACTTTAAACTTGAAGTAATTAGACAGTGTACCTACCGCGATTTTCAGTCGTGTGGGTTTGGCGTATATTCACCGCAAATACGTTGTAGAATCACGTGTACAAATAAAATAAACACATTCGGTAAATGTGAATTTACCGGTGTTTGAAGTTCCACAGTATTTCCACTGTAATTTCGAGACCACGAGTGATGAAATAACTTAATGCATCCCCTGGGACTTTTATAACAATAACCTGTTTGAAAAAGAAAACAAATAAATGTTTATTGTATAGAAAAGAGTAAATACATTTATGTGAGAATAAACATCTCTCAACAAATTATATAAACTGAAATGTATTATCTATATATAAACTATTGTATATCAAATTGTTTTACAATATAAAAAAAATTAAATACAAACTATTTATTTTAGTTATTAGTACAAATTTAATAATGAAATATTAATGTATTAAAGTTTAATTTATTTAAATTAAGTAAATTCAACTAGCGCTGTTTGCCGCTGTTGATCTCGGAGTAAATTATTTGATATTTGTACTGAATTTTAAAATTGTTTTTTTTGCTGTACATGACAACGCAAAATATTCAGCGCTTTTCTCATTTTGCTGTTTGTTTGGGTTAAAATGATTTTTCATTTGCATCTGCTTCTTCATGTTCAACTAACGATTTTTATTTGTTAAATTTTTTTAGCATTTATGCTTTTATCTATTGCTATTCAGCTGTCAAATTTGCTAGTCCTATCGTGGGACTGAATGTTTAAATTCTCTTCTAATATATTTACTTTTAAAAATTCACTTCTTTGTTTCGATATATTATTTGCGTATCTTACATATTTTACAGAAATTCTTCTGATAAAATGTTTTCAAAGTCTTTATAATTGATCACACGGCTGTATTATAGAAGTTGTATTTACCGGTAAAAAATAATTCTAATATTTTTTAAATGACAATTTAAATTATGTGCAGTGTAGTTATTGTTTAGAAAATAATTCAATTTATTCACGTTTGTAAAACAAACAATTTTTACTTTTGCTAAGCACGAAAATGATGTTTTCCCCAACATGTTTGCGTAAGACAAAATTATTAAACGCTGTTTCAACATTTCAGATTGTTTTGCATTATCTTTTTTAACATATTACAAGAATTTTCTCGCAACTTGATGGCAAGCGACTAACTCAGTATGATTCGGTGAGTGGATTGAAGGTTTTGATATGCTAATCATAAAACAGGTTAAGAAGTTACCAAAACGATGGAAGCTAGTAATAAAAGATGTCGTTTAAAACTGTCCAGCACTGAAACAGAACACATGACGAAACACTGGTTATAATGACAAATGTGTTTACTTTGAACGAGAATCAAAAAAGTTAAAAAAATGTAATTAAGACAAAATTACATATATAGTAACAACGAATAGTTCCACAAATATTACAGGTACAGCGTTGATACAAGCCCTAAGAGTTAAACAATACTCTACGCATACAGTTATCGTTGTACGATATAATAAAATCAGGTAATTTAAAAGTTAAACGGCAATTTAATGCAAAACTAGTAAATTTGCAACCGAATCCCAATCTATTTAACGTAGATTAAAACCGTACAAACAAAAATCTGCGTGCGTTAATAGTGATAATATTTACTTCTAAATTGCATGTGTTTTACGCACAACAAATACACAAAAAAGTATCCAGAAAATATTAATGTACTCACAATTCTCCGAGACATGCGAATTGCTATCTAGTAATAATTAGATATAAGATCGTATCACAAGTAAATTGCTTGTCAATAAACAATGAATCGTCCTAATCAAATGTGTCAAGCGTCTGAGTGGTTTTTACTATTATTATCGCAAGTGTGCTTCTAAGGTTATTTGAACATCACATAAGATATACGATAACGACTTGTCCCCAGATTATGTTTTGGAAGCGGTTTAATTGACCAACAGCTTTCTTTAGTACGTGTTTCTCGTATTAAAGGTAATGAATTGACATAAATCACTCCAAATTGGGAGATAAGTGTAAAAATTTAGAAGTAAAAACTTCTCTAAGCACTTACGTTTGACCATATGCGAAGCGTACTAGAATAACCAGAAAAAATTTTTTTCTCATTGGACGATTTGTTCAGTTTTAGAAAATGTGACCACTGTCGTTTCGAAAAAAATAAAATGCAATTTACGTTTTGCGCAAGACATGTTCAGGTAGAGGAAAAAGGCGCGCATTACCGCTTTGAGAAAGCATTGATATTTTGTGTGCGAAGAAGAAAGATCGTACAAAATTAGTTTGATTCCTGTTGAGTTTATCAATACTATTAGAAGTATTGAATTAATCTAACGTCATCTAGATTAACATCTGGCATGTATTTTTGGTACTTATGTTTTAATAATTAGAATTAGAAAACAAAATTATCGTATTAAATTTATGGTTAATGCACACGGCCATTAATCGAATTTCGTTATTGCACTTTCGACATGTCGTTATATCATACTGCATTTTGTCGTAATATTCAATGTTGTTGCTTAGCTTTTGTTGTAACAATTTCTACATTCCGCGTAAAAAAGAATCTCTGCAATTCTAAGAAAACTTATCGCATTGTTTGTAATAGGAAAATTCCGTTTCATTGAGGAAACTATTTTTTGGTCGTATAAAAAAAGTTAAATAACAGTAGTAAGAAATTATTTCATTCTGATTGTAATTAGATCGTTAAAACCCTATTCATCATAGCGGTAAGTATAAAAAGGTTCTTAGGTTAATTGCTACGTGGTGATTTAGTTTTAGGGCTTTAAATAACTTTAGAGCTTTAAATAATTTGTAGCTCTAATATAAAATTAAGATACCAAAAAGTATCTACAGTGATTTTGATAGCCAGCAGATTCCTGATAAACCTTGAGTGATCGATAAGCGTGATATACCTGCTTGGATTATCTAATATGATAACAGGTCAAACTTAATCTAATAAACCAATAATAACACTAATCAGAAAGGTAAGTCAACTGCCTTATTCCATTGCCTACGTAATGGTAACGGTGGAGAAGATTCAAATTGCAGTGTTGTCATACTATATAATATATTTGTTTACTTTAAATTTTGTTGTAATTAATTCCATGTTTAAAATTATTGTAAAACTAATAAGTGGTAAACGAATTTAGAGCGTATAATGATATAGTGAGGGGGATTAACAACAAGTTTTGGTCGTGTATATATTATAGAAACGTAATTTAATTATTATATACAGGTTGCGGTAGCTTAGTTATTGGTGCACAATTCACAATCTTAAACTTATCGCGTTTTATTAATCCGTACAATAGAACTAATTGTGAGTTACTTATAATCCAAATTTTATTTTATTTCCACTTAATAATAATCCATTACAAAACGTACTTATAATTTTATTGATTAAATAATGTTAATTTAATTGATTAAGTTTGTGTTCTCCTGTTAACTATATGAATATTCTTTGGGGATTTGCTGTTTTGTTTTGTAAGACAGTATTAAGTAGATTTAATTCCCGCATAATTAGCATGATTATGTCGCTCGTTCCTGTTTATGAGTAAACAACTAAGATTTGTAGATAAGCAGGTAGCGCCCTCTAAGATCTTCAATATTGTAGATTAATTCAAACTTTTTCTTTTTCGCCTTTGAGTTAGTTAGGCCTATGAATCTTTGGAGTTCAAAGCTTGAATATTATGAGTACCGTTTTAATTTTATTTAGTTTTCTTATCCTGTTTAATTATTTTTTGTATTGGCACCTTGGGCACAGCGCATCACTCTGAATGTAGCACAAAGTGGACAAAACTTGTAGTATACAAAACTTTTTTAACATAACAAACATTTATGTATGATCTGAAGGTGCGCAAAAATAAAAGCCGTTTCGTCTGCACTGAAAATATTATTCGGAATAAATTCCGACACAGTTTTGGGCTTTTTATTTTCGATCTTATTTGTGCATTGTTGAAATCATTTTGGTTGCCATCTGCTTGTTTGGGTATTATGTTCTTATTTTTTTTTCAACGGTGAAACCATTCTACCGATACAACAAATGCTTTTTTCCTATTTTCTTTGCAAGTTCCTCCGTTTTCTTAAGCATTAACAGACAATCTACACGTCTATCTTTTTTACAAACATTAATAAACTACAGTTGCAGTCAGCCATTGCAACACTGATTTAGTTAACTAAGATAAGTAAGTGAGTGAGTTGACGTTCGGCGTATGCTAATCTTCGACGGCACACTGATAAAATAGAGTAATAAATAATTGATAATCAGGTTTCAGACCATATTACTACTACTAATTTACAGAGAAAAAGAAGTACGATATTACTTGAGATTGCAAATAAACAAAAATCTTCCTTTTTTAATTGAATTCATACCCTTCAATTGAAAAATGTATGCAACATAAGTTATTGTTTATGTATAGAAACAAAAACTTTGGAAGTAACAATTTAGAACTACATGCTGCAGCATTCTCTTTAAGTGTTATCTATCAAGTTTTGACTTTTATACACAACAATTTTTATAAAATGAAAAATAATTTTTTACTATTAGTTTATCAAAGTTATAAAATTGAGGATAAACGTAAAACAATTTTGATTAAAATCTGTTTGTTACAATGATTATTTTACTTTTCCTTTTTAAAATTAAAATTATTTTGGTTGTAACCTAAATGTAACATTTTGGAATTTTAATACATAATTGACTGAATGTAAAAATTTCTAAAATATATCAGTAGAATTTTACCTGTTAGTAGTGAGATTTGAAAGTAAGCGGATTATCGATAATGGGATATTACGTTACACCCATTGTGTTTCAGTATGCACCGCATAATATAATAATGAGACAACACATTAAAAGACGCATTATAAAAATGGCGAGTCGCAGATTAAATAAGGAACTAAATCAATAAATAATAGCAATAATATTTTTTTATTTTAAAAATTACATCAAAATGACTGTTAAACTAATATACATAATGTAGAAAAACAGATCAAATAATGCGATTTGCATTTATTTTTGTTTCACAGCACACCTAAACTAACAACTACTCACAATCATACACTTTACAATAAAACTGTGACGTAAATATGTCATTTTTGATTACAATAAAAGAACCATTTAAATAATTACAATTGTTATTTAATGCGACAACAGCTCTCTATAACTATATTGAATCTAACGGTTGTAATATTTACCATACTGATAACGTTTCTATTTATTATTTTCTAACTTATAACGTTAAACAGACTTTTTAAACTGTTCAGAAAACATTATTTTGTCATTTGGGCAACACCTACACTTTACAGATGGACAATGTTATACGTGAGATTAAGCGTCTTGTTATTATATGATTTTTGGTCAAGCGTAAGAGGTGTTATATTTGCGCCAAACTTTTCATTTTATGGGAATTGTCTTAGATCCAACAAATATATATCTTTTAACCAACCGATAGAGATTACGGTTCAACTAAAGTTGATTCAAACAAAAAAAAGTTGGTTTCAACTTGCTTGTACAAGAAGTGCATACAGACATTGTGATGTACAAACAACCAATGCAATTTTAGCATTATAAACTATTTAAAAACTTGTTTACAGGTTTTGGTCAAGTAGATATAAATGGTACATAAGTCACGATGTTCATCTTATACACTATGAAACATTTTTTTTTAATTTTATTTGTAAGACCTAAATATAGGCGACACCCCATCTTGCGGCAAAAATGTTAACTATAAACGTAATAATTGTTTATTAAAAGCTACTGATAATACAAAAAAATATACTCGCTAGCAATTCCCAATTGTAGCACCGTAAATTTTGTTGGAAAGCTTTGTAAATGGGCGCCAGGTTCTAGAAGCTTTGACACTATAATATAAGCAATGTCGTTCCAATGAATCGTAAATTGAAAACCAAAAAACGTACAAACATTAAAAAAAGAAAGTCGTTTACATGTTTATATGGTACATAACAGGACGACACAAACAAAAATTATCATAAACTAATACATAAGTAACATACGAATTATATACAGTGTGTTCGAAAAGTATGGAATATATTATACAGGTCGATAAATATGCACTTTACACGAAAAAGTTGTAAATAAAATTTGTTTATCATTTAGTTATCTACCACCTGGGAGATATCAATTTAAATTTTTGCTGTAAACAAAATCGCAACGAATAACACTTACATTCTTTTAAATGGCAAGGCACGTCTTTATTATACTCATTTGATAGAGTTTTTTTTTCTCTTTTCAACCATATGAAACTTGAATACCTTTACATCAAAAAATTTTCAAGAAAAACAAGGACATGTCTAACAAATTTATTTTACTGAGCAGTATTAATCAGGTACGTAATATGTAGTATCGAAACAATTGAATGCACTGTCACAATAGCAAATATTAAACTTTAAATATCTTTACATAAAATTGTTATAACAAAAAAATGTATTTAAACTAAACTTACAATAAATGTTCAAAATGTAAACCATTCATAATTTGACAGTGGTAAATTTGATTTTTAAAACCATCGATTGCTTTTGAAATCATATCTCGAGTTATAGCTCTTATCTCAACTCTAATGCGATTTTTCAAATCTTTAACATTATCAGGTCTATTTACATAAACTTTGCTTTTAATATTGCCCCAAAGAAAAAAATCTAGTGGACTTAAATCCGGCGAGCGAGCAGGCCATTCTATCGTACCTATTCTGCCTATCCATGTATTTTGAAAAGTATTATTAAGAAAGTGGCGGACATTAATTCCAAAATGTGGAGGTGTCCCGTCTTGTTGAAGCCATATTCTGTTATGAGGTAAATCTGGATCTACTTCATGTGGAAATAACTCGGCCAAAGCAGGAACTAACTCAAATCTTAAGAAATCGAGATAAATATTCGCCGTTAAACTACCTTCAAAAAAATATGGCCCCAAAATTTGACTTCTAATCATTCCTACCCAGACGTTGACTTTCTGCTGGTATTGGGTGTGTCCTTCTAGATACCAGTGAGGATTTTGTGAAGACCAGTAACGTGTGTTTTGTTTGTTAATTGTGCCGTTTAAACAAAACGTGGCCTCATCAGTAAAAAGGATATTTTTATGGAAATGTGCATCTCGTTCAAGTTTGTTTATTATTGTTTCACAAAACTCCAGCCTTCTGTCCAAATCGTCTTCAAATAATTCTTGAACTACACAAGCTTTATAAGGATGAAATTTTTCTTTTTTTAAAACGTCATGTACAGCCGATTTATTCAAATTGAGACCATCTAGCAATTTGCCGAACAGATATTTGTGGATTTTCCTCAACAGACAAGAACACATTTTCTCGTTCCACATTACTTAATGACAAAGGTCTACCAGTTCTACTCGCATCTTTCACCGAACCTGTCTCTTGAAATTTCCACCAAATTTTGCTTACTGTGGACTGCGAAATGTTTAATTCTGGATACAAGTTATTAAATAAATTACATACTTTGTCTTGGGTTCTTCTTCTATCTCCATATCCCAGAATCATTAAAATTTCAATTCTATGTTTCTCAGATGATTGAGCCATATTTCAAGCACTAACAAATAGCAAAGTGTGACAGTGTTCTAAAGTGCATTCAATTGTTTCAATGCTACATATTACGTACCTGATTAATACTGCTCAGTAAAATAAATTTGTTAAACATGTCCTTGTTTTCCTTGAAAATTTTTTGATGTAAAGGTATTCAAGTTTCATATGGTTGAAAAGAGAAAAAAAAACCTCTATCAAATGACTATAATAAAGACGTGCCTTGCCATTTAAAAAAGTGTAAGTGTTATTCGTTGCGATTTTGTTTACAGCAAAAATTTAAATTGATATCTCCCAGGTGGTAGATAACTAAGTGATAAACAACTTTTATTTACAACTTTTTCGTGTAAAGTGCATATTTATCGACCTGTATAATATATTCCATACTTTTCGGACACACTGTATATATTTAACCTAAAATTAAAAATTCTACCTAAATAAAAACTAAACAATTAATTAGTAATAATGCTATTAAACTTCCAGATAAATCTGTTTTTTTATTTTTTATTTTTTTATAGAAATTACAATCATTTTTTAGTGTTGAGACGTATTCCTTAATTTTTTTTAATTAATTTTTTTAGAACACGTTTAATGATTTTTTTTTCAATGTTTAACTTAAAATTAAAAGAATTGCAAAATCTACATATTTTTATCTTTTGTTAAATACTTTTTAATAATTTTTTTATTTATTCTATTCTGTTCAGTACAACAAACAAATTTATGTTACAGATTAAACAATATTACATATACAATTTATGTAACAAGTAATGAAATTTTTCTATTTTTAGTAAATTATAACATTGTCAAAAATTATTTAATTAAAGTGTTTGTAAACATAAAATAAAATTTTAAACATTCAGTTACGTAAATTTATCCCTAACTTTGTGCAGGTGGCAGTTTAGAGCACTTCGGTAAGAGGATTGTGTTAATCATAGTATAATTAAAATAGCGCCAAAACGGGAAAAAATATTTACTGCAGATCCTGTTTACATCTGCCAAACACCGAAAGGAAACAAGTTGCTAATCAAAATTTATAAAAACGAATATATTTATTTAAACAAAGAGATAGGAGCTAAAAACCAGGTAAAGCGATAGCACATAAATAGAAATTAAACATTCGTCAATAGATATCACAGTTAATAACAATGATGCAGGCTCTTCAGATTAGCTGACAGTGTGTACATATAAACGATTTGTTGAGTTAACTTTAGATTCAAAAATAGAATTTATGTGGCTTATTACTTTAAGTAAACAATTATAAAACGTAAATTGATTAAATGAGTTTATTACTAGCAAATATATTAGTAACAGGACATCTAGCATGTACTACATGTGTTTTATACCAGAACGCTTTATAAACTTATGCCTGCCTCCACTGTTGCCAAGATGTTCATTTATATAACATTCCTATTTTTTCTAAAATTCTTAAAAACTAAATTCAAACACAAAAATTGTATCCTAAGACATAGTAATTATATTTTTAGGTAGTCTTTTACGTCTAAGAGTTTTATTTTAGATTTAATTTTGTGAACCATTAGCAATTCAGTTAGTGTACACCTACCCCTGCAATTTGTGATGTTCTATAGTTTAATAATGTTAGATTGAAATCACTTTTTTTTTCAAGAAGGTATTTGTGAATTTTTATTCCCAGCATTGATTTTTGGATAAACTGGGCATGCTATCGGCTGATTTTTGGTATTGTGCTCAACCTCTAACATAAACGGATTTTTTCTTAAATAGTTTCTAGATAGCAGGTCAGCTACATGAAAATGCTTACTTGACATATATTTTACATCTAAGTTATACTTTAAAAATTTTAATTTTCATGATGAAAACTAAAAGCTTGTAGTCAGTCTATAATGTGACTTTATGACCATATATGACCTCGTGAAATTTAATTACTTCTTGATACTGACAACATTCTACACTTTTTTTGACGCATTTGTATGTATTGTGATTTTTTTTGTCATCAAACTTGACAAATATTGGTGCCTTTGTCAATATTTTTTTAATTTATTAATTTATTAAATAAATTGTTTGTTTCTCGTGTCACGTCGAACGAAAACGTTTCGTGAACGTTCCGCTTTTTCCACCACCATCCACAATTTGTCCGTGTTGATCGTCGGACTTTTTTTTTAGCGCGGCTGCTGCCGTTTTTCTCGGACACGACGCTTTTCAAGCGGACACCAGTTTCGATTTTTTCGGCTTGGGAGCTTTCGGTTTCTTTGACGGCATTTTGTTGTTTTTTTTACCTTGTTTAATTCATTTAATCATAAATTTAGTAATTTCTAAAATAATTGAACATACCCAACACCTTTTGTAATTCTTTCTTATTTATAGAACTATATAATTTTCATCAAGTTTTATACCTGACTCTGTAAATATATGACCTAAATATTTGCCTTGCCTAAACCTAAATTAAACCTTATCTTTATTAAATTCTATATTTAAACATCTAGTCCTCTTTCAATACTTTTTTTACAATTTGATCATGTTCTAGCTTAGTTTCTGCTGCAATTAACACATTGCCAAAATATACAGTAATTCTTTTTATATCATAATTTATCTTTTCAAATAATTCTGCGGTAAAATTTAATCAACAATTTTAAAAATATATAAATATATAAGATGTTTAGGTTCAACGGCTTTGAAACGTGTTCTCGTTTTTTTTTAATATATATTTTAATCACTCACTCGACTGCGCCATGTTATGTTACTTATTACTTTAAGTAAAAAATTATAAAGCGTGAGTTAAATAAATGAGTTTATTACTAGCAGAATATATTAATAACAAAACATCTAATATGTACTAGAAAGATAACATGTGTTTTATACGCTTTATAAATTAATGGCGGCATGCAACGTTGTCAGGCCACTCATTTATATAACAGATTTTACGTTGATGAATACAATACCAATGTCAAATATTATGTGACCGGTACTTCACAAGTTACGTGAATTGTACATACATACAGCGTTATCACAAATAAATGTTTCAGTTTCATACTGTAGGGTAAATATTTCGGTAGGCGCGTCTTTCAATTTGTTCGTAATCGCAGCAATTGAAACGATGGTTTTGATATCTTCATTTAACTTAGGTTAGCAGAATACGCATCCGCAGCAATTCTCAATACTCGATGCGTGCCGTATTAATTGTTTATAGAAATATTCCAACATGAAAGAATATGTGGATCCCAAAGTTAAAAAACCATGTGCTGGCAACCAAAGTTAAAAGAGCACGTGTAGGTGACCAAAGTTAAAAGAACACGTGAAAGTGACCAAAGTTTCTAGATGAATTCTTAATAATCACATCTTAAATTGCCATTTACTATTTAAAATTAGCGTAAATAATCTAAGATACTTAAAAACGTAGAAAAAACTTGACACTAGCACATTATGTGTGACCACAAAATGGAAGTGGTTTTTCTATTGTGTCTCTAGTATCTAAACTGACGTATCATACGGCAAAATTTCTTTAGTACGAAAACTACACCAAAATTTTTGTAACATAACAGTTTTTATAAATAGTGTATAAATAAGGTTCTTTAATTTTACTAAAACTAGTGTTTTTACCTTTTTCGAATTTATTTTCTTTAATTAATACTTTTATGTTATAAATAATAAATGATACAATTACATTACAATGTAATAAAAAGTTGTAATATTAGTTATTGTTGATTGATCAAATTTAGTACTTAAAATAAATTTTATAATTAGGTTATCAATTTAGTTTTTATAGAATACAAAAATTAAACTAAACTGTATATTATGACTTGTTTAGTAATGGGCAAATTAAAAATTTATAAATGGTATTTTAAACTTAATTATAACATCAATTATGCATTTAAAAACTATACTGGTTATTATTCCAAAAGCTTTGATAAATTGTTTTTTTAAAGCAACTCGTTTATAAATCTTTTTACACCAATCGATGAGATGGACTGTGCGCATTAAAGTCTCATTCAATAATAAATATTTGCAAAAATTGCTACGTAACCCTTTTTAGAACAGTTTAATAAATTAATTATTGTTTATTAAAGTTGGTAAAAAATATTAAAATGTTATTTCGAATCAAAACTTAGTTTTAAAAGAATAAAATAATAAAAATTATTAATGTAAAGATTTTAAAGCATTGCAGTTAGAAACTCTTCACCAACTTCGTAATGATGCAGTCGTTAAAATACTACAGTAATCTTTGTTAGGTCAAAATAATTTTAAAAAGAGTTTGAGTCTGACACTTCTTTATAACGATTCAGTAGATTGCAATTACTTCAGGTTTTAAAGTTTCATATAGTATTAGTTCCTTTCAACAAACTTAATCTTTTATTTATTTGAAATATCTTTGTCGACTACACAAAATTAAATTTATTTTTATTATAAAACAAAGCGGTCCTTTAAGTCGTTGAAATGAATATCACATTGCTATTTGAACTCAATTATAGGAAATAGTTTTAGTAAAACCATTCTTACAATTTAAAAGAATTATTTTTGACAATACAAAACAATGAAATAATTTAAAAAAAACTCATTAATAAATGAGTCATACCAAACGAAGTATTTGTAGTGCTAAAAAAACCTTTTTGTTCATAATACGTAAGTTACAGGGCTTATGAACAAAATCATTAAACATAAGTTTGTTTAAACAAAACAATATAAATACAAAAAATAACTTTTAGCTTCAAGTATTTTCTTCCATTTGTACATTTAAATATTAGTACGTTTTTGATCATTTTATAAGTTGCAATGTACTTAAAATTCAAAATTTTAAAATAAATAATAATTGATATAAAATTTAAAAAAGTCTAAATAGAAAGAATAAAATTAAATATTTCATATATTTTTAGGTTACTAATTTAGTCAATTTTTTAATGAAAACATTAAATTTGCAAAGTTACAAAAGGACTATAATACAGCAGAAAAGTTAATTTAATTAAAAGTTACTTCAAATTGTACTGAATTAAAAATGTTAAATTTCAACAAACATGATAACTAAGTACATTAATGTATGAACTTTAAAGATTGTTAGATTTTTTTATACACTTTTAAAGAATTTATATAAAATTCAATTTATTTTTTACTATAGATATGTGACGCTTTGCTTCGCTCAATTCACTTTAATACTCAATTTCTGATTATTTTCTTAAGGGAGTTATTTAAATTTAAATTATGCTATTAAATAAGAAAAAAACTAATACGAAACACAAATAGTAATTCACAAATAAATTGAAATTATTTATTATTATATATAATTAGTCACATGTCACTCAATTTATTTGCTCTCATATTTAGCGTAAAAATTACAACGCTAATAAAAGCTTTTCTTATTTAATTTTTTTTAAATAATTGTAACAAATCTATGACAAAATTGTTGGTAAAAGTACAAATGCACAAACTAAAAATGATTTAACGTTTTAATTTTTATTATTAAAAAAAAATGATTTGTGTTAAGACAGAACACAAAAATTTAAAAACAACGTAAAAAATTATAAAATGCTAAGTTAAATAAAACTATCATAAAAATTTACATCTGATGTAATTTAAATAGGTTTAAAATACTTTGTACATACTTAAATACATAAAACAGAATTTAAATTAATGTTTCTATTGTAATATGTAAAATATACTTAAAAACTTTATTTTAGTTATGCATTCACAATGGTGACAATCTACATAAATTTAAGCCTGCACTCTCGAATTAATTACGTGTGGTTCGTAAGCGATAATAAATGTAATTTCGTTTATTTATTTTTATGTTGTTCGTATAAAATTTTGTCAATCTCGTGTATTTCTTCGTTTAGTTTTTCTTAACAAGCACTACCTCAACATTACGTTTGTATTTTTTGTAATTAGTTTAGTACTAAAAACGTTGTTGCTAAATTTATTTTTTGTTATTATTTCATTGTATAACACGAATGTTTCTATCTGCAATTACGTTTTTTGTATGTTTTTGGTCGTTAGATAAAAATAAATAACTTGTCTATTAATAGATTTTTTATATAACAATTTTTTAGTTTTTTTATCAAGAAACGGTGATTTTTGTACATTTTGTATTAACACTACATTAGTTATATATAGTTAAATAACTTTAACGTTTATAACTATTTATTTAATTAATAACATAATATTCGAGTAACATAGTTTCCGGTTAAATGTTAACTAACTTTATGATTATTTCTAACATCTATTTATATTACTAAAACTAACATTCTAACAACTTTCTAATTACTTTATTTTTCGTAAATAATAACTTAATGTACTAGACCTATAAACAACAATTAGATAAATAACAATTATATAATAAATACAGGGTGTACATATAACTCTTCCACCCTTAAGCATGTTGGCTGTCTTCAGTCAACAAAGGATATAATTTTGAGGCTTCTTGTAATTCGTTTCTTGAGACTCGGATAATTGGTCTTGTTTTAAATAACTTTTTATAGATTAATTTTCTATACCTTATTAAAAACGTAAAACATATTATTAATACTAATATAATTATACAAGTTGAAGCATAATGTACATAATGAATTATGGGATTAATTATTGTATTATCTTCATCTAATTTTTTAGCGTCTATTTGTAATTGGTGAACATTTAGCAAGTGATCATTATTGAAATGTACAAAATGTGTATTTTCAAGATTTATTGATTTTCACTCTGGTTCAATTGAAAAATTTAAATAATTTTTACTTATTAACTGTCCCTTTAATAAAATGTCACAACTTGATTTTATTAAGTTTGTCCCTTGTATTTTCTTTTGGATTATTTGATGGGAACACTTTTCAATAATTTCTTCAGCTTGAGAGAAGCTAGTTATTACTCCTTGATTCGTAACTGCAAACACTTGATGATCTTCTTGTACTCTTGCTATCGTACAAGATGTGATGTTCTTCAGGTTGCATTTACTTTGGACTTCTTTATAACAAATGGTGTAATGTATTTTTGTTATACATTGTTTCATCCATCTTGTTGTACTTCCTTGGAGATACCATGATGTAGGTAAGAGGACTACTTGAGAATTGTAATTGGGAAGGGGATAAGCTCGATAAATTTTGTAGGAATCGGGATGTAGGATGGGTATTTTTAAGATCATTGCCATAATATTGTCTTTTGTAATAATCAAAGTTATTTTGGAAAAATCTAAAATTTTAAAAATGTGTCTATCATCTAAATTAATAAGATTATTAACATCGTACAATTCTAATAAATGATTGTAGATTTGTTTTAATTCGGATATATTTATAATTTCTAAATTAGGCACTTCTAATTTAGCTAAGTTAATTGTTCTTTCAATTATTTTAAGTTGGGACAATAGGTTAAGAGAATTTTGTTTTTCTGATTCAATGATGTGATTGATCTAAATTTGTTGTGTGAAATTATTTAAATAATTAATAGTATTGTTTTGCCATTCCTCAAGAGTTACTAATTGTTTATTAAATTTCTTTGTAATTGTTTTGTAAATGAAGTAAAAGAAGAAAGTTTGTTGGTCATTTGTTTTTGATTATCAAATAAAATTTGTAGGTTTTTGTTTATATTTTGTAGATCATCATCATCTAGATTCCTGGTAATGAATTTAATGGCTGCTCCTAAAAAATTAAACAAAGCTCGTTTTTGATGAATACGAGTAAGTTTATTAAATTCGTTTTCTAATTTTTGATTTGTTTGATTTAATTTATCAAAATTTTGTATTTCTAAATCATTACTTACTTTAGTCTGCAGAATTGAACTGGTTACTATTACTTTATTTATTATTGTTTCTAACTGAGTTAAATTATAAAAAAATAAAATTTGTGGTCGTGGCTAAAAATTTTAGAATCTCCCATTTCTTCCAAGAAGTACCCATTATTGTGTATAGGTTGAAGGAGAAGGGTTGGAGGTATTCTGTAAGGAAATTAAATTTCTTATTCGTTTTGATCTTCTAAGATTGCAGTCTGTTATTTTATTATTTTTAGTTACTCCTATCACTTTTTCTGGGGTTTTATCTATAACTTGAATTTTTTGATAGATAGGGTCAGTTTTACCTGGTCGTCTAATATAAATTTCATCTGAGTCTAAAACCGGACTTTCCTCTTTTGTTTCGTTTAATTAGTTTAACACTTTTGTTTCTCGATCAAGAGCTTTTTTATAAATTTTATTTATGAAAGGCATTAATTCATTCTTCCTTTTATTATTATATTCTTCATAAATGGTCATGTCTAAATTTATTTCGATTTCATTTTTGTAACGGCCGTAGAGAATTGAAAAAGGCGAAAAACCTGTCATTGAATGTATACTTTGATTATAAATGAGAACTGCTGTAATTATTTGATTAGGTGGAGTTTCTTTGGGTTCCTTAATTTTTAAAATTCTAAGTTTTTCAACTAAAGTTGAATGAAATCGTTCAATTGGTGAATTTGAATTTGTGTTATTTGTTGTTATGAAGTGTAACTCAATGTTATGTAAATCGCAAAATTCTGAAAATACTTTATTATTAAATTCGGTCCCATTGTCGCAGACAATTTTGCTTGGGTAATTATGATGTGAAAAATAATGACGAAGTTTATTTAGAACGTTAATACTGGTTGTTTGATGAATATGATAAGCTTGGGCATACTTGGAAAATGAATCAATTATAGTTAAAAATTTGTGATTATCATATGAGAAGGTATCGATGAATAAGGTATCTAAAGGTTTTTGAGCTAAGAGTGGGCTTTGAAATTATATGTTATAGGGTATTCTTTCATATTTGGATTGTAAACAAAGATCGCATTGGTTTATGTAATTACTTATCGTTAGTTTTAAATTTGACCAAAAATATTTAAGTTTTAGCTGATTGTATGTTTCATTTATTCCAGTATGGGTATTATTATGATAGTTTTTTACTATTTCTAATTGCTCTTCTTTTTTAACGATGTCTATTTTTAATTGATTAGAGAAGATTAACTTAAGGGAATTGTTAAAATTATTTTGTGCTATTTCTCTTATAATATTTTTAATTAAGTCTTCTTTACTAAAAATACAGTATGTTAAGTTTGGTTTAACTATTGCATTTACTAGAGATAAATTTATATCATATTTATTTCCTAAACTTATAATTATTTGATTTTGAAAATGGTTTGTAGGTGATTCTAAAATTGGAATTATTTTACCGTCATCCTTATCGCTAACTGAATGTGCGGTTCCTTCTTCTTGTTCATTTGGTAGATCATCGTTTAAGTCACTAATTTTATCTAAATCGTCTGTTTGTGGTGTTATGGATAATTTATCTTCTTCGTTATTATTTATTTCTCTTCGGGATAGAGCATCAGCTACCACGTTTTCTTTTCCTTTTTTATAAATTAAATCAAAGTCAAATTCTTCCAATTTTAACTTCCACCTGACTAATCGTGAATTTGGTTCTATTATTTTATACAACCATACTAGAGGATTATGGTCAGTTTCTACTATGAATGGTTTCCCATAAAGATAAGGTCTAAACTATTTTACACAACTTAATATTGCTAATAGTTCCTTTTCGATCGTAGAGTAGTTTTTTTCTGCTGAACTTAATGTACGCGAATAGTATGCAATAGGTTGATTATTTTGACTTAATACTCCTTCTATAGCTATATTAGAAGCATCTGTTGTTAATTTAAATGGTTTGTCGTATTCAGGATATTTTAATATGGGAGAATTCGTCAACAGTTCTTTACAGTTATCAAAGCATTCTATGTATTCTTCGTCTTCTATTTTTATTTTTTCATTTTTCTTTAGACATTTTGTCATAGGGTAAACTAATGATGCAAAATTATTAATGAATTTTCTATAATATATTACTAAACCTAGAAATGATTGTAGTTCTTTAATGTTTTTGGGTATTGGGAAATTTTTTATGACTTCTATTTTATTTGGATTAGGTTTTATGCCTTCTGGTGTTATGACATGTCCTAAGAATGATACTTCTTTGCGGAGAAATTCTGATTTATCTGATTGGACCTTTAAATTTGATTCTTTTAATTTTGAAAAAAAATGTTTAATGTGTATAAGATGTTCTTGCAGTGATTTGGAGAATATTACTACATCGTCCATGTATACAAAACAAGATTTGTAAAGATGTTCTCGTAGTACTTCATCCATCATCCTTTGAAAGGTAGAAGGTGCATTTTTTAATCCAAATGGCATCCTTAAGTATTCATAGTGTCTATGATTTACTGAGAAGGCTGTTTTTTCTATGGACTGGGGATCCATTTCTATCTGATGAAATCCTTGTGCAAGATCCAATGTTGTAAAGTAAGTACATCGTCCTAAATTGTCCAGTATTTCATCGATCCTGGGTAATGGATATTTATCTTGTATAGTTTTTTCGTTTAGTTTTCTATAGTCAATCACCATTCGGTATTTCTTTTGTCCACTTGCGTCTATCTTTTTTGGGACGATCCATACTGGAGAGGAATATGGTGAAATTGATGGTCTTATTATTTTATTATCTAATATTTTTCTTATTTGATTTTGTATTTCTAGTTGCATATTTTTTGGATGTCTGTATGACTTGTCATAAATAGGTTCCTCATCTGATGTTCTTATTTTATGTCTTATTTTATTAGAAAAAGATAAATTTGAATTTTCGTTATAGAAAATATCTTTAAACTTATAACAAAGGTTTTCTATCTTTACTTTTTCTTCATTATTTAAATGTTCTGTCTTAATTAATTCTTTTATTATACAATTTGGATTAATTGATTCTTTGTTTTCTAAATTAAAACAATGTAATGGAATAACATTAACCCGTTCTAAAAATTGAGTTTTTGCATTAGTATTATGAGGATTAGGAATATTACAGAATCCATTAGTGACGGTAACTATACATTCAGGTAATATTAAATTGTCATTAATTTTTTGTGAAGGTAGAACTACATCTTCTTGATCTAATGAGGTAGGAATAGTTATTATTTCATGGTTATTATTTTTACTTTCAAATTTATTGTCTTTAAATTCTAAAAAAATTGGGATGTCAATTTTGTTTAATGTTAAAATTCGTTTTTCATAATCAAGTTTAGCATTAAATTTTATAAAATCTTTAGTACCTAATAGAGCATCGAAACGTTTATGCCAATCTATAATTCTTAATTTAATATTTTGTTTAATGCCTAATTCGTTTAATAAAGGTATTATTACATTTTGATTTGACTTAACTATTTTGTTTAAACTGCAAATAGAAAATGGTTCGAGATAAAAATGTTTTTTAAATCTTTCCGCTACTTTTGGATTTATTATGGAATCAGTGGCTCCAGAATCTATTAAGATTTTTAAATTTAATTGAGGGAGATAAAGAAAAGTTAGTTTTGTTTGATGGCACAGATTATTTAAATTTACTACATTGTTTCTTCCAAGGCTACTGCTTGAAAATTTTCGTTTTCAAATTGTTCGAAACGTGCGTCAGTAGGGTTAGATATTTTCTTTATTTCAGTGTTATGTAATTCTTCTGAAATAAATCTTTGATTTTGTGGAGAAAAAGGTTGTTGGTTTTTATTACGAGAAAATGTACTCGATTGTATTGACATTGGGGTAGGTCTGTAATTTTGAGTTATGGAGCTTCCTGGTTTGGTACCAAAAACTTGCCTATTAGTAAAGACACGGGTTTGGGGTAGAGGTTTATTAATATTTCCAGAAAAAAGTGTAGAATTTGAAGAGTGGGGTTGTAATTTTGAAAAATTATTATTAAAATTATAATATATAAACATAATCTCTTTCTTGTAATTTATTATCAAAAACGCGACATTTATTTAAAGCTTCTTCTAAAGTTTTAATTTCGAAATTCATTAAATACGTGTTGTGGGGTTCATTAAGACCGATTAAAAAGGTTTGCAAAGTTTGTTCTGAATAAAATGACTTTTTTAATTGTTGTACGTTAACATCATTTTCGTATAATTGAATGTGTTGCAATAAATCATTTTGAGCAATTAAAACTTTGTCATAAAAATCATTATAAGATTCATTCCGTTTTTGAATGGTATTTTTTAATGCAATGACTAATAATTTTTCATTTCTTTGATCTCCGTATTTTCTTAACAAGGCTTGTTTAATCCCGGGCCATTCTGTTTCATTTTGAAAATTTAAATAATCCCTAGCTTCGGCTTTTATTTTTGAAGATTGAAACATTAAACACATAAATTTGTGTTAACGTTAATTTATTATGTACAAATTTTATTAGATTGTCAACAGCAGTAATGAAAGTTGATAAGTTACTATTAGGATAAAATTCAGACAAAGTATTAGTTAATGCAGTAATTTCATTAAGGGTGATCATTGTAATGGTAGTAATGGTTGTATTCAAAGGTTGAATAGTATCTTGATTATTATTCATTTTGGGTTTATTATAAGTAAACTGTAGATAGCTATAAACGATGGTAAATACGTCTATTATAAGGTACAAATCTACGATTATTTTTGCAAGATTTTTCCTCAAGCTCTAATTCTAATTCTGAATCTGACATTTAGCAATGATTTTGAAATTAGAAATAAAAGTGAGACTATGAGAAACGATATAAATCCTCCAAAAAACTTGATAGTTTGGTGTGTTTCTATACTATGATAGAATCCTTCGTTGTGGAGGATAGGCACCACTCAGAAATAAAACTCAGTACGTAATTCTGGCTACGTTTCGGCTACAATAACCAACGAAACGTAGCCAGAATTACGTACTGAGTTTTATTTCTGAGTGGTGTCTATCCTCCACATCGAAGGATTCTATCATAGTATAGAAACACACCAAACTATAAAAGCGGGACTTACATGGATAGGAACGATAAAATGATGAACATCTTCCAAGTTGGATGTTGGTTCTTTGGAATACTCGGTAAGGGCCTGAAGACCTCCAGCGATCTCGTGGTTGATGCTGTCTGAGTATCCTGTACGCAGCGCCAGTTAAATAACTTTAACGTTTATAACTATTTATTTAATTAATAACATAATATTCGAGTAACATAGTTTCCGGTTAAATGTTAACTAACTTTATGATTATTTCTAACATCTATTTATATTACTAAAACTAACATTCTAACAACTTTCTAATTACTTTATTTTTCGTAAATAATAACTTAATGAACTAGACCTATAAACAACAGTTAGATAAATAACAATTATATAATAAATACAGAGTGTACATATAACTATATAGAAATAATATAATATTGAATTGATCTAATTTAGTCTTTTTGAATACAAAACTATTTGATTTTAAATTAAAATTTAAAATCTTGTTGCATTCTATTGTTTTTTGTTTTATATGTTTTATTTAAATTATTTCTTGTATAGAAATCTTTGTTGTATTTTTGTTTTTTTATTGAAATATCCGTGTAATATTCGTGCATGTAGTAGTACAAATTAATGTCGTTTTGCTTTAAGCACGCAAATTTTTCACTGATAACTGAATGTAAATTATAATTTAGTCTACGTAAAGTTGTCAGAATAAGATTTTAAATATCTAACAAAATTAAATTAAACACAAATTTAAAAAAATAATAATAATTACATGAATTCAGATGGAATCATAAAAAAAACTAAACCAAAAAAAAGTATTTAGAAGAAAAATTATATAAATGCGTAGAATATACTGAATTCACAAATCATAAATTATAATTAACAATTTTGAATTCTTCGTTCAAGGATGGGCATAAAAAACTACATCAAAGAATTCAAAATTGTTAATCAAAATTAAACAATTAACAATATGATTAAAAATCTTAATATTATTGTCTTGATTTGACATTATTATCATTATCAACAAAAACAAAAAAAAAATTAAAAATTCGTTTTTAATTAATTCTAATTATGGTGCAAAAAATACAGGTCGTAACTTTATTTTGTATAAATTTGAAACTTTTAAGCTCTCAAGTTAGAATTTAACATAAATAAATCATAATTGATTTTGTAGTGTTATTATAAATATCTTAAATTTTGTAGGTTCAATCGGTGGGTTTTTGGTTGGTTATAAAGCCCTCCAGAAGATGTTGCCCAAAAATTCGAATGGTTACAGTTTTATGATGGTTCGTCGGAAAATAATACGGCACTAAATCGACATTTTCCACAATAAATTTTATGAAACATTAATTATCCTCGTGCCAAATAGAACGTCAAAACGGTAGAGCATACCAATTAAGAAAATTCTATTTACTCTAAACTTCATTAAACCCATAATAAATTTCCGGACATCACTACTCACAAATTAAAGGTTGAAACCTTTCCTGTAACTGCATCCCCGAACAGGTAACTCCGAAGTTTTCTAACTTGAAAAACTTAGCTTCTATAAACGATAATCAACTGATTTATCATCTTGGTACCTTTCCAACGGTATAAACAGTAACGTAAATGTTTGTAAAAGAGAGAGCAAAAACAAAACAATGACGTGGAAAAAAATTCAAAAACACGCATAAGCACAGTTCGTTGACTGCTTTTTTCACGGCAAGAAATGCAACGTCAACAAAAATAAATATATCCAAAGCAGAAGATTCAGTTATAATCACTAAGATTAAATTTTAAACCCAATATTAAAAATGACTGTTAGAAGTAGTAATAAATTATAAAATAAACTCAAAATGTAACACAATAAAATCAACATAAAAGATACTTAATAAATTTATATATTACAATTAAGATAAATTTAAAAACGTGAAATAACTTTAATAACGTAATGCAAAATTTCTTAAATGCTCTTAAAAACCACAAAATGAATAAAACAATTTAAATACCTAGTCTTTCATAAAAAAAAGCAACTATTACAAAAGCTATCAAAACTGACTGAAATTTATAGATAAATTGCAAATATTATTGTGTATTGTGAGATGAAATTTTGACATGCAAAATTCATAATATAAATGCTATAAATATGCAAACAATTTTAATAACTTTGTTGCTTGCTATTGGTAAATAATTAGGAAACTATAGTTGACTGTAAATTCAGTATTGTTATTGACAGATGCTCACATGTTTTTGTAAAATGGCAAATTGTTTTATTTCTAAGTAATTGTTTATCCGCTTCGTTTCTAATAAAATGTAGTAAATGATTCTACGTCTGCAGGCAAGTTTGCAAAAGCACATTTTTTATTAGTGTCAAAAATAAAAAAAATTTGAAAATACTTATTTTGTAAATATGCTTTCTAAAATTTTGATTAGAAAAAGTTATGTTTTTTTTTATTAGATGTTTAAAATAACTTAAACGCGTGAAAGAGCTTTTATATTAGTTAAATTGCAGTTTTCTGTTGACAAAAACTCTGATAAAAACAAATAAACGCGAATATTGCAATAAGTACAATCATTTTGTAACGTCAATCCTCGGAACTAAATGAATTTCAGTTTTAATTAATATTCAGCAGATAATTTTTATCCTACTTTTGAAGTATTTGTATATATTTCTAAGATCTTTAGTATACCATACAGCATTTGGAAATTTTATTATAACTAAGAAAAACTAAATAATGTAAAATATGACAACTGTAAATAGCGATAACGAAGAAAAACGTTGTAAGTTGTTTTTTACGTTGTATTTTTATCTCGCACTTCTATTCAAAACTATTTTAAAGTACGCGGTTGTACAATCAACTTACAACGTTTTTCACCGTTATGACTATTTACAGTTACTTTTATACAACCTAACCTAACGTTTTAACTTACATATATTATGCGATCGCTATGACATAAAGTGTACTTCATTTAAAACATTAAGTTTATTAATAGTTTGTTTTAATAGTCAGTTTATAATTAACTGGTAAATGTAGAAATAAATTACTAAATTACGTTAAAAAAATGACACAAGTAAAAACGAGAGTTAAAAAGATGTATTTCTAATAATAAACGCTAAATAAATATAACAAAGAAAAATAAAGTTAAACAACCTGAACACAACAATGACAAAATTGAATTGTCAAATTAAAGTTGAAAATAGGAAACCAACAAAGCTTGCCAATATAACCAATTATCACAATTTGAAAATATAATAAATAAAAGGAAAGAAATGACTATAAAAAGATCTAGGTTAAATAAAGTTTGTGAATTCAATGTTACTGCTAAAAAATCAACAGTGAACACAGAATTAAATAAAACGTAAAAAATCGAAGAGACGGGCACCGACACTAAGGAATTGTACACTTTAAGATGTTGGTGTTTTTATTCGTTAAAGTTTTTAGAAAACACACACAGAATGGTAGCATTATTAATGTATCTTTTCCGTCGATCGTCTGTTAATAAAATTATTAACGCATGATAATGTATCAGAAATAGATACTTAATGATCCGTATTAATGAACGATTTTAAACTAATGAATGCATTTCTATTAATAAACGAATTTGTATAGCAACCAATGAAATCGTTAGCAACCATTGGTTTGACGATATTGCGCGACTACTAGATATAACAGCGGGTTACGTATACTTTTGTTTTCTTATAACTTCATACGCTTTACGAATGTACGATCAACGGAAAAACTTTAAAATTAACTCGTTTGTTAATCGGCGACAAATAATCTCGACAATAGTAACGCATTTGCTCGCTCATTTTTCTATCTAAAGCTCTTTTAAGATAGACTTTTGCCAAAGATCATAAAACTAATCGGATAATCTAGTTCATTAGTGTTGAATATTTGGAATCAAAAAATATGTAAATACAAGATTGGAGCAAATTATCGCAATATTTATTTAATGTAATCATGGCAAAAGACACTATAGATTGTTCTGCAAACTAATGATACTAATTGGGGTACGGTAGATTCATGTACTTCAAATTTTTGTATATATTTCTTGTAGTTTAATATCATAATCATTAATTTGTACTTTGCAATTTTTCTTAAAATATTATATTAACGCACGACATGTTTGTTTTGTTGCAACAGTGGTTAATTACATCATTTACACAAAGTAGACAAAATTAATGCAGTAAACAATATTTTTAACAATCTCAAAACAGTTATAATTTTCCCGAAGATAAAGACAAAAATTGCAGAAACACAAAGAAATGCCACACTGTTATCTTTTGATAAACATCCATTTTCTGATACCAACTTAGATTTGCAATTAGAATTATTGCTGTCCCTTGTATAACAAGAAATTGGTAATCACAAAAAAACTTTTTTCTCAATATCGTTATCAGAAAATCTTTATAACTTTGACGATGATTAGTGAAACGCTTTTTTTTACCAATTTTTGAATGGTTATTTTAGACATTGTTTTCACAGTAACATTATCTAAACATAAAAACAAATAATTAATTGTAACACTAAATTGAAATTTAATAAAGCGACGGAAAAAATAAGAACCATACGCTCCAGACTCAAAGTTGACAAGGTAAATGTTAAAATATAAAGACATTGTAATCTTATAAGAATTAATTTACATAATGCAGATCATATTCCAAAAAGCAATTTAAGGCTCCTGGAGAACTGGTATAATAATTCTCTTACTAAGAAAAGAACAAAAACAATTTACTAATAATTACAAAGGCATAAATCTATTACAAAGTGAACTAAAATTTTAAACAAAAATGCCACCAGAGTGAACTATTGGACGGCCGTTTCGTTTTGGGGCTTATCAGCAGTGGGACAACACTCTGCTGTACTTCCACAAATGCATTGACAACTCTATAGGTTTATATTAACAAATGATGTCATCAACATGAATGACGATGACTCATAGTACAAGTTTGCTATGTATAATTATTAGTACGTAAATGGCTATAGAGATGGAGAACGTTGAAAGCTGATTTTATCCTGCGTAATTCAAATGAGTTTTGAATAAACCGCGGGCCAAAACCACAGCGTATGAACATTGTAAGGTAACAATGTCAATGCAAATGTGAAAATGTCCCCAGAATGAAGCAATGGATGATCGTTTCGCTTTTTTGGGGCTCCTCAGTAGTGGAAGAACACTCTACTGTACTTCCTTAAATGCTTTGACAGTCTTATAGCTTTATATTAATAAATTATGTATTTTAAAAAAAATACGACAATTGTACGACTGTAGCAACAAATAATATTTCTCAAATCTCACAAGTTTTTGTACTGTAAAATTTAAAAAATGTTCAGTGTGTTTATTTTATTTATCATAAATTTTTTGCATATTTGACATATAAAACCTTAGATCTTTTAAATAGCTTCATATATTTATTTATGAATTTTTAAATTGTTGGTCTAATTTTACGCAAATTTAATTATACACATCGTATCTGTATTATTAACCGTTCTTGGAATAATCAAAAATTTAGTAATATTGTATTAGTTTATCTATTCAATAATTATTTTTAGGCAAAAAAACAAACTGTTTAAGGTTTTTATTTAGATTAATAATAATAAAAATAATTATTTGACAACAATAAAGGTTTTATAACATTTTAGCATAAAAAATTTAGTTAATAGCAGTTCGAAGTTATGCTTATTTTCTTGTTAAAATAAATTGATTTTTCAAAAAGAATTTCTGTAGACCTTTTCTAAAATGTTTACTCCTAATTTTCTATATGTTTATCTTAATCTTAAACAATAAGTTTTTTGTCAAAAAGTAATTATAGGATAGCTAACTAATGCAATATTACTAAAAGTTGAATTATTTGCAAAACAGTTAATAATACACATATGATGTGTACAACTAAATTTTCTTAAAATTGCACAAGAACTGCATTGTAATGCTATTTAAAAAAGCAGTTTTTGTATGTTAAATATGCAAACATTTATGGCAAAAAATAAACAAACGGGATAATATTTTTAAAATTTTACAGTATCAAACGTTAGAACGTAGTTTAGTTTAGGTAATATTAAAAAATTGAGATTGAAGCTTTGCTACAAACTTTAGGTCTTACAAACCATGCACAGTCAACTCACACAGTCGAAGAAAGGGAAGGTTCAAGTGAATTATACTTAAAGGCGCCAGATCAAATCCAAATTAACACTTCTGCTTCGATCAAGACAGACGGTCCAAACTTGTAACTAAATTTGAGGTTTGTAATCCTTGTCGCTCTGATGTTCAAGTAGCCAAAGTTTGTTAATAGGTAACGACAATTAAAAGAGAACGGTATGTTGCCATAACAGAATTCCTCAATTTATAAACATTAGACAAATTAACAAGTATGATTAGTAAGTGTAGAAACCTTGAATTAACAACGTACAAGATTAACCGAAGTATTGTCTAATTTCTCGATTCATAAATGCCGGACATAACGGCAACACACAAAGCATTTACTTAAATTACGTCGAGATAGCGAAGTAAATTTCTTAATAAATATTGTCTACTCTCAGCATGCGATACACTACAAATGACACTTGAAATTACCTTATTGGTATGTACACAATAAACGTACTTATAGACACCGACAGTAATCAAAGTTCCGTGAGTGACTTTTGTGACAGCGAATAAAATATAATCAAATTGACTTACCCAATCCAATGCTTGCTGGCGTGAAGAAAACGTTTTCTCACTGGCACCCTAGAATAATTATTGATAGCAATTCGTGTCACACAATAACTCACGAAAAAGGAAACTACAAAATCAGTATTAATAATTCATTAAATACGATATAAGAACCCGTTGTATCAAGTGCTGTAGGTTGTAATTACGAACAGGTGGTTGATAACGCAATCGATTATTGTCCAAAAATTAGCATCTCCGACGCATTGCTCGACGAGACCTCGTTGTTGTTTAAGTAGCAGGCCCTCCCAACAGCTTATAAGTTCGGTAGCGGTATTTATCAATTGTACTTATGCATCATTATTCCTTATTGAAGCGAACAGGTGATTACAACGTGGTGGAACCGGCTATCACAATAATACAGAAATTACGAAGGAATCTTAATAGATTGGAGACAAAATATCTTACCCTGTGCCGAAAGAATCGTAATAAATTCGCAATCGCCTTATAAATTTGTATTCATCACAAGGGATGCCCTTAAAAATTTAGGAATCAGTTCAAGATTCTCGACAACGACCGGTTTAAGTAGTTGACCACTTCAAAATGTCCTCGCAGTCACCAACAAGGTTGGCAAAGGGCGTCAAAACCAGAAACTAATTTTTAAATCGATACACAGGGTATTCCGTTGTCAAAATTTCGCACGTAACAGCTTCTAAGGTTTAAATGATATTTATTCTTTAATACAGTCCTAATATGGTCGTATTTTTAAAAGAATACAAAAATTAACAAGAATAAAAAAAATGTAATAAAATATAAACTCTAGGTTTGAAAAAATTGGGTCGGTGATTATTACAGAAAAACGGTGCATCAAAAAATAATTCTGATAAAGTATTAATTATGACAACTGTTATAAAAAGCATTTTTTACCGCATTTAATTAATAAAGATGCCAGTTTACTTTTCCAGAACTTTGAATTACCCGGTATATTTAAAAAAATTGTTTGTCACCTCTCCTACATGTAAATTTTTTTTAACATAAATGATATTATACTGTTTGCTTACACAACCAAATTTTATGTTATTTGTAAACACAATCAAGTGAAAATTTACAATATGCTTAATGTACTTATTCTAAATAAACGAAACCGAAAAAACTTATTTTAAATATAAATTAGAGACAATTACTGCAAACAGATTTAAATATATACCAACTAAACTTCTAAAATAAAAATTCCTTAAATGTAGGTTTTTACTATTTTTGCAAACTTAGATGTTTATGTATGTACATAGAAAATGTTATCTAATAACATACGCATTAATGTTGAAAATGATGACTGCAATGGTTAATGTCGAACATAAAGTTTAACTTTTGTGACAACATATTTCATTGCATCGTGTGTGCCCTATTTTTACTGTTTTTATTTTCAAACTGAGAAAAAACACAAATAAAAATGTAATAAACAAATTTGATCGCGTACTATTATTTTAACGATTTGCTAAAGCATTTATTTATTTAGATCTAATTTTATTTTCTAAAAGTTTACAGTAAATGCATCATTAGAAAAATAAACGTAAATAAAAATATATTGATTACGAAATTTACAGTTTATTTGTTTTTATGTTTACATTTTGATCAATTTTTTTTTGGTATAAGTTATATTCTGTGACTATTGTAATTACAAACTTGAAATAAAAATTGTAAAAAAAAAAATTTCAAACATATTGTTGGAATCGATACTTTTAAATACTTCGATGTAATGAATTAATGACACCAGACATAAAAACTGAAGTTGTGATCTAATCAATTAATTTGCCGTAAAACATTCTCATGTAAATTGATTATCGACAATGTAACAAATTCGTTTAAATCACACTTTTTTGGAATAAAATAAATTCGTACTAATTTAAAACAATTTTTAGATTGATAAAACTTTATAGCAAAGAAATTTATTTTGTCATTGTATAAAAAAAAATTTCAATTCTATATTACGATTTTAAAAAACCATAACAGTTAGTTTTTAACGGAACTTATTTTTTGTAGATTTTTTTAAAATTCTTAAATTACAGAAATTATTGTGTATATCATTAAATATTAATATAATTGAAAATCATCACATATTTTAAGGTAATTGAAGTGAATTAAACAGGAGAAACAATTATTTTCTCAAAAAAGCATGTATGTATATTAACTTTTATGAAAACTAAAAATACATGCAAATAACATCAAGTTTTAAAAACATACTGAATCCTAAAAAAAACTTTTATTTTTTTTCCAAATAATTTTTTTATTAGAAAGTAGATCTACAGCAACTGGCCTGCAAGATCTGGTATTTGACCGCAATAATACCCTGTGGTTTACCCCTTTAAATAAAAACAAATTTTATTCGTCTGCATTTATTTAAAAAAAAAACAGAAATAAGAAATATTCAAATAAATAAAATAGTATATTATGATACAAGTGTAGAAACAAGCCTTTAAAGTACACGCGACGAGTGCTATATTTTACTTAGAGTGCTGTCTTCTTTATTCCATTCTTTTTGACATTTTTTTCAAATTCCTTTAAATATTAAATAATCTCTTCATTGAGTCTGTCTTCTTCTATTTCTAATTTCTTAAATTCTTATGTTTTATATGTATATTTTTGTTGGAATATTTAAATCAAAGTACAGAAAATGTAGTACGTTTAACTGGTTTGTTGTTATTGTTCCGTCTTTATCTACTGATACAATCTTAAATTCAGTTTTAACAATCTCTTCTTTGATTTTCTGTACAGTATATTCTAATGAAAGTGCAAAACTGGTTTTACTAACCATTTTGTTTTATTATTTGTTTTCTTCTATCAAAAACCACTTTTATTTAGTTTTAATGAAACAAATAAGGATATGTCAGTCAATTATAAAATGTGTCGCATTCGGTGGAAATGCGTATAAAAAAATACTATAAACAAAATTTGCTAAGATGCAGATATGTCAGATGAGATTTACGTTCATCACGTCAAGTTCTTTTTCAGCTGTGGTTAGATTCAAACAACGACTCCCAATTTAGTTTTTGCTTTTTAAATTAGTGTATAATCTAACATTACAAAGCTTACAACTCTATCTCCGCGAACAATTGAGCTAGCTGTCGCTTTTTTTTTAATAGGAATTCCAGCGTAACAAGGTTCTCTAACTTATATAGAAGTAAATCATTTATTAGGTTTTCTTTTTTTGGTCAATCAAAAAAAATTTACCCTTTTTACAGCGTAAACAAATAAGGTTATCTAAATATATAATATAAAGAACAAATGACACGACAGGCAGAATATATATTTATTTTATCATAGACAGTAGTTCGAAGTTAAAGAAAAAAACACATAAGTAAATTTATATTAATTTTTATTTAACATTAGCACGTAGGCCGGTACCACAAACCAAAATTACGCCCTTGACCAGGCAACACGTCGTAAAGCAAAATAACCTTGACAGTCTAACTTTTACATTCGACAAATGAATGGCCTTACATGCGTAAATTAAAACGTAAAAGTACTAAAAACAAAGATTTAGAGACTCAAAGCGCACTGGATAACACTTTATGACACAACAAAACGATCAAGTAATTAATTGTGTTAACATATAAGTACGGTTATACTTACAATCGACATGACCCACGAAATACTAATTATAAAAATAGAAATTGTAATACTTACAGTTATGCTTTATCCAGTACATACATACTGCGTACATCACAAGTAAATTTTTTTTAACTTATACAATTATTAAAGATAGCGAGTGCACAGAGTTTCCCTTCGACTTAATATTGTAATTAGTGGTATAAGTTTCTTTCAAACGTTTTAGTTACAGCAACGTGACGTCCTGATAATGTTCTCAAATATGCCATCTGATTGTTTTCTCCACCAACAAAGAAAACGTGTGCGGGTATGAAAAACAGCTATAGACAATTATCAAAGAATCGAATTAAACCTCATTACACAAAAATACCTTCTTACTTAAAATAAAAACTTTCGCTCAGATCGCCAAAAAATTTAATTGCATATTCACATGGAATTGCGTAAAATACCTAACAATAAAAGCTTTGTTGGGCGTAGACACCGCTAAACGAAGGTCTGTGTTGCACAAACGTTACCAAAAAAAACAAATTCGTGTTTTAAAATTTGACAGTCAGCCACGAAAAGTGGGCGCGTCGAGAATAAATTTTATATCAGAAAATTTTTAATATACCACATTTTTAACATAACCTCCCAATCACTTACTCAAGATTAGTGTTTTTTATTATGTCTTGTAGAATTTGTTTGTACAGATATACAACTATTGGTAGATAAATTTATTCTTCAGAGGAAATTGTAAATAATTGCACTTTTACTCTAAATCCAATTTTACTTTATAAAAGATTTTTAGACTTGTTTTTGGGTTTGCAAAACTGGATGTATCGAAATTGAACATTTTTATCTAAAATGTCTCCTGCGTTGTTTTTTTTCAAAGAAGTAACTTCAGATGGAATTATGCCACTCTCATATAGATCACCATTTATAGATTTTGCATGTCAATCAGAAATTGCCGGGCGACGTTACAAAAATGCCAAGAACATCTTTCTACCAGGTATGCAATCATCATATTAGTGAATACAGTTATCGCTTTTAAATATATCTCTGACAGTTTTGCAGAGGCTCGTTTTGTTCTTTTTTTGCACTAGCCAGTAGCTATTTAGCCAAAAAGTTTTCTTCGTATTTTATTAGTATAGTAGGAGGGTTCATTGGTCTTATTAAAAAAGATCTACTTATTTATTACAATTGTGCTTTTGTGTATTTAATTATGTATTCTTAGTTTTAGACATATAATGAAAGCTATGTACGAAATATTGACCACAACAACAAACTAATAGTAGTAGACGTCTTTCAAGATCTCGTGAACTGTGGCGCTGTAGTCTCTATATGTCAAAATATGGTTGTTATCCGTCTTATTAACATTTGCCGGTACATTTTTTCTAACATATCTTTGCTTTTATCGTTGTATTTATTATTATAAGTTATGTATTATTATAAGTAAATTTAATTTTGTTTAATAAATAAATATCCGATTATTTTTAATTTTTATTGATATTAGTGCCTTTTAAATAGACTAACGTTTTTGGAATTCTTGTCAAATTTTTGACTTTTAGTTTATTAATTTCGATTTTCGACTCAAGGTCGCAGTTCACGACAAAATAAAACGCTTCTAATTCAAATTACAGTGCACGCCGCTTATCGGAAGTACGGATAATGTTATTAGTCGGGTAATGTTATCACTTTATTAAAGAACGGGTCGGTGCTACTACACAAAAAAACACTGTTTATAGTAAATCATAGTTGTGGTTTATGTTATCAATTTTCTTCTCGAGTTTGCTTCTATACATAAACAATAATCTATTTTGCATGAACCTTTTAGCTGAGTTTTCACAATACACTTGTTCAAAGTGAAAAATTTTATTATTGTACCATGAAAATAGTTCTTTTGCACATTTAGCTTTATTTTTGCAGTGTTATTTATTTATTCAAATATATTGAAAACATGTGAGTTCTTAGAATAACAGCTTTACTTAACTACGTCTTATGTGATAACGTTATTTTGTATTTATTTTTATTTTTAGTATTAGCAAATAACTGAGAAAAACTTCTTAGAACAGTGAATTAATCATAAAGTTATTTTTTATTTCTTTTTATTAACGATGTTAACAAACTATTTAATAATACAGGTCCATAATTTCGATTTATTTGACTTAAAGTTTTTAATTTTTTTAAACGTTTTATGAAAATTTGCTGTGCTTTGTATTGATGTTACAATTTCACTTTCTAAGTTAACAACCTGTTAGTCAGATACACGCTGTAGGTATTTACTGCGTTTTAACCAATAAATATCATTTGGTTATTGTTATCAGAAACTCTATATCTTAATGTGATTCTATTAAGTGGCGTGCACTGTAGTTCTGAGTAAAACTAAAAAATAAAAAATATTCTAGCACCGGTCAAACAAAATAAGATATTAATAGATATTAAAACTGCGAAACATAAATGCGTCGCCTTAATTCTGACGTGTCTGATTTAGAATTACGTATAAATAAGAAAAATAATGCATTACTTTTCAATTTCAATAATTGAACAAACGTTATAATAATTATAAATGTTAATATACAACGTTGTATAATAGTATATTGTATATCAAGGCTGAGAAATGTATGATTATAACCTAAGCAATTGATTATATCGCGAGACGCAAAGCGTCAAGAGATATAAATAGCTCAGGTAATAATGAACTTCTTAACTGTAGTATATATACAATTTTTTCTAGTACTAGAATTATCAAAATTTTTCTACCTGTTACTAAATCAAATTTAAAATTTAAGAAATTAATTTCAAATTAAAAATCAAGTCAGTGATTGTGACAGTTGTCATTAGTTTCATAGAATTAATTTTTTTTAAAGTTGCTAAAATTGTTTAAAATCATTATTAGTTTAAGCATTAATTGTATTTAAAATATATTTAATCCAATAAGATTCAAATTTAGTTGAAGTGGAAAAATAAAGCTTTTGTTTAAGTGTCAATATAAACAACTCAAGTTCACTTAAGTTTTGTTTATGTTATTTATTGTAGAAAGTATGGTTGGAAAGTAAATTTGATACTCGTGGTTACTTACGCTAATAATAATCATATCTGTAAAAATATGCAAAGATAAAAGTAAAGATTTAAAGTAAACACATAAAATAACTTAAAAATTGTTAATAAAAAAAGTAGAATACAATCTTTTTTCTATGTTTATGGATATTAAATTTAAATATGTTAAAAAAAAACTTAAAATAACATGGTTTAAAAAATTGTTAAATAAACCTATGTCATTTTTGTTGTCAATTAATAATTGAAATAAAGTTGTTCTAATAATAAAATTAAACGTTTAAGTTTTAACGTCAAAAATGAATATTTTAAAGAACTAAAAATCAGAAACAGCGTATTTATAAAAAAATGTTTTATAAAAAATATAAAAATAAAGAAAAAATGTGTTTTATTGTCTTGAAAATTATAGAAACTATAAAAAAAGTTTGTAATTAAAGAAAACAAACCTTCAAACTTACAGTAAAAACCAGAAAAAAAAGAATTTTCTTAGTTTGAACCTTGTCAATGTTGTAATTGCAGTTTCCCAGTTTTGTTTACAACATTAATTGACACACATTTTATATCCCCGTTTTCAACCTGTTACTTTTGTTTTTATTGTTTTAATACGTTAACTTTTATTAATTTTCATTCTCTTAATTTTATTCGTTAATTTTGTTTAATATTTTTAAGCAAAATCTTTATTTTGATAAAATAAAATTCTCTGTCTTTCTCTACTATTTATTTTAAGATTTTCTCAAACACATTTTGATCAATTTGTTAAAAAAAATTATAATCGATGTCTAGTTTTCTTTAAAAAAATTACTTCTATTGCTTATTCTAATTTTTTTCTCCTTTATTGTACTGAGTGACAAAAACGCATAAAATTACAATCTCCTTATCTTACCTTCCATTTAACTTTTTGATGAATTGAATAATTTTAAAAAAATTTGTACTCTATAGCGTTTTGTAATTTTTTTATTTTTTTTCCTTACAAACTTTTTTAGTCGATAAAACCAATTATATATTTTCTTTTCTTCAAGATTTATTTTAAGTTTTTCTAAAATAAACCTAAATCTGTTTATTAAGAAAACTTATGATCGATGAAATTTTGTTTTTCTCACTTAAATTTTTTTACTTTATTCGTTTACTAATTTAAATTTAAATGTATTTGATACGTCAAAACTAAAATATTAAAAATGACGAAGATATAAAATAAAGTTGCATCCTGCCAACTCAACACATTTTCTTAAATTGTATAAAAAACTAAAAATGCATTACGCTTGTAAACGTCTCTGCTTTCAAACTTCTCTGCGTTTAAACGTCTCGTTTTCAAAAATCTTTGCGTTCAAACGTCCTTGCGTTCAAAATTATTGCGTTAAAACGGTCGCGTTTAAACTGGGCATTTTAGATTGTATAACAATGTACAAACAATTAATCAATTAAGTATTTTAACGCGCTTAGTGCATTTGCTTAATAAACAATTTAAGTTCATAGCAACAAAGTATAATGACTCAATTTAATGTAACAACAAATAGTAACTTGTTTTAAGAAGAATTGTATAAATTAACACAGTTACAGCATACAAAGCAGATTTTTTAATGATTATGTTGCAAAATAAATGAAACTAATTTTTAAACAAAGCTTTAAGAAGTAACCTTGTTATTTATCTTTTAGACACACAAAGGTTTTGTTTAAAAACGTTATAATACCGTTACATAATTTAACAATAGTTTAGTTTACACCATAAAATATGTCTTTAATTAAGTTTATACTTAGATAAACCCTTCGGTGTCTCAACACGAAACCTATTAGTGAACACTTGTTCAGAATGAAAAGGCCATACGTTCTATTAATAAATCTTTTTTGATAAAGTTAGTGGTCCACAAATTTATGACGATTTTAGCAAGAAAACATAATTACCTAAATTTGAATATCTTTACCGAAATTATTTTGCTAGCAAAACGAATAACATAAAAGGTAAATTTTTTTGCTTATAAATGTAAAAATTATCTAAAAAATAATTCAATAACATTTTAATTTACTTTTGTATGTGAAGTAAAATTTTAAGATACTAACAGTTTTTGTAGATTTTGAATTATTTGATGAACTTGAAATATTTATTTTAGAGCAATTTTAATTTTTGAATAACTTTTTAATATATTATATTAAAAACGATTCATTTTACTATTAATCACTACTTTTATTAATGATAAAACTTTTTCCAGTGTTATGTAGTGGAACTGTTTTTTGTATAAAAATTAAAAACTAAAGCGTGTATTATCTGTGACGAATAACTAAATACTAATTCTAGTGCCACCTCGTTATACATATTATACATCTTTTCGGTTATAAGTTAAGTTGATCAAGTTTTTTTTTTATGAGTCGTCCCTAATGAGACGTAAAAACATCCTTTGAGTGACATACAGGCGTAGGTTTAAGTATTGATGTCTTAGAAGATAATTTAAAAGTAGTTATCTCTTTACTAGGAAGAGTATAATGAGATGACAAGGTATCATTTTTATGTTACTTTTTTCTACACATATTTTTTGTGATTTCTTTGAATCGTATCGATTTCTGCATACCCCATTATTCAAATTATCTTTTACAAAAAATGACTTAGACGCAATATGAGTATCTATTATAGTTTTTGCTTATAATTTTGTATATAATTTAATTGGCGTTTTCTTTATATTTCTGGACAAGACATAATACCTTAACTGACATAGGAATTCTTTTACAATAAAAAGCATAGTTAAAACCTCTTTTTCGATTTGAGCATAATTGGTTTCAGCTATCGAGATGCAAATGCAACTAGGCGTTCTTGTTGTAATATACATCCAGGGATGTTATTAGAAAATTGTTTTTTTGTATACAATTATGAAAATGGTTTAGGTCCAAACACAACATTAGATAACCATTAAGTTTTTTAACAAATACAAGAGGTTAAAGTTACTCTGTAGGTTTGACCACTTTTCTAATAATATTTTAAGTAAGTCATCAAGCTTAAATTTTAATTTTTTGTGTAAAAATTGCGGAACATGTTTTATGGGTGTGATTCTGGAACTAATTTAAATTAATATAATGCTTACTTGGAAACGCATTTAGTTCGACAAAAATATCCCAGTAGTAATTTATTACGTCTGTTAGTGATCCAAAATGTATCTAACTGTATCTGCACATTTAACTAAATTTATTTTGGCACAATCGTATAATTCGAACAGGGCTATCTGCTCTTGTAAATTACTTATTATAAATTTAATTTTACTACACTTATCTTTAAAATTAGAATCAAATTTTACCTCTCCAAATGTTTGGAATTTAAGTTTAACGTTACCATATGATATTAGAAAAATGATTTTTTTAGTTTAGAGTTTGGTTGAATTACTCCTAAAGTATTTACAGGCAACACACTGGCCTATCCACGTGTCAACATTTTATTGCACTCTTTCTGCATTGACGTAGATTACTTTTTCAGTGTTATCACTACAAGGTTTCTTATACTTCTGTTCTTGAGCTATTTTATGCATCTTCTTATTTTTTTTCTTTGTTTTCTGCAGTAGCAAACTGATTCAGAATAATTTTTACTTTGGCACTTGGCACATGTCTTTCTGTACACTGGGCATTTTTTATACCTATGTTTGTAATGACAATATGTACATGACTTAGTTTTTTATGCACAACACTAACCATTACTTCATGTTGGAGTATTTTAGACCAGTCTTATGTATTATCGTAAATTCTTATTATTATACTATATCGTATTGATTAGTCGACGAGTTACAAAACTGGCGAATGACTGTCTTACCTGCAAAATATTATTCAATTTAAAACGTTCAATTATAAACATTTCTGTTAAGGTGCGCAATATTCCTGAAACGTATCTTTAATACTATTTTTAATGTTTTTGTCTGTGTTGTAGCGCAAAACTCAGGTAGTTTTAGATAAGCGAGCGAAGATTGCGCTAACAAACGATGTAAAGAAATTAATTAAACAATCAGTAGAATTGCCAAAATTGGTTAATTAACCTCCTAAGTCAGGGATGCCAAATAGTTTGATTTCAAGACTAAACTATTAAAGCCTTATCTGCAATAAAAAGTTGCTCAGGAAAAATTTATTGATTCAATCTCAAAAGATAGTTATAACCCTATATTCAAAAACAAAACAAAACAAAAACAATAAGGTAAAATTCAGTAAGGTTACTTAAAACTAAGGATAGAAATTTTTATCATTTAATTAATTAAACTTAAAACTAAGAGAATACCGGTATTTCTTTACATATAGTAAGAAAAACAATTTTGAATTGAGTTAATTTAAATATTTGCGGTAAGCAAATTTAATTTTTATATTAATTATAGAAAGTGAAACTTTATTAGTTTTTACATATCTAATTAAACAATTATGAATGGGACATAATTAGAGAATTTTAATATTTAGTATTTAATAAGTTAGGTTCAAATGTAAAGTTATTTAGTAAAAAGAAAAACTAAGTTCGTTGATGAAGCAAAGTTTTGAATTGACGAAAGGAATGTAGATAATAATGTGTAACTCACGCATATGGATCATCCAACGGAATGCAAAGCTAATGTTGGCGAATAGCCTTAAGAAATTTTCCATCAAGAATCGATGACCAAGGTGTATTTTCTTTAAGAAAATCAATTTGGATCATTGGCATTTATTGTGTTATTCATATACCAAATCCACTCAAATTATAAAAATAATGACAATTTCAGTAAAGATAAAATCGGTACATAAGAAAAAGTCTAAAACAAATAAAAACGGGGAATAAGATAAACGTAACAACATAGAAATTGAAGACATACCTGTATCATTAACACAAACTTTTTATAAAGTTATTGTAGATATAAGGTAAAATAAAAGCTACATGGCCTCAAAATTAAGCGCACTACTCAAAGGTTAAGTACTGAATGAATTTCAAGGCTGACCTCGCCCTAAAAAGTAGCTACTCCATCAAATAAAAATAAAGGAAGGTTTACACGCAACGTTTAGTTACATTAATACAGATAATTTAAAATTAAAAAAAATAACAGTAACAAAAACGTTACAGTGTATTCTTAAAGGTGAACATAATGTAGCATTTTAATATTTTTTCTCTAATCAAGCCGAGTAACACAACCATTTTTTTCTTCAATTTTATTATCTAGATTCGTTGCTGTAAAGAAAAAGGGAAATCTTTGTACAAACTTTCTCTAATTTTCTTATATATTGCCATCCATTAGCGGTTCCGGCGGTTTAAACAATGCTTCTGTCTTGACGTAATTGAAGATCGGGTAGCATCGGACTAGTAAAATTTTTTTGATATTACAAATTAGTATAAGGTTATTCAAATATGTTTCACAGTATTACAAGTTAAACATATTATTTCAATACCCTAAAAAATATATAGCAATGAAAGTAAAATAATAGTTTTTTTTTAACTTTTGGTTTGAAAATTGCATTTTGGGTATGACCAAAACTGGAAGGTTGTATCAGACATCAGGTTTTTAAATAAAAAAACCTAATTTTGTATTTAGCAAATTTTTTTTATTGATACATTTAAACATGATATATATGAAACAATCAACAATAAAAATGAATAGCATATTATAATTACATTTTATTTGTGTCGTCATTATTACATTTTCTTCGTCAAACAGTTGTCAGAATTGTAGTAGAGACAACCAATAACTTCCACAGTTTTTATAAGACCAACTTTTTCATGTTACGAATAAAGAAATTAAGTGGTGAATTGTAAGAAGTCTCACTTAATGGGTGCCATTTATATGACTTAGCTTTATATATCAATTCAAATAATGCTTATATAAATTTATTTTAATACAAAAACACCAATGTAAAATATAGAGCAATAGGACAATAATTTACAAATTATATCAAGGTTGTAGGAATTCAATTGTTACTGTCAAATTTCATAATTTTAATTTATAAATTTCGCAATGATCAAAATTTATAACGCCACAATATTTTTTTTATAAATACGTTGGGAGTAAATATTAAAACCTTAAAAGCTTATATAACACATGAACATAATACAAAATCTAATTTAAACTGAACTAAATAAAAAAACGTATTTACATATATATGACTGTACAGAAGGTTAAGTACAAAAGTTCAGATTTACTTGAGTTAATCTTAAGTTGCGCACGATTTGATTAAGGTGTGGTCTATGACATGTTCAACATCTGATTCATGCTGTGAGGAAATATTGCGTAATCTTTGAAATGCGTTTTAAACTTCCAAATTTTTCGTATTTATCCTGATTGATTTAATGTTCGTCGTTAAATAAACGTAACGTATGATAATCTTAAATTCGTTTCAATCCAAATCAAATTACTTCGGACAAAACAGATGAATAATTATCGGATTCAAACCAAAAAATCGTAAAACGTACAGAAATTCTTCGAAAACGCGACGTCGTGACTATTATCTAAAATTAAAATTGTAAAAAAACGTAAAGGGCGTACGTATCCAAAATAAGTTAAATATAAACAAAATGACACGTACCAAATCGATAAGTTTAGAATAAATCAGAGAACGTAGTCGTACCAAAATAAAAACATTAACCGTAAAAAAAACTAAAACGCAAATACCAAGGTTACATAACGCGTAAGAACAAAAAACTTTTCCCTAGCTAATTACGGTTTTTTTTCTAACGATGATCACACAACAGATTACCACGAAAAGCACAGCATAACAAATCACAACCAAAGCAGAATCCACGGTTTAAGTTTTAACATGTTGACTTTTTCTGCAAATTATGCAGAACGAAAACATGCTTTTGCTGCCAAAGCCGCACCAAAAAATAGTAGATGACTGAAGAGGAAAGCTAAAAACGCATGTGCAATTGCGTACAGGTATTGCGCAGAAGAATTTATAAATACAATAAATACAAAAATGTTAATTAAAATCAGACGTATTCAATCAAAACAATGTGTTCGTTACAATGTATAAGTTAAATCCAATGTTCTTGGAAATCGCAAATGATGCAATTAGTCGATTCCTCTTCTTTGTTCATCACTTCTTGTTTAATATCCAACTGCTCGTGGATTGATTAAATGTTAGAAGAAATTTTTCTTCATTTTAACAATTTTTTTTATTAGAGTTGATGTTAAAATCTCACTTTTTTCCACGACTTAGTTTTGATACGAACTTTTTACCTGTTGTGCTAGAAAAGGGTGAAATTGTCTTTTAATTTTTTTTGGTTGATCATTTAGGTCTACAAAGTTAAAAACATCGATCACTATAGTGCCTTCATCTCGTTATCTTTGTCTACAACTGTTGCTGAAGTTGAAGGCTTCACCAAGATATTTGACGTGCTAGATTTTGAGAAACCAAATTAATAAAGCGTACATAGTAGAACTCGTGTCACATAAAATTGGAAACGTCAATAATTTTTTGCGTAGCTAATGTAGTACCAACATTTTTGTTAGCAATGTAATTCAGTCAAGTGTATCATAATTTCAAGACATTTAAAAACTAAATACTACATATAAATAATTTGGTTATTATGATTTTTATTAAAAAGTTTTTTTGTAATATAAACATGTTTGAATGTATTCACCTGATGACGATTGCAGCACAGCAATCGAAACGTTGTGTGTATTCATTTCAAAATAATAAACAATAAAAGTTCAGCAGAATGTTATTACTTCGCATAAACATGTTTGTTGAAACAAGTATGATGCACATGTTTATTTTATTTACTAAATATACAATATCTTTTAAAAAGTTACAAGTGGCAATTTAGGTAAAAAGATGTTTTGAACAAATTTATAAATTATATAAGAATGTAGTTTACCGCAATGTATTAGTTTTAAAGAGTACTTACTATTTTTTTTAAATGAACAAAAAAGTGGCGTTAAGAAAAAAACGTATAATTAATTGTAGGCTACTGTAGTCTAATCAAAGCCAACCAGCAAGGTTTTTATAAAAGCGTTCTTGGGTCGATCCTTTTTTTATTTAGTTATAATATATAAATTAGTGCCGGTAAGCAGCACTTGTAGTGAAATTTGCCAAAATTTTCGGTTTCATTAATTGAATTAAAATTTTGATTTTTGATAATTGTAGATATATAAATCAATTTAGTGTAACTCAGTGCATAATAGAAATTTTAGTATGTTAATTAATGAATTAAAATTAATTTGAATAAAGTATTTGCCCATAAACTCCAAGCCGTGGATTAGATTTTATTCTATAATTATTAAAAAATTAATACGTAGTACCCGCAAAGCGCAAAAAGAAGTTATGTACATACGACATAATAAATTTTTGTACAAACTAAACAGATTTAAAAACATTTGTTAAAACAAAAAAGAATGTATTTATATGTATCTTTTTCTTGCATTTTGTTTTAACATTCTAAAGTAGCTTAAGGTTTTTACAATGGTTTTTTGTACAGACGCAATTCTTAAACATTTTTTTAGTTTGTGTAATTAGTTACAAATAGGCTTAAATACCCAAAATCAAACTGAAGTAACCTAACCTAAAAATAATTCTCTGACAGAAATTAATTTGATAAGTATTTAATGAAACAAATATTTGTGTCATAATAAAAAAAAAAGATTACCATGACGCAAAAGTTTTAAACTTCTTAAATGCATTGCAAAACAGTAATCTTCTTTTCTTCTTTTTCATACGTTAGGTCGGTGACCTGCGTTTACAGATACAAATAAATGACTTATTCTTAGGACGTTGATGTCCAGCATTCCGGTCATCTTTTTGGCGGTCTACCCGGTGGTCTGGTTCCAAGTGGTTTTTGATTGCTAGAAATTTTTGTTTTTCTATCGTCTCCCATCCTCTGTACACACATTCGTCTTTTTTGCCTATTCTATCTGACTATATTCTTTGTGCTGCATCTGCGTCGTATCTCGTCGTTTCTTATTCTATCCAGTCTCGTTTTCCTCGTAATGTTACGGAGTATTTTTATTTCGTTGGCGCGTAATAGATTTTTCGTTTTACTTGTGTCAGTTCTTGTTTCCGCTGCATATGTCATAATTAGTCTAATGCATGTCTTGTTTATTACGAACTTAAGTTTCAACGTTTATGTCTTTGTTATTCCATATGACATTTCTCATGGCACCTGAGATCAAGACCGTTTTACTAGTTTGTTTGCAAACTTCCTGGTATAGGTCTGTGTAGCTGGATAGTTGTACTTCTAGATATGTAAATTTAATTACCTGTTCAATAAGCTTGTTGTCAATAACCAATTTGCATCTTAGGGGTTCTTTTGATATTGTGAGACATTTTGTTTTTTCTAGTGATACGCTCATGTTGTATTTTTCTGTTTCTATTTTATACTTATTTAATAGGCGTTGGAGACCATTTTCTGTTTCTAACATTATTACTGCGTCATTGGCGTAGCATATTATTTTCAGTTCTTGATCTTGATCTTATGTCTTACTCTTTTGACCTCTTTAACTATCTTGTTTATAATCAAATTGAATAGCAGAGGATGAGGCTGTCTCCTTGTCGTATGCCTACACTGTAACAAAACAAGTTCACCATTTTGAACAAATTGAAAATTAATTTTAAAATGGTGCACGGACTTTACCCCCATCCTCGTATATTCCACTAGCGCCATGATGACCCCCGCTCTAAACACGGCCTAGCAGAAAAGAAAAAAATATAAAAGCGGCTGTACCGCCTAGGATAGTATCTTTCCGTCGTTGCCCAAGCGGCGTCTCTGAAGACACCTCGGACATCCCAAAAACCGCCAGCCGAACCTAAAAACTAACCGTAAGTTAACCAGTAATCCCGTTAACAATCACCGCCTGTTCCTGGAGCATTTGCTCAACCTGGTTAAATCCCGGCCGGTCATTGCAACGATCGGGACCTGCGTTTCACCTGTCGCAATAAACAGCGAATCATTTTCACGCAGCTTTATTAATCCATAAGTATATGCAGTAATTGTTGTGTTTTGGGGTGTTGTATTTGGTTATCCTTGTTAGTAATTGTCGAACACTTGAAGTTTTTTGTTCGTAGAGTACCTTAGTGCTTGCCGTAAGTGTTTTAGGTGGTTTTATTCATCTCTCCAGTCGTACGACACTAACTTTATGTTACTCCGTACCTGTGACATAAACAAATATAACAGAAATCCGTTTTGTTACCGAGTCGTGTTACATACTTTATAAATACATATTGAAGTGTATTTCAGTCGATTTTATCTAGTTATTTACACCGCAAGTTCAAGGTCTAGTTGCCACCTTTAAAAAAATTATAGAAAACGCTAATCTAATATTAATTGTCGTTCAATCAACATGAATTTAATTAAATTTGGCACTCAATAGTCCTCTACATCGGCCTGTAAAGTCCAGAAATCGTTTTTTCTCACGTGCAGGAAGAATTTACATTGCATTGTAAAAAGCACCTAGGGCCAACGTTCGAACAATTCGACGAGATTGTGTAAAAGCTTATCTGTCAAATCAACGGTTCTAATTATCCAGATAAACGCCAGAAAAGGCACCGCTGACAAGGGGATTTGCGTTAATCAAGTACCGGAAAACATGGGTATAAAAACCACATTGTTAATTTGTGTTCTAGCTTAAGCAACGTTGAGGCTGAGTCGTGTACGAGCCAATAGAGGATGCCGACGCATTCGATAAAAGGGATATAGCGAGTCGTCCAGAATTAATTTCAGTTTAATTTTCCTGAATTGTTATTTTGTTCTTGTGTTATTTATGTTATTGAATTTAATTTGCAGTATAATTTTTATTTTATGTGGGTTATAAAATGTAAATATAAATAATTATTTTTTTATACATTTTAATTGTGGTACAGCACTTATAGGAATTTCTTTTGTAAACTCGCCGTTTGTCCTTATTTTGGTTTTGTTATTAGTGTTTAAATCTTGTATAACTCTAATAGCGGGTTGCACAAAAGATAATTGACCGTTAATTGGAGTTTAATCCTTGATTAAAGTATGATTATCTTTTAATTGTAGTTTAACGGGCCATTAACGGTCAATTAAATATTTAATTGAAGTCGACTTTAATCAGAGATTAACGGTCAATTAACTATATTTTGCGTTGCACAAAACTTTAATCTCCGATTAAACTCTTGTTAACAAAAGATTATCTAATTGGAGATATTTGGCTGATTAACCTACAATTAAAGTTTTTCAATAATAAAAAGTTCATGATTTACAGTCAAAACTAAGTAATAAGTTACAGCTACGTTTAATTCAAGTTTCGTTTAGTACAAAATTATTAAAAAAATAATTGTTAAACAAAAATAATTATGTTGTTCCATTTGTCGTCTTCTTCCTCGAGTAGCTTTGAAGACAGCTTCGCAGCATAAGGTTTATACGAGATAAAGAAAATCCTTTTGAATTTTTAGACGACATTGATTTCAAGAAGAGGTTTCGATTAAATAAGGCCCCCATAATAAACTTGGTACATGCAACTAAAGATAGAATCGAACCAACAAGCTATCGAAACTAATCGTTTGATGCAAGAGTACAAATATTAGCATATCATAAATGAAATGGTCAGGCTCTCCCATCAATATATAAAGATGTCTAGAACTACGAAAAAGTTCATAGAAATAAAATAATGGTTCTTTCGCATTTCTGGTTTTTTATGTGTTGTGGGAGCTGTTGATTGCACACGTGCATATACAATCACCCGATAGACTAAATGCTGAATCGTATCACAACAGAAAAGGATATTATAGCATTAATGTTCAAGCGATTTGCAATGCTGACTTAAAATTAATGCATTTTATTGTTAATTAGCCAAGATCAGTACACAACAGTATTATTTTCAATAAATCTCTTCTTCCGGTTGAATTTTGCATCGGAAGATATGGCAGCAGTTATCTATTCGGTGATAGTGAATCGATGTAATCCTCATCTGCTTACATCTAGCAAATGCCAGTGAAGTAGCATAAAGCATAGCACATATTATGACAAGTAATACCATAGAAAGGTTCTTTGGAATTTTGCAGAGAAGATTTCCTTGCTTGCAATATGGTTGCAGACTCTTAATTAGCACAACATTAATTGCAACAGTTCTTCATATGCAAAATGCATAAAAACAGCATAATTTTTTGTAATTTTTTATTTATAAAATTAATACTGTGCTTTATATTTTCTTAAAACTTGATTAAATAGTATTACTTCTTTCAGTAATTCACAGATTATAATTTTTTGCTTTTGAAATTTTTCTTATAAATAACTCGGGAGGAGTTGACAAAGGTTCTGCAGTAAATAGGAGTGTGCGAAAGACAAGAATACGAGATAATACAGGTTGAAGTTCAGCCACATATAATGATTCTCATTTGCCCATTTTTACTAAGGATACAAATTAATATTAGATTTCATTGTAATTATCTCCCAATTTACCAAAATAGTAAGCTGTAAAGCAATTCAAAGCAATTTCTAGGTGGCTCACTTTGGTATGCAATGTTCGCCAGCAAAACCTCCTGATCGGCAGTTATTAAGAGGTTGAAAACTCCACGAGAAACAAATTTTTTCATTATACATAGTACAACTTTTAAGTCCTATCTTACATGTCCTGCTTCACAGATCTGTTTTATCTTCAGTTTTATATATACAAACAAAGTTTCAGGTATTTTGCTGTTCGGAGGCCTATTTTAGTCGATGGTTCGTTGGTGATGCTTGTTGACACCGAACATTTCTTTTCAACTATAAATCCTTTAGCCAGTTACTCCTTTATATTGTTATCTAAAGTAAAGGATAAAAGTAATTAAGCAAGAAATTTTATAGAATTAGAAATTTGTTATTGGTAAACATAAAATAAAACTTAGCTATCGATACAGAAGCAATATTTTCCATAACGATAATATAACTATTTATAAGAAAACGTGAATAATATAGTAATACCATTGTAATATTCACTTTACTACAATATTTATTAACGTTTCTTTCTTGATTTAAGTAAATATTTGTAAATAACCTCCTTTTTGGTAGTCATTTTTGTTTCATAAACTGACATTAAAACGCGCGGTTGTCAAGTTGACTAGCAGTCAATCGTCGATTAACTAATGGACCGTTAATTATAGATGAAATTGTTTTGTGCAACGCAATCGAATGTTAATCAACCATTATCTTTAATCGACGATTAGTAAATCTCCAATTAACTAGACTTTTGTGCAACCGGCTATAAGTATTTTGTTTGGTATTTGTTTTGGCTTTAGTATTGTAATAACGTCTTTTAACTGTACTTTGTCGAATGTTTTGGTCATGTCAATACAACAGAGATAAACCGATATGCAATATTCAATTGATTTTTTTTAAATTTGTCTGAGAATATTTATTGCATTTGTTTCTACCACAACTTTTTTTTTGTGTTTGAGCTACAAAAAAGTACAAAAATGTGTAGTATTTTACTATAATAAACGATCGACTAACTTCGATGACAAAAACTTAAATAATTTTCTTAGAAGTGACAATAGCAATAATGTTGGTCTAAGACGTTTACGTGCAACCGGTTAAGTCCAACTTTATGAACGCGGCTTATTGTGCGTATAGCATTTGAAGGCATGTACACTTATAAACCGATAGCAATAGCTTTCGTAGATATTCCTATGTAAACTAGTGACAACACATAATTAAAATCAATTAACTCACAAAACTTATAATTAAATTTACTAACTATTTTATTTACTAACTAGAAAAGAAATTGTTGCAATGTTGTTAGAAGCGGTCAACAGTATCAGTATTACATACAAGGATCTTAATGGAATTAATAAACATTCAAATAGTTTGAAACAAATTTTTATAAATTATAAATTAAAGTGTCGTAAACTATATACTTTTACATTAAATAGTTAATTAAAAAAAACTAATTATAGTTGTTTTATTAATGACGTATTCTATACACACTTGAGTTGTATGTACATTTTAAACTGGATAAAAATTGTAATGATTTATGTATACGTATTTTAAAATTTTAAGTACAAAAATGTGTAATGATTAGTACAAAATATCTAAATTATATATTTAAAATTTGTTTTTCCAACAGTTCAAAAAGCGCGCGTTTATTCAAGCTTTATTAGAAAATTACTATTATCAGAATAATTTTACAATAAAAAAAATTGAATTGATTCTGCCATATATGTAAATTAACGTTTACAGTTACCAAACTAGACGTCAATATTGCATGAATGTTACGTATTTGGATTAAGTTGCTTTGAATATGTGCTGACAAACGCATAGCAATTATATGCAATAGCATTTATCAAATAATTTGTAACGTATGCTATTGAATGTAGTTGATTAAATGCTGATAGCAAAAAATGAATAGTGTACATTAAAAATAATTAATATTAAGTTCAGTTTTTCAACACGTTAGATGGAAGACAAATAAAAAAAGCTGACGGCGCACTCAATTTTCAACCGTAATTTAATTCCCAAACATCGTGTTCCGCAGATTAAAAGAAAACACGTTTTGCTATTTCTAATGTGTGCGTCTAACAATTGCATTTATTTGTGTTTTAACCAAAAAGCTTCAATCCCATCGTACATCTTTTATAGAAAGCGTTACGAAATAACGCTTTTTAACCGATTACATATTTTGCATACTTACGTGGTTTGTATATAAATATTCTAAAACAAGATTACCTATACTATTAAATTAATAAATACATTGTACATTTTTTAAATTTCATGTATACGAAATACATACGAAGATTAGCTTTTAGGATTTATTCTTTTACGATAAATGAAATTCAACAGGATACACGGGTGTATTAGATATTTCGTTAAAAAGGAAGTTAATATTTTATTTATGTCGGTAATGGGTATATCTAAAATATAGTTTTTTTTCAAAAATCGCTAACACGAAATGACCTACGTCAACAAAGATAAGTTATAGCGTTATGTAATGCCACTTGTAAGAAATATTTCTTATTTGTAGTATACGATGTATCAATTTTGATTTTAACCCAGTTTTGTGATTAGATAGTTTACTAACGTTGTTTCAAAATCGATAATTTGATTAAATTAGTTTACTAATGCATTTTAAACTGTCAAGTCATGTTTAATATTTAGGTTGAACTGTTTATTACAGTGTGTAAATTAAATTGTTATAAACTTTATTTAAATAATAAAGTTTTGAAGTAATTTAAAGCAATAATGTATTTTTTATTTAAAATAAAAAAGTTTATTGTTTAATATAAATAATTTTGTTTTTTTTATGTTAAAAGACAGTCCTCACTTAAAGCTGCACATCTGTAAAAAGCATAGCATAAATACTAGCTAACATGGTCTGTGTAACAATAGCTTCAAAATTTCATAAGACACTACAATCATATACACATTCACAACCATGATGTTTATTATTTCATGAATATGCAACACATCCTACGACAAATATAAGGCTTACATAAATACTTGTAACTCACGTGACATAAATGTTAGGAAACCAAATTGCTTGCATTGGTATAAAGTAATACAAGAATTACTAAATAATGTAACGAATTTTAACTTTAATTTATTTATACTAAAAATATTTACACGTTTAAAACTACACGTCCTAATTAAATCTAAAGATATTTAATAAAAACACTTACACTAATTTATATAGTATAACCACTCAAAAGATAATGTCCGTGGATAACTTTAGTTTAACACTTGTTTACATTAATGTCACGTATGTTTCCATTTCGTTATATTTATCTCAAACGCGCGTTAATCACTTATTTTTTTAAACTTAAATAATCTTTTTAACACTGCTACTTCGAATTACTAATAACTGACCTATGTTTTGTTTGTACCCCATTTATACGTTTCTGTTATCGTTCGAGAATCTTCTGTATTCTTTCGTGAACGTTTTAGACGTGGATAAAAAGTACGTAAACGCTTTCGAAACTTACAGAAACGAATGTTTCAATAATAAATTGGGTTTGCAACTTTTAATTTAAGATTAGGTAATTAATTAAAAATGAGTAACACATTAGCAATAATACCAGTTTATTTGCAACAAAAATTGGTAGTAACAATTCAAAATTTATAACCGATGATTAATATGTTGTCCTTCGGCTGTGACCAGTGGCGGATCTAGAGCTATTGAGGCCCGGGGCGGAAATTTTCTTGGGTCCCTTTTATTGGAATAACCACAATGAAAAATGTTACTACATAAATAAAGTTAACATTTATTTGTTTAACAAAAATACATAGTTAAAATGTAAACAAAAATTTTTTTAATTATAAAAAAAAACTTACACGTAGTCGACAAGCATTTAATGCAAACAAATATATAAAAAGCTTATTAGTAGGTACTTATTATAAAAAGGTTTTTAACTTTTCTGTCAACAAAAAAAGCTAAAACTGTCTTTTACGAGATTTCAGTTCTGAAAATGCTTTTATAGCTTCATCAAAATTGATTCTTTTAGCTGCTGCACATTCAATGGAAAGGACAGCCAAACCATTAAGTCGTACTTGGCTCATTATCGTTCGGAGATAGCTTTTAAATAATTTTAACTTTAAAAAGCTTCTCTCGCAAGAAGGTACTGAAACACACACTGTCAAAAACATTTTTAGTGCTAAATATAAGTTGGGGACTGATTCTTAAAAGTCCATTTTCACAATAAACTTCAACATTTTTTATGCAGACCACTTTTTAGCTTCGCCTTATTCAACTTTTGCTGCTTGAAGATGACGTTTTAACCGTTTAATTTCTGATATGAGTTCATTTCCTTCTTTTTTATCGAAAGTTTTTGCTAGACTTGAAATTAACTTTGGAAGCTCTACAATGTCTGTTTCGATAAGGTGCAATGACAGAACGGTTGCAAATTTGTCATATATTTTTTGCACTGATTCTGTCCTTGTTGTTAGTTCTTGATAGAAAGTGTCGATACACTAAAACATGCATCTTCTTAACTCTTGTTTTAATGTCAAGGCTTCATCTCTTTCCTTTTCTCCTGCCATCATTTTTTTAAATCTTTTTCGCCTTAATTTCTTAATAGGTATGCCCATTTCATCACAAGTTTTGGTGGAAAATATTAATGCTTTTTCAACCAGTTCGTCCCGACTTTCTTCCAAAAATAGTTTTAAAGCAACTAATTTTTGTACGATTTTATCCAGTGTAATTCCTTCAGTCTGCAAGTCCTTTTGGTTATGGTTTACTTCCTCAAAAATGTTATACCACAAATGAAGGTAACCGAGAAAGTTGAAATCACAAATGTTTTTCATCACAATTTGAGCTGAACCTCTCGTGTCTACATTTTCTGTTGAATCACACAACTTTTGTACACTCTGCACCAAATTGTCAAAATGTTTCACCACAGGTTTTACTGCATCATATTGTTCACTCCATCTTGTTCCCGACAGCCTTTTTACGGTTACCCCCACAGTTTCTGATAATATATCCCACCTGTGAGTCGACGAAGAAAAGAAATTGTAAACGCTCTCTAGTGTTCCAAAAAATGTTACACATGTTGGAACGCTTCCAAATACGTGCACCCCGCATAAGTTAAGCGAGTGATTAGCGCAAGCTACAAATAAAGCTTTTTTATTCACTTGCTGTATCCTAGCTTATACCCCAGAGTGAACACCTGCCATAATGGAGGCGTTATCGTAGCCCTGACTTCGACATAAGTTTATGTCCAGTCCTTCTGCATTAATGACATTTATAATTTCTTGTGTCACGTCAACAGCAAGAAAAAAAATCCCAAAAACGATTCTCTAACTTCTACTTTTCCATTTTCAATGTGGACATATCTAATAATCTCACTTAATTGATCTTGGTGAGATGCATCAAGTGTACTATCAAATATTATTCCGTAATATTTCGCTTTCTTTATGTCTTCAATGATTCTTTGCTTCACAGTATCTCCCAAGAGACAAATAAACTTGTTCTGAATTTTAGGTGAGAGATACGATATCATATTTTCTGATGTGATTTGCTGGATTCTCACTAAATGCTCCTTTAAAACAGGGTCGTAGTGTGAGATTAGCTTAACTAACTCTAAAAAGTTTCCTCTGTTGGTGGAAAATTGATGTTCTCTGTGACCTCAAAAAGGTGTAGGTTTTGTCTTGCTAAAAACATGGCGATGTCCATTTTTTTCTTTTCATTTCTCGATTTTTTTGATAAACAGCATTAATAGTTTTAGTAAGTTCTAGACTTGCTTCTAAGGTTTTCCATTTTTCAAAATTGTTTAAGTGATTGTCAGAATTCCCATGTTGCGATACCTTAAGGTTCAGTTCTTGGATGGGGAATAAACTATCCATTTCCTGAGAACTTTTTTGCCATTTAGAAGGTGTTTGTGAAACCAACTTTTGCTTAACTGGCGAGTCTGCCCTTGTATATTTTCTTTTGTTCTTTGTATCGCTTCAAATGGTTCTTCTTGATTTTGGAAATATTTGCTTTTTACTTTCATTATATCAATTCTAAGGCCACCTGATAAACTGATTGGCCAATTTCCCACATCACAATTAAGAAGCAATGAAGTTTCGCTATTTTCTTGTAACAGTTCACTAGTTAGACCTTCATCTTGTAATTGTAGTATTCGTTCATCTTGTACATTTATATCTACACCAGTTTGTTCTATTGTAGTACTAACAGAAGAAGTAGATTCTTCCTAGTTTCCTGGTTTCGGTAAGTGATGCACAAGTTTTAATATCGAACCACTCAATGCCTCGTTCCCTTGTTCTCTTTCGTTTTTGGGCTTCGCTTGGATGTTGTCTCTTCATATTGTATCAAATCTGAAGAGGTAACATTCTTTGTAATTAGCGTAATGGTTATTGGTGATGATTATAATGATAATGTGTTCAGGTGATAAATAAAGTAAATTATTCAAAATAATTTTTTTTCTTGTATTACGAAAGCAATAAATGATTTAAAAATACCTCAAAAACTTTCTTACTTAACATCTCTAATCATTGAACACGGTTATTCAAACGTTTTTGTGACAATACTACGGTAATTACAGATATGAGTCATAGGTCATTACATATGTAATAATGTAAAATTAAAATTTTGTATTATGATTTAAAACTTATGTTGTACAACGGCAACATTATTTGTACACTTTAGCTTGCTTTACAGGGTGTCCCACAAGGTACTGTACATACTGAAATGGTATGTTCCTTAGGTCAATTTAAGTAGAAAACCTCTTATAAACATTGGTCCAATTTGCCATAGTTACACAGATACAAGCGTTCAAAGTTTATAAATGCTCACACATTTTTTGAAAATTATTATTATTTAAAACAGAAAATTGAACTACAAAACAAACATAAAAAAACAAACAAAAAAAATCACATCAAATGCTCAAAATGACCTCCTTCGGCATTAATACAACGACGGCTGCGATCTAAATTGGACCTAATAGCCGCTCGAAGCACCTGATGGTTGTTCCGTGTTTGTTGACACACATCCAAGATACGCTGTATTAGTTCAGCTCGGATATTAACTTTTACCTCGTATACTAAACTTTTCACATGACCCCACAGATAGAAGTCCAAAGGTGTGAGATTGGGCGATCTCGGTGGCCAAGCATGCGGGCCTCCACGCCCAATCCACCTATTGGGGTAAGCAACATTTAGATATTCGGTCACATGCCAACTAAAATGTAGAGGAGCTCCATCATGTTGCAGAAACATTTGTTGTGTTGTTAGTAAAGTTACTTCTTCCAAAAGCGGTAGCAATTCATTCCGCAAAAAGTTAGCATATGCTTCTCCTGTCAGACGTTCCTCAAAGAAAAAAGGTCCAATAAGTTGATCGTCAATCATGCCACAACATACGTTAACAGAAAATCTGCGCTGAAAGTTAGTTTCTGTTGTGTCATATGGATTTTGATATGACCACAAATGAGAATTACGTGTATTGTTCACTCCATCTCTAGTAAATTGCGCCTCGCCGCTAAATAAAATGAATGGAACTAATTGTGTATTTACCTGTAGCCAGTAGCAGAAATTCAACCGGGCAGCAAAATTTCCAGGTTCCAGATACTGAACATACGGGGGAGTCTCGTTTGAGAAGAAATTCTTCTAGTACTCAAGCTTGGACTCCGATCAACCATCTGTAGAATGTTTTCCTGCTCATTCACATTTAACTGCACAGGACGGTCAGATCTTGTTGAAACTGATGAAAATGAACCATGAGTCCGTACATGTTGAAACACAGAAGAAAAGGTTTGGTGATTTGACATCTACCTGTTGGGAAATCTTCGTTCATATTCCCTAACGGCAGATCTCGCATTTCCATCACAAAATCCATAAATGTAAATGATAGCATACTCTTCGTTAGAAAAATGAGAAGGCATTTTGCATTTAAATTACACTTCATTTAATAAAATTGATTGTGACACTAGTAGAAAAGAAAGCAATAAATGACATATTGTTCGGCTTTTGTTTCCCAGTTGACTAAGAATAATTAATTTTAAAAAAATGTGTGATCAGTTATAAACTTTGAACGCTTGTATCTGTGTAACTATGGCGAATTGGACCTATGTTTATAGGACGTTTTCTACTTAAGTTGACCTTAGGAACATACTATTTCAGTATCTACAGTACTTCGTGGGACACCCTGTATATTAAAATACCGACTACTAGAAAATTTCCGAACAACCCCAACACGAAGGATGCTGTAGAAAAAATGATATAATTATCAATTATATGTTAATAAAATTTAAAAACTAATTACAATAAAATTTACAACTCCACCTTGTGGTTCAGTACTTAAGAAACCAATGTTAATAAAATTTAAAAACAAATTACAATAAAATTTACAACTCCACCTTGTGGTTCAGTAATTAAGAAACCAATTGTATACAACAATTCACCATTTAATGTTAACAAACTTGTAGTCTAGTGGTTAGACTCGCCGCTTTGTAATCGAGTAAGCCCTGGTTCGAATCTGAGTACTCGCCGCTTTTTTAAATAAAAATATTTGCTTTCTCACTCAAACTGCCAATGCTGATGACGCATAAAAAACTAACAGTTATACGATGACGTAAAATGAAACAAAGAAATGTGAGAGAGAAAAAAACATTCACGAAAGCTACTTATTCACGTTTTCCCTGAGGTCAATGGTGATTAAATCAGAAAATCATCCTTATGACGCATAAAAAATTACCGGTTGTCATAACATAAAATAAAAAGGGAGAGAAAATGTAAAAGAGAAAAAAGTCATTGTGAGGAAAAAAAACTTTCACGAAAGTTGTTTAGGTTTCCGTCGAGGTCAATGCTGATTTCATGAAGAATTCATTAGTAATTAACACAAACGTCAAAAAAAATGTGAGAAAGAAAAAATTGTACGAAAAACAGCACGCTTAAGTTTTGATCGAAGCTATTAGTAACGTCAAAAGTGGTGGGGGAAAAATGTCGAGTTTCCTACTGTTTTGCATTTACAGTATTGCAAAATATTGAACTAATTATCCTTGTTCTTAACATTGCAATTAATAAACCAGCTATCAAAAGATGCAATGTTGTTTCCACAAATGTATGTAGATATTCGATTGTTCAATAATTGTTTTTGTTTCGTATTTTTATTACTGCTGCTAACGTTAACGTTATATAGTTTTTCTTCTATATGGTCAAGTACCTATAAGTATTATTGACACCTGAAAATACATAAATACATTTTGTAGACATTTTCTAAACAATTAAAGTAAATCTTTGTAACTAAAAATTTTTTTCATCCGAGAAGTTGTGCGCGTTTTTTTTTTTGAAAAAATATTTTTATCGATCTGTATCGACATTTTTTTTAGGAAAACAATTACAACAGAGAATTTTGTAATAATTATAAAATCATGTACAAAAACAGTTGTTCTAAGCAAAGAATATTCTACCCATGGATTTTTTAGAGCGTTTAAAAGTTTATTTTACAGAGAACAAATGTTAGAAACGAATTGTCAAATTTAGTTAGAAAACACTACGACTGACGTGTCTAATAATTATCAACAAAAACCTAGGAAATATATTAAAAGTATGTTTAATACTAATCGAGATTGTAGTTTGTTTCTACCCAATATTTAAGGTGATTTAGTACCAAATAGGGACAAATGAAATCCACTACGCGACGCTAATGTACGTTTTACTGTATTATTAACAACCCAGTAAACACAAAATTGATAATGTTTAGTAACAGTTTCAAAACAAAAAATTTATGATTTACTCTTGTTTCAAACATAAAAGAAACCTAACTGCAATAAAATAGCTATAAGTCCATCGCTGTTTCACTTATTTGAATCAGTATAGTTTCGGTATTTTAAATTCAAATCTGTTGCAAACTAAATGTTGCATTCGGTTTACGTTTTAAAAGCTTCGTTATTGAACTGATACTAAATGATCGATACATGTATGATTTTTTTGTTTCAATGATCAACTAAAACAATTCTTTCAATAATATATTAATACATTTTCGAATGCACGTTTCAAAATTGATTGCACAATAAATATTTTTAAATACATTATCACATTGAGTTTTTTACATATTGCAACTTTCTTTGATGTGCTCTTTTCACGGAAGCCTCGAAAACTGCATCAGTTACTGTTGGGTAGCAACTTTTTACCGCATCTGTAACATAGAAATAAATATTTCATTTATATACATACATAATCATTGAGTTACACAAAATTAATTACATTTTTTTAATCAAAAACAACACAAACTTAATATAAATATCACTTTAGCAATTATAAGAAAGTTATAAAAACACTGTGAATACCTTTAGCTGTACATAATCGTATAGAAAACTTGAAGAATTGAACTGTAATTATAAATCCTAAGTATCATCAGATTTACGCAATAATCTACCTTAACGCAACCATGTGTGTTAATTTATATTTTTTTCATACAAATTAAAACATGATACATAAAGAACAGAAATGATAATAATATTGATTACATTTATGGATTATAATAAAATGTTTCGACTTACCGTTTATTGTTCCATTTCGTAACTGTACACGCAGCATAACTTATCAAACTACAACCGAACAAGTGAAAAGATATAAATTTGCAGCGCAAGCGTTGACGACAGTAATCAAAAGTATAGCAACGACTAATGCTGACTAATTACAAAGTATTCGTTTTTCTTAGAACGATTCTACTGTTTTGAAAATAATTCAATCTTATTTAATCGATCTTCAAGCAATTCTAGTTATTCAAAAAATATTCGGATTTAACAAATCAGTTTTTAACCGGTTGCTGATTATGGGAAAAAAATTGCAAGTACTGAAACGGTTCAAAACTGATTGTGAAAAATCGGAACTCTTTCAATTTATTCACTGTCAGTTACATGTAAATGATATAAAAATGGAACTAACACGAAACAACGTATTGAAACAATTGTTTTAATTTTGTGACTGTAACAGTTTCAATCCGTGTTTACTGGGAATTGCTCCGCACACCAAAATATAAAAGGTATTGTTTGTATACGCTTTGAATATTACATGAAACAAGGAAATCTGAGAAACTTTACCTGCAGTTTCTAATTCTCACTTGAAATAAGTACAATTAATTTGTCGGTTTGTTTGTACAGGTTTTTAATAAATTTTGTAATAAGCTATTAAAAAAATATATACGTTTACGTATTGATTTAACTTTTATTACTATGTTATAGAGTAGTTGAGAACAACAAAACGATTAATACAATTTATTATTTGTATAGTTACAATTTTCTTTAAATGAAACATTCGTTTATTACAAAATAATATTTAATTAAATTATAAAATTATCAAATTAAATTAAAAGTTTGTACACATTTACAAAGAAAGTTCCTCGACGTTACTTGTTTATCTAATTCTCATGTTCTTTGGTTGACGTGGATCAATAATTTCCGGAATCATACAATTGAAATAAAATGATTTCAATTTTAGCACTATTTTATTTTTCCACAGATCATCGTCCCTATAAATTTTTTCGGCGTGGAAATCGTTTTCACTAAATAAAATAAGATCGCAGAAAGATTTTTCAACTACATTAAGTTGCCTCTGTATTTGGAACAAATAATTACGTTTCCTTTTTAATCTAATGAAAACAAAATTTATTACTTATAATTTTTACGGAATAAGAAAACATTATTTCGTCGTTGACTACTTCATAGCAAGATTTTCCAGAAACCGAGTCTTGAAAATTTCGATTTCCAATCTCTGGTAAACATTTTACTTCTATGATAGAGTTCATTTCAAGACTAAAAAACCGCTGCGCAGAAACCAATTTTGTTCCGAATGTCAGTACACTAGCTAACCAAAAACGTTTGCACTTTTCATACGGCGTTTGAGGTGTTCACATTTATTCCACAAGTTGTTACAAACTCTTTTTCATCTTTGTGTTTTATATTTTTTATATTATATTCATCGTCTTGCATGCATTCATTTTTTAGTTAAATTAAAAATAAACCATTACAGTTAATGTACATTGTTTACAGTATATGTTTTTAGTTAGAATTTATTTATCATGATCGTCAAATACGGAGTTTATCCGACGCGCACCTCACGGTTCTTTAGTCGTGAAATGATCTCTACCATTTTCTCCGTTTATTAGGCCGTCTGTTAATGCTCCAAAAAATGAAAAGTTTTACATAAGTATAAACCGCAGTTTTGCGCTTGAACTTTTTGATTTAGACAATATTTCTCAATTGCTTCGATTTCATGGAATCTTCTCTAAGCAACCGCGGTTGTATTAAGATTCCTACAATATAAAATACTTTTTACTCGATTGTAACATGGAGTGTTTTTTTTTCTTTTTGTAACTACTTCAAAATTGGAAGCTGTCAAGTAGTTACAGCGAAGTTCATGCGAAAGTCCATTTTTGTGTTGTCTTCTAGTGTTAATTTCAAGTTTTCTACGTCGATTTTCATCTACAACACGCTCTTTCATTATACCAAGCAATTTTTTCGCAGCTTCTAACAACTCGATGATTTCATATCAGATTCTGCAGCATCGGGTCCGTAATCTGCGTCAGCACCATTGTTTGCTGAAACATAATCAAATTTTATTTGTGTAATTTATAGTCAAAATTTTACAGTAGTGTGGACATTTTTTCTAAACTTTAAAATTTTACGGAAATATTTAAAAATCTAGACTACTGTCATCTGTAACCTACAGGTATAACAATTAAATGATTGACGTGACTTTTAAATTTAACTTGCCAGAACCCTTACGTGTCTTGCGTCTTTCGCTGCCTACCCACTATTTTTTTCTGGTTTGATCTCCGTTCAAACACCTTTGTCATTATTTTTCCAGGATTCTTTTTTTGTGTCGTACTTCCACGTGACTAAATGCCATCCTGGTCTAATCGAGTAAGCCAAAACAGCCGCTTGAGCTCTAGTTGTGTACGATAAACGACCGATGAAATTTATTCTTTTGCCACCAACACATTTTGCAACTGAACTCATGTACCTGAAATATTAGTATTCATTAATTTGTCATTCGTAATCGTAAAATAATTTTATTTACCTCTCAGTATAGTTAGTCGTTTGATTAAATACAATTCTGTCCGTCTTTTGAAGCAGCGGGTCAATGGATTTCATAATTGCTTCGTGTATTGGCGAACTCTTAATTTTTAAAATCAAGTCGTTCTCATCTTTTCTTTTGTAAAACGTGCATCTGTAATAACAATAAAATATTACAAAAATTATATTTTCGAATTATATACTTACAGTTCGTGTGTCTTCCGAATACGTGATTTAGAGCGTTTCCAATGTCATGCCGCAAACCAGATTCTTCACCTCCACTTTCAGATACTATTTTAATTGCAGTCCTAATACCTGTTACCAATATCTCAATTCAAGAGACTCTTTTGATCTTAGTAGTCAGTAATTTTCTTTGTTGTAAAGGAAACTGGGTATTTAGTCCTCTTATCATACGATTAGCGCATTCAACTTTTTTTACTTCTCTTCCGCAATAAACCCTTTCAACAATTCTAGAGTAAACATTAAAAGCTTGTTACGGTCGGATTTTCTTTACGTACGCCTATGCTGTTACGTTCGAAATTTTCATTGCGTACGCCTATGTATTTTTGACTTGAAATTAGCTTACGGTTTGGACGACCTCTACCGATCCTTTCTCGTGACTGTCATTCGACGAAGAAAACGTGAAGCTGTAAACAACAGTAACGGTCCGGTGCCGAGATTTTTCGAATTGATTCTTAAATTTTTAAGAACATCACGTGTGATGAACATAAATTTATAAATCGAAGGAAAAGGTAGTACGATTCTTTCGGCACGGGCCGGTTCCGACCACGTTGTCTACCATTTTGGAATTAAATCAACAATTGGGATGCATAACTACTATTAAGGAATAAATCTACCGAGCCTATCAGCTGTTGTGAGGGCTTGCTACTTAAGCAACATCGGGGTCCAGTCGAACGTTGTGTCGGGGATGTTGATTTGGAATTAGAAGTCGAATGTGTATTCAGCCACCTGTCTTGAATTGCTACTTACATCGCTCTATACCTTGGGGTTCAATGATATGATTAATAAAGAAATCGAATGTGTTATCAGTCACTTGTGTTAAGACTATTTCTTACAGTACACGATATGCCATTTAATTATTTATTAATACTATCTTTTGTAGCTTTTGTTCTGTGTGAACTCGATTATGATCCGATTTGTTTTTCACAATTGATTACAGGCCACTGACGAGAAAACGTTTTCGACGTGTAAGTGGAAACTGGATGTTAGGTGAGTTATTTATTTGACTTTTTATATTGAGATCACCAAAGTTGTACACAGAATTATATTTAAATGTTAATGTTTGTAACTGCGTTATTGCTTATATACCAATAAGGTAATCTTAAACATGTCATACTTGTATCGCATGCTGTGAGGGAAAACCTAGTTATTCGGTGACTTTGTATGCTGTTCTTTTCGATATAATTTCCTTCTGTGATGTGGGTTGCCGATACTACAGGCATTTATGTAGGAGGATTGTGATATAATCTAGAAAATTTTATGTACTCTTTAATCAAAGTTTCTTCTAATTATTAATGCAAATTGTTACTCATTTTGGAAGTTAAGGTTGGCGCATAAGCAAACTGTGATAGGTATTAATTCTACCTGCTAACATTAAATCTCATATCTTCTATTGTTATCCAACGTTAAACTATTAAATCGATTATACTTGTTAATCTTTCTTTTTATCTTTCCTGCTCCTGTGATTATCGTTAACTAGTAATTACTTTTGACTACTCGAACAGCTGAGTAGAGGGATTACGAATCTTCGAATTGTTACAAGTTCTACACCATTCTGTTGTGAGCGGACAGAAGCATTACTTTGGGATAAGCTCTGGCGCCCTGAAACATCTTTTATATATATTTCTTGGGAACCTACCCCTCTTACCGACTATTGTGAGTTTGGCCGTGCAAGGTTCGTAAAACCAAAAAGCTTGTAACAAGCTCCGTCACCTAATATTGCATATGTGTTATAATAAAAAAATAAAGAAAGTATAGGAATACCTATGTAATATTTATAAATTAACCAATGTTGATCTAAGCTACTTTTGAAACTTTTAACAATTTTATCTTGCTCCATAGACGTAGACGGTTCCCTCAAATTCATTGCGCATTCATGTTGTTCTTGTTTTTTATTTTTATAAAAATTGCACAATGAGCAAACTTTGTTTCGAACACCAAGAAGTAAAGGCATTTTAGTTTCCGCGTCTATTATTAATAAATAATAATAAATTGTATTAAATTTATCATTTATTCTGCATACCACACTAGATGAAGCATTATATCCGTGTCCATAAGAGCGCTTATTCCATCCTCCGTCTCCAACAACTGTAATGTATGGCACACCATCGGTAGTCACGTGGCTTTTTTGCAGAGCAATGCGCCGTTCTTTTTCGTCAACTTCTCGCATTTTTACAAATAAATGATCTTGCCAAGACTAAAAGAAAAATGTAAACTATATTACTATACATACTTTTTTTACCACAGAAGTTTTTTTTTGTAAATGTTTTTGCCGTCATTATCGGAATGTTTATGAGTCCAAACATTTCTTCACATTGATAATGTCCAATTCCAGAGCTCAAGTATCCCCAAACTAAACCTTCACTTATTTCATCTTTAGCTAGATCAGAAATAATAATAGAATACTTTTCACAATTTTCTAAATAAAAGTTAAGCATCGAAAATAACCCCTTTCTCGTTTCTGATCCGAACTTCATCTCACCAGTAGTGCATTTGTACTTATGAAGTACAATTTCTTTATACTGGTTTAAAATATGAGGCAAATTTGTCATTCTTTTACCGTAAATCAAATAGCTCATGGCTACTATTTCTTGCGCGTCTACTTCAAATTCCAAATCTGGTAGATCGGAAGAAATAGAATTGTTACTATAAATTGGCAGCATTAAAATCTTCCGAGGTATTTTTATTCACATAATTACATTTTCATGGAAACATCATCCATTAATTTCGGTGCTTCATTTGAATTTTGTGGCGTTTTAGAATGGTTACTGTGATAGTTACACAAGAATGAAGCAACTTGATAAATACGCATTTTATTAGCGATCAAATAAAAAACATCAAATGAAAAAATATATAACATGTTAATAATTACCTTTTTTTTATAAACAAAGTTTTTATTTTTTGTCTCCTATTCACTTTCCGAGCTCTGGATGTAGCTGATTTGGACAAATTTCCCATTTCACTAATTTTCAATTTAAGAATACAATCTTTACTTTAATTAATTTTGAAGTAGGTACAACTACTCCCTATAATCCTTTCTAAAAATTGAAGCTTGAGAAGTTCTCTAATGAGACGTACCAAGCGATTAAGAAGCATTGTTGTCAATTTATATATAAGAAGAATTATTTTATTGTTAATATAGCTAGATATTATGTTTTTCCGTACTATGAGTACCTAATATGAAATTCTATTGTTACTTTTATGAAAAAAATGCAAATTTAATCATTTTCTTTAGAATTTAATCCTTTTTAATCAAGAGGCAAAACGCATTTCATGTATTGCACTTATGCCGAAAAGCAGGGTGAACTTATATAAGTAAACAAAAGAAAAAAGGTGTGGAAAAATATGGGGTAGAGATTTTAGTTTAAAAAAATAAATAAAACAGTCCTAGGGCTTTTAATTATGGACCAACGTTTTTGAAACTGCTTATTTGGATACTTTGTTATTATAGTCGCGACCTGATATTTGAGAATTTTTAGTTTTCAAGTTTAAACTAATAAAAAAACTCACTTAAAAATTTGCAAAACTCAAAAACGCGTTTAATCAAAATTTAGTTAAAATTTGAAAAAAATGGGAATTACAAGTTGTAGGCATAATAGAGTAGTTTTATTATACAAAATATGATATTTGTAAGTCTCTCCGTTTTAGTGGTGGCATTGATTGAAATTTTTCAATTTTTAATTGCTTTGATTAATTTAAAAAAAATTTTTTTAATTTAAATATTTAAGAGAAGCCTTAAAGCGTACCAAATCCCTTTAAAAACAGTTTTATCGATTGGAGACTGGCCAATAAAAGCGGGATTTTAACATTCCGGCTATCAAGTTGCCAGAAAATTGATTTTTCGTATAGTACTTCATATTTTATATATCTATTTAAATTTTTTTGAAAATATTTTTTACTTGCTTTATGTGTTCGTAAAAAAACTAGAATTGTTAATATATTTGCAAAATTATTAACTATTTCTTTCACCCTACTTAAGAACTTGCTTTTAAGTGTTATTTTTAGTAATTAGTTAATTAAATGTGTCTTGGTGTGATGTTTGTCCCGTATAAGTTTTGCCCACTTTTTGCTACATTGATAGTCATGCGCTGTAAAGTGGTTGCTTTTTGACAACTAGAATTTTCCAAGAAAAATTATTTTTCCGCTGATTGTGGTTTGCTTTGCATATATGGTCTAACGTAAGCGCACAGCGAAGTTTTCACTTCGAAATTTTCACACTTATCTGTTTATTAATGGATTTAGTATTTTTGCAACTTTTGTAAAAACTTTCCTGCAGTAAGCATTAATTTATATTTTTGTGATTTGCTCGTAATTGTAATAGTCACTTGTAATACCGCTAGGTGTTGGCCAAATTAGGATGCTTATAGGGAGGTATTGGTTAATTAAACCACTGCAAAAACGTAATCTGGGAATAAGTAGTAATTATACTTAATGTGACAATTCTACCAATTTGGATGATTTACGTACATATTATTTCAACTAATTTTTCTGTAAACCTGTTTCAAACAGTCGTTTGCCAAGTCTGTTCTTCTGTGAATTAAATCTTTAAAGCGCAGAGCCAGTTTATGTGCGATTATATATTGTGCACCGTTTAGTTGCCAAGTGGAAGGTTTGTTTTTAAAGTTTTTAGAAGACTGCTGGAATTGCGAAGTAAACCACGAACTGTTGCAAAAAAAGGTGACACATGTCACACACAAGTTTCAAATGAGAATTTTGATTATAGTGATTCTAAACGGTTAGCTCTTGATAAAACACAACTTCTAACAATAATATATTTATTTCAAGAAGAAAAAAAAGTTGTTAAAATTAACAAAGAAAGAAGCAGACCAATAACAATGATAGATTTGTCGACTAATATAGTAATATCACAGCTAGAATATCCATGGAAGTCCTATTGTTCAGGCAACCCACCATACAACTAATTATATTCAAATGCTAACAAATGTTACAAGCAAATGATTTTAATTTAAATATAATCATTACTCGATTAAACTACAAAGTCTTTATTAAAACCCATTTTCCACGTGATTTATGAGTTGCGCATCAACATTGTTTTAGGTTGATAGTGTTACCACAGGTGTTATCGTTTAGTAAATTCTTTGACATTCTCATTTGACGTTTTGTTAACATCTGGTATTATTTTTCGTAGGTTTTCTTATTTTCTATTTTTGCGTTTTAAAATACTTATAATCATAACTATTCAGCACTTGTTGTGTTTCTTTTGGTAGGTACTGAATAACGTCTGTAATTTTGATATCTAATTTTTGTAAGTTTATATTAGCTAATAACATTTCACGATGTTTTCTCCTGAACAAGTCGCCGTTATTGCAATGACGCATTTTCAAACTGACGAGTGGTACTTGCAATCCCGATGGAAATTGGTCGTATTCCGTTTACAGTTGCATCGATCAATTTAACAAGTATTTCTCAGAAGGAAACTTTACTTAGGATGCTTTCCGACAACGTAAAGAAGTTGATTTTTAAATAAGAATTGTATTTGCAAGTAGAAATCTACAAGAAGGCCTATTGTACTCACTACACATGTTGTCACAAGAATTCGCAATCGCATGAAACAACGTTCTAATAAATCTGTGGCAAAATTTTCTGCGACAACAGGTATAAAGTCATTTTAAGTTTGATTCGTAAATTATAAGTATTGAATTTTTAAGATTATTAGTAGAAACTTGCTTTGCATTAAGAAAGAGCCTTTTGATGACAAAGTTACAGTTTACCAAAAATTACGTGCTCCTGAATTCTTGCAGCGTGTACAATTTTGTGAATGGTTTAAATGAACATTTGAAATAAGGATAACTTGTTAAATTTAACTTTATTTATGGACGAGGAAGTGTATAAGCAAATAACCACAATTATTGTACTTGGGCAACCAAAAATCCATACATTTTTGTGGGGAAGGATAATTGGTTCAACATTCTTTCACAATACTGTAAACGCAAAATTTTACCGTAATATTTTTAGTCAATTTTTCTAACAGCTAGATGATAACGAATTTAAATTTAGTTACTTTCAGTAAGACAATGCAACTGTTCGTACTACTCAAGCTACAATTAAATTTATTCAACAATTTTACAATTGTTACGCTGGTTTTCTCGTAACAAAAAAGAAAGCGACGTTTAACTCTGTTGTTCCCGGAGTCGCAGGTTTTGTAATATTGGATGATAAACTAAATCTAAAAAGACATCAAAACGATAAAAGACTAAATTAAGAACACATCGTTTAAATATACCCGCAGCTGAAAACAAACAAATAATACGATAAAGTGATGACACAGAATATTTATTTATTTTATCACAGACAGTGGTTAAATAGGACCAAGAAGGTATATAAGTATGGTTATATAAATTTTCCAAACACTAGTACATGGGTTAGCCAAAATATAAGTTACTCCTTATACTGGGCAACACGTCGTACAGCAAAATTACCTAGTCGGTCTAACTTTTACATTCAAATGAATGGAATGACTTTATATTCGTAAATTCAAAATCGCAAAAGGATATACAAAATAAAAAGTTAGAGACTCAACGCGCAATGCTTAAGACTTTGTGACGCACAAAATGATCTAATAATTAATTGTGTTAACAAGCTAACATGTACGTACAATCATTTTAACAATCGACATGACTAACGTCATCATAAAAACAGAAATTGTAATATTTACAGTTATGTTTTATCCAGTGGGGATCTAGCTAGGTAGGTACCTGTATTACCTACCTATTACCTAAAACGTAATATAAAATCTAACACAAAACGTACATACGGCGTTATCACAAATAAATTTCGTTTTTAAATCATATAATCGTTAAAGATAGCAAATGCGCCCTTGATTTAATATAGTGGTAAAAGTTAATTCCAAAAGAAATCAAAATCGTAAATGTCTCCAACTTTTTGACAGTGTGAATTGTTTAATTACAGCAACGTGACGTCATGGAAATTTTCCCAAATATGCCATTTGCTTGTTATTTTCAACAATAAAAAAAACGGGTAGGGGGTATGGAAATCCGCTATAGACAATTATGAAAGAATCAATTTAACCTCGAAGACAAAAAATATAACGACTCACCCCAAACAGACCTTCGGTTAAATAGACACAAAATTCGACCGCATATTACATAATAAATTTCTTGAATCTTAAAAACCAAATTACGTATAGTTTAGGTAAAATTAAAGTGATTGGTGAGGGTTTACCAAACCGAGAAAATGGGATCTGGCTGAGTAGTACTACGATGTCGACGTGAGAAGTTCTACCGTGGTTCTATCCCTCCGAGTTCACTGTTGGCAGCTTAGAACAAACCAGCGGATAGGTGTTTTCGCACGGGGTGTACCATGCAGTATGCGTCAGTAGCAATTAACGTGAGAGGTTCATGAAGAAGGTCCCCTCCGGATAGTATCTGGTGAGGAATTCCCACTGCTCGTTAAGGTCAAGACGATAAAGTTAGGAGAGTACATTGACGAGTAAGCTTATGAATTAGAAATGTAAAAACACTCACCTAGATGTTATAGCTTTGTCAATGTCGATAACGAATATGTACATTGGAAGTATATACACAAGATTAATGGTCGTAAATCCCGATAATACGGAAAACTTTGACGGTAGTTATAAGATTTATAAAAATATCTATAACCCCCAAGAATATTTACAAGATGCACGAATGGATGATTCTAATATATATAGGAATTATAGTAAATTCATAAAGCCATTAACGTGCACGCCACAAACAAAAATACCGGAAAAGAAAAACATTTTATTTTCCTAAAGAATAATCTTATTCAAAAAACATATAGATAAGGAATTTGATTTTCAAACGAGGAAATTTTAAAAATTAGCGTAAGCAACCCGCCATCCGCCTAAATATTGCTACAAATGTTTCTCAAAGTTTAAAGAGAAGAGGTAACCTATATTTTGCAGTTGAAGAACAACATATTGAACATTGGTTATAAATTTTAAATAATCGTTATTACCTACTTTCATTTCAAATAAACAAGTGTTGTTATTAATGTGTTGCCGTTTTTAATGAATTACTTAACCTTAGTTTAGAGGTTAGAAATTAAATTTTTCATTTAGTAATTTTTTTTACTGTACAGGTACCAATCCAAACAATGTAGGTATATATGTCACGTCTGCTATGCAGACGCATAATAAATAAACAACCTACAACGATAATATATCATCTGGGTATGACAAAACTGCAAGTATTTTTGTACATCCTTGAAAGTGGGTCAAGAACTGTGTTAAAAGTGTCTTGGTGTAATTATCGTTCCGTATAAGTTTCACTCACTTTTTTCTAAGAAAGAAAAACTATTTTTTCGGTGATTGTGGTCCGCTTTGCATATATTATCTAACGTAAACGCTCTTCTAAATTTTCACATTCATCAGTTTATAAATGTCTGTAGTAGTTTCGCTGCTTTTGTAAAAACCTTTCTAGGGTAATTCATTTATATTTTTGTGATTTACTTTGATTAGCAGTGATTCATGTCAATTTATACCTTCCGCTGGAGACTATAACTAAAAGCACGTACTAAAAGAGGTTATTGGTTAATTAAACCATTTCCAAAACGTCGTAGTTATACTTCATGTGAAGTTCGAATAACCTTGGAAGTACACCTGCTATAGCAACTTACTTGTAGTACGATCTTATATCTACTTTTTACTTTATTTTTCTTAGCAATATTAGGAGATGATTGAAGATGCAGATAACTATTCGCATGTCTTGGCTAACTGTGAGTACCTTTTTTCTTGCTATTAATTTGTGTATTTGTTGAACGTAAAACACTTTTGTTGGTACGGTTTCAATTTACTCTAAATGCGATTTGCTGCAAGTTGTAGATTTACTAGTTTTACATTGAATTAACGTTTAACTCTGAAATTACAAATTACCTGATTTTGTTATATTGTACTACGATAACTGTATGTGTGGAGTGTTGCCTACTCTCCAGGACTTGTATCAACGCTATAATTGTGATATTTATGGAACTACACTTTGTTAATATATATGTAACTTTGCTTTGCTTACATTTTTTAATTTTTTTCCTTCATTATTAGAAATAAATATATTTGTTGTTATAACCAGTGTTTTGACATTTATTTTACTTCAGTGTTGGATAGATTGGAACAGTGTCTAGTATACTAGTTTCTAACTGGTTTGTTGCTTTTTTAAATTACTTTATAATTAACTTATTAAAACCTAGGATTCAATCATCAAATCAATTAAATTACAAGAAAATCCTTGTAACAGCTGCTCAAAAGAAAACAAACACTGACTACCACCGTGTCATAGATTGGAAATTGCACGTGAAAAAAGCAACGATGGTGTCGTATGTGCCAAAAAAAAAAGAAAAGCGGTTGTGCTTTTATCCACCCAGCATTTAGGTAAAATATTAGTTATTTGCAATAGAAATAAATAACTGTGATACATTTTGAGAACAGAACAGATTGTAATTCATAACGTGGTGCGTAAACTCGTACATATGGACCCCCTACATATTGAATAAAAGTGAGCTTTTTTAAGCGATCAAAGACGGAAATAAAAATTAAAAGCTGTAAGAAGTGAATAATTAAGTGTAAAGTATTGAACTATATCATTAGTGTAAGTGAAAATCATCAATTAAGGACCTAATCAATAAAGGTAACGTTAATATTATTCTAATATACGGATAAAGGTCACGTGACGATTGCGATATCAAAGTGATAAACAATTTAAAGTACATAAATTGAAATAAAATAAATAGAAACCGAAATTTAAATATAAAATCGAATCTAAATTAAAATTAGTACTAAGGTACATGCACACAGTAGGTAAAACAAAGTGTCAAAGAAAATAGGCACGAGAGGAGAACTGCTTTCGAGGAGTTGATCCGGGTGGCCTCCCGCCTCGGCTACAAAACTTTTATAGACGATTGTGATAACCCAAAACGCCAAAACCATTCGAAAATATAATACAGGGCCGCATTCATTGTACGAGATATTAAAACAATAAATGAACGATAACGAAGGACTAACTAATTCAGTACCGCTATGAACTCCGTACCGAGCAGATGTGCTCAAGGTCTGTCTACAGTGTTGCCGTATTATCTATTACATTCATGAAGTTATGCAGTTTTATAAATGATTTTAATAGTTTTAAAAATTCAGTTTCTTTTCATTTTTTTGTGAAATATCTTTTATTTCAATTACTGATTATTAATTTAAGTTAATAATTTTTGTTTTTCGAAGTTTAATTTAGATGCAATACCTATGAGTTCATGTTCGATTTGTGAATTAGTTATTTCTAGGCATTCCTCAGAAAAAATTCAGTGTTGTAATTGCTCTGGTTTTTTTCACTGGGGATGTGTGAACATTTCTAAAGTCGAATTTGAAATTTTGGGAAAAAAGTGGAATTGCAATAAGTGTTTGCAATTAAGACGTCAAAGCAGAACTTTCTCTGATTCAGATATTAGTATGGCAGGTGTGTCGAAAAAAAATCCCAAACCTATTAAATCGGACAGTGGCAGTCAACAGTCTCAGTCTGGGACTTCCAGTCAGACACAAGATATTCATGGGTTGCTTGTTGATTTAAGAAAACAAATAAGTGACATTGCTGTGAGTCAAGCAAATTAGAGAAGAATATCAATGTCTCACTGAATTCCTGTCATGACAAAATCGGGGATAATAAGAATCTTATTGAAACACAAAATAAAATTATCCAAACTCAGCAAGACATTGTTAATAAGCTGTTAAGTGAAAATGAGAGTTTAAAAAAAGATATTCAATTTTCGAAAGAAGAAGTTGATTTATCTCAGGAAGAAAATCGTTCTAATGTTGTTGAGATATATGGTTTACCAGTGAGGCAAGGAGAAACCTTGTCTACCGCTGTTTCAAACCTTTCTACTGCAATTGGTTATAAGTTAAACTGGGATGCGATTGATTCTTGCTTTCAACTTAGGAAGATTCCTGGTATTGGGTATCCTACAATATTAATAAAGTTTTTAAGAAAAAATGATAAAAATGAGTTTCTTAAGTGTAGAAAGGTGAGAAAGGATCTTAACACGACTCACTTGGGAATGCAACAAAGTTCACCTATTTATATCAATGAAGCATTGACGCCAGTTAGAAAGAAACTATTATCAATGGCGCGTAAATTTAAAGTTCAAGAAAATTGGAAATTTGTTTGGATAAATAACGGTAGGATTTATTTAAGAAAAACTGATGGAAGTAGAGTTTTTTCGTTTGTCTCAAAAGCTCAGTTTGACACTTTTCTTGCATGTGGGCAACAGTAAGTGTTATTGTTCTCTTGGAATTAATTAATGATATACAAATACTATATAATAATATCATTTTTTATTTCATAGTTTTAAGTAATTTTTGTTTCGAGATGAGAAGAAAGAGTTTTTGTTTTTGTTCTATTGAAATTTGTTTTGATGTTTAATGATTATTAGTGATTATAGATAAAAAGAATGAATTTGATTTATATTATCAGAATGTGAGGGGACTGAGGACAAAAACAAATGAATTTTTGTTATCAGTTTTGGAAAATAATTTTAATATCATTGCGCTCTCTAAGACTTGGTTAAATTCTTTAATTTTTAATAATGAAGTATTTGATACTAGGTATGATGTGTTTAGGTCTGATAGAGTTTCGTTGGAAAGAGGGGGTGGGGTACTTTTAGCTATCTTATCTGATTTGAGACCTAAATTAGTTAAAAAAATATCTGAACTTGATTTTGAGTGTATTATTTGTAGTTTTTATAAATCAGGGGTTATTTTTTTTATATGCTCTGTTTATTTTCGGCCTAGCAGTAATAGTAAGAAGTATGAGATTTTGGTGCAAATTTTTACTGACTTAATTGAATTATGGAAAAATAACTGTAGAGTTGTTATAGTAGGCGATTTTAACTTGCCGAATATGTATAATGTAATTAATCATGCAGTTGATGGTAATTGTAAAACTAACTTAATGTTAAATTTAATGTCTCTCTTAAATCTAGAGTCAATAAATAATGTTTTGAATTGTTATGGTAAAACTTTAGATTTGGTTTTAACTAATATCGAGAATAGTACAGTGAGCCACGAAAACTGTCCGTTTGTTGTGGAAGATAGGTATCACCCGGCTCTAACTCTTCAGTTTACGATTCCCAATAATCCTTATTCGGTATCAGATGTAAATAATCAAAATAATAATGTTGAATATTTTCAGTATCACAAAGCTAATATGAGGGATATTAAAAAGTTTTTGTGTGAGTATGATTGGAGTCATTTTTTGCATATTGAATCGGTGGATCACTTAGTGGATCTTTTGTATGATATTATTTTTATGGCGATAAATAAATTTGTTCCTAAAAAAATGATTAAACCTGATAATAAATATCCTCTTTGGTTCACTGAGGAAATTAAAAAGTTCTGTAAGGAAAAAAAATTGCTGGCTAAGAAAAAGAGGGTCTCACCCTACTTTGAGTCTAGGTTTAAAGAAGTCCGTAAGAATCTTAAAGATAGTATTCATAAAGCTAATATTGATTATATTAAATCCGTTGAACAATCTGTTGTGAATGACTCCAAACAGTTTTGGACATATATTAATTCATTAATATCTAAATCAAAATTGCTTGACAGGATGGAATGGAATGGGCAGGTTTTCAAAGGTAAAGGTATTTCAAATGCATTTGCAGGTTATTTTAATTCTGTTTATAGTACCAAAAAATCGTGCTATAGTTTAGAGTCTGTAGTTCAAGATAATGATAATTTTCTAAATTTCCATTTTGGCTTGATAAATTTAAATGATGTACTTGGAGCTTTTGATGAATTGAAATCCAAAAAAAGTAGTGGTCTAGATGGCATTCCAACTTTCTTCTTTAAGGAACTAAAATATGAATTAGCTGATAAGATGCTGCCTATTTTTAATTTATGTTTTCAACAAGGGGTATTCCCCACGAAATGGAAATCAGTAAAAATTACACCAGTTTTTAAAAAAGGTAATGAGGCTGAGATATCAAATTATAGGCCTATTTCGATTTTAAACAGTCCAGGCAAAGTATTTGAAAATGTAATTTACAAGATTCTTTATAACAGTGTTAAACAATATATTTCACCTTATCAGCATGGGTTTTATAAAGGGAGGTCCACTGAGTCAAATTTGTTAGTTTTTTCTGAATATGTTTCCAGAGTTCTGGAGGACAGGGGTGAAATAGATGTAATTTATACTGATTTCAGTAAAGCGTTTGATATGGTTCTCATGATGTGTTACTTAAAAAACTTAGTAAGTTGGGTGCAACTGATGGGGCTATTCGTTTTTTTGCCTCTTATCTTCAAAACAGAGAATGTTGTGTCTCTTTTCTTAAGTTTACTTCTTCTCTTTTTATTCCTAATTCTGGAATTCCTCAAGGTTCAAAACTTGGACCTCTATTTTTTCTAATTTTTATTAATGATTTGCCAGAAATCTTTCAGTCTTTTTGTCTTTTATTTGCGGATGATGTGAAGTTGTACCGTAGAATTTATGATATCAGTGATGCAATTATTCTTCAAAGTGATTTGAATAGATTTAATGATTGGTATGTTTTGAACGAGCTTACTTTAAACATTAATAAGTGCAATGTCATGTCCATAAGTAGAAGGAAGTCAGAAAGGTTGACCAAATATTTTATTGGGCAGTCAGAACTAAAATCAGTGAGCCAGGTCCATGATCTTGGTGTTATTATGAATAATAAGTTCAACTTTTACGACCATATTGATAATGTAATAACTTCGTGTTATAAAATGATGGGATTAATTAAAAGGTCGACTAAATTCTTTAAAAATCCAAAAGGAATTTTAATTCTTTACTTTTCATTTATCAGAAGTAAAATTGAATATTGCTCACTTATTTGGAACCCTTTAAATAAAAAATATTGTAGAAAGATTGAGGTTATGCAAAATAAGTTTTTGCGTTATTTTTATTATAAAAAGAAAAGGGTGTTTTGTCCTCGGGATTTTCCCACACAGTGTTTGAGGGATTTGGCTGGAGTAAGTACGTTGGAGGATAGGAGAAATCAATGCTTGCTAATTACATTATATAAAATTTGTAACGGTGTCATTGACAGTCCAGATTTGTTAAATTATATCAACTTTCAGGTGCCTCGATCTGATAGTGTTAGAAGATTTAATTTGTTCTACCTATCCAGCCCGACTGTGCTTGCTTCACCAATCTCTCGGGCCTGTAAAATATTTAATCAAAGTAGCCGAGATATGTTCGGCATTAGTTTAAAAAATTTTAAGACCACCTTGCTAAGTGGAGTTTTTGTCTACTCCACATAGGTATTGCTATGTTTTTAAATGGATGGAAAATATTAATAATACTTAATTATTTGTTTTGTTTTCACATTTTATGATTTTGTTTTTAATTTTTAGAATTTAAATTGTATTTAATTTTTTTGTTGTTTAACTTCAACTTTATGAATGTTTTATGTTGCGTTATTAGTTAGAGGAGTTTTAATGTATTTGTTAGAACCGTTTTAGGATTTATCCTGTGGTTCTGTATCATTTTGATCTAATGTATCTGTTTATTGTATTAATGAATAAATAAATAAATAAATAAATGTGCGTTACAGCTTCTATAATTACTTTAGGAGAATTCAAGAACAAGTTCAAAGTCATCATGCTGTACAAAAAGTGTAAAAGAGCAGCCTACACGTTTGACAAAATGGTCAAAACAAATTCATGCAGAAGAACTACAAGAAAACGGTCGTTGACCATTCTTAATAATATGATTTACACATCGTGACGTTGAATGTTTATATAGTACACGAAACCAAATTCTTATACTACAACAACAAAACGATTAATCTGGGAACGCAATTGTTCGAGCAATTCAAGGAACTGTCATAAAAGTACTTCTCTAAAAGTCAAGAATGAACCTACTGAAAGATCGGTGCACACTCCGTCCACGCACAAAAGGTACAAAACTTAAACGTTTGTTGAAGTTTCGTACAGAAAATCAGTAGTTCATACATATTTTTTACAGTCTTTTTTTTGGGTTCCAGTCTATCGAAACAATGATATTTTTTTTTTGCTAAAACGAATTCTTTTAAAACATTTTTGTCCTGGAACAGTTATAAGAAAATCGAAAGTTTTATATACTCAAATTTTGTTTTAATAATTGGTAACAATATTTTAAGCAAAAATAATACATTTGTGGAAATGATAAACGCATAAAACAAAAATAATAATTATAATTTAGACAAAATAAAATTATCTCATACATAATTGATCATAGAAATTACTGCAATAATTAAAAATTCACCAACCAATAATAATTTCAGTTTTAGCAAGAATAACTTGGTTTGTTATTATTATTTATTATCTAAAAAAAATATTTTACAAAATTGTGAATTTTTGTAAATTTAAAAGATGATGTATTAAAAAATATTGAAATTAAATACAAGTTTAGAATACAAAAAGAAATTGTAATGCATAATTTTTTTACACGTTATGGTTTTAATGTCAAATCATTACAATTTTTTACACTGAGTGAAGGACAGTGAAAAAAGTTCTTTATGTACAAATATGATTATTTGGACGTTTAGCATGTGTAAATAAACTTTTTAATGAGAGACTTTCTTACATGTTTTCTTGTAATAGTAAAAATCGTGCAATAAAAGTTCTTTGAAGCTTGAGTAAATCTATAACGTAGAAGCTTGTCCAAATTCAAAAACGTATTTGCTACTCAAAGTACATTAAAAGTATCTAGGTTAAATTTATTTTAAGTTAAAAGAGTTTGAAAACAACTTAAAATCAATGCAAAGATAATTTATAACTTTATTTGAAGTTGTTTCTAAGCTATTATACAATACTTGTGTTAACAGTATTTTTATATACAAAAACGAAACGGGATGTTTATTAGGTTTTTAAAATAACAAAATTAAAAATTTTTAAAATACAATCTTATTGTCAATTTAAAGTAGTTTTGGTATTTCCAAATTATTTTGATTATTTATTGCAGTACTATACTAAATTGTATTAATAAAAAAATTACTTTACGTCATATAATCCATTATCATTATTTTTTATTGTGTACTAAAATCAACGCTGTATTATACGGTAGCATTAAATTATTAATATTAATTTAATGTATTTGTATGATTGGCTGTCTATACATAAAACGTTTTTGAAATTTTGCAAGACAAAAATAGAATTTAATTACGTATATTAGATATATTTTATTTTATTTAAACAAATGATTTTTAAATTATTTTATAAATATAACTAGTAAGTAATGACGTGTGTTATTTATAGTTGGTTCTAACTAAATTAATGCAAAGAATATGATTTATATTAGAAAATAAGATAATTGCAGCCACGCGTTGTATTGACAAAATGAAACCCAACTCAATTTCTAGAGGTTTGCAATTGACACTGTCGGTAAGGATTGAATTATAAAGACAGAGTGACCTCCTTTTCAGTTTAATATTTCACGTCGCAAGAAAATTACGCAACTTTGATCGCTTGAAAAAACTACGTAGTTTTTTGTTTAGTTTTAGCAATTACTCGCTTAATTTAGAACAATATATTAGGTACGGATTTTGTTCATTGTATAGCATTTACAGAATGTAAAGACTTCCTGCAAACTACCTTTTAATAGGTTACCAATTAGAGTGGCAATTCAACTGTACTACACGACAGATCAATTACTTCAGTGCACAGTTAATTAACTCGCAAATAATTATTATTCAGTGATTATTATTTGCGTTTGTTTCTAGAAATTAAAAAAAAAGGGTTTTTATACTGATAATTTCGTAACGTTGGTTTTTGGGTTGAACATTAATTAAGAGTGTAACACAATGTTTCTTTGTTAACTTAGAGGTTGAATAATTTAGTGCGTGAAAAACTTTCTCATATTGTTGGTTTCTTTTTATGCCATCTTACTTTTAGGGTAAGTTTAATTTAATCATTTATTTTAGGTCACTAAATATTTAGTTTTTACCACTCAACGTAAGTGCGTATTTTTCTTATACAAATTTTATTCTTAGGTTTCATTCTTTATCTAATAATAACGTTATATTAGTATTTAATATTATTTTAAGGTTATTTAAATTTAAATTAAGTTCAAAGGAATTTTTTTTAATTAGCAAAATTCCTTTTTGCTTTTGCATACTAATTTGAAAATTTTTTTTAAACAAAACCAATATTAAAACTCCACGTTTTAAAAAAAAATATATTTTTAAACTTTATTATTTATTTTGTTTAAAAAAAAATATTATTTAATAAAGCATCTCATTTTTCCAGAATACTTTTTTTAAGAATATTAATCCGTTTTATAGAATGAATTGGTTCTTATTTTTTTAATGTATTTTGCTGATGTGTTTTTGTTTTTGTTTTTCTTAACCATTTTGTTCTTCTTCCAGTCCTTTACATTTATTTTCCTTAAGTCTTCAATCACTTTATCATACCATCTCATTTTTACTGTATTTATCTCAGTGTTTCATGTTACTACTTCTTTTAGTATGTTTTTTTCTTATGCATCAACTTCTTTGTGCTGATCACTTTTACTATATACTCTACTTTCAAGATTTTCTTGAGTACTACTTCCGATTTTAAGGCTTTCCTTTCCAAAACTTTGGAACGCATTATTTCAGTCTCGTATAAGATAGGAATAAGTATTTTGTATATTTTTATTTTATTTTGTAATTTTTTTTAGATTTCAACATTTTTTTGTTTGCATTGAAAACTTTTTGTTAATTGTTGTGTGTAATTTGCATTATTTTACAGTTAAAATCTTTTACTCTTTTGAGATCCTGATTTTCTATTGTGAATACTTTACTTACATCTAATTTCTCTTTCTTTCAAATTTTATGTGTGTCTTATTTATGCTTAACCCTATCATGTTTGATTTCTTAACGAGTTTCTTAAACACTTTGGTTAGTGTTATTAACGATTTTGATAATATTACAATATTGCCAGTTTGAACAATGCTACTGACAACGTATATTTTTATCTAAACTTATTTTTTAATAATCTCTTCTTTTTCTCCGTTTTTACTGTTTTTAAATTTTTTATTGTCATCTGTATACAGCATCTCAATCTCATTAGAATTTTCATATTCTTTAGTGTATAAATAATTTTATTTATCAAAAGCTTGTTTATAATAAATACATATATCATGCACATTTTTAGATTAAATTTGTAACTCTTTTCCAATATTTGCAGTTTTAAATGTAACACATCTACCGTAGAACTATCTAGTCAAAATCCCATTTGGCAATATCTTATTTCTTTCTCATATTTTATAAGATTTTTTATTATAATAATACTAAAATGCAACACGTTTTTCTCCATCACTTTCCAGTTTAGAAGAACGGGAAAAATAAAAAACAAGGTTTGTCAATAAACCTTTATTAAAAATAAAGTTCTTGTTGGCTTTATTAAAAAAGTAACCCAAATTTAATACAAAACCGTATTCGTTAAAATTCATTAAGTAGGTATACAAATATAAGCTTTAAAAGATGTTAATGTGTAAAACAAAGTAACTAACTTTAAATTTAATGTTGTCTAATGTATTTCATCGGCAAAAATCATTTTAGACTTTTAAGTATTTTTAATCCAGAATAAAAATCTGCTTTCTGATTCACTCTGTATGTATACGAACCTAAATGTGAATGAAGAAGTAAGAAGATCTTCCTGTCAATACCTTGCTACTTGCTTTAGAACTACTTAGTCAGTTCTCTGCCGTCGTGTAAATTGAATCATTTATTTTCCGTGTGCTTGTGTTTTTGTAAACTCAAGTAGTTTTGTTTTCGTTACGTTTGCCGACAGTTTATAGTAGAAAAAAAAGGAAGACCGATATCAAACAGCTTTAAAGCAGCATTTTTGCATTATCTTATTTTCTCGATGACTGATTAAGACAAACAGTTGGTTGGGCACTTCTTTATGATAACTGTAGATTTGTTCTTATACGCTGAGCATCGGAAAAATATTTTTTTTTCTAATTTAAATTATCAGTGCTGTGGAGAGAAATTTCAAATTACGAAAATGACTGTAATTTTTGTGTAACAAAAACAGCAGGCTTCAATTTAAAAATACTAAACTAAAATTCAATATCCTGATATTTTATCACTTTCAAAACCGGTATGAAATTCGGAAACCCTGATTTCTTTTGTATGTTTTGATATGTCAAGTAAAAACAGCAAAGGTAGTGAAGATCTGTTTATGGAGGATAAAATGATAAAGAATTCGTAATGTGAAATAATAAACCGCCACATGTAATCGACCTTACAGAATTAATTGGCTTTGTGCTAAAATTGAAACTATCTAGATCTAAGGCAAAGATATTTGCCTCTTCTCTACAACAGTAAGATTTATTGTCACCAAATATTAAGGTAACTTCCTACCGACAACGAAATCAAAGTTTTTTCACCAAAAAAGATAATTTTTGCTAGAAACTAGAAAATATGTGTCGATTTAAAGTAATTGGTTTATTACAACACTTACAGAGCAGGTATACTAAATATTTATGTTTTTTGTGTTTGTAGGACATTCAAGTTAGTTACTTCAAGAAAAATTGTCCACAATGAATTTACTTCAGAAAGAATGAATGTTTAATATACATATTTATTGGATCTGCAAGTTATAATCTTGCTTCCATTACACATCAAATAGGGTCTGATAAAGAATTTGCGTCTCGGAATATGCGATTAACTAATGGCACATCCAACACATTTTTTTTAATTACTGAAAAGTAAACTATTACCTATAGACAGCGTTGTTACAAATAAATGATTCAGTTTCATAGGATATGAAAAACACTTAAGTGCGCTAAGTTTCCTGAAGTTACAGTAGATATTTTAGTAGGTGTTTCCTTTACCTTAGTCATAATGCTGTTTGCAATCATAGCAATCAATATAGTAGTTTTATAGGATTACAGAAAATGCATCCAGAACAATTCTCAAGACTCCATGCGTGCTTTATTAATTGTTCAGTGGAATTTAAAAGATAAAAAAAACATGTGCAAGTTAGAAGAACATATGTAAGTAACAAGAGTTACTAATAATAAAATAAGAAAATTAAATGGCGCTGTAAAATAAAAATGCATTCTTATCCCAGTGACTTAGGGAACCACTGCTGGTTTATTTTCAGCAAAACAGACCAAGAAAATTATAAAAAAAAAGTAAAATCAATAATTTCTAATTCTATCATTTTTTATTTTTTGCTATTATTTGTTTTAAAGAATTCAATAAATATTTTTTGAATTAGACGCTAGAGATTGTTTCCAATATTGTTTTTGCGCTTAATGACACAAATTTTGGCAAACGTTTATAAACTATGTAAACTAGTGTAATTATTACACTGATGTAAATTCTTTTTTTTTATATTCTTATGATAATTTTTATTTGCAATGTTGTAGGAATTTTCTTTTTTCTTTCTATTTTTTTTGTCAAAATATATATTTTTTCTTCTTCTGCTCTTATTTTTCTAGTTACATTCTATTTTATCTATAATTTTATTATTCACTTGTTGTTTTTTGTTGGCAAATTTTCCTTCTTACATTTCTTCTCTAAATCTTCTTTTTTAGTTGCTATTCATTTTATTTTATTTTATTCTTGTTATTATCATTTTGTGAGATTGGGACTTATGTAATTAAAAAATACACAGGAAATAGAGGAAAGGTTACCGAAACAATTATTCGAGAAAAACGGTTATTACAAAAAAACTTATAAATCAAATTTTTCATAGATTAAGTATGTTTAGTCTAACATGTTTCTTCTAAAATAATAAAAAAACTAATTAAATATTACATTAAATTTAAATTAAATTAAAAATTAATTACAATACTTTGTTGTCGCTATCAGTACAGCTGTAGGTGACAGATTAGCGAAATGTTTTTTAATTTAATTTTATTTTTAAGCAGAGACAACATAACTATAATCTAAACTCATTTTGAATGATTTATTGATTGGTCAATCTATTAATTTTGAGCAATGATTTACAGTCCTAGAGCTCCCTTGACAATAAAATTTTTCCGGGTGTTAAATTGAAGTTTTGACTAGAGTTTTATAATTTTGCAATGCAACCGTCACTTTCATCATAAAATCCATTGTAAATGTTCCTAGTTGTGGATATTGATCAAATGCCAAAATTTTTGTAACAACTCGGATGACTAGTGAACAATTCTAGTTAACTTCGATCACTTTAAAAAAAAAGGTAGAGTACCTCAAAACACGTCATACCCTTGAGATAAAACTTCGGCCCTTATATTTTGGTTAATAAATTCCATATTTTTATCGCATTCCAAATATAGGTGTTCTTGTATTGAAAATGTTATTTTAGTTCTAGTTGATGCAGAAGATAGTGTATGAATCTGAACGTAGTGTAATAGTTTTGTTTTGTTAAAATTTGGCACTGTTGTGATAAAACTGTAAAGCATGGAACTACTCCATCAGCTATTTTTTGCTACTTTTTGAGGATACATAAAATGTCGATATTTTAGTCGATGTGAATATTAATCGTATACATAACCAACTGATGTTTATAGTACACATCGTTAGTGTATTTGTTAGACAAAAATGGATTCTTTTAAAAATCAAAACAGATTCCTTCATAAAGTTTAGATGTTTATGATTTTTACGTGCTTTACTTTTGCAAGTGTAAAATGTTTTTCTGTGCACATCGTTTTCAACTTGAAACCATGTCTTCCCATCATTATCTTTTTGCGCGACTGCTTCGTTTGGTTTAACCCTTTTTTCTTAGTATTTTAATTTGGTCAAATATTTTTCACAGATACAATTATCGCTCTTTGGATGGTGTCAGTTTTTTTTCTTCTTGAGTATTTTTTAATTATTTCTTTATCGTGTTTCTATTGTACCCAATAGTTTTAGTACAGGTTCTTCTAATTATTTTTTTAAATTTTTTTCTTTCGTTTTCTATAACTAATTTGTATTTTAATTTTTAAGTTTTTAATAATGTATTATAGTATTCTTTTTGTTTATTTTTGAGAGATCAAACAAACACTTGGTTTATCTGGGTGTTTGTTTGTGTATAATTTTGTGTTTGTATTTAGTACTACAAATAACTGTATTTGTTTTTGCAAATTTGGTTTTTTTACAATTTGTGCGTTTATGTCCAATAATATTATCAGTATATTCTGTTTCAGTGTTTTATTTTTTTAAATTTATTTTTTGTTTATTTTATTTTTGTCTTTATCATCTACCTATGTAAGCGCGTTAACACATGTTATAGATAAATTTACAAGTTTTCTTTCTAGTCTTACGTAGTACCATAGTCCGCTATTAATCAGTTAAAAAAATATATTTAATTTTGTATTTATTATAAACGTTGTTTCTTTATGCCCTGGTCTTTTTTCTTAAGTCTTACATTTAAAAACTTTCTTATTTATTTACTTTTGTCTGTTTCAACTTTTCTCTAGCTATTCATTCTATATTTTATTAATTTTTTAGCTATCTACTCGGTGCTATCATAGTTTCTATATTTCAAGTTGTTATTCTGTTTAATTTACTTTTTTTTTAATTGCGTCTTTTATTTTTACTTTTAGCTGTTTTAATTTTTTTCGTTTTTTAATCATTTATATTTTCATAGCTAGTTTGTTCATTAGTTTTTTAAGTTAAAATCATTTTTTTAACATTTTATTTGTTCTTTAGTCTTATTTAATTTAAGTGATTTTACATTTTTTTGGAGTAATTTGCCAAATTATCATTTTTCTTTACTCTTGATACTATTTTTATCTATTTTTTTTGTTTTTATTTTATCAATTTGTATTTTTATGGTAACATTATTTTTTCACTTCTTCTGGTATTGTTTTTTAAATGCTTTTTGTGATTTGCATGGTTAATAACAAATAATTACATCTACATCTAAATATTCTTTTTTTCTTAATTCTTTTATCTTCTAGCTTTTAACTGTTTTGTTCTTTTTTCCATAATCCTTTATTTTATTTATTATTACTTTTCTATAAAGAAAGTATAGCGATCGCAATTTTTTCCCATAGTTTTACGTTTACGTTTACGTGTGTCTCTGTGTAACGATGTAGCTACGATAACTCTCGAACGAAAAGTCCTAGTTACTTAAAATTTTGTATGGAGCTGGTTTTTCATATTCTTTTGGTTCTATCAAAAAGTAGGTCTCATAAAAAAACACCGGAAGTGGGTGTATCCGTCATTTCTAACAGTTTTTCTTATAAAAATTTGTAGGTATGTAAATTATTCGAATTATTTTTCAATTTCTTATAGAGATAATTCTTTCTAGCAATTTATTCCAATAAAAACAATAACAGCTTATTAGATATTTGATTTATAATTTAAAGTGAATTTTGTATATGTATACTCTAGGTTTAAATGCTGCCAGCGACGATTTAAAAAAAAATCCATATCTTAAAAAGAAAGCAAGCTACGTTAAAAATAACAATTTTTTGCTATATGCTTTTGACTTGTTTATACACAAACCGCTGCATCTTTCTTACATTATCTTTGGATGTACCCACGATAACTCTCGAGCTAAAAGTCACAGTACTTTGAAATTTGTTATGGAGCTGGATTTTTACATTATCTCGGTTCTATCAACATATGAATTTGATAAAACAAACCGAAAGTGGTTGTTTTCGCTATTTTTCAAAGTTTTTCTTTTATAATTTTGTACGTATGTAAATTATTGCAATTATCTTTACAGTTTCTTATAGAGATAATTCTTAACAATTTATTCAAATTAAAAAAAATTCTAACATTAATAGTTTATTAGATATTTTATTTGTAATTTAACATGAATTCACAAATAATAACTAGGTTCGAATCCTGCCTGCAAAGATTTTTTTAGAAAACAATTTTAAATCTTAAAAAAAATACGTTAAAAAAATAATTTTTACTGATTTACTAAAACGGAAAGCAATATCGAGGCGCACAAATATACAGGTTAGTTAATATAACAGCATAGGCTTAATTTGCCATATTTCGGTTATATCTAAATGAACTCGTAGTAAAAAATTTCAAAAAAAATATGGCATGCTAGGAAATCAATATAAACGTGTAGATACCACTTCAAGTGGTTTTAAGGCAACATAACTTAAAACTTATGTAGACATTCCTTCATTATTCTTTATAGGAAAGCCATGTGTTGACCACATTAGTTATTATTTCATTGTTTTAAATTATTTAAAATTTATTCATTATCATTTTTATGTGTGTTGGTAATGACGTTGTTTTTCTGCATTATATCAATTTAGACAAATATTGATACTTTATCTTTACGATGTTTTTATTTAAATAACTTTTATGTATATTCCATTGACTATAAACTTAATTTTTGTCATACGTATATATTTAGAAGTTAACTACAATAATGCATAGCTTTTAATTCTGAAAATGTCTACTACATGCGAAAAAACTTAAAAATGCAATTTTTTAATTTGGCAAATATAAAACTTATTTGGGAAAATTGTAAAACTGCATTAGTCGTAGCCAAAATTTTTGCTTTTTGGTTGTTCTTTGCATTTATTTTCACGATGCATAAGAATGAATGCCGATCTTAAACGTTAAAATATTTTGTTAGAAATACTTATTGAGTATAACAATTAAGAATACTATGCCGCGTTTAACTCAATTCTTTATAGCTTTTTCATGTGAATATGCCTCGTACGTACCTCCATTTCTGCAAGAGAGCTTAAATTTTACAACTGATAGCTAGCTCGCAAGAAAAAAGCTGTGCGCACTTGTTATAAATTTAATTGAATCGAATTTTAAAACTATTTTGATCCAAATTTTGGTTGCAATAATAGTTTAAGCATCACACTATTTACGTGTTTGCAATATTTGACATTAGGCATAGAGAAGACGGTTAATAAACTATGATCAAATTATCTGATATTGTCGTTCTAAAAGACGTAAAATATCAATTATTGATACTTTAGTGAACAATGAAATACTTCAAAACTAACTAGTAAATTAAAGATAATTTAAGTTTACCAATTATTACAATACAATGCTTTGTGTTCTTTATATATAAACTATTTTAGCTAATAAAAGGTCATAGACATTTTATTCGTAGCAGCGTTTGGCAAAATGATTGTTAATTTGATAAATCTATTTTACTATTAAAAAATAACTAAAAACATTGATAAACTAATTTTTATAGAAAAGGTAATAAAACAGTTATTTCTAGCATAAAAAATTAAAATGCAGTCCTTTCATTTATTTTTATTTTTAAGCAAATTGTGTATTTTTTTAAATTAATACTGAAAATAAACAACACAAACACAAAAAAATGTGTAAATCTAGTTTAACTATTTTTTTAGATGTTACATGATAATTTCAGTGTCAATAACTGTAATTATTGAAAACCTAAAGATGACTTTAAAGTACTAGTTAGTCAAAACAATTGTAGCTGTGTTAATCTAAAATAATTTAGAGAAAACAAGTTTGTTTAATTATTATTTAATAAGTTTGTATATTTTCACAAATTATTATCATTTTTTTTTAATTTCTTTTTAGTTTTTAGTAGTAAATTCTAAGTCTATTTAGTTTTTATAGTTTCTTTGAGTGTTATGCGCTTCCACATAGTATGCTAATTACGATGTTTGTTATGTTTAATTTGGTTTATATTTTCTTGTATTGATAATTTTTATTAATTTAATAAATTCAGGTCAAAAACCAATGATTAAAGTTTACTTGAATTTATCAATTTAATCTGAATCACCAATAATATGGATCCTTTCATTAATTTTATAATTTTTATGTTTGTTCTATGACTGACATAAGTATATTTCATAAACAAATTATAAGACTAGTATATTAAAAAACGAGTTTTATAAAAAACAATTTTTTTACACGCCACCAAGTTTAAAAAATCACCCTCGAAGCAAGGAGTTTCTTTAATAGTAAAGTGCAAAAGAGTCCTTAAGCAACAAGCTTTTTACACTATTTTTTCTATTTTGCATAATTATCACATTAAAAAAAATTGCATTTTAAACATGTTGGTAACACTTGTGCAAAACTTTAATTTAAAAAATTTTTTGTGTTATTCAATTCAAATTCAAATTTACCAAAAATAAATGATGAAAATATTAGTTGTATTTAATCCGAATTAAGATAAATAACTGAAACCGTTAGTAATTTAGTTCCAAAAAAAATCACGAAAAATTTGTAATAAAGAATTTGGGCCGTTTGAGAAATGGTATACTCGAAACAAAGTAAATAACATATCACAAAAACGCATAGTTGAATTCCTTAATACTCCCAATCCTCAATGAAAAGAGGATTGAAGTAGCCCAAACACTTTCTTGGTAGCCATTCCAGATCAATCCATTGTGAATGTAACGGGTAATCAAAATATAGAGAAAACATTCATTTCTACACAAAACCTGACCGAAATTACAATTAATGCTCAGAATAGTTCTTTAATAACGATAAATGTTTACAACGGTTATTTCCAAAATGAACATAAAAATAAGTTCCTTATCTTAAAACTTACATGTATTAGATAATAACTACCAAGATAATTGTATAGTTCTACAAAAAACGTGTAAATAAATTTATGTAGTTCAAGTTGATTTAGTGTTCAACGTCGTTTAACAAAAAGTGCGAGGTTATGTTGTTTATAGCAAGCAATTTTACATTGATACCAATACCAACAGAAACAAAATAAAAAAGTAGTATCTAAAAGTAAAGCGTGTTGTAATTTTAGTTTTAACTACAACCGGTTAGAAAGAGAATTGACGCAAGAAGGCATTTATGTAAAATGTCGCCCTTTTGACCACGATTAGGTTTCAGTGTTCTATGATCATGCATTTTAGATTCTTAACGCTACTTTTTTAATGTGCAATTGTTTATTTAAAAAAAATTAGGAAGTCATCTTTTAAAAAAATAATTGATTTGCGGTGAAACTACATTCTTATATTATTTGTTCAAAACATCTTTTTAACTAAATCGCCACTTGTATGTTTTTTTAAACATATTGCATATTTAGTAGATAAGATAAGCACGTGCATCATTATTAATTTGTTCCGACAAACAACATGTTTATGTTATAAAAAAAGTTGTTATTAAAGTTATAATAAACAAATTATTCATATGCATTTATTTACTTTTTAAACGTTTTGAAATACACACCACTGGATTTAAAGTGGCAACCTATTCATAAGTAAACTCTTTTGGAGATACAAGTTAACCAATACAATTTTAGTTTTATATAAATGCGGTTTACTATGATTATCAAACGTGTGGTTTCCAATTTATATTATTTTAATAGGTATGTTACATCGCTAACAAAAATGTTGGTACTACATTAGATGCGCAAAAAAGGATTGACATTCCCAATTTTACGTGAGACAAAGTATAGTACGGTATGGAAATGCGTGTCGTTACATCTTTATTATGAATGCAAAACCGAAAAATAGAACATACTTGTTTTATTAATTATAAAAATCTGATTAAGTATCATTTTATACAGTAAATATAACACGTTTATTTATATCCATAGATACTTTTGTATTGGTCTTACTGTTTAAAATAAAATTTATTTTAAACTTAAATACAGTTGTATAGAATATAATATTAGTAAAATTATACTTGTTGCTAAATAAGTAAAATTAATTAAACAACATGAGTTCTATAGAATAAAATAACAAAAATAATTTTTGTCTATAAGAAACAAATTTCCTTAATTTAAAATCTGATGCAAAAGTTAAAATTTGATTTAAGTTTAAAATTTTGCATAACCAAATTGAGTTTAAAGTTTAACGTTTAATATTACACTACTGAAATGTGTTAAAAAATCCGTCTCTGATTTTATAAACAACTTAAAAGTTTCTTTTTGTTTTAGTAAATTAAAAACAAGTTGCTTTATATAATCATATACAAATTACGTAAAGTTACAAGTAACAGAACGTATAATTTGTTAAAATTATAAAATACGAAATTAGAGATCCTTCACTTAACCTTAGAATTACAATTACAAATGCAACCCAAATACTAAACTAACGCATAAACTCTCAGTAATATTTTGAAAGTTGTAAAGCTTTCAGAATTTCATTAACTAACTCTAATTACGCACATTAAGTTTTCACCACGCTTCTCCTTGTTGAATTATTAAAATAAACATTAATTTTTTTCCCAAGCAGAAAGAAAAATGTTTTTGTTTATTTTTTTCAATTTTAATGCAAGTTATAAGAACGTAGATACATAAAGTAAACATCAAGTGAACACATAAATCTTATGAAAAGGAAACCGAGAATTGTAGAAAAGTCCGTTTTACGTTTGAGTTATTACCTTACAAAACAAACTAGAATCATAATAGCGTGCAATGGAGATCTAAAATTTATTACAATTATTTTGTGCTAGTAATAGTCAGTAAAAGTTTAACAATCTTAAAATTGAAATAATTGTTTTTTTAAGTATTGAATTTAGTATTTGTATTTAAAGAAAATTATTACACATTTACTTTTTATAATGTACGATTTTGTTCTTTTAATTAAGTTAATACGGGTTGTAATGAAATATAAATTATTTTAAACTTAAAAGCTTTAAACATAAAACATAACAGTTTTGACCAAATCATTGAAATTACTGTATAGTAAAAATAAGTATTTTCAACACTGTAGTAATAAATTAAAAGATTTTTTAAGGTTAATTTAAAGTATTGTAATAGTTATGTAAGTAACGAGTAGGATATCAATATTATTAACGCACGCATGTGAAAATTTACACGACGATGCCGTAGGCCGAGTCATGTTATAACATAAGTGCGTTAATAATATACTATAATATAATAATAATTATACTATAAATAAATGTCAAACAAAATAAAAACTAAGAATTTTGTTTTAGAATATTAACAAAATAAAACAATTTATATTATAGTGACTTCTGACAACCTGTCGGTTTCTTTTTGCAAAGTGTATCAAACCATACGTGTTAAATTTTTTTTGTAGCAGCGCTAGTTGCAAGCATTCCTAGAATTTGAACAGCTAATTTACTTAGTTTTGTTCTAAAACAGTTTTTTTGCACTACATTTCAGACTTTAGTGTATTGACAGATTTTAAAACGTATGGTCTTCCAAAAATTTTTTTAAGGTCTATAATATGTCAACACCGTTATTCAGTTTAAGAATTATCTGAGTATTTTGAGGTAGCTATATAATCAATAAACTCAGTATCCCAAATTTGTTCCTCATTGCTCAAATAGTAGCCATTGAAACGCAGATCTAATATATTAGCTGCAAAATGTATAGGGTGTATAGCAGTGTGCCTTTTTCTTACTGAAAATTCTTGTGCGTTTTGCTTTTTCTGCTTCATAAGGAAACTTCAAAATAATGCTGTTTTACAATGTTTTTCTAGGTTATAGAAACATTCTACTACTTTACTTAGATTAAATTCATATGATTCTAATTTAGTTACATATTCAACGATGAGGTTAATCAAATTGAACAACTTTAACACTCGTACCAAGAATATATCTTAATCTAAAACTAACTTTGTTACTCGTTTGTTCAAAATACTTTTTTACAGTTTTACAAACTCTTAAAGCTTGTACGGTATAATCGGTATCAAGAAAATTTTTCAAGCACCCAAACAACACATTGGTACAAAAAACGTCTAAATGTCCGTCTAATAAACGTTAATAACGCGTTTAAAAACGTTTTTATGTCAAATAAACGTCTATTAGCCGGACATTTAGACGTTTTTTGTACCAATGTGTTGTTTGGGCAGTGAATAATTGATTCAGTTTTGACATTGTCTTCTACCAAAGCTATCGTTCGCAATTATCTCGAATTAATATATTAAGTGTATGGGCTACGCAACTGTAAACAATTATATATTTATAATTGTTATGGATAATGTTTGGTTTTTGATTATTGTACTAGAGTTGTCCGTCACTAGACCATTAAAGTTCTCAGCTTCTATATCTGGTAATACTACTTAATTTTTTTATGCACTTTGCTATATGTCGATTTGCATCAGTAATAAAAAATTTCTAAAAAAAAACAAGAGTAAGAATGGTTAAAATAAAAGTAATAATGGTTTTGTTTATCATGTCGCTCCAACCATCACGCTGCAGACCTAGAAAGAACAATAGGTTTGTCTTTTATTTTATTGTGACCTTCAATTCTTTTGTATTCTGATCGTAGAAATTTATTTGACCAAAAATTCCGTGAAAAAATTTTAAAATTTGGGTTTCATTTTTAAGTGAATAATAATAAATGTTTATTTTGTATGATTGCTAATGATGTTCTACAAGTATAAATTGCTCTTGCAAACAATTGATCCAACTTTAATTGCTCTTTGTTTGAAAAATCCATAATCTATAACAAATGAAAATAGAATATGATACGTTACCGGATGTGCTGGCAGTTGTTGAAGTTTTTTCTACTTCACGTTCATCTTAAAAATGTTTTTTTTTTGTTATTAATTATAAGCAAGTAAACACAAAATTGATAATGTTTAGTAACAGTTTCAAAACAGAAAATTTATGATTCACTATTGTTTCAAACAAAAGAAACCTAACTGCAATAAAATAACTATAAGTCCATCGCTGTTTCACTTATTTGAATCAGTATAGTTTCGGTATTTTAAATTCAAATCTGTTGCAAACTAAATGTTGCATTCGGTTTACGTTTTAAAAGCTTCGTTTTTGAACTGATACTAAATGATCGATACATGTATGATTTTTTTGTTTCAATAATGAACTAAAACAATTCTTTCAATAATATAATAATACATTTTCGAATGCACGTTTCAAATTTTATTGCACAATAAATATTTTTAAATACAATATCACATTGCGTTTTTTACATATTGCAACTTTCCTGGATGTGGTCTTTTCACGGAAGCCTTGAAAACTGCATCAGTTACTGTTGGGTAGCAACTTTTAACCGCATCTGTAACATAGAAATAAATATTTCATTTATATACATACATAATCATAGAGTTACACAAAATTAATTAAATTTTTTTAATCAAAAACAACACAAACTTAATATAAATATCACTTTAGCAATCATTAGAAAGTTATAAAAACACTGTGAATACCTTTAGCTGTACATAATCGTATAGAAAACTTGAAGAATTGAACTTTAATTATAAATCCTAAAGTATCATCAGATTTACGCAATAATTTACCTTAACGCAACCATGTGTGTTAATTTACATTTTTTTATACAAATTAAAACATGATACATAAAAACAGAAATGATAATAATATCGATTACATTTATGCATTATAATAAAATGTTTCGACTTACCGTTTATTGTTCCATTTCGTAATTGTACACACAGCATCACTTATCAAACTGCAACCGAACAAGTGAAAAGATATCAATTTGCAGCGCAAGCGTTGACGACAGTAATCAAAAGTATAGCAACGACTAATGCTGACTAATTACAAAGTATTCGTTTTTCCTAGAACGATTCTACTGTTTTAAAAATAATTCAATCTTATTTAATCGATCTTCAAGCAATTATAGTTATTCAAAAAATATTCGGTTTTAATAAATCAGTTTTTAGACGGTTGCTGATTATGGGATAAAAATTACAAGTACTGAAACGGTTTAAAACTGATTGTGAAAAATAACAGTTTCAATCCGTGTTTACTGGGTAATACAATGAATAAAATAAACATTATTTTCACATCATTACACTCTTTGTTCTTGTTTTATTCTGGAACATTTTTTCCTTTCCCAAATTAATTTGCAAGTTCTTGCAGTAGGAAGCCTCTGCGTCAGCAAAAATTCAAATTTTTATGCTGTACTTAGCAGACGTATTTTTCATGTAGACGCCGAAAGAACATCTACCACAAAACGGCACCAGTTGTTTATCTACTGTCAAGTGTGATTCTGAATTGCAGTACATTTGTCAGTTTTTTATGAAAATTTAAATTGTCTGTTGCTTTTTTGTTAGCCTTGTGTCTTTATTGTCAAATTTTATTAAACTGGAAATTTGCAAAAATCTGTCTTGGGGCATTGTTGCCAAAAAAATTGTAAACAGGAGTCATCTTGCTACAGCTTCCAAATCAGCTCGTGCTTAGCTTTAAGTACTCTAGCACATACCAACTAACAAACGAATAAAGGCATAAATGTAAGTTTTATCTATACCGTCATTACGATTTTTAATTTTGTATGTTTCTTGTTGATATGTAAAGTTTACTATTTCATTTACTATATTAGCATAACTTCTGCCAAAATGTTGTATTTAAAGTACTTGCGGAGCAACACCAGGACTAACTGTATTTATATTTTTGGATCGCTGCCGTTTTTGGGTAAAGAGTTTTTTCTGTCATCTTAAGTAATAAATATATCTTAGACGTCGTTTAGAATTATCTCGTTTTCATCTTCGGACTAAACTGCAAACACGTCATTCGTGATATCTTCAGTTTTTGAAGATTCATCTAGTTTTCCCGAATTCAAATCAAAATTAAACAGTTTTTTAATTCCTCATCTATATATAATGAAAAATTATAAAATATTGGAATATCTTTGCCAACATTACATTGAACTTTTAAGGTATATATTTACTCACCGCGTTACTGAGTAGTTAGAGTCATTTCAGTAATCTTTTGGGTTTTAGATAAAACTATTCATCATTTAAACCCAATTAAAACACATATTTGCAGATACTGTACAGTGATAATTCGAAAATAAGTATAAAACCCAGTATTACAAAAAAAATTGATTTGAAAACTTTAAACTTAACGATGTTTTTTGTTACCTTTTTAGGTTTTTTTATTTGGAAAAGCAATGAAACTAGTTTTGGTAGCTTTCAAAGTGACGTTTGGGGCTACTGATGTGTGCGCTTCATGAGGCAATTATTAATTTAAAATTTGATTAGAAATGGTACAACATTTTTTATTGAAGAATTACAAAATACACTAACAAACATTAAAATAGTAAAGAACCTTATCTCTCTAATTCATATGTCGATTTTAGATGAAGATCTGTTATAAATTTAAAAAATTTCTAAATTTTTTACTGTAAACTATATTGTTGTAAGTAAGTACAATTTAAATTATTTGATATATTATACTTAATGTTCTATGTAAGCGTTGTCTAGTTGAGTGTACTAATGGAATGTCTACTTTCTTATCTTCTCCTATATTGTGTAAGTAAATGCAAAAAAAATGTTAATGTATTTTGTATTTGTTTGATAAATAATGCTAAACTATTTATAATGAAATTGTAAATAAATAGTGGCCTGACAAAGTATAGATGTGAGTAGCACGAAACGTCACTTTAAAAGCTACCAGAAGTGGTTTCATTACTCCTCCTGAAAGAAAAGCATAAAAACAGTAACAGAATACATTGCTAATTAAAGATAGAAGAATAAAGAACAGTTACCGGTTTATATTTAAGTTTTATATTAATTGATTTAAACAACAATGTAAATATTTGTTTAATTTTTTTTTGTTTTATACAATGATATATTAGTGCCTGCAGAAGCTTCAGATTATTTTTATATTTCCTATTATTTAATTATCTAAACTTTTAGGGTTATAATAGCACGAATTTAGAAATACGTATAGCGGTGTCATTTTTATAATCTAGAAACTATAAAAAAATTACAAATATTTCTAAAACATAACTGTAAACAATTTAATGCTTTTCTCATATAACTGTTTTTTATTAATTAATTATTGGTCGCTACATGTTTCGACTTAACGGTCATCATCAGGCCCCTAAAATGATCAACTAAAGTAAAATCTCAACCTTAAAGTTCTTAATATATTTACAATTAATAAATAAAATAATAAATTAAAATTAAACAGTTTATGTCAAAATGACAATATAAATTAAACAAAATGACAATATAAATTAAACGCGAAAGGTATATAAAATAATAATATTATTAACAAAAAAATTAAATAAATATAAAAATAATTTATATAAAAACAAAAATATTATTTAAGAAAAAGAAAATCATTTTTAAAATTAAAAATTTTATTTAAACATGCATCTGGTTCTAAGTTTTTATGTTTAACAATTTTTTTTATCTCCAAAAAATTTAATTTTAGATTTTTATTGCAAATATGAAGAATTTTGTAGTTACTTTTATAATCAAAACAATGGTTATATTCTAATATATCATTAGCGAAAGAAGATTTATTATATAAATTATTACCAACATTATTGTTTTTAATGTAAGAAAAATGTTTTCCTATTCTTGTTCGAAATTTACGGCCGGTTTGTCCAATATAAAAAAAGCTACAGCTACCACAATTTAATTTGTAAACACCAAATTTATTCAAAATATCAACTTAATTTTTACTATTGACAAGTAAAGATTTTTAATTACGATTTGGATGAAAAAGAAATGTTAATATTATGCTTTTTAAATAAATTTTGAAATTGAAAAGAAGAGCGACCAATGTAAAGAAGAGAAGTCTTTTTATTGTTATCTGAAAGTGGAGTAAGAGTTGAAATGTTTTTAACATTAATGGAATTAAAAATTTTATTTTGAAATTTTTTGATCATATCTAAAGGATAATTATTATTTGCTAAATTATAAATAATGTCAAGTTCTTTATTAAAACTAAATTTATCAAGAGGTAATTTGTATAAACGATTAAAAAAAATCTAAAAGATGACATTTTGTGTGAAAAAGGATGAAAAGAAGAAAAAGGAATGACTTGATCAGTAGTAGTATTTTTACGATGAATACCAATTTTGACAGAATTATTAACTCTATTTAAAGATAAGTCTAGAAAAGTAACAACGTTATTAGATTCTTTTTCAAAAGTGAATTTAATGTTAGGATGTAATAAAATTAGAATATTAAAACAATGGTCAAAGTCATAATTATTACCTTTAAATACAACCAAAATATCGTCTACATATCTTTTATAGTAAATAAAATGTTTTTTAATTAAATCATTTAAAAAAAGGTTCTTAATTTCTAAGTTAGTAAGGAAAATTTCAGCCAGTATAGGTAAAAGATTGTTACCCATAGGCATAGGTTTTTTGAGTTTAAGTTTGATTAATAAAATTAGAAAAATCTTGATTTAAACATAATTTTAGACAATCAGATAACAATTTGCAAATATGATCAGGAAGGTTAGATTCAAATAGAAGTTCATTAACAATATTTTGGCATTCTATAAAAGGAATGCTTGAAAAAATATTAACAATATCAAATGATATAAGAAAACAATTTGTATCTAAAGTTAAATCAAGGCATTGAATTGTTTACAGTTATAATTGAAAATCCCATTTTGAGTTAGACTTTATAATAGATAATACAATCTTCAATACTGCTTGCCGTGCAAATATTTTCCATTTTTATCTACAATCAAACCTTAAAATGAAAAGAACTTCATCAAACATCTGGTTTAATAGCACCTGTCTAAAAAATCAAGTATTTCCAAACTATATAAAATTTACGACTAAAAATAAATCAGTTCAAGCAATCAACGGTACAATTAAAGGTAAACAAGCTTGGCTACATAACGAAATTAAACATTGGTATCAAGTTAGCAACAATTTAAATCTATTACTATATAAACAACATTCTACTCTTTTTTAATACTTCCATAATTTAGAAATTGATTTAATTATTAATTTTGTTTTTGAATTTGGTTGTCAACTTTTTACTAAACTTAATTCAAAAATTAAAAAATTAATACAAAATAAAGTATCTTTTAATTCACATTTACAACCTGTATTTAGTCAGATACATGACTTCACCTTTTATAATAGATTAATTAATTTAAGTACTTCAAAATTTGAAAAAGATGAGATAGAGTTTCTTAAACTTGGTCTTAAACACAATAATAATAATCTTAATACTAAGCTTTTAGATGAATTTAAAATTGATTTAGAATGCATTTTACATAAAACTTCAAACTTTGATTCTAATTATGTTAGAGCTATTTGTAAACAAAAGTTGAAAAATATTACCTTGTCTCACGGAAAACTTAACAATAAAATATTAAATGTTTGTTTGAATGTATTAAACACTGTTGCTTGATGCGAAGTAATAACATTCTGCTGAACTTTCATTGTTTATTATTTTGAAATGAATATACATTTCATTTCATGTATATTCATTTCAAAATAATAAACAATGAAAGTTCAGCAGAATGTTATTACTTCGCATCAAGCAACATTGTTTAATACATTCAAACAAACGTTGGAAGACCGGTATGGACCAGGAATCAGCAACAAAATATTAAATGCTGTTAAACTAAAGCAAAAGAGAGATAATCTAATATTTACTAAAGCTGATAAAGGTAATATTTCAGTTATAATGAACAAAACTGATTACATTGACAAAGTTAATAACTTTCTTGATTCTGATGATTTTCAAAACACTAATATAAATTTTGTTTTATTCTCCAACAAAGTTAAAGATTTCATTAACATGAACAAAGAAATTTTGTCTGAATTTTTTAATACCAAACATTATAATTTACTATTAATGAACCTTTCTTTACCTTTTCTATATGGCCTTCCAAAAATTCATAAACTAAACAATCCTATTAGACCTATTGTTTCTTTTTATAACACTCCTATTTCTAAAATTTCATCTTTGTTAAATCAAACTTTACGTTCTTACCTTAACTTTCTATTTTCTTTTTCTATTTCTAATTAACAATCTCTAGCTGATGAATTAGTTGATTTAACTTTAGATACAAACTGTTTTCTTATATATTTTAATATTGTTAATCTTCTTCCAAGCATTCCTTTTATAGAATGCCAAAATATTGTTAATGAACTTATATATGAATCTAACCTTTCTGATCATATTTGCGAATTTTTATCTGATTGTCTAAAATTACGTTTAAATCAAAATATTTTCAATTTTAATAATCAAACTTATATTCAAAAAACAGCTCTGCCTATGGGTAACAATCTTTCACCTATACTGGCTGAAATTTTTCTTACTAACTTAGAAATTAAGAATCTTTTTTTGAATAATTTAATTAAAAAACATATTATTTACTATAAAAAATATGTTGACGATATTTTGGTTGTATTTAAAGGTAATAAATATAACTTAGCCCTTTGTTTTAGTATTCTAAATTCATTACATCCTAAATACCTTTGAAAAAGAATCTAATAACGTTCTTAATTTTCTAGACTTTTCTTTAAATATAGTTAATAATTCTGTTAAAATTGGTATTCATCGTAAAAATACTACTACTGATCATGTCATTCCTTTTTTTCTTTTTATTCTTTCTCACCCAAAATATCATCTTTTAGATTCTTTTTTAATCATTAATACAAATTACCTCTTGATAAATTTAATTTTTAAAAAGAATTTACCATTATTTATAATTTAGCAAATAATAATAATTATTCTATAGATATGATCAAAAAACTTAAAAATAAAATTTTTAATTCCATTAATATTAAAAACATTTCAACTCTTGCTCCACTTTTAGATAACATTAAAAAGACATATTTTTCCCTTCATTACATTGGTTGCTCTTCTTTACAATTTCAAAATTTATTTAAAAAGCATAATATTAACATTTCTTTTTCGTCTTAATTTAATTTAAAATCTTTACTTGTCAATAGTAACGATAAAGTTGATATTCTGAATAAATCTGGTGTTTACAAATTAAATTGTGGTAGCTGTAGCACTTTTTATATTGGACTAACCGGCCGTAAATTTCGAACAAAATAGCACAACATTTTTCTTACATGAAAAACAATAATGTTGGTATTAATTTATATAATAAATCTTCCTTCGCTAATCATATATTAGAATATAACTATTGTTTTGATTATAAAAGTAACTACAAAATTCTGAATATTTGTAATAAAAGTCTAAAATTAAAGTTTTTAGAGATAAAAGAAATTGTTAAACATAAAAACTTAGAACCAGATGCATGTTTAAATGAAATTGTTAATTTTGAAAATGATTTTCTTTTTCTTAAATAATATTTTTGTTTTTATTAAAATAATTTTTATATTTATTTAATTTTCTTGTTAATAATATTATTATTTTATATACCTTTCTCGTTTAATTTATATTGTCATTTTGTTTAATTTATATTGTCATTTTGACATAAACTGTTTAATTTATTATTTGTAAGTATATTAAGAATGTTAAAGTTGAGATTTTACTTTAGTTGATAACTTTAGAGGCCCGATGATGACCGTTAGGTCGAAACATGTAGCCACCAATAATTAATAAATAAAAAACCGTTATATGGAAAAGTCATTGAATTGTTTACAGTTATAATTGAAAATCCCATTTTGAGTTAGACTTTATAATGGATAATACAATCTTTATTTCTAAAACGTTTTTTTTTAAAGTGAAACGATTTAAATCATGTGGTCGATTTAAATTATTTTCGATAAGTTTTCTTTACTCCTTTCCAAAAATTAAAAAAAAAATCAATCAAGTACATTGTTTTTTCTATTTGAATATAATTATTAAAACAGTTTTCCATAAATTATAAGACATGTTGAATTTGATCAATAAATATTTTTATTTTGTCTTATTTAGCATTAGGATGATATTTTACTTTTTGTAATATTTATTAAAATAGATCCGTTAGAAAAAAACATAGCGAACAAAGAATTCAAATTTAAGTAGAATTGTTAGAAATGATAGGTTTTATTAAAATTTTATTTATTAGCTGTAATTTTTGTAAAAATTTACACGCCATTTTTAATTGTTAAAAATTATTCAATTTCTTATAAAAACAGACAACAGAAATAAGATAAAAAGTAACACTTTGTTTTAGATGTTTGCAATCAAGTCATCTACTTAATTATTACTTCATTTCTATTACTGCAGTGTTAATGAAATCCAAAAATTTCAAGTTTTTTGCTTTATGCTGGGGTGTTCAAACACGTTTTTTGACATTACTTTAACCTATTCAAATGTTTGTAACCTGGTTTTATTGATATGTTTTTAAGTGCAAATATATTTAAAATTTTTTAGGTATCAAACACATTAATGAAATTGTTTCTTATTCGAAAAACAAAGATGGATCAATTGATTCTAGTTCAATTTACAAATTAAACAAAACAGTTAACAATTTCTCTTGTTATTTGATTGAAGATTTTAATTTACACAAACAATTATGTAAGGTTTAGAAAATTTAAAAGTGTCTTCTTGTCTGTTATTTATTAAAGAAAGAACAAGGACGTGAAATGTGTTCTGTTTAAACTCATCTTCGTACAACAAATAGGAAATTCTTAGTATTTTTACCGCTTTTATAAACATTTTCTAATTGAAACAATTCTAAGAAATGTACAATAAAAAAAGTTTACTTTAAACCGTAATTTACAAACTAAACATGAAATATGTTAAAATACGTCGCATTCTATAAAATGCTTAATAGTTTATAATGTAAATATTTAAATGTGTTTGTAAATGACGTGGTAGTCAGAATGTTACGGTTTTGTATATAAGAAATTATTTATTTCTCTAAAAACACACAGTTTGCAAAGTTTGAGATACGTAAAAGTGGCATATACGCATTACTTTAAATTTATGCGGCTTTTAAACTAATTTTTGGTGGTTTTTGTTTAAAAATTTAGCAATTTAAAACTTTACTACGTACATAACCAATATTAATTATACAGAGACACAAATACTTTGTGTTTGCAGTACCACCAATGATATATGTACTAAATAAAATTATATATAAAGCTTAACAGTTATTAACATTACACATTTTTAAAATTTGTTGTGACAAAATTTGTAAAAAAAATTGTGTTTATTTTAGAACGAAACTTTAAAAATAATATTTCACGTTTGTATTAATCTAATTATTAAGTTAAATACAAATGCTATTTTTATAGTTTAAAAAACAATTGATTTTAGTCGTATAACGCATGTTCTACATTAACATATTAACATTTTAATAAAACATCTAAAACGCTTCTTGTTTAAATATAATTTAAATAGTGTAATAAATATCTACGCTTTATGTTTTTAATCAATAGTCTAATTTAAATTTCTGTTTTAATGATTAATAAAACACGATTTGAATAAAAGATTCATAATATAATTACTTTCAATTTACGTAATTTTATTTCCCTACGTTTTATCAATTCAGAAAACTCTACGATGATCATTGCTTATTGAAATTAATTCTTCTTTTCTGACATCGATATTTATTGAATTTTAATTTGCATTATCAATTTATTTGTAGCCTTTAAACAATTAGCAGTGATTCAAATAGATTTTTTTATGTTAATGTTCTTATATCGTTTTTTAGTAAATTAAGTAAAAAGTTTAATTGCAACACTAATTTTATAATAAACTTAATAACGCAAACTTAACTATATAAATTATAAATCAAATTTTATATTTAAAAATTTCAATTGAAGGTAGCATCAATATATAGAAACGCAGAATTAAATTGTTTGATAATGCAGTTAACCAAAAAAACGTTTTAATTATTTTTTTATTTACTTGCCGTTATGTAAATATGCAGATCAAATAATAAAAAAATAAAAAATCATGTTTTTTGAAAAGAATTTGTAAAAATGGAATACTCCGTTGCTATCTTTAAGTAAGCGAAAATCAATGTGCTTTACGGGCACCAATTGCGTTCAATGCAAGGCATCTGGATAAAAATTTTTACGTGTGACTTCTTATGCCGAAATTTATAGCATTCTAAAATTGTTATATTGTTAATTTCCCTATTTAGCGCATATTAACAGAATACCCATCCGGTATAGTTGTTATATTCCTTATTATTTCGTCATAAAAAGTTTTTAAAATAAAAGTGTCAGTGACCAAAATTAATAAATAAAAAAGTAAATATCAAATTGCACTATAAAATAAAAATGTATTCTTACCCCAGCAAATTTCTCACAACACACGTGTTGCTTGTTTAAAGTTTGAAGCGAAAATATAGTTGTCAATGTTCTCCAGTGAGCAAATGACATTTATTACTAGACAAAATTCTTACAACACGAAAACCACACTTAAATGATTGTTAATTTGTGTTGAATCTAGTTGGTTCAAGGTGATAAATGACAAAACTGAGTTACGCAGATGAAAATCAATTCTTTATTTACATCCCAGTAAACACAAAATTGATAATGTTTAGTAACAGTTTCAAAACAAAAAAATTATGATTCACTCTTGTTTCAAACATAAAAGAAACCTAACTGCAATAAAATAGCTATAAGTCCATCGCTGTTACACTTATTTGAATCAGTATAGTTTCGGTATTTTAAATTCAAATCTGTTGCAAACTAAATGATGCATTCGGTTTACGTTTTAAAAGCTTCGTTCTTGAACTGATACTAAATGATTGATACATGTATGATTTTTTTGTTTCAATAATGAACTAAAACAATTATTTCAATAATATAATAATACATTTTCGAATGCACGTTTCAAATTTTATTGCACAATAAATATTTTTAAATACAATATCACATTGAGTTTTTTACATATTGCAACTTTCCTGGATGTGGTCTTTTCACGGAAGCCTCGAAAACTGCATCAGTTACTGTTGGGTAGCAACTTTTAACCGCATCTGTAACATAGAAATAAATTATTCATTTATATACATACATAATCATAGAATTACACAAAATTAATTAAATTTTTTTAATCAAAAACAACACAAACTTAATATAACTATCACTTTAGCAATCATTAGAAAGTTATAAAAACACTGTGAATACCTTTAGCTGTACATAATCGTATAGAAAACTTGAAGAATTGAACTGTAATTATAAATCCTAAAGTATCATCAGATTTACGCAATAATCTACCTTAACGCAACCATGTGTGTTAATTTACATTTTTTTATACAAATTAAAACATGATACATAAAGAACAGAAATGATAATAATATCGATTACATTTATGGATTATAATAAAATGTTTCGACTTACCGTTTATAGTTCCATTACGTAATTGTACACACCGCATCACTTATCAAACTGCAACCGAATAAGTGAAAAGATATCAATTTGCAGCGCAAGCGTTGACGACAGTAATCAAAAGTATAGCAACGACTAATGCTGACTAATCACAAAGTATTCGTTTTTCCTAAAACGATTCTACTGTTTTGAAAATAATTCAATCTTATTTAATCGATCTTTAAACAATTCTAGTTATTCAAAAAATATTCGGTTTTAATAAATCAGTTTTTAGACGGTTGCTGATTATGGGATAAAAATTGCAAGTACTGAAACGGTTTAAAACTAATTGTGAAAAACCGGAACTCTTTCAATTTATTCACTGTCAGTTACATGTAAATGATATAAAATGGAACTAATACGAAACAACGTAATGAAATAATTGTTTTAATTTTGTGACTGTAACAGTTTCAATCCGTGTTTACTGGGATATTTCTTGTTAAGCTTACAATAGCATAATTCTTACCCGTTTCACAACAGTGGTGAAATGCCCTCACTTATACCGCACAAACTTGAAGCATTAACGTACTCTCCGGCATTTACATACAATTTCAACAACACATAATACTTGAAAATGTAAACAAAAGCAAAAATAAAAACTGCGTTAGATCTTAGATAATGAGCAAATTTTAATAACAGATTTTTTTACAGCACCAGTGGTTTTAAAGTTATTAATGCGATTAGTACCCAGAAGCAATGCCTGGAATCTAGCATTGCGCTATTGATACGGAGGAAGCTTTTCATCCTTCATGATCACAAGATCCCCTACTTCTAAATTTGTAACATTATGTTGCCATAAAATTTGCACGAATACGTAGTTGATTATTTGGCACTGTTTGTATATTGGGATCTGCAACTTCATCTAACCGAGAACTGAGCCGCAGTGACAAGAGTAAGATCGTTAGGATCAATTCTCAAAAAGCAAAGCGGCCTTGAGTTTAACACAGCTTCTATCTTAGTTAACAATGTGTACAGATCTTTGAAGGTAAATAAGTCATTACTTACAATACGCTTTAGGCTTACGTTTAATTGATTTAACGCAAGACACCCATAATCCATCTTGATGTGGAGCGTAAGAAGAAATAAAGTGTCATTTTACTTCACTATTTTTCAGCTCATTTTTTAAGTCATGAATTTTAATTGACTCAATTAACCTATGCAATTTCATTGTTTGTACTAGTAAACATTTAACGTTATTGGAATAAAGTTTAGCTGGTATGCCACGACGAGCAATAAATCGTCCAAATGGCATCATCAAACTATTTACGATCAAATCAAATACAAGTTCAAAACACAGTTTTAAGAGTTATGTAGGTTTTTGCTTTGCGATTTTGTTTCTTTGTTAGCTCAGCGTAGCCAAATCCAATATGATACAATGGAAATGAAAACTAAATATGCGGATGTGGCAGGTTTGCTATCATAAGATTGATAAAATTAAAGAAAAAGCAAAAACATTTAATACAATTGTGCACGAATTGTTTAGCCATATTTTGTCCGGATAATAGGACAATAGCCAAAAGCTTGTTCCGAATTGTAGGTAACAGAAACTGAAAGCTTGCAAGAGACGTAAACGTTTGTGTATTTTATGATGATCTTTACTACTGTTTTTTCTCAAAAGCACATTTGGAATTAGATAGACAAGCTCCCACATGTAGGATACTTTGGTCGTCTAGAAATCAATTTTTTGGTTCAAATTTTTTTTTGTTAGACTGTCTAATGGCAAATTTACAAAAATTTAGGTAAAACACAAAATAAATTTTCAATTTTGTTAGAAGTTAAAGATTGTAAATATCTTTCTGCAATATGCTTTGTACAGTTGTTTCTAAAACAAAAGCAACATGCAATAACATGTTTAAAAGTGCGTAGACTAAAAAAGTTTTAATAAGAAACTTTTCAACTTCACAAGCTACAAAAGTAAAAATATGTGGCTTGATTTTGGGTAACTCTACTAAATCTATGTTTAAAATAACCCATGGATCAGAAGTGTCGGACAACCAAAGAGGGCCATGCCACCATAAATTAAAATTTTTAAATTAACAAAAGATATTGCTCGCAATAGTAGGTTAGCTAAATTCGCATTAGTAGCGATATGTCTCCAAAGAAAGTTTTCAATAAACTTGAATCTCGGCAACCTTACATACAAACATTTTTACTTAATGTGGAGGAAATCGAATCCGTCTAATAATAATTGAAAAATCAAAGAAAACATTGATTAAAATTTAATCTTAAAGCACATTTGACGGTTGATACTTTTAAGAGTGGAACAATCATTGGTTTTAGGGGTGCTACTTTAGACATTAACCAAAAAACTTGGCTAAATATTTGACCATAAGCGTTGATCAAACTCCATAGAAACACGCATTATAAGCTATCGTAATAGTATCAAAAAATCTATTTAGATAAGGCAGTTACAAAGAATTTTTCTAAGCATTGCTATTAAATTAACCGAATAAAGATCATTTTTATAGCTACCCATTTAGAAAAAAATTGAATTAGAAAGTGGTTTGATTCACGATACTTTTTCTAGTCACAGTGTTTAGATAAAATTTTTTGTTTGTATGGTGTGAAAAGTCTAAATGGCCAAAAAGATTAAATGAAATGTCAAATTAGGTCAAAAGTATTTGATTGCAATGTATCACCTAGTGTTGATAAAGATGACTTGGAATTGTTTAAGTTTAGATGAGTTTGAAACTCAGAGCTGTTAGAAATTAATTTTTTTAAATTAAATTCTAAAGATTGCAAAACTTTAGTAAGAGCCTCAGCAATATCAATTGCTTCATTTAGAGAATCTGTTCGATAAAAACGACATCTACTTAAAAATGTTCTTTAATGATTATCGCTACGACAGCGTTTGAAGATTCACACTTGTAAGCAACTTTGTGGAGTGTTTAAGTATCACCTTTAGGGGTTCATAGAGACTACTACGTCATAATATTTTTTGTAGTGGTCTTTGAGTTGCATGAAGTAATATTTGACGATACATTTTTTTTTGTATTGGCGGAAACTGCAATAGAGAATCTACAAAAATCTAATAAAATAAAAAATAAGTTTATTTGAATTTTGGATTCTATCATTTTGAGTTTAAGGAGTGTTCTGTTGACGTTGTAGTAGACTATTTTCAATTTAGTTGTTGTGCTATTCTTCTTAATCACATCATAATGGAGAAACAAGTGAAAGTGAATTTTAGACACAAGAAGCGTATTTATTTTAGACATGTGAAAACTTTGATATTTGTTCATAAGATCAACATAAAGTTTACCAAAGACTTTGTAGGTCTTGAATTGATTTTTAAGTTTCAAAAATTGTTTTTTAGCTATACAATAAGACTCACCTAAGTCAGGCTTTTAAGCAAATAGAATGTTAACAATATATCTTCCTTCTTTATTCATTTTAGTAGTTTGTCTAGTTTCTCAAACTTATCATTATAAACAGAAACACGTTTGGAAGTTGATGTTTGTTCGACTTCTCCAAACTTTTTCATAAACTTAAACAAGCTATCATTTTGGACTAAATGACAGTAAACGAGTTAAAACGTTATGCTATTTAAAGTACCACTTAATAACCATCCGAAGTAAGTTTGGTGCACGTAAGTACGCCAGTATTTGTTGCAGCAGTTGATAAAAGCAATTAAATGTCGGATCAGCTAGCTGAATGTTGGTTCCAATGTTGAAACATTTTGTAATAATGTAAAAATTTGGGAGTAGGCTAGTAATTTGTGGTACGACAAGAAAGGATACTGTCAATGTCAACGAAGAATAATAATTTAAACTAATTTTTAAAATACAATTTTATATTGCAAGCAGTGTTAGCTAAACCTTTTACTTGTATGCGAAATGGGGTTTGGGTAATATTTAATTGTTTAAATAGATCATCAAAACTTGACTAATTACCCAAATCAAACAATGTACAAGGAGAATGGTTCTGTTCAAAGAGGACTCTTACCTTAACGACAACAGTAGAAAGAAGTACTGAAGAACAGTTAAAGGAAGCAGTAACAGACGTGCTATGCACTTGTGCACTGATGACAGAAAATTCTTCACAAATTGAAATTGAAGCAAAATTTATAATTAAAATTTTTTGTAAAATGACTTTTTGCTAAGCAATTGAAACACAGTTTTATGCTTTGTACTTTAGCAGATCTTGCAGGACAATCTTTAAAAAATAATTTTCTTTGCTCAGTATGTTCATTTCATTATTGTTTACAGTTGAAAAAATTGTTCCATTAAAACTTGATTTAGCTTGTACAAAATTAGATGAGTTATGAACACATCAAAAAAATGTTCTTTGTCAAGAAGTTTATGTAGGGAACGCAAATTAGTTTCTATGCAATCAATTATCGAGTGCAGTTTTTTTAGTAAGCTCGATGTTTCCAATAAAGTAGAGTAAATTAAATGTTAGTAATTTAATGCTGTTAGGGAAGAACCATTATTAGACGTATTTTGCGAGTTTTTTTATTATCAATCTTTATACAAATATTTTTTTATTTCTTCGTATCAGGAAACTGACATAGTTGTTCTATATATAGAATTATTAAATTCTTTGTTCTACCTTTGGTTAAATAAATAAACAGAGAAAAATACAAATTTCTTGTAAATTAACATTTTTTCATTTCTTTAATACGATACACTCGTGTACCATGTAAATTTATGCAGTTTAAGTTTCCTTGTAAAATTGCTTGAATTATAAAGAGAACTAAATTTTTTTAGGTGTACTACTCGTGCTTTTTTATCAAGTCAGAAAGGCGACAGACTATTGTGTTTCTGTACTCTGCTTGCTGTTGGCAAATTCGTATTACAGTTTAAATGACTCGGAACAATTTAGCATAGTCAAGAAACTACCAAATTGCTAGCTGCGATGTGCCAAGAGAAACGTTCAAACCATCATCAGAATCATCACTAGCACTTTAACAGTTATTATCACTTCCTTCTTCAATTTTTGTAAACGGCTGCATTATCTTCTGATTTAACTTTTAATATACTAGATGGATTTTTGTCTGTCTTGCTAACTCATGCTAACACAGCTTCATCAAAGTCATCATCACCAATTCTAACACTACGTTTTTCTTGATTTAGCGCTATTCTAGCTGTAACAAAGCATTTTACAAACGGAGACCAACAAAATTCATCTTTCTGAACAAACTTTCAACACATCCAACGTTGTTTTTGTAAAAGTGTAAATTTTCATTTCTTCAAGAAGAATAATTTTATTTGTTTATTAAGATAAATTAACCCTTGGGCAATAAAGTTAAATTTAATAGGACGTTATTATTCAAATGTTTAATATAGTATTTAAGAAATTCTAGAAACTTTAAAATTGAGAACACGTAATTATTGAAAAGCCGTATTGCTTTAAAATAAAGACATAAAAAATTAGGAACACGACAAAAAATATAAAGAAAATTTAATGTGAACAAAACGTTGCTAGAACGTTACTAAAAAGTAATGTCACTGAACTAAAATAATGTTGACAAAAAATTGCTTAAAACACAAAATAATGGAGATGTGGTATTTAATGTTAATTTGACTTAACTTTGTTACAAGTTTTGATGGTTTTACGAACCTGCACGGCCAACTCTCAATCGTCGGAGAGAGGGGGGGTTCCTAGATACATAAATTGAATAGATATATAAGGGCGCCAGAGCTTCCCCCAAAGTCACGTCTGCCTGCTCACAACAGAATGGGAAGAAACTTGCAACTAGTTGTTAAGTTCGTAATTCCTCTAGTCAGCTGTTCGAGTAGTCAGAAGCAATTAGTTAATACGATAGCCATAGGAAACAGGTATATTGTCATAAAAGAATATTTAACCAACATAACAATTTTAATGTAGAATCACTGAGGTTTATCACAGAATATTATAGCTATTAAATACAAAGAAAATGCCAGTAGTATAGGCAACACACCGTACATAAGTAAACTACCATAAGAATCTATAGCGAAGAATAGTTTGTAGTAAATAACGTTTACATAAATTAGTATAATAGTATTACTGACAATCCAATACAGACATAAGACTGTACTACGCTAATGTTAACTTATCCTAACCCAGCGTATAAATTTAATATAGCATCAACGTTTATCAATCGGTATTACACAGCATGCACAACTTGGCATAAATAAAATTTATTACGTAACTCGTAAACAACGATAGTGATAATTATAGAATTAATAACAAAAGTCTCGTGAGTGACCCGTTTGACTACGTAAATAAAACAAATAAGATCACTTACCAATCTATACAGGTGTTTCCTTTGGTGTGAAGAAACGTACGTTCCCCCGACACACAACCTGCAAACAATTTGAATCGCAAACCGTGTCAAGCTAATGTCTCACGAAATCACATCTATAACAATTATTAATTAAGATACAAACCAACATAAAGAATATAAACCGGTTGTTATATGCTGTGGTACCCCTTTTTTGTTGAGTTAATTAGTTATAACCACGTCTTATCGAGAAAAGTTAGTATCGTCCCATATAAATATGTGTCGAGGTTCATCCCTCCGGAAAGTGGTATCGAATACAGAATAGCGCTGGAACACAAATAGGTGGTGAACACGAACACGGCGTATCAGCCACGTGTAATTTAAGTATGCCCTAGATGCTTCCTTAAGGCCCCAATTGTGCGGCTTGCAGTCGCCTTCTGTTAGCGCTCGAGTCCGGCAACGTGATGCCTTAGTTAATAATAGTAACGATATCCATTTATCGAGAATCTGACGGTTTAACATGAAGGTACGCAAAATGGCTGTCAAAAGGAAAACGAATTACAAACGAGTTTATATTAAAAGATGACTTTAGCTCACCCTGTAACGTCTTAACGAAATTAAGAAATTAAATAATTATAAATGGTTTTCCATTATTTCCCCGATGGTAACGGATAATATTAATCTTCGCTAATTACAGGCCACTTACATATTTCACATGTCACGACTTTCTACCAAATGACATCTAATGCGCAAAAGATAGTTAGCGGTTGTCAAAACTCGAATCTAATTTCACGTCGAAAACCCATAGGCGTACCTAATGAAGATTTCAACCGTAACAACAAAGGCGTACGTAATGGAAATTACCGTAACAGATTCCCCCCCAGCAAGATAAAAGCGTGGAGCGAGAATAACAAGAACAAAGCTAAAATGAAGACAGAAATTTAGGCATACGCCAAGGACAGAACCCTAAAATCCAAAACCAACCCCGAAACACAATAACGCCCAACCCCAGAAGAAACGTAGATGAAAGAGGTTTTCTCGGTTTACTAAGCATCACCAACCAGATGTGTCCAAAAGTCGCATGAAGCGGAATGATACTTCAAAGAACCAGAAACTCAACTAACAGGATAGAAGTATCAGCACAGGTACTCGTTGGAAGTCGACAACAGTCGATACGCTAAAAAGCCAGAAAGCAACGCAGTCCCATAGACCTTACTGATTGACAACACTAAAGCAACCCCAGAGAAAAAGAAGAATGATAGAAAAGAAAGAATACGAATCTAACCCCAAATATAAGTCCCCAAAGCTAACTAAGCTAACGAAGTAAAAAGAAAAAAAAGTATCTAGATGTTGAAATGGGATACGCGGATTTAGAAGAAAGTCCAAAAAGAAAACTAATGCAGTTGTGCTCAACAAGTCGTCAACAGACGATATGAGATTCTTCCGCCAAAAAAACCCAACAGATCCTAAAGATCTAAGCAAAGAAAACCAATGAAGAAATCTCAAGCAAAAGAAAAAATTCTGATTAAAAGTCGACATAAGTCGTACTACCAAAGAGGCAGAGAAAAGAATCAGTAATCCAAGAGTCACACCAACAAAGTTACCAAAAAAAGCAAAACACTAAATGAGTGCCAATCCGAAAGAAATCCAAAATCGCGAAACCCAAAACAAAACCAAAAGAAAGAAAGAAAAAGAAGTAAGAGTCAATAAAGAATAGAAAGCTTCACTTGCTAATTGAACGTCGTGAGTCAGTGCTCGTTGTGTTGGAATGTCACCTGGAACTTAAATGCCGAAGAACGGATTAGAATATTCCCAGAGCAAAAGAAACCCAAAGGAGAGAAATATCCTAACAGTGACTAACAACATCAAAAATGCCGACTAAGCGGAAGTACAGAGTACAAGAAGCGACGTTGCAGTCTATCCCAAGCTTCAATCCAAAAACAACAAAACAAAAAACCCACTAAATCCAATACAGCAAGAAAAGTAACTGAGAAAGAAAAGAAAAAAAGAAACACAGCTGCAGTGAACACTAAAGAAAGAAGTAACTAAAAAGAAAAAGAAAGTGTTCAAGCAACAAGCCAAGATAAAAAAAAAGACAAGAAAGATAAGACTAGGTATTTCTATGTTCAACTAACCACCCAAGAGGTGAACCATAAGAAGATCAAAAAGAAAAAAAGAATTGATGTCACATAGAAAGTCCCTAAGCCCAAGAAGAAAAAAATAAAAAGTAGAAAAGATAAGAGATAGAGAAAGACGGAGATAGCTAAGGCTTGATCTTAATGCCTGATTCATTCTTCACCCCGTAAAAGAATGAAAAGAGAGACCACCCTACGGTGCCCAACCAACCGCCCTAACAAAAAAAGAAAAAAAAAAGAAAGAGAAGAGAAAAGATATCACAGTTAGTCATAGACCAAGAGCGTACCAATTGCTGTCCCAAATTGGAAAGTATACTTCAAGACTTTAATGCCGACGAGCGGAATAGAAAACTCAAGAAAAGAAAAAACCAAATCCAAAAGTAGAAGAGAGAATTCTATAGATGACGTACCAATCCAAAAAGGCCGACTAAGCGGATATAAATATATACAGACGGAAAGGTAGTCTGTCCTGAAGTAAGATGGAGAAGAAAGAAACCAAAACAAAAGTACTAGAAACTTAAGCAAAGAAAAGAACATCGGTGACAGCAAAATGAGAAGAACAACTGGGTAGCATCCAAGCTACAACCAACAAGATACCGACGACATATTCAAAGACTCGAACCACGAAAACCGAAAGAAAAGAACCAAAAGAATAGCAAGGGTCGAAAGTCAAAAACCCAAAAAGCGAACTAGCACTTACGACGCTTGCGACGCCGATGAAAGCGAAGAGAACGATTAGAAGAAGGAGACAACAAAGAATAATTAGAAGCGACTGAAGAAGAAGGGGATGCAAAAGCAATAGCAGCGGCTTTTACACCTGGAGAGATAGTACGATCTTTATGTAGACGCGTAGACCTTGTCGTTAAGCTAGTGTTGGAAAGCTTCGTCGTTGCTGGCAAAACGTGACGTGACCTAAAAGGCTTGCTTCGTCGCGAGTTCGAACAAGAACAATGCCGTATAAACTCAGCAACCTTAGGTCTCATATGAGGCCAGTAAAAATGACACCGAAGAGCTTCCAAAGTGCTCCTAACACTGAGGTGATCACAATCAGAGGTAAAGTGGTGATCTTGAATAAGTTGCTTGCGCTGGTCCGAAGGTACAACTAACTTCCAAACGCAAGGGTCAGAAGAGGAAATGCGTACACGTTTACATAAAAGATTTTTCACAACACACCAACGAGAGAAACGACGAGGAGAAGCAGTAACTTTAGATATCATACCTAAATACCAAGAATCAGTAGTAGGCCTAATAATCCTAGAAACTGAAAAGAAATTAGGAGGAAGAGAAAGAAGAGAACGAACACTACGTAAAGGCTTATCACCTTGAGAACGACAACGAACACAAGTATTGGGAGGAGAAGTAGTAAGAGAGCAAGTAGCAGACATAGCAGAAGAGACGGAAGTAGAAATCTTATCAGCAAAGACTACAGATGGCTTTTGAACTTTGTCACCAATCTCTGTTGTAGAGAAGTGGAAAGAATCGCGAGAATGAATGTTCGACTCCAAACGCTTGCCTAAAGATATTAATTGAGCAATAGACGTGATCTCCATCAACGCTAAAGGAAGTTGATAAAAAGGCGTTAGATTTCGACGAATAATCTTGAGCTGCATTTGCTCTGAGACTGGTTCTGCTAACTGAAGGAAGAGATATCGCATTGAGGTAACGTAAGTACCAATGGTTTCGTTAGCTCCCATTGTACGACTGCGAATAGTCTCCATCAAGCGCTCATCATAATCCAAAGGTAAAAACTCAGACTTCAACAAAGCAACAACATCATCCCACGAACGTAACGAACTTCGATTCATCCTAAAAACAAGAAGGGCTTTGCCAGATAAAACTTCAAAAGCTGAAAGAAAAAGTTGATGTTGTGAAACACCACGAGACAAACACAACTCGTCGATACGAATAAGAAATTCTATAAGTACAGAAGGATCTTCACCCGAAAAAGTAACATTCCAATTACCTAAATTCGTTTCGGAATCAGAATCCGAAGAAGTAAGAAATGGCGGTTCTTCATCTGAAGAATACATAGCTAAAACAAACAAGTAAACAAGAAACTAACCAAAGCAGTCAATTTTGGCGAAAATCTGTCACCACGTGCCGGACAAAAACTCAAAATAACAGTAAGCCGTATCACTACCAACTATGTAATCCAATAAGAAAACAAATTAATCGACGTAGTCGAGTCAATCCAAAAAAATCAAAGCGAAGGTCCGATTAAAAGAAACGTAAGCAAAGTGCTAATCTACAGTCAAACTGCAGCACTAAAGAAAAATACAGAAAAAGTAAAAGTTAATGAAGTAACTCAGACGTCAAGTCTAGTAGCAATAACTACGTGTACAAAGCAGAGTAACTCGAACCCACGGGAGACTAAGGGAAAATAAAAGAATCAATAAATCTAGAAAATGGTGATCGCACACACGAAATCAGGGGAAAGTCAATACTATAAACTACCTATTCCTGCTAGTAATCCTATACTAATTAGAGAAAAAAAAATCTAAACAGCAGAAAGAATTATAACGAATGAGAAATTCAACAAAAGAATCGAAAAGTCGAGTTGCTAATTTGTTACACACTAAGTCGAGGGAAATTCAACAGTATAAGTTAATCCTACGCTAATCACAATTAAAGAAAATAGCTAAAAGCAATGTAGTGAAATGAGAAATTCGATATGAGATAATCGAGGCCCCAAACAGTTGGGCTCCAATTTGTTACAAGTGTTGATGGTTTTACGAACCTGCACGGCCAACTCTCAATCGTCGGAGAGAGGGGGGGGTTCCTAGATACATAAATTGAATAGATATATAAGGGCGCCAGAGCTTCCCCCAAAGTCACGTCTGCCTGCTCACAACAGAATGGGAAGAAACTTGCAACTAGTTGTTAAGTTCGTGATTCCTCTACTCAGCTGTTCGAGTAGTCAGAAGCAATTAGTTAATACGATAGCCATAGGAAACAGGTATATTGTCATAAAAGAATATTTAACCAACATAACAATTTTAATGTAGAATCACTGAGGTTTATCACAGAATATTATAGCTATTAAATACAAAGAAAATGCCAGTAGTATAGGCAACACACCGTACATAAGTAAACTACCATAAGAATCTATAGCGAAGAATAGTTTGTAGTAAATAACGTTTACATAAATTAGTATAATAGTATTACTGACAATCCAATACAGACATAAGACTGTACTACGCTAATGTTAACTTATCCTAACCCAGCGTATAAATTTAATATAGCATCAACGTTTATCAATCGGTATTACACAGCATGCACAACTTGGCATAAATAAAATTTATTACGTAACTCGTAAACAACGATAGTGATAATTATAGAATTAATAACAAAAGTCTCGTGAGTGACCCGTTTGACTACGTAAATAAAACAAATAAGATCACTTACCAATCTATACAGGTGTTTCCTTTGGTGTGAAGAAACGTACGTTCCCCCGACACACAACCTGCAAACAATTTGAATCGCAAACCGTGTCAAGCTAATGTCTCACGAAATCACATCTATAACAATTATTAATTAAGATACAAACCAACATAAAGAATATAAACCGGTTGTTATATGCTGTGGTACCCTTTTTCGTTGAGTTAATTAGTTATAACCACGTCTTATCGAGAAAGTTAGTATCGTCCCATATAAATATGTGTCGAGGTTCATCCCTCCGGAAAGTGGTATCGAATACAGAATAGCGCTGGAACACAAATAGGTGGTGAACACGAACACGGCGTATCAGCCACGTGTAATTTAAGTATGCCCAAGATGCTTCCTTAAGGCCCCAATTGTGCGGCTTGCAGTCGCCTTCTGTTAGCGCTCGAGTCCGGCAACGTGATGCCTTAGTTAATAATAGTAACGATATCCATTTATCGAGAATCTGACGGTTTAACATGAAGGTACGCAAAATGGCTGTCAAAAGGAAAACGAATTACAAACGAGTTTATATTAAAAGATGACTTTAGCTCACCCTGTAACGTCTTAACGAAATTAAGAAATTAAATAATTATAAATGGTTTTCCATTATTTCCCCGATGGTAACGGATAATATTAATCTTCGCTAATTACAGGCCACTTACATATTTCACATGTCACGACTTTCTACCAAATGACATCTAATGCGCAAAAGATAGTTAGCGGTTGTCAAAACTCGAATCTAATTTCACGTCGAAAACCCATAGGCGTACCTAATGAAGATTTCAACCGTAACAACAAAGGCGTACGTAATGAAAATTACCGTAACAACTTTTGTTATTGTAATCTTGCAATTGTGTTAAAAAAAATTAAAAAAATTATTTATTTCAAAAGTCGTATAGTTTTTAACAAATTTTTATCAAACTGAAAAAATAATAATAAAGTAAAGAAGATAGGAGTTTGCAAATGCAAATCTGATTTAACAAATAAAAAAACTTATTAATTTTTCTATTGGTATCCGACATGTTTACAGTTTACAATTTTTGAATAACAAGATATAGGAAATGTTATATCGATATGTAATTTGTTCGTTCTAGAAATATAATATTATTACATAAATTAAAGCACATTAAATTAAACGAAAATAATCGAATGTCGATTGGTTAGTACTGCTGTAGATCTCAATAAAAAAAAGTTTAAACTTAGAAAATTTGCTATAAAAGAAAAAAAATATTGAGTGATCTGAACTACTTGGCTTTGTTTTTTTTAATGCTTTAAGAATACTATATATATTTTTTAACATTTGTTTAGTTTAATTAATTATCTATTGCAAAACTGCGATAAAGCTTGTGTCCTGAAAACTTATAAATACATTCGGTACGAATTTGTTTTATGTTGTGACTTTTAGTATATAAAACCGCATTAATTAATTATAAAGTTTCAATAATTTATTCGAAATGATTTTTTTTGTATTTCACCAACGGTTTATTAATAGTGCCACGTTTATACATATATTCTATATACTAGCAAACTCTTAATTATCAACAAATAATTTTTTTAATATAAAATAAACATGCTAAACACAAATAAACAAAACACAGTTGTAAAATAAATAAAAATTAAACGAATGGTAAAGTGTTAAGGTTTTTTTATAAAATACACAATTTTGCACGTGTATACATATAAAATTCCTTGAATTGTAATAAACAGAACTGATGTAATTAAATATTTTTTGTTAGTTAACAAATATTTAAACCTATAAATATATTAGCAAACATTTTTTTTAATGACAAAATTCACAATTTTGTAAAATCTTTATTTTATGGTATAGGTACTATGTACTAAAAAATGTATATAACGATTGTAATTTTTTATAAAGGATTGGAAATGGCAACTGTTATTAAACATTTTTAGTTTTAATAAATAACTTTTTAACCAAAATATATACATTTTACAAATAACATATTGATTTTTTTGATACAACCCGTTAAATGCGACGTAATTTTAAATTGTCGATTTCGGGATGTTGCTATTATAATTGTACAAAAACTGCAATTTTTTTGCGTTAGTACAAAAAGCAATTTGACGCTTTGTGTGGCATTTTAAAATAGTATAAATATAAACAAATAATAATAATATAAAACGAAAAACAAATATAAAAACCTAATTTCGAATACTTAGAAAAGCTTTGAGCTAACTAATTAAATACGTTTTAAGCTGCAGTAATTTAACTAAATTTGAAATGGTTAGTTCATTGTGTTCTGTTTTATTTTATAATCCGTTTCTAGTGCAAGATTTTCAACAATTGTTTTGTTTTAAAAAACTTTAGTTTTTAGTAGATGAAATTTAAGTTTTGTTAGCAATTAAAAATACAACAAATAAATTAATTTTAAATGTTTAATGTTGGATAAAAATAACGTACTTTGGAAATTTATTAGACTTAACGATTCTTAATATATTATTTTTAGTTTTATTTGTGTTGTTCATTTTTTAAATAAAAGATTATCAAATTTTAAACATTCTATAAAACTATATACCAACTATTTAATGTTATAAATACCAAACGTAAATATTTCAATTCTGAAATTCTACGTAATTTGAATCAAATTTTCTAAATATTTACTAATGTATACTATAGATATAGAATTTGTATTTTCAGTTCAGCTGTTTTTATTAATTTTTTTTACTATAAATCTTATTTTACATTTTTGCTTTTAATACATATCATAAATGCGTAGCATTTTTTAAAACGTCTTAATAACGTTGTTATAAATAAGGTTTAACAAAAGTTGATTTTAAAATAGTTTTGCTTTGTATTTGTTGTAGCGAAGACTTTTTTCTAATAATTTAATTTACGTATTTTTTTAATTTCTTATCTTGCATTATCGTTACAATTATGGTCATATTTAAAAAATGCGCAATGTTTTATAAATAAAAATTATTTTTGCTTACTGTGTAATTCATCTAATGTTACAAATTAAACAAAAAATTAATAATTCTATTTTTTATTAGATAAGATCTAATTTTAAGTAATTGTATGTAGGCTTTCTGGGCCGTTGTTCATTGTAGTAGTTGATACCGACATAAGCCGTGGTCAAAGTTTCTTAACGTTACGCAGATCATGCTGTCAGTTTCCTCTCCCAAAATGGCTTTTTTTTTCAAGGTTAGAATTGTACGTTTACCGACATTTGTTTGTCTTTCTCCTGAATCGCAGACTCAATAATTTTTATCTTATATTTTGCGGGTTTTTAAGACATATATTGCGTGAATTTGGTATGCTCTCTGTAAAAAAATGTTCATCCACTGTTACACATTTATAAAGTTGATAGATTTTTTGTATGTTCTGGTTTAGCATTTCCCAAACATCTCAAATTAGAACAGCGTTGTCAGTTTTAGCACGTTCAGCATCTCTGTTTGACTTGTGTATAACTATTGCTATCAAATTTCCAAAAAAAAATCAAACTAATTTTTGGTAAATGAACGAAAAATTATTGCTTGTGGGTTCATTCCATCTGTAATTGGTTTTAATACTTTTTTGTTATAATCTTCAAACATTTTTTTTTCTTTTTCTGTTAATTTCTATCAAAAGCATAGAACACATTTTATTACTGATAAATAATTTGAACAACTATTTAGGTGTCAAAAAGGAGCTTGATGCAGATGCTCCAAATTTACTCCTCAATATATTTTGTTTGAGCATCTTAGTTTAGGAGTATCACTCCATTCGGAACTATCCATGCTTTTTGTAGACACGGAATTAACGATAGGCTGCGTTGCTTCATCAATTTCACTTTTATCATTTTTGGTTTCAATCTCCAGTTCTACTTCAATCAGAGGGCATGAAATGCTCATCCTTATTTTCCGCTCTTAGTGTGAGGGGTGGAGGTAAAGCAATTTATGTGCCGTGTTTTAGTTCGTTTAGTACGTTTTTAGTATATAGGAACCCGGGTCCGTCGCAAAGCGGTGTCACTTAAAGTTTAATTCAATAGTAACAAACGGCGCGAAGTTTAATACAAATGCAAAATATAGTCGACCTCATTTAATATTAACTGCCTCCGGCTCCATTTTGAAAGTATGAAAAGTTTTTGTGTTACTATTATATTCTTTTAAGACAGATATAGATTAATTACTAAATCAGATTGATAAACGCGTTTGTCTTGTAAATTTAAACGGGTGGCACAAATGCACTTCTTGCGTCGATGTCGAACTCACGCAAAACGCTACAAAGTGTTTTTTGTTTGGTGAAATATATGATATTAACAATACGCTGCCAACCTACGCAGATGTTATAAAATGTTACGAGTGAACAAAACGACAGTTAAAATTGGATCAAGATACTCAGAAAGAATGAACTTTTTAAGATTTTATTATTGTGACTGATCAAATTGAAGAAATCATTTCACATAGAAGAGTGATATAAATGTTGCATGCACATTACACTAAAAAATACATAAGAAAAAACAGGAAGAGTTTTAGTGTACTAGTGAAAGTCTATTTGATATTTGTCTTTTTAAATGTGAAAACTTGATAATTTGTGCCTAAAAGATTATAAAGTGGGACAAATAAATGCGAGTTCTTATGATCGATCAACGTACCACAAAAAAAATTTTCATAGGTTATGTCGATATCTTCCATACAAAACAAGTTACTAAAAATATGAAAAGATGTTAAATCAAGAATATGTGTTAAAGCACCAATCAACAAACAGCTATAATTTCAGTACAAACCAATTTCTTTACTAATTCACTGATTCCAATTACTTGAATTGTGAAGACGAAGTACTTTTGTTAAAGAAATCAATCGCTTTACAGACGCTCGTTGCCAGCACAAATTATTCTATAATAACAAAAACTTGTAACAGATATGGAATATTAGATAGAGCAAGGAGTTTTACAAGCAATCGGCATCACTGTAGTAATTGTCATAATTAATAAAAACAAGTTACGCAGAGAACAAAGAAAACTAAATAGAATATGATTTTAAGTACTTGCTTTATGTTTCAATGGCAATGATAAAAAAAGAGGCAAAAGCTTTAGACGGTTTATTTTAAAAGAGCATTAATCAAATATTCAGATTCTGAGTGTTTAAAATATATTACTCTAAGTTTTGGTTTAGCTAAAGTAATCGCAAAAACAAATTAATGATTTTTAAGAGAATCTGTAGAAGACAACGTTTATGACGGCAAAAACTTAAATTTGTTTGTTGTTACATTTGAACAAATTACCATTATGACACTTATTTATCTACATTGACCGAACCACACTAAAGCCTAAAACGTTTAAAGAGCCAATCTGAAAACACCTTAAGGACTATAAAAGTGAATTTGTAGTTTAGTTTCAGCTAATCTCCTCAAAGTTGCCAGATTAAACGACATAAGATCGCAGTATCGACCAACCGAATTGATGACTTAGCAAACCAATCAACAAGCAGACGTCTTATTCTAGATGACTGACTCAAGCTAATTATGTTTTCTGTCAGTATGTTCAACCAAAGTTCTATTTGAAAAATTGGAACATTTAGCAATTTACGTTGTTACAGCTTACGCTTCGACTTGGTTTCTTATTAAAACTCATCCTACTTGCAAGCTTTAAGCAAGACCTTTCCCAGGATTTCAAAACCTAAATGGATTTAGTAATCTAAAGAAACGGTAATGTTTTTTATTTTGAAAATTTAATACTGACAATGCTAGTGTACATCTGGAAGTAATTAAAACAAGATCCTCAACTGAAGTACGAAAATTAAATTATTAAACTCATGAGTTCCGAATGAAATACCTAAATTTAAGTTGTTTAAACGCGCTAGCGCGTTATTATTTTTTTTGTAGTAATCTCTTTGGAACGAGTGACGTCAGCCCTGCAAGCGGGATAAAATTTGCTGCAATTAACTACTCTAATAACGTAACGTAAGCAACTTGCTTACAAATTTTTTTGTAAAAAAAAATGACATAAAAAATTAAATATTTCCCAATCGCGTTATCATGCGTTCGCTGACCTTGTAACAAACGGTTATCACTGGGATTTTTATATACTACGTAATACAGAATTATAGATTAGGTCTTCGCACTGACGGTTTTATTCTATTGCTCGACTCCGTATACATCAATTAAAGTATAAATACTGATATGCAGGTGTAATACAAAAATGATAGTACACTCAAAATAGATTGTTCAATCTCGCTCACGATTGACATGCTATAAACGGTGTTACCTACCGTAGACCGGTTAATAACCCCTGTTTTGGAACATCAGTCATAAACAATCATGAGAGTAACAAATAAGGAGCTTAAGTAGAACCCCGTTTCAATTGCAACACGAAAATTAATTTGGACCAGGTTTTGCAGTTCTGCATCAAAAAAAATTTCCCAAGTGTTATTGTCGATCTTCGACTCCGACAACCTCTTACTGATAAATAGTTGCCATTCACAAGTGTTTACAATCTGGCAAAGAAAAATGCCGAGTTTGTAGATCTTTAGAATTCATAAAACCGTTATGATCTAGTTTTTTACAGCAACAATTGTAGCTGCTTTTGCTCAGCTATTTATGATTCTTGATGACTTTGGTAGTCACTTGATCGATTTTTTCCGTCGATTCTTTTTTTAGCTTCTATTGTTTGTGCATTGCTTTTGTCTGTTCAAAACACGATAATTATTGTAATAATAATAATTCTTATGATATTTGGCCCAAGTTTATTTTTTATTTAGTTTAGTTTTAGAATTGTAACAAATAATACCTATTTTTTCAGAAAATGGTTATTAAAGCATTTTTTTAAAGTTTTTAATAGCGTGGATATGTTACTTTATTATTTGCCTTTATCAAAATGTAGACTTTTTTATCTAATACGTTATCAAACTGTCCAAAAATTTTACTACTAGCACATTTTTCGAACCTGGCCACAAATTATTATACTTGTGACAGAATATAAATATTTTCTAGTTGAGTAACAAATTTTACTTTTTATTTTACTAAACTATTATTGTTTCTAGTTCTTTCAAATTAATTTAATATTTTTTCTACAATTTCGGACTTTCTGTAAATTTTATTCACATGGTTTGCTATGTTTTGCTGCTCTATTTTTTTTTATAGATTATTACATTTTTATACAATTGAGTGCTAATTAGGGTTTTTTTTTATTAACGTTTCCTTAAGTAAAAATCTACATTTTTTTTATCAATTTTGTAACTTCAAAATGACTGACAAATTAGTAAATTTTAGCTATTACTAAAAAAGAACAAATTTTTAGAAATTATTGAAATCTGTAACGCACATTTGGCTGAAGTACTTCAATTACTATTAAATTTAACCAAAAGTAAAGTAAAAGCAGTAGCAGTTCTCATATTGCAAAATGGCGTAAGTAAAACTTACGCTTACCTTTAATATGCAGATTATAACCTATTAAAAAACGCGCCAGAACAAAGTTACTTAAAACTTTTACTTATACACAACTGAACAAATTCAAGTAGAAGACATATAAAATAACAAAAAATAAATTTATTTTGGAATCGACGTTTGTAAACTATATTAATAACAATATTCGTATAGGCTATATTACAGTAGATGTAATTAACAAGTAAATTACAGAGAAAACAAATGTACAAGTGCATCGACAAAATTTATAAACAAAATCTCATTAGCTTCTCCATTGTAGTAACAGTTTACAAGTTTAAGAAAAGTGCCTACGACAACGATAATCCAAAATAATAAAAGTATTTCAATCTAAAAAAAATTAATAAACGTGTCGAGCACATGATTTATTAGATACAGTAAATAAATGCTAAAAACTTCTAGGCGTAACATACCTCAGCGACTTTTTCCACAAACATAGGCTGATTCTCGAATTCTAATATAAATCGGCGAAATGACAATAATTTAGAAAGCTCCGCTGAGATTAAATTACATGCGTTTACTTTGCAGTTTGCGTCTAAAATGTCAGAAACGTGAATCCAGAAAAAAACAAAATTGATACGCCGCGTTACCAAATTTAAATAAAGTAAAAGATGCAAAATATACCGGGTGACAGATAAACAAAATGATATAAACATAGCAAACCAAAAACAATTTAATAATATAATTGAAAAAAATAAACGCTTCTTGGATTGTTTGGCACATAAATTGTGTACAGAGTAAGTAAAAGTCAGATCTAAAGCACTGTATTACTGCCCTTTTTTAATCAAAATCTCAATAAAAATTGTTTTGGATATGAAAATAGTTTCTACCATTCTGAGAATGTTTTGTCAGAAGAAAAAAATCAACTTGGGCATCGCAAAATAAAGGACATTTGTAGCAAAATTGAAAAGAAGACGAAGAAGATAAAAAACGCTTGTGTTTGTTCAATGTGTGAACAGTCAGAAACTACTTTTACTCTTGAATTTTATTATTTGTACTCCACATATTTTATTCCTATTCTTTACTAGTCATTACTTTTTATACTTTCTGTCTTCATAAAAAAAAATCAATAGAAATGTTTACAAACTGCATTATTCATAAAAACTGAATTTAAATACATGTTGGTAACTACAACTAGGTGGAGTCAAAAAAATTATTTTACGCTCAAATTTAAACGTAATAATAGAGTACCAAGAGCTCGCAATAAGTTACGAATAAGTACTTAGCGCTGTCAAAATAAAATCAACTCTAAACGCCTCCTAATTTTTGAAATTTTTAAGTTTAAAAACAAAAAAAGACATGTATAACACTGTCCGGTCGTTTAGGGTTAAATCAATAATTAAATAAAATTATTTTCTCGGTGTTAAGCAATAGCAGTTAAAAACATAATTTAGTGATAAATTTTCTACGGTTGTTTTATTCAAAACTAGCTAGTTCATAATATGTCAGGTAAGATTTTTGGATCAAGCATTGACGCAGAGTTTACTAAAGAAATAAAATAAAATTACTAGAAAAATATTAAGCTGGTAGAAAAAATACTAAAAAACATACTTTTTGTGCTGTTTTCATCGCAAATATAAATATTTGTTTAATAACAATTGTAGCTGTTGGATTCTTGTAAATATTTGTACGTTAGTGTAACAAAAATAACTCTAGAGCCGCAAAGCAGTAAGTCTCTGTGTTTTCAAGGTAAATTATTATTTAAGTGGAAATGTGACAGGTTTTGTTAAAATTGAACTTAAGATTTTTACTTGATTAAGTAAGTTGACAAATTTTGCGAGTAATAAATGTAGTAGCAACGTTAAATTTGCTATGTTACCGATAGTATATTAATTTTGCAAAAAATAGCACAACAAGTAATGTATGTGCAAACTCTCATCACTACCATGCACCGCATTAACATTTGTTAGGCTTTTTGAGGTTTTTTTATATTATTTGCTGACAACGTTTTTTGTTAAATGATTTTTATACTAACATAAAAATTTATAAAGTTTATTTTTTATTGCAGTTTTGTTGTAGTGACAATTTTTAATATAAATAAATTTAAATTTATTACATTTTAAAACTTTTTTTAGCATGTAAGTATAAATTAACATAGCAAAAAAATTAAATTATAATTAATTTTAATTAAAATTCTGTTTAACTTTTTGTTTTTCTAATTTAAAAAAACATGTTTAGTAACATTAGAGCCAGGTTACCATCACCGATTATTTAGTTTAAGCGTTTGTACGTACAAATTTTCATTTGTACGTATGCTAAAAGTTAGCCGGTTGAAGCAAGGTTTTTGCTTGTATTACAATTACTTCGAGAATTTATTGTTTTAAATAAAATTTTATAGTAGCTCATACAGGTTTTTTATGACGCACTTTCAGCTATTTTTAACATACACAAAAGACTAAAAATAAATACTTGAATTAATTAACTAAATACCTTATATAAAAGTAAATTACAAGTTCTCAATTTAAAATGCTTTTTTTTTGGTTTCATTAATTATTTCGAAAATCAATTAATGCTCGACACCTACGTTAAAACTATTTCTACCAAAGAACACTTGTGAAAACCTTAATAAAAGACAAAAGACGCGTAAAAATAATTTTTGTACATATTTCAAATGCAGTGCTTTGGTTCTTTTACAATCAAACTCGATTTCATTAGTATTATCTGTCGAAACAAAGAACTTCGTGCTTTTGTTCAAAGGGTCGTGCCGTATTAAAAAAGGTTATCGCTGTACCTACTTCTATTTAAAAAAAAGTCTGATAATAGTGCTGCTAAATTAATTTAAACGACTTCTTAATGATGACTTAGTTATTGTCCATTAAGCATTTATTTAACATTAATGGAAAAACTTCTATAGTAACAAAATTTGACACACTTTATATAAAATATTAATTATTAAAGCTATTCTTTGTTTAAAGCGAAATAATTTTGTTTTATTAGATTATTTACAAAACACAAATAAACCACAATCAGTAAGCTGATACGTATCAAACGTATCGAATAATACCAACTAGAGGCGTTCTGTCGAAACCGACACATAAATATTTCCACTCAATCTCTTGTTGCATTGTAAATCATTGATTAGCTTTCCGTCTATGCACATTTTATAGAAAAAAAATAATTTAATAACTATCATTAAAAACTTATTTGGTAATTAATGTAATTTGTTATTTAAAAATAGTAATCTTATATGATAATGAACAATTATTACTAAATCTTAAAAATTTGAATTTAGAACTCTCCAACAAATTCATTTTTTATAAGAACAAATTTTTCTCTAGAAATATTTATGAATGCTATTAAGTATTCTAAAAGTGTGTATTTTAACAGTTTATGTAGAAAAACGTTTTGCAGGTAAGCTATACAACGTGAGATATTACTCTCTGAGGTAAACACTAAATAAATTGAACATTAGGATTTTGGAGTTTGTTAAATTAGAATTTTTATTTATGTTGTTATTTTATTAAATGGTGTAGTAATTAATGCTTTTTTATTCAATAACATCAAAATGTTAGACACATTTAGATAATTGTAGTCAAGCGCTAAAAACTAATATAGCAAATTATTACTCAAATTAAAACATTTGAACAGTACCTGCGAGAATTAATATACACATTAAATAAGAAGGTAATAATAAAATTGAGTTTTTTTTTTTTATTTATAAATAATTTATTAAGTTTTGGTTAAGCTTTTTATTTTTTTAATTTTGCCGACAGTTTTGAGTAATATTTAGTCATCATCAGGGCTATAAGGAAACATTATATATATATAAAATATCGTAAAACTTATAAATTACGTTACCTAAATAACATTTTTTAAATATAAAAAAGTTTAAATTTACCAAAATTTAAACATCAAAAAATTATTTTGAAACATGCCAACTTAAAACAAAAAAAAATAATAATACAAATTTAAATTAAATTACCATAAATTTTACTTAAATTATCGATGTCACTATGATTATTACAATTTCGTTGTTTTTTTTTATATAAAAAATTTCTTTTATTAATCTTTTCTTTAAATTTAATTTTTTATCTAAAATTTTAACATTAAAATCAAAATTGTGTACTGTTTCTAAAGAATGTCTAGCCAAACCTATACTATCTTTATTTTGTCTAATATCTCTACGATGTTGTGACATTCTTGTTCTTAGATACTGCGAAGTCTGGCCAACATAACCCAAATTGCATTCAGAACATTGAACAAAATACACGACATTGCTATCAACGTCTTTCTTAATTTTAGATTTCATGTTAGTAAACACATGCTTTTTTAAATTATTATGGTTACTAAAAGCAATTTTAAAGTTAGTACTGCACAATTTGTTATTTATTTTTTCAGATAAACCTTTTACATAAATTAATGACTTGTAATTAACAAGTGGAGAAACATTACTATCATTATGGAATACATTTCTTTTGTTATATAATAAATTTTTAATAAGTTTGATAGGATATCCATTTTTTAAAAGTATATTTCATAACAATGTTAATGTTTTTATTATGAAACTCTGAATCACTTAAATGTGTGGTTCTGTATTTTAGACATAAAGCAGTGTTAATTTTATGTTTAAGTGGATGGTGAGAATAAAAATTTAAATATCTGTCTGACCTGTGTGGTTTTCTCAACCAGTCAATACTGATCTTATTATTAATTACTTTTAAATGCATATCCAAAAATGGTAAACAGTTATTAATTGAGTTTTCTAAAGTCACAACATCGTAGAGATATTAGACAAAATAAAGATAGTATAGGTTTGGCTAGACATTCTTTAGAAACAGGACACAGTTTTGATTTTAGTAATGTTAAAATTTTAGATAAAGAATTAAATTTAAAGAAAAGATTAATAAAAGAAATGTTTTATATAAAGAAAAAACAACAAAATTGTAATAATCATAGTGACATCGATAATTTAAGTAAAATTTATAGTAATTTAATTTAAATTTGTATTATTATTATTATTTTTGTTTTAAGTAGGCATGTTTCAAAATAATTTTTCATGTTTGAAATATTGTAAATTTAAACTTTTTATATTTGAAAATGTTAATTAGGTAAAGAATTTATAAGTTTTATAATATTTTATATATATAATGTTTCCTTATAGCCCTGATGATGACTAAAAATTAGTTGAAACTGTCGGCAAAATTAAATAAAAAAATAAAAAGCTTAACCAAAACTTAATAAATTATTTATAAATATATATTAATGGTTAATAATAAAATAACATATTAAAAATTGAGTTTGTACTTATTTGTACTACTTAACTAAAACTTGTAATTTAAACAGTAATGACGTGTGTAAAAAAGATAAGTACCTTTAGTACAATATCTAAGATTTAAAACATAACCATCGTTTGGGGCAACATTGATCATAAAGAAAAGTTTTTAACATGTATCTTCTCTCTGTATAAAAATATGTTTTAAAGCTAGTTTGCTTCCACAGATGCAAGTAGCAAAAACAATTTCCTGTAACGTCAACTCTCAGCTAGCTTCTTAGATAGAGAGCGCGTTAACCAAAGATACAAAGAAATTAATCAAACAATTAGAAAAATTGCCAAAGTTGGCCAATTAACTTCCGAAGTCAAGGACGTCAAATAGCTTGATTTTAAGACTAAACTATTAAAGTTTTATCTGCAATAAAAAGTTGCACAAGAAAAATTCATTGATTCAATCTCAAAAGTTAGTTATAATCCTATATTCAAAAAAAAAAAGAATGTAAATAGATATATGTAACTCACGCATATGGATTAAATTTCATGTTGATGTCATCCAACGGAATGCAAAACTAATGTTGGCGGATAACCTTGGGAAAATTTTCCATCAAGAATCGATGACCTATTTTCTTCAAGAAAATCAATTTGGACCATTGGCATTTATGTGTTATTCATATACCAAATCCGCTCAAATTATATAGGTAATGATAATTTCATTAAAGATACAATCGGTACATAAAAACAGTCTAAAACAAATAAAAACGGGGAATTAGATATACGTAACAAAATAGAAATTGAAGACATACCTGTATTATTAACACAGACTTTTTAAATAAAGATATTTTAGATATAAGGTAAAATAAAAGCTACATGGCTTCAAAAGTAAGCGTACTACTCAAAGGCTAATAACCAAATGAATTTCAAGGCTGACTTTGCCTTAAAAAGTAACGACTTGACAAAAATAAAAATAAAGGAAGATTTACACGCAACGTTTAGTTAAATTAACCTTCGAATTACAAAGCAATTTTTGAGGCGCCGGCGCCGATTACCAAGTGGGGTCAGATTTGACCTCAAGTTTTTTTTCTTATTTTGTAAAGAAAAACCGATTAATTTGTTATGGTAACCTTTATTAATATTTTAAATTAACATTAGATTTCATATAAACTAATAAAAATATAAAAATAAAATGTAAACATAAATTAGTGAGAGAAACAACGATTACATATTATTGTAGTTTTTTTCTGGTAATGTTGTTTACATATAAAGAGATTGCACTTTTCACATGTTTCCGAACATTATTATTCATTTGCTCTTGGACATATCTTACGACCTCTTTTTGTGTTGTTCTGTGTTAGTAAAACAATATTTTTTTCAAAAATTGAAAAATTTGTTATATATCATTAAACATTGTTGAAAGAAACTCAGCTAAAAAAATATTGGGACAGTTGTAAAAAAAACTTAAGGAAAGACAACAAAAACAACACGTCTGGGATCAAAAAAGATCCCAATGGTAATCGGAAGGTTAATACAGATAATTTAAAATCAAAAAAATAACAGTCACGAAAACGTTACAATGCAATAATCAAAAAATAGAAGTTCGATGGGTTATATAACAGAGAGATTGAAATTTTATAATCAACCTAGTTTTCTATATCTATATCGCCCGTATGTTGTTTTATAGTTTTTGTGATACTAAAGTATAAACCATTGCATTTTACAATAGTTATTTACATAACAGTCAGGAAAATCTCACATTAAGAGGAGCTAAATTGAAATACGAAGCACTATGTGTCGAGTATTTTAACGCTCCAAATCAAGTAAGAGATTTTAATGACGCGTTTTGTATTAAATGTTTCTAGAAATCGAAAAAAAACAAAATTTACAAATTTTTGAAAACTGTTTTTACAGATTCCACAAAAATCAAGTTTTTCAATTTTGTTGGTAACTATAGTTACAAAATAAAATAAAAATTTCATCAGTTTTGTGCGTGTGTTGTGAAGACAGTGTTAATTCATAAAATAATGATGAAAGAAGACAAACATATTTGTCAGTAGATCATTGTACTTCAAATGGTGCATCGAGCTAACTAACAGAAGAACACGGCATTTTTTAGGTACGTATGAGATGAAAGTAGTAGCTCCAGAAAAGTCATACATAGTGGAATTCACATTCTTATGTTTATTGGCCATGAATTGGAAGGGAATATGTCTCTTATTTTTTTTTAATAGTGCCCAAGTACGTAAGGCCTTTAGATTTTAGAATATCAAATAGTTCAACTAATGTGAACCAGTTATTATTATCCTATGAGCATCTAACAAACTGTAGCGTAGGCTCCAATATTGAATATTTCCTGACAGTTTTTCACAAATTTGTCATACATGGCCGAAATAGGAGCTACGTGATCGGTCTTCTTACACTACTATCTTGTATCAGGATTATCAAACCTTGTTGCATTTAGTAAAATTGCAAAACGATCCTTACTCATGCACGTTCTAAATAACCCTCTACCTGTATCATCGGTACCAAATATTGAGTTTATGTGGATTTGACCGCGGCAGTATAAAACAGAAGTCTAATAAATGCTTTCATTTCAACGATATCTGTGGGCTGTGTCTCACTTCTTGATTTGTTTTTCTAATTAGCGGCCATTTGTGACAACTTTTTGTTTGTGAAACAAACGTGGTACTTTGTCTTGTTGGTCCACATAAACCAGGAATATGCATTATGATGTTGTGTTTTGGTGTTTTTCTTCGGGGTGTATCTGGTTCTAATTTCCATTTGAATTTATTTTTTCGATAAAATACTTTTGCAGGAAATTTATTTGCAACAGTATTATCGGTGTTTTCTTTTTCTTCTATACAATCCTTCAATTCTTGCTCTTCTGCGCAAACGTTTTCCATTTTGAAATTACAGAGTGCCTGGTAAACCACACCAACGTAGTTACGGGTTAAAACGAATATTACAGTACTACAAACCCAAGAAGGTAAAAGTGTTAACAGCAGCAGATTAAGTTTTTCTATTCCATTTTAAAATTTGGAAAAAAACTTTTTACATTGTCTGTTGATAATATTAAGTGAAGTGGCAAATATAAATTTGCTATTATAAAATACTCACCTTGGAAGACACAAAAAACAAATCTTTACGAAAGTATACAATTACTCATAATGATACCCCTTTCAAAGGCTGCCAGGTGTACTTGAAATATGCTGCGCTTAGAGCTTCCGATTTACGAAGTCGGCGTTTTTTGTCAATTTGAGAAAAAGTAAGTATACTAGACAATTTGTGGAGGTGCACGAATAAAAAGAGTTCATAAAAAGTTAACGGAATTATTTAAGTTAGAAAAGCCGGAATGTTTTACAGGGCATACATTTCTAAGGTCGAGTGCTACTATGTTAGCAAATAATTCACATTAAAGCAATTTAGGGGTTAAATGTTTTCATCGGTAACTAAAGAATATGTGAAAGAATAAGTCATTTTAAACATTTCTTTTCATGCAGAACTAAAAAATCAGAAATTACTTACAGCCGTAATCATAGTCGTTCTTTGACCAGTCGTTAGCAATTTTCCATTTGCCAGAACAAATTTTTGTTTGTCGGCATTGGGCGCATGCGCTTTACTACAAACTGTGGTGAAAAGCTGATGATTGACCGGCGAAAGATTGGAGAGGTCTATCGTAGTGCTTTTCAAACTTTATGAAATGTGCATGATCAGTAACAAAAATCCTTTGCCGGCGAGACGAACGGCGAGAGAACGACTATGCAACCCAAATTATGTTTTGACTTGTAGCTGGCAAAACCTCCAGGTAGCCGCCAACAAGTCGCTGGCGAGTCGCTAGCAAACGACCAGCGATCAACCATGAATACGACTGTTATTGTGAAAATAATGAGAAACGAGAATATCTAGGACAAAATTGTGTTAGAAAAATCGCCATTTTAGCAAATGCAAATTGTACTAAAAGTATTGTTTATTTTCTTAAAATGTTATATTGCAATATGTTGTTAAAATAATAAGAACTTATCAAAAACAATATTGCAGATAGTATGTTGTTAAAAAATATCGTCCACGGCTGTTAAATTTTAACGACGGTGGTTGTTATCAGTCAAATAACATAAAAATAAATGAAGACGGTACCATTAATATGTAATAACAATCAAACATTACGAAAAATTATTATTGCATAGTTAAACTTTTTAAACAAACATTTATTTTCTGTTTTAAATTAAAAAATTAGCGTTTTTTACAATAAAATATGTTTTAATAGATATCAGAAAGTAGAAGATCATTACATTTTGTATATATCGATTTCATTTTCGAATAGATATTTTTATTGTTATTAAAAATAAGAGTAGGTAAAATAGCTATCATGTCAGTTTTTATTGGGTTAAAAAACAAATAATTTTTGTATCTTATCAGAAGATTTCATCCTTAATAGTTTAATCTCAGGCTTTCCTTTATCAGAATTTACACCATGTACTATTACTGTTTTTGTTCTAGATCGTCCTAGGACCTTCACTAGTATAAATGTTCCAACTTTAATATTTTTAAATCGCGGTTCAAAATATTCAGTTTTGTTTTTCAAAACCTGTTGTATTTCTTTAAAAGAATCATTGTCTGAATTGCCGTTAGTTAGTTGTTCCTAAAGATCTGAATCGCAAGAACTATCATTGCTTGCTGTAACACTTTTGCCAAGTTTCAGCATATGCTTCTTGCGTTTTATATTTTTTCTTGTTGGTGCTGCTGAGAATAGTTGTTTTTATAAATAGTTTTTAATCGTATTATTAGGTTTTTTTTTCTTTTTGACGAGAGTACAGGTAAGCAGCTGAGAAAATTCGTTTTTTTCTATTGACATTTATTGTTTATGTGTAGCTTTTTAATTTGCCATTACTTTCCTTTATGCAGTCTTAAATAAACGGAAAAAACTAAAAGTTGAGTTAAATGGGTTGAATTTTTGGGTAGGCAGACCAAAACAATGTTGTTTTCTTGACATAGCGTTATTACAGTGTCAATTTAAATAAGGCAAAAGGTAGTTTTTTAGTAACATTTTACGTTCTGGTAAGTTTTTTTATGCGGCAAGAACGATTTTGTAAAAGTTTGTCTATCCATCCATTCATGATGCGTCTTCTTATAACGCATCACTTTCCATTGCTGCCATTACTTTTTAGTTTTGTAGATGACCTAAGGCGGTAATAGTATTACAGATGCGAACCGTACATCATAACAGTCACGGCAGTCTTCGTAAAATCACATACTTGTTCTGAATACTATGTGCTTGGTCAAAAAACCATTTTTTTCTTGTCGGAATCATCTTGTAAATTTGTTTCTTGATAGTTGAAGACGTTACAAGCAGGACAGTCTTTTAGTGTTTTTTGGAAATTTAAAAAATATTTAATGACTGTTGCTTGCAAAACATCTGTACGTCAGTTTTTCGTATTTGCAACAATTTTTTGAGTAATTTCATTTTTGTGACTATTTAATAGACTATAAACCCAATCTTTAAATGGTATATTGTCTTTAAATTTTCTTATAGTGCAACTTTTACTATCCGAATAATTTTTGGCTAGGTTCCGTATATCCAAAACATTTAACGGAAATTCCCATTGGTCACATCAATTAGCAGATGTGATAAAAACTTCTTCTATATTTTTAGAGAATACAATTTGTCTACCTAATTTTTTGGTGCACACACCACAAAATCTGTTTTGGATGATGCCAAATAGTACTCTAAACTCAGGTGAAGCATGGCATAAAGACCACCTATCTTCAGTTACCTTAAGTAGTGCTGCCTCTACATTCTCAAAACAGACGTGAAATTCAATCTAAAAGAGAATTTAGGTTTGTACGTAAAAACAACGCTTTTGAAGTTTGGAATAATTTATTCTTGTGTCCAGTTGTTTGTAGTTAGTAAGAATGGTAGGTTCTGATAATAAAAAAAAATTTTTTTAATTGTTATTATGTACTAACTCAAACCCTTTTTAAAAATCCCGAAATGACTTGATCAATTTTGCCCCACCTGAGTAATCCGATTCTTAAATACTAAAACATAATCTGAGTTACCAATTAAAGTTCTGGAAGTTATAAATGTTACTAATTACATTTAAATACTGAAACATAATCTGACTTATTAATTCTGGAAGTTATAAATGTTACTCAACATACACAAACTTTAAATGCATTTTCTTACGTATGACAGCGTATTTACAAGTCGAAGTATGCTATTTGGTCATGTTTTTGCTAAACAAATCTTTTCTGTCAGAAAACGAGTTTAACTGATGGTGTGTACGACAGATTTAAATTTATGAAAATGCAATTTGGTGATCAATGTCATCCCTCCTTATCAATATTACCCCAAACGATATAACTGAATATTTAACTATATTATTGTGTCGTTAATAGATTTTTACATACTGTATAGTAGCTTTACCATACCATATGTTTTTATGCAAAGGTTTGGCGTTGTGTAAAAATTTAAAAAACTTTATGTTATTAGTTCAAAATTTGCGATAAATGAATAAATCACAATGCTATATAAAAAATGAATAAAGAAAAAATAAAATTCTTTTAAAAATCTGTTTACAGAAAAATACTATTTAATTTGCAATTACTCTCTAAGTTTTTATTTCAATACGTAAAGAAGTTAGTCAATAAACAGAAAGTAATTTCAATAAACTAAATAATTAACATATTAAAGTATTTGGGCTGGCACCATCTCGTGGTTAACGAGCCCACGTATAAAATGTAAGTAAATTGGTACTATAGTGATCTTAGCATGTTGGTAGTTGGATTTGCTAACCGCGAAAATTCGATACACGATAGCAATCCACCAACGAACATAGTGAAAAGTAACTATAATATCAGCTAAAATGCAAAATCCAACTACCAACATGTTAAGATCACTATAGCACCAATTTGTTTACATTTTATACGTAGGCTCGTTAACCACGAGATGGCGCCAGCGACAATACTTTTATATGTTATTAGAACAAAACATAAGCTATATAAATATATCAGTATAATTGTGGAAATACACCAAAGAGTATTTCTTAGTGCTGATGATCCCCAAAAAGGTGAAACGGTCGTACACTGGTTCTCTCTGTTGGTAATTTTTGCAATTTTACTGATATAGTTACTTTTTGTTATATTCGTTGGTGGATTGCTATCGTGTGATACGTTTTTCGAATTTTTGCGGTTAGTAAAACCAACTACCAACATGCTAAGATCACTATAGCACCAATTTGTTTAAATAATTTCCAAATTCTACTTGTACTTCCACAATTACTTAGCAGTTAACACATTCGCATTAATATTTCCTAAAATGCCAAATAGAAAAAAATTAGTCAATTTGCCAAAGACTTTAATGATTTTGCACTAGAAATCGTGTTGTTTTGCAACTTTTTCTAAATGCAATAAAAAAATGTTAAGTGGTTCATCGTTTGAACACTGAAAAACAGGTGACCAATACAACTAAAAAATCAAAGTAAAACACAAGCTCTTACTACGACACTGTCGAAATTTGGTTCAATACGTACTAATTTACTAAAAAAATTGTGTACAGTTTTTATTAGTTCTGACATACCGTTAGCAAAATTTAAAAATATAGTATTGGAAAAGTATACTAATCAGAATATTTCTGACGAGTTTAGAATAAAAAAAAGTTACGTTTGAAAAGAGTGGCAAACCATGAAATTTAAGTTACTTTAGAAAGCAAATATCATTTTGGAATATTATGGATTGATAAAAAAAACTAAAATTGTACGTGTTTAATTTCAAAGTAAACTGTAGTACAACTGCTCCATTTTTCAATGACAACTTGTAAATTTATCTACCGGAAAGTAACATCGACAAAAATGTTTTACTATTGTGTGCAAATGCTGTGTCGTATAAAGGGTGAGCCCTTAAACACGGCCCTCAAATTTATCTCAAAAACCATTTGGTATAGCAATATGGAAAAAAAAATTATAGACTAAATTACATATAGGGAGTACACTAAAAATATTTTCATTTTTGAAAACCCTTTGGGGAAAGCGCAATCATTTGTGGTTATAACAAATCGTAATTTTCTCAATGATTTTAAGTATATAATATTCATTAACCTACCTAGTTCTAAAGCTTATGTAATTTAACATTAAAATTGTCAATTACAAAATTTCTAAATTTCTATGCTAAACTGTTACGCAAAGACAGAACCTTTATAGACAAAAATGAACCTATTGTTAATTATAAATGTTTGATTTCAAACAGTTTGTAACTGTGTGTAGTACGAAAGATTCTACATTAGAATGGCACTTTTTTGTAAAATTTTCTTGTTGAACTGGTGACGCATTTTATTTAAGACTCGCAAATTTTTGCAATTAAAAAAAAATTAGTAAAAAAGCATAGTGAGTTTAGTGTAATTGTAAAGTACATAAATTAGGAAATCTATCATAAAAAATTGAGTTCTCTGTCATTGACAGAACAGGAGATATAACGCAAAATTTCTTTAGTGAATCAATCGCAAAAGTGTTCAAATTGCCTCTTATTGTTTAGAATGCACTTATTGATTCTTGCTATGGCTGACAGTACAGCAGCTTCTAATTCTAACCTCGGAATAGAACGTACGGTGTTCTGTATTCTTAAAACCATGTTCTCGCGCGTAGTAGGAGGATTTTGGTACACTAAATCTTTTACACGTGATCAGTGAAAAATCTAGATGCGTAAGATCCCGACATCTGGGTGGCCATGGAAACGCACTTTTCCTCCTAATCCGTCGATCGGAGAATTCATCGTTGAGATAGTTCCGAACTCCAATTGCATAATGAGCAGGACAACCATCTAATTGCAACCACATATTTTGACGACTATTCAAAGAATAGTCATCTAATAAATCTGGCATGTATCTGTTATGAACTTTAAAAAAGCAGCATTAATTTAGCAATACATCAAAAATGTAGAGACTAAGAGTCTGCCCGTCAAGCATCCCACACCAAACATTTACGGATCATTGAAGTTGATTATCCGCATTTCACATTCAATGAGGGTTTTTCTTGGCGTAACAATGTATGTATGCCGATTAATACTTTTGTTATTTTTAAATGTTGTTTCATCTGTCCATAAAATTTTATTAAAAAAATTTGGGTTTTTTTCCAAGCCTTGCAACCAATAACAATAACTTTCCAAATAACTTTTCATTTCCCTGGTACTGGTAACCTTAATGCAGGCTAAAACATTAACCATGTTTTTTTCGCTCTTTACTGGACGATGGTTTACTCGTACTGAAATGAGTGAACATTCTTAGGGTCTACTTCCTTGATCTAATAAACGTTTTATAGAATGATACCAAGTTGATCTATTTACTCACATTCTTATTTTTTTATTGTAATTCTGAATGACTTTGTCTCTTAACAATTATAAACTTTTAATTTTTTTGACATTGTCTTTTTACAAATTTTTGCAAAATTGGACGCCGTAATCACAAATTTTTTTTTGTACCGCTACGTGCAGAGAACCTGACTATCTACACTTGCCGTGCATAAAACGTATATAACGGTTGTGTAAAATTTGCAATAATTGGTAACTTAAAGAATAATCAAAATTTAAACAATATTTTGGTTTTCATATGGTTTCTGTCAATTTGAAAACAATAACAGTACTCTGATCTACCACTTTTAATTCAATTTCGCCAACTTCTGTGGTGAAACCTTGATACGATATGAAAGCGATTAATTTAATACTAAATTTACTTTCCAAAAATAGCGGATACCTTCTTAGTATGGAAGTGTAAAGAGGTCTCATTTTCTAAAAACGATCATTCGGGTTTTCACCAATTGTAATACCAACAAAATGATTGTGAGTCCTTAGTTTACAAAAACGAGTATAATTTATATTTTTTTGCAATTAGTGGGATTACTAATTCTGGAACCTAATATAAATATGAACTCCTGAAAAGATCTTCAACTCTTAGTAATATGTTCGTTATAATTTTATGTTTTTTTTAACGTGTTCTAATGTGTTTAATAGGCAAAAGGTCGTCAGATCTGGGTAAATCTGCTAAGAAATTAACATTGTCTTTTTTGAATCAGTTTGTAGAGTGTAGAGTGGAAACGGACATTATCCTGCTAGAAAAGTGGGTCTTCTAACTGCCGATCAAATGAAAGAATATGAAGTTTTACCATCTCGTTAACATGTCGTCAGGCGTTTATATTTCTTCGGATAAATGCGAAACTTGCTTCTATAATAATAATAATAATAATAATAGTAGTTTAATAATGTTCTCAACATAAAATTTTATAAACACAGATCAGTTACAAAATCAAGAATTTATAATGATATCAGTTTTAATATTACTTAAATAGTCCAAAAAATTATAATAACAGTTTTTGGTTAATAAACGTTTAATTGTATTTTTTAATTTTTGGAAGTCAAGTTTTCTATTGTTAATGGGTAATGCATTGTAGAATTTAATGCCATAGTAGTTGGTGTTAATTTGTTTTTTTGCCAATCTGATAGAAAGTAGGCGCAAATCATCATCGTATCTAGTTCCATATTAGTAAGCTTCGTTTGGGCGACGATATGAAACTTGATTATTTTTTACGAATAACAGACATTGAAAGAATACGTAAAGTCAGAATTTGCATTTGGATGAAATATCTTCTGCAGTCGTCCCTATAGACTGCCCCTTGGATAATGCGGACAGCTTTTCTTTGTAGTTTAAATAGTTTCGTAAACACTGATAAGTGGCCCCATAAAAGTATACCGTACATTAGATGCAATTCAAATAATGCATGGTATGTGGTTTTTAGTAATGTTTTAGATACCGTCTGCTTCAAACAACGAAGAAATGAAGTAGCTTTTTGTAAGTTTTTAGCAACGTAGTCCCCATGATGTTTAAAAGTTAAACGTGCGTCAACGTAAATTCCCAGGAATTTGACATGGTTTGATAGATTATCCTGTGTGTTTTGGGCCTTTAGCGTAAAAACCTCATTTTTAGTTTTTTTATCATTGACTGTTAATTTGTTATTTTTGAACCAGGAGATCGATTTAGTTAGTAATTGTTGATTATATTGAAAACACCGTTGGATGTCTTTGTCACTACACATGATAGTTGTGTCATCTGCATATAATAATGATTGGTCGGTTTTAAATATTGATAGAAAATCGTTTAAAAAAATCAGGAATAACAGTAGTCCAAGAATTGAACCCTGGGGCACCCCTATGTTTGTTTCAATGACATTTGAAACAGTTTCCCTTATAGCAACGTAGATTCTGCGATTTGATAGATAAGATAATATCAGTCTGCAGCTATGTGGTTGACTGTTATACAGATATAATTTACGAATAAGAATGTCTTGATGAACACAGTCAAATGCTTTTGATAGATCAATGAAGGTTGCGCACAAATTATTACGTGCATGAAATGCTTTTAAGCTTTGTTCTAGTGGTTGCATCACTGCTGATATTGTAGACTTTTTTTCCTTAGAGCCATGTTGGTTCTGGTGGAATATCTTAGTTTGCTCAAAATAATTGTAGAGTTGTAGATATAAAATATTCTCGAGCACCTTGCCAAATATAGGTAGCATACAGATCGGACGATAGTTGTTGGGGTCATCAGTATTTCCCTTTTTATGTAGAGGGGCAATTCTTGCTATTTTTAGACAGTTCGGTAAATTTCCATTGCTTATGCATGCATTGTACAGGTAAGTAAGGTGTAGCATTAGCACATTTTTTACTAGTTTGATTAGATTAGTTGACATATCGTAACAGTCCTTAGTATTTCCTGGTTTTAGCGCATCTAGTGCAACTCTAACTGCGATTTGTGAGACATTCTAGAAACAACAAGAAATTCCATCCTTTATTACAAAAGACTGCAGCATCAACGTAATAGGATCTTCGTCGGGGAGTTCCAATTCAGATATAATATTTTCTGTCACATTTGCGAAGAAAGTGTTCATAATATTAACATCGATATGGGGGAGTTGTTGAAGCTTACCCCGTGAGGTCTATACGAGTTTACAACTCGCCACACAGCTTTATTCTTATGATTCGACGTTTTAATTAAGTTATCATTAGTTTTAATGCGCGCACTTCTCAGCGCACTTCTATATTGTGCTCGATAGTTGTTCCTCTGTTGTTTCACGTATGTGTTTCTATAGGCCACTTCTGAGCTAGCTTGGTTAGAAATTGGACAAAAGATTTCATTTGCTTTAGTTCGCTATCATACCGTTTGACTGAGGATGAAGAACGTTTTAGGGTTACCATCGGGAAGTACAGATGTATGCCGTGGTTGATTTGATCTATTAGGATCTCTAATTTTCTTTGTAATGATAGATGGTCATCATAAATGTAATTGAAGTTGATTGAATTTACGAAATGAAAAAAAAAGATTTTTCCCAAGTTTGTGAATGGTCTTATCATAATCTTCTTATTATCATTATATTGTGTCAACGGGAAGTTTAGAGACATCGATAAACCGAAGTGGTCACTTAATGCAGTGTTTACTGGGAGAATTGTTTAGTATTCTTCTCTTATGTTAGTAAAAACATTATCGATACAGTGATTGCACCGTGTATTAAAATTTACTTTGGTGAATATGCCGTAACTTAGCATAAGTTCTGTAAGTGTACGCACTTGATTATTCAGCGATTCAAAATGTAAATTAAAATCACTTCTACAAATAATGTAATTCTTATTTGTCATTGACATTGAAAGTGCGTTATTCAAGATTTCAACAAACAGGCCGAAATCGCCTTTTGATGGTCGATATATGTTTATCATGATAAGGTAGCTATCCCTACTCGGCATGCCGCAGGCACAGATTTCGCAAATCTCCGCATCTGATAAGTCTTTTATGTTGTTGAATGTATTTACGCTTTTATAGTTATCCATCAAAATCATGGACCCTCCGTATGCTGTTGGACGACAGTAGTACGCTATAGGAATAAAATGTAGTAATTTAACACTTGTTGCCTCGGTATCATTTAGCCAATGCTTACAAATTAATGCGACGTTGTATTTAATCGATGATTTCGTTAGTACGATTTTTAATTTGTTGAATTTATGTTTGATTGAGCAAATATTTATAAACAGTAGATTAAGCTGTGGGGTCCTATTTAGTAGAGACTGTGCATTTATGTATAAAGTCCTGCAATTAACGCCAAATTGTAGCTTCTCGAAGTTTAGGTATATCTTCCATTGGAGCAGATAACCTAAACGAGGCGTATTCTTTAGGGTATTTAGATGTTAGTGAGCCACAGTATACATTTTGAAATCCTTTTTTGATCAGGTAGTTTTTTAATTGCTCTGCAGTAGTATCCGGGCGTAAACGATATATGTGTAATTCACCCATTTTCGCAACACCTTGAACTGTGGTTGAATTATCCACTTCACCCTTTATAGTATTCATTTTCTTCTTATTTTTCTTTTTAGTGGCTTCAGTAAAGCCATCATTTTCATTCTTGTTTACAATAGCAGCTGTCGTTGAATTTGGGAACGATTGGTAGTTATCCTTTCCCTCAATTGACTTGTTAGATGTGTTAATTCTTAGTGGCGCAAGAACTAACTGATCTCCTTCATTTGCTTCCACGTGTTTACTGACTGCTATTTTATCAACATTACTAGTATTACTAGTAGACTCCGCGTATGAATTTTTAACTACTCCAGACATACTACGTTGTACCGTCACATTATCATTATCGTTGATTTTGAGAGAATTTAAATATGTTTGTTTACTATTATTGCAATCGTTTAATACACAAGGTTCCATCTGTGGATTTTTATTTACACTTGTGCCTTTATCAAACGGTGCTACATTCTTGTGTGTACATATTAGGTTATTTACCCCAGATTGTAACGTTTTAACAATTGCAATAAGTTCATCAAGGTTTTTATTAGTACTATTACCTTTAGCATATTGTCCATCATTGGAAACATTTTCTTCGGAATTTATGTTCTTATAAAACAGTTTTTTCACCGGGAATTTTAAATTTTTTAATTCAGCACAATTTCTTTTTATAGTACATGAGTTATGCATTTTTACATCACATATAAAACAAATAATCATATCTTTGTCATTCATTATTTTTAAAAAACAACATGTGCACTCATAAGTTAAATTGGCGACTTTACACTCAGCCATTTTCTAACTCCTTCTTGAACGTTGGTACGATTTCCTTTTAATAATAATAATAATAATAATAACAATAATAATAATAATAATAATATATTTCGTGCTATTATACAAAGTATTTACACTTGTCAGTCTAAGTAGGTACTTACAAAATTATATGTTTACAGCTAAGGTACTCATTAAAGCTATAGAATCCTTTATTTATTAAATATTTTTTTGCTGTCGTTTTAAATTGACTTAATTCTAATTGTTTAGTTTTAAGTGGTAATTCATTGTAGAATTTTATAGACCAGTAGTTTGGCCCAGTTTGAGTTTTTTTTTATTCTTTGAAATTCTGGTTGGAGATGATTACTAGCTCTAGTTTGATGCTTATGTACTATACTACACTGTTTTGAGTAGTTACTAATGTGTTTTTTGACAAATAGTAAGCATTCTAAAATATATATGCACGTTAATATTTCATATTGTATGAAGTATTGTTTACATTCACTTCTGTAGCTGCAGTTTGCTATTATTCTAATTGCTCGTCTTTGTAATCTGAATATTCGGTGGCAACCTGTAGAGTGACCCCACGCTAGAATTGCGTAGGACATTATCGAGTGGCACAAGACAAAATACGATGTTCGTAGAACTTTTAGGGACACACTCGATTGTAAATTTCTGAGTGCGAAAATGTTTTTACTTAGTTTCTTTGATGTAAAATCGGTATGATGATATAATAAAAAGAACACCAAATACAGTTTGGATTTCAGTAGCAAATGTTACTTTGCAATCTCGTTCTGTTTGATGTGAAATTTTGTCAATTTTATTTTTAATATAGTTATTAGTATATAGGCTATCATAATCCACATACTGTGGTGCACTAGCCGCTCAACAGAAGATTGAACATTGCACGTTATGTCTTCGTCTGACTCTCATAAAATCATCATGCATTTCTAAACAAAATCTGGATTAATCATTAGAAACTACTCTATGTCATTACAGATTCTAGTAGAGTCGCAACGTACAGCACTCCAAACGTTCCTGGCGTACAGGATTGTAATCCGAAACTTCTGATTTGACGGTAAATTGTTCGAAGGGTTACAGAATGACTTTTATTACTTAACCATAGATCGGCCATTAATTTAGTAGTGGAAATAAGTCTTTATTACCATAAGTCGAAGATGGCGATACTGAATCTCATTTGTTTGTCTACGAAGATTTTGACCTTCCTCAGTTCATGTTTGATAACAGCGCATAATAGTAGGTTAATTCCGATTAAAACGATTTGCAATTTTTTTGTACAAAAAACCACCGTCACGTAAGGCAACAAATGGACGTCTGCTGAATTCGCGTAATTGGCGATGAATGGTGTGTTTCGAATAGATAAATTTAATTTTTCCGTTAAATAAAATACGTTTTGTTAGACCTTGTGATAAAATTTTATTGTTACTATTTTTCATATAATATGAAATAAGTTAGTATTAGATAGTTAGCCGGCGCGCTATAACGCCTTTCTGTTCAATTCAATTAATTCAAGATATACAAGAGTGATGAAAAGTATAAATTAAGACAGTGCATTAAATTGAGGAACACGTTAAATCAAAGTCGTGCTAAGTGCAACATACAAAACCGTCCAAGTCTTTCACCCTATCCCTATCTTCCTGTTCCCTTCGACAATCATCACGGAGAAATGACTTTGGGTAAGTTTTTTATTGTATAGTTAAGTTGCAACTAGCGATGGTTTTTTCTTTGGAATTTTGATACGTAACAGTAATTTTTACGCGGTCGCACTCTAATTGTAAATAAAATGTAATTATTGTTTAATACATACAAAATTACTAGATACAAAATAAATGCTTTGAACTGAATAGCAAAATTATATATATGTTTTTTAGAAGATGGTTTTTTTGCAAGTATTTTTTAACAAACTTCTTAACTTTATAGTAATAAATTCATGAATAACTAGTAGTTTTTTTATTAGCAATAATAAATACATTAGCCGTCGAGAATATATTTTGATAGAAATGCCAGACCAATATAGGTTATACATTTGTTTTAATATCATCAAAATAAACAATTTTTTTAGAGTTTGTCTTTATTTTATTTTTGTTTCTTTAATTTATAATACAAAAAATCTACAAAAGACGTAAGTTGAGTTATTATATATAAAATTTTTATTTTTGAAGACATTTTTACCTAATTCTTTAATTTATTTATATATTTTATAATATATTTATTTATTTACAATGTAACACTTATAATTTGACAAGTTGATTAAACGTATTTACATTTACATTTAATTTAAAAAAAAAACATTACTTAATTCTTTGTTAGTTTTCTAAATAATGTAGATTGCTTTTATCAAACATAAAAATATTTACAAAAAACATTATAATTAAAAGCTAATGAAACCCTGTTTTAATTATTGTGCAAAGCACGTTTATCAACTATTGACTATTCTATAGATAAAAATTAAAGTATCGCCCAAGAAGTTTTTTCGCTTGCCGTGCCATAGAGTCGTAACAGAAAAATTTTTGTTCCCCGTTTAGTAATCAACTGTTTTACAGATAGCATTTATCTCGAAGAGGGTTTTCATCGTGTTTTTATAGAGGTGGTTGCTAGTGATGTTTTCAAGTTGTATATTTTACTTTTTTATTTGCGATGTAAAACTCGACGTTGTACGTTTGTAATTTATCCTTTTATTTTAATTCGTAATGTTAAAAGTATGTTGCTTGGCATTATCATTCTAATTTCTTAATTGAACTTTGTTAAATTTGTTTTCTACATGTAATTGCGTTTGGTTAAATTTTGTTAATTGTAGATTTTAAAACTGATACAAACGTTTATATCAAAACTTAATGCAATTACATTAATTTTTATTGTTTATTATTACACTTGTGCAACTAGTAAATTTAAGCTAACAATATTGTTTATATATTTACAATTTAATAGTTAACAAAAACGTTATTGATTTATATATCTATATTTTTTATTTTGCGTTATAGTATCAATTTCTATTATTTGTTAATATAGTGTTTTAAATTTATTATATAATTTATCGTAAAATATATTTTTTATTAGAAACCAAAAATTTAATTTAAAAACTACAGCTTTATATTAATCAACTATTTAATGTAAAATACTTATACTTGAATTGCCGAACAGATGGAAATAATTCATACTACTAAGAAACGGACTGAATTATATTAAAATTTACATATAAAAATAATAAGGATGTACAACGTTTACTTAATACGCATACGTGTATTGTTACTTTTCTAAACAGTAGACAAAGATTTGTTAATTATTTATGTATATAAAAAATTATGTGTTAAAAATTAAGAAAAAAATTAATATTCTAAATAAAAATAATAAAATCATACGGAATTGAAGTCTGATATAGAACATTTATTTCCTACTTTAATAATAATAATAATAGCTTTAATCAAAACTTCTAATGTGAGGTCTGTCTGTTACATTTCTTGTTTTACTTTAAATCACATGCTGTATAGAGCCTTTAAAATCCTCTGCAAAAACTTGGCTACTGCTTAAAGAAATAGATTTTTAACATCTTTTAAAGTCTAGCAACTTTTCCTTTCACTTGTCTCCATATCAATTCAATAAAAGTCAACTTTTTCTAACAGATTGCTGTCATTACGTTTCTTGTACTTATAAAATATCGTATATTACAAACACAATACAGTTTTGTTTGTTTAAATAACCTAAACCGAATTTTTTTACAAATATTTCTAAAGTAGTTACTTTAAATTTTGAGAAATTTTTATCTTCGTTAATATAAACCATAACTTTCTCTACTATTAGTGATTTGTTACGTAAAAAATAACAAATGTATAATACATCTTATGGCACGTTTCGTTCTTTTTGTAACATTATCTAATATTTACCTTGACTTATGGCACAATTGCGATGAATGCTGTGCTATATTTAGTTAACACATTGTATACAACACCTACATAAACATTTACGTAAATAAGTAAAGTTAATATAAAAAATAAATAACTAGATGCTGCTCTAGCTGTCAATTTACTATTATCTGTTTATAAACCACTTTGTTGGCTTTGTTTACATGTTTTGTATGTATTTTGAATAGTTTTTTTTATCTGATACTAATAACTGTTTGGATTATAAATATTTTTATTGGAGTAAGATTTATAATAATGTAGTACATACTATAAAACCCATAAAAATTTGGTTTTGTCAGTTGGTAGGTGCAAACGATCTTTAAAAAGATTATTTTAAAATATACATAAATTGTGTACACGTAATAAATACTGATAAGCGTTAACAAAACGCTGAAATACAAAAGCTATTAGTACACAATAATTGCGGGAAGTGCATTAGACTTTTATTTGAATTTTTCTGCGTACTTTGAATTAACCAATTATAAAAGCATTTGTGGGAAGCGCCTGTTTCCATCTGTTCGGCAATTTCATTATAGTATGATAGAACTAAACATTGATTTTAGAAACGATTTGTTTTTTATTGCATTGTGATTTAAAAATCTTAGGGTTTAAGTAATCATCAAAATCATATGCCTTCACAATGAAGCTATTTTTAATTTAGATTTAATTCAGAAGAAATTGTTTTGTGAGTTAAGAAATCTAATAGACTAAGCAAAGACTAACCTGAAACCGTTAGTCTTATGTTGATACAAAATACTTGTGGCAAACAAAAGTTATTTATGTAGTTACTTCTAAGCTTTACTCACTAACGGAGAAAGATTTCGAAAATTTTGAAGTACAGGATGTTCTTCAAACTTCAGACAATATTGGGACATTGCTTCGCTCAGTCCCCAAACATTGTAAGCCCTAATACTTAATAAACTAATTCTTCTTCTTCTTCTTCTTTTTCTTACGTTAAACCTACTGGCTTGTGTTCTCCGGCTTATCTTGTGAGTCCTGAATTTGACTACTATGCCTCTCTCCACCTCTTATAAAGTCTTCCTGGAGGCGGCCTGCTATCCACCTTACCATCCATAGCAATTTTTACAATTTACACTCCTCGATGCTATTAATATGGTCGTTCCATGCCTTTCGTCGTTAACGTGACCATCTGACAATATCTGGGACCTTACATTTTTTGCGAATCGCAGAATTTTTAATTCGGTCTTTTATCGTGACGCCTGTCATGCTCCTTAGGGTTTTTATCGCCCTAAGTATTTGTTTGGTTCTAGAGTTTTCTGCGCATGACTCTACGGCATATGTCATGATAGGTCTCACGCAGGTCTTATATATGCGGACCTTGCTCTCTAAATTCATGTATTTGTTTTTCCATACGTTATCTCTGAGACAACTCGAGATAGCTATTGCTTTACTAGTCTCTCGGAACACTTTTCTAGGGATATCTCCGTGGCTAGATATCTCTGTGCATAAATAGTTGAAAGTGTTGACTTGTTCTATTATTTGATTTCCGATTACCAGTTTGCAAAGTTTTGGCTCCCTAGATAATACCAGCACTTTTGTTTTTGCAGTAGAGATTTTCATGTTAAATTTGAAAGTCTCCAAGTAAAATGCATGTGCCAGTCGTTGCAGGTCATCTTGGTTTTCTGCTATTAAGGCGGCATCATCCGCGTAGCATAAAATGTTTATGCTTCCTTTACTTAATCTGTAGCCTTGATTTACAACTTTGATTTTAGATATAATTCTATCCATAACGATGTTGAACAGTAAAGGACTTAAACTATCTCCTTGCCAAATACCTGCATTTATTGGGATTTCTTCAGTAAAACTATTGTTGACGCGAAGTTTAGCCACGTTGTCAGTATTAAGATTTTTTATTGTCATTATTATGTTCTGGTGTACTCGGTTTTCTTCCAGTATTTTCACAACGTCGTTTAATTGTATGCGGTCAAAAGCCTTCGTCAAATCAATAAAACATACAAAAACGGGGTTATCAAACTCGATAGACTTTTTAGCAATTTGTCGTAACGTAAAAAATGCATCTATCGTCGATTGATTTTTCCTGAAACCTTATTGTTCTTCGCTTAAGTCGATTGTGTTTTTCTAATTTCAGTCATTAGAATACTGGTTAAGAGTATAGATATGGTACACAGTAGCGAAATTGTTCTGTAATTGGAAGGGTCATTTTTATCGCCTTTCTTAAATATCAGGATCATTAAGCTGGTTCGCCACTTATTCGGTACTTTAGTGCAGTTTAATATTTTCTTGAATAGGATGCTAATTTCTTAATATAATCTCATACCTCCATATTTTAAGAGTTTATTAGGATATCTGTCTATCCCCGGAGCTTTTCTATTTTTTAGTTTTTTTACCAAAATAGAGAGGTTATCAGCGTTGAGAAAGTGAGAGTCCGCCTCTTCGATTCTGCTGGTTCTACTGGTTCGTTTTGTTGTAATTATTTGTTGTTGTTAAACAAGGAATTGATGTACTTAACTCATTCTTCCGATGACATATTGGTTGTTTGGATGAACTCGTTTATTAGTTTTTTCCAGCTTCTAATTGTTTTCCATATTTTCCTCTGTGGGACGCATAAATCGCTCTCTATATCTTTAGTGAAGGCTTGCCAGTAGTTATGTTTAATTTCCCGAACTTGGTTGTTTACCCTGTTTCTTTCGGGTACATAATTTTAAAAGTTCTCCGGTGATTTATTGTCTCTATACTTTAAATAAGCTGTTTCTTATTTGCTGCTAGTATTTTTACATCTTTGTTGTACCAGGGTTTAGCAAGTCGCCCGCTTGTGGTTGACGTTCTTTTCCCTAAAGCTTCTTCTGCTGCCTTTAAGATGTTTGTTTTTAATTTATTCCAACTTGTTTCCAAGTCGTCCAGTTCTTGTATGGGATTATTTTGAATATTGCTCTAGAGCCTAGATTTATAGCATCTGTATAGTCGCGTCTTCAATAAGTTTTATATTCATTTTTTCTGCAGTAGTAGTTTTTTTTTAGAAATTGTATAGACATACGCAGCTTGCTAAGTACTAAAACGTGATCTGATCCTATGTTGGCCAAGTTTAAGATTCTCACATCTAAAATTTTCAATGGATGTACTGCTCTATTTGTAATTATGTAATCTATACTGGATCTGCCCCGTGTGTTGGACCACGTTATCTTATGCTGCTGTTTATGAGGGAAGAAAGTATTATTGATCCTCAGTTCATTGGTTGCACAACATTGTATCAGACTTTTGCCACTTGTTCAGTTGTTTCCGTCCGTATTCCGAGGCAATTTTGGTTGTGTGAGCAATACATGTCCATTTATCAGATAGGTTGCTAACCTCATCTGATAAAGATTTTTTATAGATCTTTACTGGTCTAGAGCCACTGTGTTTTGCAAAAATAGCACCACGTCGAGTAGGATGTGATCCTTCATCACGCACAATGATCTTGAATAGAGAGAGGTTAAGAACCTTAAGGCAACTATGGTGTATCACTTCATCTATCCCCAGAAGTGCTCGCGCAGCCCCCTCGGTGCTATAAACTAATACAAAATATTTAAATTTTACAATAAACATTTCTTGTTTTGCAATTTCTGAAATTACACATAAAAAATTCCTAATGTAGAAGTGAACATTCATAACTGAAATATTACGCAATTTATTTAATTAGCAGATCCTAAGTTTAACATTCCCGATTGGCATTTGGTTTGTAACAGATTCTTTTTGGGATTTTGTAAGTTTTGATAAATACGTTTTAGGAGTTAATAAAACATATTGAATAAAATTATTGTTAGGATGTGTAGTTATATTACTCAATATAGCGGGATATATAAAAAAGTTAGCAGGTTATATAATAATAGTCATTTAAGTTCAATTAACCAGGAATTATGTAATTCTGTATCTACCTTTGCTATTTTAAAACTAATAAAACAATTTTGGAAAAATAAGGGCGTTTTTGAGGTAAATACTAAATAAGAACTACTGCACTGGTATATTTGGGTGCTATTACAAGAAGGTTTGTTACCATTTTGTTAAAAAATTCTGCTTACACATTAAAAGAATATTTTAATTATAGAAAACGCTTTCATAGTCTACATACCGAGTTTAAGGAGGATTGTCTTATGTTGAGATATATGACGCTACTTGACTCTAGTAAAAAAATGTATCATTCTAATTGCCACATCATTGAATGTTAAAGGAAAGTAGTGCGAGTTGTTTTTGGCCGATCTGCAAAAATGACTAAGGCTGCGTCAATAAACGATCTTCCGATGGTACCAGTATGCAAAAAAATATTTTTTCTATACTTAACAGTTTATGTAAATATCGGTAGAGAAGAGTTGGGTAAGATATTTCTAAAAGTATCGATAAAAACAAGCATCGTTTAAACTGGATATCATGTTAAACAATTGGGTTTTAAAAATTAGTGTCATAATTTACAATAAACTACATTTGATTTTAGAAAAACAGTTTTTAGTCAAATATGTCAATTACCCAGTCTTACCTAACCGGTCGGGTAAAATGGAGATATGGGCAAAATGGGGAAATCATCTACATTCATAAATGAAAAATCAAAATTGTTTTATTAACATTTCACAATTAAAACAAAATGAATTCTTTAAAAAGCAAACAAACAAAAACGTTTCTCAAATAAATATAAACAACTGGAGTTAGCAACCTCCTAAAACAATAAAAATTAAAAAAACTTCTTAGTTAGAACAAAAATCAAAAAGGTAGATCTTACAATCTTCTGGATCTACACAAGCGCAAACCACGTGGCATTATTAATTGTCGACATGAGTCGCACCTTATTCGCCTCTCCTCAGACCTTGATATTGAATAGGCTTTGCTGCAAATTAGGCAAACTAGACGGTTTTCACTAGGAAATGATTCTGACAAGTGAGAGTCGGTAGAACTAGGTGTAAAATGGCTTTGCTGCTTAGATGCCACTTCTTATTTTTCTGAGGTGGAGCTAATTTTTTGCAGTTTTATAGGCAAGTTGTAAAACCAATTTGTTTTTATACGGGCTATTGGTTAGAATTACCGCTTTCTCTCGTCGAACCTTCCGTTTCTGTTTTTTTTTTGTTTTACAACTTGTGACAATTCTATGACTTTTCTCGAGCAAACCAAAGGCACATCTTTGCGTTTCTTTGATTTTGTTGGGAGCACAGATTTGTCTTGGTGAGGAGAAAGTGGTGTTTTCGTTCTTTCAGTTGTTCCAGAAGTTCTAGGTTTATTGCTAATTGACACATTGGCATGTTTATTTAGCAAAGATGCTGGACTATCTAAATTTTCAGAATTATAGTCATTATCTATAAAAGCAGCTCTCTTGAATGCAACAGTCAAGAACTATCCAACTGGATAAATTGTGACAGATCAAGTAGGGTGTAAATTATACTACTTTTACACGTTTTCTGATTAATAATGACTCAAAGGGTTGCATTCGATAAGTGCAGTGTTACGAAAAGCACAACACTATGACACTACTCAATCGACCTAAGTAAATAAGCTCCAGATTTTGAATTTGAATTAAATTTTGATTAAAAGCATGCGTCAAATTATTTTTTTCGCCAAATCGTATGATAAATGGCGTAATTTATTCAAGCTTAGACTAATACTCGAGCTTTCACGGCAAGAATATGTTCAACAAGTTTATTTTATCAAGTTTCAATAAATACAGGTTTATGACTACCAAATCCTACTAATAAAATACAAATAAAAACATTAAAAATTGACTTAGTTAATGCCAAAAACCTTTGATGACAGCATCATCAATATTTCCTCCATTTCTTACTTTACCAACTCTGCTCTCTAGAATTATTTAAAGAACATATAAATTTTTTTTTTTTATAGCTTATTCATATCACTTCTTGTATTTCATTCTGCATGTTTTTTTCAATCCAAAATTGACCAGTTGAATTTCGTTTGTATTTCGAAGGCATACTGAGCAAATAATGTATCTGTACTAATATTGAAACATTATACCAATAACTTTGCACTGAGACATTTAATTAATATTAACCTTTGAATAAATAATATCGAGTCGTACGATGGTTATCGGGTACCCCATTTAGGCAGACTGGTTGCTACTCTATTTTACTCGACAACCACTTTTTTTGATAATGTCTATTGATCACAAGAAACATTAACAGATTCTGATTGTTCTTATACGACTAGGTACCCAAAATAATACTCTCCCTATGGGTGTACTTACTTCGTAAAAATTCTACAAGATTTTGGCCACAACTCACAATAATGATGGGTAGTACCATGCAACCAAACACAATAAACTAACCGTTGCGTTGTAAAGGTTAAGCAATATGTTCAAATGATGAGTTTCCATAGATTTGGTTTTGAAGCTGATTTCTGTAACGGCCTGGCTTAAATTACCATTACCCCGTTTTACTTGCCTATCATATTTTACTCAACTCTCCCCTACGTTGTTTCAGATGATATTAAAAAAATGCATTGTTAGGTGTTAGTAAATTTTGATCAAAAATCTTTTCAATGTATTTTTTGGAGAAAAAACCCTAAATAAAAATTTCTTATTGCTGTTACTTATGGTACTGTTTTTGCTGCATTTCCTGCAATTCGGCGTCTTATTGAAATAAAATTGTAATGCAAAAAAGTGATATAGATATTTTAGAAATAATATTTAAAGATTTTATGTTAATCTGTTTATTGGAGCACCCACAATTAAACTATCAATCTACATTGCTTCCTAAAATTCTTAGGTCACGTTGTTTTAATATCAAAAATTAGGTGTTTAACAAACATTTTTTTACACATTATCGGCTGATATTCATTTCGTTCTAATACATACATTTAGTATTAAATAGCAGCACTAAAACTTTGGGTATTGGTTGAGCTCCACTAACAATGTCATCCTTTTTTTAAATTTGTTATCAAAAAAGTTTATTCTTTAAGATTTCACAAATGACTGGCATTTGTTGAATACTTTTATTAGAAAGTGTCCTAACTAACAGAATTAAATCTAGAGATCTGTTTTCTCGAGGTGTATCGTCGTCTGACAACAAGAAATGATTATGATGGCATGAACAAAATCTGTTTTTACAACGCCTGATGCAGTCTAGTCAGTTTAACACAGTCTAAAACATTACCCAAATTCAAAAATAGTATTCAAGTTTACACTGGAACTGAAAACGATGTTTCTTTATTTGCCGTATATTTTAATATGAATAAACTAGGTGTTGTAGTATGTTTTCTCCTCATTTATAATAAATCTGTCTTTAGATGGATAAATAATAGCTTTTTATTAATTAATTTAAAACCTTGTATTAATGATAACGGTTTGTTTAAAATAGGCGATTAGTTGCAAAACTCGTATATTAATCATAGTAAAAAACATCTATTTTTCCGTTCTTCAAATTAAAAATTTACAAAACTTTAAGTTACTACAGAACATATAGTACGTTTGCTGCATACTGGTTTTCAGATGTTACTTGCAAGCTGAGGCTTTTAATACACAGAAATCTAATCTGTTGAACAGTGTGCAATTGTTATCATTCAGAAAACTTTGTGTTTGCTATTCATATTGAGCTTGTCAGTGGTATGACAACGCAAGCGTTTATTTTAACATATAAGAGATTTTCTGCTCGTAGAGAAAATCCTAGTTTTCGATAACAATAGCAGGTTTGTTAACGCTCCTTTAAAATTCTTAAAAGATTGTTTTTAAATAAACAGCATGAAATCATTTTTGTTTATGAAGTATATTAGAAAGTAATGGAAACTAATCAAACGTCACATAAAACACGTAGTAAAAAACGTATAATTAACATTTAAAGATATGTGTAGTATTCTTGTCTAGGTTGGGAAAATTTTAATCTCACGTCCTATGTCTCGTTTTCAAGAAAATGGCATATGCAAAACAAAATTGACAATTTGGCAATATAGTTAAAATAAAAGAAAATCGTTAACTGATGTTGGTGTATAGTTGTAATCAGAAGAGGTGTCTTATGACTTATTGGTAGGCAACGTTATGTTCAAAAATTTTAAAACGTATGTAGTTATTGAATTGCACGCGCATAATAAGTAATACTTCTAATACCAATAAAATAAAATATTGAAGTTTTGAAAACAGCTGTCACATTTTGTAACAAAAATATTTTAGTCAACTAAAGCAAACCTTCACGATAAAATAAAATATGTTTTATGAAGAGGTAGTAAGTAGTTAGCTAATAAACATAATAATTTGTTAATTTAGCGAAAAGATACATCAGTATAGTTGAAGGTTAATAAAAGATTTAATACTAAAGTCTTGACAACTAATAACGTTTAATATAAAAAATAAGTTAATTAATTTGCCGACACGTTTCTAATTATTAAATAACAGTTAAGCCACCTTCGGGCGCTGTATAACCAATTAAGGTAAAAAATTATTGATTGTGTCAAATGAATATTCTGATAAAATAAAATAATAATGATTTGTATTTTTTTAGGTAATCGCAAGTTAAAACTTAAGAAACGAACAAAAATTCAATTTGAATTTGTAACACAGTACAAATTATATTTAGTATTACTGAAAAAATAATTGATTTAATCAAAATATCGCAATTTTCATATACTTCGTAGATTACAAGTTTTTGATTTTACCCAATACATGACTAATGGCTATTGAATTGATGATCTGAAATTATCTGTAGTGTGGTCCTATCCTTGTACTCTTTAAGTCTAAAGCTAAGTTTGAAATGTAAATAATTATACTACTATTTGAATTACAACATAAAATTAAAAAATCATTTAATATTTAATAAGTACTTGTTATGGTTATGAACAATATTACTACAAATAGTATTAAGAACGTTTGAATTAAAAGCAGTTTATGTTTGATTAACAGTTAATTTAATTTAAAGTCAATTGAACTGACAGAACGCTGTTTAGGTTATCGGCGTACGGTGGCGTTATAAATAACCGATGTCATAGATCTTAGCGTTACCGACTTTCTAAAGATTAGTTATCTTTCTTTAACTGCTAAAAATGAGTAAAATAAGCATAACATATTTTAATTTTCTATTCCGTGAAGTATTAGTCATAGGACACCTTTTGTGACTACGATTATAATAATAAATGCTTTGATTTTTTATTGTAGATTTAATTTCTCCCATTGCAATTATAATTAATAAACTAAAAATATCAGATATCATGTAAATTAATGATTTTATAATCGTTGTTAAATAATTTTTTTTCTGTGGTTTTGTTTAACACATATTTATAAGTAAACTGCGTGAATTATTAAAAAACAAATATATACGGTTACTAAGTAAATTAAAACAACAAATTACACGTGTTTATACAATTTTAATATAATTTTATTGGAATTGATTTAAAAGTGATATTCTTTGTTTACAATTTCAGTAGTAAATTGCTGGAACAACTGTACATAAAATATTCATCTGTTTATTAATTTCCATAAATAACACAAATAATTTTTGTAATTTAGTTATGATTTATTAAGCAGTTAAACAATGTTGGTTTCAGATTTGTTCTATGTACACGCATTGATAATTTTCTTATAAATAAATATTAGATTTAACTAAAAAAACTATATTATATGTTATGTTTTAACAATACAAATGCAATCAGAGATTCTGATGCTTGTTTAGGATGTAATAGTATAGTCTTTTGCAAATTATCTTGTTCATTTCTACGACATTTACGTTTAGTCAATTATTATGTTCTGATATCCAACCTAATTTTACTTTTGTGGAAAGTAAGTGCCAAATATATTACAATGTTACAGATCTTTATAATATCATATTTGTAACTACGTGAACAAACTTTTCCCTAGTGTTTTTCAATATCTCTTAATTAGTTTGCTAAGTTTTATCTGTGATCTTTATTATTTTTTGTTGGTTGTTATATACCAATTTTGCTAGCATTAAAATTATATTACTTTGAGATTTTATAAAAAACATGCTTAGTAGTATTTCAAAAACATTATTTATATAAAAAAATTGATTTAATAAAGTAAAAAAAGCTTACTGTCTGTTAAATCTTTTTCATAAATATTAATGACTGTTTTAAGATTAGTGTTGATATTGTTCTTCTAATAGATAAATGTCAAGTGTACTACAAATAAAAATAAATGGTTTGTTGTCAAATTAGAACATTATACACGCTTTTGAAACAAAAAACACTTACAAAGTTTTGTGAGAGTGAAAAACTCAGTAACAAATGATGAAATTAACGAAACAGTAGATATTGCTGTAATTGTATTTAAAATTATTTATAATTTTTTTTCAGTTGACAACAAAACAATTTATATAGGTGTTGGACACTAAATTAAAAATTTTTATGAATCACTGCGACTTTCTTCTGCTTAACGTGAATTTAAACAGAACAAAAAGATATGTAAAAGCAGACGCTCAGCCTCAAAATAATTTAGATTGATAATTTACTTAAGCCGTCTTAAAATTTGTTAAAACTAGCTCTAAATCGCATTGCGTTGTTTACACAATTTGAACAAAAGTGAGTTAATGCATTAATAAATTGCTCAAACCAGATTGGTTTAATATTTGCGAAAACATCAGTTTGTTCAGAAAATGTAAAAGTTATTTTATTAAATATTAATGGTCAACGTACGTCGTATTTAATTACTAAGTAACCTGTACCATGCACTACAGGCTGACTGACAATCCAGATACACTATTTATGACTTGTTCTTCTTGCAGTACTCGGATGTGATCGTCATGCAGAACCACCAATCTTCGTGGTGATCTTTCCGCTTCTTCTTTAAACATTAAGTTTGACCGGAATAACAAGCAGTGCAATTAAGATGAGGAACCCAAGATTTTGTTTTGTCTCCGATCTCACATCCATTTTGGCCATGTTTTTGCGCTAATTGGACGTAGTCTTGTCCAAATGTGTCAAACAGCCCAAATTGTTTACACAACTGCTTCTATTAATTTTTGCGTTTACTAAATTACTATATACCAAATAATCTTAATCATCACTTAATTTTGTATTACTTTGATTGTTAATTAATAAAACGCAGAATTACACTGATTTAAACTATTCTCTAGTTTTTTCCGAATCCGAATAATAAATCAAAACACTATACATAAAACAAGCATTAATGTCATCTAGTAACAAATTTATTGTAGTGTAAGCAATTGACAACAATTAAAACCTAAAATTTCTTAGTTTAAAAAGGTAAACTTGAGATAGATAGATGCGTAGCGGTAGATTTGTGCACTTCATAGTTTTTTTACCAGAATAAATTGCGGTCCGTGAAACCGACGTCACGATTTACGTATCAATTTTTTTTAAAAAGTAAGGCACTATTACTTGTTATCTGTAACTTTTTCTTTAAATGTCAAACTATTCAATATCCAAAAAAAAATGAAAACTCAATATTAGAACATATTTGATTATATTTATCAAGTAAATCTTGCAAACAGAATGTACAAATCAAATCGGTGTTTTGCTTCTACAGAAAAATAGGAGATTATGAGAAGGAGCAAATGAGATTACAGAAATTTATGGATGAAATGTTTGTCGAAGAGGAAATTATTCCGGTTTTTGACGATGAGGCGGATCCGGACGAGAATGATTGCCTGGCGGTGCCGGATGAAGAGACTGACTCCGAACAAGACTTTGAATCTGACGATGAAGTAGAGGCAAATGTTGAACTACATTTTGTTGGAAAATATAAGAAGACCATTTGGAAAAAACAACCATCTTTATTGACAGAAATTAAAAATAAAAACATACTGCGAATGAAGTTGCCAGTGATGAAGCAACCTGTACGTGATATCAAAGAACCTACAGAAATCTGGAGACAATTCTTCACGGATGATATTATAAATATGATAATAACTCACACGAATGAATACTTGAAGTCAGTAGCCGATCAATATGAGCGCGCAACGTACACCAGGTCCACAAATAAATTAGAAATAGAGGCGCTTTTAGGTTTACTGATTTTGACAGGTGTAAACAAAAATAACCACTTAAACGCTGAAAACCTCTTCAAAACAAATGGCACCACCGCAGAAATATATTGCCTAACAATGTCAATGCAATGTTTCCGCATGCTGCTACGTTTTCTTTGGTTCGATGATTTTACGACAAGGGAAGCAAGGCGTCAACTAGATAAATTGGCACAAATCAGAGATTTTTTTGAAAAATTTGTAAAAAATTGTAAGTCATATTACAGTTTATCAGAAAGCGTAACTTTACACGAGAAACTAGAAGCATTTAAAAGTAGATGCTCATTCCGGCAATACATGCCTCTAAAGCTTAGCTAATACGGAATAAAAATTTAGGCCCTGTGTGATGCAAAAATGAAATACACCTACAATCTTGAGGTTTACGTTGGAACACAGCTGGACGGACCTTTCGCGCAAAGTAATAGTGGCAAGGATGTTGTGTTGCAAATGTGTAAACCAATTTTCGATTCGAATCGAAATGTAACAACAGATAGATGGTTTACCAGTGTCGAATTATCGAAGAAGCTGCTACATCGTGGCCTTACAACTATAGGAACCAATCGCGCTAATAAAAAAGAATTACCTCCGAAAAAAATGTTTGACCAAAGAAGAATAAAAACGTTCTTCTGATTTCCGCTTGTCACGACGATGATAAGATAGACTTAGAAACTGGTAAACCACAAATAATCATGGAATATACCATAATTTACCCAAAATTGGAGTTGATGTTGATCAACTTTTTCCTAATTATAATTGCGCGAGAAAAACTCAAAGATGGCAAATAGCTGTTTTTTTACATTTTGTTGAATATATCGGGAATTAACTCACAAGTAATATACATTTCAAATACATGTAGCAATATTCTGTGGCGAACTTATCTGGAAAATTTAGCATTTGTTCAAATTATTTGTGAAATTTGTACAATTGAACCACCACCAAAATCTTATGAAGAGAGAAGAAATATGTTGGGAAGATGCGTACCTTGCGGTTCAAAAAAAAGAAAAACTAAATACAATTGGAAAGCATGCACAACATTTTTGTGCTTAGAACACGAATCCGTAGTTTGTGATAGCTGTTATAATCCACATTTTAACAAATATTAGACATTTACTTTTTTGTCCACTTACTTATACTTATATTTAACGTTGTTATTTTTTAGTTTTAGTTTTTTTTGTGTTTATTACTGTATGTTTTCTGTTTGTTTAACGTAAATTTGAGAAATAAATTAATAAAAATATAAGTTAAACTTTTCGTTTTTAAGAGGTATATATATATTAGTAACATTAGAATTAATATATTAAAAAACATGAGGAAGCATTAGCTAGCGCTAGACTCCCGTTAAAGATTCTTTGTTCTTAGTCGGATTACTGCACAAGTCCAGTAGTCAATGTCGTTTTAAGCGTCATGTGACATCTGGTAAGGGGTAAGTTTTTTGATTTTATTTGCTACATAGAGTATTCTGAAGTCAGTGTGGAGCGTTTCGTTGTTTATGTACATCTGCTAGGACCCCGAAATGTTTTTGATTGAAACCGTTGCAAGATTTGGTGTGCAACGCTTTTTTGCGACCCCAAAGCTGGATTCCATACGTTCAAACTGGTTTTAGCATGGTTTTGTATAATAGTACCTTGTTTTACAGTGACAGTTAAAAACTTTTTTTTTTTGTTTTTAATGTGTGAACTCTAAGTGAGTTTCTGGTTCAAATGCAAACCAAAGTATTTCACTTCTGTTTTTAACGGAATAGGCACGTTGTCAATTCTTGTTTGGGGGCAATCAACACGTCTGGTGAAGTATACCTGTGCACATTTGTCAGAGTTTATTGTAATTTTTCACTTGTGGAACCAGTGTTGTAATGTGGTTAAATAGTTTTGTAGATGTTCTACAGCTACCTTTATTGGGAAAAGTTATTACAATTTGAACTTTTTGTTGCTTTTTATATTGCGTTGTCTTCAAGCATGTTTTGTGAAAAGGTTTCGTTACGGGTTTCTAGTGTGTTTCGCAAATGATAAGTAAATTTGTTGTAGTGGTTTTAATCCTGTCTCTTTTTGCTTCTCTGTAATTTTTTTGCTTAGCGTTTGTTTGCGATGAGATCTCGTTTATAACAAATGATATTATTTGTTGCAGGCTGTATTGTATTGGATTAGAGGTGTCATGCCAGGCGGCTTCTTGGACCTTGGCAGTCAAATACTAAACTGTTTTATCCAGACCTTGGGCGTCTTTTATTTTAATGTCAAGATGTCAAGATTGATTTCCTGTTTTAAATGTATTTTGTAATAGTCCCAGTCCGTTTCTTTCGTGCATAAATGTAAAGGTTTTTTTATGATTGTTGTGCTGATCGTCAGAGTAACTGGGTTATGGTTTGTGGACAGGTCATAGTTGGATTCTGCCTGATAGTAAATGTCTGAAATGCTTCTGATGACTGCGTGGTCAAGTAGATTTGACAATTTGTTTGTATCGTTGGGCCAGTAAGTTAGTTCGCCTGTACAGATGTAGCTAAAATCAAGTCGTTGGATTACTTGTAGGAGATTTCGTCCTTTTGTTGTGCAGCTTTGTAAATTTCAGGCGGTGTATTTGGAGTTCCAGTCACCTTCGACGATAAATTTTCCACCTAGTGCTTGAAAGAAGGCTCCATATTATATATACTATGTCTAGGTGGGCCATATACTGCTGCAACTACCATAGGATATAACAATACTTATACTTTAACTTTATATGGTTCTAACTGATTGTGAGAAATCGAATTTTTGATAATCACTGCGGATCTAGTATGAGCTGTGCCATCTGTATCATTAACAAAATATGTAGTGTAAAAGGGTATTTTGTTCTTGTGGTTGCGCGTGTTTTAAAGATTAATAAGATGTCAAGGTTTTAAGGTTTGAGGAATACTATGATTTCTGAAATGTGGTTAGTTACTCCGTTGGCGTTGCAAAGAACCACACGTGTATAAGACGCTATTTATAAGCTAATTTATTGATGACTGTGGATAACATGTTTATTTATAAAACAGTAAATTATATAATTAAATTATAGTTTTTATATTTTGTTTTGCAGTTGTAGATAAGGTTTTGTATTGCATTCGTGTCGTGTTTGCATTTAAGACCCTCAAGATAAACCTCGTCAGCTCGAGCAGATCTTTTGTGATTAGGATTTTTTTAGCATTTTAAATTCTACATAAGACACTTATACAGTGAATAATTATTAAAGCCGTAATAATTTCTGGATTGTAAGAGAATAAAAATTTAAATCTCTAATAGACCTAATAATATCTTTTTTTGTTTAACTAAATGTAATGTCTGTATCTTTCTTCTTTCTTTTTTTGGCGATTCAGCATCAATTGTTTCTTTGTGGTTTTCATTATTCTCACTGTGGTTTTTGTCAGTTAACACTAAAAAGTTTCTAATTATTGTTCTTATGTTAAAAATATTGTAATATTTACTTGAAGTTTGACGTCTGATATTTTTCTATGCATCCGAGTCGTCAGATTCATATGAGAATTGTGGAGAAAAAAGTAAGCTACTTTTCTTTTTGTCATAAAATATAGCATTGAATTAATGTATTTATGTTTATATAAATTTTACCATATATGCTAAAAAAATAATAAAAAATAATTATTTATTGGTATGGACAAAGTAACCATATGGTTACGCATAGTCAGCAAACATGTATACATAAATATTCACGTAAACCAAAATAAAAATATTATACCTTAAATATTCAAAGAACACATTCCAAACCTATGAGAAAAATAAATAAATATTATCCTATAAACTATTAGTAATTATGCCAGAAACCACATGACATCGAAAATCGACGTGACCTACGTTAATTATTACTCGAAAGCCAACAAGCTACGTCAGTAAATTCAAATGAGTTTATTGTTATTTATTTTTAGTGTATCATCCAAAATTGCAACCACAATTCATTAAATAATGGTTTTTTAGCGTTATAACGCTTAATAAACGTCAAAGTTAAAGTAGTAGTTGTCTGTCAATCTTTAAGATACCCAACAAACACAAAGCTTTTTGAAGTCTGAATAATCTGTTACGATACAGTACAGAAGTGATCTCAAAACCTTTTGAAATTTTACGAACAAAACACTTATTAATAACTAGTTTTTTTAACACTTACCTGCAATGTATGATTGGAAGTTGAACAAAAGAAGGTTTTTATATACCGGGTGTCTCACGGTGACTGTCGGTTAGAAGTATATCAAGAACTGTTAAAGCTAGCAATTTGAAATTTTTGACATGCGACTTGCCGTGTTTAATCTATTAAATAAAAATATTTTCCAAATGGCAGCACTTCCGGAAACACAGAAAGTGAGCATCAACATCTTTATTTTAAATACAAACCACACAATTTTTTTTCACATTTTGATGTGTCATAAAACGTTTATGTATGCTGAAAATAATAATCTGTGTATCAATTGTTAAAAAGTCTTTTTTTCAAATAGAACGCTTATTTAAGTATTAGTCCATTCGATGCAGAAAGAAAAAGAAAATGCATATTCCTATACCTAAACTCAATGATTACACAGTTATTTACATTTTTCTATTCCAATTTATAATTACATAGATTACATAGTTTAACTCAATTCAGTAGTCAGTAAGTTATCAGTTTAAAAGTTACATTTACGTTTGTTATTAGTGTTATTTGTTTGAATTTTTGCGCTTGATATTTCTTTTTAATTCACAAATGCTGATATTCTAAATTTGTTTTACATTCATGGCGAGTCTGCTCGTATTACTCTTCAGATCTACAGAAACTTTAACGAAAGATATCCGCATTTGTCTGCAATGAGGATTGAAAAGAATTTTCTAAATTTTGGAAAAGTAAATGCGCCACAAAATTTGTTAAAGCCAATTGTCTCCAATGAAGCTACAGAAACCAATGTATTAAGATACTTAATGTTCTTCCTGAAAGTTCTGTTCGTTCAGCGGAAAGGGATCTTGGATACTCCAAAAGTTCGATAAATAGAATTTTAAATAGTCATAAAATGCACGATTTAAAATTTTTGACTAGTCAAGAATTACATTCACAAGATTAAATTCACCGGGTGCAGTATTGCGAAATAATGCTTGTGAAGATTCAAGCAGATCCAAATTTTCTTCAGGAAATTATTTGGTCAGATGAATCAAAATTTTCTAAAGAGGGTATTAATCAGCATAATTTACACATTTGGTCGCATGAAAATCCATTTGCAATCAGACCAAATAATTATCAGCAAAAGTTTAGCTTCAACCTGTTTGCAATGTTAATGAACCACCGCGTGTATTATTTTATTTATGACGAGAATTTAAACGGTGAGAGATATTTAAGTATTTTAAGAAACCAGGTACAAAATTTTTTGCAAACTTTACCACAAGCCGAGTTAGAAACATGCTGGTATCAATTAGATGGTGCTCCAGCTCATTGTACCGCTGCAGTCGGTCATCAATTGGAACAAATGTTCGAAGACCGATGGTCTTTGGTTATGGCTAGCAAGATCGCCAGATCTAACGCTATTGGATTTTTATTTGTGGGGCATTATTAACTCAAAAGTGTACAGAACTCCTGTTAATACCAGAGAAGAACTAGGAGTCGCGTTATCGCCGCATTTAATAACTTAGATGCTTTAGAGATCAGCAGAACGATTCATGGTGTTCAAACACGTCAAATTTTAATTATAATTTGCTTATCGTTTGTTTGAAAACGTTCAAAGTCTGTAATCATTGATTTTAGGTATAGGAACATGGTATATCAATTTTAAGGAAATTTATACTGATAATTAAATAGGCATTCTATTTGAAAAAAAAAACATTTTAAAGTATTTCTTAAATCTGGAAATAACGTCAAATAGATACGTAACCGCGGGCAATTTTTTATTATACATCACAGACAGTTGTGTCTCGATCTTTTAACATTGAGAACCTAAAGTCTTGCTTCTGTAACTTTTACTACTTTCGGTTTTCAATTTTATTTCATAAACAAGATTTTGAAATTTTTAAGTAAAAAATTTTTTTTCTCAACAATAAAAATTGATACACCGATTATAATTTTCAGCATACATAAACATTTTCCGACACATCAAAACGTAAAAAAAATTGTCTGGTTTGTATTTAAAATAAAGATGTTGATGCTCACTTCCGGTATTTCCGAAAATGCTGCCATTTGCAAAATATTTTTATTTAATAGATTAAACACGGCATGTCGCATGCGCAAAATTTCAAAGTTCTAGCTTTTAAAGTTCTTGATTATACTTATAACCGACAGTCACCTTAGGACACCCTGTATACTAAACATTTTTTTGCTCGTGTACTACTAGAGTAAAACTAACGTAGTTTTATTTACTGAAACTGAAAAAACAATTAAAATATGTATCATATTTATTTTATTGTGTGTTAATATTAACTAAAATTTACTTATGCACAAACATTTTTGAGATAACTGTCATTGAAGAATTTGGAATTTCTAAAATGCTAATAAAGAAAGTACAAATTTTAATACAATACTTCTTTCTATAAATTTAATTATAAAATACAAACTTTACTGCGTAAATCTCAAATAAATACTATTCTGATTTTATAACTGTGTTTTTGTTTCTGTAATAGGAATAAAAACATTACGCGTTGAAGTAACATTACATAAAACCATTTGTGTTGATAGTTGGGAAAAAGTATACCAACTAAAACGACGAGCATAGTAAATTATTCAGTAGAAAGCTATCTTGTGATTACCAGAATAAAAGTTTGTTGTTGAGATGTATTTTGCGACAAGTTGCTTTAATTTTGTAAAAGCATCCTTTTGTTATTATTTTATAACAATAAACACAGATAAGGTACCTCACTGTTGTCAAAATTTACATGGACAGTTAGTTATCAGAAAATGATTTTACTATCCGATTAAATTTAGCCTAAATTGTTTACATGTTGATGATACAGTTTGGTTAATTCTAATACAAATGCCAAAACGTATTTCAATGTTATCGGTTTTGTTACACAATAATTTTGTAGTTTACTAATGACAATATTTTTATTGCTAGTTTTGGAAATTTTATTTTATTTTATTTTAACGTTGAATAAAATAAATGTATTTATTACATCAAATGAGATTAATTTACTTTGTGACAATAATGTGGGTTTTAATTTCGTTGTGTGACATTTTGTAACACGTACATAAAACTGTAATCGTAAAATACTGATGTTTGTACTAGTTAATTAATTTATTCTACAATATGTAGTTAACATAAACGTATAATTTAATTGAAGGAGAATAATAAAATTGATATGCTTTGCAACAAGCAATTTATACATATTAGTTTACATTTTACTTTTCCACAACTCAAAATAAATTTATATAATATCAACTTATCTGTGTTCTTCTTGAATTACCTTGAAAGGTAAACGTAGTAGTCAACAAACATTTATTTAAAATATTAACAAACGTAATAGTTTTTTTTTCACAAAAATCTAAATTGTTTAAAGTTAACTTAAAATTACAAAATTGTTTTATTTTTATTAAAATAAGCTACTATTTTATGAATTAACCTGAATTCAATGTCATTGCAATTAAATAAATTTCTTAATTTATTTGTTTTTTAAACAACAATGTTTAAAATTGTATTCTTTTTTTAAAGAAAATTCGTTGTTACAAATTTTATTTTGATAATACTAACCTTTCTTTTGTGCACAACGGACTATTGGTTTAGTTTGTTATATTTATTGATGCAACATAATTTAAACAAAGACATGGTGTTGTTGTTGTGTATTATGCGTAAACGATTTACTAATTTATAGTTTTAGAAACATTGTACACAATACGTTGAAAGTTAGCAATTTATACACTATTGTATGTTAGCAATTAATCTCTATAAATTATAATCTCTACAGTTATTTAAAATTTGTTTTTATTATTGCAATAAAGTTGTTTTTGATGGGTTTAAATGTTAAGTGTTTTTCAAAAAGACAATGCAGGATCACTTTTGAGTTAAAAAAATGCATAATTTTTGCGAATAAACATTACCGCAAGTTTATTAAAGTTGCTTGTACAAGTCTATTCCACTTGGTGGTCATAAATGTGCTCCGCTGTATGTATTTAGAAGAACATTAAATTCGGTTAAATGTCTATATTTTTTATCTAAATTTTGGAATGTTAATATTATGTAAAACAATTTTAAATAAAAATGCTGACTCTTATTTTCTTATTAATATAAATAATTTTGGTCTTGTGTGGTACTTCTTTATAGAATCTTAAAATTTTTTTTTTGATGTACTGTGACAATGTTTTACGTATTCTAATGTAATGATGTTACACAACTACATTCGTTTTTTGTTTCGATACTAATATCTTGATGACACCTTGAAATTGTTTTGGCTCAACAAATGCGTCCCCAACAAATGCTATCCTCTAGTGGAGAAGCAGCAAGCAGAAAGTTTGTTTGTTAGCACACATTAGAGACGATTCGGGTCGTTTTGTAGTTTCGATAACGTTTAAGGACATGGAATTAATGTGTGTATTTAAAGTCATGCAGGAAATTGCACATTGACTCAAAACACATGTCGTTGATTTCTTCAATTGAGGAATCAAATAGTTTGCAGGGTTATTACATGACACACTATTGTATCTTTAAACAAAATGATACATCATATAAAATTCAAGTAGTATTTGATGAATCAGTCAAGGATCATAAAGAAGTTTCAGTCAATGATATATACATTTTGTTTGACCAAAATAATATTAGTTTGGTTGTTACAAGTTTTTGCTGGTTACGAACCTGCACGGCCAACTCTCAACAGTCGGAGAGAGGGGTAGGTTTTCCAAGGACTATACAAAAGATAATTAAGGGCGCCAGAGCCTATCCAAAGTCAGTTTCTGCTTGCTCACCACAGAAATGGTAATAAACTTGTAACTAGATGTTAAGTTCGTAACTGCTGAAAGGAACGAATAAAAGAGAAAAACTAAATCGTTAATAACAATTGCACTTTAATTACTCGATCAAATATATCTATATCTTATATGTCTAAATATAGTCGAAATTAAATAGTCACATCTAAGCAGACGCTAGTGAGAATTACAACATCGAATCACAGTAGGATAGGCAACTTACATGACATAAGTGAAGAACATGACGACGAATAGTTCACAGTAAATATCGTTTACGTAATTAGAAATATGGCAGTAACGACAATAAGGCAAAATAATTATTATAGCATTAACATTAAATTATCACAATAAATAAGCATAAACAGCATACGTAGTATAAGCAAATTTACTAACTAATGATATTACCATTACGATAATCAGTACGAAGTTATGATGATTGTAAGTTTCGTGAGAAACCTCGTTGACGACGAAAGAAACTTTATAAAAAAACACTTACCACCAAATACAGGTGTTCCTTTTAGGCGGAGGAAGCGCTTCCTTCGACACGTACCCTGTAATTAATTTTAATTGCAAATCGTGTCAATCTAATAGCTCACGAAATCCGAATCTACAAAGTCATTACTTAAATGGTCAAATGTACACATAACACAAACCGAACGTCGGATGCTGTTATACCCTTTTTCTATGATTTAATTAATTCCAACAGTAGGCCTTATAAATATTTAGAATCGTTCCAACACAATATTCGTCGAGGGTTATCTCTCGTCTTTCGGTATCGGATAGAATAGCCGGTGACGATACAAATATCCCACGATCGTAACGAAATCACACACTTTCCCTGATGGGCTTTAAATTATAGCCAGAATGCCCTTAGTTATTAGGTGACACATAGGGGCTAACCAAAAAGACATAAAAATTACTTTTAATTACGGAAAGAAATAAAATCACTTACGCTGCGGGAGTAAATTAGTTAATTAAAGAAACTACATAACTTCCATTGTGTTCCTAGCACGTGGATGAATTTAAAGAACGAACTTTCACTTACGCAGCCCTCGATATTCCCCGTTACAATGTTAGAGTCAAAATGTCGGAGAAGACACCGGATGTCGTTTGCGCAATACAAAGTGATCAACGAACCCGATAGATGGCGTCAAGAAATATCAAAAGCAATTTTTAATTAAGTTGATATACAGGGTAATGCAATATTTAAATTTATGTACGTAACATGGTTTTAATTTGTTTTTGTTGATACCATTTTGTCTTCACTTGTGATGTACGTCAAATGTATCGTCAAATGTCAGTTTTGTCTTTGCCTAGAAAGTTTCAGTTGATTCTTTGGCGTTTCTCACCTACAGAGTTTATATAAGCCAATCAAATGAACACAGTAACTTATGGTGGCGCATCTTCTCCTTTTCTATTCATTCACACTGTAACGTTTTTATTTTAGTTAAAATTCTTTATTAAAAATTTTTTAGTTTGTATTTATCAGTTTTTCTATATCGATTTTAGAAGTCATTAGATTTATTTTTTTTATTAATTAACACTTGTTTGTTTTGATGGTTTGCAAATTATTAGTTTAAGAATAGAAATTTTACAACGCTGTTTTATTTAGCGGAACTACAATTTAATCAATTACCTGTTTTCGAAAATTTCAACTTGAAGGATAGGTGGTTTCTTATCTCGCGATGCGTATATTTGTGTTTTCCGTTTTAGAACGGTCAGATATCAATAAGCTTGCTGATCATTACTTTCTTTGAAGAATTCGGTTGTTTCATTGTGTTATAGTGGAAATCTCTACTACTTTATGTTAAACGGAATACTATTTCGTTATCCGACCGATAGTGACAGTGAAGAAACCCAAATGGTTTTGCTTTCTTCAGAAACGGCAAGTATTCTGCATGAATATCATGATTCCCCATTATGGTGTAGATAGAACTTATACTAAAATTGCTGCTAAGTACTATTGATCATCCATGCGACGCGATATTGAACAGCATGTAAAGAAATGCTCCAGTGTCAGCGTTATAAACAAAAAAATTTAAAACTAGCTGGACTATTACAAACTCAGGTGTTGCCACAGAGGTTCAAAAACTTAGCTATGGATTTGGTTGTACCCCTTCCTGAGACGGAAGCAGGAGAACGTTGGATATTTGCAGTCGAAGATACGGCTACAAAATGGATGGAGTTTTTTCCATTGCAACAATCAACTGCTGAAGCCTGCACAAAATGCTTTATTGATGAGATCATTCTAAGATATGGAACCCATCGTCGAGTTCTCAGCGATCATGGTAGTCAATTTGTCGGGAGAGTAATGCAACAAGTTGCGTATTGTCTAAGATTTAAACAGACCCTCGCGCCTTTATATCATCTATCTTCAAATCCTGAAAAGCGACAAAACCGAGATCTAAAGATACAGTTATCTATTATTATGGAAACGGAACATAGAAAATGGAAGGAAGCATTGCCTTCGATATGATTTGCAATGAACAGCAGCAAGCATTTGTCTACGAGTTATAGTCCTCAAGAAAACTTTGTACAATGTTTGGGAAAGACATGAAACAGCACAAAACTAAAATAAGAAGTATGTTGACAAGCACCACCAAGACATAAAGCCTTTCGAAGATGGTGATCGGGTACTGGTTGACACCTATATACTTAGCAAAGGGTCGAATTTATTGAGCGCTAAGCTTTCTCCAAAACGAGATGGACCATATCTTATCATTCAGAAGGTATCGCCT